>OY755246.1:84416377-85785761 GCA_963576725.1 Azorinus chamasolen
GATTCATAAATGAAAATTCACTTCATAAAACTTTACATTATTTAATCTTAAAGCCACATCAACCATTCTGCTTAAATCAATTACAAAATTGCTACATGTAAATATCAAAACATTATTCTTCATATTGAAATTCGTTGTTGATGGTAAGATCTTTATATTTTGATTTGGTTGCACGTTAACTTCTTTGGTTCGAGCTTCTGTTGTAGGTGTCTTAACAGTATAACAGAAACGTTCTTGGTTGACTAAATATGATGAGTGCCAAATGAAATCTGGGTATTTGTATCATTACCAGATGATTTTGCTCTTGAAAGAGCAACAAATAAAGCACCGGGTGATCTTGATTCAAACTGCTTTGTACCTGGATGTATAACAATGTATCTATTTGGTTCCCCTTCTCCAATTGTCATGCCCTGGCATTTGTGGATAGTTGTTGCCCACCCTAATCGAAGAGGTAATTGTTTTCTTTTACAATTATGACATGGACAGTCAATTTTGCACTCAATTGGGACAATAGGAAATATTTTTGGATTTGCATTGACATAATGTGGACCAGTATATGTAAAGAAGTTGACCATAACAACATCAGGAAAACAATCAGGTGGTTTCCTTTCATTTCTGTAAATAATATCTACCACGGTACCAATAGCTCCATTGAATAATCCATATTTGACAGAAAGATTTACAGTGAGCATAACTTTTGACTGTTGACTGATGAATAAGGTTTTAGAAAGACCATTACATTTGTCTTCAGAAGCTAATGATGCATGACTACCTTTATTTTCTGCACATATTTTTGCAACAGGGTATGTGACATTCAGATTTTAGCTTGCAAATATTATGATCTCTAACTTCCTGATTGGAAGCGAAAACAAACTAGAGGTTTTTGTCACAAAAACGGATGTCTCCCCTCTAATAAAAACAATATGTAAAGGGAAATCACTAAACATGTTATGGTCTTGATGAATGATACTTCCCCTCATTATGCGTTTTCCACACTACATTTTTCAAGAAGAAAATGATAACAGCTAATAACTCCAAAAATACTGATACCAGATTTATGGCCCTTGTGCATGACACTTACTTTCATCATGCTCTTTCCAAAAATAAAATGTCATTCCAATAGCATCAGTCGAACAGGAGTTATTGATCAGCCAAAAAATGTAACAAAGGGCAATAACTCCAAAAGTATTGAGTCAGAATTATGGCCCTTGTTCATGACACTTTCTCTCATCATGCTCTTTCCATGTATGAAATTTCAATACGATGGCAAGAGCCATGTAGGAGTTATAGTCTGGACAAGAAAGAATTAAACAAATGTACAAGGGGCAATAACTCTAAATTTATTGAAGCTCGAGTTAAGGATCTTATGCATGACACTTTCTCTTATCATGATCGTTCCATGTATGAAGTTTCCCTCCAATGGCATGTGTCACATAGGAGTAATCATCCGGACAAAAAAATTGTGATTTTTTTACAAAGGGCAATAACTCCAATATTAGTGAAGCCAGAGTTATGGACCTTGTGCATGACACTTCCTCTTGTTATGATCTTTCCATATATCAAGTTTCAATCAAATGGCATGAGCCATATAGAAGTTATCGTCCGGCCAAAAAGTGTGATTTTTTTTACAAAGGGCAATAACTCCTATATTAGTGAAGCCAGAGTTATGTACCTTCTGCATGACACTTCCTCTCATTTGCTCTTTCCATATATGAAGTTTCAATCAACTGGCATCAGGCATATTGAAGTTATTGTCCGGACAAAAAATTATGATATTTTTTACAAAGGGCAATAACTCCAATATTAGTGAAGCCAGAGTTATGGACCTTGTGCATGACACTTGCTCTCGTCATGATCTTTCCATATATGAAGTTTCAATCCAATGGCATGAGCCCTATAGGAGTTATCGTCCGGACAAAAAAGTGTGATTTTTTTACAAAGGGCAATAACTCCTATATTAGTGAAGCCAGAGTTATGGACCTTGTGCATGACACTTCCTCTCATTATGCTCTTTCCATATATGAAGATTCAATCAACTGGCATCAGGCATATTGAAGTTATCGTCCGGACAAAAAGTGTGACAGACAGACGGACAAACGGACGGACAGACAACTCTCACGAAAACAATATGTCTCCCCCATATAAATATGGGGGGAGACATAACAATCCTTTGTCCTCCTCAATGAACTTTGATCCATATTTGATCTTTAAATTTTTCCATTGGAATTTTTGCAACCATGTGACATGGTGTGGTTGAACACTATAATCTCTCATAGCCATGAGAACTTCACGGAGCTGGTTCTCTCCCTGTTTTTGTCTGACAATGGTGCAAAGATGTACCACATCTTGAAATTCTTGCCAAACTAATGCACCATGCAAAGCTGCCGGTGACCTAGCATTTGTAACTTTGTAAAGGGGAAAGTCACTTACGGGTGGAAGCTGAATGTCATCTCCAAAGAAAACAACAACTGGCAAACCTCCCCAAGACAGATCACTATTCTGACCATTTTGAACACCATGTCTGCACATGAACTCCATCCAACCAAGAGTTGTTGCTCCAACTAAAGATCTCTCATCTAAAAGTAAAACCTTTAAACCACATAAGTTTGCTTGTAAGGACTCTCCAATATATCCCTCGGGCTGACATGTCACGATTACGATTAATTGTTGGTATTTTCAAAAAACTCTGTAATGTAACACCACCAATGACATTTGCACTGCTGCCAGTAGGACAAACAACTTGAACACATGTTTGTTCTTTATAAAGCATTCTTACTGCTCTAACAATACATTTGATTAAAAAAGACTTTCCAGACCCAGCCGTCCCAGAGACAATTAAGCGAACTGGTTCAAAATTCTTGTTCTGGTTATTGTAGTCTTTTAATGTACTTAATACAATGTTAAAACAGAGAAATTGTTCGTCATTCATTTGAGTCAAATCAACATCAGGCAAAACAAGGGTGTCATGTTTTGTTGAATTTGAATACAAACAGTCAAAAAATAAGTTCATATTATCCAATGGGTAATTGAGTGTAGTATTACTCCAGTCGAAACCAGGGCCTCCATCATCAAAGTTTGTATCTTCATCTATTGTGTCAAAAGCACCCACTAACTTTAAAAGACCCAACCAGTCAGGCTGGTTTGAGGCAAATATGTCAGATTCGGAGTCTGTATCCGAGTTATTATCGTGTTCATCTGATTTGTTCTTTAATGAACATTTTTTTTGCTTGCTGAACATCAGCTTTTAAGAAATTTGCGAATCATTATTGTCCAGCTTTAACTTTGGCTTTAATGTCTACAGAATTGTCTGGGAAGACTACACCAGAATAAGAAGAGCAATTGTCTGTACCTTCTATATTAATTTGACATGCTGCAGGGCCTTCATCATTGACCGACTTGAAATCTTGCTCATTGATTGAAACTGTATTTGTAAGAAAACAATCATCCACTGGTAAATATTCCAATCGGTCCCTAGAAATTACTATATCTTGGTAAGCTTCATTGTTATTTTTAAGCCAAAGAAGAGCATGCTCAATTGTTTTTCGACGAATTCTGAATTCTTTGCTTGTATCATTTTTACCTTTTTTTTGTATTTTCAAAACTTGAATTTCTTCTGGTAATCTGGGTAATATTTGTGCTGGCTCATTAATTTCTTGAGGAAAAGTAACACAATGACCGCTAGACCCTATGCCACCATGTTTAAGCATATGTATACTCATGCATGGAGAAATTCTAGATATCAATTGTTGTTCTACAATACTGAGATCTTGCAGTTCAAGAGGAACAGGGTATGGATTCATGATATTTTCATCAGAAAACATTTTTATTTCACTTTTATCTTTAGTACATCTTTTACAAATATTGTCTGAATTTAAGCCATTATCCATCCTCCGTTCATGGCAAAGAGTACAATTTGTAAAACGGTAGGACATTTGTTCTAGCTCAAAAGCTCTAATGGCATCCATGGCTTTATCAAATGTCTTATTTGTACTGGGAGGAGGATCTGGTAAATCATCTGCATTGATTCCTATTTTTTTTCATGTCTCCTAATTCTATTATATATTCTTTTTCTTGATGCTTTTTGCTGTTTTGACTCATCTTTTTGGGGTGATTCAAACCAAATGCCAAGTTTTCTAGAAATGTTGTAGAGATTTTTTTCATGTGAAATTATTTGTGTTACACAATTTGTTGTTTAGATTTTTTTAGTGGTGGTTCATGTAAATGTTCTGCAGGTAATGGGACAGCAAAATAATCAGCATTTGGATAAGCACCTTTCTGAAACTGAGACAGTGTTGGGTTTTCTGAATTGCAATATGAATGATCAAATCCATCTTCAATTGCATTTTCCATATTTTCTGTAAGTGAATGATGTGATTGATCTAAAAGTGTATTGGCAATGTCAGAATTATCTAACTGTGTCAACAACAAAAAGTGACAGTTTAATAACAATACCTCAATAAGTTTAACATTTTCATTTTGACTGGATGTTGTACAAGTAAATATCTCGTTTCCACTTTTGTTGACACCTGCAAGCCAAACAATAATGGTCCTATCTATAAGATGTGAGACTACCTCTACTTCTACAGCAGATGCCAAAGGATGTTTATTGAGCATGTTATCAGAGTACTGTGACGGTGTCATATGTGAACCATGAGCAAAAATTATTTTCTGTTGCCAATCATCCCATCTTGTCAAAATTGATTCACAAATAAGTTTTCTTAGATTTCTGGAACAACTGAAATCATTTTCAATGGCTAAACTCAAACAATGAAAGAAACAGTCGCCATCTCCTGGTACCTTTTGAACAATATACTTTTTGTTACAAATAGAAATGCACTGAATAGCATCTCTAGATTCAGACATGGCTGAAAGTGATCAAAGAAGCACTACAAGGTGCAGATGCTATAAGCTGTCAGATAAACATCTTTTAAAGAATTAAAAAAAATCATAGTTTTTATAAAGAAACATAATATGCGAAATGGTGTGAGATGATGGTTATAAACAAATGCAACAGCATATGAAATATACTTGATAATTAATTTTAGTAACTTTAGTTTAAGAAAATACATAAAAAGGAAACTGTAGAAATTTAATTATGAAACTTAAATGTTAAAAAACAGACAGGTTATATTAATCTTCACTGGTGTAGTTAATTAAATATTAAGAAAAATATCAAATGGAAATCCTGTGGTTCTGCAGTGAAATATCTATCATGTTGCGCTATGGACATTGGATGCGACAGGTAAAAGCAGACGGGTTTTTAGAACAATGTAAATACGCACAATGTACCTACGTCATCATATTATACTTACGTCATCGATAGTTGTGTGACAGTCAATACTTTGCACTCCGAACATCGAACTTCAATATATCGGTTTAAAATCCATGTCCTCCTCCTTCTATTTTGATGAAAATTGTCGTGAACAAAAACCTCAATTTTACATGCTACTCAAAAGTGAATTCATAAGAGTAGTCAAGTAAATCAAGAACTGTTCAACGATTATTGATCGCGAGCGGCGATCACTAATGGAATGTTCAAAAGTATTTACCCATGTAGGAGGGGTAGCGACAAGTTTTACAAGGTCTATTCAGCATACATCGGTGAGGAGAACCAAATGAATTGGCTCATGAGAGCGTGGCAGAGAATAGTTTCTATCTGCATTATTGATGTAGTGAAATATGTGATGTAAAAACCTTCATACGATGTTTAAAAAGAAATTTATCAAATTTATTGATTAAATTATCATGAGAGTGATAAATGTTTTAATGAAGTTGTATTGTTTTATTTATTTTTATTTAAAAAAGTCGTCAATATAGTAGCATGATAACTTTATATACATCTTCAATTTCCCTTGAAGTATGTCTGGCCTGATAGCGTAGTGGTTACCACGGTCGCCTATCGTGCAGTCAGCCCTGGTTCGATTCTCACCGCTGACGAAACTTTTTTTCTCTCTTTTTCCTTTCTACAGTACAGATCTCGCGGAACTTTCCCAAAACGCGGGAAGAAAAAATCTGAGAGAATCGCGAGGACCCATTACGTTAGACCATCGCTTATTGAATCTGCGACGGGTCATGGCGATTTTCGGTTAACGCTATGATCCATCGCTCTTCTAAATTACCTGAGTTTTTGGTCTACAAATAATGTATTGTCAGCTTCAACACTACACAGAAGATGTTCAAGCACTACTCGCAACCTTGCTTTATTTTATATGAAAAAAATATGAAACCCAACTCTTTAGTATCGAAAGACTAACTGTGAACTTTCCTCCCCAAGCCATTTCACACATAAGATTAAGCGCACTATATCAGGGTCTCCCTAATTACTGACAAGAATCCATCCCCATTGTAAAAAATCTCAAAGTTCAAATAAACAGACAACAAACATGCTCGCTCACCTCTATTATATCCTGATTAACTATCCAAATCCACTCCAAAAATGAATTTAATGTAACTTTGATAACCGTGATCTTGAAGCACTCAATATACGACGTGTTTTTTCATTCACGATTTGAAAAGTAATAAACACTATTTCTTAACCCTTACCCTCATATTTATAAACGTGTGATCACGCATTTGCTAACGGAGTAGACCCAGATCATACGGTTCCTGTAGGAGGCGTCTGATCAGGATCTGCTCTGTTTGCTAATGGAATTTGATAAAATATGGTTATTCATTTTCTAAAAAAAGCTACAATGATCCACCTTCCATATTTCATATTATATCTATTTTGTCCATGAACTACCAATAGACCTGTGTTGAAATTTGTTATAAACATACAGAGGAAGGGAACTGGACGTGTGTGTGTGTGTGTGTAGAAAGGAGCTTTATGCAAATTAAGGGCGTGGACCTCTGCAGAAATTAGCTTTATTCAAATTATGTTATGACGTAACACTGGTCGGCTCACAGACCCTGCAGGTCAATATCTTCCCAGAGTGAACACCTGCATTACCGTAAAGTCTCCAACTTGTCAAAATTTCAAACCCTCAATTATGCATGTAAATCGGCGAAATTTTACTTAAAAAACACTTGGAAGTTTAAAAAAGAGTTATCGGAGCACACATTTAGGAGGTAAAAAAGGAACACAAATTTGTTTTTGTCTTTTATATACGCCTCCTTATTGAAAATAACACGGGGTTAATACGGGGAAATACGGTACATGTCAATGAATAATTTGTATTTCGGTACCCATCTAAGACATCAAAGATTTCTTTTAGAGAACTAAGTGAAAAAAAAAATACACGAAAACTGATCAAAGTAACAAACAAATGCCGCAAAACCGGTAGAGTAAAGACAGTGCAAACCTAAAACACAGCCGACCTCTTTGAACTTGTAGTAAATTCGCACTATGAAATAACATTCTGTGAATAGTTGATCAGGTGTAATCGTGTGACACATTTATTAGACTAACATTTTCATTCAATGGTGAAAGTCAATTTTGATACCATTTAAAAGGTTAAGTTGATGGATGATTATGTTCGTTCTTAAGATTATTATTAGATTCAATTGTCAATAGCTGTGCAGTGTATTTCTTGGACTATTACTTCTTTACGAGGGTTGTACCTTGTGTGACAGAGTGCCAGGATTTTTTTCGCACGACCTAAGAGGTACAAAGTATTTCATTTAATATAATGGATATTGCATTATATGTATTTCTAATTCCCCGATATAGGTTTACAATGAATATTCCATGTATATTTCTCATTCCCTGAAAACCTATCTCAACCATTTCAATGACGCAGCGACTGTAGGTGTGCATGCCCATATTAAAATGGGAGCTGGGGATTTATTTAGTTATTAACTATTAACACATCTTCCCACATATATAGTGCATTTTGAAGCATTAGTAGCACTTGTATTCAATGAAATAATTTTTAACAAGAGTACCGCATACGGTACATAATACGCCCACTGGCAAACTTTCTCTGATTCAACATGCCTTATAAGTGTTGACATTTTCTAATCTGTGCTTCAGATCTTGATTTCCATATTAAGGTGATACTATTTTTTAAAAAAATGAAGTGAATATCTTATTAAATAAAAAAGTTACATCTAATCCTCATTTTTGCAGATTTTTGTAAAGTGCAACGGCCATAACTCTGCTTAAAACATTTGTGTTAAGTTTCATTTATAAGTTCAAGGACCATAACTTTAGAATAAAATGGCATATCAAAACCCCCGCAATATATGTGTAAATTCACATTAAGGTTTAACCATATAAACAAATTGAAGTAAATATCATTTCAAATGAAAAAGTTATGGCCATCCTCATATTTGCATAGATTTGCGTTATTTTTTTAAGTGCAAGGGCCATAACTCCGAAACAACAAATCAAATGATCCTCAGAATCGACTTTAAACATGTGGATGAAGTTTCATTAATATCTGTCAAATAGTTTTGCCAGAAAACAGCGGACAAACTATTTGCATATATTTGCATTTTTTTAAGTAAAAGGGCAATAACTCCGAAACGAAAATCAAATAAACCTCAAAATTGACTCAGCATCAGATCTTGATGCATTAAACATTTTTGTGAAGTTTCATTAATATCTCTCAAATAGTTTTCCCAGAAAACAGCGGACAAACTATTTGCATATTTTTTTAGGACAAGGGCCATAACTCTGAAATTAGAAATCAAATGAACCTCAGAATCAACTCAGCTTCAGATCTTGATGCATTTAACATTTGTATGGAGTTTCATTAATATCTGTCAAATAGTTTTCCCAGAAAACAGCGGACAAACTATTTGCATGTATTTGCAGTATTTTTTAAGTAAAAGGGCCATAACTCCGAAACGACAAATCAAATGAACCTCAGAATCGACTCAGCTTCAGATCTTGATGCATTAAACATTTGTGTGAAGTTTCATTAATATCTCTCAATCAGTTTTCCCAGAAAACAGCGGACAAACTATTTGCATATTTTTTAAGGACAAGGGCCATAACTCTGAAAAGACAAATCAAATGAACCTCAGAATCGACTCAGCTTCAGATCTTGATGCATTAAACATGTGTGTGAAGTTTCATTAATATCTCTCCAATAGTTTTCCCAGAAAACAGCGGACAAACTATTTGCATATTTTTAAGGACAAGGGCCATAACTCCAAAACGACAAATCAAATGAACCTCAGAATCAAGTCAGCTTCAGATCTTGATGCATTAAACATGTGTGTGAAGTTTCATTAATATCTCTCAAATAGTTTTCCCAGAAAACAGCGGACAAACTATTTGCATGTATTCGCATTATTTTTTAAGTAAAAGGGCCATAACTCCGAAACGAAAAATTAAATGAACCTCAGAATCGACTCAGCTTCAGATCTTGATGCATTATACATTTTTGTGAAGTTTCATTAATATCTCTCAAATAGTTTTCCCAGAAAACAGCGGACAAACTTTGCATATTTTTTAAGGACAAGGGCCATAACTCTGAAATGAAATATCAAATGAATCTCAGAATCAACTCAGCTTCAGATCTTGATGCATTTAACATTTGTGTGAAGTTTCATTAATATCTGTCAAATAGTTTTCCCAGAAAACAGCGGACAAACAAAATGTTGACGGACGAACGAACGAACGAACGAACGAACGGACGTACGGACGGACAGTGCCACGACAATATACGACCACCTTTATTAGGTGGGCGTATAAAAAAGTTGTTCATGATGTGAACGCGAGGGTGACGGACATTTTGTATTACTGCCAGCACGAAGTAAATACAGATCTGATCTGTATTTACTTCGTGTTGCTAGTTTGTCTATAATAAATGAATCTATGTAGGAATAGAGAATATGTTTCGTCTAAATGGCAGTCGTAAGGTGCCTGAGCAAAATTGTCAGATAAAATTACAGAACATTCTTCATGGGACCTAGAATACCATAGTTTCGCTGCGACTGTATGTTGGCCATTTTTGTCGCCTCATAATTATCGCTCGATTTTACATCATAACATAGAACTTATTCTGCATTTGGAACGTGTCAGTTTCGGAAATTAAAACAAAAACTGAATCAACCTGTGTGCATTTTTTTATCAATTCAAATTACATACACGGACAACTGCAAACAACGGTAAGTGAATGTGTGTACATTGTACATGTAAAATGTACTGTACAACATTCACAAAATGCTTACACTGTGTCACCTGTAAATCGTGATTACTCGTCGTGATAAGCGAGGCTCGCGATAGCCATGGGTGTCGGAGATCGCCGCGGTCGTTTTCGCGTTGAGCATCGTGAATAATTATGCATCACGATAACAAATCGCGATAAAATCACCATGCTCTACCGCGAAGCCAGCCAAAACCCCATCGCGACATCGCGGGCTTTGAAAGTTCCGCGAGATCTGTACTGTATTTTTTTTTAATGACGGTTTGGGTTTTTACTGGGATAGTTAATGATAAATATCCATATTAAGTGTTTTTTCTTTCAACTTATACGTTATTTTTGGTAAAACAAATTTGTAGAAAAATTAAAAATAGTTCCTGTTGTAAGAAGAAATTCCTACACCTACTATACAAATAAACCTCTACTGTACACATAAACTTAGTTTTAAAATGCTACCCCTTTATTACGTCACTAGCGGCTGTAGAGACGGGATAAAAATTTTATCCTCTTACGTTTTGGTATCGTCAATATGCCTCTGAACCAATCAATGACCGCCCTAGATATTTGTGTCAAGTTTCATGTGATACTTCCAACAATGCATATGTCATAATAGTTTTACCAGGTATTTACTTGTTACAGTTTGCAACAGAGTTCTTTATCAGCCTGCCATAGTATATATAGGTCTTTGATTTATCCTCATTTTTTAGCTCACCAGAGCACGACGTGCTCATGCTGAGCTTTTAGGATCGTTGGATGTCCCTCGTCTGTTGTCCGTTGAGATACCACATCAAGTGGCTACAAATGTTATCAGATCTTACTGAAATTTTATCAGAATGTTTGTCCACATGCAACCTTGGTCAAGTTCAAATATGGATCATGTCGGGTTCGAAACTAGGTCACTACGTCATTACACTCTAGAGGCTACATATCTCGTTAAGTTTTTAATGAAATGTTGTATTTCAATTGTCTTAACAAAACAGTTCCTTATTAAAAACCTTCCTTGTACACAAATTTCGCGGCGATCCAATGCCTTGCATCAGTATTCGTCTTGTTTCTATTTGACCTCGGTTTCCCAGAAGAGCGGGCGATGACACTCGTCGAATACAAACAATCATTCAGCCTAAGAGAAACAAACAATAAACACAAGTTTGTTACGTTGTATCTTTAGGAAATAATTATTTGGTATACACCATACTCGTAATCCGTTGACTCACTACGTCGTTTGAAAACGAAACCCAAAATATCCGACACCACCGGGAGGAATTGCTGCTGCTTGAAAATAGAAACGGAAACCAGCAAATAAAAATTCGCACCGAGCGAACTTCGTACCTACGATTCGTCCCAAGTATGTTATAATGCATTGATTTGAAACTAAATAAATTTAGATATTTTCCAAATAACCAATAAAAAATGTTTCTACTGAAAGAGGTTTATCTGAGGTCATTTAAAAAGTTCTTAAAAAATAAAATATTATACTTGATATTTTTTTGTTTTACTGTATTGTTTTGAAGTCCCACCTTTCCCTTTTTTACATAGAATTTGTTCCATGCGTGACGGACTGATTGCATCAACATTAATGACGAGCAATTGTAATAAAGTTACACCCAGGTACATTCATGCAAAATGTGACTCATTTGAGTGTATTCTGTTTTCAAATATGTGTATGCAGAAAGGTGCTAACATAACTAAATACCTATGATAACAATAAATGAATGCATGCTTTGGAGTTATCTATCTTCTTGTAATGTGTTTAGTCAGCACTGAATATTATACACATGTGAGGAGTGCGTGTGTCGCGCAGGATGTTAGGGATTTAACAGAAAAAGGGGTCCGAAAGGGTAATAAAACACGTGAATTTTGTACAAGAGAGAGTGCTACACCCTGGGACCGCTGTTAGTACTTTAAAACTATATACACTATACTAAACCCCGTTACAGTGCCCTGACCACAGGGATGGTGACCTGGGATCTAAAGTTAAAATTGCGAATGAACACAGACAGTTTGGACCATTTATATAAGCAATCAGAGCAGACCTAGACCAGGCAGCTAGTATAAGAGGTGCCAGATGCAAATCTACCCTGTTTGCAAAGGTGTATTTATTGAATGAAGGATTGAAGATGTATGCAAATTCCCTGCAAATTTTTCATTTCAAACTTATGTTAGTATTATATTATATGAATATATGTAAGGAATTATGTATGTTAAAACTATGTTTTATACACATATATCAAATATACAATGTATGAACATTTAAAAGTTATCATGTTTGAACATTATTTTGGCTGAGATGTTATAGTTTTGCGAGAATGAAAATAAAAGAAACAAGAGTACCGCATACGGTACATAATACGCCCACTTGCAAACGTTCTCTGATTCAACATGCCTTATAAGTGTTGACATTTTCTAATCTGTGCTTCAGATCTTGATTTCCATATTAAGATGATACTATTTTTTAAAAAAATGAAGTGAATATCTTATTAAATAAAAAAGTTACAGCTAATCCTCATTTTTGCAGATTTTTGTAAAGTGCAACGGCCATAACTCTGTAAAGACAAACTGAATAAACCTCAAAATAAACTCAGCTTCAAATTTTGTTGCTTAAAACATTTGTGTTACGTCTCATTTATATCATTTTAATAGTTTTCCAAGAAAACAACAGACAAACAAAGCAACGAACACACAAAGCTCAAGGACCTTAACTTTAGAATAAAATGACATATCAAAACCCCCGCAATATATGTGAAAATTCACATTAAGGTTTAACCATATAAAAAAAATTGAAGTAAATATCATTTCAAATGAAAAGTTATGGCCATCCTCATATTTGCATAGATTTGCATTATTTTTTTAAGTGCAAGGGCCATAACTCCGAAATAACAAATCAAATGATCCTCAGAATCGACTTAGCTTCAGGTCTTGATGCATTAAACATGTGTATGAAGTTTGATTAATATCTGTCAAACAGTTTTGCTAGAAAACAGCGAACGACTATATGCATATATTTGCATTATTTTTTAAGTAAAAGGGCCATAACTCCAAAACGACAAATCAAATAAACCTCAAAATCTACTCAGCTTCAAATCTTGATGCATTAAACATTTTTGTGAAGTTTCATTAATATCTCTCAAATAGTTTTCCCAGAAAACAGCGGACAAACTATTTGCATATTTTTTAGAACAAGGGCCATAACTCTGAAATGAAAAATCAAATAAACCTCAAAATCTACTCAGCTTCAGATCTTGATGCATTAAACATTTTTGTGAAGTTTCATTAATATCTCTCAAACAGTTTTCCCAGAAAACAGCAGACAAACTATTTGCATGTATTTGCATTACTTTTTAAGGACAAGGGCCATAACTCTGAAAAGAAAAATCAAATAATCCTCAGAATCAATTCAGTTTCAGATCTTGATGCATTAAACATTTGTGTGAAGTTTCATTAATATCTGTCAAATAGTTTTTCCAGAAAACGGCAGACAAACTATTTGCATGTATTTGCATTATTTTTTAAATACAAGGGCCATAACTCCGAAACGACACATCAAATGAACCTTAGAATTGACTCAGCTTCAGATCTTGATGCATTAAACATTTGTGTGAAGTTTCATTAATATCTCTCAAATAGTTTTTCCAGAAAACAGCGGACAAACTATTTGCATATTTTTTAAGGACAAGGGCCATAACTCTGAAATGAAAAATCCAATGAACCTCAGAATCAACTCAGCTTCAGATCTTGATACAGTAAACATTTGTGTGAAGTTTCATTAATATCTGTCAAATAGTTTTCCCAGAAAACAGCGGACAAACCATTTGCATGTATTTGCACTATTTTTAAGTAAAAGGGCCATAACTTCGAAACGACAATTCCAATGTACCTCAGAATCGACTCAGCTTGAGATCTTGATGCATTAAACATTTATGTGAAGTTTCATTAATATCTTTAAAATAGTTTTCCCAGAAAACAGCGAACAAACTATTTGCATTTTTTTATAACAAGGGCCATAACTCTGAAATGAAAAATCAAATGAACCTCAGAATCAACTCAGCTTGAGATCTTGATGCATTAAACATTTGTGTGAAGTTTCATTAATATCTGTCAAATAATTTTCCCAGAAAACAGCGGACAAACAAAATGTTGACGGACGAACGAACGAACGAACGAACGAACGAACGGACGGAAGGACAGGGCCACGACAATATACGACCACCTTTATTAGGTGGGCGTATAAAAATTGTACAGATAAAATCAAGATAAAACAATGCAGTTGATCGAAAAAGACTATAGTTTATCTAAAGAAACTAGTACATTTATACACTATGGTGCTGCATCCAATTCTTCCCGTTCCATTCCAGCAGAAATTTCTACTATTTCGAGGAGAAATCTGTTTTGAATCAGCCATTTTGCCCGCCGGTCGATATATATATAAAATAGGGGTTCTGGCCCACCTCCGGTCACGTGACACAAGGTCACGTGACCTCACTCAGCTCGCCTCGCCATACTGGCTCGGCTCACCTCCCCCGGTGTGCCAGAACACCCTATTTTATATATATATATCATTGAGGTAAAAAAAAAAAATTTTTTTTAAAGGAGTGGCAGGGAAAACTATTTCAGGCTGGGAGACCTATAAAAAAAAAGATACATCCTCCTAAAAGGAGGGACAGAACGCTCCTATGTCCCCATATTAACTAAAAAAATTACCTTAAAAATGAAGCTCCTTCTATATATCCGGATCTGCCCGTAGAAGACGGGCAGAATTACAGGTTGCAGAAAATATCGGAGATTGAGAGAATATTAATTAATGAAACAGATATAAGAAAATCATTAAGAAAACAAGAGATGTCACAGTCACGTGACAAATGCCCCCAAAAATTGTACTCTGTGACCTTGACCTTTGGCATATGGACCAGGGAGCTGAACGCGACACATCGTATTTGTGTGGTGAACATTTGTGGCAAGTTATATTGAAATCCATTGATAGATGAAGAAGTTACAGACCGGACACGAAATTTGTGACAAAGTAATTGTACCTTATGACCTTGACCTTTCACCCATGGACCAGGGAGTTGAATGCGACACGTCGTCTCTGTCTGGTGAACATTTGTGGCAAGTTATATTGAAATCCATTGATAGATGAAGAAGTTACAGACCGGACAGGAAATTTGTGATAAAGTAATTGTACCCTGTGACCTTGACCTTTGACCCATGGACCTGGGAGTTGAACGCGACACATCGTCTTTGTGTGGTGAACATTTGTGCCAAGTTATATTTAAATCCATTGATAGATGAAGAAGTTACAGACCAGACACGAAATTTGTGACAAAGTAATTGTACCCTGTGACCTTGACCTTTGACCCATGGACCTGGGAGTTGAACGCGACACATCGTCTTTGTGTGGTGAACATTTGTGCCAAGTTATATTGAAATCCATCGATAGATGAAGAAGTTACAGACCGGACACGGAATTTGTGACAAAGTAATTGTACCTTGTGACCTTGACCTTTGACCCATGGACCAGGGAGTTGAACGCGACACATCGTCTCTGTCTGGTGAACATTTGTGGCAAGTTATATTGAAATCCATTGATAGATGAAGAAGTTACAGACCGGACAGGAAATTCGTGATAAAGTAATTGTACCCTGTGACCTTGACCTTTGACTCATGGACCTGGGAGTTGAACGCGACACATCGTCTTTGTGTGGTGAACATTTGTGCCAAGTTATATTGAAATCCATTAATAGATGAAGAAGTTACAGACCAGACACGAAATTTGTGACAAAGTAATTGTACCCTGTGACCTTGACCTTTGACCCATGGACCTGGGAGTTGAACGCGACACATCGTCTTTGTGTGGTGAACATTTGTGCCAAGTTATATTGAAATCCATTGATAGATGAAGAAGTTACAGACCGGACACGAAACTTGTGACAAAGTAATTGTACCCTGTGACCTTGACCTTTGACCCATGGACCGGGGAGTTGAACGCGACACATCGTCTCTGTCTGGTGAACATTTGTGCCAAGTTATATTGAAATCCATTTATAGATGAAGAAGTTACAGACCGGACACGGAATTTGGGACGGAAGAACAGACGGACAGACGGACAGACGGACGGACGGACGGACGGACAGACGGACAGACGGAAGGACGGACAATGCGATTACTATATGCCCGCCTTTGGGGGCATAAAAATATAAACGAGGAATAAATATTACCGACGGAGTAGATACCGGGTTAATATCAGCGAGTATTATTTTAGCGGGAATCGGAATAGCTATTCCCGTTCTGTTACCGATACAAATCGCCGCTATAGTATGCGGAGGAGTGGGTATGTGCGTTAAAATAATAAGACGTAAATTAATGGCAAAAACTCAAAAACATTGTAATGTTCTAGCAGTAGCGGAAAGTAAACTAAATAGTATTAAGGATATTATATCTAAATCCCTACAAGATGGAGAAATAAGTTCGGAAGAGTTTAAATTGATTTTAAATGAAATGGAAAAATATTCTAAACTTAAAGAAGAAATTATATCAATAAAAAAATTAGACACTGAAGTAATAACTGAGGAAGAAAAAAAAATTAATCGAGAAGGTAAAAGAGGAAGCGATGAATACTATACAAAACAGTTTAAAAAAGGAATAATTTATACAATTAATAATAATAATAATTATGTTACTAATAATTATAGATATGAAAATCCCCCACCAATTTATTCCGAATAAAAATGGCTGAAGGCGGATATGATTTTGAAAATCCTATGTTTGATAAAGATGATTATGATCATGAAGAAGAAAAACATCTTTTATTGATCATGAAAGACGTACGTTGAATACTCAATATAATGAATTAGATAATCTATCAGGACCAGACGGGGAAAGAGAAACAGATTCTTTGTTAAATAAATGTTTAAAACGATTTTATGATTAGAAATCAAGAACCACCGAGTAATAGGAATATCAAATTGTATATAACACGAGATGAATATGGAAGACCTTTGTTTGGTGTGGATGATAATAATGAAAATTACCCCCTATCATTTTACAAAGGTACAAACCCTGATGCTATAATGAAATTTTATTCATTTGACACACTTCAAAAGAAATATGGTGTTGATTTTATTAGACACGTTTTAGGAGTAGAAGATTATGATCCTCATAGTACTAGAGTTAGAAAGGGTAGAAAGGAATTAAATCAACTAATTGATGCAAATAATAAAATTCGACCGGAAGAAATTCCAATGCAAGATCTTTCTTCCGAACAAGACATACGAGATTTAACAGATACCGTTGAAACAAATTTTAACAATTCAGAACTAGTAATTAATGAATTAGAAGAGGTATATAATATACCTAAGAGAGAATATGATTCTCTTATTGAAGTTATGACAAAAGTTAAAGATCAGATTGCGCTATCTTTATCGAGACTTAATGATACGGAAAAATATTTAAAAGAACAAGGAGAAGAATTAAAACAAGAGGGCCAGAATGGCCCTGAAGCGCTCACCAGACTATCAGAGGTGAAGATTTTCAAAGTTTTCACTATATGTTTCTATAGAAAACTAGCCGGCCCTGGGGCGGACCAATTTTGACCCCAGGGGCATAATTTATATAACTTTTGTAGAGGACTTAGACATGATGCTATGAGCCAAATATGAAAGCTGAGCACCTTTCAGTTTCATAAGATTTTCAAAGTTTGCTCTATATGTTTCTACTGAAAACTACCCACCCTTGGGGCGGGGCCAATTTTGACCCCAGGGCCATAATTAATATAACTTTTGTAAAGGACCTGAAGATGATGATACATGAGTTCATATTATTATTCATATCTTAACATATTTTTAACCCTTCCACTGTTCTATGTTTATTCAAAATTTTAATACCTACTGAATGTTCATGGACAAAATAGTTATAATGAACAAGAGGGCCATGAGGCCCTGAAGCGCTCACTTGAGATAACTCCAGGGGGCGGGGGGGGGGGGGTGTTCATTAATGGTCTAAGCCTTATGGTTTCAGAGAAAAGTAATATTTCATATTTTTCAAATAAAAAACTGGTAAGCCCTGAGGCAGGGCCAAGTTTCGCCCAGTGGTCAGGGTCGTAAGTTAAACATTCTTGGCAGAGGACCACAAGCCACAGCTACTTATTTATAGAGGACCATTAGATCATGTTAGGCATACCAAATATCAATGGTCTAGGCCTTACAGTTTCAGTTTAAAGATTTTCTAATGAAAAACTGATAAGCTGGGTGGGGCATTTTTGGCCCGAGGGTCATAATTTGAACAATACTTGTAGAGGACCATAAGATCATGCTACATATACCAAATATCAAAGGTCTAGGCCTTACAGTTTCAGAAGATTTTTAAAGATTTTCCTATAGAAAACTGATAAGCCCTTGGGCAGGACATTTTTGGCCCGGGGGTCATAATTTGAACAACAATTGTAGAGGACCATAAGATCATGCTACATATTAAATATCAAAGGTCTAGGCCTTACAGCTTCAGAGAAGAAGATTTTTAAAGATTTTCTATGAGAAACTGATAAGCCCTTGGGCGGGGCCATTTTTGGCCCTGGGGTCATAATTTGAACAATATTTATAGAGGACCATAAGATCATGCTACATGCCAAATATCAAAGGTCTAGGCTTTACAGTTTGAGAACAGAAGATTTTTAAAGATTTTCCTATGAAAAACTGATAAGCCCTTGGGCGGGGCCATTTGAGGCCCGGGGGTCAGTATTTGAACTACTTTTGTTGAGGACTATAAGATCATGCTACATACCAAATATCAAAGGTGTAGGCCTTACAGTTTCAGAGAAGAAGATTTTTAAAGATTTTCCTATGAAAATCTGATAAGCCCATGGGCGGGGCCATTTTTGGCCCGGGGGTCATAATTTGAACAACATTTGTAGAGGACCATAAGATCATGCTATATACAAAATATCAATGGTCTAGGCCTTACAGTTACAGAGAAGAAGATTTTTAAAGATTTTCCTATGAAAAACTGACAAGCCCTTGGGCGGGGCCATTTTTGGCCCGGGGGTCATAATTTGAATAACATTTGTAGAGGACCATAAGATCATGCTACATACCAAATATCAAAGGTCTAGGTCTTACAGTTTCAGAGAAGAAATTTTTTAAAGATTTTCCTATGAAAAACTGATAAGCCCTTGGGCGGGGCCATTTTTGGCCCGGGGGCCATAATTTGAACAATCTTTGTAGAGGACCATAAGATCATGCTACATACCAAATATCAAAGGTCTAGGCTTTATAGTTTCAGAGAAGAAGTTTTTAAAGATTTTCCTATGAAAATTCCATATAACCATATACGGAAAAAATGACCACGCCCTCTGGCGGCCATGTTTTTTGTCGGATCAAAATTCTTTTAACAACTATTGAAGTCTATTAACTGAGAAACATTTTGGTGAAAACTATATTCAAATCGGACAAGTCATTCTGGAGAAGAAGATTTTTCTAGATATTGTGTACGGTTGCCATGGCAATAAGACCGATGGCCCCACCCACTATCTTTTAACAACTTTTGAAGCACCAACCAACAGTATGTATCTGACCAAGTTTGATTACAATTGGGCAGTCGGTTTCAAAGAAGAAGTTTGAAATTGTTGACGGACAGACGGACAGACGGACAGACGGACAGACAGACAGACGGACAGACGGACAGACGGACGACGGACGCCGGACACAGGGGTATCACAAAAGCTCACCTTGAGCACTTTGTGCTCTGGTGAGCTAAAAATAGAAAGTGTAGCCATTTAAGAAAGTAATGAAAAACATCTTTCAAATTCCATTAACAAACAGAGTAGACCCTAATTAGACAGCTGCTAAAGGAGCCACCTGATCTGGGTCTGCTCTGTTTGCAAATGCATGAAAAGGCATTTATATGAGGGAAAGGGTTAAGTAAACATATTATAAGTACATTGTATATTGTACACAAAAATGGAAATAATTTAAAGCAATTTGCACTATATAATATCATAAGTAAGCAGAGCAGATTGATCATATGGCTACTAAATGAGCCATCTAATCTGGGTCTACTCTGTTTGCAATGGTGCAGAAATGCATAATTATGGAGTAAAGGGTTAATTGTCTGTGCAATAGGCCAGATCTAAAAATATCAGTTGTCTACCCAGAAGGGAGGAAACCCAGTTGTTATCAAAAGTGCAAAGGGAGACCTAGCACAGTTTGGATTCTGATCTGACGCATATGTAACTTCAAATTACATATGTGTCAGATCAAAATCCAATATTGTACTTCATAATTGTTTTGTACAAGAGAGTTAATTGTAAGATTGACATGTATTAAAAAACAATGTGAACAATCTTAGACAAGCAGACAACACTTCTGAAACAACTATAATACTGATAAAGAATGCTACAGCATAGAACACTTGACTTGTATTCAGCTAAACTTCACAAAAGATATACTGATAAGACTCTATATTGATATCTGAGAGCTTAATGCAGGACATAGATATGCAAAGAGCATTTTGAGAATTATCCACTTAGTTTTCTCCATCTAAAATGAGTGTTTGTTATTTATTTGGCTAAATACAATTTCTACTCTACTGATTAGACTAAGGGTAAACCATTGGAACTGGCTATACCAGGTCAGTCTCAGTGGACTGGGTTGTAGGAGAAACCTTTAGCCGCAGTTTCTGAAGTGAAAAAGCCTATTTTAAAGTATAACCCAAAGGGCAGGACCAATTTTAATCTCAGAACTATGATATTAACATTATTCTTAAAGGTAAACTAAGTAAATCCATACACAAAATATCTAAGCTCTGGGACATGTAGTTTTTGCCAAGAAGATACTAGTGTTTAAACAACTTGCCACCCCTAGAGCGGGGCCAATTTTGACCCCAGGGACATGATTTATATAACTTTTGTAGAGGACCTATAGATGATGCTATGTGCCAAATATCAAAGCTGAGAACCTTCCAGTTTCAGAGAAGAAGATTTTCAAAGTTTCACTATATGTTTCTATTGAAAACTTGACACCCCCAGGGTGGGACCAATTTTGACTCCAGGGACATAATTTATATAACTTTTGTAAAGGACTTATGGGTGAAGCTATGTGCCAAAGATGAAAGCTGAGCACCCTATTGATTCAGAGGAGAAGATTTTTAAAGGTTCAAATTGTTGACGACGGATGACGAACGCCGAACGACGAACGCCGACGGACATCAGGTGATCACAAAAGCTCACCCTGAGCACTTTGTGCTCTGGTGAGCTAAAAAGCTAAAGAAAGAAATGATGAAAATAAAATAAAAGAAATAAAACAATGAATAAATGATTTAGAAACTACTAGAGATGGATTACTAGAAATAATTAATATCGATAAAGAAAGATTAAGAAGTCAATTAAATAGAATAAAAGAAACTATACATAAAGTATTAAGAGAAGACACGACATTAGCCGAAAAAATAAAAACTTTATTTAGGGAACAAGGAATTACGATAGTTAGTATTTTAACCGCATTCGGTATGATTATCGGTGTTATCGTAGAAGCCGTTATACCCGGTGTAGGAGGAGGATCTACAACTCCAAAACCCCCGCCAAAAGGCGACGGCGTGAAAGATTGGATAAAAAAACAATTATCTAATATCGGAAAATTACTCGCTAAATTAGCCGGTAAAGCGGCAGCGGCATTACCGGGTATAATAGGGGCTATCGTATCGTGGTTGTTATCCGCAACTGGTAAAGTCGTTAATTGGCTCGCTAATAATCTCTGGGTTTCATTAGTTTTAGTTATCGGATTATTATTTACGGCGGCAAAAGAGTATCTCAACGATAAATAAATAAAACTGTAAGACCTACCGCTATACTTCCTACTATTATTGCCGTTTTTTCATCATCGTGTTCGGATACCTTCGGGTTTACTTCCGGATACTCTTGTTCAGGTTCAGGTTCTAGTTTAGGTTTAGGTTCAGGTTTTTTAATAGGAATAATAGGAGATTTTTTAGTTTTTGTTCCATTTATTACGTTAGAAGGAGATTTATTTATCGAATTAACGTCATCGTTAATTCCTAAAACTTGTTCTTCAGTTGATACTACAATTTCATTATTATATCCGACAATAGTTCCTATTTGTAAAATCATATTGCTTGGAGACATATAAAGATCGAGTCCGTAACTGTAATTAACTTTACTTCTCGCATATTTTAAAACATTTTCGTATTTTGATATCTGACTTGGTAAATCTATCGGACTATTGACAGCATCCTGTATATTTGCTAAGAATTGTTTTTGAGCGCCAAAACCGGTTCCTACCTTTAAAATGTCACTCTATTTTGACTTTGAGATCCTGGTAAAGCCCATACGAATATTCTAATACTTTCGTTTATTCTAACTAATCCCGCATGAGTAAATCCGTTAGATTTATCTAATAAACAAGAGGGCCTGAAAGGCCCTGACATCGCTCACCAGACAATCAGAGGAAAAGATTGTCAAAGTTTTCACTATGTGTTTCAATAGAAAACTAGCCAGCCCTGGCCAGGGCCAATTTTGACCCAAGAGGCATAATTTATGTAACATTTCTAGAGGACCTAAAGTGAAGCAAATTTAAGACAAGCGGCACAATTTATATAACTTCTGTAGAGGACCTGAACATGATGCTATGTGCCAAATATGAAAGCTGAGAACCTTCCAGTTCCAGACGAGAAGATTTTCAAAGTTTTCACTATGTGTTTCTATTGAAAACTGGATACCCCTAGGGCATGGCCAATTTTGACTCCAGGGGCATAATTTATACAACTTTTGTAGAGGACCTGAACATGATGCTATGTGCCAAATATGAAAGCTGAAAGCCTCCCAGTATCAGAGAACAAGATTTTCAAAGATTTCACTATTTGTTTCTATTGAAAATGGCCCACCCCTGGGGCGGGACCAATTTTGACCCCAGGGGCATAATTTATATAACTTTTGTAGAGAACCTAAACACGATGCTATGTGCCAAATATGAAAGCTGAGAACCTTCCAGTTTCAGACGAGAAGATTTTCAAAGATTTCACTATTTGTTTCTATTGAAAACTGCCCACCCCTGGGGCGGGGCCAATTTTGACCCCAGGGCCATAATTTATACAACTTTTGTACAGGACCTGAACATGATGCTCTGGGCCAAATATGAAAGCTAGGAGAATTCCAGTTTCAGAGGAGAAGATTTTCAAAGATTTCACTATTTGTTTCTATTGAAAACTGCCCACCCCTGGGGCGGGGCCAATTTTGACCCCAGGGCCATAATTTATATAACTTTTGTAGAGGACCTGAACATGATGCTATGTGCCAAATATGAAAGCTGAGAACCTTCTGGTTTCAGAGGAGAATATTTTCAAAGTTTTACTATATGTTTCTATTGGAAACAAGGCACCCCTGGGGCAGGGCCAATTTTGACCCCAGGGCCATAATTTATATAACTTTTGTAGAGGACCTGAACATGATGCTATGTGCCAAATATGAAAGCTGAGAGCCTCCCAGTTTCAGAGAAGAAGGTTTTCAAAGATTTCACTATTTGTTTCTATTGAAAATGGCCCAACCCTGGGGTGGGGCCAATTTTGACCCCAGGGTCATAATTTATATAACTTTTGTAGAGAACCTGAACACGATGCTATGTGCCAAATATGAAAGCTGAGAACCTTCCAGATTCAGACGAGAAGATTTCAAAGATTTCACTATTTGTTTCTATTGAAAACTGCCCACCCCTGGGGCGGGGCCAATTTTGACCCCAGGGCCATAATTTATATAACTTCTGTAGAACACCTGAACATGATGCTCTGTGCCAAATATGAAAGCTGAGAACCTTCTGGTTTCAGAGGAGAACATTTTCAAAGTTTTACTATATGTTTCTATTGAAAACAAGGCACCCCTGGGGCGGGGCCAATTTTGACCCCAGGGCCATAATTTATATAACTTCTGTAGAGCACCTGAACATGATGCTCTGTGCCAAATATAAAAGCTGAGAACCTTCTGGTTTCAGAGGAGAAGATTTTCAAAGTTTTACTATATGTTTCTAATTGGAAACAAGTCACCCCTGGGGCGGGGCCAATTTTGACCCCAGGGCCATAATTTATATTACTTTTGTAGAGGACCTAAAGATGATACTACATGCCAAAGATGAAAGCTGAGAACCCTGTAGATTCAGAGGAGAAGATTTTTAAAGGTTCAAATTGTTGACGACTGACGACGCACGACGCACACCGCACGACGGACGACGCACGCCGACGGACGACGGACATTAGGCAATCACAAAAGCTCACCCTGAGCACTTTGTGCTCTGGTGAGCTAAAAAGTAGTCCAGGCGTTACTAATATTTCTAGTGTGAGTTATCGAATCATTAACGCTAAAGAATGGTCCATCGCTTAAATGACTAGCTCTGTATGCGCCATCGGGTTTAAAGTATTGACTGTACGAACCGAGACCGTGACAACCTCCTCTATCTAATTTCTGTTTCCAATCCGTATGAATAGAAATATTAAACTCATTACATATTTTTTGAAACGCGGCTTTATCGTAATGATTACTATAATAACAGAATGCTGGATCCGTAGGAATTGGACATTGTAATTCTTTTATTATTCTTAAAATGCAATAATAAACGTGAAAAGTATAAACAGTTTTTGTCAGATCTGTAGTTTTTTCTAAATGATCTTCGTAACTTACTCCGCAACCGGATGTCGAACACCAAACGGCAAAATTTAATTGACATTGCCACCAATCGAAAGGAGAATTTAACCAAGTATTCCAAGGATCGTTAGAATGTAAAGGAGGATTTTGATAATTTTGAAATATATTAGGAAAAATTACTGTAAATTTTTCATCTTTATTAACGTACATATCTTGTTTGATAAGGTTTATATTTTTAAGTTTATAAGCGGCTCCCAATTTATAAGATACGTTCGGATTAAATTTAAATTCTTTTGGGATTGACATTTTTTAAACATAAAAAATGCATCATACAATTTCAAATATTGATAAAACTATTAACTTACAACAATATATCGATAATAGAAATGGAAATAAATGTATCGGATTGAAAAGTATTACGTACGGTGTAGGTTGGTATAATATCGTTAATGAATATGTACAAAAGGTGGGCGAGAGACCTATTCAAATTCCAGATGGTTATTATAGTTTTCAACAATAATCGGATTGTTTAAAAACTTATATTACCTTAACTGTTAACGAAACTAATGGAATAGCATCGTTAATTACTACTCAAGAATTAAGATTATGTAAAGATTTGAACTCTATATTAGGATTTGATAAACGTAATTTTATAGCTAATGATATACACATCGGTGATAAAAGTATAGATTTCGCTATCTATAAATCGTTGTACGTTCATTTGGAACAACTTAGTACTTCTCATAATTATCTCGATGGTATGCCGAGTACCTTGTTGGCGGTTATTCCGGTCGAGAATAAAGAATTTGGAGAGATAACGACAATGAGATTGGAACATCCGGAATACAAAAGTTTAATTAATGACTCTATAACGGAATTAAAATTAGAAATAAGAGATGAAAATAACAAAAAAATAGTTAATCGTCTACCAGTTAATTGCGTTTTAGAATTAAAAGAATCTCTTTAAAAATGAGTATATTTGGAACTAAAACAAGAGTACCGCATATGGTACATAATACGCCCACTTGCAAACTTTCTCTAATTCAACATGCCTTATAAGTGTTGACATTTTCTAATCTGTGCTTCAGATCTTGATTTCCATATTAAGGTGATACTATTTTATAAAAAAAATGAAGTGAATATCTTATTAAATAAAAAAGTTACAGCTAATCCTCATTTTTTCAGATTTTTGTAAAGTGCAACGGCCATAACTCATTTGTGTTAAGTTTCATTTATAAGTTCAAGGACCATAACTTTAGAATAAAATGACATATCAAAACCCCCGCAATATATGTGTAAATTCACATTAAGGTTTAACCATATAAACAAATTGAAGTAAATATCATTTCAAATGAAAAAGTTATGGCCATCCTCATATTTGCATAGATTTGCATTATTTTTTTAAGTGCAAGGGCCATAACTCCGAAACAACAAATCAAATGATCCTCAGAATCGACTTAGCTTCAGGTCTTGATGCATTAAACATGTGGATGAAGTTTCATTAATATCTGTCAAACAGTTTTGCCAGAAAACAGCGGACAAACTATTTGCATATATTTGCATTTATTTGCATATACATGTATTTGCATTTTTGTTAAGTAAAAGGGCAATAACTCCGAAACGAAAAATCAAATAAACCTCAAAATTGACTCAGCATCAGATCTTGATGCATTAAACATTTTTGTGAAGTTTCATTAATATTTCTCAAATAGTTTCCCCAGAAAACAGCCGGCAAACTATTTGCATTATTTTTTAAGGACAAGGGCCATAACTCTGAAACGAAAAATCAAATGATCCTCAGAATCAATTCAGTTTCAGATCTTGATGCATTAAACATTTGTGTGAAGTTTTATTAATAGCTCTCAAATAGTTTTCCCAAAAAACAGCGGACAAACTATTTGCATATTTTTTAAGGACAATGGCAATAACTCCGAAACGACAAATCAAATGAACCTCAGAATCAACTCAGCTTCAGATCTTGATGCATTAAACATTTGTGTGAAGTTTCATTAATATCTCTCAAATAGTTTTCCCAGAAAACAGCGGACAAACTATTTGCATATTTTTTTAAGGACAAGGGCCATAACTCTGAAAAGACAAATCAAATGAACCTCAGAATCGACTCAGCTTCCGATCTTGATGCATTAAACATTTGTGTGAAGTTTCATTAATATTTCTCAAATAGTTTTCCCAGAAAACAGCCGGCAAACTATTTGCATTATTTTTTAAGGACAAGGGCCATAACTCTGAAATGAAAAATCAAATGATCCTCAGAATCAATTCAGTTTCAGATCTTGATGCATGAAACATTTGTGTGAAGTTTCATTAATATCTCTCAAATAGTTTTCCCAGAAATCAGCGGACAAACTAGTTGCATAGTTTTTAAGGATAAGGGCCATAACTCTGAAAAGACAAATCAAATGAAACTCTGAATCGACTCAGCTTCAGATCTTGATGCATTAAACATTTGTGTGAAGCTTCATTAATATCTCTCAAATAGTTTTCCCAGAAAACAGCGGACAAACTATTTGCATGTATTTGCATTATTTTTTAAGTAAAAGGGCTATAACTCCAAAACGAAAAACCTCAGAATTGACTCAGCTTCAGACCTTGATGCATTAAACATTTGTGTGAAGTTTCATTAATATCTCTCAAATAGTTTTCCCAGAAAACAGCGGACAAACTATTTGCATATTTTTTAAGGACAAGGGCCATAACTCCGAAACGACAAATCAAATGAACCTCAGAATCAACTCAGCTTCAGATCTTGATGCATTAGACATGTGTGTGAAGTTTCATTAATATCTCTCAAATAGTTTTCCCAGAAAACAGCCGACAAACTATTTGCATGTATTTGCAGTATTTTTTTAAGTAAAAGGGCCATAACTCCGAAACGAAAAATCAAATGAACCTCAGAATCGACTCAGCTTCAGATCTTGATGCATTATACATTTGTGTGAAGTTTCATTAATATCTCTCAAATAGTTTTCTAGGAAAACAGCGGACAAACTTTGCATATCTTTTAAGGACAAGGGCCATAACTCTGAAATGAAATATCAAATGAATCTCAGAATCGACTCAGCTTCAGATCTTGATGCATTTAACATTTTTGTAAGTTTCATTAATATCTGTCAAATAGTTTTCCCAGAAAACAGCGGACAAACAAAATGTTGACGGACGAACGAACGAACGAACGAACGAACGAACGAACGGACGGACGGACGGACGGACAGGGCCACGACAATATACGACCACCTTTATTAGGTGGGCGTATAAAAATCAAATAAACCTCAAAATTGACTCAGCATCAGATCTTGATGCATTAAACATTTTTGTGAAGTTTCATTAATATTTCTCAAATAGTTTTCCCAGAAAACAGCGGACAAACTATTTGCATATTTTTTAAGGACAAGGGCCATAACTCTGAAATGAGAAATCAAATGAACCTCAGAATCAAATCAGCTTCAGATCTTGATGCATTAAACATTTGTATGAAGTTTCATTAATATCTGTCAAATAGTTTTCCCAGAAAACAGCGGACAAACTATTTGCATGTATTTGCAGTATTTTTTAAGTAAAAGGGCCATAACTCCGAAACGACAAACCAAATGAACCTCAGAATCGACTCAGCTTCAGACCTTGATGCATTAAACATTTTTGTGAAGTTTCATTAATATCTCTCAAATAGTTTTCCCAGAAAACAGCGGACAAACTATTTGCATATGTTTTAAGGACAAGGGCAATAACTCTGAAATGACAAATCAAATGAACCTCAGAATCAACTCAGCTTCAGATCTTGATGCATTAAACATTTGTGTGAAGTTTCATTAATATCTCTCAAATAGTTTTCCCAGAAATCAGCGGACAAACTAGTTGCATAGTTTTTAAGGACAAGGGCCATAACTCTGAAAAGACAAATCAAATGAAACTCTGAATCGACTCAGCTTCAGATCTTGATGCATTAAACATTTGTGTGAAGTTTCATTATTATCTCTCAAATAGTTTTCCCAGAAAACAGCGGACAAACTATTTGCATGTATTTGCATTATTTTTTAAGTAAAAGGGCTATAACTCCAAAACGAAAAACCTCAGAATTGACTCAGCTTCAGACCTTGATGCATTAAACATTTGTGTGAAGTTTCATTAATATCTCTCAAATAGTTTTCCCAGAAAACAGCGGACAAACTATTTGCATATTTTTTAAGGACAAGGGCCATAACTCCGAAACGACAAATCAAATGAACCTCAGAATCAACTCAGCTTCAGATCTTGATGCATTAAACATGTGTGTGAAGTTTCATTAATATCTCTCAAATAGTTTTCCCAGAAAACAGCCGACAAACTATTTGCATGTATTTGCAGTATTTTTTTTAAGTAAAAGGGCCATAACTCCGAAACGAAAAATCAAATGAACCTCAGAATCGAGTCAGCTTCAGATCTTGATGCATTATACATTTGTGTGAAGTTTCATTAATATCTCTCAAATAGTTTTCTAAGAAAACAGCGGACAAACTTTGCATATCTTTTAAGGACAAGGGCCATAACTCTGAAATGAAATATCAAATGAATCTCAGAATCGACTCAGCTTCAGATCTTGATGCATTTAACATTTGTGTGAAGTTTCATTAATATCTGTCAAATAGTTTTCCCAGAAAACAGCGGACAAACAAAATGTTGACGGACGAACGAACGAACGAACGAACGGACGGACGGATAGGGCCACGACAATATACGACCACCTTTATTAGGTGGGCGTATAAAAATCAAATAAACCTCAAAATTGACTGAGCATCAGATCTTGATGCATTAAACATTTTTGTGAAGTTTCATTAATATTTCTCAAATAGTTTCCCCAGAAAACAGCCGGCAAACTATTTGCATTATTTTTTAAGGACAAGGGCCATAACTCTGAAACGAAAAATCAAATGATCCTCAGAATCAATTCAGTTTCAGATCTTGATGCATTAAACATTTGTGTGAAGTTTTATTAATAGCTCTCAAATAGTTTTCCCAAAAAACAGCGGACAAACTATTTGCATATTTTTTAAGGACAATGGCAATAACTCCGAAACGACAAATCAAATGAACCTCAGAATCAACTCAGCTTCAGATCTTGATGCATTAAACATTTGTGTGAAGTTTCATTAATATCTCTCAAATAGTTTTCCCAGAAAACAGCGGACAAACTATTTGCATATTTTTTTAAGGACAAGGGCCATAACTCTGAAAAGACAAATCAAATGAACCTCAGAATCGACTCAGCTTCCGATCTTGATGCATTAAACATTTGTGTGAAGTTTCATTAATATTTCTCAAATAGTTTTCCCAGAAAACAGCCGGCAAACTATTTGCATTATTTTTTAAGGACAAGGGCCATAACTCTGAAATGAAAAATCAAATGATCCTCAGAATCAATTCAGTTTCAGATCTTGATGCATGAAACATTTGTGTGAAGTTTCATTAATATCTCTCAAATAGTTTTCCCAGAAATCAGCGGACAAACTAGTTGCATAGTTTTTAAGGATAAGGGCCATAACTCTGAAAAGACAAATCAAATGAAACTCTGAATCGACTCAGCTTCAGATCTTGATGCATTAAACATTTGTGTGAAGCTTCATTAATATCTCTCAAATAGTTTTCCCAGAAAACAGCGGACAAACTATTTGCATGTATTTGCATTATTTTTTAAGTAAAAGGGCTATAACTCCAAAACGAAAAACCTCAGAATTGACTCAGCTTCAGACCTTGATGCATTAAACATTTGTGTGAAGTTTCATTAATATCTCTCAAATAGTTTTCCCAGAAAACAGCGGACAAACTATTTGCATATTTTTTAAGGACAAGGGCCATAACTCCGAAACGACAAATCAAATGAACCTCAGAATCAACTCAGCTTCAGATCTTGATGCATTAGACATGTGTGTGAAGTTTCATTAATATCTCTCAAATAGTTTTCCCAGAAAACAGCGGACAAACTTTGCATATCTTTTAAGGACAAGGGCCATAACTCTGAAATGAAATATCAAATGAATCTCAGAATCGACTCAGCTTCAGATCTTGATGCATTTAACATTTGTGTGAAGTTTCATTAATATCTGTCAAATAGTTTTCCCAGAAAACAGCGGACAAACAAAATGTTGACGGACGAACGAACGAACGAACGAACGGACGGACGGATAGGGCCACGACAATATACGACCACCTTTATTAGGTGGGCGTATAAAAATCAAATAAACCTCAAAATTGACTGAGCATCAGATCTTGATGCATTAAACATTTTTGTGAAGTTTCATTAATATTTCTCAAATAGTTTTCCCAGAAAACAGCGGACAAACTATTAGCATATTTTTTAAGGACAAGGGCCATAACTCTGAAATGAGAAATCAAATGAACCTCAGAATCAAATCAGCTTCAGATCTTGATGCATTAAACATTTGTGTGAAGTTTCATTAATATCTCTCAAATAGTTTTCCCAGAAAACAGCGGACAAACTATTTGCATATTTTTTAAGGACAAGGGCCATAACTCCGAAACGACAAATCAAATGAACCTCAGAATCAACTCAGCTTCAGATCTTGAGGCATTAAACATGTGTGTGAAGTTTCATTAATATCTCTCAAACAGTTTTCCCAGAAAACAGCGGACAAACTATTTGCATATGTTTTAAGGACAAGGGCAATAACTCTGAAACGACAAATCAAATGAACCTCAGAATCAACTCAGCTTCAGATCTTGATGCATTAAACATTTGTGTGAAGTTTCATTAATATCTCTCAAATAGTTTTCCCAGAAATCAGCGGACAAACTAGTTGCATAGTTTTTAAGGACAAGGGCCATAATTCTGAAAAGACAAATCAAATGAAACTCTGAATCGACTCAGCTTCAGATCTTGATGCATTAAACATTTGTGTGAAGTTTCATTAATATCTCTCAAATAGTTTTCCCAGAAAACAGCGGACAAACTATTTGCATGTATTTGCATTATTTTTTAAGTAAAAGGGCTATAACTCCAAAACGAAAAACCTCAGAATTGACTCAGCTTCAGACCTTGATGCATTAAACATTTGTGTGAAGTTTCATTAATATCTCTCAAATAGTTTTCCCAGAAAACAGCGGACAAACTATTTGCATATTTTTTAAGGACAAGGGCCATAACTCCGAAACGACAAATCAAATGAACCTCAGAATCAACTCAGCTTCAGATCTTGATGCATTAAACATGTGTGTGAAGTTTCATTAATATCTCTCAAATAGTTTTCCCAGAAAACAGCCGACAAACTATTTGCATGTATTTGCAGTATTTTTTTAAGTAAAAGGGCCATAACTCCGAAACGAAAAATCAAATGAACCTCAGAATCGACTCAGCTTCAGATCTTGATGCATTATACATTTGTGTGAAGTTTCATTAATATCTCTCAAATAGTTTTCTAAGAAAACAGCGGACAAACTTTGCATATCTTTTAAGGACAAGGGCCATAACTCTGAAATGAAATATCAAATGAATCTCAGAATCGACTCAGCTTCAGATCTTGATGCATTTAACATTTGTGTGAAGTTTCATTAATATCTGTCAAATAGTTTTCCCAGAAAACAGCGGACAAACTATTTGCATGTATTTGCAGTATTTTTTAAGTAAAAGGGCCATAACTCCGAAACGACAAACCAAATGAACCTCAGAATCGACTCAGCTTCAGACCTTGATGCATTAAACATTTGTGTGAAGTTTCATTAATATCTCTCAAATAGTTTTCCCAGAAAACAGCGGACAAACTATTTGCATATGTTTTAAGGACAAGGGCAATAACTCTGAAACGACAAATCAAATGAACCTCAGAATCAACTCAGCTTCAGATCTTGATGCATTAAACATGTGTGTGAAGTTTCATTAACATCTCTCAAATAGTTTTCCCAGAAAACAGCGGACAAACTATTTGCATGTATTTGCATTATTTTTTAAGTAAAAGGGCAATAACTCCGAAACAAATAATCAAATGAACCTCAGAATCGACTCAGCTTCAGATCTTGATGCATTATATATTTGTGTGAAGTTTCATTAATATCTCTCAAATAGTTTTCCCAGAAAACAGCGGACAAACTATTTGCATGTATTTGCAGTATTTTTTAAGTAAAAGGGCCATAACTCCGAAACGAAAAATCAAATGAACCTCAGAATCAACTCAGCTTCAGATCTTGATGCATTATACATTTGTGTGAAGTTTCATTAATATCTCTCAAATATTTTCCCAGAAAACAGCGGACAAACTTTGCATATTTTTTAAGGACAAGGGCCATAACTCTGAAATGAAATATCAAATGAATCTCAGAATCAACTCAGCTTCAGATCTTGATGCATTTAACATTTGTGTGAAGTTTCATTAATATCTGTCAAATAGTTTTCCCAGAAAACAGCGGACAAACAAAATGTTGACGGACGAACGAACGAACGAACAAACGGACGGACGGACAGGGCCACGACAATATACAACCACCTTTATTAGGTGGGCGTATAAAAAAAGAAGCATCGTAAATTAATATTGATAACGGATCAACCTACTGATTATTGGTTAGTCGATTAAGCATTTATAAAAGCATTTGCTAAAAGCATTAAGCATTTGCTAAAAAGCATTTGCTAAAAAATGCTATTGGAAATACTAACAATTATAACAAATACTACAGTCATATCATTAGCCGGATATGTGATATTTAATTATTTAAAACTGAAAAATAAATTATATAAAATGAATGCCGAAGAATTATTAACCGAAGTAACGGGAAAAGATGTTGAAGATGTGGAAGAAGAAAAAAAAGTGAAAGATTATCGGCTATTATAGCTGGTGGCAGTAGTAAACAATATCTCGGAAGAGAGTTACAACTCTCGGATATCGACACAATGACATTAGAACAAATAAACAAACTATACTGTAGATACGAAGCGAGATTAGGAGCTAGTATGACTAAAACATTAGGTAATGCTTTTATTAATTTATATGTCATGAGCGTTTCAAAGTATTTTAACGTTGTTAACCCTCCCAAACTAATACAAGACTTAGAGGAAGATCCTTTTATTAATCACGCTTTGACTACTTCATGTTGCGAACTATATTATAAATACGAAATGTATTTAGCGCCTTTTACCGCGATGTTAACGACGGTAAAACATATTCAATTCGACAAGAGCGATCAAGATTTAGATATAAAAAATGAATAACGAAGAAAAAACGAAAGACCCGAAACGGGTAGCCGCGGGTAAGAAAGGTGTAGAAGCGAAAAAATTAAAAGCCGAATTAAAAAGAAAAGAAATAGAACTTTCGAAGATAACGAAAGATTCTTTAAAAAAATCGAAACACGAGGATAAACCAAATTACGTACCATTATATATATATCAATAGGAGTTGTCAGATTAGGATTATATTTTTTCGTAACCAAATTGGAACCTAATCGGAACCAAAGCGGAACCAAAGCGGAACGCTCCCTTACGGTCCCTCCCATCGAAAAGGAAAAGAAAGAAAAATATGACCCGTTTGAATTTAATTAATTTTTTCCTTTTAAAAAATGTCGGCAGATAAAAAAGAAATAGTGAATACGTTATATCACGCCGGAGTAGAAACGGTATTAATGGTCGGATATTCTGAAATAGGTAGAAAACTATTTAAAAGACAACCACCTAAAGTAGATTTTAATATGAGTGATATCGGAATGTTATCTATCGATATATTACTCGCAATGGTAACTAAAGATATGTTAGTTAAACAGGGTATTATACCAGCTGATATTATGAAGTAGTTTTTTATTTTTTAAAAAATGGCAAGAGTAATACCAATTAAAGCAGGTGTAAAGTATGATTTCTTATATTTAGAACCAGATGATGATGTTGAAGAAGTTATAAAAGATTATTCAAATTCCATCGTTTGTAGTCGAATTCCTAATAAAGAAAAAAAAGTAATTTTTTACCTATTGTTACTGGTATTTTATTAACAGGTTTAACTATTTGGGAAATTATTAAGTTGATTCCAGCTCCAGTAGAATATCGACCTCGGGTCTCCCATGAAATTCAAAGTAAATGGGAATCCTAGTTTTATTTTTTAATTAAATAAATGGCGAGCGCGATAGCGATGATTGTTGGGGGAGCGCTTATAAACGGAGCTACATTTTCCGGTGGAAGTTATTTATTTTCTCTATTAGGAAAAGATTCGGATGAAGAAAAAGAAAGACACGATAAAGCGATGGAACAATTAGAATCGGCGCAAGATGATTGGAATAAACAAAGAATTCAAAGATTAGATTATATTAATGAGGTGATGAAAAAAGAACATCACTCTGAGAAAACATTTGACGATGTCGATACGGCTATGAAATAGTATTATTACTCTACCGGAAAAGAACTTCAAGCGTTACCACCGGAACCTAAATTAAGCGATTTTCATACTCCATCGGAAGACCAAAAGAATAGAGAACTCGTTTTCGTTATCGGTGGCATGGCATTAACCGGATTTGTTGCTTGGAAATTATATAATTGATTTTCTATATTAAATAAATGAGAGCACAAGAGCAAAGTAAAGCACAAATGCAACAAGAGGGCCATGAGGCCCTGAAGCGCTCACCTGAGATAACCCCAGGGGCGGGGCCATTTTTGACCACAAGAAATCATGTGTACAACCATGGTAGAGAACCATAAGGCAAAGCAGTATGGCATTAATTAAAGGTCTAAGCCTTATGGTTTCAGAGAAAAATAATATTTTATATTTTTCCATGAAAAACTGATAAGCCCTGAGGCAGGGCCAAGTTTCGCCCAGTGGTCAGGGTCGTAAGTTAAACATTCTTGGTAGAGGACCACAAGCCACAGCTAAATATTTGTAGAGGACCATTAAATCATGTTACATACCAAATATCAATGGTCTAGGCCTTACAGTTTCAGTACATTTTTAAAGATCTTCCAATGAAAAACTGATAAGCCCTCGGGCGGGGCCATTTTTGGACCGGGAGTCATAATTTGAACAATATTTGTAGAGGACCATATAATCATGCTACATACCAAATATTAAAGGTCTAGGCCTTACAGGTTCAGAGTAGAAGATTTTTAAAGATTTTCCTATGAAAAACCGATAAGCCAATGGGTGGGGCCATTTTTGGCCCGGGGGTCATGATTTGAATAATTTTTGTAGAGGACCATAAGATCATGCAACATACCAAATATCAAAGGTCTAGGCCTTACAGTTTCAGAGAAGAAGATTTTTAAAGATTTTCCTATGAAAAACTGATAAGCCCCGGGGCGGGCCATTTTTGGCCCGGGGGTCATAATGTGAACAATATTTGTAGAGAACCATTAGATCATGCTACATATCAAAGGTCTAGGCCTTACAGTTTCAGTGAAGAAATGTTTTAAGATTTTCCTATGAAAAACTTATAAGCCCTTGGGCAGGGCCATTTTTGGCCCAGGGGTCATAATTTGAACAAGCTTTGTAGAGGACCATAAGATCATGCTACATACCAAATATCAAAGGTCTAGGCCTTACAGTTTGAAAGAAGAAGAATTTTAAAGATTTTCCTATGACAAGAGGGCCATGAGGCCCTGAAGCGCTCACCAGACATAACCCAGGGGCGGGCCATTTTTGACCACAAGAAATCATGTGTACACCTTTGGTAGAGAAATATGCCATTAATTATAGGTCTAAGCCTTATGGTTTCAGAGAAAAATATTTATATTTTTCCAAAGAAAAACTGATAAGCCCTAGGGCTGGGCCAAGTTTCGCCCAGTGGTCAGGGTAATAAGTTAAACATTATTGGCAGAGGACCACAAAGATTTTTAAAGATTTTGGGCGGGGCCAATTTTGGCCAAGGGGTCATAATTTGAACAATATTTGTAGAGGACCATAAGATCATGCTACATACCAAATATCAAAGGTCTAGGTCTTACAGTTTCAGAGAAGAAGATTTTTTAAAGATTTTCCTATGATAAACTGATAAGCCCTTGGGCGGGGCCATTTTTGTTCCGGGGGTCATAATTTGAACAATATTTGTGGAGGACCATAAGATCATGATACATACCACATATCAAAGGTCTAGGCCTTACAGTTTCAGAGAAGAAGATTTTTATAGATTTTCCTATGATAAACTGATAAGCCCTTGGGCGGGGCCATTTTTTGCCCGGGGTCATAATTTGAACAATCTTTGTAGAGGACCATAAGATCATGCTACATACCAAATATCAAAAGTCTAGGCTTCACAGTTTCAGAGAAGAAGATCTTTAAAGATTTTCCTATGATAAACTGATAAGCCCTTGGGCGGGGCCATTTTTGGCCCGGGGGTCATAATTTGAACAATCTTTGTAGAGGACCATAAGATCATGCTACATACCAAATATCAAAGGTCTAGGCCTTACAGTTTCAGAGGAGAAGATTTTTTCAAGATTTTCTTATGAAAAACTGATAAGCCCTTGGGTGGGGCCATTTTTGGCCCGGGGGCCATAATTTGAACAATCTTTGTAGAGGACCATAAGATCATGCTACATACCAAATATCAAAGGTCTAGGCTTTACAGTTTCCGAGAAAAAGTTTTTGAAAGATTTTCCTATGAAAATTCCATATTACCATATATGGAAAAAATGACAAAGCCCTCTGGCGGCCATGTTTTTTGCCGGATCAAAATTCTTTTAACAACTTTTAAACTCTATTAACTGAGAAACATTTAGTGAAAACTATATTCAAATCGGACAAGTCATTCTGGAGAAGAAGATTTTTCTAGATATTGTGTACGGTTGTCATGGCAACAGGACCGATGACCCCACCCACTATCTTTTAACAACTTTTGAAGCACCCACCCACAGTATGTATCTGACCAAGTTTGGTTACAATTGGGCAGTCGGTTTCAGAGAAGAAGTCGTTTGAAATTGTTGATGGACAGACAGACGGACGGACGGACAGACGGACAATATCTCACCTTGAGCACTTTGTGCTCTGGTGAGCTAAAAAGAAATCACGGAAGAAGAATTTGAAGAAATGTTAAAAGAACAAAGCGAATATAATACAAAGAAATGGTCTGATTTGGAAAAAAATAAAATCTATACAATCGTTGACTATAGAACAGTTGAAACGAGAAATGGCGAAAGTACGATATTAACTCTCAAAGACAATGTAAAAGTGTGGTGTCCTTCGCACCTCGCTACTAAAATAGAGGATAAATATCCACCTTTTTATGTCAGACCGCTCGGATTGAAACCGTGTAAGAATAACAAGAAGAATAAATATCACGCTTATGATTTAATTTTCCCATGAAAATGGAAAAAATATACTATAGTCCTAAAGGATTTTGGAAAGGTAAGACGGCCGTTAGTAAGTTAGCTAAAGAAGCCAAAGTTAGTAATAAACGAGCATTAGAATTTCTAAATAAACAAGCTGTGTGGCAGATATATTTACCCGCACCTATAAAGATAATAAGACCTTAATTTGACGTGTCTGCGAAGAATGAAGTACATCAAGCCGATTTGCTGTTCTTACCTTTTGATAGAGTTAAAAATAAAACATATAAGTATGCATTGACATTAGTAGATGCGGGAATGAGATATAAAGAAGCCGAACCATTGACATCGAAAGACAGTAAAGAAGTTGCCGCCGCTTTTGAAAAGATTTACAAAAGACATTTGAACTATCCCAAATTATTACAAGTTGACCCAGGGAGAGAATTTATGGGCGTTGTTTCTCAACTAATGGCTAAACGTAATGTTAAAATAAGAAGAGGTAGAAGAGAGATACATAGAGATCAAGGAATCGTAGAGAGATATAATAGAACTTTATCATAAAGATTGTTCGGTTATCAGTACGCTAAGGAGATCGAAACGCGGGAAAGAAATAGAGAATGGGTTAAGAGATTACCGGACGTCGTTAAGGCTTTGAATAATGAGACGAAAAAACCTTCTCCAATTATATCGAGAAAAGTTGAAGCAGAAATATGTCCACTCGCGAGTGTTATAGATATTTATATCAACCAGGAGAATTAGAAGGCGGTGGCAAGAGAAGAGCTACCGACCCAATTTGGTCGGTCGATATTCATAATATAGATTATCATATTATTACGCAAGGGATACGAGTATATTATTTGAAATCGCCGGCACAACTAGAGGGTTCGTTAAAGAAGAACTTCTTATTGTTCCCGCTGATACCCGTACGCGTATGTCGTAGTTCCATCTAACGCCGTATATCTTTTGGTATCGAGTGGAGAGAGCGTAATTTTATTTACTGTCAGTCCGTAGATGTTGTGGTGTATAGATCGTAGCACATTCATCGAATGAGAATAATTTTTTTTATTGAATAATGAATCTTTATAATTTTCGAAGTTTATTAGTTTATTAATTATATATTTTTTTGTACCTTTAGATTTTTTTATTACTTCCTCATCCGCTCTTAATACCGAATATAGTTTAGGTCTTAGATCTACGTATTCGTCTATCGGAACACCCGCGCATTCGTCTTTAAATTTTCCTATTACTTTTTTATTCGTTTCATCGTAGAGTGCATGGTCTTTTGAGTAGTCGGAGAAGTCATATTCATCTTTCATTTTGAGCATATCTTTATAAACATCTTCGGTTTTTATATCCACTAATAAACTATCGGTGTCGGTATATAACGCGGTACAGTTTTCTCCGTATTTATTTTTTAACGTGTCGTAATACCAGTCATACATGCGGTATTTTGATAAATCGAGAACGCTAAATCCGATGTATATCGGTTTATCTAACGTTAGATGCGTCTTGCTGACATGAATAGCGGATAGATCATTAGAAAATTTAACGCGTCTGTTAAAGTTTGGCTTGGCAATTACTTTTCTTAGTTTCTCATTTTCAGTTCCATTCGTTTTTATAAGTCTAATGTCAACTCTTTGACGTAGATTCTCCATCGTCTTTCCGAACACCGCATTATTCATTAATTTGAAAAAATCCTTTTCAAACGTAGCTAGACTTTGCCTTCTTTCTGAATTCGGTATTCAGACGGATGTATGGTTCCATCCAAGGCTTCTCATTAAATTCAAGTATTCTGTGTATTTTCGTTACTTTCATACCTAGTTTCATGTACAACTGTAAGTTTCTGTAGTGCACTATTTTTTTTTTTATCCATCAGGTTAGGGACAAGCTTTTCTACATTTAACATGCTGTTATTATCGAGTAATTCATTTTGATAATCGGACAGCCATTCTTTTTTCACCAAAAGTTTTTCAGGTGCAAGCGGGTAGTCGTTGTGTAGCTTATGTAAATGTTGGGGATATTCTAAATCCACTTCAAGTATTCGACCTTTCCCTTTATGTATTTTACCTACTTTACCACTTAACCATTTAAATCCATCGTATGGAAGTGGTTGACTCATAGCCCATCTGTTGGTCTGACGTAAAACCCAACTCACTCACTCACTCACTCATAGCCCATCCGTATAAATTGTTTGCATCTAAGTACATTATATAATTATTCTCTTTATCTTTATCATAATCTTTTACTAAAGGATTATTAGCTTTCGCGTGTCTTTTAGAGACCATGCTAATACCACCAGTGACCACGCATACCTTTCTCTATAAAGAGATGCATGTCAATATTCGTAAACAGTTCTAAGTCTATTCGCGTATATTTAAGTAAAGCATCCCATGATAGACCGGGTGCAGTGTAATAATGTAGAGGGTCAAGATCATATGCCTTTATACACGTTTTTCTAAATGTTTGGAATACATCCAGTGTTTCCCCTAGGCCTTTTTAGCACTGCGCAGCGCCATGCCCCTTTTATACTGCGCCATGTTGCCCCTCATCAAAGATTGTCGTGCCATGCCCTAAGGAGGCAGTACACAATAAGGTACCGAATATGCGAATTGGCCCCGGTCAAATTCCTTAATCTAAGGTAAATGCTAAGTTTAAAGGTGGTTCAGACTATAATAAAAAATACTGAAGCATGTTATGCATGAAAATCCAACTTTTGGACATGTTTTAATGAAAATAAGCACCAAGGTCATGACCTTTGCAAGTGATTTGTTTTGAGTTAGGACTTTCTACACGAAAACGAAGCAGTTATGTCTGAAAGAAAGACTGAAATCGAGGGCAGTACTCTATTACATTTCTTCACTAGCCCACCTGTCACTGAGTCCAGAATAAACTCTGATATAGGCGACGTGGGTGCCGGACGTTTCGGTAAATGACCAGTTCGGTAAATTGATTTTATATAGTGAATGGTCTGGACGTTTCGGTAAAAAGGTAAATTATATTAATTAAAGGATTAAGTATATCGCACCTCTCCCAGTATCAATGAAACTGTTAGACGATGTATGTGCCACGTTTGCAACGATGGCGACGTTGTCCACAAATACACATGCGGCACGCATTATTATTACTCAAGCGAGGAGACAAATTAAGACGAGGGGAATAACGTTATCGTAGCTTCAAAAAGCAGTATGCACTCCGACCGTTAACAACAAGTAAAGAATATCCGAATATTCTGAACGATAAACAGTTTAGTTTTATTCAGCAAACCGGCAATACCAAAAAGTACGAAAGATTCGTCCCCAGACCGATTGTACTGAATAAATCGAGGTTTATAACGCTTTTTTCATAGATTTTTTAGCTCACCTGAGCCAAAGGCTCAAGGTGAGCTATTGTGACCGCCTGTCGTCCGTCGTCCGTCTGTCCGTCTGTCCGTCTGTCCGTCCGCCTGTACGTTCACTTTTATTTCAAATGACTTCTTCTCCTAAACCACTGGGAGGATTTCAACCAAATTTCACAGAAATGTACCTTAGGGTGTCCTCTATCAGTTTTGTTAAAATCATGACCCCCGGGCAAAAAATGGCCCCGCCCCACTACTTTTACAGGGTTTTTTTTTAAATCTTTAAAAATCTTCTTCTCTGAAACCACAATTTCTAGAGCTTTGATATTTGGTATATAGCATCATCTAATGGTCCTTTACCAAGTTTGTTAAAATGATGACCCCCGGGCCAAAAATGGCCCTGCCCTTGGGCTTGTAGTTTTTACATAGACTTATATAGGGAAACCTTTAAAAATCTTTTTGTCTGAAACCACATAATCTAGAGCTAAGATATTTGGTATGAAGCATCACCTAATATACCACTATCAGGTGTGTTCAAATAATGACCCCTGGGCCAAAAATGGTCTCACCCTGGGGTTTTATGCTACTTAACATCTGAATCTGTAACACTTAAAAGGTAATTTCCTCACAGTTATTTCCCTTGTCCCATCAGCATAGCCATAAGGGACAAAGGGAGATAACTGCATTGGAGTTCCAGTGTCATTCTATTTATATCTATTTATGATAAAATGTTGAAGGTGAATCAGTGTAGCTGTTTTAGAAGGCATAGAAACAGATCTGTCAAATTCCATTAGCAAATAACAGACACTGATCCTACAGGAGCCACCTTATTTGGGTCTACTCTGTTTGCAGATGCATGAAAACAAGTTTATATGAGGGAAATTAAGGGTTAAATGAACAACTCCAGATCCTTCAGTTCAAAGGTTACAGTGCTCGGCAGTAAAATCTCTCCAGGTCAATGCATGACTCTTAACTCTTTGCATGCTAGTGGTGAAACTGTGATTACCTATGCAAACAGTTTGGATCCAGATGAGAGGCCGCATACTGCAGCGTCTCATCAGGATCCAAACTGTTTGTCATCTTAACCATATTTTTGCAATAAAAAGAAAGTAAGTTTAATTTAAGAATTGAAGCAGATGACAATAACTTTTTGTTGCAGACGAAACATTAAAGGCATTTTGACCTATTAACCCCAGTGTGTAGTGTTAGTGATAGCTAGATGTTACATGGTGTCTTCCAATGTCTCTCAAATTAGATGTGAGAGATATTGGAAAGTAACAATTCAGCCAATCAAGGAAAATGATCACCATCTAGACTTTTGATCTGGGTCCAAACCCAACTGATGTAAGTCATGGTAATGTTTAAGAAAACTGTGAAAACATGATTATGCAATGGCCCAACTGATATAAGTCATGGTAATTCTTAAGAAAACATGATAATGCATTTGCCCCCCTAACAATGATAGGTGTTAAAATTACTACTGCTGCCCAAAAAAGCATCTTAAATATAACATTTTTATATAAAATTTGATGACAACACATTAAAAAGTCCTAAAATGTCTGAATTTTGTATGATATTAATGAAATAACTGAGTAAATATAACTTAATTATAACAATAGACGTAACTCTTCTCAATTTCAATTGTTAAAAATACTAATGACCCGTTTAATTGAATTATCATGAGATATTCACACCTAGATCTAGAATTATTTCTAAACACCTATTAACCCTTAACCTATTTGCTTTGACAAAAATTGATCTGGGACTACTCTTGTTTGCTAATGCTTAAAAAATTGTTATTGCCATAAATAGAAGTTTTAGCTTTGAAAAAAACTGTAAAATCAAATCTATATCTTGTCAAATGTAAACAGAGCAGACCCTGATCAGACAGCTTCTATAGCAGCCTTCTGATCTAGTCTACTCTTATTTTTAATGTGTAAAACACATTATTTCTCTGAAGAGAAGTTTTTGCTTTGACAAAAACTAGAATCCGATCTATATTGTGTCAAAAGAAACAGAGAAGACCCAGATCAGACAGCTTCCGTAGGAGTCGTCTGATCTGAGTCTACTCTGTTTGCTAATGCATGAAAACAGCTTTATATGAGGGAAAGGGTTAAACGATTTTTAAAGATATTCTTATTGGTCATTTCACACAAAAACTGGCATTATGTACTGCCTAGCACTTTATTTGCCTATATACCTGGGTCAAGGTATAATTGCATTAATTGCATAGCTTTATTGAAGTCATTTGAATTTCTCAAAGACCAGTTTTAGGCATTTTGAGCTAAGGCAAAAATGGCACAAGTTGTAAACAGTTTAGATCTTGGTCAACCATTCACTTGGTATTAGTTCTGAATCCAGTTCAAGTTTATTCAGCAGTGAAAGGGTGAAAGCAGTGCACTAAGCTTATTTCATCTGCTAGATTGTTTTCCACTGAAAAATTAACATGTCAATATACATGTATTACTGTAACTCAGGTGAGCGATATAGGGCCAATGGCCCTCTTGTTTGACTTGTGGTTGCGAATTTTCCTCAAAAAATTGGAGAAAACACACTTTTTTGCCATTGGGAATATAGCCGAATAAGGGCTAGAAAATAAGCCTATAAAGCACTGAAACTGTAAAAAATAAGATAAAATGGAATATATTTATCATTATGATAAAACAGTAATAAGTCGATTTTTTCATGGCATTAATGATTATCTAATTATGGGAGCTGTCTGATCTGGGTCTATTCTGTTTGCAAATCAGTGAAACATGTTTATATGAAGGAAAGGGTTAATGGGGTTATTGATATCTAGGCATTGTAAGGGTTGGAGATGATGCCATGGCTGTGTATAGATGTAGTCTGTATAATGTATGGTTTGTAAAGGTAGATTTATTATTATAACAGCACATGGACATTTTATTTTGTTGGGCCAAGCCAGAAAGTGTGGAATCATTTCAATATCATAAGAAAACAGAGCAGACCCTGACAAGATAGCTCCTATGCATGAAAAGGCGTTGATATGAGGGAAAGTGTGTGTAAATGTTATGTGTGTAGTGTAAGGTTTATAATGGCATGGTATGTGGTTAATACCGTAACAGTTTTTATGGTAAGGTATGAATGATTATGTGAAAAGGTATAAAAAACGTAAGTATCCAGAAGATAATTTTTTCATCTCCATATATTTCGTCGTGTCGGTAAAATGTACCTGACAAAAATCAAATCTACCTGACAAATTTCCAAAATCTACCTGACATGCTTCAACAGGTTATCACATGTATGTTAGGTGGAAAATTCGAAACTAAAGGACTCTGCTTAAATGGTAGGGAAAAAGAGTGAAATTTTGGGTAGGGTCAAACACATGGAAAATGTGAAAGAACGAGATGGTTACCTCATATTTTTAACTTTATTTGCTGATGGTAGTGGGTCTGGGGAAGCAGGAAACAGTTTGCACTAAGGCATTGAGGCGCCAATGGCTTATGCAATTTTTTGTCGGAAAAACATGTTTTCAGGCTTTTTTTAATGAATTTTGGCGACCAGTACAAACTGAAAAATTAGTCAAAATTTAGTTTGAATACATGTTTACTATGATTTCTTGTAGCATTTTCCATCCTTCTGGGGCTTGTCTCTAGAGCTGGGGTCTTTATTTGTTCCAGGTGTGTTTGAAAGGGACAGAATTACAGTGAAACAGTGGATGGGGGTGTCTAGCTCGGCTGAAATTGACAATCTTCTGTGTACTGCCCCCTTAAGGAAAAATTATTTTTTTTCAGTTGACCCTAAATGAGTAGATTTACTGTTATTCAGACTTTGTAATCAACTTCTGGTCGGAAAATGTTATTTATGGTGTATTTCTTACACTTAGGTAAAAATTACAGGGACCTAAACAGGGGAGGTAATTACGGCTGTGACTAATGGCAGATTTTCTCAGGTTTGTTATTGTTAAAAATTTACTTCGAAATGGGTGTAAATTGAATTTTTTAAGCAGTCTGTTGGCCGTAATGATACTAAAGTGTCAAACAGAGGATAATAAAGGTAAATTTACCTTTAAAAATGAATTTTCAGGTGCTGAATAGCCCTTCGAGCACATGGCAAGTGAGTTTTTCTCCAAACCTCCTAGCTGGCAGCTCATTGAACAACAGTCTACTGCATTGCACACAAAATCACGCATATTTGGTCACTGTGAGCTCTGGACAGGTCAGATAGATAGATATGGTTATGGTGTTCATCGCATTTCTGTACACAGCAAGCGTATAAAAGTCCATGTACACAGACTGGCATACTTCATTTCCTCTTCAAAAACACTAGATCCAAATTTGCCAGTGTCAATAATTCAAGAAAAACATGTGTCCTGAATGGTGAATGTACCGGTCACAGGGGTTATGCACATTGTCTACTGTCCACGGTAATAGTTTGCTTGAAGTTCGACATTAGTTCTGCGTGCGTTACTTTTGTTTGTTTGTTTTGATTTTGTTACACAGATAGGCCATAATTGTGGTCACTGGCACTGTGAGAAGCTACATTATCTGCACTGTATAAGGAGCTCTTAAATAAAGTTACATTGGCCCTCCTCTTCCTTAGGTAATATCGCATTTGCTTATATTTGGTAGATGACTTTTTCTTTGAATGCAGCTCCCTGAGTCTGTCTTTCAGCATCATTGCTCTGTACATTGGGGCGTCCGTTTTAATTGTTGTTCCAGCCGCTTCGGCTAAGCGTATGGTAGCACGGCCTGGACCCAATGATTTGGAATGGGCTGCGGAATGAACCAGGCCTGTAAAATTGCGGCTATAACAAGATGACTTAGGCGCGTGATTGAAAACAAATGAATTAAGGCTTTCGCACATATTGGTGTTGTACATTCTGCACACTTCTTTCAGTCCAGTCACAGCAAATACACAGTTTATCTTACTTTGTACAGATTGTAGGTCAACACTGTTAAGCTCCAAATGCGCCCCATATGGTAAATGACTGGTGCTGTAGGTCGGTTCGGGACTGACGCAGACTGTCGATTTACGGCAACAATCTTGGTGTTGTCCAGAAAAGCACTTTAGCACATTCTCTACAGCATCGGTGCTGGTCTGAATGAACTGTGAGTCTGTCATTCGACGACGTTTAAGATTGTTGAACTCGAGTCGTAGTCTTGCCCGAATGCCCGAAGCCAGCTTGCGGTGGTAAATAGACTTGTCATAGAGCTTCGGAATGCTTTTTAGGTTTGCGGCACGTATATTCTTCTCGAGCGTTCTAAGCCTATGGACTAAGCATTTAAAGTGAGTGGCTCTTGGTCTCCTTCTTTCATCATAGTAGTCCCTAATTGCTTTTGCAGCTTGCGTACTGGCATCTGTAGTTATAGAGCGCACTGTAAGGCGACCGGCATCATCAACCTTTTGCAGTGACTGATGTAGTAATGCGCGTTCACTTGAAGCAATCGATGAGTCACTTTTGTAGTTTTTAGTGCAATTCTCATGTGAACAGCCACGTCTTTTGCAGTGCTTATTTGCAGTACTCAGTGCAATAGGAAGCTTCTGGGTTGTTGAGTGCTCGATTAAAAACCCAAAGCTCTGCATCGCCTTTTCACTTCCGCCCTGTGGCCGGCTTGTATATGCCACATCAAACTGGACGTCAGCGGACGTCTCGGTTCCTGCCATCTGTGAGACCTTTGCAACGTATTCCTGGTTTTTCAGCATTTGCTCTTCATTTAGTTCAGTTACAGTGTTACTCAGTTTGTTCAGTTTTTTCTGCATGGTTGTATGGCTTGGAGGCTTAATATTCAAGCATGCTAGAACATTGGAAACATCTTCAAGTCCAACTTTGGATTTCATGACAGATAGGACTACAGTCTCATTCAAAACTCCACCCAATGGTCCTTTATGCGGTTTAACTGTTTCGGTCATTGGAAGAAGAGGTGATTTGTATTTGCAAAATTGACACTGCACTGTTAGAAATACACATAGTCCCATCCTCTTTTGTATTTTAACATGCATTTGTGGGTTACTGCACACTGTTTTATGTACATCCTGCACAAGCTCTGCCATTTTTCCTACATTAACAATAATATTTTCCTCGTTTACGCCTTCGCCACTGATATTTTTTTCCTTTCTTTCAGGTATTGGCCTCAGATTCAAGCTAGTTCCAGTTAAACTGTGATCCCTCGGTGTGTTACTGGCCATATAGTCTATATCAAGCGCTTCTTGTGGAGTTGGCCTCAAGATCCGTTGTGTCGTCTCGGAACAGACGGCTCCAGATATTACATGTTCAGGTAATTCTTCTCTCAAAGACGGTGTATTTTTCCTCCAATTTTTTTTGAACTGGGTGCCCTTCTTCTTTTGGTTGTTATTACAACTCATTCTATATTTTTTCGGGTTGGTTTCCATTGTAGCAGTCAGTTATTGTGAAAATTCAAGTAACTGTGTGCACTTCTCTAAGTATCCACAAGGAATGGAGTTTTTAAACACTGCAGTGTGTCTAAATGGGCTATTAGTCAATGCCAGATCAGCTTGGGTCATTGTTTGGAGGCTAATCTTGTTTATATAGTATCAGATTACACGGCCAACAGACATGTGGTGGGCAGTTTTTTAGTTGGAAGGAAAACTTTAGCTTTTATAAAGTGTATACAAGCAAATCTGTGTGAATTATCTCCCTTACACTGGATGCTAATTTTGTAAACATTGCCTAGAACAGACCTAAACAGCTTTTTGTGATGAATTTTTACTTGACTGTGTAGGGAGATAATTAAAAAACAGTAAAAGAGCTTTGAAAATGATAAGAAGCTTGAGTTTGGTTCTCTAAAGATAGAAATTTCATGAAAACATTGCCTCGGACGACCCCGAAAATGCTATTTTGCATCTAATTTCAGTCTTTTTTAAAGTAAAAACACATGTTGTAAAGTTTTTACAGGTAATACAGCTATCCAGGAGTTGATTATAGGACAAAACAGTCTGATTTAAGCATCAGCAGGAAACATTTAAGACATTTCCTAGGGGTACTATAGAGTATGAAATAGTGTGAAAATTCAGTTAAAAATGCACTTTTACACATGTTAAGGAAATGCTGGAAACAGCCTACAGGGGCCTTCAGCAAACAATGTTTGGTGATATTTTTATTGAAATATGTCCAAATAACTAGGAGAATGTTTTTTAGATGGAGTTTCCAACATTTTCTGCTTCTTTAAGGAGGCAGTACACAATAAGGTACCGAATATGCGAATTGGCCCCGGTCAAATTCCTTAATCTAAGGTAAATGCTAAGTTTAAAGGTGGTTCAGACTATAATAAAAAATACTGAAGCATGTTATGCATGAAAATCCAACTTTTGGACATGGTTTAATGAAAATAAGCACCAAGGTCATGACCTTTGCAAGTGATTTGTTTTGAGTTAGGACTTTCTACACGAAAACGAAGCAGTTATGTCCGAAAGAAAGACTGAAATCGAGGGCAGTACTCTATTACATTTCTTCACTAGCCCACCTGTCACTGAGTCCAGAATAAACTCTGATATAGGCGACGTGGGTGCCGGACGTTTCGGTAAATGACCAGTTCGGTAAATTGATTTTATATAGTGAATGGTCTGGACGTTTCGGTAAAAAGGTAAATTATATTAATTAAAGGATTAAGTATATCGCACCTCTCCCAGTATCAATGAAACTGTTAGACGATGTATGTGCCACGTTTGCAACGATGGCGACGTTGTCCACAAATACACATGCGGCACGCATTATTATTACTCAAGCGAGGAGACAAATTAAGACGAGGGGAATAACGTTATCGTAGCTTCAAAAAGCAGTATGCACTCCGACCGTTAACAACAAGTAAAGAATATCCGAATATTCTGAACGATAAACAGTTTAGTTTTATTCAGCAAACCGGCAATACCAAAAAGTACGAAAGATTCGTCCCCAGACCGATTGTACTGAATAAATCGAGGTTTATAACGCTTTTTTCATAGATTTTTTTGACTTGTGGTTGCGAATTTTCCTCAAAAAATTGGAGAAAACACACTTTTTTGCCATTGGGAATATAGCCGAATAAGGGCTAGAAAATAAGCCTATAAAGCACTGAAACTGTAAAAAATAAGATAAAATGGAATATATTTATCATTATGATAAAACAGTAATAAGTCGATTTTTTCATGGCATTAATGATTATCTAATTATGGGAGCTGTCTGATCTGGGTCTATTCTGTTTGCAAATCAGTGAAACATGTTTATATGAAGGAAAGGGTTAATGGGGTTATTGATATCTAGGCATTGTAAGGGTTGGAGATGATGCCATGGCTGTGTATAGATGTAGTCTGTATAATGTATGGTTTGTAAAGGTAGATTTATTATTATAACAGCACATGGACATTTTATTTTGTTGGGCCAAGCCAGAAAGTGTGGAATCATTTCAATATCATAAGAAAACAGAGCAGACCCTGACAAGATAGCTCCTATGCATGAAAAGGCGTTGATATGAGGGAAAGTGTGTGTAAATGTTATGTGTGTAGTGTAAGGTTTATAATGGTATGGTATGTGGTTAATACCGTAACAGTTTTTATGGTAAGGTATGAATGATTATGTGAAAAGGTATAAAAAACGTAAGTATCCAGAAGATAATTTTTTCATCTCCATATATTTCGTCGTGTCGGTAAAATGTACCTGACAAAAATCAAATCTACCTGACAAATTTCCAAAATCTACCTGACATGCTTCAACAGGTTATCACATGTATGTTAGGTGGAAAATTCGAAACTAAAGGACTCTGCTTAAATGGTAGGGAAAAAGAGTGAAATTTTGGGTAGGGTCAAACACATGGAAAATGTGAAAGAACGAGATGGTTACCTCATATTTTTAACTTTATTTGCTGATGGTAGTGGGTCTGGGGAAGCAGGAAACAGTTTGCACTAAGGCATTGAGGCGCCAATGGCTTATGCAATTTTTTGTCGGAAAAACATGTTTTCAGGCTTTTTTTAATGAATTTTGGCGACCAGTACAAACTGAAAAATTAGTCAAAATTTAGTTTGAATACATGTTTACTATGATTTCTTGTAGCATTTTCCATCCTTCTGGGGCTTGTCTCTAGAGCTGGGGTCTTTATTTGTTCCAGGTGTGTTTGAAAGGGACAGAATTACAGTGAAACAGTGGATGGGGGTGTCTAGCTCGGCTGAAATTGACAATCTTCTGTGTACTGCCCCCTTAAGGAAAAATTATTTTTTTTCAGTTGACCCTAAATGAGTAGATTTACTGTTTTTCAGACTTTGTAATCAACTTCTGGTCGGAAAATGTTATTTATGGTGTATTTCTTACAATTAGGTAAAAATTACAGGGACCTAAACAGGGGAGGTAATTACGGCTGTGACTAATGGCAGATTTTCTCAGGTTTGTTATTGTTAAAAATTTACTTCGAAATGGGTGTAAATTGAATTTTTTAAGCAGTCTGTTGGCCGTAATGATACTAAAGTGTCAAACAGAGGATAATAAAGGTAAATTTACCTTTAAAAATGAATTTTCAGGTGCTGAATAGCCCTTCGAGCACATGGCAAGTGAGTTTTTCTCCAAACCTCCTAGCTGGCAGCTCATTGAACAACAGTCTACTGCATTGCACACAAAATCACGCATATTTGGTCACTGTGAGCTCTGGACAGGTCAGATAGATAGATATGGTTATGGTGTTCATCGCATTTCTGTACACAGCAAGCGTATAAAAGTCCATGTACACAGACTGGCATACTTCATTTCCTCTTCAAAAACACTAGATCCAAATTTGCATGTCTCTCATTTGTGTCACAATAAGCTATGCATAATACCCACACACCTTTCCTATGAGCCTGCCAGTGTCAATAATTCAAGAAAAACATGTGTCCTGAATGGTGAATGTACCGGTCACAGGGGTTATGCACATTGTCTACTGTCCGCGGTAATAGTTTGCTTGAAGTTCGACATTAGTTCTGCGTGCGTTACTTTTGTTTGTTTGTTTTGATTTTGTTACACAGATAGGCCATAATTGTGGTCACTGGCACTGTGAGAAGCTACATTATCTGCACTGTATAAGGAGCTCTTAAATAAAGTTACATTGGCCCTCCTCTTCCTTAGGTAATATCGCATTTGCTTATATTTGGTAGATGACTTTTTCTTTGAATGCAGCTCCCTGAGTCTGTCTTTCAGCATCATTGCTTTGTACATTGGGGCGTCCGTTTTAATTGTTGTTCCAGCCGCTTCGGCTAAGCGTATGGTAGCACGGCCTGGACCCAATGATTTGGAATGGGCTGCGGAATGAACCAGGCCTGTAAAATTGCGGCTATAACAAGATGACTTAGGCGCGTGATTGAAAACAAATGAATTAAGGCTTTCGCACATATTGGTGTTGTACATTCTGCACACTTCTTTCAGTCCAGTCACAGCAAATACACAGTTTATCTTACTTTATACAGATTGTAGGTCAACACTGTTAAGCTCCAAATGCGCCCCATATGGTAAATGACTGGTGCTGTAGGTCGGTTCGGGACTGACGCAGACTGTCGATTTACGGCAACAATCTTGGTGTTGTCCAGAAAAGCACTTTAGCACATTCTCTACAGCATCGGTGCTGGTCTGAATGAACTGTGAGTCTGTCATTCGACGACGTTTAAGATTGTTGAACTCGAGTCGTAGTCTTGCCCGAATGCCCGAAGCCAGCTTGCGGTGGTAAATAGACTTGTCATAGAGCTTCGGAATGCTTTTTAGGTTTGCGGCACGTATATTCTTCTCGAGCGTTCTAAGCCTATGGACTAAGCATTTAAAGTGAGTGGCTCTTGGTCTCCTTCTTTCATCATAGTAGTCCCTAATTGCTTTTGCAGCTTGCGTACTGGCATCTGTAGTTATAGAGCGCACTGTAAGGCGACCGGCATCATCAACCTTTTGCAGTGACTGATGTAGTAATGCGCGTTCACTTGAAGCAATCGATGAGTCACTTTTGTAGTTTTTAGTGCAATTCTCATGTGAACAGCCACGTCTTTTGCAGTGCTTATTTGCAGTACTCAGTGCAATAGGAAGCTTCTGGGTTGTTGAGTGCTCGATTAAAAACCCAAAGCTCTGCATCGCCTTTTCACTTCCGCCCTGTGGCCGGCTTGTATATGCCACATCAAACTGGACGTCAGCGGACGTCTCGGTTCCTGCCATCTGTGAGACCTTTGCAACGTATTCCTGGTTTTTCAGCATTTGCTCTTCATTTAGTTCAGTTACAGTGTTACTCAGTTTGTTCAGTTTTTTCTGCATGGTTGTATGGCTTGGAGGCTTAATATTCAAGCATGCTAGAACATTGGAAACATCTTCAAGTCCAACTTTGGATTTCATGACAGATAGGACTACAGTCTCATTCAAAACTCCACCCAATGGTCCTTTATGCGGTTTAACTGTTTCGGTCATTGGAAGAAGAGGTGATTTGTATTTGCAAAATTGACACTGCACTGTTAGAAATACACATAGTCCCATCCTCTTTTGTATTTTAACATGCATTTGTGGGTTACTGCACACTGTTTTATGTACATCCTGCACAAGCTCTGCCATTTTTCCTACATTAACAATAATATTTTCCTCGTTTACGCCTTCGCCACTGATATTTTTTTCCTTTCTTTCAGGTATTGGCCTCAGATTCAAGCTAGTTCCAGTTAAACTGTGATCCCTCGGTGTGTTACTGGCCATATAGTCTATATCAAGCGCTTCTTGTGGAGTTGGCCTCAAGATCCGTTGTGTCGTCTCGGAACAGACGGCTCCAGATATTACATGTTCAGGTAATTCTTCTCTCAAAGACGGTGTATTTTTCCTCCAATTTTTTTTGAACTGGGTGCCCTTCTTCTTTTGGTTGTTATTACAACTCATTCTATATTTTTTCGGGTTGGTTTCCATTGTAGCAGTCAGTTATTGTGAAAATTCAAGTAACTGTGTGCACTTCTCTAAGTATCCACAAGGAATGGAGTTTTTAAACACTGCAGTGTGTCTAAATGGGCTATTAGTCAATGCCAGATCAGCTTGGGTCATTGTTTGGAGGCTAATCTTGTTTATATAGTATCAGATTACACGGCCAACAGACATGTGGTGGGCAGTTTTTTAGTTGGAAGGAAAACTTTAGCTTTTATAAAGTGTATACAAGCAAATCTGTGTGAATTATCTCCCTTACACTGGATGCTAATTTTGTAAACATTGCCTAGAACAGACCTAAACAGCTTTTTGTGATGAATTTTTACTTGACTGTGTAGGGAGATAATTAAAAAACAGTAAAAGAGCTTTGAAAATGATAAGAAGCTTGAGTTTGGTTCTCTAAAGATAGAAATTTCATGAAAACATTGCCTCGGACGACCCCGAAAATGCTATTTTGCATCTAATTTCAGTCTTTTTTAAAGTAAAAACACATGTTGTAAAGTTTTTACAGGTAATACAGCTATCCAGGAGTTGATTATAGGACAAAACAGTCTGATTTAAGCATCAGCAGGAAACATTTAAGACATTTCCTAGGGGTACTATAGAGTATGAAATAGTGTGAAAATTCAGTTAAAAATGCACTTTTACACATGTTAAGGAAATGCTGGAAACAGCCTACAGGGGCCTTCAGCAAACAATGTTTGGTGATATTTTTATTGAAATATGTCCAAACAACTAGGAGAATGTTTTTTAGATGGAGTTTCCAACATTTTCTGCTTCTTTAAGGAGGCAGTACACAATAAGGTACCGAATATGCGAATTGGCCCCGGTCAAATTCCTTAATCTAAGGTAAATGCTAAGTTTAAAGGTGGTTCAGACTATAATAAAAAATACTGAAGCATGTTATGCATGAAAATCCAACTTTTGGACATGTTTTAATGAAAATAAGCACCAAGGTCATGACCTTTGCAAGTGATTTGTTTTGAGTTAGGACTTTCTACACGAAAACGAAGCAGTTATGTCTGAAAGAAAGACTGAAATCGAGGGCAGTACTCTATTACATTTCTTCACTAGCCCACCTGTCACTGAGTCCAGAATAAACTCTGATATAGGCGACGTGGGTGCCGGACGTTTCGGTAAATGACCAGTTCGGTAAATTGATTTTATATAGTGAATGGTCTGGACGTTTCGGTAAAAAGGTAAATTATATTAATTAAAGGATTAAGTATATCGCACCTCTCCCAGTATCAATGAAACTGTTAGACGATGTATGTGCCACGTTTGCAACGATGGCGACGTTGTCCACAAATACACATGCGGCACGCATTATTATTACTCAAGCGAGGAGACAAATTAAGACGAGGGGAATAACGTTATCGTAGCTTCAAAAAGCAGTATGCACTCCGACCGTTAACAACAAGTAAAGAATATCCGAATATTCTGAACGATAAACAGTTTAGTTTTATTCAGCAAACCGGCAATACCAAAAAGTACGAAAGATTCGTCCCCAGACCGATTGTACTGAATAAATCGAGGTTTATAACGCTTTTTTCATAGATTGTTTTGACTTGTGGTTGCGAATTTTCCTCAAAAAATTGGAGAAAACACACTTTTTTGCCATTGGGAATATAGCCGAATAAGGGCTAGAAAATAAGCCTATAAAGCACTGAAACTGTAAAAAATAAGATAAAATGGAATATATTTATCATTATGATAAAACAGTAATAAGTCGATTTTTTCATGGCATTAATGATTATCTAATTATGGGAGCTGTCTGATCTGGGTCTATTCTGTTTGCAAATCAGTGAAACATGTTTATATGAAGGAAAGGTTAATGGGGTTATTGATATCTAGGCATTGTAAGGGTTGGAGATGATGCCATGGCTGTGTATAGATGTAGTCTGTATAATGTATGGTTTGTAAAGGTAGATTTATTATTATAACAGCACATGGACATTTTATTTTGTTGGGCCAAGCCAGAAAGTGTGGAATCATTTCAATATCATAAGAAAACAGAGCAGACCCTGACAAGATAGCTCCTATGCATGAAAAGGCGTTGATATGAGGGAAAGTGTGTGTAAATGTTATGTGTGTAGTGTAAGGTTTATAATGGCATGGTATGTGGTTAATACCGTAACAGTTTTTATGGTAAGGTATGAATGATTATGTGAAAAGGTATAAAAAACGTAAGTATCCAGAAGATAATTTTTTCATCTCCATATATTTCGTCGTGTCGGTAAAATGTACCTGACAAAAATCAAATCTACCTGACAAATTTCCAAAATCTACCTGACATGCTTCAACAGGTTATCACATGTATGTTAGGTGGAAAATTCGAAACTAAAGGACTCTGCTTAAATGGTAGGGAAAAAGAGTGAAATTTTGGGTAGGGTCAAACACATGGAAAATGTGAAAGAACGAGATGGTTACCTCATATTTTTAACTTTATTTGCTGATGGTAGTGGGTCTGGGGAAGCAGGAAACAGTTTGCACTAAGGCATTGAGGCGCCAATGGCTTATGCAATTTTTTGTCGGAAAAAACATGTTTTCAGGCTTTTTTTAATGAATTTTGGCGACCAGTACAAACTGAAAAATTAGTCAAAATTTAGTTTGAATACATGTTTACTATGATTTCTTGTAGCATTTTCCATCCTTCTGGGGCTTGTCTCTAGAGCTGGGGTCTTTATTTGTTCCAGGTGTGTTTGAAAGGGACAGAATTACAGTGAAACAGTGGATGGGGGTGTCTAGCTCGGCTGAAATTGACAATCTTCTGTGTACTGCCCCCTTAAGGAAAAATTATTTTTTTTCAGTTGACCCTAAATGAGTAGATTTACTGTTTTTCAGACTTTGTAATCAACTTCTGGTCGGAAAATGTTATTTATGGTGTATTTCTTACAATTAGGTAAACATTACAGGGACCTAAACAGGGGAGGTAATTACGGCTGTGACTAATGGCAGATTTTCTCAGGTTTGTTATTGTTAAAAATTTACTTCGAAATGGGTGTAAATTGAATTTTTTAAGCAGTCTGTTGGCCGTAATGATACTAAAGTGTCAAACAGAGGATAATAAAGGTAAATTTACCTTTAAAAATGAATTTTCAGGTGCTGAATAGCCCTTCGAGCACATGGCAAGTGAGTTTTTCTCCAAACCTCCTAGCTGGCAGCTCATTGAACAACAGTCTACTGCATTGCACACAAAATCACGCATATTTGGTCACTGTGAGCTCTGGACAGGTCAGATAGATAGATATGGTTATGGTGTTCATCGCATTTCTGTACACAGCAAGCGTATAAAAGTCCATGTACACAGACTGGCATACTTCATTTCCTCTTCAAAAACACTAGATCCAAATTTGCATGTCTCTCATTTGTGTCACAATAAGCTATGCATAATACCCACACACCTTTCCTATGAGCCTGCCAGTGTCAATAATTCAAGAAAAACATGTGTCCTGAATGGTGAATGTACCGGTCACAGGGGTTATGCACATTGTCTACTGTCCGCGGTAATAGTTTGCTTGAAGTTCGACATTAGTTCTGCGTGCGTTACTTTTGTTTGTTTGTTTTGATTTTGTTACACAGATAGGCCATAATTGTGGTCACTGGCACTGTGAGAAGCTACATTATCTGCACTGTATAAGGAGCTCTTAAATAAAGTTACATTGGCCCTCCTCTTCCTTAGGTAATATCGCATTTGCTTATATTTGGTAGATGACTTATTCTTTGAATGCAGCTCCCTGAGTCTGTCTTTCAGCATCATTGCTCTGTACATTGGGGCGTCCGTTTTAATTGTTGTTCCAGCCGCTTCGGCTAAGCGTATGGTAGCACGGCCTGGACCCAATGATTTGGAATGGGCTGCGGAATGAACCAGGCCTGTAAAATTGCGGCTATAACAAGATGACTTAGGCGCGTGATTGAAAACAAATGAATTAAGGCTTTCGCACATATTGGTGTTGTACATTCTGCACACTTCTTTCAGTCCAGTCACAGCAAATACACAGTTTATCTTACTTTGTACAGATTGTAGGTCAACACTGTTAAGCTCCAAATGCGCCCCATATGGTAAATGACTGGTGCTGTAGGTCGGTTCGGGACTGACGCAGACTGTCGATTTACGGCAACAATCTTGGTGTTGTCCAGAAAAGCACTTTAGCACATTCTCTACAGCATCGGTGCTGGTCTGAATGAACTGTGAGTCTGTCATTCGACGACGTTTAAGATTGTTGAACTCGAGTCGTAGTCTTGCCCGAATGCCCGAAGCCAGCTTGCGGTGGTAAATAGACTTGTCATAGAGCTTCGGAATGCTTTTTAGGTTTGCGGCACGTATATTCTTCTCGAGCGTTCTAAGCCTATGGACTAAGCATTTAAAGTGAGTGGCTCTTGGTCTCCTTCTTTCATCATAGTAGTCCCTAATTGCTTTTGCAGCTTGCGTACTGGCATCTGTAGTTATAGAGCGCACTGTAAGGCGACCGGCATCATCAACCTTTTGCAGTGACTGATGTAGTAATGCGCGTTCACTTGAAGCAATCGATGAGTCACTTTTGTAGTTTTTAGTGCAATTCTCATGTGAACAGCCACGTCTTTTGCAGTGCTTATTTGCAGTACTCAGTGCAATAGGAAGCTTCTGGGTTGTTGAGTGCTCGATTAAAAACCCAAAGCTCTGCATCGCCTTTTCACTTCCGCCCTGTGGCCGGCTTGTATATGCCACATCAAACTGGACGTCAGCGGACGTCTCGGTTCCTGCCATCTGTGAGACCTTTGCAACGTATTCCTGGTTTTTCAGCATTTGCTCTTCATTTAGTTCAGTTACAGTGTTACTCAGTTTGTTCAGTTTTTTCTGCATGGTTGTATGGCTTGGAGGCTTAATATTCAAGCATGCTAGAACATTGGAAACATCTTCAAGTCCAACTTTGGATTTCATGACAGATAGGACTACAGTCTCATTCAAAACTCCACCCAATGGTCCTTTATGCGGTTTAACTGTTTCGGTCATTGGAAGAAGAGGTGATTTGTATTTGCAAAATTGACACTGCACTGTTAGAAATACACATAGTCCCATCCTCTTTTGTATTTTAACATGCATTTGTGGGTTACTGCACACTGTTTTATGTACATCCTGCACAAGCTCTGCCATTTTTCCTACATTAACAATAATATTTTCCTCGTTTACGCCTTCGCCACTGATATTTTTTTCCTTTCTTTCAGGTATTGGCCTCAGATTCAAGCTAGTTCCAGTTAAACTGTGATCCCTCGGTGTGTTACTGGCCATATAGTCTATATCAAGCGCTTCTTGTGGAGTTGGCCTCAAGATCCGTTGTGTCGTCTCGGAACAGACGGCTCCAGATATTACATGTTCAGGTAATTCTTCTCTCAAAGACGGTGTATTTTTCCTCCAATTTTTTTTGAACTGGGTGCCCTTCTTCTTTTGGTTGTTATTACAACTCATTCTATATTTTTTCGGGTTGGTTTCCATTGTAGCAGTCAGTTATTGTGAAAATTCAAGTAACTGTGTGCACTTCTCTAAGTATCCACAAGGAATGGAGTTTTTAAACACTGCAGTGTGTCTAAATGGGCTATTAGTCAATGCCAGATCAGCTTGGGTCATTGTTTGGAGGCTAATCTTGTTTATATAGTATCAGATTACACGGCCAACAGACATGTGGTGGGCAGTTTTTTAGTTGGAAGGAAAACTTTAGCTTTTATAAAGTGTATACAAGCAAATCTGTGTGAATTATCTCCCTTACACTGGATGCTAATTTTGTAAACATTGCCTAGAACAGACCTAAACAGCTTTTTGTGATGAATTTTTACTTGACTGTGTAGGGAGATAATTAAAAAACAGTAAAAGAGCTTTGAAAATGATAAGAAGCTTGAGTTTGGTTCTCTAAAGATAGAAATTTCATGAAAACATTGCCTCGGACGACCCCGAAAATGCTATTTTGCATCTAATTTCAGTCTTTTTTAAAGTAAAAACACATGTTGTAAAGTTTTTACAGGTAATACAGCTATCCAGGAGTTGATTATAGGACAAAACAGTCTGATTTAAGCATCAGCAGGAAACATTTAAGACATTTCCTAGGGGTACTATAGAGTATGAAATAGTGTGAAAATTCAGTTAAAAATGCACTTTTACACATGTTAAGGAAATGCTGGAAACAGCCTACAGGGGCCTTCAGCAAACAATGTTTGGTGATATTTTTTAATTGAAATATGTCCAAATAACTAGGAGAATGTTTTTTAGATGGAGTTTCCAACATTTTCTGCTTCTTTAAGGAGGCAGTACACAATAAGGTACCGAATATGCGAATTGGCCCCGGTCAAATTCCTTAATCTAAGGTAAATGCTAAGTTTAAAGGTGGTTCAGACTATAATAAAAAATACTGAAGCATGTTATGCATGAAAATCCAACTTTTGGACATGTTTTAATGAAAATAAGCACCAAGGTCATGACCTTTGCAAGTGATTTGTTTTGAGTTAGGACTTTCTACACGAAAACGAAGCAGTTATGTCTGAAAGAAAGACTGAAATCGAGGGCAGTACTCTATTACATTTCTTCACTAGCCCACCTGTCACTGAGTCCAGAATAAACTCTGATATAGGCGACGTGGGTGCCGGACGTTTCGGTAAATGACCAGTTCGGTAAATTGATTTTATATAGTGAATGGTCTGGACGTTTCGGTAAAAAGGTAAATTATATTAATTAAAGGATTAAGTATATCGCACCTCTCCCAGTATCAATGAAACTGTTAGACGATGTATGTGCCACGTTTGCAACGATGGCGACGTTGTCCACAAATACACATGCGGCACGCATTATTATTACTCAAGCGAGGAGACAAATTAAGACGAGGGGAATAACGTTATCGTAGCTTCAAAAAGCAGTATGCACTCCGACCGTTAACAACAAGTAAAGAATATCCGAATATTCTGAACGATAAACAGTTTAGTTTTATTCAGCAAACCGGCAATACCAAAAAGTACGAAAGATTCGTCCCCAGACCGATTGTACTGAATAAATCGAGGTTTATAACGCTTTTTTCATAGATTTTTTTGACTTGTGGTTGCGAATTTTCCTCAAAAAATTGGAGAAAACACACTTTTTTGCCATTGGGAATATAGCCGAATAAGGGCTAGAAAATAAGCCTATAAAGCACTGAAACTGTAAAAAATAAGATAAAATGGAATATATTTATCATTATGATAAAACAGTAATAAGTCGATTTTTTCATGGCATTAATGATTATCTAATTATGGGAGCTGTCTGATCTGGGTCTATTCTGTTTGCAAATCAGTGAAACATGTTTATATGAAGGAAAGGGTTAATGGGGTTATTGATATCTAGGCATTGTAAGGGTTGGAGATGATGCCATGGCTGTGTATAGATGTAGTCTGTATAATGTATGGTTTGTAAAGGTAGATTTATTATTATAACAGCACATGGACATTTTATTTTGTTGGGCCAAGCCAGAAAGTGTGGAATCATTTCAATATCATAAGAAAACAGAGCAGACCCTGACAAGATAGCTCCTATGCATGAAAAGGCGTTGATATGAGGGAAAGTGTGTGTAAATGTTATGTGTGTAGTGTAAGGTTTATAATGGCATGGTATGTGGTTAATACCGTAACAGTTTTTATGGTAAGGTATGAATGATTATGTGAAAAGGTATAAAAAACGTAAGTATCCAGAAGATAATTTTTTCATCTCCATATATTTCGTCGTGTCGGTAAAATGTACCTGACAAAAATCAAATCTACCTGACAAATTTCCAAAATCTACCTGACATGCTTCAACAGGTTATCACATGTATGTTAGGTGGAAAATTCGAAACTAAAGGACTCTGCTTAAATGGTAGGGAAAAAGAGTGAAATTTTGGGTAGGGTCAAACACATGGAAAATGTGAAAGAACGAGATGGTTACCTCATATTTTTAACTTTATTTGCTGATGGTAGTGGGTCTGGGGAAGCAGGAAACAGTTTGCACTAAGGCATTGAGGCGCCAATGGCTTATGCAATTTTTTGTCGGAAAAAACATGTTTTCAGGCTTTTTTTAATGAATTTTGGCGACCAGTACAAACTGAAAAATTAGTCAAAATTTAGTTTGAATACATGTTTACTATGATTTCTTGTAGCATTTTCCATCCTTCTGGGGCTTGTCTCTAGAGCTGGGGTCTTTATTTGTTCCAGGTGTGTTTGAAAGGGACAGAATTACAGTGAAACAGTGGATGGGGGTGTCTAGCTCGGCTGAAATTGACAATCTTCTGTGTACTGCCCCCTTAAGGAATTTTTTTTTTTTCAGTTGACCCTAAATGAGTAGATTTACTGTTTTTCAGACTTTGTAATCAACTTCTGGTCGGAAAATGTTATTTATGGTGTATTTCTTACAATTAGGTAAAAATTACAGGGACCTAAACAGGGGAGGTAATTACGGCTGTGACTAATGGCAGATTTTCTCAGGTTTGTTATTGTTAAAAATTTACTTCGAAATGGGTGTAAATTGAATTTTTTAAGCAGTCTGTTGGCCGTAATGATACTAAAGTGTCAAACAGAGGATAATAAAGGTAAATTTACCTTTAAAAATGAATTTTCAGGTGCTGAATAGCCCTTCGAGCACATGGCAAGTGAGTTTTTCTCCAAACCTCCTAGCTGGCAGCTCATTGAACAACAGTCTACTGCATTGCACACAAAATCACGCATATTTGGTCACTGTGAGCTCTGGACAGGTCAGATAGATAGATATGGTTATGGTGTTCATCGCATTTCTGTACACAGCAAGCGTATAAAAGTCCATGTACACAGACTGGCATACTTCATTTCCTCTTCAAAAACACTAGATCCAAATTTGCATGTCTCTCATTTGTGTCACAATAAGCTATGCATAATACCCACACACTTTTCCTATGAGCCTGCCATTGTCAATAATTCAAGAAAAACATGTGTCCTGAATGGTGAATGTACCGGTCACAGGGGTTATGCACATTGTCTACTGTCCGCGGTAATAGTTTGCTTGAAGTTCGACATTAGTTCTGCGTGCGTTACTTTTGTTTGTTTGTTTTGATTTTGTTACACAGATAGGCCATAATTGTGGTCACTGGCACTGTGAGAAGCTACATTATCTGCACTGTATAAGGAGCTCTTAAATAAAGTTACATTGGCCCTCCTCTTCCTTAGGTAATATCGCATTTGCTTATATTTGGTAGATGACTTATTCTTTGAATGCAGCTCCCTGAGTCTGTCTTTCAGCATCATTGCTCTGTACATTGGGGCGTCCGTTTTAATTGTTGTTCCAGCCGCTTCGGCTAAGCGTATGGTAGCACGGCCTGGACCCAATGATTTGGAATGGGCTGCGGAATGAACCAGGCCTGTAAAATTGCGGCTATAACAAGATGACTTAGGCGCGTGATTGAAAACAAATGAATTAAGGCTTTCGCACATATTGGTGTTGTACATTCTGCACACTTCTTTCAGTCCAGTCACAGCAAATACACAGTTTATCTTACTTTGTACAGATTGTAGGTCAACACTGTTAAGCTCCAAATGCGCCCCATATGGTAAATGACTGGTGCTGTAGGTCGGTTCGGGACTGACGCAGACTGTCGATTTACGGCAACAATCTTGGTGTTGTCCAGAAAAGCACTTTAGCACATTCTCTACAGCATCGGTGCTGGTCTGAATGAACTGTGAGTCTGTCATTCGACGACGTTTAAGATTGTTGAACTCGAGTCGTAGTCTTGCCCGAATGCCCGAAGCCAGCTTGCGGTGGTAAATAGACTTGTCATAGAGCTTCGGAATGCTTTTTAGGTTTGCGGCACGTATATTCTTCTCGAGCGTTCTAAGCCTATGGACTAAGCATTTAAAGTGAGTGGCTCTTGGTCTCCTTCTTTCATCATAGTAGTCCCTAATTGCTTTTGCAGCTTGCGTACTGGCATCTGTAGTTATAGAGCGCACTGTAAGGCGACCGGCATCATCAACCTTTTGCAGTGACTGATGTAGTAATGCGCGTTCACTTGAAGCAATCGATGAGTCACTTTTGTAGTTTTTAGTGCAATTCTCATGTGAACAGCCACGTCTTTTGCAGTGCTTATTTGCAGTACTCAGTGCAATAGGAAGCTTCTGGGTTGTTGAGTGCTCGATTAAAAACCCAAAGCTCTGCATCGCCTTTTCACTTCCGCCCTGTGGCCGGCTTGTATATGCCACATCAAACTGGACGTCAGCGGACGTCTCGGTTCCTGCCATCTGTGAGACCTTTGCAACGTATTCCTGGTTTTTCAGCATTTGCTCTTCATTTAGTTCAGTTACAGTGTTACTCAGTTTGTTCAGTTTTTTCTGCATGGTTGTATGGCTTGGAGGCTTAATATTCAAGCATGCTAGAACATTGGAAACATCTTCAAGTCCAACTTTGGATTTCATGACAGATAGGACTACAGTCTCATTCAAAACTCCACCCAATGGTCCTTTATGCGGTTTAACTGTTTCGGTCATTGGAAGAAGAGGTGATTTGTATTTGCAAAATTGACACTGCACTGTTAGAAATACACATAGTCCCATCCTCTTTTGTATTTTAACATGCATTTGTGGGTTACTGCACACTGTTTTATGTACATCCTGCACAAGCTCTGCCATTTTTCCTACATTAACAATAATATTTTCCTCGTTTACGCCTTCGCCACTGATATTTTTTTCCTTTCTTTCAGGTATTGGCCTCAGATTCAAGCTAGTTCCAGTTAAACTGTGATCCCTCGGTGTGTTACTGGCCATATAGTCTATATCAAGCGCTTCTTGTGGAATTGGCCTCAAGATCCGTTGTGTCGTCTCGGAACAGACGGCTCCAGATATTACATGTTCAGGTAATTCTTCTCTCAAAGACGGTGTATTTTTCCTCCAATTTTTTTTGAACTGGGTGCCCTTCTTCTTTTGGTTGTTATTACAACTCATTCTATATTTTTTCGGGTTGGTTTCCATTGTAGCAGTCAGTTATTGTGAAAATTCAAGTAACTGTGTGCACTTCTCTAAGTATCCACAAGGAATGGAGTTTTTAAACACTGCAGTGTGTCTAAATGGGCTATTAGTCAATGCCAGATCAGCTTGGGTCATTGTTTGGAGGCTAATCTTGTTTATATAGTATCAGATTACACGGCCAACAGACATGTGGTGGGCAGTTTTTTAGTTGGAAGGAAAACTTTAGCTTTTATAAAGTGTATACAAGCAAATCTGTGTGAATTATCTCCCTTACACTGGATGCTAATTTTGTAAACATTGCCTAGAACAGACCTAAACAGCTTTTTGTGATGAATTTTTACTTGACTGTGTAGGGAGATAATTAAAAAACAGTAAAAGAGCTTTGAAAATGATAAGAAGCTTGAGTTTGGTTCTCTAAAGATAGAAATTTCATGAAAACATTGCCTCGGACGACCCCGAAAATGCTATTTTGCATCTAATTTCAGTCTTTTTTAAAGTAAAAACACATGTTGTAAAGTTTTTACAGGTAATACAGCTATCCAGGAGTTGATTATAGGACAAAACAGTCTGATTTAAGCATCAGCAGGAAACATTTAAGACATTTCCTAGGGGTACTATAGAGTATGAAATAGTGTGAAAATTCAGTTAAAAATGCACTTTTACACATGTTAAGGAAATGCTGGAAACAGCCTACAGGGGCCTTCAGCAAACAATGTTTGGTGATATTTTTATTGAAATATGTCCAAATAACTAGGAGAATGTTTTTTAGATGGAGTTTCCAACATTTTCTGCTTCTTTAAGGAGGCAGTACACAATAAGGTACCGAATATGCGAATTGGCCCCGGTCAAATTCCTTAATCTAAGGTAAATGCTAAGTTTAAAGGTGGTTCAGACTATAATAAAAAATACTGAAGCATGTTATGCATGAAAATCCAACTTTTGGACATGTTTTAATGAAAATAAGCACCAAGGTCATGACCTTTGCAAGTGATTTGTTTTGAGTTAGGACTTTCTACACGAAAACGAAGCAGTTATGTCTGAAAGAAAGACTGAAATCGAGGGCAGTACTCTATTACATTTCTTCACTAGCCCACCTGTCACTGAGTCCAGAATAAACTCTGATATAGGCGACGTGGGTGCCGGACGTTTCGGTAAATGACCAGTTCGGTAAATTGATTTTATATAGTGAATGGTCTGGACGTTTCGGTAAAAAGGTAAATTATATTAATTAAAGGATTAAGTATATCGCACCTCTCCCAGTATCAATGAAACTGTTAGACGATGTATGTGCCACGTTTGCAACGATGGCGACGTTGTCCACAAATACACATGCGGCACGCATTATTATTACTCAAGCGAGGAGACAAATTAAGACGAGGGGAATAACGTTATCGTAGCTTCAAAAAGCAGTATGCACTCCGACCGTTAACAACAAGTAAAGAATATCCGAATATTCTGAACGATAAACAGTTTAGTTTTATTCAGCAAACCGGCAATACCAAAAAGTACGAAAGATTCGTCCCCAGACCGATTGTACTGAATAAATCGAGGTTTATAACGCTTTTTTCATAGATTTTTTTGACTTGTGGTTGCGAATTTTCCTCAAAAAATTGGAGAAAACACACTTTTTTGCCATTGGGAATATAGCCGAATAAGGGCTAGAAAATAAGCCTATAAAGCACTGAAACTGTAAAAAATAAGATAAAATGGAATATATTTATCATTATGATAAAACAGTAATAAGTCGATTTTTTCATGGCATTAATGATTATCTAATTATGGGAGCTGTCTGATCTGGGTCTATTCTGTTTGCAAATCAGTGAAACATGTTTATATGAAGGAAAGGGTTAATGGGGTTATTGATATCTAGGCATTGTAAGGGTTGGAGATGATGCCATGGCTGTGTATAGATGTAGTCTGTATAATGTATGGTTTGTAAAGGTAGATTTATTATTATAACAGCACATGGACATTTTATTTTGTTGGGCCAAGCCAGAAAGTGTGGAATCATTTCAATATCATAAGAAAACAGAGCAGACCCTGACAAGATAGCTCCTATGCATGAAAAGGCGTTGATATGAGGGAAAGTGTGTGTAAATGTTATGTGTGTAGTGTAAGGTTTATAATGGCATGGTATGTGGTTAATACCGTAACAGTTTTTATGGTAAGGTATGAATGATTATGTGAAAAGGTATAAAAAACGTAAGTATCCAGAAGATAATTTTTTCATCTCCATATATTTCGTCGTGTCGGTAAAATGTACCTGACAAAAATCAAATCTACCTGACAAATTTCCAAAATCTACCTGACATGCTTCAACAGGTTATCACATGTATGTTAGGTGGAAAATTCGAAACTAAAGGACTCTGCTTAAATGGTAGGGAAAAAGAGTGAAATTTTGGGTAGGGTCAAACACATGGAAAATGTGAAAGAACGAGATGGTTACCTCATATTTTTAACTTTATTTGCTGATGGTAGTGGGTCTGGGGAAGCAGGAAACAGTTTGCACTAAGGCATTGAGGCGCCAATGGCTTATGCAATTTTTTGTCGGAAAAACATGTTTTCAGGCTTTTTTTAATGAATTTTGGCGACCAGTACAAACTGAAAAATTAGTCAAAATTTAGTTTGAATACATGTTTACTATGATTTCTTGTAGCATTTTCCATCCTTCTGGGGCTTGTCTCTAGAGCTGGGGTCTTTATTTGTTCCAGGTGTGTTTGAAAGGGACAGAATTACAGTGAAACAGTGGATGGGGGTGTCTAGCTCGGCTGAAATTGACAATCTTCTGTGTACTGCCCCCTTAAGGAAAAATTATTATTTTTCAGTTGACCCTAAATGAGTAGATTTACTGTTTTTCAGACTTTGTAATCAACTTCTGGTCGGAAAATGTTATTTATGGTGTATTTCTTACAATTAGGTAAAAATTACAGGGACCTAAACAGGGGAGGTAATTACGGCTGTGACTAATGGCAGATTTTCTCAGGTTTGTTATTGTTAAAAATTTACTTCGAAATGGGTGTAAATTGAATTTTTTAAGCAGTCTGTTGGCCGTAATGATACTAAAGTGTCAAACAGAGGATAATAAAGGTAAATTTACCTTTAAAAATGAATTTTCAGGTGCTGAATAGCCCTTCGAGCACATGGCAAGTGAGTTTTTCTCCAAACCTCCTAGCTGGCAGCTCATTGAACAACAGTCTACTGCATTGCACACAAAATCACGCATATTTGGTCACTGTGAGCTCTGGACAGGTCAGATAGATAGATATGGTTATGGTGTTCATCGCATTTCTGTACACAGCAAGCGTATAAAAGTCCATGTACACAGACTGGCATACTTCATTTCCTCTTCAAAAACACTAGATCCAAATTTGCATGTCTCTCATTTGTGTCACAATAAGCTATGCATAATACCCACACACCTTTCCTATGAGCCTGCCAGTGTCAATAATTCAAGAAAAACATGTGTCCTGAATGGTGAATGTACCGGTCACAGGGGTTATGCACATTGTCTACTGTCCGCGGTAATAGTTTGCTTGAAGTTCGACATTAGTTCTGCGTGCGTTACTTTTGTTTGTTTGTTTTGATTTTGTTACACAGATAGGCCATAATTGTGGTCACTGGCACTGTGAGAAGCTACATTATCTGCACTGTATAAGGAGCTCTTAAATAAAGTTACATTGGCCCTCCTCTTCCTTAGGTAATATCGCATTTGCTTATATTTGGTAGATGACTTTTTCTTTGAATGCAGCTCCCTGAGTCTGTCTTTCAGCATCATTGCTCTGTACATTGGGGCGTCCGTTTTAATTGTTGTTCCAGCCGCTTCGGCTAAGCGTATGGTAGCACGGCCTGGACCCAATGATTTGGAATGGGCTGCGGAATGAACCAGGCCTGTAAAATTGCGGCTATAACAAGATGACTTAGGCGCGTGATTGAAAACAAATGAATTAAGGCTTTCGCACATATTGGTGTTGTACATTCTGCACACTTCTTTCAGTCCAGTCACAGCAAATACACAGTTTATCTTACTTTGTACAGATTGTAGGTCAACACTGTTAAGCTCCAAATGCGCCCCATATGGTAAATGACTGGTGCTGTAGGTCGGTTCGGGACTGACGCAGACTGTCGATTTACGGCAACAATCTTGGTGTTGTCCAGAAAAGCACTTTAGCACATTCTCTACAGCATCGGTGCTGGTCTGAATGAACTGTGAGTCTGTCATTCGACGACGTTTAAGATTGTTGAACTCGAGTCGTAGTCTTGCCCGAATGCCCGAAGCCAGCTTGCGGTGGTAAATAGACTTGTCATAGAGCTTCGGAATGCTTTTTAGGTTTGCTGCACGTATATTCTTCTCGAGCGTTCTAAGCCTATGGACTAAGCATTTAAAGTGAGTGGCTCTTGGTCTCCTTCTTTCATCATAGTAGTCCCTAATTGCTTTTGCAGCTTGCGTACTGGCATCTGTAGTTATAGAGCGCACTGTAAGGCGACCGGCATCATCAACCTTTTGCAGTGACTGATGTAGTAATGCGCGTTCACTTGAAGCAATCGATGAGTCACTTTTGTAGTTTTTAGTGCAATTCTCATGTGAACAGCCACGTCTTTTGCAGTGCTTATTTGCAGTACTCAGTGCAATAGGAAGCTTCTGGGTTGTTGAGTGCTCGATTAAAAACCCAAAGCTCTGCATCGCCTTTTCACTTCCGCCCTGTGGCCGGCTTGTATATGCCACATCAAACTGGACGTCAGCGGACGTCTCGGTTCCTGCCATCTGTGAGACCTTTGCAACGTATTCCTGGTTTTTCAGCATTTGCTCTTCATTTAGTTCAGTTACAGTGTTACTCAGTTTGTTCAGTTTTTTCTGCATGGTTGTATGGCTTGGAGGCTTAATATTCAAGCATGCTAGAACTATGGAAACATCTTCAAGTCCAACTTTGGATTTCATGACAGATAGGACTACAGTCTCATTCAAAACTCCACCCAATGGTCCTTTATGCGGTTTAACTGTTTCGGTCATTGGAAGAAGAGGTGATTTGTATTTGCAAAATTGACACTGCACTGTTAGAAATACACATAGTCCCATCCTCTTTTGTATTTTAACATGCATTTGTGGGTTACTGCACACTGTTTTATGTACATCCTGCACAAGCTCTGCCATTTTTCCTACATTAACAATAATATTTTCCTCGTTTACGCCTTCGCCACTGATATTTTTTTCCTTTCTTTCAGGTATTGGCCTCAGATTCAAGCTAGTTCCAGTTAAACTGTGATCCCTCGGTGTGTTACTGGCCATATAGTCTATATCAAGCGCTTCTTGTGGAGTTGGCCTCAAGATCCGTTGTGTCGTCTCGGAACAGACGGCTCCAGATATTACATGTTCAGGTAATTCTTCTCTCAAAGACGGTGTATTTTTCCTCCAATTTTTTTTGAACTGGGTGCCCTTCTTCTTTTGGTTGTTATTACAACTCATTCTATATTTTTTCGGGTTGGTTTCCATTGTAGCAGTCAGTTATTGTGAAAATTCAAGTAACTGTGTGCACTTCTCTAAGTATCCACAAGGAATGGAGTTTTTAAACACTGCAGTGTGTCTAAATGGGCTATTAGTCAATGCCAGATCAGCTTGGGTCATTGTTTGGAGGCTAATCTTGTTTATATAGTATCAGATTACACGGCCAACAGACATGTGGTGGGCAGTTTTTTAGTTGGAAGGAAAACTTTAGCTTTTATAAAGTGTATACAAGCAAATCTGTGTGAATTATCTCCCTTACACTGGATGCTAATTTTGTAAACATTGCCTAGAACAGACCTAAACAGCTTTTTGTGATGAATTTTTACTTGACTGTGTAGGGAGATAATTAAAAAACAGTAAAAGAGCTTTGAAAATGATAAGAAGCTTGAGTTTGGTTCTCTAAAGATAGAAATTTCATGAAAACATTGCCTCGGACGACCCCGAAAATGCTATTTTGCATCTAATTTCAGTCTTTTTTAAAGTAAAAACACATGTTGTAAAGTTTTTACAGGTAATACAGCTATCCAGGAGTTGATTATAGGACAAAACAGTCTGATTTAAGCATCAGCAGGAAACATTTAAGACATTTCCTAGGGGTACTATAGAGTATGAAATAGTGTGAAAATTCAGTTAAAAATGCACTTTTACACATGTTAAGGAAATGCTGGAAACAGCCTACAGGGGCCTTCAGCAAACAATGTTTGGTGATATTTTTATTGAAATATGTCCAAATAACTAGGAGAATGTTTTTTAGATGGAGTTTCCAACATTTTCTGCTTCTTTAAGGAGGCAGTACACAATAAGGTACCGAATATGCGAATTGGCCCCGGTCAAATTCCTTAATCTAAGGTAAATGCTAAGTTTAAAGGTGGTTCAGACTATAATAAAAAATACTGAAGCATGTTATGCATGAAAATCCAACTTTTGGACATGTTTTAATGAAAATAAGCACCAAGGTCATGACCTTTGCAAGTGATTTGTTTTGAGTTAGGACTTTCTACACGAAAACGAAGCAGTTATGTCTGAAAGAAAGACTGAAATCGAGGGCAGTACTCTATTACATTTCTTCACTAGCCCACCTGTCACTGAGTCCAGAATAAACTCTGATATAGGCGACGTGGGTGCCGGACGTTTCGGTAAATGACCAGTTCGGTAAATTGATTTTATATAGTGAATGGTCTGGACGTTTCGGTAAAAAGGTAAATTATATTAATTAAAGGATTAAGTATATCGCACCTCTCCCAGTATCAATGAAACTGCTAGACGATGTATGTGCCACGTTTGCAACGATGGCAACGTTGTCCACAAATACACATGCGGCACGCATTATTATTACTCAAGCGAGGAGACAAATTAAGACGAGGGGAATAACGTTATCGTAGCTTCAAAAAGCAGTATGCACTCCGACCGTTAACAACAAGTAAAGAATATCCGAATATTCTGAACGATAAACAGTTTAGTTTTATTCAGCAAACCGGCAATACCAAAAAGTACGAAAGATTCGTCCCCAGACCGATTGTACTGAATAAATCGAGGTTTATAACGCTTTTTTCATAGATTTTTTTGACTTGTGGTTGCGAATTTTCCTCAAAAAATTGGAGAAAACACACTTTTTTGCCATTGGGAATATAGCCGAATAAGGGCTAGAAAATAAGCCTATAAAGCACTGAAACTGTAAAAAATAAGATAAAATGGAATATATTTATCATTATGATAAAACAGTAATAAGTCGATTTTTTCATGGCATTAATGATTATCTAATTATGGGAGCTGTCTGATCTGGGTCTATTCTGTTTGCAAATCAGTGAAACATGTTTATATGAAGGAAAGGGTTAATGGGGTTATTGATATCTAGGCATTGTAAGGGTTGGAGATGATGCCATGGCTGTGTATAGATGTAGTCTGTATAATGTATGGTTTGTAAAGGTAGATTTATTATTATAACAGCACATGGACATTTTATTTTGTTGGGCCAAGCCAGAAAGTGTGGAATCATTTCAATATCATAAGAAAACAGAGCAGACCCTGACAAGATAGCTCCTATGCATGAAAAGGCGTTGATATGAGGGAAAGTGTGTGTAAATGTTATGTGTGTAGTGTAAGGTTTATAATGGCATGGTATGTGGTTAATACCGTAACAGTTTTTATGGTAAGGTATGAATGATTATGTGAAAAGGTATAAAAAACGTAAGTATCCAGAAGATAATTTTTTCATCTCCATATATTTCGTCGTGTCGGTAAAATGTACCTGACAAAAATCAAATCTACCTGACAAATTTCCAAAATCTACCTGACATGCTTCAACAGGTTATCACATGTATGTTAGGTGGAAAATTCGAAACTAAAGGACTCTGCTTAAATGGTAGGGAAAAAGAGTGAAATTTTGGGTAGGGTCAAACACATGGAAAATGTGAAAGAACGAGATGGTTACCTCATATTTTTAACTTTATTTGCTGATGGTAGTGGGTCTGGGGAAGCAGGAAACAGTTTGCACTAAGGCATTGAGGCGCCAATGGCTTATGCAATTTTTTGTCGGAAAAACATGTTTTCAGGCTTTTTTTAATGAATTTTGGCGACCAGTACAAACTGAAAAATTAGTCAAAATTTAGTTTGAATACATGTTTACTATGATTTCTTGTAGCATTTTCCATCCTTCTGGGGCTTGTCTCTAGAGCTGGGGTCTTTATTTGTTCCAGGTGTGTTTGAAAGGGACAGAATTACAGTGAAACAGTGGATGGGGGTGTCTAGCTCGGCTGAAATTGACAATCTTCTGTGTACTGCCCCCTTAAGGAAAAATTATTTTTTTTCAGTTGACCCTAAATGAGTAGATTTACTGTTTTTCAGACTTTGTAATCAACTTCTGGTCGGAAAATGTTATTTATGGTGTATTTCTTACAATTAGGTAAAAATTACAGGGACCTAAACAGGGGAGGTAATTACGGCTGTGACTAATGGCAGATTTTCTCAGGTTTGTTATTGTTAAAAATTTACTTCGAAATGGGTGTAAATTGAATTTTTTAAGCAGTCTGTTGGCCGTAATGATACTAAAGTGTCAAACAGAGGATAATAAAGGTAAATTTACCTTTAAAAATGAATTTTCAGGTGCTGAATAGCCCTTCGAGCACATGGCAAGTGAGTTTTTCTCCAAACCTCCTAGCTGGCAGCTCATTGAACAACAGTCTACTGCATTGCACACAAAATCACGCATATTTGGTCACTGTGAGCTCTGGACAGGTCAGATAGATAGATATGGTTATGGTGTTCATCGCATTTCTGTACACAGCAAGCGTATAAAAGTCCATGTACACAGACTGGCATACTTCATTTCCTCTTCAAAAACACTAGATCCAAATTTGCATGTCTCTCATTTGTGTCACAATAAGCTATGCATAATACCCACACACCTTTCCTATGAGCCTGCCAGTGTCAATAATTCAAGAAAAACATGTGTCCTGAATGGTGAATGTACCGGTCACAGGGGTTATGCACATTGTCTACTGTCCGCGGTAATAGTTTGCTTGAAGTTCGACATTAGTTCTGCGTGCGTTACTTTTGTTTGTTTGTTTTGATTTTGTTACACAGATAGGCCATAATTGTGGTCACTGGCACTGTGAGAAGCTACATTATCTGCACTGTATAAGGAGCTCTTAAATAAAGTTACATTGGCCCTCCTCTTCCTTAGGTAATATCGCATTTGCTTATATTTGGTAGATGACTTTTTCTTTGAATGCAGCTCCCTGAGTCTGTCTTTCAGCATCATTGCTCTGTACATTGGGGCGTCCGTTTTAATTGTTGTTCCAGCCGCTTCGGCTAAGCGTATGGTAGCACGGCCTGGACCCAATGATTTGGAATGGGCTGCGGAATGAACCAGGCCTGTAAAATTGCGGCTATAACAAGATGACTTAGGCGCGTGATTGAAAACAAATGAATTAAGGCTTTCGCACATATTGGTGTTGTACATTCTGCACACTTCTTTCAGTCCAGTCACAGCAAATACACAGTTTATCTTACTTTGTACAGATTGTAGGTCAACACTGTTAAGCTCCAAATGCGCCCCATATGGTAAATGACTGGTGCTGTAGGTCGGTTCGGGACTGACGCAGACTGTCGATTTACGGCAACAATCTTGGTGTTGTCCAGAAAAGCACTTTAGCACATTCTCTACAGCATCGGTGCTGGTCTGAATGAACTGTGAGTCTGTCATTCGACGACGTTTAAGATTGTTGAACTCGAGTCGTAGTCTTGCCCGAATGCCCGAAGCCAGCTTGCGGTGGTAAATAGACTTGTCATAGAGCTTCGGAATGCTTTTTAGGTTTGCTGCACGTATATTCTTCTCGAGCGTTCTAAGCCTATGGACTAAGCATTTAAAGTGAGTGGCTCTTGGTCTCCTTCTTTCATCATAGTAGTCCCTAATTGCTTTTGCAGCTTGCGTACTGGCATCTGTAGTTATAGAGCGCACTGTAAGGCGACCGGCATCATCAACCTTTTGCAGTGACTGATGTAGTAATGCGCGTTCACTTGAAGCAATCGATGAGTCACTTTTGTAGTTTTTAGTGCAATTCTCATGTGAACAGCCACGTCTTTTGCAGTGCTTATTTGCAGTACTCAGTGCAATAGGAAGCTTCTGGGTTGTTGAGTGCTCGATTAAAAACCCAAAGCTCTGCATCGCCTTTTCACTTCCGCCCTGTGGCCGGCTTGTATATGCCACATCAAACTGGACGTCAGCGGACGTCTCGGTTCCTGCCATCTGTGAGACCTTTGCAACGTATTCCTGGTTTTTCAGCATTTGCTCTTCATTTAGTTCAGTTACAGTGTTACTCAGTTTGTTCAGTTTTTTCTGCATGGTTGTATGGCTTGGAGGCTTAATATTCAAGCATGCTAGAACTATGGAAACATCTTCAAGTCCAACTTTGGATTTCATGACAGATAGGACTACAGTCTCATTCAAAACTCCACCCAATGGTCCTTTATGCGGTTTAACTGTTTCGGTCATTGGAAGAAGAGGTGATTTGTATTTGCAAAATTGACACTGCACTGTTAGAAATACACATAGTCCCATCCTCTTTTGTATTTTAACATGCATTTGTGGGTTACTGCACACTGTTTTATGTACATCCTGCACAAGCTCTGCCATTTTTCCTACATTAACAATAATATTTTCCTCGTTTACGCCTTCGCCACTGATATTTTTTTCCTTTCTTTCAGGTATTGGCCTCAGATTCAAGCTAGTTCCAGTTAAACTGTGATCCCTCGGTGTGTTACTGGCCATATAGTCTATATCAAGCGCTTCTTGTGGAGTTGGCCTCAAGATCCGTTGTGTCGTCTCGGAACAGACGGCTCCAGATATTACATGTTCAGGTAATTCTTCTCTCAAAGACGGTGTATTTTTCCTCCAATTTTTTTTGAACTGGGTGCCCTTCTTCTTTTGGTTGTTATTACAACTCATTCTATATTTTTTCGGGTTGGTTTCCATTGTAGCAGTCAGTTATTGTGAAAATTCAAGTAACTGTGTGCACTTCTCTAAGTATCCACAAGGAATGGAGTTTTTAAACACTGCAGTGTGTCTAAATGGGCTATTAGTCAATGCCAGATCAGCTTGGGTCATTGTTTGGAGGCTAATCTTGTTTATATAGTATCAGATTACACGGCCAACAGACATGTGGTGGGCAGTTTTTTAGTTGGAAGGAAAACTTTAGCTTTTATAAAGTGTATACAAGCAAATCTGTGTGAATTATCTCCCTTACACTGGATGCTAATTTTGTAAACATTGCCTAGAACAGACCTAAACAGCTTTTTGTGATGAATTTTTACTTGACTGTGTAGGGAGATAATTAAAAAACAGTAAAAGAGCTTTGAAAATGATAAGAAGCTTGAGTTTGGTTCTCTAAAGATAGAAATTTCATGAAAACATTGCCTCGGACGACCCCGAAAATGCTATTTTGCATCTAATTTCAGTCTTTTTTAAAGTAAAAACACATGTTGTAAAGTTTTTACAGGTAATACAGCTATCCAGGAGTTGATTATAGGACAAAACAGTCTGATTTAAGCATCAGCAGGAAACATTTAAGACATTTCCTAGGGGTACTATAGAGTATGAAATAGTGTGAAAATTCAGTTAAAAATGCACTTTTACACATGTTAAGGAAATGCTGGAAACAGCCTACAGGGGCCTTCAGCAAACAATGTTTGGTGATATTTTTATTGAAATATGTCCAAATAACTAGGAGAATGTTTTTTAGATGGAGTTTCCAACATTTTCTGCTTCTTTAAGGAGGCAGTACACAATAAGGTACCGAATATGCGAATTGGCCCCGGTCAAATTCCTTAATCTAAGGTAAATGCTAAGTTTAAAGGTGGTTCAGACTATAATAAAAAATACTGAAGCATGTTATGCATGAAAATCCAACTTTTGGACATGTTTTAATGAAAATAAGCACCAAGGTCATGACCTTTGCAAGTGATTTGTTTTGAGTTAGGACTTTCTACACGAAAACGAAGCAGTTATGTCTGAAAGAAAGACTGAAATCGAGGGCAGTACTCTATTACATTTCTTCACTAGCCCACCTGTCACTGAGTCCAGAATAAACTCTGATATAGGCGACGTGGGTGCCGGACGTTTCGGTAAATGACCAGTTCGGTAAATTGATTTTATATAGTGAATGGTCTGGACGTTTCGGTAAAAAGGTAAATTATATTAATTAAAGGATTAAGTATATCGCACCTCTCCCAGTATCAATGAAACTGTTAGACGATGTATGTGCCACGTTTGCAACGATGGCGACGTTGTCCACAAATACACATGCGGCACGCATTATTATTACTCAAGCGAGGAGACAAATTAAGACGAGGGGAATAACGTTATCGTAGCTTCAAAAAGCAGTATGCACTCCGACCGTTAACAACAAGTAAAGAATATCCGAATATTCTGAACGATAAACAGTTTAGTTTTATTCAGCAAACCGGCAATACCAAAAAGTACGAAAGATTCGTCCCCAGACCGATTGTACTGAATAAATCGAGGTTTATAACGCTTTTTTCATAGATTTTTTTGACTTGTGGTTGCGAATTTTCCTCAAAAAATTGGAGAAAACACACTTTTTTGCCATTGGGAATATAGCCGAATAAGGGCTAGAAAATAAGCCTATAAAGCACTGAAACTGTAAAAAATAAGATAAAATGGAATATATTTATCATTATGATAAAACAGTAATAAGTCGATTTTTTCATGGCATTAATGATTATCTAATTATGGGAGCTGTCTGATCTGGGTCTATTCTGTTTGCAAATCAGTGAAACATGTTTATATGAAGGAAAGGGTTAATGGGGTTATTGATATCTAGGCATTGTAAGGGTTGGAGATGATGCCATGGCTGTGTATAGATGTAGTCTGTATAATGTATGGTTTGTAAAGGTAGATTTATTATTATAACAGCACATGGACATTTTATTTTGTTGGGCCAAGCCAGAAAGTGTGGAATCATTTCAATATCATAAGAAAACAGAGCAGATCCTGACAAGATAGCTCCTATGCATGAAAAGGCGTTGATATGAGGGAAAGTGTGTGTAAATGTTATGTGTGTAGTGTAAGGTTTATAATGGCATGGTATGTGGTTAATACCGTAACAGTTTTTATGGTAAGGTATGAATGATTATGTGAAAAGGTATAAAAAACGTAAGTATCCAGAAGATAATTTTTTCATCTCCATATATTTCGTCGTGTCGGTAAAATGTACCTGACAAAAATCAAATCTACCTGACAAATTTCCAAAATCTACCTGACATGCTTCAACAGGTTATCACATGTATGTTAGGTGGAAAATTCGAAACTAAAGGACTCTGCTTAAATGGTAGGGAAAAAGAGTGAAATTTTGGGTAGGGTCAAACACATGGAAAATGTGAAAGAACGAGATGGTTACCTCATATTTTTAACTTTATTTGCTGATGGTAGTGGGTCTGGGGAAGCAGGAAACAGTTTGCACTAAGGCATTGAGGCGCCAATGGCTTATGCAATTTTTTGTCGGAAAAACATGTTTTCAGGCTTTTTTTAATGAATTTTGGCGACCAGTACAAACTGAAAAATTAGTCAAAATTTAGTTTGAATACATGTTTACTATGATTTCTTGTAGCATTTTCCATCCTTCTGGGGCTTGTCTCTAGAGCTGGGGTCTTTATTTGTTCCAGGTGTGTTTGAAAGGGACAGAATTACAGTGAAACAGTGGATGGGGGTGTCTAGCTCGGCTGAAATTGACAATCTTCTGTGTACTGCCCCCTTAAGGAAAAATTATTTTTTTTCAGTTGACCCTAAATGAGTAGATTTACTGTTTTTCAGACTTTGTAATCAACTTCTGGTCGGAAAATGTTATTTATGGTGTATTTCTTACAATTAGGTAAAAATTACAGGGACCTAAACAGGGGAGGTAATTACGGCTGTGACTAATGGCAGATTTTCTCAGGTTTGTTATTGTTAAAAATTTACTTCGAAATGGGTGTAAATTGAATTTTTTAAGCAGTCTGTTGGCCGTAATGATACTAAAGTGTCAAACAGAGGATAATAAAGGCAAATTTACCTTTAAAAATGAATTTTCAGGTGCTGAATAGCCCTTCGAGCACATGGCAAGTGAGTTTTTCTCCAAACCTCCTAGCTGGCAGCTCATTGAACAACAGTCTACTGCATTGCACACAAAATCACGCATATTTGGTCACTGTGAGCTCTGGACAGGTCAGATAGATAGATATGGTTATGGTGTTCATCGCATTTCTGTACACAGCAAGCGTATAAAAGTCCATGTACACAGACTGGCATACTTCATTTACTCTTCAAAAACACTAGATCCAAATTTGCATGTCTCTCATTTGTGTCACAATAAGCTATGCATAATACCCACACACCTTTCCTATGAGCCTGCCAGTGTCAATAATTCAAGAAAAACATGTGTCCTGAATGGTGAATGTACCGGTCACAGGGGTTATGCACATTGTCTACTGTCCGCGGTAATAGTTTGCTTGAAGTTCGACATTAGTTCTGCGTGCGTTACTTTTGTTTGTTTGTTTTGATTTTGTTACACAGATAGGCCATAATTGTGGTCACTGGCACTGTGAGAAGCTACATTATCTGCACTGTATAAGGAGCTCTTAAATAAAGTTACATTGGCCCTCCTCTTCCTTAGGTAATATCGCATTTGCTTATATTTGGTAGATGACTTTTTCTTTGAATGCAGCTCCCTGAGTCTGTCTTTCAGCATCATTGCTCTGTACATTGGGGCGTCCGTTTTAATTGTTGTTCCAGCCGCTTCGGCTAAGCGTATGGTAGCACGGCCTGGACCCAATGATTTGGAATGGGCTGCGGAATGAACCAGGCCTGTAAAATTGCGGCTATAACAAGATGACTTAGGCGCGTGATTGAAAACAAATGAATTAAGGCTTTCGCACATATTGGTGTTGTACATTCTGCACACTTCTTTCAGTCCAGTCACAGCAAATACACAGTTTATCTTACTTTGTACAGATTGTAGGTCAACACTGTTAAGCTCCAAATGCGCCCCATATGGTAAATGACTGGTGCTGTAGGTCGGTTCGGGACTGACGCAGACTGTCGATTTACGGCAACAATCTTGGTGTTGTCCAGAAAAGCACTTTAGCACATTCTCTACAGCATCGGTGCTGGTCTGAATGAACTGTGAGTCTGTCATTCGACGACGTTTAAGATTGTTGAACTCGAGTCGTAGTCTTGCCCGAATGCCCGAAGCCAGCTTGCGGTGGTAAATAGACTTGTCATAGAGCTTCGGAATGCTTTTTTAGGTTTGCGGCACGTATATTCTTCTCGAGCGTTCTAAGCCTATGGACTAAGCATTTAAAGTGAGTGGCTCTTGGTCTCCTTCTTTCATCATAGTAGTCCCTAATTGCTTTTGCAGCTTGCGTACTGGCATCTGTAGTTATAGAGCGCACTGTAAGGCGACCGGCATCATCAACCTTTTGCAGTGACTGATGTAGTAATGCGCGTTCACTTGAAGCAATCGATGAGTCACTTTTGTAGTTTTTAGTGCAATTCTCATGTGAACAGCCACGTCTTTTGCAGTGCTTATTTGCAGTACTCAGTGCAATAGGAAGCTTCTGGGTTGTTGAGTGCTCGATTAAAAACCCAAAGCTCTGCATCGCCTTTTCACTTCCGCCCTGTGGCCGGCTTGTATATGCCACATCAAACTGGACGTCAGCGGACGTCTCGGTTCCTGCCATCTGTGAGACCTTTGCAACGTATTCCTGGTTTTTCAGCATTTGCTCTTCATTTAGTTCAGTTACAGTGTTACTCAGTTTGTTCAGTTTTTTCTGCATGGTTGTATGGCTTGGAGGCTTAATATTCAAGCATGCTAGAACATTGGAAACATCTTCAAGTCCAACTTTGGATTTCATGACAGATAGGACTACAGTCTCATTCAAAACTCCACCCAATGGTCCTTTATGCGGTTTAACTGTTTCGGTCATTGGAAGAAGAGGTGATTTGTATTTGCAAAATTGACACTGCACTGTTAGAAATACACATAGTCCCATCCTCTTTTGTATTTTAACATGCATTTGTGGGTTACTGCACACTGTTTTATGTACATCCTGCACAAGCTCTGCCATTTTTCCTACATTAACAATAATATTTTCCTCGTTTACGCCTTCGCCACTGATATTTTTTTCCTTTCTTTCAGGTATTGGCCTCAGATTCAAGCTAGTTCCAGTTAAACTGTGATCCCTCGGTGTGTTACTGGCCATATAGTCTATATCAAGCGCTTCTTGTGGAGTTGGCCTCAAGATCCGTTGTGTCGTCTCGGAACAGACGGCTCCAGATATTACATGTTCAGGTAATTCTTCTCTCAAAGACGGTGTATTTTTCCTCCAATTTTTTTTGAACTGGGTGCCCTTCTTCTTTTGGTTGTTATTACAACTCATTCTATATTTTTTCGGGTTGGTTTCCATTGTAGCAGTCAGTTATTGTGAAAATTCAAGTAACTGTGTGCACTTCTCTAAGTATCCACAAGGAATGGAGTTTTTAAACACTGCAGTGTGTCTAAATGGGCTATTAGTCAATGCCAGATCAGCTTGGGTCATTGTTTGGAGGCTAATCTTGTTTATATAGTATCAGATTACACGGCCAACAGACATGTGGTGGGCAGTTTTTTAGTTGGAAGGAAAACTTTAGCTTTTATAAAGTGTATACAAGCAAATCTGTGTGAATTATCTCCCTTACACTGGATGCTAATTTTGTAAACATTGCCTAGAACAGACCTAAACAGCTTTTTGTGATGAATTTTTACTTGACTGTGTAGGGAGATAATTAAAAAACAGTAAAAGAGCTTTGAAAATGATAAGAAGCTTGAGTTTGGTTCTCTAAAGATAGAAATTTCATGAAAACATTGCCTCGGACGACCCCGAAAATGCTATTTTGCATCTAATTTCAGTCTTTTTTAAAGTAAAAACACATGTTGTAAAGTTTTTACAGGTAATACAGCTATCCAGGAGTTGATTATAGGACAAAACAGTCTGATTTAAGCATCAGCAGGAAACATTTAAGACATTTCCTAGGGGTACTATAGAGTATGAAATAGTGTGAAAATTCAGTTAAAAATGCACTTTTACACATGTTAAGGAAATGCTGGAAACAGCCTACAGGGGCCTTCAGCAAACAATGTTTGGTGATATTTTTATTGAAATATGTCCAAATAACTAGGAGAATGTTTTTTAGATGGAGTTTCCAACATTTTCTGCTTCTTTAAGGAGGCAGTACACAATAAGGTACCGAATATGCGAATTGGCATCAAATTCCTTAATCTAAGGTAAATGCTAAGTTTAAAGGTGGTTCAGACTATAATAAAAAATACTGAAGCATGTTATGCATGAAAATCCAACTTTTGGACATGTTTTAATGAAAATAAGCACCAAGGTCATGACCTTTGCAAGTGATTTGTTTTGAGTTAGGACTTTCTACACGAAAACGAAGCAGTTATGTCTGAAAGAAAGACTGAAATCGAGGGCAGTACTCTATTACATTTCTTCACTAGCCCACCTGTCACTGAGTCCAGAATAAACTCTGATATAGGCGACGTGGGTGCCGGACGTTTCGGTAAATGACCAGTTCGGTAAATTGATTTTATATAGTGAATGGTCTGGACGTTTCGGTAAAAAGGTAAATTATATTAATTAAAGGATTAAGTATATCGCACCTCTCCCAGTATCAATGAAACTGTTAGACGATGTATGTGCCACGTTTGCAACGATGGCGACGTTGTCCACAAATACACATGCGGCACGCATTATTATTACTCAAGCGAGGAGACAAATTAAGACGAGGGGAATAACGTTATCGTAGCTTCAAAAAGCAGTATGCACTCCGACCGTTAACAACAAGTAAAGAATATCCGAATATTCTGAACGATAAACAGTTTAGTTTTATTCAGCAAACCGGCAATACCAAAAAGTACGAAAGATTCGTCCCCAGACCGATTGTACTGAATAAATCGAGGTTTATAACGCTTTTTTCATAGATTTTTTTGACTTGTGGTTGCGAATTTTCCTCAAAAAATTGGAGAAAACACACTTTTTTGCCATTGGGAATATAGCCGAATAAGGGCTAGAAAATAAGCCTATAAAGCACTGAAACTGTAAAAAATAAGATAAAATGGAATATATTTATCATTATGATAAAACAGTAATAAGTCGATTTTTTCATGGCATTAATGATTATCTAATTATGGGAGCTGTCTGATCTGGGTCTATTCTGTTTGCAAATCAGTGAAACATGTTTATATGAAGGAAAGGGTTAATGGGGTTATTGATATCTAGGCATTGTAAGGGTTGGAGATGATGCCATGGCTGTGTATAGATGTAGTCTGTATAATGTATGGTTTGTAAAGGTAGATTTATTATTATAACAGCACATGGACATTTTATTTTGTTGGGCCAAGCCAGAAAGTGTGGAATCATTTCAATATCATAAGAAAACAGAGCAGATCCTGACAAGATAGCTCCTATGCATGAAAAGGCGTTGATATGAGGGAAAGTGTGTGTAAATGTTATGTGTGTAGTGTAAGGTTTATAATGGCATGGTATGTGGTTAATACCGTAACAGTTTTTATGGTAAGGTATGAATGATTATGTGAAAAGGTATAAAAAACGTAAGTATCCAGAAGATAATTTTTTCATCTCCATATATTTCGTCGTGTCGGTAAAATGTACCTGACAAAAATCAAATCTACCTGACAAATTTCCAAAATCTACCTGACATGCTTCAACAGGTTATCACATGTATGTTAGGTGGAAAATTCGAAACTAAAGGACTCTGCTTAAATGGTAGGGAAAAAGAGTGAAATTTTGGGTAGGGTCAAACACATGGAAAATGTGAAAGAACGAGATGGTTACCTCATATTTTTAACTTTATTTGCTGATGGTAGTGGGTCTGGGGAAGCAGGAAACAGTTTGCACTAAGGCATTGAGGCGCCAATGGCTTATGCAATTTTTTGTCGGAAAAACATGTTTTCAGGCTTTTTTTAATGAATTTTGGCGACCAGTACAAACTGAAAAATTAGTCAAAATTTAGTTTGAATACATGTTTACTATGATTTCTTGTAGCATTTTCCATCCTTCTGGGGCTTGTCTCTAGAGCTGGGGTCTTTATTTGTTCCAGGTGTGTTTGAAAGGGACAGAATTACAGTGAAACAGTGGATGGGGGTGTCTAGCTCGGCTGAAATTGACAATCTTCTGTGTACTGCCCCCTTAAGGAAAAATTATTTTTTTTCAGTTGACCCTAAATGAGTAGATTTACTGTTTTTCAGACTTTGTAATCAACTTCTGGTCGGAAAATGTTATTTATGGTGTATTTCTTACAATTAGGTAAAAATTACAGGGACCTAAACAGGGGAGGTAATTACGGCTGTGACTAATGGCAGATTTTCTCAGGTTTGTTATTGTTAAAAATTTACTTCGAAATGGGTGTAAATTGAATTTTTTAAGCAGTCTGTTGGCCGTAATGATACTAAAGTGTCAAACAGAGGATAATAAAGGCAAATTTACCTTTAAAAATGAATTTTCAGGTGCTGAATAGCCCTTCGAGCACATGGCAAGTGAGTTTTTCTCCAAACCTCCTAGCTGGCAGCTCATTGAACAACAGTCTACTGCATTGCACACAAAATCACGCATATTTGGTCACTGTGAGCTCTGGACAGGTCAGATAGATAGATATGGTTATGGTGTTCATCGCATTTCTGTACACAGCAAGCGTATAAAAGTCCATGTACACAGACTGGCATACTTCATTTCCTCTTCAAAAACACTAGATCCAAATTTGCATGTCTCTCATTTGTGTCACAATAAGCTATGCATAATACCCACACACCTTTCCTATGAGCCTGCCAGTGTCAATAATTCAAGAAAAACATGTGTCCTGAATGGTGAATGTACCGGTCACAGGGGTTATGCACATTGTCTACTGTCCGCGGTAATAGTTTGCTTGAAGTTCGACATTAGTTCTGCGTGCGTTACTTTTGTTTGTTTGTTTTGATTTTGTTACACAGATAGGCCATAATTGTGGTCACTGGCACTGTGAGAAGCTACATTATCTGCACTGTATAAGGAGCTCTTAAATAAAGTTACATTGGCCCTCCTCTTCCTTAGGTAATATCGCATTTGCTTATATTTGGTAGATGACTTTTTCTTTGAATGCAGCTCCCTGAGTCTGTCTTTCAGCATCATTGCTCTGTACATTGGGGCGTCCGTTTTAATTGTTGTTCCAGCCGCTTCGGCTAAGCGTATGGTAGCACGGCCTGGACCCAATGATTTGGAATGGGCTGCGGAATGAACCAGGCCTGTAAAATTGCGGCTATAACAAGATGACTTAGGCGCGTGATTGAAAACAAATGAATTAAGGCTTTCGCACATATTGGTGTTGTACATTCTGCACACTTCTTTCAGTCCAGTCACAGCAAATACACAGTTTATCTTACTTTGTACAGATTGTAGGTCAACACTGTTAAGCTCCAAATGCGCCCCATATGGTAAATGACTGGTGCTGTAGGTCGGTTCGGGACTGACGCAGACTGTCGATTTACGGCAACAATCTTGGTGTTGTCCAGAAAAGCACTTTAGCACATTCTCTACAGCATCGGTGCTGGTCTGAATGAACTGTGAGTCTGTCATTCGACGACGTTTAAGATTGTTGAACTCGAGTCGTAGTCTTGCCCGAATGCCCGAAGCCAGCTTGCGGTGGTAAATAGACTTGTCATAGAGCTTCGGAATGCTTTTTAGGTTTGCGGCACGTATATTCTTCTCGAGCGTTCTAAGCCTATGGACTAAGCATTTAAAGTGAGTGGCTCTTGGTCTCCTTCTTTCATCATAGTAGTCCCTAATTGCTTTTGCAGCTTGCGTACTGGCATCTGTAGTTATAGAGCGCACTGTAAGGCGACCGGCATCATCAACCTTTTGCAGTGACTGATGTAGTAATGCGCGTTCACTTGAAGCAATCGATGAGTCACTTTTGTAGTTTTTAGTGCAATTCTCATGTGAACAGCCACGTCTTTTGCAGTGCTTATTTGCAGTACTCAGTGCAATAGGAAGCTTCTGGGTTGTTGAGTGCTCGATTAAAAACCCAAAGCTCTGCATCGCCTTTTCACTTCCGCCCTGTGGCCGGCTTGTATATGCCACATCAAACTGGACGTCAGCGGACGTCTCGGTTCCTGCCATCTGTGAGACCTTTGCAACGTATTCCTGGTTTTTCAGCATTTGCTCTTCATTTAGTTCAGTTACAGTGTTACTCAGTTTGTTCAGTTTTTTCTGCATGGTTGTATGGCTTGGAGGCTTAATATTCAAGCATGCTAGAACATTGGAAACATCTTCAAGTCCAACTTTGGATTTCATGACAGATAGGACTACAGTCTCATTCAAAACTCCACCCAATGGTCCTTTATGCGGTTTAACTGTTTCGGTCATTGGAAGAAGAGGTGATTTGTATTTGCAAAATTGACACTGCACTGTTAGAAATACACATAGTCCCATCCTCTTTTGTATTTTAACATGCATTTGTGGGTTACTGCACACTGTTTTATGTACATCCTGCACAAGCTCTGCCATTTTTCCTACATTAACAATAATATTTTCCTCGTTTACGCCTTCGCCACTGATATTTTTTTCCTTTCTTTCAGGTATTGGCCTCAGATTCAAGCTAGTTCCAGTTAAACTGTGATCCCTCGGTGTGTTACTGGCCATATAGTCTATATCAAGCGCTTCTTGTGGAGTTGGCCTCAAGATCCGTTGTGTCGTCTCGGAACAGACGGCTCCAGATATTACATGTTCAGGTAATTCTTCTCTCAAAGACGGTGTATTTTTCCTCCAATTTTTTTTGAACTGGGTGCCCTTCTTCTTTTGGTTGTTATTACAACTCATTCTATATTTTTTCGGGTTGGTTTCCATTGTAGCAGTCAGTTATTGTGAAAATTCAAGTAACTGTGTGCACTTCTCTAAGTATCCACAAGGAATGGAGTTTTTAAACACTGCAGTGTGTCTAAATGGGCTATTAGTCAATGCCAGATCAGCTTGGGTCATTGTTTGGAGGCTAATCTTGTTTATATAGTATCAGATTACACGGCCAACAGACATGTGGTGGGCAGTTTTTTAGTTGGAAGGAAAACTTTAGCTTTTATAAAGTGTATACAAGCAAATCTGTGTGAATTATCTCCCTTACACTGGATGCTAATTTTGTAAACATTGCCTAGAACAGACCTAAACAGCTTTTTGTGATGAATTTTTACTTGACTGTGTAGGGAGATAATTAAAAAACAGTAAAAGAGCTTTGAAAATGATAAGAAGCTTGAGTTTGGTTCTCTAAAGATAGAAATTTCATGAAAACATTGCCTCGGACGACCCCGAAAATGCTATTTTGCATCTAATTTCAGTCTTTTTTAAAGTAAAAACACATGTTGTAAAGTTTTTACAGGTAATACAGCTATCCAGGAGTTGATTATAGGACAAAACAGTCTGATTTAAGCATCAGCAGGAAACATTTAAGACATTTCCTAGGGGTACTATAGAGTATGAAATAGTGTGAAAATTCAGTTAAAAATGCACTTTTACACATGTTAAGGAAATGCTGGAAACAGCCTACAGGGGCCTTCAGCAAACAATGTTTGGTGATATTTTTATTGAAATATGTCCAAATAACTAGGAGAATGTTTTTTAGATGGAGTTTCCAACATTTTCTGCTTCTTTAAGGAGGCAGTACACAATAAGGTACCGAATATGCGAATTGGCCCCGGTCAAATTCCTTAATCTAAGGTAAATGCTAAGTTTAAAGGTGGTTCAGACTATAATAAAAAATACTGAAGCATGTTATGCATGAAAATCCAACTTTTGGACATGTTTTAATGAAAATAAGCACCAAGGTCATGACCTTTGCAAGTGATTTGTTTTGAGTTAGGACTTTCTACACGAAAACGAAGCAGTTATGTCCGAAAGAAAGACTGAAATCGAGGGCAGTACTCTATTACATTTCTTCACTAGCCCACCTGTCACTGAGTCCAGAATAAACTCTGATATAGGCGACGTGGGTGCCGGACGTTTCGGTAAATGACCAGTTCGGTAAATTGATTTTATATAGTGAATGGTCTGGACGTTTCGGTAAAAAGGTAAATTATATTAATTAAAGGATTAAGTATATCGCACCTCTCCCAGTATCAATGAAACTGTTAGACGATGTATGTGCCACGTTTGCAACGATGGCGACGTTGTCCACAAATACACATGCGGCACGCATTATTATTACTCAAGCGAGGAGACAAATTAAGACGAGGGGAATAACGTTATCGTAGCTTCAAAAAGCAGTATGCACTCCGACCGTTAACAACAAGTAAAGAATATCCGAATATTCTGAACGATAAACAGTTTAGTTTTATTCAGCAAACCGGCAATACCAAAAAGTACGAAAGATTCGTCCCCAGACCGATTGTACTGAATAAATCGAGGTTTATAACGCTTTTTTCATAGATTTTTTAGCTCACCTGAGCCAAAGGCTCAAGGTGAGCTATTGTGACCGCCTGTCGTCCGTCGTCCGTCTGTCCGTCTGTCCGTCTGTCCGTCTGTCCGTCCGTCTGTACGTTCACTTTTATTTCAAATGACTTCTTCTCCTAAACCACTGGGAGGATTTCAACCAAATTTCACAGAAATGTACCTTAGGGTGTCCTCTATCAGTTTTGTTAAAATCATGACCCCCGGGCAAAAAATGGCCCCGCCCCACTACTTTTACAGGTTTTTTTTTAAATCTTTAAAAATCTTCTTCTCTGAAACCACAATTTCTAGAGCTTTGATATTTGGTATATAGCATCATCTAATGGTCCTTTACCAAGTTTGTTAAAATGATGACCCCCGGGCCAAAAATGGCCCTGCCCTTGGGCTTGTAGTTTTTACATAGACTTATATAGGGAAACCTTTAAAAATCTTTTTGTCTGAAACCACATAATCTAGAGCTAAGATATTTGGTATGAAGCATCACCTAATATACCACTATCAGGTGTGTTCAAATAATGACCCCTGGGCCAAAAATGGTCTCACCCTGGGGTTTTATGCTACTTAACATCTGAATCTGTAACACTTAAAAGGTAATTTCCTCACAGTTATTTCCCTTGTCCCATCAGCATAGCCATAAGGGACAAAGGGAGATAACTGCATTGGAGTTCCAGTGTCATTCTATTTATATCTATTTATGATAAAATGTTGAAGGTGAATCAGTGTAGCTGTTTTAGAAGGCATAGAAACAGATCTGTCAAATTCCATTAGCAAATAACAGACACTGATCCTACAGGAGCCACCTTATTTGGGTCTACTCTGTTTGCAGATGCATGAAAACAAGTTTATATGAGGGAAATTAAGGGTTAAATGAACAACTCCAGATCCTTCAGTTCAAAGGTTACAGTGCTCGGCAGTAAAATCTCTCCAGGTCAATGCATGACTCTTAACTCTTTGCATGCTAGTGGTGAAACTGTGATTACCTATGCAAACAGTTTGGATCCAGATGAGAGGCCGCATACTGCAGCGTCTCATCAGGATCCAAACTGTTTGTCATCTTAACCATATTTTTGCAATAAAAAGAAAGTAAGTTTAATTTAAGAATTGAAGCAGATGACAATAACTTTTTGTTGCAGACGAAACATTAAAGGCATTTTGACCTATTAACCCCAGTGTGTAGTGTTAGTGATAGCTAGATGTTACATGGTGTCTTCCAATGTCTCTCAAATTAGATGTGAGAGATATTGGAAAGTAACAATTCAGCCAATCAAGGAAAATGATCACCATCTAGACTTTTGATCTGGGTCCAAACCCAACTGATGTAAGTCATGGTAATGTTTAAGAAAACTGTGAAAACATGATTATGCAATGGCCCAACTGATATAAGTCATGGTAATTCTTAAGAAAACATGATAATGCATTTGCCCCCCTAACAATGATAGGTGTTAAAATTACTACTGCTGCCCAAAAAAGCATCTTAAATATAACATTTTTATATAAAATTTGATGACAACACATTAAAAAGTCCTAAAATGTCTGAATTTTGTATGATATTAATGAAATAACTGAGTAAATATAACTTAATTATAACAATAGACGTAACTCTTCTCAATTTCAATTGTTAAAAATACTAATGACCCGTTTAATTGAATTATCATGAGATATTCACACCTAGATCTAGAATTATTTCTAAACACCTATTAACCCTTAACCTATTTGCTTTGACAAAAATTGATCTGGGACTACTCTTGTTTGCTAATGCTTAAAAAATTGTTATTGCCATAAATAGAAGTTTTAGCTTTGAAAAAAACTGTAAAATCAAATCTATATCTTGTCAAATGTAAACAGAGCAGACCCTGATCAGACAGCTTCTATAGCAGCCTTCTGATCTAGTCTACTCTTATTTTTAATGTGTAAAACACATTATTTCTCTGAAGAGAAGTTTTTGCTTTGACAAAAACTAGAATCCGATCTATATTGTGTCAAAAGAAACAGAGAAGACCCAGATCAGACAGCTTCCGTAGGAGTCGTCTGATCTGAGTCTACTCTGTTTGCTAATGCATGAAAACAGCTTTATATGAGGGAAAGGGTTAAACGATTTTTAAAGATATTCTTATTGGTCATTTCACACAAAAACTGGCATTATGTACTGCCTAGCACTTTATTTGCCTATATACCTGGGTCAAGGTATAATTGCATTAATTGCATAGCTTTATTGAAGTCATTTGAATTTCTCAAAGACCAGTTTTAGGCATTTTGAGCTAAGGCAAAAATGGCACAAGTTGTAAACAGTTTAGATCTTGGTCAACCATTCACTTGGTATTAGTTCTGAATCCAGTTCAAGTTTATTCAGCAGTGAAAGGGTGAAAGCAGTGCACTAAGCTTATTTCATCTGCTAGATTGTTTTCCACTGAAAAATTAACATGTCAATATACATGTATTACTGTAACTCAGGTGAGCGATATAGGGCCAATGGCCCTCTTGTTTGACTTGTGGTTGCGAATTTTCCTCAAAAAATTGGAGAAAACACACTTTTTTGCCATTGGGAATATAGCCGAATAAGGGCTAGAAAATAAGCCTATAAAGCACTGAAACTGTAAAAAATAAGATAAAATGGAATATATTTATCATTATGATAAAACAGTAATAAGTCGATTTTTTCATGGCATTAATGATTATCTAATTATGGGAGCTGTCTGATCTGGGTCTATTCTGTTTGCAAATCAGTGAAACATGTTTATATGAAGGAAAGGGTTAATGGGGTTATTGATATCTAGGCATTGTAAGGGTTGGAGATGATGCCATGGCTGTGTATAGATGTAGTCTGTATAATGCATGGTTTGTAAAGGTAGATTTATTATTATAACAGCACATGGACATTTTATTTTGTTGGGCCAAGCCAGAAAGTGTGGAATCATTTCAATATCATAAGAAAACAGAGCAGACCCTGACAAGATAGCTCCTATGCATGAAAAGGCGTTGATATGAGGGAAAGTGTGTGTAAATGTTATGTGTGTAGTGTAAGGTTTATAATGGCATGGTATGTGGTTAATACCGTAACAGTTTTTATGGTAAGGTATGAATGATTATGTGAAAAGGTATAAAAAACGTAAGTATCCAGAAGATAATTTTTTCATCTCCATATATTTCGTCGTGTCGGTAAAATGTACCTGACAAAAATCAAATCTACCTGACAAATTTCCAAAATCTACCTGACATGCTTCAACAGGTTATCACATGTATGTTAGGTGGAAAATTCGAAACTAAAGGACTCTGCTTAAATGGTAGGGAAAAAGAGTGAAATTTTGGGTAGGGTCAAACACATGGAAAATGTGAAAGAACGAGATGGTTACCTCATATTTTTAACTTTATTTGCTGATGGTAGTGGGTCTGGGGAAGCAGGAAACAGTTTGCACTAAGGCATTGAGGCGCCAATGGCTTATGCAATTTTTTGTCGGAAAAACATGTTTTCAGGCTTTTTTTAATGAATTTTGGCGACCAGTACAAACTGAAAAATTAGTCAAAATTTAGTTTGAATACATGTTTACTATGATTTCTTGTAGCATTTTCCATCCTTCTGGGGCTTGTCTCTAGAGCTGGGGTCTTTATTTGTTCCAGGTGTGTTTGAAAGGGACAGAATTACAGTGAAACAGTGGATGGGGGTGTCTAGCTCGGCTGAAATTGACAATCTTCTGTGTACTGCCCCCTTAAGGAAAATTTTTTTTTTTTCAGTTGACCCTAAATGAGTAGATTTACTGTTTTTCAGACTTTGTAATCAACTTCTGGTCGGAAAATGTTATTTATGGTGTATTTCTTACAATTAGGTAAAAATTACAGGGACCTAAACAGGGGAGGTAATTACGGCTGTGACTAATGGCAGATTTTCTCAGGTTTGTTATTGTTAAAAATTTACTTCGAAATGGGTGTAAATTGAATTTTTTAAGCAGTCTGTTGGCCGTAATGATACTAAAGTGTCAAACAGAGGATAATAAAGGTAAATTTACCTTTAAAAATGAATTTTCAGGTGCTGAATAGCCCTTCGAGCACATGGCAAGTGAGTTTTTCTCCAAACCTCCTAGCTGGCAGCTCATTGAACAACAGTCTACTGCATTGCACACAAAATCACGCATATTTGGTCACTGTGAGCTCTGGACAGGTCAGATAGATAGATATGGTTATGGTGTTCATCGCATTTCTGTACACAGCAAGCGTATAAAAGTCCATGTACACAGACTGGCATACTTCATTTCCTCTTCAAAAACACTAGATCCAAATTTGCATGTCTCTCATTTGTGTCACAATAAGCTATGCATAATACCCACACACCTTTCCTATGAGCCTGCCAGTGTCAATAATTCAAGAAAAACATGTGTCCTGAATGGTGAATGTACCGGTCACAGGGGTTATGCACATTGTCTACTGTCCGCGGTAATAGTTTGCTTGAAGTTCGACATTAGTTCTGCGTGCGTTACTTTTGTTTGTTTGTTTTGATTTTGTTACACAGATAGGCCATAATTGTGGTCACTGGCACTGTGAGAAGCTACATTATCTGCACTGTATAAGGAGCTCTTAAATAAAGTTACATTGGCCCTCCTCTTCCTTAGGTAATATCGCATTTGCTTATATTTGGTAGATGACTTTTTCTTTGAATGCAGCTCCCTGAGTCTGTCTTTCAGCATCATTGCTCTGTACATTGGGGCGTCCGTTTTAATTGTTGTTCCAGCCGCTTCGGCTAAGCGTATGGTAGCACGGCCTGGACCCAATGATTTGGAATGGGCTGCGGAATGAACCAGGCCTGTAAAATTGCGGCTATAACAAGATGACTTAGGCGCGTGATTGAAAACAAATGAATTAAGGCTTTCGCACATATTGGTGTTGTACATTCTGCACACTTCTTTCAGTCCAGTCACAGCAAATACACAGTTTATCTTACTTTGTACAGATTGTAGGTCAACACTGTTAAGCTCCAAATGCGCCCCATATGGTAAATGACTGGTGCTGTAGGTCGGTTCGGGACTGACGCAGACTGTCGATTTACGGCAACAATCTTGGTGTTGTCCAGAAAAGCACTTTAGCACATTCTCTACAGCATCGGTGCTGGTCTGAATGAACTGTGAGTCTGTCATTCGACGACGTTTAAGATTGTTGAACTCGAGTCGTAGTCTTGCCCGAATGCCCGAAGCCAGCTTGCGGTGGTAAATAGACTTGTCATAGAGCTTCGGAATGCTTTTTAGGTTTGCGGCACGTATATTCTTCTCGAGCGTTCTAAGCCTATGGACTAAGCATTTAAAGTGAGTGGCTCTTGGTCTCCTTCTTTCATCATAGTAGTCCCTAATTGCTTTTGCAGCTTGCGTACTGGCATCTGTAGTTATAGAGCGCACTGTAAGGCGACCGGCATCATCAACCTTTTGCAGTGACTGATGTAGTAATGCGCGTTCACTTGAAGCAATCGATGAGTCACTTTTGTAGTTTTTAGTGCAATTCTCATGTGAACAGCCACGTCTTTTGCAGTGCTTATTTGCAGTACTCAGTGCAATAGGAAGCTTCTGGGTTGTTGAGTGCTCGATTAAAAACCCAAAGCTCTGCATCGCCTTTTCACTTCCGCCCTGTGGCCGGCTTGTATATGCCACATCAAACTGGACGTCAGCGGACGTCTCGGTTCCTGCCATCTGTGAGACCTTTGCAACGTATTCCTGGTTTTTCAGCATTTGCTCTTCATTTAGTTCAGTTACAGTGTTACTCAGTTTGTTCAGTTTTTTCTGCATGGTTGTATGGCTTGGAGGCTTAATATTCAAGCATGCTAGAACATTGGAAACATCTTCAAGTCCAACTTTGGATTTCATGACAGATAGGACTACAGTCTCATTCAAAACTCCACCCAATGGTCCTTTATGCGGTTTAACTGTTTCGGTCATTGGAAGAAGAGGTGATTTGTATTTGCAAAATTGACACTGCACTGTTAGAAATACACATAGTCCCATCCTCTTTTGTATTTTAACATGCATTTGTGGGTTACTGCACACTGTTTTATGTACATCCTGCACAAGCTCTGCCATTTTTCCTACATTAACAATAATATTTTCCTCGTTTACGCCTTCGCCACTGATATTTTTTTCCTTTCTTTCAGGTATTGGCCTCAGATTCAAGCTAGTTCCAGTTAAACTGTGATCCCTCGGTGTGTTACTGGCCATATAGTCTATATCAAGCGCTTCTTGTGGAGTTGGCCTCAAGATCCGTTGTGTCGTCTCGGAACAGACGGCTCCAGATATTACATGTTCAGGTAATTCTTCTCTCAAAGACGGTGTATTTTTCCTCCAATTTTTTTTGAACTGGGTGCCCTTCTTCTTTTGGTTGTTATTACAACTCATTCTATATTTTTTCGGGTTGGTTTCCATTGTAGCAGTCAGTTATTGTGAAAATTCAAGTAACTGTGTGCACTTCTCTAAGTATCCACAAGGAATGGAGTTTTTAAACACTGCAGTGTGTCTAAATGGGCTATTAGTCAATGCCAGATCAGCTTGGGTCATTGTTTGGAGGCTAATCTTGTTTATATAGTATCAGATTACACGGCCAACAGACATGTGGTGGGCAGTTTTTTAGTTGGAAGGAAAACTTTAGCTTTTATAAAGTGTATACAAGCAAATCTGTGTGAATTATCTCCCTTACACTGGATGCTAATTTTGTAAACATTGCCTAGAACAGACCTAAACAGCTTTTTGTGATGAATTTTTACTTGACTGTGTAGGGAGATAATTAAAAAACAGTAAAAGAGCTTTGAAAATGATAAGAAGCTTGAGTTTGGTTCTCTAAAGATAGAAATTTCATGAAAACATTGCCTCGGACGACCCCGAAAATGCTATTTTGCATCTAATTTCAGTCTTTTTTAAAGTAAAAACACATGTTGTAAAGTTTTTACAGGTAATACAGCTATCCAGGAGTTGATTATAGGACAAAACAGTCTGATTTAAGCATCAGCAGGAAACATTTAAGACATTTCCTAGGGGTACTATAGAGTATGAAATAGTGTGAAAATTCAGTTAAAAATGCACTTTTACACATGTTAAGGAAATGCTGGAAACAGCCTACAGGGGCCTTCAGCAAACAATGTTTGGTGATATATTTATTGAAATATGTCCAAATAACTAGGAGAATGTTTTTTAGATGGAGTTTCCAACATTTTCTGCTTCTTTAAGGAGGCAGTACACAATAAGGTACCGAATATGCGAATTGGCCCCGGTCAAATTCCTTAATCTAAGGTAAATGCTAAGTTTAAAGGTGGTTCAGACTATAATAAAAAATACTGAAGCATGTTATGCATGAAAATCCAACTTTTGGACATGTTTTAATGAAAATAAGCACCAAGGTCATGACCTTTGCAAGTGATTTGTTTTGAGTTAGGTGGAAAATTCGAAACTAAAGGACTCTGCTTAAATGGTAGGGAAAAAGAGTGAAATTTTGGGTAGGGTCAAACACATGGAAAATGTGAAAGAACGAGATGGTTACCTCATATTTTTAACTTTATTTGCTGATGGTAGTGGGTCTGGGGAAGCAGGAAACAGTTTGCGCTAAGGCATTGAGGCGCCAATGGCTTATGCAATTTTTTGTCGGAAAAACATGTTTTCGGGCTTTTTTTAATGAATTTTGGCGACCAGTACAAACTGAAAAATTAGTCAAAATTTAGTTTGAATACATGTTTACTATGATTTCTTGTAGCATTTTCCATCCTTCTGGGGCTTGTCTCTAGAGCTGGGGTCTTTATTTGTTCCAGGTGTGTTTGAAAGGGACAGAATTACAGTGAAACAGTGGATGGGGGTGTCTAGCACGGCTGAAATTGACAATCTTCTGTGTACTGCCCCCTAAATATCATGCTGAGTACTGAGTAATTGTGATCCCTATAAAAGCTGTATTACCATTTGAACGGATTAACTGATCAGTCTGTTGTGTCAGTTACCTTGGCATGTGTGTATTACCAACGTGTCAACACTGCATGTCTTTCTTCGCGGTCTGCTGGTCACTAATTTGCAGTTGCAGTAATGATAATCGGCCATTGTACAAGAAAATAGAACTGACGTGAAAATCTTATTTTCAGAAAATAAAAAGTAAATAATTACTTTTGTGTGATTAAATTTACTTCTAAGTTAACAAATTGCCATTCAAGAAGCATAACTGTAATTAGTTTTTATTTTTTCATCAGAAAAATGAACTCCAAATTGTTTGGCTCAAATCACGGACTTTGGAAGTTTGGTGCTAGGCTACTTTTCAGTTCAGGGAGGCAGTTACGAATATTTTGTTTAACAGATATTTGGCAATGTATTCAAATAAAATGGCTTTTGTATTGAGTATGGCATATCATGGATGTCAATTTCAGACATAATCAATTTTATCTATTTTATTTGGTCATATTTGATGCACGTTACTAACCGGAAATAAAACTATAAACAGTAAACTGCAAAGGAGAAAGTACCAATATTCGGATAGCACTAAAATTCGGACATATACATTTTGCAAGTGAAATACATTTGTTCTGTAGTGGTAGTAATAGTCTATAAATTAATAAAAAGCTTGGAAAGATCTGTGAACATACTTCTGATTAAATTTTGTTGTAGTGGATAGGACTAAAAAGCTGCTAGTTTCTTGAAAAATGAACTGAATGGGACATTCATAAAGACTCATTGTGACTTATTACTTTATAATATAAAGTTCAAAGGAGACATTGTATTCATCATGAATTAATTACGAACAAGAGCTGTCACAGGACAGCGCGCTCGACTATTCTCAGAATTGTTAGTGTAAAAATGCTTGATAGTGGACTAAAATAGTGTCCAATGATACTAGAAGCAAGTAATCAGTCTCAGTAAAATATCTTTAATAGCATTCAGGATGTAGGATCTCTTTGAACTCTTTAATGAAAGAGAAAAACTTAAGTGAAAAAGGGCAATAATTTCTGTTAGAATGCTTGACAGAGTAATGTACTCTTGCCTACATATGAAGCTTGAGGTGGTGAACAAGTGTTTCAAGTTTCAAAGCTTTATCTCAAAGGGTTATGTAAATAAGTGGACTTAAACAAAATTTTAACCAAAAGTTCTAAGTTAAAAAGGGCCATAATTCTGTCATAATGCTTGACAGAGTAATGTACTGATGAAGATTGTGGTGGTGAACAAATGTTCCAAGTTTTAAAGCTTTACCTCAAAGGGTTATGTAAATAAGTGGACTTTAACAAACACCTTAACCAAAAGTTCATAGTTAAAAAGGGAAACAATTCTGAAAAAGGGAAACAATTCTGTCAATTGCTTGACAGAGTTATGTACTCTTGCCTACAGATGAAAATTGTGGTGGTGAATGTGTTCCAAGTTTCAAAGCTTTATTCCAAAGGTAAGGAGCAAAAAGTGGACTTTAACAAAAACCTTAACCAAAAGTCCTAAGTTAAAAAGGGCCATAATTCTGTCAAAATGCTTGACAGAGTTACATTCTCTTACCTACAGATAAAATTATTGATGGTGTACAAGTGTTCCAAGTTTCAAAGCTTTATCTCAAAGGGTTATGTAAGTAAGTGGACTTTAACAAAAACCTTAACCAAAAGTTCTAAGTCAAAAAGGGCCATAACCAAAAGTTCTAAGTCAAAAAGGGCCATAATTCTGTCAAAATGCTTGACAGAGTTATGTACTCTTGCCTACAGATTAAGATTGTGGTGGCGAACAAGTGTATCCAAGTTTCAAAGCTTTATTCCAAAGGTAAGAGGCAAAAAGTGGACTTTAACAAAAAACTTAACCAAGAATTCTAAGTTAAAAAGGGCCATAATTCTGTCAAAATGCTTGACAGAGTTATGTACTCTTGCCTACAGATAAGGATTGTGGTGGCAAACAAGTGTTCCAAGTTTCAAAGCTTTATTCCAAAGGTAAGAGGCAAAAAGTGGACTTGAACAAAAACCTTAACCAAAAATTCTAAGTTAAAAAGGGCCATAATTCTGTCAAAATGCTTGACAGAGTTATGTACTCTTACCTACAGATGATGTTTGTGGTGGTAAACAAGTGTTCCAAGTTTCAAAGCTTTATTCCAAAGTTTAGAGGCAAAAAGTGGACTTTAACAAAAACCTTAACCAAAAATTCTAAGTTAAAAAGGGCCATAATTCTGTCAAAATGCTTGACAGAGTTATGTACTCTTACCTACAGATGATGTTTGTGGTGTTGAACAAGTGTTCCAAGTTTCAAAAATTTATTCCAAAGGTTTAGAGGCAAAAAGTGGACTTTAACAAAAACCTTAACCAAAGTGTGACGCGGACACCGACGCAGACGCCGACGCCGACGCCGGGGCGAGTAGGATAGCTCCACTATTCTTCGAATAGTCGAGCTAAAAAGGATAATAATAATAATAATAATAATAATACTATAATAATGACAATAATAACATAATACAATTAAAATAATATAAAAAGTAATATGATAATAGTAAAGAGAATATGATAATAGATATAATGGTATTCCCCAGCATCTTCAAAAATATATTTGAAAGGAATAGGAATTAGAGTAGAATAGATAGAAATAGAATAGAAAACAGAATTGAATAAAAAGAAATAGGAATATGTATATTGTAGATGGGGATGAACATTGAATGGCGAATAGAATAAGGAACAGAAAGGAATGGGATACATGGGGACAAATGGGGATGGTAGAGAATGAAATAAAGAATAGTGCTGAATAAATTAAGGAATAGAAATAAGACATGATGTACACATAAAATATATGATATAATATATGGTGATGGGTATAAAATAGAGAATAGCATAAGGAATAGAAGACTACGTTACACAATGTAATATTCCAAATGGGCAAAAAGTTAAAATGCCCTGATATGATGGTATGTCGCACGTAAAAATGCCCTCAACAGAAATTACCGTGCCTTCATTGGACCCTGGGGGAAACACTACATCCGCTAATAATAATACATCGGTTTTGAGGTATAAATCATGATAATCGCCAATATTTTTACATTCAAAGATTTTCCATATCTTTTGTGCATAATCATAATCAGATTGATTTATACTATCATCTGATAGAGAACTATAGAATTTACTTATATCAGGTAATTCCGTTTCATTAAATCTATCAAAAGAATCAATATATTCATATGGATATACACCTTTACGCAAAAGTAAATCAGTCTTATCACCAAACTGACTTTTCGTTATTTTAAAATTTGCTTTTTCAGTTGCATTAACTAGTTTTTCTAAAGATGAAGCCATAAAGGCAAAACTATCTAAGAATTTTAGTTGACCAATGCTGAAAGAAATATACTTTTCTGTATTACTCGCTATACAAGAAATCTTACCGCTTCGAGCGGTATGTATCTTTTGCATTATAAGATGAGAATCATAACCTTTTAGATTATGAAAGACAACAGGTATTTTAGTTGAATATGGTTTTATCTTTAGTTTTAAGTTGCATGTTTTATGTGCTGCACCTCTGTATTCACCCGTGAAATGACAGTGATCTCTAACTTTATCTTTTAATATTTCTTCTTCACATATCCAGCAATGAGTTGCGTTTTTAAAATCTATTTTATTGTGTTTTGTCATAATCAATGGTTTAGGATGTTTAAATATGTCGTTAATATTTTCTACTTCATTTTCTAAATGATTTAGAAAGACTTCAGCGGTATTTTCTCCTCTGTAAATGATAGGTTCTTTCTCTATTTTACCATCATATCTAACAACTTGATATCCAAATCCACATGCTTCATGTTCACTCGTTATTTCTGTTTGATCTCCTTTTTCTTCTAATTTAGTTTTTATTATACTTTCAAAGTCTGCATAGATTACATATAGAACAGGCATTTGATTTTGATGGTTTTCGAACGTGGTTGTATCACCTTTTTTAGGCATTTCTATTCTTAAAGATGCTTTATTTATTCCTTCGCAATCTTCTTTATGATTAGTAAGTAATTCTTCTCTAGAAAAACCGTATAAACATCTATCGCAAAAGGACGTTTGTCCTTTATACTTTTTTTGATCAAAGAGTAATCTATTAAGATTCTTAATCCAACAGTAGTGATATTTTTCTTCTTCCGAAATCAAGAGTAAGTTTATTCTTTTAATCTCTTTAGATTGATTCGATAAATAATATGGAAATATCGACTTTGTATAACCGTATACATTTATCGAGAGATTATTTTGTTTTTCTATTGATTATTGCTTTCTTGAGTTTTAAATAGGAAGGTAGATCTATATATGAAGAACCTTTTAATGGTTCGTATTTTGCGATATTTAAATATAGTATTTTAAAGTGATCAATTTCTAACCCTGAAGCTGTGTTTGTAAATTTCTCAATCCATAATAGTAAATAAGAAGTTTGTTCATTATAATGTACTTCGATATTTTCATCATTCAATGCAACGGCTTGTAAGGTATGATTTGAAGCGTCAACATATTTCTTATTACCGTTATGTTCATCATGAAAGAATTGAAGAGAAAGACCTACCGAAAACTTAATACCATTATATTCTTTTATATCTTTTTTGATTTGATCTAATATTTCAGATTTTTTATCATTAAACAATATGCTAGGGTCTTTATAAATATTAGCGTTAATTTCGTACGCTTTGAAATAACTACATTTCGGGTTGTCTACTAATTTAATAGATTCCATTTATTAAGGTTAGTTTTTAGCTCACCAGAGCACAAAGTGCTCAGGGTGAGCTTTTGTGATCGCCTGATGTCCGTCGTCCGTCGTCGTGCGTCGTCCCGCGTCATCAATTTGAACCTTTAAAAATCTTCTCCTCTGAATCTACAGGGTTCTCAGCTTTCATCTTTGGTACATAGCATCACCTATATGTCCTCTACAAAAGTTATATAAATAATGCCCCTGGGGTCAAAATTGGCCCCGCCCCAGGGGTTGGAAGTTTTCAATAGAAACATATAGTAAAACTTTGAAAATCTTCTCCTCTGAAACCAGAAGGTTCTCAGCTTTCATATTTGGCACATAGCATCATGTTCAGGTCCTCTACAAAAGTCATATAAATTATGACCCTGGGGTCAAAATTGACCCCGCCCCAGGGGTGGGAAGTTTTCAATAGAAACAAATAGTGAAATCTTTGAAAATCTTCTCCTCTGAAACTGAAAGGCTCTCATCTTTCATATTTGGCACAGAGCATCATGTTCAGGTCCTCTACAAAAGTTAAATAAATTATGGCCCTGGGGTCAAAATTGGCCCTGCCCCAGGGGTGGGCAGTTTTCAATGGAAACAAATAGTGAAATCTTTGAAAATCTTCTCCTCTGAAACTGGAGGGCTCTCAGCTTGCATATTTGGCACAGAGCATCATGTTCAGGTCCTCTACAAAAGTTATATAAACTATGCCCCTGGGGTCAAAATTGGGCCCGCCCCAGGGGTGGGAAGTTTTAAATAGAAACAAATAGTGAAATCTTTGAAAATCTTCTCCTCTGAAACTGGAAGGCGCTCATCTTTCATATTTGGCAGAGAGCATCATGTTCAGGTCCTCTACAAAAGATATATTAATTTTGGCCCTGGGGTCAAAATTGGCCCCGCCCCAGGGGTGGGTACTTTTCAGAATAGAAACAATAGTGAAATCTTTGAAAATCTTCTCCTCTGAAACTGAAAGGCTCTCATCATATTTGGCACAGAGAATCATGTTCAGGTCCTCTACAAAAGTTATATAAATTATGGCCCTGGGGTCAAAATTGGCCCCGCCCCAGGGGTGGGAAGTTTTCAATAGAAACAAATAGTGAAATCTTTGAAAATCTTCTCCTCTGAAACTGGAAGGCGCTCAGCTTTCATATTTGGCACAGAGCATTATGTTAAGGTCCTCTACAAAAGTTATATTAATTTTGGCCCTGGGGTCAAAATTGGCCCCGCCCCAGGGGTGGGTACTTTTCAGAATAGAAACAAATAGTGAAATCTTTGAAAATCTTCTCCTCTGAAACTGAAAGGCTCTCATCTTTCATATTTGGCACAGAGAATCATGTTCAGGTCCTCTACAAAAGTTATATAACTATGGCCCTGGGGTCAAAATTAGCCCCGCCCCAGTGGTGGGAAGTTTTCAATAGAAACATATAGTGAAAACTTTGAAATCTTCACCTCTGAAATTGGAAGGTTCTCAGCTTTCATATTTAGCACATAGCATCATGTTTAGGTCCTCTACAAAAGTTATATAGATTATGTCCCTGAGGTTAAAATTGGCCCCGCCCCAGGGTTGAGCAGTTTTCAATAGAAACAAATAGTAAAATCTTTGAAAATCTTCTCCTCTGAAACTGGAAGGCGCTCAGCTTTCATATTTGGCACATAGCATCATGTTCAGGTCCTCTACAAAAGTTATATTAAATATGGCCCTGGGGTCAAAATTGGCCCAACCCAGGGGTGGGTAGTTTTCTGTAGAAACATGTAGAGAAAACTTTGAAAATCTTCTCCTCTGAAACTGAATGGTTTTCAGCTTTCATATTTGGCTCATAGCATCATGTTCAAGTCCTCTACAAAAGTTATATAAATTATGTCCCTGGGGTCAAAATTGGCCCGCCCCAGGGCCGGCTAGTTTTCTATAAAAACATATAGTGAAAACTGTGAAAATCGTGCCCTCTGATAGTCTGGTGAGCGCTTCAGGGCCATTCTGGCCCTCTTGTTTAATTAAGTATAACAAATAATTGTTTTTTATTTTAAATAAATGGAATGCGAATTCTCGAAGGTCGGAAGCGATAAACGATGTTTTAAAAGACCCGTAAAATGGTCTATATATTGCGCTATACATAAATTTCTGATGAAAAATGATAATGTGAAACCGTGTATATATTGCGGGAAAAGGACTTATTCCAAATTGCAAATCTGCAATAAATGCGGATCTAATAAAATAAGAGTGAACTGTAGATATCACGCGGTAATCAAACCATATAATGAAGAAGTTAAAAGATTAATGAATATCGAAATTAATTAAATAATTCCTCCACCCCTTGTAATTATTATTATATATATCCAATCACATCACAATTGCCCTTTATATAATTCTATAATGTGGCCGAAACGACCAAGGCCGAAACGACCAAGGCCGAAATGGATTGGGTCCGAAACGACCAAGGACCGAAACGGTTTGGGTCCGAAACGACTGGACACTATATATATATAGGAGCGTTCTGTTTTACTACAAAAATCAATATCACAATGCTACACTAATACACATCCGTCTCGTCTTTATGTAATTCTATCTCACGTTGCGTCTGCTTCAAGATGCAAAACAAAACCGCACTGACCTATTTTTACAAACTACTGTACTTACCAGTAGTACTCGGGCTGACACGCTTAGTCAAACAGTGCAGATCCAGATCAAATGGCTCATGAAGGAGCCGTTTGGTCAGGGTATACACTGTTTGCTATAATAGCGAGCACAGCCGAAGGCCATTCTTGCGAACGAAGTGAGCTCTATGGTAACGCGTAGGATATAATTTTGGTTTTGTAGGCTGTACATTGTTAACCTGGAATCGGATCTGCTGATGTTCACTTCCGGTTTAGACCATGGAGGGAAATAACCGGTGTGTTCCGAGTGATTCATGGAGGGAAATAACCGGTGTGTTCCGAGTGATTCCTATATTCCTAACTCTGGCAGAATATGACGAGTAGTTACGATTGAATACCCGACAGTCCACACAAATCGCAACAACGTTTGTCTACAAAGAAAATCGATATTCTAAAACTTACTACATTGAAAACTGCATTTCGTTTCGTTATAGATTAGATTTAACTATTTTAATCGCTGTTTTTTTGCCAGAAAATTAATGTTTTCCGTTTGGTAAACATCTCCGTCCGAGATCCAGTTAGCGGTAAAGGCCGAGTGTATGTGTGTCAAATCTGCACAACTTGTAAGTGACGTAGTTGTGGTCACATGATGTGGTCGTCTGCAGTGCATTTTGTTTACATACATGGCTCAGCTATGTTACTCTTCCGGTTCCTACTGTCAATAACTTTGTATGTGAGTAATTTAGACATTGATTTTTTTTTTCATTTGAATCAGTTCTCAATACAGAAAATCACATTATTTGAATTAGATCTACATCTAGATATTTATCCCGGCGTAGGGTGTTTTCGACGGTGTAAGCGGTTTTCGTAAATTTGACCTACTTAAACAAATGCCGATTGCTTAAATAAATATGCGAGTGAAACATGCAAACGAATGTATATCACTGAGATTTTATAAAGAACTAGGTCTACGGCAACGTAGAATTGTTTGTGAAATCTGACTTGTTCTTTCCGAATACTCTATCCGAATAGTCTGTCTGTCTGCAGGTTTGTCTGTCAGTGTACTGTTTATTTACTAAGTTTCGTAGTCTTTCTGTCCTTCTTTAAATGGATACTGTTTTACATAAATCAGCCTGTCTGTCTGACTTCATTAAATAGGCCTACTGGTTTACAAAAATTATTCTGTCTGTCTGTCTCACATACACTGTCTCACATACAACCACATCTAACATCCCAGACATAGATCTACAGCCTTGAAGACATATTCTCTAATTACAATCACTCTACACAGAAAGTTAATTTAACATTATTGAACAACTTGAAGGCTTAGCAACATCATTTAACACAGACATCACAACTTTAAAGGTTGGGAGCATACCACCACTGTGACCAGCATCACTTCAGAAATAGACAAAATTCAAAAACAAGCACAGCAAATTCCATTCAAGCCAATTCCCTGACACTGAAATTGAAATACACACTAAACAAAAATCTTTAGAAGAAGACATATAAATACAAAAAATAGCACACATAAACACTCAGCACAATCTACCAACAATCAAATTGGATAGAGGCATCCAGAAAAGAAGCACAAAAAAAACCGAGGGAGGCATGCCCCAAATTCTAAAAAATGTAGAAAATCTACTTATATATGAAGTTATGTTCATATATGGATGATGGAGTTCATCCTGATCACTGGCTAACTACAAGTGGTTTTCCATTGTTTGCAAGACAGTTCAGAATGACTTAAGTTGTCCTTCTTCGCTGCAAGATGTTGCTGATGCTGATGATGATGATGCTATTAATTACAATTTTAATGATGAAAATGATTCTGATTCATGGGATTTCAAACGAAAATAGCTTTTAACTACCCCTATGATATACTGTATGCATGTGAAACACATAGTTCAAATGTTTAACCCTTTCCTCCATGCTAAATAGGAAATAGCTAAACATTATGTTGTATGTTTTAATAAATACATGTTTATAAATGCATGCACACAGTATTGTCCTTATCCTATTGACCTATCCAGTAACTTCAAAGTCTATCATCACCATCATTAGCATCAATTGTCATTTAGGTTACTAACACAACAGCTCTATCAATATCTTCTGTTTTCTGCATGTTTCTATCTCAATGCACCTAAATGTATCTGGTGTACATATACCACAACTAACACACAGCTTGTCTTGCCATTTTATCCAATCCTCTGCATATTTAACACCACATGACACCTTTACTATATTTTTTACAATTAATTATATTTACTGATGATGGTGAATACAGATCTGATGGCAGCTTAAATCATGATGAAAGTAACGCAGAAAGCTCCTTGAGCTTTCTGGTTTCTTGTCATCTTGCTTTAAGCATTACCAAACCTTAATTTCAGCTTGCTTGAAGCAGTATTACATTATACATGTAATGCCCTTCTGGCAATGAAGGAAAGGGTTAATATCACTAATCTACTGTCTTGTGATTTAGACTATGTCAATAATTTAAACATCAAAGTGCAGCATTATGAGTTTCTTATTTTACTTGTAAAATTGGTGGGTGACATGATCGTCGCTAACAAATACACAAAGTTCTATTTCACAGATATATTACAACATTCAACTTGTAAAAAATTGGTGGATGACTTGTAGGCCATGAGCCAGAGGCCCAAAATTTGGCCATCGGTACCATCTTTGGGGAATAATGCTATCACTGTTTTTTGGTAAGATACAAGTGTCTAGAATCAGAAAATATGTGATAGCAGTAAATCGGTGGTAGCTTTTTGTATTTTTTCACGAATTTTAACCATATGGTAAAAAATAGTGTTTTCTAAATCAAGCATTAAAGAAAAGACATCATTAAATTTCAAACTGATGTGTCTCTCTCTTGTTACACCCTGTATCTACTTGAAACTTGAAAGGCTTGTAGCTGTAGTCACACACATTTCATTTATGTTTTTGTTGTTTCACAAAAAGTGGTTTTTATAATGTACGTAGATTCTTGCTCATATGTACATGGAATTGTGTTTACATTCATATGTATTTTGCAAAAGTAAAAATTCTCCGGAGTTTTGCATACCTTCATCATCTTTATAACTAGGCTCATAAAACTTCATATGTATATTCACAGTAATGGTGACAAAGAATTGACTTCAGAATAGAACCCTTACATCTAGGATCTCTTAATGCAAATTGTCAGAGTTATGTCCCTTTTAAAACTTTCATACACTCAAATTGTGCCAAAACTGAAATATCTTAAGAGTTATCCCCATGAAATTTCACTATCATTATATCAACGACAAAATTAACGATGAGAACCCTTTGAGCCAGAACCCAGACATTGTTGAGGCTAAATTATGTCCCTTTATGAAAATTGTATGTAGCAGGTAAACTATAAATATTATATCAACCACTTCAGAGCTAGCTTATTCATGATATACTGTTATATATTTATTATTCATCAATAAACATTACAATTTGATCTATGAGAAATGGATCCACTCCCTCCTTCCTTATGATGAGTGAGTGAGTGAGTTGGGTTTTACGGTTTTATGATGATATTGTCTCTAATCAAGTATGCATTTTAGTGAGAGAGAAAAAACAAAGTTTGCTTACTACACAATTCGCCATCTTCATATCAAGTTGTTTATCTGTGAAAGTTACATGCACTTATATGCTTTATAGTTAAGAAAATTGCCAAGACCTGTAACTCTGGATACAATGGTCATAACAAACATTTCCTTCTTAATGGTAATTTTCACATCAAGGTTGCCAATTTTTGAAGCAAAGCCCCATTGGTGTACGAGGAGATAGAAACATAAATGTTGCGAGACATACCGGGTATATAGGAGCATAAAATGGTGATTACCATATCAAGCATGCTTATACAGACATTCTGTTTTCACTTCAAGGTAATTTGAAGTAAAACGTATTTTGTCTGACCATCCGTTAGTTTGTCCATTGGTCAAGTTAAGTCCATCATTTCAATTAGCTCAGTCGGTACAGCGTTCGCTTTCAGGCAGGACGAAGTGAGTTTGATCGGGTCATACCAAAGACTTTCAAAATGGTACCAAGGTGGACTGGTTGGTCCGATGTCAGGTAAATGTTGCTGGATATGGGTTTCAGTTTTCAATTCTATACATATACACGTTACAGAATAAATGAAATCAGAGTTGCTCCATCCAATGCTGTCTCCAATGCATGTATTAGCACGTGATGGCAAATGTCAAGGATTTAATCATCTTTCATCGGGTACTGGTGTTACATTTGGACAGCAAAGACAGAGTAATGAAAATATATTGAGTTATCAGCCAAGTAATGCAGAGTTTAGTTAGGTGTGTTCTGGTTAAAAGAAGCTTCCGAATGATGCATTGCACAACATTCGTTTAGATTCAAAAATGTGATATTTAGTATGTATTTTTCAAAAGTAACAAACAATGACAAAACATGAGAGGGAACCTCCAAAAACAAAGTTTAACAGTCTGTTATCCATTTTGAAACATAATGGCTATATAGGAATTCATGATATGCTAAACATAAGCAACAATAACACATAAGTAAGATTTGCAGAAGCAATTGACTAGTGTAAACACTTTCCAAGCACATGTTATCGTGCTGCAATAGTAGATAGAGTTTGCTCAAACAGAAATTAATTATCAATGTGGTATAACATTTTTGGCCATGAAAGATTATATACATTATGTTTGAATTTTAAAGAGAAAATCAATCAAGAACTATGGTGATGATATCGAAGTAGAGAGTCTGGTCATCAGATGCTAAGCATAACGATTTAAAAGATTAGGAAGCATTTGGGGAGATTTCTAAGTAAATAGAGTCAACCATTGCATTGGCAATAGAAAGATACAGCAAACACTTTTAATGACAGGAAGAAGGTCCCGGAACTTCAGTACTAACTGGATGAAGTAGATGAGCGTCTGACCATGCAACTGAAGTAGTAAATCAAGTATTATAAGCTGGTCATAGAACACAGAATACTTCGTAATGTATTTGGCTTTTCCTGCTGATACATACACCAGCGTCCCACTATATAAGAGATGCGGGAATGGAGCAATGACTCAATGACATCAGGAAGATTACACTGTAGGATACAGACAAATGGCTGTACTTCATAATTTGAAGTAGAACTGCTATTTCTAACCAATTTAAGGACTGTGCTTAGGGTTTTTCTTTCCTGGTTGGGAATCCCACTGTGCCTTTCTTACAATTATAATTAAGGGCGTGCCAATGCAAAGGTACACATGAACTTATATTTTAATAGTGCTGGTAATCTTCCTGATGTAAATTTGTAGGTCATGTCAGACGCGACCTTTGCTGTGCGATGATGGAGGGCAATCTTCAACAACTATGCAGCGAATACTTTGCATAGCGTTTGCAAAAATACAAACGACCAGGCTGTAATTCAGAATCCAAATTTTCCAAATTATTATAGCTTAGGCAATGTTATTTGTGCATTGGTCAGTCAACCAACATTATTGAATTATTGGGATGTCTGTTTTTTAAACTTGTGAATGCCTATAATGACTTTCTACACTTATGTCAGTAGCCGGTGAGAATACATGTATTTGTGAGTAGGGCTATTGTTTGGTATGTATATTTGCTTTACGTCAGTTTTATCATTCGTTTGCCATATAGGACAATCAATGATCCAACAGGAAAGATTTGAGGAGAGCAGAAGAACGCTCTTGTTCTCTGGATCTTCAACATTCCCAGTCAGAATTACTATTAGCAGATCCATACATTATCCTATCACCAGGTTAACATATCTTAGAGATACTCTCATATGCCAAGTGTAAAGCAAACATAATGTGAAAATTGAATCATATCGAAACCTTTGTAATAACCTTGGGGCAATTCATTTAACCTCAGTCTAATGGGAATCATGTTGAAGAAGATCTTGCAGAACAATGATGTGGTAATATATTTTCTGTAGCCTATGTATCAGTGACCACGATCAGTGAAAAAAACGTTTTCAGAGAAAGGACACTGAGTGTTTTTGATCACTTTTTAACTCAACTGCCTCTTGTTCTAATTTTAAACAACGTGTCATTCATATTTACCATTCACCAGCCTACAATGAAAAACATGTATGTTAGATTGACACAGATGTCCATCAAAAATGACACATGGTTCACCTAGGAACATGTAAACCAATACGGACACCCCGCCACATCCCATCTTACAGGCTGCTAATTTACTTTGGATAAAGTAAAAACTGGACCAATAAATAAATAATGATCATGTTCAAATGAAACTAGAATTGTTTTTATACAAAAACTGATGCCCCCACCCCATGTCTATTAATCAGACATGTCTTGGAGAAACCACGAGGACAAACTTTTAATGTAAAACAAGATGTGTTTGTGAAACACTATGCCCCCGATCTTTGACCTGAAGGATGACCTTGACCTTTGACCAATGTACCAGGGAGTTGAACGTGACACGTCGTCTTTGTGTGGTGAACATTTGTGCCAGGTTATTTTGAAATCCATTCACAGATAATATAGTTATAGAAGGGACACGGAATTTTGGACGGACGGATGGAAGGACGGAAGGACGAACAATGCGGTTTCTATATGCCCGCCGTTGGGGGGGGGGAAATAAAAATCAAAGTCCCAAAACTCTGAAGAAAATCATCAAACTGGAACAGGAATAAGATAAACACAACTAGGCATAGTGCTGATCAATCCTATGAAATTTCATGAAAATCCGATCAAAGGTTTTGGAGAAACCGCACGGATAAATTATAATCGGACAGACGAACGGACGGACGGAAGAGGGGGGGGGCAGCATTGAAGACATACGGATGGACAGACAGACGGACGCCGCACACAAAAATATGTCTCCCCAGTATACTGGGGGAGGCATAACTAGCAGGTGCATTGGTTACTAAAATAATAAGAATATCAAGTTTTAAGCAAATTTGTAGATATGGAAACTTGCGTCTACAAATGGACAGACAGGCAGACAGATGATTGGATGGACAGGTAGAGGGACGGACATATGGGGTGGACAGATGGAAGAACAGATAGACTGACAACCTGATTCAGGTATACCATCATAATTTCGTTGTCGGGGTATGATACCAAATGTTGTAAATCTCAAATCCTTAGCTTTACTTTTCAATGATAATTTTGTCTCGAAATGCGGATCTTGTATAGCATAATATAAAACGCAATAACACATAGAAAGCTACCATCGATGCAATGCTATCACATATATTCTAACGCTATAGATGTATATGTTGTAAAAAATCACAATGAGAATTATTCCCCCGAGATGGTACCGACCAACCCTACTGGCTCATCGACTATTGATCGTCGCTAACCATGATACACAACTATTTCACATTACATGTATATTACAATATTTAACATATATATATATTGCTAATATATATACATTTTATTACTAACTGTAGTATTTTGTTTATAAGAAATTGAATGAAGTATGGTGGGTGACATGAACATCGCTAACAAATACACTTTTATTTCACATTAATATTACAGTACTTTGTGAAGTTGACTTATTGCCAAGGTTCAGTTAAAGCCATTTTTTTTAAATCAACATAGTATGGTGGGTGACATGATCGTCGCTAACCAATTAAACATACATTACATAAATTGCAGCCGGACAGTCACTTATATAAGTCTGAAACACAAACATCAGCCAATAAGATGTCACAGTCTTGGACCAAAAGTAGATCTATCAACCACTTTATGACTTGGATATGTATTAAAGGGGGTGTCCCTACATTTGACGTGTTTCATAAACACTTGAAATATACAAAAGTCATTTGTTTATATATATGCTGAAAAGAAGTATATCACAAAAAGCCCCATCCAATTACCGTTTATAATGACAAAACATCCAAGTGTTTCATATCGGCGATCCCGGTTTTACTCCCCGATGTTTCAGTTTTATTCGGTTTGTGTTTTAGTTTCGTAACTGTTCGCCCTATTCGCGATTCTCCGGCCACTTCCGAGAAAGCTATTACGAAAACAATGAAGGGATCGGGTGATCATTCGACATTGGCAAAACGCGGAAGAATTTAACGGAAAAGGTCGATAATATTGTGTTGTAGAACAAAAACTATCAGTATTGATGAAATCGGTTTATTTTTATCACAGGGACATTTTTCGATATAAGTTCAAATTAGGAACCTTCATAATAATGATTGAGCATTATTATAACAGATACCAAGTTTTATGATATTATTGAAAATATACGATCATTGTAGGGACTTCCTCTTTAACGAAAAGTAAGAGATTGGTGGTTTAAGTTAAGATTTGTTTTCTTGTTGTGCTTTCAACTTTTATCAAGGTGTACTGTACATCGTTTATTGTTCTGTTACTTTTAGAATCTGGTGTATAAATCATCAAATTCACCATATGCTTTCATTTTATTTAGTTGAATGCGTTTGGCAGTTGTGCTCGCTTATAGGCTGTGCCTATTTCATATTATATAAATATATTGTAAAAATGTTAAAATGCTGCTAAGTATTCAGCTTTACAAACTGGTGATCTTAAGAGTAACTACATGAGTGAATAGATTAGAGGGGGCAAGTCTTCTGCACTCCGGGCAATTGTCGTTTGACAAGGGTCTGCACCGTTTGACACTCTTCAGAATGTGTAGAACTTTGTTCTCAATCTTATCATACAATGTAAAACTTGATCAAATATCCCCGCCATATACATGATATCTGATCTGGGTCTACAGTTTGCAAATGACCAAATCAGTTTTCTCAGAGAGCGTCTCATAACTTACACACTGTTCATGATCCTAAGATGGCGGACTCCGGGGGGTAGGACCCGGATGTTCGCTCAGTAACCAGCAGGGTTGGCAAAATGCCGGCATTTATGAGTATTTACCGTGCCGGCGGTAAATACCGGTAAATACCGGGATTTACTGGCGTTTACTGGCACTTACTGGCATTTACTGGTATTTTGAATTGTCCAGGGGCTTAGCACATATTTAAACCATCCTAATGTGCTTTATTAGTTCTCTAATCATATATACAAGTTTTGCCGTATGTATTTGCAGTGTAAACAACCCAAAAAATAAAATAAAAGGTGTAATTAGGGCCCTGCTTGGAAATGCAGGAGCCCTATAGGAATCACAATTTCTGTCCATCCATCAACACTTTTGATGTGACATGATAACTCAACAGTACTTCACATATTGGTTTCATATTAAGGCATATGCTAAGTATCATCAGAGGAAGACACCTATAGTTTTTGGGTTGAATCTGATCACTATGTCTAAAATTATCTGCCCTTGATTACAGGGCTCTCTCCCTCTCTGTAACTGAGTCAGTTTTCTAGTTTAAGCTGAATTTTGAATGAACCAAGTTTCATGAAAATCAAAAGACTGGCAGTCAGTTGTAGTGAAAGAGAAACAATACCGGCCACCTAACCCACTGCAAATTACTGTCAGGTCAGCTCTCAAAACAACAGTTTTGACACCTCTACTGGCCACTATGGTAATTGTTGTAAAATCATACACACTTTCCATTTAAGAGATACACACAATGAACCATGAAGTGTCAAACACAATATAGGCAATTTGGAGGGGGCAATGATTCAGATTAAACCAATCAAACTGCAGTATCAGACAAAGGAGTTGGTCTGTTGTACTGATGATTTTAACACATTATACCAGCAGAATCATGCCATTATTTAAATTTAGAGCTATACAGGACTTTTCTGATAGCCAGATGAAACAGATAATATGTATAAGCTATCTGATGAGTACACCTGGCAAGCATGAAACAGTTTAAACCCTCAGTATAATGATGGTCAGAAATCAATAAATAAACTTATCAATATTCCACTAACCAGCAATTTAAAACAGCCTTTATAAAAACAATAAACTTCAAAGAAATAATATATATTCCACCTTTTCTGGAGTATTTGCCAGTAAATGCCAGTACTGGCCATTTTGGGAGTATTTACCGGACCGGTAAATACCGGTATTTACCAGCGGTATTTACCGCCCCGGTATTTACCGCCCAACCCTGGTAACCAGCCGATAGCCGGGAACCGGTTATCACCACACAAAACTTTATAAGCCTAATTTTTGGATTTATACTTGTGTACACAATTAATAACTAGGCATTGCGTGGTAGGACAAACTTCTAAGACTTTCTTCCCCCCTGGAAGATTGTTAACAATTTGACTGTACCACGATTTATTATCCGATTTACGGCGTCGCCGAATCAATTGTATTTCTCAGAAAATTACATGTCGATTTCGGATTTTCGGCGCTGGTCAATGCTTTTCAATGAAAACTCCCGAAATAGCCTAATGGATTTTGTCACACAGTTTTTACAGGGTTAACCTTTTGTACCGTAGAGGGAATCGGCGCCCGGTCGATTCCCTATTAAATTGAGAAATTTTGGCTAATGACGGGCAACTTTGAAGTGTCGGTATCGTCCGAAAGCCTTCCTAAAATTGCCTTAGGCTACTTTTTGACATCTCCCTGCTGGAGAAATATCTTTTTCTGGGATCAAAGGTCCCTCATATGTATCAAATTTGGCAAAGTAAAGTATTTCGTGAAGTTTCGGACAGATTCCAGCATTTAGCATCTGATAAATTTAGCTTGAAGCACATAAATCGCAGTTTTTCATTGGATCTAGCCGCGCGACCGACTCTTTCGGTGCTTCCTGTCATTTTATTTGGCTCTTCCAACGTGTTTTCTTACATAATTTCCAAGATCTAATATTCATCTCAATCAAATTTGCATTTTCAGAGTGTCTCTTTCTAGTTTTATTGCATTTTTTCTAAATTTAATAACTTTAACAGTGCAGAGCTCTACATAAATTGTAACCGCTAAAGATTGTTCATCAAGCATGCAAAGCGGGCGACTCTTAACCCTTATTTGTAGCTTCAGACAGACGCGACTGTAATTTCTGTGCCTGCTAAGCAAGGGAAAAGAATGCTATTTCTATTTCTGAAATCTATTTGTATCTGCTGGCCTTGAGTTTTGAAGTTTGAGTGCCCTCTGTTATGGGGTTCTTTGAATATGGTGAAGCTAAGTTGGTCAGATGACTTTAGAAAAGTAACAAAGCATTGTTTTTATTGTGAATTTCTCATAACTTGACAGTTTCACTAAAGAAACAACAATATTTAACTAAATCATAACATAAACACTCAAATTAGAGTTCTGAACATGTATCTTAAAGCATTTTTCAAGGATTTTTGTATATTTTATGTGGTTTCCCTGTTTTTCAGGCCTTGGCGGCACATCACAAAGGACACATTTTTCCCATAGTTTGGCTTTGTGTGGCATATTCTTTGAGCCAGTACTTTGCACTGGGGTAGGAACCATGTACAACACCACTGAGCATGACAGGAAATACCAGCCGGTCTATGGTGAAAAGGCTTTTGCGGCTACTCGGTGCTGCTTCTGCCGAAGCCGGCTACATGCGGCTGAGATCTTCGATTAATGCTGACAGTGACTGAAGGTATGCAAACCATAGGAAGCAATGTCCTTTTATGCTAAATTCACCCTGCACTGTTGAGTGAAATCTGATTGGGCAGTCTTTTTCTGCTTCTTGTGCTTGAAATACCCTTCTGGAAAGGAGAGGTGCCTGTCGCGGGGGCATGAAAGCCGACTCATACCGTACATCTTCTTTAGGGCGCTGATCACAAGCGACGATCATTTCAACCCGATTTAGCATTTCGAACTTGCTTGTCCATGCTAAAATAAGGATCTGGATCCAAACTCAGTATAAGATCTTCATGATTAGGCCATTTTATAGACAATTTTAGTCTTAAACTGAAGAATTTCAGCCAAATTTTACACCAGTTATCACTAAAATATCCAGTTTAAGGGTATTTTTTTGTGAATCAGAGTTACCCCTTCTTTTTGTTTGCCTTGCGTCTTTTTGCTTGTGGTTTGTTCATGTTGTGGAACGTTTGTCCCTGTTTCGTGTGTGTCTTTTGGTGTTTTCTGTGTTCATTTCATATGTGTGTGTGCGTATGCGTTTGGGTGTGTGTGTGTGTGTGTGTGTGTGTGTGTGTGTGTGTGTGTGTGTATGTGTGTGTGTGTGTCATGCTGTCTATCGGTGTTTTGGTGGTGGTTGCGTCTTGCATGTGGCTTTGCCTGCTTGACTTTACTACTTTTCGATTAATAATTTGGCTGTTTTCTAACAGATCAATGCCTGAGAGATGCTATGCCTTTTATTTCATCAAGATCAAATGAAAACTTTTCAAGAAATTAGGATTTTAGTTTTCGCCTACATCGCCATCTAACAGCTTATTCCGCATAGCCAATTTAGCCGACAGGGGTCGACTTTTCGAAAGCTCCCAGATCATTCAAATATGGTCAGATCAGCTTGCTTTTTGTTGTTTTTCAGTCAAAATAATCTAAATACTTAGACTAATTTGAAAAATACTGTTTCAAATAAGATTGGGTGTATACTCTAACAGAAACTGTTAAAATGGAATATCTTCAAAACGGTAAGGATTACTGCCCTGAAATTTCACATGTAGGTAATTTATGACTAAAGAAGCTTGCACATGAGAGAGTTTTCAACAGATCTCAGTAAATTTTAAGAAATTGAGATTTTTTAAAAAAATGTGTTAAACGGTTCAGTATAAAGACCTCTCCTGCACTTATATTAGACTAGTTGGCCTTGATAGGCTCTGTGATCTGGATCTAAACAGCATATAACAACCCGGCTGAGTATATTTTTGTTGAATTTCAAGCATTTTTTATTAAATGGAGAAATTTTGGCTAATGACGGGCAACTTTGAAGTGTCGGTATCGTCCGAAAGCCTTCCTAAAATTGCCTTAGGCTACTTTTTGACATCTCCCTGCTGGAGAAATATCTTTTGAAATTTTCTGGGATCAAAGGTCCCTCATATGTATCAAATTTGGCAAAGTAAAGTATTTCGTGAAGTTTCGGACAGATTCCAGCATTTAGCATCTCATAAATTTAGCTTGAAGCACATAAATCGCAGTTTTTCATTGGATCTAGCCGCGCGACCGACTCTTTCGGTGCTTCCTGTCATTTTATTTGGCTCTTCCAATGTGTTTTCTTACATAATTTCCAAGATCTAATATTCATCTCAATCAAATTTGCATTTTCAGAGTGTCTCTTTCTAGTTTTATTGCATTTTTTCTAAATTTAATAACTATAACAGTGCAGAGCTCTACATAAATTGTAACCGCTAAAGATTGTTCATCAAGCATGCAAAGCGGGCGACTCTTAACCCTTATTTGTAGCTTCAGACAGACGCGACTGTAATTTCTGTGCCTGCTAAGCAAGGGAAAAGAATGCTATTTCTATTTCTGAAATCTATTTGTATCTGCTGGCCTTGAGTTTTGAAGTTTGAGTGCCCTCTGTTATGGGGTTCTTTGAATATGGTGAAGCTAAGTTGGTCAGATGACTTTAGAAAGGTAACAAAGCATTGTTTTTATTGTGAATTTCTCATAACTTGACAGTTTCACTAAAGAAACAACAATATTTAGCTAAATCATAACATAAACACTCAAATTAGAGTTCTGAATATGTATCTTAAAGCATTTTTCAAGGATTTTTGTATATTTTATGTGGTTTCCCTGTTTTTCAGGCCTTGGCGGCACATCACAAAGGACACATTTTTTCCATAGTTTGGCTTTGTGTGGCATATTCTTTGAGCCAGTACTTTGCACTGGGGTAGGAACCATGTACAACACCACTGAGCGTGACAGGAAATAATAGCCGGTCTATGGTGAAAAGGCTTTTGCGACTACTCGGTGCTGCTTCTGCCGAAGCCGGCTACATGCGGCTGAGATCTTCTATTAATGCTGACAGTGACTGAAGGTATGCAAACCATAGGAAGCAATGTCCTTCTATGCTAAATTCACCCTGCACTGTTGAGTGAAATCTGATTGGGCAGTCTTTTTCTGCTTCTTGTGCTTTAAATACCCTTCTGGAAAGGAGAGATGCCTGTCGCGGGGGCATGAAAGCCGACTCATACAGTACATCTTCTTTAGGGCGCTGATCACAAGCGACGATCATTTCAACCCGATTTAGCATTTCGAACTTGCTTGTCCATGCTAAAATAAGGATCTGGATCCAAACTCAGTATAAGATCTTCATGATTAGGCCATTTTATAGACAATTTTAGTCTTAAACTGAAGAATTTCAGCCAAATTTTACATCAGTTATCACTAAAATATCCAGTTTAAGGGTATTTTTTGTGAATCAGAGTTAACTGTTTGGCTGTTTTCTAACAGATCAATGCCTGAGAGGTGCTATGCCTTTTATTTCATCAAGATCAAATGAAAACTTTACAAGAAATTAGGATTTTAGTTTTCGCCTACATCGCCATCTAACAGCTTATTCCGCATAGCCAATTTAGCCGACAGGGGTTGACTTTTCGAAAGCTCCCAGATCATTCAAATATAATCAGATCAGCTTGCTTTTTGTTGTTTTTCAGTCAAAATTATCTAAATACTTAGACTAATTTGAAAAATACTGTTTCAAATAAGATTGGGGGTATACTCTAACAGAAACTGTTAAAATGGAATATCTTCAAAACGGTAAGGATTACTGCCCTGAAATTTCACATGTAGGTAATTTATGACTAAAGAAGCTTGCACATGAGAGAGTTTTCAACAGATCTCAGTAAATTTGAAGAAATTGAGATTTTTTAAAAAAATATGTGTTAAACGGTTCAGTATAAAGACCTCTCCTGCACTTATATCAGACTATTTGGCCTTGATAGGCTCTGTGATCTGGATCTAAACAGCATATAACAACCCGGCTGAGTATATTTTTGTTGAATTTCAAGCATTTTTTATTAAATTGAGAAATTTTGGCTAATAACGGGCAACTTTGAAGTGTCGGTATCGTCCGAAAGCCTTCCTAAAATTGCCTTAGGCTACTTTTTGACATCTCCCTGCTGGAGAAATATCTTTCTCTGGAATCAAAGGTCCCTCATATGTATCAAATTTGGCAAAGTAAAGTATTTCGTGAAGTTTCGGACAGATTCCAGCATCTAGCATCTCATAAATTTAGCTTGAAGCGCATAAATGGCAGTTTTTCATTGGATCTAGCCGCGCGACCGACTCTTTCGGTGCTTCCTGTCATTTTATTTGGCTCTTCCAATGTGTTTTCTTACATGATTTCCAAGATCTAATATTCATCTCAATCAAATTTGCATTTTCAGAGTGTCTCTTTCTAGTTTTATTGCATTTTTTCTACATTTAATAACTTTAACAGTGCAGAGCTCTACATAAATTGTAACCGCTAAAGATTGTTCATCAAGCATGCAAAGCGGGCAACTCTTAACCCTTATTTGTAGCTTCAGACAGACGCGACTGTTATTTCTGTGGCTGCTAAGCAAGGGAAAAGAGTGCTATTTCTATTTCTGAAATCTATTTGTATCTGCTGGCCTTGAGTTTTGAAGTTTGAGTGCCCTCTGTTATGGGATTCTTTGAATATGGTGAAGCTAAGTTGGTCAGATGACTTTAGAAAGGTAACAAAGCATTGTTTTTATTGTGAATTTCTCATAACTTGACAGTTTCACTAAAGAAACAACAATATTTAGCTAAATCATAACATAAACACTCAAATTAGAGTTCTGAACATGTATCTTAAAGCATTTTTCAAGGATTTTTGTATATTTTATGTGGTTTCCCTGTTTTTCAGGCCTTGGCGGCACATCAGGAAGGACACATTTTTTTCCATAGTTTGGCTTTGTGTGGCATAGTCTTTGGGCCGGTACTTTGCACTGGGGTAGGAACCATGTACAACACCACTGAGCATGACAGGAAATACCAGCCGGTCTATGGTGAAAAGACTTTTGCGGCTACTCGGTGTTGCTTCCGCCGAAGCCGGCTACATGCGGCTGAGATCTTTGATTAATGCTGACAGTGACTGAAGGTATACAAACCATAGGAAGCAATGTCCTTTTATGCTAAAATTCACCCTGCACTGTTGAGTGAAATCTGATTGGGCAGTCTTTTTCTGCTTCTTGTGCTTGAAATACCCTTCAGGAAAGGAGAGGTGCCTGTCGTGGGGGCATGAATGCCGACTCATACCGTACATCTTCTTTAGGGCGCTGATCACAAGCGACGATCATTTCAACCCGATATAGCATTTCGAACTTGCTTGTCCATGCTAAAATAAGGATCTGGATCCAAACTCAGTATAAGATCTTCATGATTAGGCCATTTTATAGACAATTTTAGTCTTAAACTGAAGAATTTCAGCCAAATTTTACATCAGTTATCACTAAAATATCCAGTTTAAGGGTATTTTTTGTGAATCAGAGTTAACTGTTTGGCTGTTTTCTAACAGATCAATGCCTGAGAGGTGCTATGCCTTTTATTTCATCAAGATCAAATGAAAACTTTTCAAGAAATTAGGATTTTAGTTTTCGCCTACATCGCCATCTAACAGCTTATTCCGCATAGCCAATTTAGCCGACAGGGGTTGACTTTTCGAAAGCTCCCAGATCATTCAAATATAGTCAGATCAGCTTGCTTTTTGTTGTTTTTCAGTCAAAATAATCTAAATACTTAGACTAATTTGAAAAATACTGTTTCAAATAAGATTTGGGGTATACTCTAACAGAAACTGTTAAAATGGAATATCTTCAAAACGGTAAGGATTACTGCCCTGAAATTTCACATGTAGGTAATTTATGACTAAAGAAGCTTGCACATGAGAGAGTTTTCAACAAATCTCAGTAAATTTGAAGAAATTGAGATTTTTAAAAAAAATGTGTTAAACGGTTCAGTATAAAGACCTCTCCTGCACTTATATCAGACTATTTGGCCTTGATAGGCTCTGTGATCTGGTTCTAAACAGCATATAACAACACGGCTGAGTATATTTTTGTTGAATTTCAAGCATTTTTTATTAAATTGAGAAATTTTGGCTAATGACGGGCAACTTTGAAGAGTCGGTATCGTCCGAAAGCCTTCCTAAAATTGCATTAGGCTACTTTTTGACATCTCCCTGCTGGAGAAATATCTTTCTCTGGAATCAAAGGTCCCTCATATGTATCAAATTTGGCAAAGTAAAGTATTTCGTGAAGTTGTGGACAGATTCCAGCATCTAGCATCTCATAAATTTAGCTTGAAGCGCATAAATGGCAGTTTTTCATTGGATCTAGCCGCGCGACCGACTCTTTCGGTGCTTCCTGTCATTTTATTTGGCTCTTCCAATGTGTTTTCTTACATAATTTCCAAGATCTAATATTCATCTCAATCAAATTTGCATTTTCAGAGTGTCTCTTTCTAGTTTTATTGCATTTTTTCTACATTTAATAACTTTAACAGTGCAGAGCTCTACATAAATTGTAACCGCTAAAGATTGTTCATCAAGCATGCAAAGCGGGCAACTCTTAACCCTTATTTGTAGCTTCAGACAGACGCGACTGTTATTTCTGTGGCTGCTAAGCAAGGGAAAAGAGTGCTATTTCTATTTCTGAAATCTATTTGTATCTGCTGGCCTTGAGTTTTGAAGTTTGAGTGCCCTCTGTTATGGGATTCTTTGAATATGGTGAAGCTAAGTTGGTCAGATGACTTTAGAAAGGTAACAAAGCATTGTTTTTATTGTGAATTTTTCATAACTTGACAGTTTCACTAAAGAAACAACAATATTTAGCTAAATCATAACATAAACACTCAAATTAGAGTTCTGAACATGTATCTTAAAGCATTTTTCAAGGATTTTTGTATATTTTATGTGGTTTCCCTGTTTTTCAGGCCTTGGCGGCACATCAGGAAGGACACATTTTTTCCATAGTTTGGCTTTGTGTGCATATTCTTTGAGCCGGTACTTTGCACTGGGGTAGGAACCATGTACAACACCACTGAGCATTACAGGAAATACCAGCCGGTCTATGGTGAAAAGACTTTTGCGGCTACTCGGTGTTGCTTCCGCCGAAGCCGGCTACATGCGGCTGAGATCTTTGATTAATGCTGACAGTGACTGAAGGTATGCAAACCGTAGGAAGCAATGTCCTTTTATGCTAAAATTCACCCTGCACTGTTGAGTGAAATCTGATTGGGCAGTCTTTTTCTGCTTCTTGTGCTTGAAATACCCTTCTGGAAAGGAGAGGTGCCTGTCGCGGGGGCATGAATGCCGACTCATACCGTACATCTTCTTTAGGGCACTGATCACAAGCGACGATCATTTCAACCCGATTTAGCATTTCGAACTTGCTTGTCCATGCTAAAATAAGGATCTGGATCCAAACTCAGTATAAGATCTTCATGATTAGGCCATTTTATAGACACTTTTAGTCTTAAACTGAAGAATTTTAGCCAAATTTTACATCAGTTATCACTAAAATATTTTTTCGCGAACACCCCTGCTCTATATAAAATGTAAAACGTATCCAACTCCGGCCGAAATCTGCTCAAAAATCGATGGGTTCATTCACTGCAATCGTCCTTGAAAGCTTATTTGATCACATATTTCCATTAACTGTGTCTTATTTATTAAAGAAATCACCACTCTTGATGAGCAGTCATCTATTTTTCTCAGAATATTAACACGCTTTTACAACGAGTCGCCAGTGACAACCAGTCTCTCTAGGACACAGGTTGACTCTTGAGGTTCGAAATAGAAATACGCTATAATTCAAGTCGAAACACCATATAACTGCTCTATATAAGGCATTTCCCCGGTCTGATAGCATGAATGGATATCGTGTATTCACAATTTTTCAAATAATAATCTTCTAAAAAAATTCTAAGTAATTGCGACGGCTATGGATATGGACCAGCAAAATTAACTGCCGTGTTTGTTTGTAATACATGTAAACCAACGAGTGTTAATTATCCCTTTCCCTCATAGATACGCCTTTGCAAACAGAGTAGACCCAGATTCAGCAGCTTCAGTTTGCATACCGGTATATATTTGATTGAGTATTGATATGTTAATTGCGGCACGTGGCAGGGGACAGGTGAAGATTAACCGTGCCTTGAGCATAATACATAATCAACAAAGGTGCTAATCCGATGATTGGATAATCGATCACCGATAACAAGCGGCGTGTGTCAAGAGATATGCAGTTTAACTTTTTACCATGTCTTTTAACCCTTTCCCCGTTCTATATTTGGTCCAACTTTCTATACCTACTTAATATTCATGAACAAAATAGTTATAATGAAATATGGAAGGTGGAACATTTGTAGCCATTTTAGAAAGTAAAAAACCCCCAGATCTATCAAATTCCTCTAGCAAATTGAGCAGACGCTTCAGACGACTCCTGTATAGTAGCCGTCTAATCTGAGTCTACTATGTTTGCATATATGCGTTAATAATAATTAGTTAAGCTTTATGTTAACCGTCATTCAAAACGATCTGATGAGTGATCGGGTGATATTTGTTTTTCGCCTATAAGATATATGAAGTGAGAGAAATATTAAAGTATCTAGTATTTCTAAATTTAGAATGGTTACATACATGTGTGTGATATGTACACATTTATATTTTGTGTATTATTATGGTGTATGTAATTGAGACTATAATAAAGAATAATACATATATTCAAAAACAGAAATTCCAGACGTCAGTCCCTCATTCGCAGAAGCCACGAAACTGTGCGCAGATGTCTGCGTATTCCTGTGCTTGGATCATGCGTAACAGGCAGGCCGATAGTTTGTTTATCCTGTCGTTAACGACCCAGCCGACTTTAACATTAGAATTCTGAACACCAAGTTCAAATTCCGAAATTCTCGGTCTAGAGAAAATGTACAAATTTTATGGTCTGGTGTTAATGGAATAAGATCCTTTTGGAAACCCACTAATCCCTGAAAATTTAGTTAGTGATCCAATCATTATTGATGACATTGAGGCTTCTGAGACTTTTAAAAAAAACATTTCTACCCCTGGCAAGTCTTTATCTCACAGTGCTGACAGGTCCCAAGAAATCTCAGACGGGGTATATGTGAAAGCAACTAGGGTCCTATGTGCAAAGCACCTCAAAGACAATGCTGTTGAGAACCTACGGAACATTTGGCCCAGCTTGAAGTTTCTGTGGTTATTAACAGATTGTCTGGATCTGATGGTATTTTAGGCTCCAAATATCTGAGCTTAAAGTGAGATCATCGCAGACTGACGTTCCATAACTGGCAAAAAGATTAATGCCGAATATTGAACGGCATGTATTCCACACTCGAGGGGCTCTACATGATACAGGAAAATTTGAACTTTCCAGCCAGGCTTCAGATCGAGTCTCTCATGAGACTCGGACACAACTTAACCCCGAGCAACGACCAAAAAGGCTCGCGAGGCTTTCAAATTTCAAAATTTCCAAAACCTCGAACCTTCAACCCGCATCAAAAGGACTCTTTTTATACTCCTCTTAGTAATTTCGTTTTCTTGCCACTACCATGTTATGTTAATATTTTACAACTAACAGTACCAAAATAGGTCAGGTGCTAACTATTAATTCAACAATTACTATATTATTTGGTCATCCGTTTTTGCCATGGTTAATTCAAATGGTCAGCTATAACTTAGACTAACGATATGTGCCGTAAACTATTACATTTGGCTATCCGTTCTAAAAGCATGGCTGACAAAGGACGTTATCTGTCTCTGATTTAGGCCATGGTTCTGAAACCATCTGAGCCAATCTCAACGTTTAACCCTTTCCCTGTTCAGTGTTTATTCCAAATTTCAATACCTACTGAATATTCATGGACAAAATAGTTATAATGAAATAAGGAACATGGAACATTATAGCCATTTTAGACAGTAATGAAACATATCGCTCTTTCAAAATTCCATAAGCAAACAGAGCAGACCCCGATCAGATGGCTCCTAGAGGAGCCATCTGATCTGGGGCTTCTCTATTTGCAGAAGCGTGAAAACACGTTTATATGAGGGAAAGGGTTAATATGTTATTCACATTATGATAGTTATATATTCTCCATCGAATAAAGTTTGGAGAAAGTAATTAGGCGTTTAATTAAACTGCCGACTTTCCATCCACTAAATTACCAAATTTGTCTCTTTGGTTTATAATCTGATTAAAAATGTCTTTTAAACAAACATTTAAATTATTAGCCAGATTAACAGATTACTTTAGCTGTAAATATTGTTATCTTGTTACAATTGATCGAAATTATTTTGAGGAGTTTTGAGCAATTTTTGGAACATTGGCATAAGTTTTCAAAATTCAAAATTCGGGGCTCAAAAAACGCCGGGTCTTCGTCCCGATTCCTGGGCGCACTAACTTGTGCACATGTACGAGTACGTTAGTGTGACTGATGCGTTCAATAAAAACGTAATCAAAATATGAATTTCTGGGTCTACACTGTCAACTCGGTGGCTGATCAGGGTCTTCATTGTATTCACTGCATTCGTCTAAAAAGGTGTTTTCCTTTGCCACTTCAAACCCCACATATATTGATCAAAACCCATATTGACGGTGAAATGACTGATCTGTGTCTACATAGTGCTCAAATGGACCGGTGCTGAAACAGTAGTAGCTTATGTGCGATTATCACGATTTTGTAAATCACACGTCAACACATAATCAGCTATCGTGTTACAGCGATCAAAATTAGTATACTATCTCTCTTTACATGTTCTGATCAAAATGAAAACAACAGAAATAATAAAAATAATAATTTCTTTTATCATTATAATATAATTCTCCACATTAACACAGTTAATAAGAGGTATATCCCTTGTTGACTCCAGTTGACTCTGAGTCGGCTATACTCGGCGGAATATAGTTGGTGTAATTGGGGTGCAACAAGGGTTCAAAATGCAATCTAAGACATTATTTTGGATCCAAACTGATAATTTTCAATCCGTTACGGTATAATACTACTTTAACTGGCTGTGAATATATAAATAATACCCTAAAACGCATTTTTAAGTTAGTTGTCTCTAGTTGTCTCTAGTTGACACTTGTTGTCTCTGTTTAGTACCACCCCTATTGATACAATACATATATAGACCGGATAGGAATTTTTTTTCAGGATCGTGTTTTTCTTGTTTTTCTGAGTGGTTTAAGGTTCAAATAGATAGTTTTAGGCTAGTTTTACATACTTCGATCACATTTATTTTTTTTTTTGGGGGGGGGGGTTCCGTGGGTGAGTCTAAGCATGCGTCGGGCACCTTTGGATGTATACGTTTAAAACCCTCGTCTTAGTGGATGTTTGTACTTTTTAGCCCCTCGTCTCAGTGGATGTATATATTTTTAAGCACATCGATATATATCGTCTCAGTGGATGCTACTTTACTGTATAATTCCGCGCTTGAATACAAGCTTGATCTATTTTCTCTTTATACATATGATTAAGGGAGGTAAATCTGTGGAGACACCTTTTTACTATGTCAGCATTGCCTCCCTTTATCTATTGAAAAATGTGATCTCTTAACATATTTCAAAGATAATTTATTGTCTTAGATCTTTCTTTTTTATGAATTTCTTAGAATCTTAAATGGTGAGAACTATTTAAATTACTGAGGCGACATGCTAAAAAGTACAAACATCCACTGAGACGAGAGGCTAAAACGGACTTGTAATTACATCCACAGAGACGAGGGGATAAAAAGGAATTACATCCACTGAGGCGAGGTTCTAAAAAGTATAAACCGATACTAAGTTCACAATCCTCAGTGTAGGCGTTCGTCCGTCAGAGCGCAAAAACCCTTTTGGCGCCAAAACAGTTCTTTGTTCTATAGCGATTTCCGCCGTTTTCGGTGCCCCATTATTACATAATCCCTGCATATATTCTTTATATCTATATACCAATATAAATAACTATTCTTGGATATAACTTATGCATAAATATATTGGTCTGCCCGCTATTGTGTATATCTGTACGAGGTCTTGAATTAGCTAAGTATCGCGAACATTACCGTTTTTTCCGAATTTTAAAACTTTAACGGACATTTACGAACTGACCTCGCACTGACCAACGCACTATATTTATAATGCATATGTAGACCTAATAATGCTTATTTAATTGGTACTGAGTACATTACCGAGAACCCTCGATATAGTTGGTTCTAGGTTCGATTCTGGAGGCCCGCTAAAGATTCCAAAATGCACCTTCTGAGCCATATTTAATGGAGCCATTGACTCTATAAACAATTATTCTTATTTCAAACCTACGTGTATTTATTAAAAAGGTTATTCTCTACAAGCTGGTATTATGCGTTATAATATAATGCGTTCGGCTGTTTGTCCGTCCGTGCGCCCCGTTCTCTAGACCCACAGTGCTATTTTTTGTGACAATCAGGCCATTTTGGTATCTTTTGAGGATTATTTCTACATTAATTATTTGTATCTATTAATTTTTCTTTACATACATATGTATGTATAACAAAGATATAAATAAAATCACACAATCTACATAGAATTTGGGGCATTCGTCCGTCCGTACAGCTTAAGAAACGGCCAAATTCAGACATCCGGAAAGTGCAAATTTTAATTTCAAATGCCCGTATAAGGTATAATTTTATAGATAGATAACATAAATTTACATTCATTGCAAAGGTCCTATAAAATTACCAGATGTTGCAACATTTACGTGTTTGTCCGGCCTTTACGCGCAGCAAATTATCTTACCCGAGGCTATATTTCGTTATAAAAACTGGTCGTTTTTCATGGCTTTTGACAAGGACTGTATCCATAACAGGGTGGTATAGAATCATAATATGTACATGGGTATATGGTTTAGTACATTTGCTAATCGTCTGCGTATGTTCTATTGTCCGTCCGTTAATCTGTCTGTCTTTGCGGGCAGTAAAATATAGGTTTACTACTCGACCGTTGTTTTCATTAACGAGAATAGGCTGATACTTTGTATACGAAAAAAGTTAAATTTCAAAACGCTAGATATTTTTTATCGTATTTAGGAAACTTCATTCTAGAAGATTACATATAGTTTTATACCTTACAGTCGCTTGTTTTGGTCCAGATCATAAACAAAATATCTTAGTACAAGGAGATTTCTTTTTTGCATTATACAATCCAGATATCCGAGGCTCTGATCAGGGTCTGCACTGTTTGTTGCATTGATTTACAGGCCTGTGGCTCTGATTAGGGTCTGACTGTTTGCTGCATTGATTAACATGCCGCCACCTCTCCGAGGCGGCTCTGATCAGCGTCTGCACTGTTTGATACATTGATACATATACAGGCTTGTGGCTCTGATCAGGGTCTGCACTGTTTGCTGCATTGATTTGCATACCGGTGTCTCTCCGAGGCGACTCTGATAAGAATCTGCACTGTTTGCTGTATTAGAAAGCCTATATTTTCGTGTTTTTGCAACCCTTTGGAAGAATGTTTCATGTTTCTTGAGCCCGCTGGAGGTCTTAGGATATATATTTTCACTTATACATTATGTATACTACTGACCTTAGAGTACAAGATCCAAACGGTTTGACGTCTCCCTGATCGCCCGTGCGTCTGCCTGAGCCCCCAAAATGGACGATAGTACTAGCTTGGGTGGGTTAAAATGAACAGAATAGAACGTAGAATAAACGTGACCTAAGCCTTTATTATAAAACTTAAGAAGCTGAATGCTGCACATATTATAGGTTTTGTACATACGTATCATTTGGTATAATATGGCGCTTGCATGTCCGTTTATCCGTCCGTACCAGCAAAACATTCCATTTAAATATGAATATTTTGGGTTATTTTAGTACCCGTATCTCAATTATTGACTCAGTAAGAGGGTTAAATATACCTATGGGTATTTATATGTTGACTAGAAACATTTGCCTACAAGACCGGGGCACTCTGAAGTCTCTCTTTGATCGTCCGTGCGTCTGTCCGAGCTCCAAAATGGACGATTTAGCTAGTTTGAATAAATTGAACAGAACAGAATAAGTGTATAAACCTGACATAAGCATTTCTTATAACAACTAGAAAGATAAAAAGAGTATGTTGTAGAAAGGGTAAAGACACGTTTTATGACCAAATATGATCTTTCTTTATATATGGACATAAGACATCACAGACGAGGGGCTAATAACAACATACATCAACTGAGGTGGGGAGCTAATAACTACATGCATCCACTGAGACGAGGGACTAATTTACACCCACTGAGACGAGGAGCTAAACATGAATTACACCCACTGAGACGAAGGCCTTAAAAGCATATACATTGTACGTACATCCACGGAGGAAAGGTGCTAAAATGTAAAATCATTCTCTAAGACGAGGGGCTAATTTACACCCACTGAGACGAGAGTCTAAAAAGGAATACATCTACTGAGACGAGGGCCTTAAAGTTTATACATCCACTATGGCGAGGTGCTAAAAACCCCTCTAAGACAAGGTGCTAATTTACATTCACTGAGACGAGGGGCTAATAACTACATATATCCACTGAGACAACGGACTGAAAAGGAATTGCATCCACTAAGACAAGGGCTTTAAAAGTATATACATCCACAAAGGCGATGTGCTAAGAAGTACAAACATCTTCCAAGACGAGGGGATAATTTACATCCACTGAGACGAGGGGCTAATAACTACATACATACACTGAGGCGAGGAGCTAATAACTATATATATCCACTGAGGCGAGGTGCTAAAAAGAACAAACATCCTCTAAGATGATGGGCTAATTTACATCCACTGAGACGAGGGGCTAATTTACATCCACTGAGACGAGGGGCCAATAACTACATGTACATACATCCACTGAGACGAGGGGCTTAAAAGGAATTACATCTACTAAAGCGACTGAGACGAGGGGCTATTAACGACATGCATCGTCTCAGTGGATCTATGTAGTTTAGAGCTCCTCGCCTCAGTGTATGTATGTAACTAATAAATACATCCACTGAGACGAGGAACTAATAAATACATCCACTGAGACAAGGGGCTAATAAGGAATCATATCTAGTGAGACGAGATCCCTTAAAGTATATACATGTACATCCACTGAGGCGAAGTGCTAAAAAGAACAAACATCCTCTAAGATGATGGGCTAATTTACATCCACTGAGACGAGGGGCTATTAACGACATACATCCACTGAGACAAGGAACTAATAAATACATCCACTGAGACGAGGGGCTATTAACTACATACATACACTGAGGCGAGGAGCTAATAACTACATATATCCACTGAGGCGAGGTGATAAAAAGAACAAACATCCTCTAAGATGATGGGCTAATTTACATCCACTGAGACGAGGGGCTATTAACGACATACATCCACTGAGACAAGGAACTAATAAATACATCCACTGAGACGAGGGGCTATTAACTACATACATACACTGAGGCGAGGAGCTAATAACTACATATATCCACTGAGGCGAGGTGCTAAAAAGAACAAACATCCTCTAAGATGATGGGCTAATTTACATCCACTGAGACGAGGGGCTGTTAACGACATACATCCACTGAGACGAGGAACTAATAAATACATCCACTGAGACGAGGAACTAATAAATACATCCACTGAGACAAGGGACTAATAAGGAATCATATCTAGTGAGACGAGGGCCCTAAATGGATATACATCCACTGAGGCGAGGTGCTAAAAAGAACAAACATCCTCTAAGATGATTGGCTAATTTACATCCACTGAGGCGAGGGGCTAAAAAGGAATTACATCCACTGTGTATGCATCTACTGAGACGAGGTGTTAAAAAGGGAAAACACTAATGAGACAGGAGTTTAATAACTACATACATACACTGAGGCGAGGAGCTAAAAACTACATATATCCACTGAGACGAGGAGCTAATAACTACATCCACTAAGACGAGGGGCTAATTTACATCCACTGAGAAGAGGGGCTAATAACTACATACATCCACTGAGACGAGGAACTAATAAATACATCCACTGAGACGAGGGGCTATTAACTACATACAAACACTGATGCGTGGAACTAAAAAATACATAGATCCACTGAGACGAGGAGCTAATAACTACATCCACTGAGACGAGGGGCTAATTTACATCCTCTGAGACGAGGGGCTAATAATTACATACATCCACTGAGAAGAGGAACTAATAAATACATACACTGAGGCGAGGAACTAAAAACTACATACAATGTATATCCACTGAGAGGATGAGCTAATAACTACATCCACTGAGACGAGGGGCTAATTTACATCCACCGAGACGAGGTGCTAATAACTATATACATCCACTGAGACGAGGGGCTAAAAAGGAAATACATCCACTGAAGCGACGAACTAATAAATACATCCACTGAGACGAGGGGCTATTACCTACATACAAACACTGAGGCGAGGAACTAAAAACTACATAGACCCACTGAGAGGAGGAGCTAATAACTATATCCACTGAGACGAGGGGCTAATTTACATCCACTGAGACGAGGGGCCAATAACTATATACATCCACTGAGACGAGGGGCTAAAAAGGAAATACATCCACTGAAGCGACGAACTAATAAATACATCCACTGAGACGAGGGGCTATTACCTACATACATACACTGAGGCGAGGAACTAAAAACTACATATATCCACTGAGACGAGGGTCTAATAACTACATACATTCACTGAGACGAGGGGCTAAAAAGGAATTACATCCACTAAAGCGACTGAGACGAAGGGCTATTAACGACATGCATCGTCTCAGTGGATCTATGTAGTTTTGAGCTCCTCGCCTCAGTGTATGTATGTAACTAATAAATACATCCACTGAGACGAGGAACTAATAAATACATCCACTGAGACAAAGGGCTAATAAGGAATCATATCTAGTGAGACGAGATCCCTTAAAGTATATACATGTACATCCACTGAGGCGAGGTGCTAAAAAGAACAAACATCCTCTAAGATGATTGGCTAATTTACATCAACTGAGGCGATGGGCTAAAAAGGAATTACATCCACTGAGACGAGGGACTTAAAAGTGTATGCATCTACTGAGACGAGGTGTTAAAAAGGGAAAAAACTAATGAGACAGGAGTTTAATAACTACATACATACACTGAGGCGAGGAGCTAAAAACTACATACATAAGATGATGGGCTAATTTACATCCACTGAGGCGAGGTGCTAAAAAGAACAAATATCCACTGAGATGAGGGGCTAATAAGTACATACATTCACTGAGACGAGGGGCTAAGAACTACATACATCCACGGAGGCGAGGAGCTTATAACTACATACATCCACTGGGACGAGGAGCTAATAACTACATACATCCACTGAGACGAGGAGCTAATAACTACACCCACTGAGACGAGGGGCTAAAAAGGAATTACACGTATATATACATCCACTGAGGCTTGGTGCAACAAAGAACAAATATCCTCTGAGACGAAGGGTAGTTTCATCTGTTTCAAAATGTTTGAATAAGCACAATGCTTTGGCCACATTTATATTATTCCATAATTACGCATTTACTAGGAGGTTTCAAACAAAGTAGGCATATAGAGGATCATTATTTCATATGAATAGTACTGAGCTTTTTACACAGACGTAAGTTATACATCACATACATACAAACATAGCTATATAAGAAAGAAAAAAAAATATATGAACAAGCTAAGAATTTCTGTAACAGTTAAGAAGTTGTTTAAAAAATATGCAGTCTGATTAAAACCTGCACATTATTTAAAACAAAGAATGCATGTTCAAGGTATTACAACTTATAAATTACGGGACAAAAAGGCATTTAAAAGCATACACATTTCAAACACAAAATAAAAGCTGTTTTATCATGAAACAGGCATAGTAAGTTATCACATTCATACATGGTGACAATCATTGGGAGGCAGCTCATGCAAAATCCAATACAGAAGGATGCATGAATTACATCTCTTGACTAAGCTACAATAAACAGATTGGTATTTTTTTTAAGAATAACTCACTTGAAAGAGCTATAGTCTATTAGAGGTGATTTATTCTAGACTAAAAATGCATTAAAAAGCATAAATTATTCATTTGTAGTTTAAGACACATTACATGTACATAGTCAACAACAAAGTTATATGGGTACCTAATATGCAGCACATGCATAAGCAAAAAATAATACAAAAATGGATAAGAAGTGTAACACGGTGAAAAGTTGTGTCTCGACTGGGACTCGAACCCAGGACGTCTGGCTTACCATGCCAATACTCCACCGACTGAGCTACCAAGTACCAGTAAAGCCTATCAACTGATTCACCACAATCTCTACCCGGCTACAGAAGCAGACAAACATAGAAATTACATTCCGGGGAAAAAGGTACAACACGCAAACTATGGGCTGACATGAAAAATGGAGAAATTTTCTACATGCTGCAGCCAAAAAGACTTCAGCATATTCATACCTTAACCATTTCCCCCATATATATGTGTTTTCAGCGCAATAGCAACCAGAGTAGACCCAGATCAGACGGCTCCTATGGGAGCCGTCTGATCAAGGTATGTTCTGTTTGTTAATAGAATTTGAAAGATATGTTTCTTTACTTCTAAAATGGTTAAAATGTTCTACCTTCCAATTTCTTTTTAACTATTTGCCCATGAATATTCGGTAGGTATTGAGGTTTGAAATAATCAATTATTTCACTAACGGCTAATTGAGGTGAAATGATGAGTAGCTTTATAGAAGAAAAAAAAAGATTGATATGACTGTTATCACATTTTCTATCTCCTCTTTGTAGTGGTGAAAATATCATATAAACAAAGGGCATGTTGTATTGCTATGCAAGACATGAGTCCCCCACCGGACTGAAAAAAACCTCCACTCTCCCCACCCCACCCACCCATGGTGTGGTTGACCATGGTATATACATGACCACCTGAATGGTATTAGTACCTACTTTCATACATTGAATCAGTAAATAAAAAGTTATTGTCCCGACAAGAAAATATGAAAATGGGGAGTAACTCCAAAAATATTGATGCTAGAGTTATTGCCCTTGTGCATGACACTACATCTCATCACGCTTGTTCCATATGAGAAGTTTCAAATCAATTGAACGAACCAGTACATAAAGAGTTATTAACTGGACAAGAAAATATGAAAAGGGGAATAACTCCAATAATATAGATGCTAGAGTTATGGTCCTTGTGCATGACACTACCCCATCATCATTGTGTTCCATATGTGAAGTTTCAAATCAATTGAACCAGTAGAGAAAGAGTTATTGTCCAAACAAAAAATATGAAAAAGGGGAATAACTCCAAAAATATTGATGCTAGAATTATGGCCCTTGTGCATGACACTACTCCTGATCATGCTTCTTCGATGTGTGAAGTTATAATGAATTTGGCCTAACTTTGTAGGAGATATTGCCCGGACACGAAGTGTGACAGACGGACTGACAAGAAAATATGAAAAAGGGAAATAACTCCAAAAATATTGATGCTAGAGTCATGGCCCTTGTGTATGACACTACCCCTCATAATGATTGTTCCATATGTGAAGTTTCAAATCAATTGAACCAGTAGATAAAGAGTTAATGCCCGGACAAAAAAATATTTAAAGGGGAATAACTCCAAAAATATTGATGCTAGAGTTATGACCCTTGTGCACGACACTAGCTCTCATCATGCTTCTTCAATGTGTGAAGTTATAATGCTTTTGGCATAACTTTGTAGGAGATATGGCCCGGACACGAAGCGTGACAGACGGACGGACGGACAGTCGGACGGACAGACGGACAGACAGACAGACAGACAGACGGAATCGAGCAAACCTATAGTCCCCCAACCGGTAACCGGTGGGGGACTAATAATGCGACAAAAATAAATTTATCAAGGTATATAGGCCTATTTGCTAATGTTTGAAGTAAGGAAATAGACCTGTGAGTTAACCCTGTAAACGTGTTTTCACGTATTTGCAAACAGAGTAGACCCAGATCAGAATCAGATGGCTCCTATAAGAGCCGCCTGATCAGGGTCTACTCTGTTTGATTTTGACATGATATACATCTAATTCTACAGTTTGTGTCAAAGTAAAAACAAATCAATTGAGAATTCTATTTAAAAAAACATGATGTTAGGCTCTTATTTCTTACATGAATATGAAATATTTTAGTAGATCTATATACATACTTTAAGATCAGGGTTAATAGGTGAATTACATATTAACATAACTAGATTTATATATATTGAGATTGCCAGATTATCAAAGTTTTATTAAAGATAAACTTGTGCGTGTGTGTATGTAAGGGTCCCTTTCGCTTTATCCAAACATTGCACCAAAGATATATTGCCTAGGCAGTCATCCACCTAAATTATGGGAGGGGCAAAGACAGATCCGCCCCTCGCCTCATCGGATGTTTGCAACTTCCTCGCCTCACTGGATACTCTTTAGCACATGGTGTGAGCCTGGTCACTTTTGCCCTTCTTTATTCTATGTAAAAAACAGGCATTTTCTGCATCCCATAGCTACTTCCAGGCATAGATTTGGGTTATACCCTCTTAACACGTTCATATTTAGTCCAAACACAGTCTCTAGATCACCAGAAAACAAGGTCAAGAACGTTGACTTTTTTCGCTACACACAAAAGTATGTACACACCGTCTAGTTTCGCTTTAAATTTGGGCCATTCTGGTGTGACCCCGGTGAGCAATTGCTTCCGGAGGTCGTAGTACAGTAAGAAGTAGTTCTTTAGAACTGCAGTGCTTTAAATATGAGCTAATAAGTGTCTCTTAAGAACTTGACAGGCTGAATAATTGCATATTTTCAAGTTATTGTGTGTATTCTCTGCCCATTGGGGTCATTTTTTGTGACTCTCTTGCAGGACTACTTCCTCTGGTGGATGTTGGGAAATATGTGTGTGGAGCGTCAGAATGGCCCAAATTTAAAGTGAAAATAGACGGTGTGTACATACTTTTGTGTGTAGCGAAAAAAGTCAACGTTCTTGACCTTGTTTTCTGGTGATCTAGAGACTGTGTTTGGACTAAATATGAACGTGTTAAGAGGGTATAACCCAAATCTATGCCTGGAAGTAGCTATGGGATGCAGAAAATGCCTGTTTTTACATAGAATAAAGAAGGGCAAAGGTGACCGGGCTCACACCTTCTGACGCTCCACACACATATTTCCCAACATCCACCAGAGGAAGTAGTCCTGCAAGAGAGTCACAAAAAATGACCCCAATGGGCAGAGAATACACACAATAACTTGAAAATATGCAACTATTCAGCCTGTCAAGTTCTTAAGAGATACTTATTAGCTCATATTTAAAGCACTGCAGTTCTAAAGAACTACTTCTTACTACGACCTCCGGAAGCAATTGCTCACCGGGGTCACACCACATGCCTACTACGACCTCCGGAAGCAATTGCTCACCGGGGTCACACCACATGCCTCCGGAAGCAATTGCTCACCGGGGTCACACCACATCCCATATCATAATAGAGAAGGGTGTTTTCAGATCCTGCACGCGGGGCTTTTTGCGGACATTTTATTTCTGCGGACCTGGCAGTTGTTGTCCATGTTTTAGCATTCTTTGAAATTGTTGTTTACAAAAATGTTCGTCTGCTTCGAAATCTAAAAAGCTCGTGACAGCAGGAAATGTATATGTTATTGATAGTATCGTCATCAGAGACATTTTATAATAATAATAATAATAATAATAATAATAATAATAATGATATTAATAATAATGAAAATATAAATATTTCTATAATAATAATAATAACAATAAAATAATAATAATAATAGATCTACTAAAAAATGATAATATAATGATAAAGGTTTTTAGTAATGATAATAATAATGAGAATGATAATAACAATAACAATAAAAAATTTTTTAGATCAAATAATGATGATAAAAATAGTACAGTAGTAATAATAATAGATCTAGATTCTAATAATAATTACAATAAAACAATACATGTAATAATAGTCATAATTATAATATATATTGTTATAATTAGTGTTTAGATCTATTAGATCTATTATTATTAATAACACTAATATTTATAGAAATAATAATAATAATAATTCTATAAAGAATGGTTTTAATACTAATAACATTGATAAATTAATAATAATAACAAGCAGGTGCGAACGCTTGTATGTCAACATTATCAAGCTGAACATGCATACCAAAAATGAAGGTTGTAAATGAAAAAGAAGTTATGGTCAATGTTAAGATTTCGGACGACGATGACAACAACAACGCAGACGCCGGAGTTACGACAATAGCTAATAATAAATAAATAAAAGAATAACAGTACTACTACTGCTACTAGTTCTACTACTAATAATAATTAATGATCATTAGTAGTAGTAACATTAGTAGCAGTAGTAGTAGCAGCAATGCCATATCCAGAGATGAAAAAGCACAGAGGCAAACATTTTCTGGGGGATCACGGGGCATCCCCCACCCAAAATTTATTTTTGACAGTGTGATTTAAATTTGGCGTAGATCTGGGCTATTTTTCCCAAAATACAAGCTTAAAATTTGTAAATTCTTGTACTAAACCTACGAAATCTAGCATGGTCGTTTTACTATGTTTCTATTAAAAACAAGGCACCCCATTCGGCGGGCCAATTTTGACCCCAGGGGCATAATTTATATAACTTTTGTAGAGGAGCTGATGCTATGTGCTAAAGATGAAAGCTGAGAACCCTGTAGATTCAGAGGAAAATAATTGTAAAGGTTCAAAATTATTGTGTGCATCACAACGCACGACAACGGACACCAGGCAAGCACTTTGTACTCTGGTGAACTAAAACGAACAGGATATTTCTTCAGCTTATTTCAGGCAAGAAAATAAATTATTTACATATATATCTGATTAAATATTTTGTGATCGTTTTCAGTCACTTGATACAAGACTCACAAAGAAGCAACTAGTGTCAACCAAAATCAAAATTCCCATTCTGAAGCAGTTTGATCCGTTCTGCAATATTTGGCCAATTTGTCTAAATCCAATATGTATGGTAAATATGGTAGGTACCTTTTAATACACGTACATGTCTATGTCCTTCTAATCAACTGGCAATACATAAAGAAAATAAACTATTTGAAACTGTAATAATTTATTGCAGCAATTTGCAGTGTTTATGACAAAAATACAAGGCAACAATATTAACTATAAAATATTGAAATCAGAGAAAAATGACCTTTAGCCACTGCTAAACAAAGAATGAAGAAGTGAAGAAAGCTTCAGAAAGAAGAGAACTAACTCTTGGATAAATCAGAAAACACATTGACCACATTGCTGTTGAAGAACTGTTACAAAGTATGACCATGGGATAAGTTGAACTGTAATAGATTAGCACTATTCTGTTGTACAGACAAGTGTAACTCGTGGGCAATAACCATTCCCTCACAGGCTATTTTTAGAGCCAACCTCTTCGAATAATCTTGTTAAAATGAATCTATTTTATCACATTGGTTATAGAAAGTGATCTTGTAGAGGCACCAAAAGGCACCAGATTGAGGGAATGGGTTAATCCTTTCATTGCTTAATTTACAGTTAAATATCCTATCTGTGTTTAGAACCCACTTAGTATCAGGAAACCCTTAACCCTTTCCCATTTTTATATTTATTACAATTTTCAATACCTAATGAATCTTTATGGCCAGAAAAGTTATAATGAAATATGGTAGATGGAACATTGTTGCCATTTTAGAAACTAAAGAAACATATCTATCAATTCCCTCTAGTAAACAGAGGAGACCCTGATCAGATGGCTCCTATACCCGTCTGACCAGGATCTCCTCTGTTTGCAAATGCGTGAAAGGCGTTTATATGAAGTAAAGGGTAAGCCCATCCAACACTGAACTTTCATATTAGAATAGTTTATCAGTGTTTCCTGCATGACTCATTTTTGTACTTTTAGAGTCCCCTCAGTATGAGAGTATAAATGTAAACCCAATCAACGCCGAGTTATCAGTGAAATAGACTGTCTGTGTTTAACTATATATAGCGTCAATTCAGTATAAAAGGCATCAACTTACTAGAGGATCTTGAACAACAATTATATAAATATTCATGACATTGTTATGTCTTACACGATTATCCAACAGGGAAAGGGTTAAGATATACAGCAAAAGTAATCTTTAGTTGTTTCAAAGTAGAACTGAATGTAGAGCCAATATGTAAGACAAATCAAATATGAAACAAATACAGTAAAACCCCACTAATGCGACCACTTAATAAACAGCCGCTGGTGCCGTTTAAAGCAGGTGGTTGCTTAATGCAGGACGAAAGTTATGCAGAAAGCTCATATAGGAGCTTTCTGCATAACTTTCGTCCTGCATTAAGCTTCCACCTGCCTCTGTCACCCAGAATTATGCCCCTTTTTGGTGGTCGCATTAGCGGGGTTTTACTGTATGTATTACATGTATATGAATCCTGCTCAGCTGACACAAGGAGAGTTTCCAAATGATACCAAGTTGATTTTAGGGTCAAGTACGAAATATCTGAATAAAAGCGTTTTTCTGGTTGTCCAACATGTGCAAGGTTAGGCAGTGAAGGCAGAATATCAGACAACATTTCGCGCAGGAACACTGAGATACTTCCACGTATCAAAATAACAAACCACATGTATAAAAACCTTATAGTACACACATAAAGACGGACAGATAACCATACAGTATACACTCTTATATCAACAAAAATAAACAACTACAAAACCAGTCATAGATTGCTGTTTGCAAAACCTACACAAAAGTTTCATGTTTCAAACAAATGCATTCATATATACTTAAAGGCATTGTACAGGCGATAAATAATGAACAAATTGTATAAACACCATCAGTTTCATGATATTTAAATATATTTATCATCATGCTATCATCATGCATACATCTTCAAAAGTACACTTAAACAACAGCTCAGTCTGATATATTCTATAATACAGTACATAGTTTCACTCATTTAATGATAAATAAACAAGATGTTATAACTGAGGATTCTTCATACCTTTATGAAGTTGTAGTTTACTAATAGAAGGGTCACTGATTGCAAATAAATCTTACCCGAGATACATCCTTAATAAAATAAATGAAATTACAACTTATGTGTGAAATCTGACAATCTGAATACAGGGGTGCCCGACGTTATGGTAAATGACCGTTTCGGTAAACTGGATTTATATAGTAATCCCTTCTGACATTTCGGTAACAATGCCATTATATAGCACTGGCTCAGGCAGAAACTGTAGAATGGGATATATATTCTACCATAAGTATACAAAGCAAACCATTATCAAATGGCTCCTACATAAGACATCAGTTCTGTATTTACTCTGTTTGCAAAGGTGTAAAAAGGAATTAATCTGAAGAAAAGGGTTAAGTCCCTTACTGCAAGGTATTGTCATCTACATGATACACGGTGTGGTCTGCTTCATTTTAGACTGGACATTTCTCCCATTTCTGACAATCAGTGTCAAACAGTTTGGATACGAAATAAACACAAAGTTTCGTAGTATCTCAACTGTTTGCAAATGCTATCATATTCCCATCTTCATGGCAGGCAAAGGGTTAATACACTGATCTGATTCGAACGAGTATGCTGTAGCCAGTATGGGAGTTAATGGAATTAGAATGTTAACACAGTTTGGAACCTGTGCAGAAACCGCAGTGCTTGGTATATGATCAGCATTTAGGCTGTTTATCATCTTCATTTAAAATATCCTATGAATTGACAATTAAACCTATACCTTTTATTAAAGTCATATAAGTATATATATATATATATATATATATATACCGTTACTTGATCTACATCTGAAATAAGCTATTCTAGTAAATGAGACAGACTTTTGTTATGGCAAAACGAATAATGGTTGCTTTATTTTCTGCCAAACTAACGTCCCACATTTTCACAATTTTTTCATGAAACAAAAAGTAACTTATGGCACTTCAAAACTACACATTATTTCCATGAAATACACCCAATAACGGTTTGTATAACGCCGCACTTCAAATGTTATGCTACTCTGATACATGTAAATTAGATAAAATATCTGTAAAGTAGCCAATACAGTACAAGCACGTGAAACACTTGGTCTATACAACTTAACTTTATATTCATGAAAGAGATAATTACATTGAATGATACTAATCCACTTCTCCATAAATATTTATGTAAGAAATGCGGGCATCATGTACATTTATTAGCTAACACTTATAATAGTACATGTACACGCTGAATTCCATCAGCAAAAAAAGCAGACACTAATCAAAGAGCTTCCATAGGAGTCATCTGTTCAGGGTCTACTCTGTTTACAAATTTGAGCTAAGGGTCTGTATCATTTTCAATCCTCCGAATTTATTTACTTTTGTTAAAAGTCAATTCAACCCGATAAACACCGAGTAATTATTGTTGGCAGAAATAGTCATAAAGTTTCCTTATTTCTCCTGCAGCAAGAATGTTAATACATTTATATTCTTATGAGACCCAGGGCTATTTGACTTTCCATCTGGGTTCAAACTAAATATTTGCATCACAAATTACAAATACATCGCTAGCATTCAAATAGACAAACATAAACTGTGAATAATTGATCCAGTGGTCCTATTATAAGACTAATCCATCTACATAACGGCAATTAATACAATATATATTGTTTCTTTAAATCTGATTCTCTACTATAGATGATAAACATATACTTATAGCTTTCCAGTTATCATAGTTTTTATTTTATTTTTTCTAAAAATTAAAACAAAATAAAGCACACAAATTATTATAACTTTACATTATGCTAAAAATGAACTGACCATAATATCACAGAAATAATACAATACATTAGTAACAAAATTAACACAAATACTATATACAATATGCCCTCATTTTATAAATTATAAAAATCTTAACTCTTACCTTATGTTCCACCTTGTTAGAGTAGACCCAGTACAGACAGCATATGAACACAAGGCAATTTGGTTTAAGCCGAAACTGTAGAATCAGATCTATTATACGACAAGCAAACACAATCAGACTCTGGCGAGAAAGATACTACAACAGTTATCTGATCATGGTTTACTGTTTGCAAACGTGTTAATATCAACTCAAATATTTGGTTAATTCAATCGCTATTAATCTGTGATCTAATTTACAAAAAATGGAAACTGAAACAAAATACAATTTGTAGCATCGAATAAGGTAAATGTGTGCTTCGCTACAGGACATCTCGTTTACATTGTCCAGTTCTGAGACAGACGGTGGTCAAGAGAAGTTAATACTCATATGTAGTCATATTATATTCAATTCTCGGACTATTTCCGTACCATACTCATCACCTCCCTTCAGAATTTATGCTATAATGATTTCTCAATAATATTAACTTTTAACAATTTATTCCCATTTTGTCCAATTGGTTGATCGAAATCGTTTGATCACAAGATCACAAATCATTCCCTGTAATTCAGTTTGGATGTCCCATAAGCAATGAATAAATCCTGTTTGTGAGTTAATGATAACGCTTTGTATCGCCATTTCTTGATCTGAAACAAAATATAACTTATTCCCTATTTGGCTATATTTGACCCATTCCATTATAGGCTATTTTTAGACCCAATCTCCTCAAATATAGCTGCTGAAAAGGAACTTTAATTAGCGAAAAGGAATATTTTAGAAGTGTTTAGTGTTGAAACCACTGTGTAAAATTCATCAGAACAGCTTCAAAAAAAGACTTTCACATGGGTGTCAAAATGCATCAATATAAGGGATGCCATGAACACATACGGAAACAGTCGGAATATCTCTGGGAAAGTGCCGAGAATTTTTAATTTATACTGAACTTAACACATACAAATTTGTCTAAAAGGGCAGCGAATAAAACTGGCAACATATTTCTTGTTAACATCAAATGTTTGCAATAGTATGTTGTTATTCTTTTATATTTCAAAACCTTACATATTTTCGTAAAACAAAGTACAATATTATTAAATTTTTACAGATTTCTTAAACATGTAATTTCTAGACTCAATACCGTTCAGTCATGTTAATTCGTCAATTTCAGATCTTGGTAATAATCTTTTCTGGTAATTTTGTTCTTGGACTATAATGAGTTATAAAATTATGACATCATCAATATTGACATATGAACACATGCATGTTTGGTTATGTAAGAAACTGGTATCAAAAGCCGACCCTGATCAGACTTGTTTAAGGCTACTCTCTAAACAAAGATAAGAATAGGTATCTCCATAACGAAAAGGGTTAGTCTTCTCCTCATATACACCCTTTTTATGCCTATGTAAACAGATTAGACCCAGACTAGATGGTTCCTATCTGATAAGGGTCTGCTGTTTGCTTACGAAATTATAAACAACTGGCTCTGAAGTTTCTACCAATATCAAAAACTGTCCATAAGTCATTATAAAAAATCAACTAATAAATATTCATGATGTCATTCCATCTTATATGAATATTCAACAGGGAAATGGGTTAAGTAAAGTAAATCAGATTAGATTGCATTAAACTGGAGTGAAATAATTATATTCTGTAATTAGGAGATCCTTCGAAAGCAAAAGCAGCAATGGGAAAAGAGAAAATTGCAGACCCGGTTTTATTGAGTCTGTAAATGTGTAGTAATTAAAAGTGCAACACTACTCACGCCCCCTAGCACCGGCTTAAGCAATATTCAATTTTCAAAACCAACGATCCTGAAGGACCAAAAAATATTACAACACTGAGAATGAAGTATGGGGCGACTTTTACGACTGCCACACAAGCATAAGTCATGGAAAACAATACATCTTTTTGTAAAATGTAAACTAAACACAGCCAAAATAATATAAACAGAAAATGTAATAAACATAGTGTGAACATTATTGTCACATACATATTTAAGCCTTTTGTGGGAGCTATCTCATCAGGATCTGCACCGTTTTCACTCAGAATATCTTTTACATATCAAATTATTATTTAAGAAAATGAATATTCAAATAGCGCGGAGTCTATATCATAAATATTTCTGGAGTAAAGTGTTATGTATTTAGTAATAATAGCGTTTCCTAAGTCAGTCAACAGTCATGGGTATATATGCAATTAGAGGCACATGCAAAGATTTCCTCTTGACGATTTGTCGTCTACCCGTTTACATTGTTAATTATCGACAAAAATACTAGAAATAAAAGTATCTACAAAAACAAAATTGAGACAATCAGTACAGGAGCAATAAATGGAATTATACTCATTAATTTCAATATGAAATTCATCCTGTAGAATTAACCCTTTACTTTATAGACATGCCTTCTAAATACTAAATCTGTTTGGCTCAAAGATTTAGTTAGTAATAACCCTTTGAAAGCGGGCTTTCATTTGCACACAGTGTAGGCCCAGATCAGAGGGCTCGTGGAACAGCCCTCGTATCAGTGTCAGCACTGTTTGTCATTCAAAATCATCTAGCAGTTTAGTCTTCCATGGTGAGTGGACTCTTAGAGTTAAACACAAATACCCATTCAACTGTTCTGCGTTGATCTCCTGTCACTTAATAATTAGTGTGCTAACAAATTAAAATAACTGTTTAACATGTACGGACCAGTAATAATCATGATCAGCATCAATTACAAATATACTCGATTAACATGGATGCAAGACTGTCAATTTTCAGTACTGATTAAATGCACTCTTGTGTTAATGTATTACCATGGCAACAGTACAAAATCAGATTTGCAACATATAAGCAAACAGCGCATGCTCTGATTAGAAAGCACCCACATGTGCCATCTAATCTGGGTCTACTCCATTTGCAAATGCGTAAAAAGTGCAATTATCTAGGAAAGGTTTAATGAATCAACCAATGAACCAAATGGGCTGATTGTTATATGCTACTGAAATGGAAGCATCGAAATATATATAAAGCACAAAATACTTACTTTTTAATAAATGACAACATAATCAGAACTGGTGGCCTATTAGACCTTATTATCCAAACACATATAAAATTTGTCATACCATATTGCCCCTAATAATCTTACCCACTTTAATATAATAAACTCTCTTATTTCTTGGGAGGGTGAGGGGGCTTACGATCAGTTAGCCAACTATAACCTTATGTAATTACCATTAAATGAAGACATAATGGTTTTCAAACTACCTGTGGTCGCTTAATGCAGACTAATAGCAATGCAGAAATCTCGCATATGTGATTTAAAACTCTCCTGTGTGACTTCAACATTGACTTCATTCTGCTTTGAGGAACCACCAGTGTACAAAAACAATAAGGTCCTTTTTAAAAATATGTAACACAGGCTTAAGTGTTTATTAGAGAGAATACGGTATATATACATACATATATTATATAAAACTTTCACCAAGTTCAATACGACAAATAAAATATCACATGTTTATAGCAATAAAACAGTTGGGTCTTATGACCTTCAGAACGATATGGGCAAATAAGTGATAACAATTGCCAAGTCTGCTTCCAGAGGAGATGCCAATTTTTTATGTCTCATCTTTAGTTTTTCTAAACTATTTCACTATTGCCCAGAACTTAAAAGTTTCTATAAACCTCTAAACAAAGGGGAGACTTTCAGGTACAAAACTTCTTATTTCTCCAATGAACCCCTAGATACTCGTTTCATCTTCTTCAGACATGTTTGACGTTTACCCTAGATACTTGCGACAACTCCCCAAGATACGTGTGACCTTTACCCTAGATATGTCTTCTGTAGCTACATGTGTTACATATAGCCTAGATACGTGTGAAGTCTCCCCTAGATAAAAGTGACATCTAGCCTAATATCTTCCAGAGCTACATGTGTGTGAACTCCTTTTGACACCAGTAATAACTTCAGCTACTTCTGACCTTTCCCCTAGATACTTACGATATTTCCCCTAGATGCATGTTACGTCTCCCCTTGATATGTGTGAAGTCTCCCCTTAATACATGTAAAATCTCCCCTAGATACATGTTACATCTAGCCTAGATGCGTGTGAAATCTCCCCTAGATACTTGTGACATCCAGCCTAGATACATTTGATATATTACTTCAAGCATAAATATGTGTTAAGTCCCTCCTAGATACTTGTGACATCTAGCCTAGATAGGCGTGACGTCTCCCTAGATATGTGTGATGTCTCCCCTAGATGCATGTTACATCTAGCCTAGATACGTATGAAGTCTCCCCTATATATGAGTGTAATCTAGCAAAGACAGGTATGATATCTCCTCAAGAAACATGAGATGCATTCCCTAGATATGAGTGACATCTCCTCTTTATATATGTGACGCCTAGCCTAGATAGGTGTGATGTCAACCCTAGATACATCTGAGGTTTCCCCTAAATATGTTTAACATCTTATGAAAGTAGTAGCTATAACTACTGGCTGTTTTGAGAATGGCCAAAAGGATGTTGGAAATATATAATTTACCGCACAAAATTTTGGCACTGAATAGAAATGAAGCAGACAACAATTTAAATGTAAGACTATCTTCTTGGCATGTTAAAACGAGTCAGATCATTTTCTAGGTACACTAACAAGTGTAAAACATTTTGTATGTTAAATAGGTTGTTACCCAGTAATGTTCTCAGCACATTAAAAAGTGTGAGACAATGTTCTCAACACACTAAAAAGTGTGAGAAAAATGTTTCAACACACATATGAGAAAATATCTCAACACATTAGAGTGTGAGACAATGTTCTCAACACACTAAAGAGTGTGAGACAATGTTCTCAGCACACTAGAGTATGAGACAATGTTCTCAACACACTAAAGAGTGTGAGACAATGTTCTCAGCATGTAAGAGTGTAAGACAATGTTCTCAGCACACTAAAGAGTGTGAGACAATGTTCTCAACACACTAAAGAGTGTGAGACAATGTTCTCAACACACTAAAGAGTGTGAGACAATGTTCTCAACACACTAAAGAGTGTGAGACAATGTTCTCAGCATGTAAGAGTGTAAGACAATGTTCTCAGCACACTAAAGCATTTTAAACAATTTGTTGCTTGGCACGCTACAGAGTGTATATCAATTTGATCAGCATGTTTGAAAATTTATAATCGATCATTCTATTCCCTCCATGAAGCTTGTGTCTAGGTTTTGTATAAGTGTCCGTATAAAGCCCATCTCCTTGCGTGTATTCTAGAAGATGATCCGTGGGTCTTGTGATTCACACCTCAGGCAGTTAGGAGCCATGACCATAGCCAGATTGTTTACATCCATTAAAGTCACGCTTGCATTTTCTGGGGCGGCAAACACCTGTGGAATAGAAAACAGTTCATTTACATCATACTCCTGTATTTGTCATCCGAAGACCCAGAATCAGCTCTGTTTTGAGAATTTTTCGAATGTTCTACTATTACTACGACAACAAATTTTATAATTATTTCAGTATCAGTCACGCTTGCATTTTCTGGGGCAGCAAAACCTGTGAAATAGAAAACAGTTCCAACTAGAATTATCACTAAAGGTGATTGAATACTCCCATTAAGCTCCACAAATGTACATGCTGCCACAAACGGACATGCCATGGACAGACAGACCAACTGACCAACCAACACACACCTATATACCCCCTCTCAAACTTTGTTTGCGGGGGTATAATTACTTCATATTCCTGTACTTGTCACCCTTGCAACAGAGTAGACCCAGAATCGAATGTTTTGTAAATTTTGAATGCTCTACGACAACAGGTTTGATAATTATTTTAGTATTTGATATTTTACAATAATTAAACTGATATTCAAAGTATAGACGGATATTGGTACCGCTCATTATTACCTGTAAAAACCTAATGAGGTAAGCCAGAAGAAGGCGATTGATCTCTGGCAGTTTATTGACCACAGCCACAGCAGTCTCTGCATTGGTGTAGTTATCTATACAGTCTGCATAAAATTCCGCTGGAATGAGGGGAGACTCGAGCTCTCTGTACCAGAGCTTGAGAAGGGAGGCTGGGATGTGAGGGTCTGCACATTCTGTCGGAGGCTTCCATTGATCACAGTGGATTTTCAAGGCGTTCACCTCGTCTATGTCACCCGGTACTCTGGAACAACGACAATATTCGTGACAGAGAGACAGACAAAAAAACAATACAGTTTTACTTTTAACGTTGGATTATCCCTTTACCCCATAAAACATTTTGCAAACAAAGTAGACCCAAATCAGATGGATCCTATAGTAAGCATCTGATAAAGGTATGCTCCGTTTACTTCAATCTTTCTCTGTTGAATATTCTAGTAAGAAATAATGACATTATGAATATTTATTAAATGAATTAACAGGGAATAAATGTTTGACTCAAAAAGAAACCATTCGAAACAGTGATCAGAACAGAGGGTTTAGTGGAGAGAAATGAATGAGCTATTTTTAATCCTTTCACAAATGAATATTTATGTATGAGCTGATCACTTATGTTTGTATCGTAATTTTAAGGAATTTTCAATCAAGACAACAAAAAGCTGTAAGATCAGATCGGGATAATACCATAAGCAAACAGAGCAGACCCTGATCAGGTGTTTCCTACAGGAGTTTTCTGATCTGTGTCTACTCTGCTTGCAAAGTTGTAAAAAGGTGTTCATATGAAGGAAAGAGTACAATAATGTTTAACTTATGACTCTCATCTGTGTTGCTGGACAGAGGTAAACAGACTTGTGTATACCTAAATATGCCTTCTGTCTGGGCTCCGTTCAGTCTAAGACCCCATTCTGAGAGAGTTGTCTGTATCCATGGCAACCGTCGCTCAGGATAATGGTCCTTTTGCATCTTCATAATGTCCTCCAGTGTACTACCAAACATTGATGGGCAGTAAATGGATTTCTGAAATATAAAAACACCCTAAAATTATAGCACTTTCTGTCAAAAGGGTTAAGCAGAACTAAAATGTACTTACTACTCTAGGGATTCAATGATTTTGTCAACCTTCAAATGAAGCTTACTCTGCGTTTGATGCGAATCTACTGTGTCTGCAAATGCATTAAAAGGTCACCTGTGTGAGGTAAAGGATAAACCCTTTCACCCATAAACATGTCTTTTTTATGTCTTTGCAAACAAAATACACCCACATATAGGAGCCATCTGGTCAGTGTCGGTTATGTTTGCTTGTGAAATAATATAGATTTGATTCTACACGTTTCTGTCGTAATAGAAACATTCAATGTTTATAATGATATTATAAATTTTCAATCAATTAATATTCATGATGTTTTTATTTATTGCTTGAATATTCATGGAGTATTAGTTTAAACATGAACAAAATTACCTTTGCTTATTCTATCTCATCCATTGAAGGTTTGCGAACACCTCGCTTAGCACCAGACTGCATTGTCTTCTCTAGCCGCCGATGACAATGCTCAGCAAAATGGTGGACTGGTACCTTCAGCGATCAAATGGTGGTTACTTTATTGAACACCCAATGACAAAGAATTAGCGACCCAGTGCAATCTTTGTCTGCAAAAGCTTGTTGTCTGCAACAATTCTCAAAGTTAAATTTTCTTCCATTTCTTACCTAACCCAAGATCAAAGATTCAAACAGTTTGGATCATGATGAGACGTTAAGTTACTATGTGTTTTATCAGGACCATAGCTGGATGTACAGGTACTGCATACATATGATAATGATTAGTATCTGAACATGGAAATCACCGATTTACAAACAGTTTGGATCCTGATGAGACATCTAGTAACCTAGTCTTATCAGGATACAATCTTGATATTTGTGTTTATCACCTCCTTTCAGAATTTAGGATTTTTTACCTTTTTTGACCCAGAATGGAAGGAATTTCAAAAATGTAAATTGTAGCAGAACAGTTTTGGCAATGACAATTGTGACTTGGATTAGATGGAGAGGGAATATGTTCATTTACACTGTCTGTCTTTTAGGGTAATAATGGAATAAGTGTGAGATTGGGTGTCCCTAAACTGGTTAAAACCAAAGTGACTATTGTCACTTATCGTTCCAAGGTGGTACTTCCATCTTCTCCCTATTGTTTGTTTTGTCTTTATGCGTCTCTTTGTGTTTTGACAGATATGAACATTTGCTCTTGTTTTCATATTGTGGTGCTGTTCGGGTGGCTGTGTGCTTTGTTTGCGGTGTTTCCTAAATGACCCGTACTTGTACTTTTACACATCTAATCTATTAAAGTAGAATAACATACAGTACACAGGCCCAAAATAAATACAAACAAAAACAAAACATATCTTACACCAATAGTATTCAAAACTTTCTTCCCCATGATGCATGTTGAAACTTATTGAAACTTAAGCCGGTGCTAGGGGGCATGAGCAGTGTTGCACTTTCAATTACTGTTCATGAACAGACTCAATAAAACCGAGTCTGCAATTTTCTCTTTTTGTGTTGCAATTTTTGCTCTCGGGGGATCACCTCCCTTCAGAATTTATACGTTTTATTCCATAGATATACTTTTGCAAACAGAGTAGAGCCAGATCAGATGATTGTAGGAGCCAACTGACCTTGGTCTGCTCTGTTTGACAGACGTATTATTATAACAGAATAATACAGATCTGATTCTACAGTTTCTGCCTTGGCCAAAACTTCATATGTTCATGTCATTATAAAAATCTAGCTAACTACTATTCAAGGTGCTATTATTTCATGGAGTAAATGGTAAATATCAGAGAGTAATATAATAAGTTGTAGTGTATGCAGCATCCACTCATAACAGGCCTGATTTACGCGAATTCATCATGCAGAGCATTCCGAACTATTTCGATGCCAAATTCGAAATTGTAATTTGTTAAATCATTTAGGAAAAATAAAAATTTCAGATAAATGAAATGATAAACTTGAGGCTGAGATAAACAATGAAGTCCCTGATCTTGTTTGTGGTGCAGGTTGGCGACATTGGTGGTGAAAGAGTTGAACCTTTACCACACAACAAGAGGGCCTGAAAGGCCCTGATATCGCTCACCAGACAATCAGAGAAGAAGATTTTCACTACATGTTTCTATAGAAAATTAGCCAGCCCTGGGCAGGGTCAATTTTAATCCAGGGGCATAATTTTTATAACTTTGGTAGAGGACCTTAAAATGATGCTGTGTGCCACATATGAAAGCTGAATACCTTCCAGTTTCAGGAGAAGATTTTCAAAGTTTTCACTACATGTTTCTATAGAGAGAATAATGGTGTTGTTAACACCCTTTCCTCCATAAATAGGCCTTTCAACCCCTTGGCAAACAGAGTATACCAAGATCAGATGACTGATCAGGGTCTGCTATGTTTGCTTTTGACATGATATAGTTCTGATTCTAGTATTTATCAGGTCACAGTTTTTGCTTATTCATCCACAATAGAAATTATGTTAATTAATATTCATGATGTCATTATCTCCTACAAGAATATTCATTCATGGTCTAAAGGGTTAAGAAATGACTAACTCTACCCTACATAATTGTAAGCCACAGCACTCCAAGCTAATACACAGTGAGTGCACTTGTCTGCAGTATACTGCTTGACCTAATTATCAGTGACCAGTAAAGTATCTGATTGTTCTAATCTGCAGCCAGCTATACAAAAATGGTCACCCCTGGGACGGGGTCAATTTTGACCCCAAGGGCATAATATATATAACATTTGCACAGAACCTGATCATGATGTTATGTGCCAAATATGAAAGCTGAGAACCATCCAGTTTCAGAGGAGAAGATTTTCAAAGTTTCACTATATGTTTCTATTGAAAACTGAACACCCCTGGGGCGGGGCCAATTTTGAACCCAGGGGCATAATTTATACACTTTTTGTAGAGGACCTGAACATGATGCTATGTGCCAAATATGAAAGCTGAGAACCCTGTAGATTCAGAGGAGAAGATTTTCAAAGTTGTCACTATATGTTTCTATTCAAAACTGGCTACCCCTTGGGCGGGGCCAATTTTGACCCCAGGGCCATAATTTATATAGCTTTTGTAGAGGACCTGAACATGATGCTATGTGCCAAATATGAAAGCTGAGAATTTTGTAGATTCAGAGGAGAAGATTTTCAAATTTGTCACTATATGTTTCAATAGAAAACAAGGCACCCCTGGGGCGGGGCCAATTTTGACCCCAGGGGCAAAATTTATATAACTTTTGTAGAGGACCTAAAGATGATGCTATGTACCAAAGATGAAAGCTGAGAACCCTGTAGATTCAGAGGAGAAGATTTTTAAAGGTTCAAATTGTTGACGCCCGACGACGGACGACGCACGACACACGACGGACGACAACGGACGACGGACATCAAGTGATCACAAAAGCTCACCATGAGCACAAAAGTGCTCTGGTGAGCTAAAAAGTAGACCCAGATCAGATAATTCATGTAAAACTCAATTAAACATGGACTGCTCTGTTCGCTTATGACATAATACATACATGTATATCCATTTCTACAGTTCTTCCATGGTCATAACAACTCTTGTTCAAATGCTATGTTAAAATTAAAGGAGTTTAACTTTATATATACACTGTAAAATTAACGGAGTTTTTATATATAATAACATAATTCTGCAATTAACTGGTCAAAAGCTATGAAACTGCAATTATTGGATGAAGAGTAATAAATCAGAGGCTGAAGAGAAAACAAATCTGTAATTATTGGATGAAGAGTTAAAAATCTTTATCCATTGGGTGAAGAGACAAATCTGTAACCACTGGGTGAGGAGACAAATCTGTAACCACTGGGTGAAGAGACATGAATCTGGTAACATTGGGATAAATACCATGTATCTTCTAACACTAGATCAAAAGCCATAAATCTGCAATGGGTCTAAAGCTATAAATCTGCATTCAGTGTATCTAAAGCTATCAATCTGCAATTACAGTGTCCAAGCTCATTACTAAGGGTTAGTTCCTAAATGTAAGCACATTTTCATGTTATTTATTCAGATAGTGTTTTTATATGCAGACATTTCTAAAAGTAGCAAAAAGTAGTTTATGCTATTGAGATCTAACTAAAGCTAGCAAACATTTCACTCTAAATATTATTGCATTATTGAAACCTGAAAGAGATATTCTACAGACAGTGCAATAGACATCATTCCCAAATTTGTAGCTGCACATGTATATGAACTTAAATTCAATGGAACCTTGACAAAAAAACAGATGAGAAATAATGATTGTATTAATATAAATAGTCCAATGGAACCATGACAAATAACCAGGTGAAAAATAAATAAATGTGTATGAATATTATATATAGTTCAATGGAACCTTGAAAAATATCTATGTAAGAAGTGCCACCAGTAGGTGGAGGCACCGCTAGTTAACGCTGTGGGACAAATAGCTCTGGGTGGCAGACAACTGGTTCTGGGTAGCAGACAACTAGAGCTTGGTCAGGGATATGTGATGGGTTAGAGCAACTGGTTCTGTCAGGGGGACAACTTTTTCTAGGTGAGAGAAAACTTCCTATGGACTTGGCCAACTGGCTCTGGATGACAGACAACTGACTCTGAATGGCAGGCAACTGGTGGGGAGAAAGTTGCTATATATTATGGACAACAGGCTATTAGTGGCGAATGGATATAGGTTGGGGACAGCGCTTACTACAGGTGGTAGACGAATGGTTCTAAGTAAGGGGGGGGGCACTGACTATAGGTGGAAGGAAAATTGACTATAAATGACACACGACAGGCTATAAATGTGGGAAAATGTGCAACAGATGCAGACGACTTATATTGATAACAATCAACTAGCTATAGGTGGCAGATGATTGGTTATGTGACGGCAGTCAACCAGGTATAGGTGGTAGGTGACGGGTTATGTGATAGCAGTCAACTAGCTATAGGTGCAGATAACTGGATATGTGATGGCAGTCAACTGACTTAAGGAGACGAGTGACTAGTTATTGCAATGGCAGTCAACTGGCTGTCAACTATCAAAATGTTCATTGAAATGCACAAACACCAATGCAGTAGATTAGTGTGAGATTACCAGTAACCAGTGAGTTAGATAAGGAAAGTTTTCAAACCTTTATTCCATGATTATTCATATAAGAAATAATTATATGTCATACATATTGTTTTAGGGCATGAATGATACTATAAAATCTGTATTAACATAATTCCGTAGGCAAATTTAAAAAAATCAAACAGCTGTTCTGGGTCTACCATATTTGCATAGGAGTTAAAATGCATGAAAATGTATATTTATGGAGTAAAGGTTTAAGGTACAATATTTTTGTCATATTTCTCCACCAAGTCATACCTAAGAGAGGCAATTCTAATTGGTAGCAATAAGATAAGATTTGATAGAGAAAATAAGAAATATTTGTAGATCAGTATTCCTCTTTTCTGCCTCACTGGAGGTGAAGGGCAACATGGGTTAGTGAAGTATGGTGAGATAAGCAGTAACTCTCAGCACACTACAGGACAATCCACATTTACATTTACAAACAAACTCTACTATACCAAAACACAACCTTCAGGCGTTTTCACCTTCTACACGTTGAATATTCATGTAAGAAATAACGACATCGTGAATCTTAATTAGAATAATTTCATAATGACATATGAACGCAGGAATTTTTACCGCGGTAGAAACTGTAAAAATCATATCTATATCATTCCGTTAAGCAAACGGACTAGACCCTGATCAGACGGCTCCTATAGGAGTTGCCCTACCTTTGCTAGTAATATTACAGATCCGATTCATAAGTTTCTGAAACAAACATACTTGTATATAGTGCCATTATAAAAGTTCAGTTAATCAATGATATCATTATTTCATGAATAAGGGTTGATATTTCAATGTGTTTTTGTACAATATTATGCTAACTGTGCTGAAAACTACATAACGTTTGATGAGTAAAGTACAATGTAATCAGAACAAGAACAAGACCAGGTCCTGAGATCATAAAAACATTTCGCTTGTGTTCGAGTTCATTCTCAAGCATTTGACCAATCAAATGGCCAATCAGAAACTTGAGAATGAATTCAGACTCATATTCAGAACTTTCATAACCTTGGACCAAAGTCCTGAGATTATAGAAACATTTTGCTTGTGTCTATGTTCAATCTCAAGTATGTGATTAGTCAGATTTAAAGTATAACTGTATTCAAAATTTGACCGATCAGGGTCCATGCTTATAAAGCTTTTAGTTGAGTCAGAGTTCGTTCTCAAGCTTTTGATTGGTCAGATTTGAGCCTTTGGCTCAAATCGGACCAATCAAAAGCTTGAGAACTCAAATCTGACCAATCAAAAGCTTGTACATTTTCTGCAAAAGCCAAAACTTGCTGTGTCCATAAAACTGTTGTAAACATTCATCATATAAATACCCATGATGTCATTATTTCTTTTATGAACATTCATCAGTTATAGTATTATTGAATGTGAGACATGTAATGGCAAAAGGTGCAAGAAACTTGTAAGAAAAGACTCTTTAGGGGACAAAAAATCCTGAAAGTGTCACTTGTCCTGCAAAACAGAGAAAACAGAAAAGAAATCCCAGTTTGTCCTGCAATATAAAGAAGGGCAGTCAAACACAGGACAAGAAGACAACTGAAAGTTCCATGTTGGCAAAGACACTTGAAGAAATCCTCCATTTACGTTCTGTACCTGTTGAAATTTCGAAGTCAGTTTCTGTAAAATTCTGCAGACGTACCGGTATTATACTCTAATAATAGTATTCTAACACAAAACCTCCCTTCCCCGAGGGTGTCTAAAGCTGAACAAATAAATTTGATTTCATATACCCTCTACATGCTTTAACATTTATTCAAACTTTTATCTGTAAAATCAGATCTACAAATTCCATTAGCTAACAGAGCATACCCTGATCCTTCATGAGCTGTCTGATCTAGGTCCACTTTGTTTGCAAAAGGCGTGACAATGCATTTCCATAACGGAAACTAGACTGATGTAATAGCGGATGTAGACCCAAATTATCCATTTGATCTGGGTCTACACTATTTGTCTGTTTGGTTGTCTGACCGAATACGTCCATTTGATCTGGATCTACACTATTTGTCTGTATGGTTGTCTGACCGAATACTTAGGGTAACTAAACCCAGATGATCCATTTGATCTGGATCTACACTATTTGTCTGGTTGTCTGACTGAATACTTCAGGTAATTAGTATTCTCAATATTTGTCAATTATGGCTGGAATGAATTCTTAAACACCTTACATCATACACACACCTTTTGGTATCTATGCAAACAGAATAGACAAAGATCAGACATCAGCGTGAAATCTATTTGCTGTTGCAATATTATAAATCTTTTTTGCTCTTTTGGCTTATGAAGAAACATATGCTTTTCTCTAAATTTACTCTAGTATTTTGGGTAAAATGATTAAAAAATACTTTTCATTATCAAATTTCAGCTTTACAATCTGTTAATATACCACGGTTAATCAAGGTATTGTACAGAATCAACAATTGCTTTGAGAGTGAAATATCTGCTTTGATTGGTAGGTGTGAGCCCGGTCACTTTTGCCCTTCTTTATTCTATATAAAAACAGGCATTTTCTGCATCCCATAGCTACTTACAGGCATAGATTTGGGTTATACCCTCTTAACACGTTCATATTTAGTCCAAACACAGTCTCTAGATCACCAGAAAACAAGGTCAAGAACGTTGACTTTTTTCGCTACACACAAAAGTATGAACACACCGTCTATTTTCGCTTTAAATTTGGGCCATTCTGACGCTCTACACACATATTTCCCAACATCCACCAGAGGAAGTAGTCCTGAAAGAGAGTCACAAAAAATGACCCCAAATGGCAGAGAATACACACAATAACTTGAAAATATGCAATTATTCAGCCTGTCAAGTTCTTAAGAGACATTTATTAGCTCATATTTAAAGCACTGCAGTTCTAAAGAACTACTTCTTACTGTACTACGACCTCCGGAAGCAATTGCTCACCGGGGTCACACCAGAGTATACCCCCAATCTTATTTGAAATAGTATTTTTCAAATTAGTCTAAGTATTTAGATTATTTTGACTGAAAAACAACAAAAAGCAAGCTGATCTGACCATATTTGAATGATCTGGGAGCTTTCGAAAAGTCGACCCCTGTCGGCTAAATTGGCTATGCGGAATAAGCTGTTAGATGGCGATGTAGGCGAAAACTATAATCCTAATTTCTTGAAAAGTTTTCATTTGATCTTGATGAAATAAAAGGCATAGCATCTCTCAGGCATTGATCTGTTAGAAAACAGCCAAATTATTAACTCTGATTCACAAAAAATACCCTTAAACTGGATATTTTAGTGATAACTGGTGTAAAATTTGGCTGAAATTCTTCAGTTTAAGACTAAAATTGTCTATAAAATGGCCTAATCATGAAGATCTTATACTGAGTTTGGATCCAGATCCTTATTTTAGCATGGACAAGCAAGTTCGAAATGCTAAATCGGGTTGAAATGATCGTCGCTTGTGATCAGCGCCCTAAAGAAGATGTACGGTATGAGTCAGCTTTCATGCCCCCGCGACAGGCACCTCTCCTTTCCAGAAGGGTATTTCAAGCACAAGAAGCAGAAAAAGACTGCCCAATCAGATTTCACTCAACAGTGCAGGGTGAATTTTAGCATAAAAGGACATTGCTTCCTATGGTTTGCATACCTTCAGTCACTGTCAGCATTAATCGAAGATCTCAGCCGCATGTAGCCGGCTTCGGCGGAAGCAGCACCGAGTAGCCGCAAAAGCCTTTTCACCATAGACCGGCTGGTATTTCCTGTCATGCTCAGTGGTGTTGTACATGGTTCCTACCCCAGTGCAAAGTACTGGCTCAAAGAATATGCCACACAAAGCCAAACTATGGAAAAATGTGTCCTTCGTGATGTGCCGCCAAGGCCTGAAAAACAGGGAAACCACATAAAATATACAAAAATCCTTGAAAAATGCTTTAAGATACATGTTCAGAACTCTAATTTGAGTGTTTATGTTATGATTTAGCTAAATATTGTTGTTTCTTTAGTGAAACTGTTAAGTTATGAGAAATTCACAATAAAAACAATGCTTTGTTACCTTTCTAAAGTCATCTGACCAACTTAGGTACCTCTTAAATCCAGAAATGGAAGGAGAACGTCGGATATCTGTACTATTTCATTTTTGTCGTACCCTTTATTACTTTTCTACAGTTACTCTGTTTGCAGCTCAATCATTGAGTACACTAGCGATAGGTGGATATAGTATGTTCAATTAAATGGGTTTTTTTGTTATATATGCACTTTACCACTGTATTTGCTGTCGCGGTTGTTGTAGATTAGTCGGAGAGGGGATACGTTTATTTACACTGTTTGTCTTTTAGGATTGGGATGGAATAAGGGTGAGGTTGGGCGCCAATAAACCGGTTTAAACCCCCGGTGACTTTTGTCACTGACCGTTCCAAGGCATTACTTCCATCTTCCTCCTATTGTATGTTTGTTTTGTCTTTGTGCGTCTCTTGTTGTTTTTTCTACCTATGTACATTTGCTGTTTCCTTGTGTTGCTGTTCGGGCGAGTGTTTGTTCTGTATGTGGTGTTTCCTGCATGACTCATTTTTGTACTTTTAGCTTCACCATATTCAAAGAACCTCATAACAGAGGGCACTCAAACTTCAAAACTCAAGGCCAGCAGATACAAATAGATTTCAGAAATAGAAATAGCATTCTTTTCCCTTGCTTAGCAGCCACAGAAATTACAGTCGCGTCTGTTTGAAGCTACAAATAAGGGTTAAGAGTCGCCCGCTTTGCATGCTTGATGAACAATCTTTAGCGGTTACAATTTATGTAGTGCTCTGCACTGTTAAAGTTATTAAATGTAGAAAAAATGCAATAAAACTAGAAAAAGACACTCTGAAAATGCAAATTTGATTGAGATGAATATTAGATCTTGGAAATTATGTAAGAAAACACATTGGAAGAGCCAAATAAAATGACAGGAAGCACCGAAAGAGTCGGTCGCGCGGCTAGATCCAATGAAAAACTGCGATTTATGCGCTTCAAGCTAAATTTATGAGATGCTAAATGCTGGAATCTGTCCGAAACTTCACGAAATACTTTACTTTGCCAAATTTGATACATATGAGGGACCTTTGATTCCAGAAACAGATATTTCTCAAGCAGGGAGATGTCAAAAATTAGCCTAACGCAATTTTAGGAAGGCTTTCGGGCGATATCGACACTTCAAAGTTGCCCGTCATTAGCCAAAATTTCTCAATTTAATAAAAAATGCTTGAAATTCAACAAAAATATACTCAGCCGGGTTGTTCTATGCTGTTTAGATCCAGATCACAGAGCCTATCAAGGCCAAATAGTCTGATATAAGTGCAGGAGAGGTCTTTATACTGAACCGTTTAACACATTTTTTTAAAAAATCTCAATTTCTTCAAATTTACTGAGATCTGTTGAAAACTCTCTCATGTGCAAGCTTCTTTAGTCATAAATTACCTACATGTGAAATTTCAGGGCAGTAATCCTTACCGTTTTGAAGATATTCCATTTTAACAGTTTCTGTTAGAGCATACCTCCAATCTTATTTGAAATAGTATTTTTCAAATTAGTCTAAGTATTTAGATTATTTTGACTGAAAAACAACAAAAAGCAAGCTGATCTGACCATATTTGAATGATCTGGGAGCTTTCGAAAAGTCAACCCCTGTCGGCTAAATTGGCTATGCGGAATAAGCTGTTAGATGGCGATGTAGGCGAAAACTATAATCCTAATTTCTTGAAAAGTTTTCATTTAATCTTGATGAAATAAAAGGCATAGCATCTCTCAGGCATTGATCTGTTAGAAAACAGCCAAATTATTAACTCTGATTCACAAAAAATACCCTTAAACTGGATATTTTAGTGATATCTGGTGTAAAATTTGGCTGAAATTCTTCAGTTTAAGACTAAAATTGTCTATAAAATGGCCTAATCATGAAGATCTTATACTGAGTTTGGATCCAGATCCTTATTTTAGCATGGACAAGCAAGTTCGAAATGCTAAATCGGGTTGAAATGATCGTCGCTTGTGATCAGCGCCCTAAAGAAGATGTACGGTATGAGTCAGCTTTCATGCCCCCGCGACAGGCACCTCTCCTTTCCTGAAGGGTATTTCAAGCACAAGAAGCAGAAAAAGACTGCCCAATCAGATTTCACTCAACAGTGCAGGGTGAATTTTAGCATAAAAGGACATTGCTTCCTATGGTTTGCATACCTTCAGTCACTGTCAGCATTAATCGAAGATCTCAGCCGCATGTAGCCGGCTTCGGCGGAAGCAGCACCGAGTAGCCGCAAAAGCCTTTTCACCATAGACCGACTGGTATTTTCTGTCATGCTCAGTGGTGTTGTACATGGTTCCTACCCCAGTGCAAAGTACTGGCTCAAAGAATATGCCACACAAAGCCAAACTATGGAAAAAATGTGTCCTTCGTGATGTGCCGCCAAGGCCTGAAAAACAGGGAAACCACATAAAATATACAAAAATCCTTGAAAAATGCTTTAAGATACATGTTCAGAACTCTTATTTGAGTGTTTATGTTATGATTTAGCTAAATATTGTTGTTTCTTTAGTGAAACTGTCAAGTTATGAGAAATTCACAATAAAAACAATGCTTTGTTACCTTTCTAAAGTCATCTGACCAACTTAGCTTCACCATATTCAAAGAACCCCATAACAGAGGGCACTCAAACTTCAAAACTCAAGGCCAGCAGATACAAATAGATTTCAGAAATAGAAATAGCATTCTTTTCCCTTGCTTAGCAGCCACAGAAATTACAGTCGCGTCTGTCTGAAGCTACAAATAAGGGTTAAGAGTCGCCCGCTTTGCATGCTTGATGAACAATCTTTAGCGGTTACAATTTATGTAGTGCTCTGCACTGTTAAAGTTATTAAATGTAGAAAAAATGCAATAAAACTAGAAAGAGACACTCTGAAAATGCAAATTTGATTGAGATGAATATTAGATCTTGGAAATTATGTAAGAAAACACATTGGAAGAGCCAAATAAAATGACAGGAAGCACCGAAAGAGTCGGTCGCGCGGCTAGATCCAATGAAAAACTGCGATTTATGCGCTTCAAGCTAAATTTATGAGATGCTAAATGCTGGAATCTGTCCGAAACTTAACGAAATACTTTACTTTGCCAAATTTGATACATATGAGGGACCTTTGATTCCAGAAAAAGATATTTCTCAAGCAGGGAGATGTCAAAAAGTAGCCTAACGCAATTTTAGGAAGGCTTTCGGGCGATATCGACACTTCAAAGTTGCCCGTCATTAGCCAAAATTTCTCAATTTAATAAAAAATGCTTGAAATTCAACAAAAATATACTCAGCCGGGTTGTTCTATGCTGTTTAGATCCAGATCACAGAGCCTATCAAGGCCAAATAGTCTGATATAAGTGCAGGAGAGGTCTTTATACTGAACCGTTTAACACATTTTTTTTAAAAATCTCAATTTCTTCAAATTTACTGAGATCTGTTGAAAACTATCTCATGTGCAAGCTTCTTTAGTCATAAATTACCTACATGTGAAATTTCAGGGCAGTAATCCTTACCGTTTTGAAGATATTCCATTTTAACGGTTTCTGTTATAGAGTATACCCCCAATCTTATTTGAAATTGTATTTTTGAAATTAGTCTAAGTATTTAGATTATTTTGACTGAAAAACAACAAAAAGCAAGCTGATCTGACCATATTTGAATGATCTGGGAGCTTTCGAAAAGTCGACCCCTGTCGGCTAAATTGGCTATGCGGAATAAGCTGTTAGATGGCGATGTAGGCGAAATCTATAATCCTAATTTCTTGAAAAGTTTTCATTTGATCTTGATGAAATAAAAGGCATAGCATCTCTCAGGCATTGATCTGTTAGAAAACAGCCAAATTATTAACTCTGATTCACAAAAAATACCCTTAAACTGGATATTTTAGTGATAACTGGTGTAAAATTTGGCTGAAATTCTTCAGTTTAAGACTAAAATTGTCTATAAAATGGCCTAATCATGAAGATCTTATACTGAGTTTGGATCCAGATCCTTATTTTAGCATGGACAAGCAAGTTCGAAATGCTAAATCGGGTTGAAATGATCGTCGCTTGTGATCAGCGCCCTAAAGAAGATGTACGGTATGAGTCAGCTTTCATGCCCCCGCGACAGGCACCTCTCCTTTCCAGAAGGGTATTTCAAGCACAAGAAGCAGAAAAAGACTGCCCAATCAGATTTCACTCAACAGTGCAGGGTGAATTTTAGCATAAAAGGACATTGCTTCCTATGGTTTGCATACCTTCAGTCACTGTCAGCATTAATCGAAGATCTCAGCCGCATGTAGCCGGCTTCGGCGGAAGCAGCACCGAGTAGCCGCAAAAGCCTTTTCACCATAGACCGGCTGGTATTTCCTGTCATGCTCAGTGGTGTTGTACATGGTTCCTACCCCAGTGCAAAGTACTGGCTCAAAGAATATGCCACACAAAGCCAAACTATGGAAAAAATGTGTCCTTCGTGATGTGCCGCCAAGGCCTGAAAAACAGGGAAACCACATAAAATATACAAAAATCCTTGAAAAATGCTTTAAGATACATGTTCAGAACTCTAATTTGAGTGTTTATGTTATGATTTAGCTAAATATTGTTGTTTCTTTAGTGAAACTGTCAAGTTATGAGAAATTCACAATAAAAACAATGCTTTGTTACCTTTCTAAAGTCATCTGACCAACTTAGGCGACCTCTTAAATCCAGAAATGGAAGGAGAACGTCGGATATCTGTACTATTTCATTTTTGTCGTACCCTTTATTACTTTTCTACAGTTACTCTGTTTGCAGCTCAATCATTGAGTACACTAGCGATAGGTGGATACAGTATGTTCAATTAAATGTTTTTTTGTTATATATGCACTTTACCACTGTATTTGCTGTCGCGGTTGTTGTAGATTAGTCGGAGAGGGGATACGTTTATTTACACTGTTTGTCTTTTAGGATGGGGATGGAATAAGGGTGAGGTTGGGCGCCAATAAACCGGTTTAAACCCCCGGTGACTTTTGTCACTGACCGTTCCAAGGCGGTACTTCCATCTTCCTCCTATTGTATGTTTGTTTCGTCTTTGTGCATCTCTTGTTGTTTTTTCTACCTATGTACATTTGCTGTTTCCTTGTGTTGCTGTTCGGGCGAGTGTTTGTTCTGTATGTGGTGTTTCCTGCATGACTCATTTTTGTACTTTTAGCTTCACCATATTCAAAGAACCCCATAACAGAGGGCACTCAAACTTCAAAACTCAAGGCTAGCAGATACAAATAGATTTCAGAAATAGAAATAGCATTCTTTTCCCTTGCTTAGCAGCCACAGAAATTACAGTCGCGTCTGTCTGAAGCTACAAATAAGGGTTAAGAGTCGCCCGCTTTGCATACTTGATGAACAATATTTAGCGGTTACAATTTATGTAGTGCTCTGCACTGTTAAAGTTATTAAATGTAGAAAAAATGCAATAAAACTAGAAAGAGACACTCTGAAAATGCAAATTTGATTGAGATGAATATTAGATCTTGGAAATTATGTAAGAAAACAAATTGGAAGAGCCAAATAAACAGTGATACGAGGCCGCATCGTGAGTCAAGTATTACTTCCTAGGGCGAAGCTACTATTGGCCGAACTGCCACCACGACCACGTGACTGGAGCAATGGTATAAAAACGCCGGCTCCAGATCACTGCGCCCTCTTCACGCTCGGATCCACTCTGCACTGCACTGCACAAAGGTTTACCTATACCTGAAAGGTAAGTCTCACGCATTGCACCTCACATATCTTTGTATTCATGTATTCATTGTATTTATATGCTCAATAACACTCTCGGCTTCACATCAAGTGGCACTGCGAGCAAATTGGTTTGTTTATTTTTGCATTTTTGGTGTTTGTATTTTAATAAGCAGACGGCACACGTGGTAGCACGTGGTCTGAATATTTCTAATACGGACATTTCTTCGTTATTTTGCAATTTATTCTAGTGAAGTAGCATTTATCTTTCATATATTGTATATTATATTTGTGTTTACAACTTTTTCTTTGAAAAATTTCACCATGGCAATGCAACCATTAAATGTGTTTGACTGTGCACCCGATGACCTCCGAACCATTCCGCAACTAGGGGAGACCACAGCTAATAAGGTTCTCACCTTAGCTAAACAAGCTTTAGCTGAGGGGAGATCCATATCAGTTGAGGAGTTAATTGCTATCAACGCAAAGGTGCAGTGGGCGGAGTTGGTCAAATCTGGCCAACTCATTCTTATTGCACCCGAGGCTATGACGAAACCAACCATAGAGAGCCTCATGGATTTATTCAAATCATTCTCGAGTCAAATTTTAGGGAGAATGAGTTTTGGAACAGAGGACAGAGCACTCTATGGACGGTCTGGTTAGGCAGGTTAGGGATGTTCGTCAGCAATTAGCTGATACTACTGCTGAAACGAGTCAGAACCTCAGCCAGCTGTCTTCCTTGATCAATGTTCAAGAAAGACGGTTGGGTGAGATGGATTCGAGGCTAAGCAACCAGGAGAGAAAATTTACTTTGCCTCCTCCTGGATTTAATTCAAAATTAAACCTGCAGAGCCCGACCGCCGATACTGAGGCTGTCATTGAAAGCAGAACTCAGGGGGGAGTCTATGTTGGGACAAGTGATAGGAGGGATAGGATGCACAATCATACCCATTCATCTCGGGATCATTCCAGGAGTCCTGATAGGAGTCGTAGATCTAGGTCTAAGTCTCCTCAGAGTCCTAGGATGCAGACCTTTTCTGGTGCCCCCTCGGCAATTAAATTTGATGTTTTTCTTTTGAAAATTCATGAGGGTGGCAGCTCGTCGTGCTTGGGATCAATTGAAATGTTTAGACAAATTTTTTGATTGTCTTACAGACCAAGCATTGGAATATGCAAATCGTTCCAATGCTTCCAATAATTTTAATGATCTAGTGGCTGATATGAAGGCACGGTTTGATTACCGTGATGAGCCATTAGCCGCTCGACAAAAGCTGTCCACAATTAAACAGGACACTGAATCGGAAGAAGAATTTCTTCAGAAAATTCAGGCTCTTGCAAATGACGGTTACCGTGATTGCAAGAATCTGGATATTCTGAACGGAATAATGACAGAATCCTTTCTTCGCGGTTTAAAAAATAAAGAGTCTGCACTTGAAGCTTTGGGTCGTAAGCCAGGCACTCTGCAGGAAGCCTTGAAATATGTCAAGGCCTATGCTGCCAATGCCAAGGTTCTAGGTCTCAGCAAGCAGGTGAAATTTGACCAGAACGCAGTCTCTGTCATACCTGATGACTCGCTCAAACAGCTGAGTGACGCCATTTTGCAAGGTATGGAGAGTTTACTGAGGACTCACTTGGATCCTCAGAGGTCAAGGTCCAGATCCCCAAGCCCATACACTAGCCCAAGAAAAGATATTGGTCAAAAGGACACTGGTCGTGATCCCTATTGGCATGAGCGATCTAGGAGACCCTATGAGGCACCAGCTGGTCGGTACAATAACCGTCCAGCCGGAGTGCATTACAGTAGATCTCCTGATCGGGGATACTACAGGTCACCTGATCGTTTCAGGGGTGCCTATTCTGGGTCTTCAGATAGGCAAAATAGGGGTTACTCGCCAAGCCCTTCTAGAAACTATGGTTATGGCCAAAATAGGTATCCCCCTAGTCCCAAAGGTTACCGTGATAGGGACTACAACAGTAGGGATAGAAACTGGAACAATTCTCCCCGTAGGGATCCCTATCCTGATAGAGGAAATAGGGATTCTCGGGATCGTGGCACTGGTCAGCCCCGCCGCGAAAACAAATATCACAGTAGGTCGGTCAGTCCTTCACCTGTGAGCACAGAGACAGAAAATGCTTTAAACTGTTAGAGGCTGCTTGTGCAAACGACCAACAAGTGGCCTTCTCTGGAACTCTGGGTCGTGATGATATATTTTCTGTACATTTGACAAAAGGATATTCTGTTTTTTTTAATACTTTAATTGCCTCTGTACCTGTAAAAGCATTGTTAGACAGTGGAGCCATGATAAGTATTTTGCAAGAGTCCAAATTTAAGGACATTTTGAAAAATCATACAACTGTTGGATCATGTTTGCTTCAGGGCATAGGTTCTGAGCCAATACAGGGTTCCATAGTTGAAAAAATTCCATTAACAATAGGACAATATACCATTTTGCATACTTTTTGTATTGCCCCCATAGACAATCCTTGTATTTTCTAGATATTTTAAAGCCATTGGGGGCTGTCATTGATTTTAGAAACAATACTTTGGAAATTGACGGTGTAAAACATACTTTGGAAATTAATTCAAATGATCAGGGCTGCAAGGTCTACAATGCAAGGAGGGTAGTAATTCCTCCAAATTCTATTGGATTTTTAGAATTGAAATTGGAAAAGTCTTTGCCTACTGGATTTGTGGTAGAACCTATTCAAAAGAATTGTTTAATTTCATCTGTATATGGTGAAGGTGAAAAAGTAAATGTCAAAGTCATCAATGACTCTGATTCTTATAAACTTTTTAAAAGGGATGCTTATATAGGTCAAGCTGAATTGGCATCACCTGTGACAGATGATGACATAACAAGATCAAAGGTTAATAGCTCTACACAACAAACTGACAAATTGCCAGAGCATCTTGCTGAGATGTTTCAAAAAGCAGTGGTTAATTTGAATAATGAATAGAAAAAAGAGTTCCGTGACTTGCTGATAGAATTTCAATCAGTTTTCTCCTGTAATAACTTTGATTTAGGCTGTCTCAAAAATGTAGAGCATAAAATTGTGACAACTGACAACGTGCCTGTGAAAGACAAGTTTAGACGAACTCCACTTAAGTTCCAACAACAGGAAAAGGACTACATTGACAAACTGTTGCAACAGGGAGTTATTGAACCATCTGCATCTGAGTGGTCCTCCGCACCAGTCTTGGTCCGTAAGAAAACTGGAGACCTCAGATATTGCATTGATTATAGGGCTTTAAATAGTAAAACCATTAAAGACAATTTTAATCTCCCAATCATTGAAGATTGTTTAGATTCCATGCAGGGAAAGAAACTTTTCTGTGTCCTTGATCTCTGTAGTGGTTACAATCAAATCCCTCTTGCAAAAGACTCTCGAGACAAGACTAGTTTTACGACATGATTTGGAACTTATCAGTGGACTCGCCTACCTATGGGTCTTTGCAACAGCCCAGCCACTTTTCAGCGTGCCATGCAACTGGTTCTAAAAGGTTAACTTGGGAAGAGGTTATTGTTTATCTTGATGACCTCATCATTTTAGGCTCTGATTTTAAAAACACTATGTCAAGTTTGAGAAAAGTTTTCACTCGTTTTCAACAAAATTCTCTGAAGTTTAAACCCAGCAAGTGCACTTTCTTCAAGAAAGAAGTGGAATTTTTGGGTAAACTTGTCAGTGAAAAGGGAGTTTCTATTTCGCCTGACAAAATGGATATTCTGAAAAGTTGGACTAGACCGACAAACACGAAAGAATTACAGTCCTTTCTTGGTTTCATGAATTATCATAGAAATCATATCAGAGGTTTTGCTAGGATCGCTGAAATACTATACAGTTTATCCAATGACAAATACTTTCACTGGACTGATAGGCATGAACAGGCATTTATTGAATTAAAGGATGCAGCTGTTAAGTCCCCTTTACTTTGTCATCCAACCCCTGACGGGACATTCATATTGGACGTTGATGCTAGTGGAAAACAAATTGGCGGAGCATTGTCCCAAAATTCAGGACGGTGTGGTTAAACCCATTAGTTTTGGCAGTTATACATTGCTGCCATGTCAAAGAAAATATTGCACTACCAGAAAGGAACTTCTTAGTTTAGTAAGGTTTTGCAGGACATATAGACATTACTTGCTTGGACATCCATTTCTGATTAGGACTGATCATAATAGTCTAGTCTGGCTGACTAGGTTCTAACATATTGAGGGTCAGTTAGCTAGATGGCTTGAGGAACTTTCTCAATATAATATGGCAATTGTTCACAGAAAAGGTTGTGAACATAAAAATGCAGATGCATTAAGCCGCATTGGAGATAATCTGAAATCTTGCAACTGTTATAACGCAGGGGCGGATCTAGGGAGTCTCCCATGTGGTGGATGTGCATACTGTACTAGAGCACATAACCAATGGTCTCGTTTTGAGGAGGATGTTGATGATGTTGTTCCTTTGGCAATTAGGTCAACCGAAGCCTTGATAGATGCTTCTCCAAGCATAGGTTCATCAAATTGGGTTGAAGGTTTGACACCTGGACAGTTAAGGAATGATCAATTAGAGGATTCTGATGTAGGTCTGGTTATTTATTGGTTGGAGGAAGGTTATCAGCCATCGAAACGAGAGCTTCAGCTCACTAGTCCACAAACAAGAGCTCTCTGGTCATATCGCGATTGGCTAAAAGTCTCCAATGGAGTTTTACTTTATGCATGGACTGAGCATCGGAGTCTGGGTTCACGGTTGTGTGTGGTTGTTCCGAGTTCATTAAAAGGACAAGTGCTTCATCATTGTCATAACTCTTTAACATCTGGCCATTTAGGGATTGAAAAAACAAGAAATAAACTGAAGGATCGCTTCTATTGGTATGGCATGTCCCGAGATGCAGAATTGCATGTACAGGGTTGCCAAGTTTGCAACAAAAATAAGAAGGGAAATGTCAAACCCAAAGCAGGTCAAAGGTTATATCATTCAGGTTACCCAATGGAGAGGGTTCACATTGATATAATGGGACCCTTTCATGTCAGTTCCAAAGGTAATAAATATATTTTGGTTATGGTAGATCAGTTCACCAAATGGGTTGAACTGGCTGCTATCCCTGAGCAGAATGCTCAATTAACGGTTACAGCTTTTGTTGACCGTTTTAATAGCACTTTTGGGTGCCCCCTTGACATTCATTCTGATCAGGGGCGTAACTTTGAAAGTAGCTTATTCCAAGCATTCTGTCGTCTATTAGAAATTACAAAAACAAGAACAACCCCATACAGACCCTGTTCCAATGGACAATGTGAGGTCTTTAATAGAGTAATTCTGCAGATCATTAGGAGTTTTATATCAAAGGGTTTAAAGGACTGGGATGCATTTCTTCCCTTCATCACAATGTCATTACATTCAATGAAGAACCACACCACTGGGTTCTCTGCCAATATGATGATGCTGGGGAGAGAAACAATCCAACCTTTGGATTTGATGATAGGCCAAGTAGATTTTTTGCCCGTTAATGAAGTGCAATGGGTGAAAGATCTGCTTTCCAAATTGTCAGAAATACATTGCCTAGCTAGAGAAAAAATAGGTCAAACGCAGCTAAGGCAGAAGCGTGACTATGACCTTCGACTGAAGGAAAGAACTTTTAACCTGGGTGATCCAGTGTATCTTAGGGATTCCTCTACTAAGGTGGGTGTTAGTACTAAATTAAGACCCCCTTGGGCAGGTCCATTCTTAATAACATCAGCAAAGCCACCTCTTTACGAGATTGCTTCACATAAAAAGACAACTCTGGTACATCATGATAGATTAAAATTATGTCGCGACTCTGATCTTCCTTTGTGGTTGAAGAGGAAACGTCATAGTTTACTAAATCTGGAACCAGACTCAACAATCACAGAGCAGGATCAGAGTATTTCAGAACAGACCCCAGACGACGCTCAACCAGAAATGGAACAGGACTTAGATCAAACTTTACCATATATGATCCCTGACCAAGCAGATGAAGTCATAGATTTGCCATCAGACCCAGAGCCCAGTGATGACCCTGATTCAGATTTAGATTTTGACCCAGATTCAGTTCGCAGAACGAGGGGGGGGGTCGTGAAATCAGACTCCCTTCTAGATTCGCTGATTTTTATTTTATCTTATTCTACCATTATGCTGTTTGAGTGGATAATCATGTGGTTCCCATTCAGGCAGTGTTAGTGGTTTTATATCTTTCATTGACCGGATAAATGATCATGTTGTCCTCTCCGGTTAGTGATTTTATATTTATTTTATCTTTTTTCATTGACCGGATAAATGATCATGTGGTCCTCTCCGGTTAGTGATTCTTTATTGTATCTTTTCTCGTTGACCGGATAAATGATCATGTGGTCCTCTCCGGTTAGTGACTTTTTATTGTATCTTTTTTCATGGATCGGATAAATGATCATGTGGTCCTCTCCGGTTTGTGATTCTATATCTATTGTACTTTTCTCATGGATCGGATAAATGATCATGTGGTCCTCTCCGGTTCATGATTCTATATATATTGTACTTTTCTCATTGACCGTTTTCCATATATCTATTGTACTATTACAACTGCTGGATAGACAACCATGTGGTTACTGTTCAGTGGTTGTGTTACTTCATCAATATTGTATTTCTGTGGCTATTGGATAGACAATCATGTGGTTACTGTTCAATAGTTACTTTACTTCCTATTTTGCTGTATTTCTGCAGCTACTGTAGAAACAATTATATTGTTTTCCTATTTGCTGTATTTCTGCAACTACTGTAGAAACAATTATATTGTTTTCCTATTTGCTGTATTTCTGCAGCTACTGTAGAAACAATTATATTGTTTTCCTATTTGCTGTATTTCTGCATCTACTGTAGAAACATTTACATTGTTTTCCTATTTGCTGTATTTCTGCAGCTACTGTAGAAACAATTACATTGTTTTCCTATTTGCTGTATTTCTGCAGCTACTGTAGAATCAATTACATTGTTTTCCTATTTTCTGTATTTCTGCAGCTACTGTAGAGACAATTACATTGTCTCACTATTTGCTGTATTTCTAAAACTACTGTAGAGACAACAACATTGTCTCTGTTTGGTAGTTGCTTTACTGTCATATTTCATTGGCCATTTGTATGACCATGAGTTCTCTTCCTGGTCAGTGACTTTTTATATTTGTTATGTATCTATATTGACTTGGTAGGTAATCATGTGGTTTCTACCTATTATGTCAATAATTACCTATACTCACATATTACTTGTACTTGTTAAATATCTGCATCGATTTGGTAGACAATCATGTGGTTCCTACCTGTTCGGTGCTCTATTATGCAAGATATAGGTAATTGTTTTTGACTAGATGGACGATCATGTCCCATCTGTTCAGACTTTATGAAAATATTGTCATATGCCAAGATGATCATATAGACTTGTATGGTCTTGGTTGGTTATCTTGGGCTATATTGCTATATATTATTAATATTCTGTACTTTTTACATTACACAGTCTGATGTGGTCGCATTCTGTGTAATATATGTGTATATTAATTACACATAAGAAAGGCCAACTTCTTTTAACATAATGTTATAATAATAATGTTGATAATAATGCAAGGTATAATAACATCTAATATACTTATCTAAATAATATCCAAATATTCTTAAAAAACAACAACATGGCATTAACTAGTTTAATCTTCTTTCTTACAGGAAAACTAAACTCACAATGCCAAAACGAAAATTTGACCCACAAACATGTGGAATATGTTCAAAACCAGTCAATCATTTTAGGCGCCATGCTAACAGCACTCATATACCGTGGTATATGAGTCCTGCTTTTGCATGTGCAAATTGTTTCACGGCAGGGGACTCTTCTGAAATGAAACATTACCATGATGGTCATGCTAAAATTCAGGGGGAGTCTCAGACCGTAGCATGGTATTTGTTGGTGAATGGTTTCCTTCTATTCATCAGCAGGTGCTTAGGCTTATCTTCCTTGAACAGCTTGTTGACTTTTGTTGTGGCTGAACAATTGTTCCCGACGTATGCCCCATTTCTTGATGAAGAGGAGTTCTTTGTCAGGGAATATGATAGGTTAGCTGGGTTGGACGCTAAGATATCCCATAATGCAAATCCTCCTTCTTCTATTTCGGAATTACTCCATCAAAGGGTTTTGATGAAACTTATTTGTAGGCTAAATGCGGATGATAGAAACTCAGCCCGTATTTGGTTGAAATACTGCCAGTCTGATGGATCAAGCCCACCCAGAGGTCATTTTACATTCAAAATGAGTGTAATAGATGCTCATTTTCATTTAGATGAATTAATTGGTCATTCAAGGAAGTCTCTAAAACAATTAGAGTTAGCATCTAATCCATCTGTTAATCTTGTTGTAGCAATTGCAAATTTTGTTTACCCTTCTAAATGGGGTCTTTTGCCAAAATTGGTGGGGGAGGACTCTAGGGTGAGATTCACACTAGGTGTTCATCCACATCTCTTATATAGGGATACAGTAGAATCAATGTTTTCGAAGTTGGTCCGAGAAATTGAGAAACGCCCTGGAGCAATTGCTGTTGGAGAAGTTGGGCTTGATTTTACCACCACTTGTCGCTGCTCTGCGGCTCATAATAGACAAGAGTGTGTGAGAGGTAAAATTCAGGCCCAGCGATTCTTTCTTGAAAAGGCTCTCAAATTAGCGGATCAACTGGCAAAACCTGTCATCATTCATTGTAGGGACAGAGGTAATGGTTCAGCGGCTAAAGAGGTTCTCGAAATGTTCAAATCCTTAAAGTTGACTCATGTACCCATACATAGGCATTGTTTTATGGGAACCTCTGCAGAATTTGACTCTTGGAGTAGCAGTTTGCCAAATTGTTATTTTAGTTTCTCTGGGAAATCTACTAGTGACTCTAAAACCCGAGAAGCAATTTTTATGTGTAATCACCAAAGACTGCTGCTAGAAACTGACTCTCCCTATTTGCCTTTCCCTGGTGATAGATGTCATGGCCCTTGGAGGATAGGCGAAGTAGCAAAGGCAGCTTCCAATCTTATGGGAATGCCAGCTGAACAATTAATGAAACTTAGCAACTCCAATATTTGCAAGTTATACCAAATTAAATGGTAGTCATGGTTAAATCCCGACTATAGCTAATGAGCAATTCCTCTGTGCCAGCAAATGGGGGTACAACACGAAGTTGGAGTATAATCATGTGGTTCACACAACTTCTGTACTCTATTTTCTAAGATTCGTTAGGATCTATTTTCCAATACATTTGGTCATATAGCCATGTGGCTCAGTATGAATCAAATATGTTGTTTGGAATCATGTAATAACCTTGGTAGTTTTTATCCTGTCTCTTTCATCACATCTAACAATGCCAAAACGGTATAATCATGTGGTTCACTTTTTGGTATATTATAGAGAGTTTCTCTTTATATTGTGAGAGGGGGACAGGAATGAAATTAATGGATTTTCTAGTTGGAGACGATGCTATTTTGTTATACTTGGATTCTAACTCTGTTTCATTAACACACTAAACCTTTTTAACATAATAACATTAACCCCTTTAACAAGAGGGCCATTGGCCCTATATCGCTCACCTGAGTTACAGTAATACATGTATATTGACATGTTAATTTTTCAGTGGAAAACAATCTAGCAGATGAAATAAGCTTAGTGCACTGCTTTCACCCTTTCACTGCTGAATAAACTTGAACTGGATTCAGAACTAATACCAAGTGAATGGTTGACCAAGATCTAAACTGTTTACAACTTGTGCCATTTTTGCCTTAGCTCAAAATGCCTAAAACTGGTCTTTGAGAAATTCAAATGACTTTTATAAAGCTATGCAATTAATGCAATTATACCTTGACCCAGGTATATAGGCAAATAAAGTGCTAGGCAGTACATAATGCCAGTTTTTGTGTGAAATGACCAATAAGAATATCTTTAAAAATCGTTTAACCCTTTCCCTCATATAAAGCTGTTTTCATGCATTAGCAAACAGAGTAGACTGAGATCAGACGACTCCTACGGAAGCTGTCTGATCTGGGTCTTCTCTGTTTCTTTTGACACAATATAGATCGGATTCTACAGTTTTTGTCAAAGCAAAAACTTCTCTTCAGAGAAATAATGTGTTTTACACATTAAAAATAAGAGTAGACTAGATCAGAAGGCTGCTATAGAAGCTGTCTGATCAGGGTCTGCTCTGTTTACATTTGACAAGATATAGATTTGATTTTACAGTTTTTTTCAAAGCTAAAACTTCTATTTATGGCAATAACAATTTTTTAAGCATTAGCAAACAAGAGTAGTCCCAGATCAATTTTTGTCAAAGCAAATAGGTTAAGGGTTAATAGGTGTTTAGAAATAATTCTAGATCTAGGTGTGAATATCTCATGATAATTCAATTAAACCGGTCATTAGTATTTTTAACAATTGAAATTGAGAAGAGTTACGTCTATTGTTATAATTAAGTTATATTTACTCAGTTATTTCATTAATATCATACAAAATTCAGACATTTTAGGACTTTTTAATGTGTTGTCATCAAATTTTATATAAAAATGTTATATTTAAGATGCTTTTTTGGGCAGCAGTAGTAATTTTAACACCTATCATTGTTAGGGGGGCAAATGCATTATCATGTTTTCTTAAGAATTACCATGACTTATATCAGTTGGGCCATTGCATAATCATGTTTTCACAGTTTTCTTAAACATTACCATGACTTACATCAGTTGGGTTTGGACCCAGATCAAAAGTCTAGATGGTGATCATTTTCCTTGATTGGCTGAATTGTTACTTTCCAATATCTCTCACATCTAATTTGAGAGACATTGGAAGACACCATGTAACATCTAGCTATCACTAACACTACACACTGGGGTTAATAGGTCAAAATGCCTTTAATGTTTCGTCTGCAACAAAAAGTTATTGTCATCTGCTTCAATTCTTAAATTAAACTTACTTTCTTTTTATTGCAAAAATATGGTTAAGATGACAAACAGTTTGGATCCTGATGAGACGCTGCAGTATGCGGCCTCTCATCTGGATCCAAACTGTTTGCATAGGTAATCACAGTTTCACCACTAGCATGCAAAGAGTTAAGAGTCATGCATTGACCTGGAGAGATTTTACTGGGAGCGCTGTAACCTTTGAACTGAAGGATCTGGAGTTGTTCATTTAACCCTTAATTTCCCTCATATAAACTTGTTTTCATGCATCTGCAAACAGAGTAGACCCAGATAAGGTGGCTCCTGTAGGATCAGTGTCTGTTATTTGCTAATGGAATTTGACAGATCTGTTTCTATGCCTTCTAAAACAGCTACACTGATTCACCTTCAACATTTTATCATAAATAGAATGACACTGGAACTCCAATGCAGTTATCTCCCTTTGTCCCTTATGGCTATGCTGATGGGACAAGGGAAATAACTGTGAGGAAATTACCTTTTAAGTGTTACAGATTCAGATGTTAAGTAGCATAAAACCCCAGGGTGAGACCATTTTTGGCCCAGGGTTCATTATTTGAACACACCTGATAGTGGTATATTAGGTGATGCTTCATACCAAATATCTTAGCTCTAGATTATGTGGTTTCAGACAAAAAGATTTTTAAAGGTTTCCCTATATAAGTCTATGTAAAAACTACAAGCCCAAGGGCAGGGCCATTTTTGGCCCGGGGGTCATCATTTTAACAAACTTGGTAAAGGACCATTAGATGATGCTATATACCAAATATCAAAGCTCTAGAAATTGTGGTTTCAGAGAAGAAGATTTTTAAAGATTTAAAAAAAAAACCTGTAAAAGTAGTGGGGCGGGGCCATTTTTTGCCCGGGGGTCATGATTTTAACAAAACTGATAGAGGACACCCTAAGGTACATTTCTGTGAAATTTGGTTGAAATCCTCCCAGTGGTTTAGGAGAAGAAGTCATTTGAAATAAAAGTGAACGGACAGACGGACGGACAGACGGACAGACGGACAGACGGACAGACGGACGACGGACGACAGGCGGTCACAATAGCTCACCTTGAGCCTTTGGCTCAGGTGAGCTAAAAACAAAGTGGAGGGGGAGTGATACGAGGCCGCATCGTGAGTCAAATATTACTTCCGAGGGAGAAGCTACTATTGGCCGAACTGCCACCACGACCACGTGACTGGAGCGAGGGTATAAAAACGCCGGCTCCAGATCACTGCGCCCTCTTCACGCTCGGATCCACTCTGCACTGCACTGCACAAAGGTTTACCTGAAAGGTAAGTCTCACGCATTGCACCTCACATATCTTTGTATTCATTGTATTTATATGCTCAATAACACTATCGGCTTCACATCAACAGTTTCTGTTATAGGTGTGAGCCCGGTCACTTTGGCCCTTCTTTATTCTATGTAAAAAAACAGGCATTTTCTGCATCCCATAGCTACTTCCAGGCATAGATGGGTGATTCTTCAAAAATTTGTAATTTTGCCTACAAATTTTTCAAAAACATTTTGCTCATAAAACCGTTTGCTTAACACGTATACCATAACTATGAACTGTCTTTGACTTATAAAGAGTAATGTCCGTGCTAATTGTTCAATAGAAATTTTTTTTTTACATTTTATAAATTGCCAATGACCTGAAAATGTCATTACCGCAACGATGTATAATTGGACCTCGTTTTATCTTAATATTTAGTTAAAGGGTGTTTATCGTTCATGATGTGTGTAAATTATGAATATGAATAACGTAATTCTGTTTCTTTTAGTAATACATCTTGCAAAATCAAAAATTGTCTCTTAAGGTGATGGAAACAGCTAATTTTTAAGATTTTGATGTATCGAAATTGTCTTCAAAGTGTTACTAAATTTCTTTTAATTAACTAAAAGCATGCTTTATACTAGCTTTAGGACTAATTTATCGTAAAAGTATACAGTTCAAACATTTCCATTGCTCAATTTTAAAAAAATGGCAAAAAATGCCAAAAAATGAATGAAAAACGTTTCGGTAATGACGTTGCGGTAATGACGTTGCGGTAATGACAGCAAAAAGTAAAGCCAAATGGTACTGAATTTATTCAGAAATATTATTTATTTTGTTTTTGGATGCAAGTTAAAGTCGTATTTTCACAAAATAGTTGTAAGATACCAAAATAATTAAGGGTTATGTCAGTACCGTAACACAGGCCGTTTCGGTAATGACAATTTTGTTTATTTTTCATAATTTCAGGCATTTACCCAGTACATGTTTCAATTATTTTATGCATTTAAGTATCGTGTACACACAGCGTATACGACAAGATCTGTTAACATGAATTTATAGTTCAGCTTGCCTGGTTTGAGGGCGTTACGGTGCTGACGGCCTAAAAACATAATTAATAGAAATAGATGTTTGGGAGGCCATTTCTTATAATAGAACTAGGATTGTTAATTCGAAGTGTACCCTATAATGACTGCATGGGGAAAACCTACTGATGACGTCAGAAGGGATTTCCCTTAATTTCAAGATAAAATAGGTACAGGCTAAAACACCATACCGTTTCGGTACTGACAGGAAATCGGGGGACAAAAATCAGCAGCTGAAAAAAGCCACTAAAGATTAAGCTAACAGCTATATTTTGTATTCATTCATTCTATGATAATATAATGACATTATCAATAGAGAAAAATTATCAAATTTATGATGATTTAAGGTCAAGATATCTCATTCTATTATGTGTTGTATCATGAGGGACATGGGAATTTTGCACCCCCTTTCATATTTCAAACTCGATTCCAAGAAAATGAACATAAATTCTCACTGGTTATCACTATATTCTCACTAAGGTATGTCATATTAACTAGGCAAAGATAAAATATTCTTATAAAAGTAAATTTTTATGACTTTTAAATCATGTGAAAGGTGAGGGACAGCATATTACACATTTTTGAAGAATCACCCAGATTTGGGTTATACCCTCTTAACACGTTCATATTTAGTCCAAACACAGTCTCTAGATCACCAGAAAACAAGGTCAAGAACGTTGACTTTTTTCGCTACACACAAAAGTATGTACACACCGTCTATTTTCGCTTTAAATTTGGGCCATTCTGACGCTCTACACACATATTTCCCAACATCCACCAGAGGAAGTAGTCCTGCAAGAGAGTCACAAAAAATGACCCCAAATGGCAGAGAATACACACAATAACTTGAAAATATGCAATTATTCAGCCTGTCAAGTTCTTAAAAGACACTTATTAGCTCATATTTAAAGCACTGCAGTTCTAAAGAACTACTTCTTACTGTACTACGACCTCCGGAAGCAATTGCTCACCGGGGTCACACCGGTAAGACATTGAGGGCATGAGAAGACACCATGTGATCATACCCATCAGAGACAGAATTCAATCCTATAATTCATGAATATTCATGCCAGAAATAAAGAATTTACGAATATTAATTAGTTAAATAATTATAGTAGCATACGAATGAGAACAGTTCTGGCCTAGCTAAAAGCCGTAGAATACAGACTGAGGACAAATCAGACTGTGATCAGACGGCTTTCTTGGAACATATGCCATTATAAAACTTCAGTTAATAAATATTCATGATATAAATATTTCCTACATGTGTATGCAACAGAGAAAGGGTGAACATGAGAGTTCAATCAGTATAAACAGAATATGCATTAACCATCTACCTGCTTAATAAGACTCCTATGTTATAACAATAATTTTGACCTCAGAGGCATAATTTATATAAATTTTGTAGAAGACCTGAACATGATGCTATGTGCCTAATATGAAAACTGAGAACATTCCAGTTTAATGTGGCCACTTAAGGCAGTTTCCACTGTATATTTGTCTCTGTTAACCCTTTTCTCCATTATTATTCATGCTAGACTACACCAATTATAAACAACAAAATACACACTTCCCTTTTGAGTATTCATGTAAGACGTAATGACATCATGAATATTTATTAGTGGATTATTTATAATGGAATGTGTACATGGGGCTTTTTGTGTAGGTATGAACTGTAGAGTCAGATCTATTACACTTCCATAAGTAAACAGAACAGATCCTGGTCGGAGAGCTCACATAGAACAGATCCTGGTCGGAGAGCTTCTATAGGACAGACCCTGGTCAGAGAGCTCCTATAGGACAGACCCTGGTCGGAGAGCACCTATAGGACAGACCCTGGTCGGAGAGCTCCCATAGAACAGACCCTGGTCGGAGAGCTCCCATAGGACAGACCATGGTCGGAGAGCTCCTATAGGATAGACTCTGGTCGGAGACCTCCCATAGAACAGACCCTGGTCGGAGAGCTCCTATAGGACAGACCCTGGTCGGAGAGCTCCTATAGAACAGACCCTGGTCGGAGAGCTCCTATTGAACAGACCCTGGTCTGAGAGCTCCTATAGAATAGACCCTGGTCGGAGAGCTCATATAGAACAGACCCTGGTCGGAGAGCTCCTATAGGAGCTATCTGATTAGGGTATACTCTATTTAAATGGGTGTGAAAAAGTGTTTATATGAGAGAAAAGGTCAACCTTACTCCATATAAATATGCCTTTCTAAAAATGTCTGATCGGGGTCTGCTCAATTTGCTTAAGCTATACTATCTAGATAAGATTCTACAGTTTCTGTAAAGGCTTACAATATTGTGCCCATTTGCTATTATAACAAATTCATCTAATTAATATTCATCACATCATTATTTCTTACATAAATGTTCATGGAGGAAAGAATTAACTAATCATATTATACTGATATATTTAACAAGTGAATACACGGCTATGCCAAACTGTAAAGAATCAGATAAAGATCTTTTGTAAGCAAACAGCAGAACCTGATCACACAGCTCCTACAGGAGCTGTCAGATCTAGGTCTACTCTGTTTGCATGTTTACAAAGGTGTTTAATGGAGTATCTATGAAGTAGAGGGTTCGACAGGGTTAGTTTTGTACCTGTACAATCTATGCTGGTTAGCACCAGTTATTGTTCCACTGTAACACTTTACTCCATCAAGAGATCTTTCCATGAATGTGCAAACAGAGTAGAACCCGATCAGACACTTCTTTTAAGGAGCTTTCTGATCACGGTTTGCTCTGTTTGCCTATGAAATAATATAGATATGATTTTACAGTTTCCCACTATGGTCAAACCTTTCCATGACCATGTGATATTATAAAAAAAATCTAATTAATATTCGTGTCATTATTTCTTATACATGTATGAATATTCATGCAGTATCATGAATATTAATTAACTTAAGTTTTGTAAAGGCACTCTATGAATAAGAAAACATTTCATCCAGACAACTGTATTAGATCTGTATTCAGATAGATCTGTATTATTTCATAAGCCAACAGAACAGACCAAGATCAGACGGCGCTAATATGGCTTAAAGATATAAGCAACAGGCTTCCTGTTGCAGTACTTACTTTTTTCTAGGCCATATTTGGGGTCGATTTGCCCAGATATATAGCCCTCCTGGTTGGAATAGAAATTGTGCGGGATGAAATTCAGGAGAATAGCCATAAGCTCTAACCCGCTCTGTAAACTGTCACTGAAAACAAATAAGGCATCAAAATAGTGCCAGCTAGATAAAACAAGAGCTGTCCGCAGACAGCGCGCTCCACTTTCTTTAATGCTGGATAGTATAATGGAAGTCTAAGTCAGAAGGGGGAGATAACAACAGCAGAATTACTTTAAGGGTTACCTAACCTTGTGAAAAGGCCCCCCCTTGTAATTGTTAACACGTATACCAAAGTTGAACCAAATATCTCTGACAGTTTCTGAGACATGGACCTGAACATAAAACTTAACCAACAATGAAAATTGTAAGTCAAAAAAGGGGCATATAACTAGTAAGTCAAAAAAGGGGCTTTACTATGGCAAAATTAATTTTAGGGTTACCTGCCCTTGTGAAACGGGTTCCCCTTGTGATAGTAAACATACATACATACATACCAAATATGAACCAATTATCTTTGATGGTTTCTGAGAAAAGGACCTTAACAAAAAGGTTAAAGAACGCCGACGCCGACGAGAGGATCATGACAATAGCTCCACTTTTTGAAAAAGTGGAGCTAAAAAGACCTATAAATATTTTACCCATTACTAGATAGCTTTGCTTTTTTAGCGTTTGCAGACAGAGTAGACCGAGATCAGATGGCATGGGCAAGCCAATTAAGGTCTGAACTGTTCGCTTAAACTTCCTATGTTCGTAAATATCAGGAAATAAAGTAAGCAAGCATCAAAAACGGTAATGCCGAAACCTTCTACAGGAGACAAAAATGTTCAGTCACAAACAATAGTTTCCTATTAAGATGATATATCCACATATGTCAACTATCTAAGTCCTTTGTCAAAATACAAAAAACGTTCTGGCACAGACAATAGTTTCTGTTCAACTCCTTTCCTGTTCTATATTTATTCCAAATTCCAATTCCTACTCAAAATTCAAGGACAAAGTTGTTAAATGGAATATGGAAGTTGGAATATTGTAGTCATTTTAGAAATTTAAGAGACAGGTCTATCACAGTACATTTCATAAAGCAAATAGAGCAGACCAAGATCAGACAGCTCCTACTGAAGCCATCTGATCTGGGTCTACTCTGTTGATAAATGTGTGAAAAGGCATATAAGGGAAAGGATTAAGGTATATAAAAGCTGACCTCTTAGCCACAGGCCAAGGACATACTAAGGTTTCCATGGTTCCTGACACTTCCACTCATGATAATACAACCACAAATATCTAAGCCCTTGGTCAAAAGACAAAGAAGTTATGTCACATGCAATAGTTATCTGTTTAAGATAAACAAGTTTGACATCAATGTCACAGGTTAAGGTCAAGTAAAGGTCATCATGGTTTGATAACAAAAAAAGTTCAAGACCAAAGGTCGTACGCTGGTCAGCATGGTACACTGCCCTCTGTCTCTTAATGATACATTCACATGCCAAATATATCAGCCCTAGGTCAAAAGACAAACAAATTCCGACCTGAACATGTTTTGTATGAGATGAACAAGAATAAGAATTCACACTAAAACAATGTTTCCCTTCTGGAAAAGGGAGACATAATTACAACAGAGCTGACTATATAGTTCCTACGCCATGATGGCGCATAATTTATACAACTTTTGTAGAGGACCTGAACACTATGCTAAGTGACAAATACGAAAGCTGATAATTCCAGTTTCAGGAGAAGATTTCAATATATGATCAATAGAAAACTAGAGGTTTTTGTCACAAAATCGAAAGTCATCTCCTACCCCTCGTACCCACACATACAGACTGCGACATATTGTCACATTTCTGTACATGAGAACTTTACTGGACAAGATGTGAGACAGACAGATACAAACAACTCTGACCAAAACAAAATGTAAAGGGAAATAACTAAAAATGTTCCTACAATAGTAATGGACTTGATTAATGATACTTCCCCTCATTATGCGCTTTCCACACCACATCAAGAAAACAATGATAACAGCTTATAAACTCCAAAATATTGATACCAGAGTTATGGCCCTTGTGCATGCTACTTCCTTTGATCATAAATGAAACGTCATTCCAATAGCATCAGTAGAACAGGAGTTATTGATCGGACAAAAAATGTAACAAAGGGCAATAACTCCAAAATTAACAAAGCCAGAGTTATGGCCCTTGTTCAAGACACTTTATCCATCATGCAGCTATGCAGGTATGAACCATACAGGACTGATTGTCCAGGCAAGAAATTGTGAAACAACTATACAAGGGGCAATAATTCTCAATTTATTGAAGCTAGAGTTAAGGACATTGTGGATGACACTTCCACTTATCATGCTCTTTCATGTAGGAAGTTTCAATCCAATGGTATGAGCCATATAGAAGTTATCATCCGAACAAAAAAAGTGTGAAAAGTTTTACAGGGGACAATAACTCCAATTACATGTATTAGTGAAGCCAGATTTGTGGACTTTGTGCAATGACACTTTCTCTTATCATGATCTTTCCATGTATGAAGTTCAATCCAATGGTATGAGCCACATCAGAGTTATCATCCGGGCAAAAAGAGTGAAAAAACTTACAAGTGGCAATAACTCCAATATTAGTGAAACAGAGTTATGGACCTTGTTTTATGATTTGGTTAACCAAATAATGATACATGTAACCAACCACTAAACCATATCATAAAACAGACCTTAGGCATGACACTTCCTCTCATTATGATATTTCCATACATATATGAAGTTTATATCCAATTGCATGAGCCATATAGGAGTTATCATCCGGACATAAAATTGTGAAAAATCTTTTAGAAGGGGCAATAACTGTTGTGCATGACACTTCCTCTCATTATGCTCTTTACACATATATGAAGTTTCAATCAACTGGCATCAGAAATATTTAAATTATCGTCCGGACAAGAAACCATGACGGATGGACAGACAGACAGACAACTCTCAGGAAAACCATGTATATTTGCTACATATACATATGGGGGATACATAACAAGACACCCCTGGGCCGGGAAATATTTTGACCCAAGGGACACAATTTATATAACTTTTGTACAGGACCTACAGATGGTGTTATTTGCCAAAGATAAAGCTGAGAACTTTGTAGATTCAGAGGAGAAGATTTTTTAAGGTTCAAAATGTTGACGACTGTCAACAAACCACGCAAACCGCAGACATCAGGCGATCACAAAAGTTCACCCTGAGCACTTTGTGCTCTGGTTAGCTAAAATTAGTGTGTACATATTAATTAAGCTAATGTAAAAAAAATCAGCTAATAAATACTCATGATGTCATACTTACCTGTATGAAACACTGAACGGGAAAATTAAGGGTTAAACTTCATCCAGGTGTTAAGAAATTAATCAAACAGCATGGATTCTCATCCAATTTTGAATTACTCGTTGTCTGATCTGTACACAAGCTGCTTACAATTCAGTTCAAAATTAGATTAATTAAACCCCAACCCTGTTGAATATTCATGTAATAAATAATGACACCATGCATATTCATTAGCTGATTTTTTTTATAACTGCATCTGTACATAGCATGTTTTGGTATTGGTAGAAACTGTAGTGTCAGATCTATTATACTTCCATGAAGCAAATAGAGTAGACCTTAATCAGACAGCCCCTGGGTCTACTCTGTTTGGAAAGGTATGTATAGGCATCAAACTATATCCTTCATAAACATGTTTTAATGCATTTGCAAACAGAGTAGACAAAGATCAGATGGCCCCTATAAGAGCTGTCTGCCCAGTGTCTGCTCTATTTGCTAATGGAATTTGAAACATGCATGTTCCTTTATTTACTCTCTAAAACGGAGTTACAATTTTCGATCTTCCATATTATATATTCATTAATACAGTAAAACCCCGCTAATGCGACCACTTAATGAATCAACATGGGTGCCTTTATAAGCAGGTGGTTGCTTAATGCAGGACAAAAGTAATACAGAAAGCTCCTCTGGGAGCTTTCTGCATTACTTTTGTCCTGCATTAAGCTCCCACCTGCATCTAGCATCCATAATTATACCTCTTTTAGGTGGTCGCATTAGCGGAACTTTACTGTATAACTATTTTGCATGAATATTCAGCAGAACGTAGACGTAGCCATCTAACAGTGAAAACCCTGATTAGTACGTGGCAAACACTGTACATATACCCTGATCAATACCTCAATTTGTGTAGACTCATATCTGTACCCATCAAACTGTGTAGATCCTGATCAGTATCTGTCAAACACTACATAGACACCGATAAAACTCATGTCATCCAAAGAAGACTCCGATAAGTCTGTCGAAATATCACTATGTGTAAACCCTGGTCAACACCTATCAAGACATGTAGTCCCTTAACATAATCTGTGAACCACGGCAACATCAGTGCTGACAAAATGTAGTCCCTGATCAGAACCTGTGAACCAGGGCAACACCTGACAAAGTGTAGTCCCAGATCAGAACCTGTGAACCAGGGCAACACCTGACAAAGTGTAGTCCCGGATCAGAACCTGTGAACCAGGGCAACACCTGACAAAGTGTAGTCTCGGATCAGAACCTGTGAACCAGGGCAACACCTGACAATGTGTACAGACCCTGATCAGTACCTGTAACACAGTGTAGATCCTGACTTATACAGGTCTGTAACACAGTGTAAACTCAGGGTCCCTGACTTATACAGGTATGTAACACAGTGTAGACCCCGGTTCCCTGACTTATACAGGTCTGTAACACAGTGTAGACCCTGGTTCCCTGACTTATACAGGTCTGTAACACAGTGTAGACCCAGGGTCCCTGACTTATACAGGTATGTAACACAGTGTAGATTGGGTCCCTGACTTATACAGGTCTGTAACACAGTGTAGACCCCAGGTCCCTGACTTATACAGGTCTGTAACACAGTGTAGACCCCAGGTCCCTGACTTATACAGGTCTGTAACACAGTGTAGACCCAGGGTCCCTGACTTATACAGGTCTGTAACACAATGAATACCCAGGGTCCCTGACTTATACAGGTCTGTAACACAGTGCAGACCCTGATTTATACAGGTCTGTAACACAGTGTAGACTGGGTTCCTGATTAATACAGGTCTGTAACACAGTGTAGACCCTGAATTCCTGACTGATACAGGTCTCTAACATAGCGTAGACCCTGCTTAATACCTGTTACAATGTAGACCCTGATCAGTACCTGTAACACAATGTAGACCCTGATCAGTAGCTATAACAGAATGTAGACCCTGATCAGTACCTGTGACACAATGTAAACCCTGATCAGTACCTGTGACACAATGTTAACCCTGATCAGTACCTGTAACACAATGTAAACTCTGATCAGTACCTGTGACACAATGTAAACCCTGATCAGTACCTGTAAATCAATGTAGACCCTGATCAGTTCCTGTGACACAATGTACACCCTGACATACCTGAAACACAAGGTAGACCCTTGATCAAACCATTCTTGAAATAGTTATGGATGGTAACAGTTGAAGTAATAGTTACATGTACATTTGAATGTTCTATTTGCTCTCAAAGTAAATATGTTTTATTAGATCTATTATTTTTATCTATTTATTTATTATTATTATATTTTTTTTCTTTTTTTCTTTTTATTTTTTATATTTCTAGTTTTAGTTTTAGTTATTGTCCCTGTCTAATTATTTGACAAATATTTAGATGATCGACTCTGGAACTCGAAGAATTACCAGGCAAACCCAATGAGTATTTTCTGAGATGAGTGTTTTAGCGGCCATGTTTACTACAACATGTCAAATCAAACTTAACTGTTTAATATCATAGCAATTGTAATTAAGATCGTGTGTATAATCAAAATCATGATTTAGGAAATAAAACACACCCCTGATCAAGACATGATTATCAAGGTAGATCCTGATAACCAGTATAGATCCTCATAACAAATTACATTAACAATGTACTCTTAGCAAAACCTGACAAACAGGGTAGACCCTGATAAGTACTGTCAAACCGTGTAGACACTGATTAGTACTGTCAAACCATGTACACCCTGATAAGTAATATCAAACCACATATTCTTTACCTAGAATAAGAACTAACAAACTGTGTAGAACCTAATTAGTACTTCAAACAATGTGGATCCTAATAAGAACTGTCAAGTACTATAGACCCTATTTAGTACTGTCTAACAGCTAGTGTAACACTGTGTAGACCGTAATTAGAACTGTCTAACAGTATAGACCCTAATCAGTACTGTCTAACATTTTTTACCCGAATTAGTACTGTCAGACACTGTAGACCATATTTAGTACTAACAATTTGTAAACCCTAATTAGTACTTCAAACTATGTAGATCCTAATATGAACTGTCAAGCACTGTATACTCTATTTAGTACTGTCTAACAGCTAGTGTAGACCCTCATTAGAATTGTTTAACGGTGTAGACCCTAATTAGAACTGTTAAACACTGTAGACCCTATTCACTATTTAGACTCAGTAGTCTAACACTGTATACCCCAATTAGTACTTCAAACAATGTAGATCCTAATATGAACTGTCAAGCACTGTAGACTCTATTTAGTACTGTCTAATAGTGTAGACACTAATTAGTACTGTCTAACAATGTAGACCCAATTTATTACTGTCTAACAGTGTAGACCCTAATTAATACTGTCAAACACTGTAGACCATATTTAGTACGAACAGTGTATACCATAATTAGTACTTCAAACTATGTAGATCCTAATATGGACTGTCGAGCACTGTAGACTCTAATTAGTACTGACTTACAGTTAGTGTAGACCCTAATTAGAACTGTTTAACGGTGTAGACCCTAATAAGAACTGTCAAACACGGTAGACCCTATTTAGACTCAGTAGTCTAACAGTGTAGACCCTAACTAGTACTGTCAAACAATGTAGACCCTAATTAGTACTGTCAAACACTGTAGACCCTATTTAGTACTGTCTAACAGTGTAGACACTAATAAGTACTGTCTAACAGTGTAGACACTAATTAGTACTGTCTAACAATGTAGACCCAATTTAGTACTGTCTAACAGTATAGACCCTAATTAATACTGACACATACTGTTAAAATGTATGGCCACTGATTAGTAATAGTACTGTTATGAAATGTCGAACCTGATTAGTACTGTCAAACGGTGTAGTTCCTGATCAAACCATGATACACAGTGCAGTTTTTTGTTGCTGGTTTTGTTTGCTCAAATTGCTGTATTCTTTTTTTTTTCTTTATTCTTAATCTTGACTTAGAGAAATGACCACAATTTTTCATCAAATACTAATTTTTAATCTGTAAAAACCATAGCAGGAATGTATTTTTATTGTGATTTATTATATAAGCTACATGTTTATAAAAGACTTGATAAATAATGTAGATCTCGTACAGCCTATTCACCAGGATGTGATTATTCTAATTTTGGTTTATAACACAAAATAAGCCATAAAGCTTAACATGTCATAAAGTACATACTAACACAATAATGCAACACCACACATAAATATACAATTTACGCTAAACTGATAAATAAATGGATATACATATACAAAATGATCCAAACAGTTAAGATACTGAAAGAAGTTACATGATTTCTTATTTGGATCCAACCTGTTTGTAACTTTGCCCAAAGTACAACAAGAGCACCGCAAGACGGGGCAATATACGCCCGAAGGCTGTTCTATAAAATTATGTTGAAAAATTAAGGAGGAGTTAGTTGCAAAAGAAATTGCTACCCGAAACTATCAAAGGGCAATAACTCCAGAATGAAAAATGATATAAGAGTTATCTCATTGATATGCACAACTACACATCAATATCTATCATTCCTGAAAGTTTGAAGAAATTATGTTGAAAAATAAAGGAGGAGTTAGTTGCACAAGAAATTGCTACCCGAAACTATCAAAGGGCAATAACTCCAGAATGAAAAATGATATGAGAGTTATCTCACTGATTAGCACAACTACACATCAGTATCTATCATTCCTGAAAGTTTGAAGAAATTATGTTGAAAAATAAAGGAGGAGTTAGTTGCACAAGAAATTGCTACCCGAAACTATCAAAGGGCAATAACTCCAGAATGAAAAATGATATGAGAGTTATTTCACTGATATGCACAACTACACATCAGTATCTATCATTCCTGAAAGTTTGAAGAATTATTTTGAAAAATAAAGGAGGAGTTAGTTGCACAAGAAATTGCTACCCGAAACTATCAAAGGGCAATAACTCCAGAATGAAAAATGATATGAGAGTTATCTCACTGATATGCACAACTATACATCAGTATCTATCATTCCAGAAAGTTTGAAGAAATTATGTTGAAAAATAAAGGAGGAGTTAGTTGCACAAGAAATTGCTACCCGAAACTATCAAAGGGCAATAACTCCTGAATGAATAATGATATGAGAGTTATCTCACTGATATGCACAACTACACATCAGTATCTATCATTCCTGAAAGTTTGAAGAAATTATGTTGAAAAATAAATGAGAAGTTACTCCAAGTTAGTTGCACAAGAAATTGCAAACGGACGGACGGACGGACAGACGACATGCGCCATACCATAAAACGTCCCTTCGGGCGTATAAAAATGAGTCATACAGGAAACACCACATACAAAACAAAAAGTTGTGATCATTTTGCTAAATGACTATGCCATCTTTTAAGAGAGAAAGTGTTCGACTTACCTCCATGTATATTCTCTATTCCAGTTTGTACACTTTAATGTTATTATTGTATTCAGGTTTGATTTTGTAATTACTAACAAACAGTTTTCCAGTGTTGTATGTTATGGCCTTTGGTCTAAGGATCCCATCCTTCTGTTCTATAAGAACATTTTCCAGCTGCCCACTGGGCGACAACTGGATAACACAACAATTATAATTACTACATATGTAAAGATGTCCATATTGGTCCACGGTTATTCCCCGTGGCTCCTGTAACATGTCATTGGTATACGTCGCTATCACACCACCGTCACTATTCAAACACACAATTTTGTTGCTATCACGATCAGTCACATAGATGATATTTTTATCTTCATTCAATGCTATTCTTTCCGGCCATTTAAATACTTTGCTTCCTGTGTTGTCTGAGTCAATTTGTTGTAACAAGTTACCAGCCACATCACAGATATGAACCGATTCAACAGGATACCAACAGGCCAGGAAGAACTTTCCTTCATTATATGTGATGCCAGTATAATTACCTGTTACAGTTATAGTGTGACGTGCTGATAAAGTTGGTGACACAGACAGAAACTGGATACGCTTGTCATCATATAGCGTTACTGCTAGCTGGTCATCACCAACCCCTGTAATGTCATTAGGCCGTGATTTTAATGTGACTTTCTCAGATATGTTTTTATCTGTCATGTCTATAATCGTAACACATATGTTGTTGATATCAGTCACTGCCAGTCTTCCATCTTTCATGACAACAACGCCATGACTTTCACAGTTTGAAGTATCTCTTAACGTCTTAACGTTGATTTCTTCGATATGTTTCACTCTGACATATTTCACTTTGACATTTTCCGTTCTACTTTGACTTGTTGACATTGTCGCCATGTTTTCTAGAACATGTTGTTTTGTAGCGGATGTCTTTTTGTGATCTATTCTACACTCACCACATTTGTGTCCTTTACATTCTGCACAATATAAAATGGCCTCCACTTCTTCTTCTTCTTTAAGTTTACAGCACTCTCTCAGCATTCTTCGCAAACTTTCAGTTAATTCAGCCATTTTAATAAGGCCGAGTCTATTACCACGTAATTACGTGTCATTAGCAAGTCATCTAAAACCACGTATGCACATAATAATCACCTTTTCGTGAAAATCACCCCCACATCAAGAAAGTTTCCGGCCTATATATACAAAGTCTTATTATAAAATAAGAAGAGAAAGTTAGAAGTTTTTTTTACTTTTAATGTGTTACATGAATAAATGAAAGTCTGTTGTTGTATAAAACGAAGAAATGGACGTTTTTTTAATAAAAATTTACTATAATTTGAGATGTCTTAGTATCACGTAAGTAGATATGTACAGTGCTTAGTGCCACGTATGGCCTTTTAATACCTGATCATGTACCGGTTTGCTCCAGTTTTGTTGCAAACAGATGTGTAATAATAAGCTTAATATATTAACTATTTGTTACAATGGTAAAATTAGTGTTATGTCTTAAAATAAGAGAAAAATTGCCGTACGTGAAAGCATTTTCAGCGGTGATGTCCCTTTGCTTATTGACCCGTATTTTCTGTTAGACGGGATTTTACATAATTCTCTCAAGCGAAAAAAATATTGTATAGAAAACCTGATATATGGAATAGTTGTTGCAATGAAAAAAGTAGTTTTATGCCTTAAAATAAGGGAGAAATCGCCGTACGTGTCACCAAAGGAACGATAACCTAGCCTACGGTCATTGAATTTTCAGCGGTGATGTCCCTTTGCTTATTGACCCGTATTTTCTGTTTGAATGAATTTTACATATTTCGCTCAATATTTCAGAAAAAACAAATTTGTATTAGAAAAATCTGATATATGAATTAGTTATTACAATGAATAAACTAATTTTATGCCTCAAAATAAGGGAGAAATCGCCGTACGTGGCAGCAAAGGAACGATAACCTAGCCTAATATCATTGACTTTGTCTACGGTGATGTCCCTTTGCTTATTGACCCGTATTTTCTGTTAGAGGAGATTTTACATAGTTACCCTCCAGATTTCTGAAAAAACAAATTTGTATTAGAAAACCTGATATATGAAATAGTTATTACAATGAAAAAGGTAATTTTATGTCTCAAAATAAGGGAGAAATTGCCGTACGTGGCAACAAAGGAACGATAACCTAGCCTAATAGCATTGACTTTGTCAGCGGTGATGTCCCTTTGCTTATTGACCCGTATTTTCTGTTAGACGGGATTCTACATAGTTCCCCTCCGGATTTCCGAAAAAACAAATTTGTATTAGAAAACCTGATATATGAAATAGTTATTACAATGAAAAAGGTAATTTTATGTCTCAAAATAAAGGAGAAATTGCCGTACGTGGCAGCAAAGGAACGATAACTTAGCCTAATATCATTGACTTTGTCATCGGTGATGTCCCTTTGCTTATTGACCCGTATTTTCTGTTAGACGGGATTCTACATAGTTACCCTGTCACCGGTTATAAAAATACGTGGCAATAGACACTCCGTTTTAATAAACAAATCGTCTTAATAGAGAAGGGGTAATTTGAAATTTAAATCGCGGTGCTGTTTGCGGCTTGTTGCGGACATTTTTGTTAAGAAACTGTGCGGATAGTGGACAACGGGTAGTTGTTGTCCAAGTGGCATTCTATGAAATTGTTTTTTAAAAAATCGTCGGCTTCAAGATCAAAACACCTCATGCCTAAAGAAAACTTATTTATATCATGGATAATAATAATAATAATAATAATAATAATAATATAATAATAATAATAATATATCTAATAATAATAATAATAAATTAATAACAACAGAGTGTCAATCTCCGTGCAGAGTTGTTCGTTCAAATAGCAGATGGGCACGGATTTATTTTATTATGGCAGGCAGTGTAGAAGCATAATTATGTATCTATAAACGAGCCCCAGCAAACACTTCTACTTCTACATTTTAGTGACCACCTTCAACTGGCTGAAGTTTATGTCACTGGTGGTGAACTGCGCCACGAATAGGGGGCCAAATATAAGTTAAAACTATTTACAGTGATGTTAAATTAATGGATGTAGGAGTGACTTTTGATGGCAGTTTTGAAGGATTCAATAGAATCACTCCCAACTACAGTCAAAGGCAGGCCATTCCAGTCCTTAATGGTCCGGGGGAAGAAGGAGAGTTGTCTTGATTGTGTTCTGCATGATGGAAGTTGGTAGGCGAGAGTGTGCATATTGCGGGACTGTCTGCGTGGTGGTAAAAGTCTGTTATTATTTGGAATGGCAACCAGATTGTGTGAGATTTTGTACAACATAATGAGACGTGCATCTGTTCGTCTGTCTGCAAGGCTTCTCCATTCTAAGCTGTTCAGCATGTCACCAACACTAGAAGTATTCCTAAATCTGTTGGTGACTTCCGGTTCCGGTTTTGAAGATGGCAGACGTAGGAAAATAGTGGACTCATGGAAAAATAATATCTCAGGCATCGCGTTGGCATTTTTGGACATCTGATTTTGAAAAGGGTGTAATCTAAACAAATAGGCATGGTTTAAATAATTAAGGAAGTCATTTTCGGTTTAACTTTAATATTTAGGATTATTTCGACAGAAATCTTGGATTCTCTTTGGGCGCCATCTTCCAAATTCTAAAACAACGGGGAAATTCTGCTTCGAAAATGTTGAACTCTAAATTTATAAATAGGAGGGTTTAGAATTATTGAGAAATGACTCAATAATACATTGTTTGTGTTTGTCTTTCTTCCTTATTTTATGTATATACGTTAAAATAGTTAATTCTGGTATTTTGATATCGGTGCGCATGCGCGGAAGATGGAAGACATGGATTCTTGAGCTCTGATGAAAATTTTTTAAATCTTTTGGAATCTACACGATAGGACTCATTAATATTAGGATTAATCTGCAAACTTTATAAACTCAAACCACATTCATCACTATTGCATATATTTTTTTTTCAAACTAATAGGATATTAGGGAGTAAATTCATTTTTTAGATACAAAGGTATTGTAGGCTTCCAATTCCTCGGGTGCCAGTACGGCGGACATATTGGATTTTTGGAAATATTTCAATCTTCCATCCTTTTTCTTCTAGTTTTCCTTCATTGTTTCATCTTTAGTCTATTTGTAACTATTTCTAAGATTCAGATAGCAATAATTATCTTAAACAATAGTTCTGAGTCCCGTTAAAACATATTTACAGGTATGTAATAAAAACGTGTTTGCTTCATGCGTGTAAACCTGGAAAGTTAATACCTTCCCAGTATGAGCAATAGTTTGTACTTCCATGTGGTTAATATAAGTGATCAAATATAACTTATCAAAGACCGAAAATTTAGACGGTGTGGTTTGTATACGCTCTTGTAAAGACTCATTGGTTTAGTTCTTGTAAACACATACCGTTTACAAGTTACTGATATATTTCTTCTCATACTAATATCACTACATACCAATCACAATAATGTAAATGCAACAACATCTTAATAATAATTGGCCCTCTGATTGGTGGTCCAGTGCTACGCGGAGCTTGGGGTAAGTTTCTTTGTCTTTTCTTATAAGTAGAGCAATACCAGACAAGATGTTGTAGGGACTGTCCTGCCATCCGGTTACAGTCTTGTTCATCCTTTTTTCTCCTCTTTACTTCTCTTGTTTAGCCAATCTTCACTGTGTAACAGATATCAACAAGATGTTGTAGGGACTGCCCTGCTGTCTTTAGTTTGTGCTGTTCACATATTGAGTGTCTACCGAATGTATAGCTCGGTATTCATATAGGGAAGAGTCTTCCATTCAATATTATAACATATTTACATATAACATAATGGCATGGCAGAGAGCCTGAACAAGAAAGCAAGGAATTACGTTAACGACAGTAGGAAAGAATTTGGGAATAATCCCTACAAACAAATAGTTCTGTTCTCTGATAGTAAAGGAAATTACATCAAACCAGAGGTAAACTTGAACAATACTGAAGTAAATATCATTTGGAAGTGTGCAAGTGGACGCAGGATTGGTCAAGGAGTACAGGATCTTGAAAGATTCTTACAAATTTCAAACGGCAATTACTCTGACACACTTTTTCTCTTTTGGCATGCCACTTGCGATGTGACCAAAAAGGTCGGACGCTTTATACAGCCAAGATACAATTCCTTTGAAGAACTCTCAGCCGAAATATCTGGTGACCTTCATAAACTTATCTCTCTAGGCTCCCGCTACAATGTAAACTTGGGCATTCTTGAATGTCCCCCAATATTTACCAAAGTGTGGAACAGACAACGTGGCCATCCAGAGTGGGACCAAATTGATGATTCTGGTATCCATGAACAGACAAAAGAACTAAACTGCTTGATAAGACAGATAAATAACACCCTGGATTATACTTCTCCCAAATTTTATCAGGATTTTATTGTTTCAAGAAGGGATAGGAGAAAGGGTAAGAAGAGTCAACCTAGAACAAGGTACTCTCTTAACCCAGGGCCGTTAGTAGATGGTGTCCATCCAGATAGCTTAATAGCAAAAAAATGGGCATTAAAGATTTTCGGTGAAATAAATATCGATCAGCACTGATACTGAGGAATACTCAATACCATTGATACAGGCAGATTACATGTTGACGTAGTGGGGACTGCCCTGCCGTCACATAACTTCTTTTACACTTAACTCTCCATACAGTAAAACTATAACACTTTACATGGTGACTAAATAGAAATCATATACTACAGCCAACATAGTAGAAACCAAGTATTGAAATCAACAATACATAATAATAAATAAACACAATAATACATGCACTGTTATCAACGAACATTTAATATTATAGAGCATACGGTGACGTAGTGGGGACTGCCCTGCCGTCGCGAAAATATTTTTGTATAAGATCTCTATAACTTTCTATACACTTAACTCTCCATACAGTAGAACTATAACATTTTACATGGTGACTAAATTAAAAATTATATACTACAGCCGACATAGTAGAAACTGCCCTGCCGTCGCGAATATATTTTTTGTATAAGATCTCTATAACTTTCTTTACACCTAACTCTCCATACAGTAGAACTATAACTTTTTACATGATGACTAAATTAAAAATTATATACTACAGCCGACATAGTAGAAACTAAGTATTGACATGAATAATACATAATAATAGATAGAAACAGTAATACATGCACTGTTATCAATGAACGTTTAATATTACAGCGCATACGGTGACGTAGTAGGGACTGCCCTGCCGTCGCGAATATATTTTTTCTTTTTTTTCTTTTTTTTGTATAGGATCTGTAACTAACACATGGTGATGTTGTAGGGACTGCCCTACTGTCAACACAGGGAAAACTTGTTTCTCGACATAAAAATATATGACAGCAAATGAAACGTGTTAGTTTATGCACCTATTTCATAGATCATTTAACATTATAGACCAAGTGGTGATGCAGTGGGGACTGCCCTACCGTCACTAAAATATCCTTACAGCAGAAGTGGAACTAATACATGGTAACGCTGCTGGGACTACCTTACCGTCATTACAGGTGAAACAGTAAAACTGGCACCAATAATACAGACAAATAAAACATAGTAATAAATAATAAAACATAATACAAATGGCTTCCAACGTCCATACTAGTACACCTAGACGTCCAATTTTAAGTCAAATTTGGGGGCTTGAAAAGGTAAGAAAGAGGACAGTTTTAGAGAGAAGTCCAATAGATACTGATAAAATTTGCTCCAGATGCTCGAACGAAATTGCTTCCGAAAAATTAACAATTTGTAATGGATGCAAACTGAATTTTTGCCAAAGATGCACTGGATTATCAAAGAAAGCTTTCGACTTCCTACTAATGAGTGGTGAAGTAACAGACTATAACTGGTCCTGCAAGAGCTGTAAAACTGTTATACCTACATTGGAACAGATAGGCTCAACCCTTAAAGAACTTAATGAAAGGCAAGAAAAAAGGCTTACTGAACTTGAAGTGAAAATGGACAGCCTGGAAATTAGAACAGGTGAAACTATTAAAACAGAAATGAATTTGATGGAGGAAAAGCTCACGGCTAAGTTACAAGACAAATTTGGGAAGCTAATAGATAAAAAAAACTAAAGAAATTGAGGATAGAAGGAGAAGAGAACTTAATATAATAGTATACAATCTGCCTGAAGGCAACCATAGGGAAGGAAAGCGTAATCAGGAAGAGGATGATGATACATTTAGACAAATAGCAGACAAACTAGGAATTGAAAATGTAGAAATTGAAACTCTCTTCAGACTTGGCAAGAAAAATGAAGATACTAATAAGCCAAGAGTACTGAAAGTTGTCCTTAAAGATAACAAAACAAAGAAAAGCACTCCTTGATAACTCCAAAGAAATAAAAAACAAACTTCATGGTATTCTACAAAACGTCGTTCTGTTTAGGGATTTGACAATAGATCAGAGAAAAGAAAGGAAAGAAAAGCGAACAAAGAAAAAAGACACAAAGGAACAGGAAGACCAAATGGAGAGTAAAGATTTACAAGAAGGACAACCAGGCAATGTCACTAGGAGAACGCACAGTTGGGAGCTGGACCCTGTATTCGGTAACGATACAGTAACAGACGAGACGATAATAGGTGGTCTCCTGATAAACCCTGAGCCAGCATTGAATATGGAAAACTGTCCTCAACCTGATGTCTCCTTATCTTCGAAAAAGCCGTGTGAATAATAAGTGTTTTAACCTTCACAATGAAGGAAACTATTTTAACCCAACTGAAAATATATATAATAAAGTAACTAGTATATCCTCAGATACTTCAAGCAATATCGTACAAGAACACCAATTAAAAGTAATATATACAAATGCTGATGTACTTACCAAAGTAAAACTTATAAAGCTAAAGCACTTGATTTCTACTTCCAGTCCTCACATAGTATCAGTAACAGAGATCTTTCCGAAGAACACGCTGAACGAACCAATTTCCGAGGTTTACAATATTGAAAATTATGATCTATTCCTGGCTGACGAAGTTAAGGGTAGAGGAACAGCTCTATACATCCGAAAAGATTTGAGAGCTCTAGAGTGCCACATGAACTCCGACTTTGAAGAATCTATTTGGTGCAATATAAAACTACATAATAATGATACCTTACTAGTAGGCAACATATATAGAAGTCCTAACAGCAATGAACAAAATGTACAAAGACTATTGGAACTTTTGAATAGTACTTGCATAGGAAATTATTCCCATATACTGATAACGGGTGATTTTAACTTTCCAGAGATTGATTGGAACTTGGAAACTTCTACCATGAACGATAGACATATAAGTACCCTCTTTGTAGAAGGAATCAAGGACCTCTTCCTATACCAACATGTTAAAGTACCAACTAGGCAAAGAAATAACCAAAACCCTTCGTTACTGGATCTCATATTAACCAATGAGGAGAACATGGTTGAGAACTTACAGACATTACCAAGACTGGATAAAAGCGACCACATTATACTAACATTCAATTTTAATTGTTATATTGAGACCAAATTAAACCATACTAAGAAATATATATTCTCAAAAGGGAATTACTCTGATATGAACACAGATATATCCAAAGTACCTTGGGAAAATATTCTCCAAGGAGGAATCCAAAGTGATTGGAAGTCTTTTGCTGAAAACATATACCAAATTCAAGAGAACCACATTCCAAAGAATAAAGTAAACTCTTCCAGTCACAGGAATCCATTTGTTGACAGACAGGCAGTTCAAGCTATCAGAGATAAGAAGAAGAAATGGATCAAATACCAGCATTTCAAAAACCTTCAAACTTATGAAAACTATAAAAAATCAAGAAACTTAGTCAATTACGAGTTAAGAAGATCCAGGTACCAATATGAGAAAAGGATTGCTCTTGATGCCAAATCGAATATAAAGGGATTTTGGAAATTTATAAGAAATAACACTAAGACAACTGTAACAATAAGTCATGTTGAAAAGCCAAATGGTCAGCTAACAGCAACAGATAAAGAAATCGCTGATACTTTAAATGCACACTTTGTCAGCGTCTTCACAATTGAAGATACTGAATCAATCCCCACAGCGGAACCCCTCACTATCCACTCCACACTGAGCTACTGTGAAATAACAGAAGATATAGTAAAACAAGTCCTATCAGAAATTAAACCATCCAAATCACAGGGACCGGATAATATTCATCCCAGAATTTTAAGAGAATGCTCTTCTACACTAACTAAACCACTATCTACAATATTCAGGAAATCTTTAGACAGTGGTAAACTCCCTAAAACATGGAAAGAAGCCGATGTAACCGCGATATATAAAGCAGGTATCAGGACTAAAGCTGAGAATTACAGACCAATTAGCATTACGCCTATCTGCTGCAGAATAATGGAAAGAATATTAAGAGCACAAATAGTTGATTATCTGAAAAAAAAATATAATATCAAAATATCAATATGGATTCAGGAAAGGCTTCTCCTGCACTACTCAACTCATTGAGTGTATTGAAGACTGGTCAATGGCTATAGATGAAGGTAAAGAAGTAGATGTAATATACCTAGACTTCAAAGCTGCTTTCGATAAAGTACCTCACATGAGATTGTTACAGAAGATTTGGGACATTGGCATTAGGGGTAAAATCTACTGCTGGCTGGAAGACTTCCTACAAGGAAGGAAACAACGCGTAGTAGTAAACGGAGAATATTCCGAATGGTCCTGGGTAGTCAGCGGAGTCCCACAGGGAAGTGTACTAGGACCAGTATTATTCCTTATTTATATTAATGATCTCCCTGAGGCAATCTCGTGTGTCGTACGTTTGTTTGCTGACGATACTAAGATATATAAAACAATTGATAACGTTGAAGATTCAGTCAAGCTACAAAATGACATCAACGAGGCAAACAGATGGTAAAAAAAGTGGCAACTTCTATTTAACATTAAAAATGTAAAAATTTACACATTGGAAACCGGGGTGTTATCAATAAATACTACATAACAGATCAAGATAACAAGCAGCAAGAGATAAAATATGTAACCCAAGAAAAAGACCTCGGAGTGACCTTTGACCCTGCCCTGACGTTCCACCTGCACACTAATGAAAAAGTGAAAAAAAGCTAACCGTATGTTAGGTCTGATTGTAAAATCCTTCAATTATATGTCTAAAGAAATGTTTCTAACATTATATAAAGCTTTAATCAGACCGCACTTAGAATATGCATCAACTATCTGGTCGCCTAGATTTAAAAAGGACCAGAAAGCCATCGAAAATGTACAGCGTAGAGCTACCAGGATAGTTAAGGGCATGTCCAGTCTCAATTACAATCAACGAATGAGAGAACTAGGGATTCCAAGCCTGGAATACAGGAGAATAAGAGCTGACCTTATACAGACATATAAAATATTACATGGAATAGATAATGTTGATAAGGAGAGACTCTTCCCAACTCCCCCTAATTATTCGCAGAACACGCGTGGTAACTCTTTGAGGGTATTTACAAAGCGCTCACGCACTGAACTAAGAAGGAACACCTTCAGTCAGAGGGTCATAAAATTATGGAACAAACTTCCCAATGATATAGTACTGGCACCCTCGATTAAAGAACGATTAAATTCGAAATGGGTAGGGTGTCCAGACAAGTTCAGTCCTGAATGCTTAAACTGACAGAGGCACTCAAATATCAGTTTTAAATTAGTTTGGGTTGTGTAAGCCTACCCTAAACTGCTAATGCTTACAGATGGCTCTAGAGATATTAGTTTAATATTAACTAATTGTACTTAGTTTGATCGTCACTGATCTCGCTTCTAACAGTATTGTGAGAAATGCATTTATTGAGGATCAGTGGCCTTAAACATGTATATAAACTATAGTTAACAGCTGTCAGTATTGAATGATATTTTAACCTAATGTACATATAAAGATTTTTTACCATTATAAAATGTATACCAAAAACCTTTTCAAACTATTACTATATATATACAAAACCATTAAGTGCATGGCACTACCTTTCCAATTAGGGAAAACATAACTAATATTGCCTAAAAAACGTATTGTTTATATGGACATGTCCATATCTGGCAATCATCTATATGTGAAATATGTGAAATATGTGAAATTATAGTATCATAATGTAGTTGGCATTGATATCCCCCACCCAGTCGCAAGTAGCGGAGACTGCTCTGCCATGCGGTCCGACAAGTAAGGGATTGTTTATTGCTGGCTATATTGTGCTACTATGTGATGTCGATGTAAATATGTTGCAGATGCACCAACAGGTAAAATAGGAAAAAATTCTTTTTTCCAGGTTCCATGAAATAGATTTCAGATCATTCTAGCACCTTCACTGCTAATTTATAGGAATATCCTTGTCATTAGACACATAGACTAAATATAAATTTTGCTGTAACTCTTATCACAGTCATATATGCTCACGGTAACATAGTGCAGTTAGTGTAGATATATCCCACCCAATCGCATGTAGCGGAGACTGCTCTGCCTAGCGGTATAACAAACAAGGGACCTATATTATTATATGCTAGCTGCATGGTGCTATAGTGAGTGTTTAGGAAAAAATAAATTGCAGATTAACCTAAAGGTCATTTAACAAAAAAGAATTTGTTGTTAGACCGATGATTGGTTAAAATATTCCCTTATTACCATCATAATAGTGTAGGTTATTACTTGTCATATAATGTATTCTCGACACAAAATACACGTAATATTTCTCAATATAATCAGGTGTAATATAGTTAACAGTAATTAGGAAATTTGATAGCACCATAGTGTAGCGGAGACGGCTCTGCCACCCGGTGTAGCTAGAAAGAGAATTGTATTGACAGCTATATTTTGCTAACATATCGTGTCCAGCAAGAATAACTAAGTGTAAAATCTCTACCTTCTCATATTAAGGAAATTTCTTGTAAGTAGGAAAGGATACTGCTATAACCCTTATAAAAATAGATTCATAACACAAAGAATCATATGGCAGAAAGAGAAACAAAAAGAGCAAGGAAATACATAGAAGAAAAGGGTGATAGTGTAGGTCCATCTGCATATGATCAAATCATCATGATATCGGATAGCAAGGGCAACTATCTGAAACCGGAAATAGAAAATCTAAATTCAAGGAATATCCCTGAATTGCACTGGTTTTGTGTGGGTGGCAGAAGGACCAGGGAGGGTGTACGATTTTTGCAACGCCACATTGTACTTTATGCACAACAGAATAAAAGCAAAAAGACCCTGATTTTGTTTTGGCACCTAACATGTGATGTCACCACAAAAAATAGAAATTTCATAACAGCAAGATACACCAACACAAATGAATTAATATCCAACATAAATAGTGAACTTTTAGAAATTATCACTTTGAAGAAAATACATAAGGTAGACATTGGCATACTAGAAATCCCGCCTATTTTTACCCAGGTCTGGAACAAGTTAAGAGGGGACCCCAACTGGCAATCAATCAGTGACACTCAAATTCATGAGCAAGTATCTGCCCTGAATGAGAGAGTTAGGGAATTAAATTTACAGCTGGGGTACACTTCCCCGAAATTCTATCAGGACCTGGTTAAGAACAGGAGGGATAGAAGGAGAAGAGGTCAAGCCCAACCTCGGACACGGTACTCCCTTAATCCCCAGCCGCTCGTGGATGGTGTCCACCCTGACTCCACTTTAGCCAGCAAATGGTTGCTTAAGATATTGGAAAGTGGGCAGCAAAAGTAAGCAGACGAGTGATGTTGTAGGGACTGCCCTGCCGTCACAAAAGTCGTACATTAATATTAGACTCTCATTCTACCCTCTACCATGACTCAACCTGTACCCAACATGTCTATTATGACTAGTACCCCAATTATCAAGAGGTCATATCGGAACACTCAGGCGAATACAACTAAAAAAAGGGTGCAAGAATTAGTCAAAAGTCCTGAACAAATGAAGTGTTTAAGATGCAATAATGAGGTCTCGAACAGTACATTTACCCCGTGTGAAGGGTGTAAACTAAAATTTTGCAAAACATGCACTGGCCTGTCTGAACGGGCTTTTAGTTTACTGATCATAAGTGGCGAGGTCGACGATTACAGATGGAAATGCAAAAGTTGCAAAACGATCACGCCGACATTGGAAATAATTGATACAAACCTTCGGGAACTAAATGAAAAGCAAGAGCTAAGGCTTACTTCTCTAGAAACAAAAATGGACCAGCTAGAAATACAAACAAAGAAAACTATTAACGATGAAATTCATACCGTAAAAGATGAAATAACAAAGGACCTCAAAACGGAAGTGAGAAATCTGGTAGAGGAGAGAACCAGAGAAATGGACGACCGTAGACGAAGGGAGCTCAACATTGTGGTTTTTAATCTACCGGAAGGGAACAGCGATCTTGGAGCTGATAACAAAATCCATGACGAAAGTAAACTAGTAACACTTGCTTCCTCACTCGACATACCTCAGCTAGAAATAGAAACTTCATATCGTCTTGGTAAGAAAAACGAAGACAGAGTGACCAAACCGAGACCAGCTAAATTCATTCTCAAGAACCGGAAACAGAGGAAACAGCTTCTAGATAGTGCAAGATACATTAAGGATAGAACTGATGGCATTTTTAAAAAAGTAGTAATATCCAAGGATCTCACTATTGAACAGAGAAATGATAGGAAAATAAAGCTAAAACATAAATATCCGGTTAAGACAACCGACCAGGAAGAAGCTAGTGGTACAAGGGAAGATCCAATATCGCCAATAGCACAACACATTTATGCAATGGAGAATGCTATGGCGGAAGAAACAATAGCTATGGATAAAACAGTGATTGGAGGAATAGATTGCTCCCAGCCAAATGCAGGGTATGCTACCCCGAAGCAGTGTGAATTCTAAGTGTTTTAGCCCAAAAGAGGGCAGATCTTTTAACCCGGTGGCAGTTAATTCTTTCACTAACAGAAAGAATATATCTTTTAACAATTCACAGTTTTGTAATAATGATTCATTTATAGACATTATCTACACAAATGCTGACATCCTGAGTAAAACTAAAATGATTGAGCTCAAACAAGAAATCTCAGAGTCTAATCCCCATGTAATAGCTTTAACAGAGGTTTATCCTAAATATACAAATTTTGGCATAATTTTAGAAACTTATCAAATAGAGGAATATGACATGTTTGTATCTATGAAGGATAACGGCAGAGGTACACTCTTATACATAAGGAAAGATATAGGAGCTCATGAGGTAAAATTAGACCAACCCCAACAGGACTCAGTATGGTGTGAGATAAGTCTGAAAAACAGCGATAGACTGTTAATCGGCTGTATATATCGCAGTCCGAATAGTGATGTACAAAGTGTAAATATGTTAATACAAGAAATGAAGAATATACATAAAGAGAATTGCTCCCACCTTCTGATGCTTGGAGATTTTAATTTTCCAGAAATAAATTGGCATGAAGAGACATCAAGCAAAGGTGCAAATCATGCAAGTTCAGTGTTCTTAGAAGGTATTAAAGACATGTTTCTATATCAACATGTGCACAATGCTACAAGGTTCCGTGCAAACCAAAGACCGTCGTTGCTGGATCTGATATTTACTAATGAGGAAAACATGGTGAACGGTTTAGAATTCAACCCAGGTTTAGGTAAAAGCGACCATGTTTTAATGAAATTCAAATACAACTGTTATGTAACAATTCGAGAGAATAACAGCAATAAATTCATATACTCTAAAGGTAATTACACCAACATGAGGAAAGAATTAGAAAAAACTGACTGGTTTAAGGTACTACAAAAGGATGTTCAATGCTGTTGGAATAAATTCACTGAAATATTAATGATAGTGGCAGAAAACAACATACCAAAGTCTAAAGTGAACGTTCCAAGGCATAGAAATCCCTTTGTTGACAAACAGGCAGTAGCAGCAATAAAAGCTAAAAGAAGAAAATGGATCAAATACCAACATAACAAAAATCATATCTCATACAACAACTATAAAATAGCTAGGAACAAAGTCAACTACGAAATGAAAAGATCCAGATACGAGTTTGAAGAAAAGGTAGCACTAAATAGTAAAGTTAATAGCAAAGGATTCTGGAAGTTTGTAAGAAGAAACACGAAAACCTCTATATCCACAAGCCCATTGGAACGAAACAATGGTGAACTGACTGAAACAGACCAAGAAATTGCTGAGATACTAAACAAACATTTTGCCAGTGTATTTACAAATGAAGATCCACAGAATATACCAGACTTCGTCTACAACAGACAAATTCCATTGTTATGCACAATAGATTACGGGAGCTAGGCTTACCTAGCCTAGAGTACAGAAGAACAAGGGCAGATTTATTGGAAACATACAAAATAATGCATGGGCATGTACATTTAAATAGAGACAAATTCTTCCCTGGTCTAAATGCCACCCAGCTTAGGAGAAATTCAAAAGCTATTTACAAGCAATGGTCAAGCACTGAAATTAGGAGATGTTCATTCAGCCGTAGGGTTGTCGATCAATGGAATAATTTACCTGAACTAATCGTGACAGCACCTACCGTCAACACATTTAAACATAGGCTAAATGAGAACTGGGTTGGGGGTAAGGACAAATTTAGACCTGAATGCCTAAATTGATATTACTTGCGAAGTAAGTGCAAGATCTGCCTGAGATAAGTGGTTATTGCTGTCTAAAAAAAAAGAAGATAAATAAAAAATAATGAGCAAACAGAGACTCTAGGGACAGACAATTAGTGCAGTGATAATTAAGTGAATCCACAAATACAAACATAAGAATACAGTACGCGCAAATTAAAGAAGACTGACGGGGAGTACTCAACCATACCCGGACCAGCTGTAAAGCTACAAGCAATAGAGGAAGCACCATGAAAACAGCCTAAGAAACCAAGTGGGGATCATCCCATATCCGGCTGAAGAACTATGTGAATGTGAACTATGTGAAACCTAGCAGCTCTCCTTTGCACTTTTTCTATACTAGTTATGTCTTCATTAATGTAAGGGTCCCAAACTGAACTGGCATATTCTAAAGTTGGGCGTAGTAGGGCTGAAACGGGTACAAATTTTCTACCCGGGTACCCGTTCTGCAATTACCCGCGGGTGGTCCCGGGTCGTTTCGGACCCAGTCCATTTCGGCTTTGGTCGTTTCGGCCTTGGTCGTTTCGGCCACAATTGAGACCGAAACGACCAAGGAATTCGTGGAATATATCAGCATAAGACATCAAATTTTTATATAACCAAAATTTGTTTTTATGTTCCAGAGAATGGACCATTGGCCAGAAATAAAGAAAGCGGCGAGATATCCAGTCAGAAATGACATTTATATATGTCAAGCATGCTATATGAATAAAATTATTTGTACTATGGCACGTAGTTGTTCATGGAAAAAAAATCTGCTTATACCCTATATGAAGCAAAGAAACCCGCAAGTAAACAGTTAGTGAAATATCTTATTTAATCCACGAAATAGAGAGTGTTAAAGTTTAATTGTATTTAAAATAACCCCTTTAATTTTCAAAAAGACCAAAATCAATTGTAATGTTTCTTGATTGATGTAATGATAACAAAATAATTGTTAAATAATGTTAGTATTTTTTTTCACTAACCTCCACTATGATGCTAATAACCGGCTTCAAGTTGGACTAATTATTTAGTTTGTTATTTCTTTAATCCTTTTATCACCCAATAAATGCAATGTTGTTTGACTGAGGTAACGCTAAAAAATTTAATTGTTAATTAGTGGCCGTAGATGTTTGCACTAATCTCATCAATGAGATGTTCATAGCCGCGATAGTTTGTACTAATTATTTCTTTAATCCTTTTATCACCCAATAAGCTGTTTGAATCTATATGAGAAACTGAGTTACTCCACATCTCATCTGGATCCAAACTCCAAACTGTTTACAAAATTAATAACCATAATCAGGTATATTCGAACTGACTCAAAACATTAAAGCAGAGTGTCAAACAGTTTGAATCTTGATGAGAAACTGAGTCACTCAACATTTCATCTGGATTCAAAGTGTTTTCAGCAGGCTAAAGGTTAACATTTTACAACAAAATGTGTCCGTATTGCATTCAATTCTGCAGATTCCGTTCAAACATATTAAACATTTCATAATCTTGGTCTACTCTGTTTGCAATTTCTATACATATTTAAGCTATATTTTAGCATTACATAATCTTGGTCTACTCTGTTTGCAATTTCTTTAATGAATCTTTTCTGTGTATTCCTTCCAATCACATCACAATTGCCCTTTATATAATTCTATAATGTGGCCGAAACGACCAAGGCCGAAACGGTTTGGGTCCGAAACGACCCGACACCCCCGCGGGTACCCGGGTACCCGATAACGCTATAGTATAGACGTATGGTAAGTACCTACTGTAGCATGCTCCCATGGTTATTATTAGTTTCTCGAATGAAATATGAATCGTTGCTTGAATTTCACTAAAAAAAGCAGCAATGTGACGTAAACCTGACTGTTACAGATGTGCCGGGCCATGCATGGAATTGAGAACGTGCTATGTATTAGTTAGTGTCTATTAAGTGTGGATTTAATGATTTTAAATGCCGAAGCGCAGCGAGCGTTAGCGAGCGTTAGCGAGCGAGCAAGGCATTTAAAGTCATTAAATTCGCACTTAATAGACACTAACTGATATAGTGTTTAGCCTAGTTTTTGGACAGAATTAAAAGTGGGCGGAGTGAAGCTGGAATTGGTCGCGTGCGTTGATAGGGGCAACAGCCGAGACCGTGTGTTGAACAAATGTGTCAGTCGTTCAGAAAGATGGCAGAAATGAAGCCGACGTTCGACCTTCTTCGGGGCCATGACGTTAATTTTTACGGACGATGCATTTCAAGATAGCTGTCTTACACAATTGTTAAATGTGCAGACACAAACGTTGTTAAAACCCGAATTAGGTAAGATATTTCATTGAGTCGATGTTTCAAGCGCTGTGCTCTTAAAAAAGAAAGCCAATGCAACAAAATGCTTTAAAAATAAAATTCAGTTTTAAATACAGACGTAGACTACATATGCTAGTTAACCCTTTACGCAATATATACTTATTTTAACGCATTTTAATTATTCTTCCATTCAAGAAATTAGTTTCACTTTATACCGTCATGAGTAGGCATCGTAAGAAATATTTCCTATATCCTAGCTGACGGTAGCTTTAAGCAGGCTAAAATTAAAGCAGAATGCTCCTAAAGTCTGCTTTAAACAACCGTCTATCTTCAATACTGAAACAAAATATGGAGGAAAGAGTTAGATCTAACCCACAGCTGGTAATTTTATCATATTTTATTATTTCAGGGTCTGGACGAGAGACCGGATACATAAAAGACAGGAATGACCATATGTAATGTTTAACAGTGAATCGTTGTACAATAGCCATTCAACGACAAAACAATGAAATCTCTATAGACAGGTGGCTGCTTAATACAGACAAAGGTAGTTCAGAACGCCTCGAGGGAGCATTCTACATTACATTTGTCCTGCATTTAGCATTCACTTGTCTAATAACTAAATAGGGTCTTCTTTTTTGGTGTTTTAATGCTTTGGTTTTTTTCTTCTTTTTTTCGAAGCTCAGTTCATGTAGGTCTACCAATAAAATGTTTGAGTTGCATCAATTTACCTAATTTCTTAGTCTCAGCTTGGTATTCTACACAGAACATGTATGATTCTACACAGAACATGTATGTACACATGTGTATTTGACGCTGGCGCTGTTACATGGTGGGACGAGCTAAGCACTGTACGTCACAGGATGTACTCGCGCATGCGCTGGGGACAGTCGACTTAATCGCTAAGTCAGCTATTAGTGCCTGACTATATGAAATTAATCGTGGAGAAATTCAAAATTTCCAGCATTGTGATTGGCCCAAAAAGTAGGTTAAACACCATAATAAAAGTTATATTGTTTGTGAAAGCAAAGTATGTTGTACATAACTGGCGAAAGTGTAGGCTATTCCATCATTCTTCTGTTGTCCCACGACGTAAATTTTGTGTAAATAGATAACTGATTCAAGATAAAGGTAATGTCCGCAGTTATACACCTTACATGTAGACTATATATTGATATTTTCCGTTGAGAAAGGGTTACACTAACAAATGTCATGGTTAATCCGCGGCCTCAAATTTGATTGGTTGATTCTCTCTGCGAAGCAACATTCGACACATTTACCACACGGAACTTACATAGCTATTTCTATATTCCGAATCCTTACGGAATACAACGAATAGTTACGAATGCACATTTACAAGTCGCATACGAACGAAAAATGTGTTGACGGAGGTTTGTTTCATATGTCTGGTCTTATGCCTACTTGCCTGTGCAAGCCTTAGATCTGTTCATAAACAAAAGGACGCTTAAATGAATGATATCTTCAACGTGTTTTAGCTTTCTTTCTTTCACTCAGTTACGAAAACTAACAATTAGATTCTGCTCAAGATTTCATATCGGGTAACGGGTAGTGATTTTGTACCCGGGTACCCGCCAATTTCTACCCGACCCGCGGGTACCCGGGTACTCGTTTCAGCCCTAGGGCGTACTAGGGATTTGTATGCCTGTTCCTTAACTGAAATGGAGCTGATGTTTAAGTTCCTTTTGAGGAAACCAAGAGTTCTGTTGGCCTTATTGCATATGTTGTTTACGTGGGTTTGCCATTTAAGATCTGACTGTATTGTGACACCTAAATATTTTGCTTTGTCAACATGTTCTAAAACTTGACCATGAAGGGTGTATCTGTAGTCAAGTGGGTGTTTGTTTCTGCTGACAGACAAGACATGGCACTTGTCTGGATGAAAAGCCATTTTCCATGTTTGTTCCCAACGACTTAGTTTATCGTAAAAACAGATCTAGAGCAGACCCTAGTCCTATAAATAAGACCTGACGTTGCTATTTTACATTTTTACATTTTCTAGTTACATGCACGATAAATAATTATAAAATAAGGGGCATGTAGATACGTCTAAATGTTTGGACTAGAGCAGATCCTCATCAGACGGACATGATAACCACGAAATAAAATTGCATGAAAAGCTACATAATAATTATCTATTTTGGAACACCTTAAATTTACTTTTCCTGTCCCCAGAAAAGTATGGGAAAATATGGTATTATTTACTGTATAAGAGAGGTCGAGTGAGGGACCGATTAACAAAGAGTTTCGACCCCAAATTCGGATTCTACGCATTTTTATGGTTAGAATATATCGTAGACTCGCCTTCTATCAATCTCCACCTATTTTTCGAACCTTTCATTTTGTTTTATTTTTACGCATGCACAAGTGCACACTACGTCATGAAATCATGAGTTCCGTTGCTTTGTCTGTAAACAACGCCTCATAGCTTTAAAAACGAAATATGCGTCATAAATAGGTCAATACAGTTTATTTTTCCTTCAACTATGCTAAACATGAGAAAACTCTTATACGTTAGAGAATATCAACATAAATTGAAAAGTGTACCACATTGAACATGTTTGACAGATCTGACTCCTTCAGCTTATGCAAAGGTCGCGTGTCCATGATGAAATCATGTGACTATGAGTATTATGTTACAGTAAACAATTTCTAAAATTAAGGTTCGATAAGTAGGTGATATTTTTCTGGCAGCGATTTCTGTTTTTGTTATGCGAATGGTGGGGAACACGGATTGTTTGGGGATTAATAGAAGAGAATAAAATGACTTAAGTGTTTCAAGGTATGTATACAAGATTATTTTGAACTGCTGATTTTTTTTCTTTCTTCAATATTCATGGTAAACGTTTTCTGTTCCTGGTCAAAGGTTAAAAGGTTCGATAGACGGTGAGACCATGCTATTTATTTTTATCAAAATAAAATATTTTTTGTATGTATACTCAAACTTCTTTTACAAGTAAAACTAACTTTTAGTACATGTACATATTTATAAATTATTTGCGACGTGAGTGAAATATGATATGTATAAATAATGTTTCTGAATTCGTATCTTTCATTACACGTGAACTTCTTGGAGGTTTAATCGTTATTTTCTACTGGACTAATTGTGATAGTTTGCTGACTTATATTATTTTTTAACAGCAAGATAATGGCCTTATTTTTAGGTTGCTGTTCTAAGAAGTTTGAATCTACAGGATAATGGCTAAGTTTTATGCTTTGATTTTCCTTTTTCAGGTTGCTATTCCAAGAAGTTTGAATCTACAGGATATTGGCCAAGTTTTATGCTTTGATTTTCCGTTTTTCAGGTTGCTATTCCAAGAAGTTTGGATCTACAGGGTACGGGTTTGGGATTGTTGGTTAATATTTGGCACTTAGATCACGCGAACGTTAATGTCACGTGCTTTAAATTTAAATGTATTTTTATCTTCTGAGCATTGAAGGTTTCTGGTGTAATTATCTCTATTTTCAGTAGTCATCCACAATTTCCCTGTTCTTTAATGTTTACATTCTATGAGCATGTGGAAAACAATATATTCCTTAATACTCATGTTCTTGTGACAACGCTTAGTATTATTGTAAAATAGCAAATACTCTAATACATGCTCTAACATACATTCCAGAATGGCGAGCAGACTTATCTACCAGAGGCCTTTGACGAGACAGTACTTGACAAATATTGTATCGTAGAGTACGATGGATTGCCCTACCCGGGAATTGTTATGGATGTTGACGATGGACGTTTGGAAGTTAAAGTCATGCATCGGATTTGTGTCATCATATTTTATTTGGCTAATGAGAGAAGACAGTATCTGGTATGCGAATGACAGATTAGTGACCATGCTAAATGGCATGCCAGAACAAGTAACTGGAAGACACCATTGCATAAATCCTAAGCTGTGGGTTGCCGTTTGCCAAAAATGGATCTATGTGTCCAATCATTGGATCAAAGTATTCTTTATAAAATAACTCTGATTGAATAACAATCTTAAAATGTTCAATACTGAATTAATCATTAAGTTCAATGATTTGAAAATTGGAATAAATTGCACGAGCAATACTTTAGAATTATTTTCTTGTTATTACCGTAACGGGGCTGTCATTACCACAACGCAATGTCAGTACCGCAACATGCATTATTTTCTGAAATAAACAAGAGCAAACTGTATTCTATTCTATCTTATACTTAAATATAATTTCATAAATCCATTAGCGTCTAGATAATACACTTTTCATCCCAATTGCACGTCCGATTCCAAATAAGAGATTATTAATGATATTGATTTTTAATTAATATTATCCCAAATAACAACGTGCTACCTTTTTTATTACGTAAACGGTGTAATTCTTTATTTCACGAAGGAACGTATTAAATGGCATTAAAAAACCATGATGTGAAATAAAATACAGCTATATGATAGTTGAGTCACTATAATTTACCGATTTTATAGCCGTTGCAGTACTGACATGTAATTAAGAGGTCCATAACATGCAAAGCAAAAAAAAAAAAACAGTATGCATCTGTGTGCACAGACATGAGCACTAAACCTGGTAGATATGCTGTTTCTATTGTTAGATATTATTTTAATACAAAAACACGATTTTATTTTTCGCATTCGATTGCAAGAAAATTTACAGATGTTTCAAGAATTACCCGTAAACTTTGTTTAACCTGTTACCTCAGGAATATTCTTGTAGGCAAAACGACACTATGAATATTAATTAGATCAGAGTCTAGACTGTTCGCAAAAATAGGAATTTCAATATAAAACAAAACGAAATTGAAATTTAGGCCAGGCACCCCTTAGATAAAAGATGGACTAATCCAAATATATAAACATAGAAGAATCCACTGGGTGCAAATGGGTTAAGTTCTCAGATAAGGCTTTGCTTAATCAATCAATTTCAAAGGAATACAGCAGCATCTATTTCATTTGTAAGATACCCTAAGCCTTGCCCCCTGCCCAATGATAATAGACGGGTTCCAAATCTCAATATGAACTAGTTCACTTTATATGATATGGGTAGTTTTTTCGCTTATGCAATTTATGCTTGATCTAGTCACTTCGTGAATATTGCTTTAAAATATAGATTCTTCATTGGAATTGTTTGCTTTGACAAACACAACCGCATGATTAGATCGATACAATTTCATTAGCAAATTGAACAGGCCTTGATCAGACGGCACCTACAGGAGGAGCCGTATTGGTTCTACTTTGTTTGCACAGGTGTGATACGGTCTGTATATGAGGGAAACGGATAAAAGGCTAAAATGTAGTGTTTTTATTGTTTATGAACACAAAGGCATCTTCTAATGCGACAGCTATAAAGATGTCGCATCGTTTAGGTAGGTGATAGCTTAACACTTTACTTGTTGAATATTCACGTAAGAAATAATAGCACAATTAATATGAATCAGATTATAAATTTTAACGACATGTCATCTTTGCCCAAGCAGGAACTTAAGATTCAGCTCAATATTATACCATAACAAACAGGGCTGACCCTAATCAGACGGTTCTACTCTGGGGGCAAAGGTGTAAAAAGGCGTTTATATTACGGAAAGGTATGATACAAGACAAAAGTTACATAGAAAACATCCCGGGTATTTCTTACATTAATATTAAACGGGGAAATGGTTAAAGCTATGTAAACTGTACAGTGCACATATAAACAAACAAATAACCATTAAGTCATACAGTGTACAACACGTGTTTATTTTACAATACACCCTCTCTAGTGCGACCGCAAAAAGAGGTATTAAATGAGTCGTAAAACAAATGGTTGCTTCATGCCTAAATGTTACGCATTACTTTCACCCAGTAGTTATATTCTGCTCATATTTCGTATAAATCAAGGTCAATCACAACCACCAGAAGGGTGAATAGCGGTAGTATACCCGTACTATTAATATGCTGTTAATATTTCGTATAAATCAAGGTCAACCACAACCACCAGAAGGGTGAAAAGCGGTAGTATACTACTGTTAATATGCTGCTAATCTTTCGTATCAATCAAGGTCAACCACAACCACTAGAATGGCGAATAGTGGAAATAAACGACTACTTATACGCTGCTCATATTTCGTATTAAACAATGCATATGAGGAGCGGTACACATATTTATATCATTTAATACATTTTTCCCACGGTGTATATGTACTGAGTCAAGCAATAATGCTAAAACCGACTTACTATTCCCTCATATTGAGCCCTTTGACATCTCTGAGAAATATACTTCTTGAAACAATTGGGATAAATAGAGCATTTGCTCCGCATGAGCAAATGCTTAACTTTTCACAATGGCTTCAAAACTACACAGTTATGAACTTGAACGTTTTAAAAAATAAAACAGTGAACTAGTCGCAAATACCCCATGTTACACAGACTTGCAAATAACTTAGCTTTTATAATAACGAGAAATATTGAACATCGCTCAGTTCATCATTTTAAATGGCAAGTAGAATCGAAACATGTTACATGTAGTTGCAAAATTAGCAACCCAGGTATACTCGGGTTTGTTGGGTTTTTATGTATTGTGTATTTGTACAAAGTTATTCCAGTAATATTGATCATAGATCCAATCCTATCCCTCCGCCTATTTCTGTTCACAGATGATCACAGAGCAGTTATCTTGTCTAACTGATCAAGGATCTAATAATATATATCCACCTATACCTGGTAATGCAGCTTTGATCTAGTGTTTATCTGACCATAGACCCAATACTGTAACTCCACCTATACCTGGTAATGGAACCGTGATCTAGTGTTTATCTGACCATAGAACCAAAACTGTAACTCCATCGATATCTGGTAAAAGAGAAATGACCTGTCAGATTGATCATGTATCCAGTACTATCTCTTCGCCTAGATCTAGTTCCAGTTAGGCGATCTACCTGCTTCATCATGGACCCAATATTATCGTTCCACCGATATCTGGTCATAGAGCAGCGATGTATCTTGTCTGATAGTTGAGTGTCACTAGAGACTTTGTATAAAAGACAATAATCTACTTATTTCGTCGCAGAACGGCTGTTGCAACACAAGTGAAACTGGATAAACTCTCCGCATTTAGACGTGAGTATTATTATTGCATTTGCTTTAGTTACAGATAATGGTAATATTTGTCAAATTTCGTGAGTATTATTATTGCATTTGCTTTAGTTACAGATAATGGTAATATTTGTCAAATTTCGTGAGTATTATTATTGTATTTGCTTTAGTTACAGATAATGGTCCTATTTGTCAAACTTAATATAAGTCCATGTAAGAGTCATGCAGGAAACACCGTTAAAAAATAACGTTCACCCTTTCAATGTAAACTTTCTAGTTGACTGATACCAACTATTTAAACACATTCTAAAATGAAGAAATGAGATGAATTAATGTAAACTTGTGTTGTTATATTTTCTGGTCCTTCGCGATCATTAGTTTTGATGGTATAATTTTTGAAAATTGAATACTGTTTAAGCCGGTGCTAGGGGGGCGTGAGTAGTTTTGCACTTTTAATTACTACTCATGAACAGATTCAATCAAACCGAGTCTGCAGTTTTCTCTTATGCATTGCTACTTTTGCTTTCGAGGGGTCATCCACTTTGAGGATATTTGTTCCGGGATACATTTAAAAGGAATATACCGCAGACATAGACCTAAAGGTTGAGACAAAATTGGAGTCCTTGGTCAGACACGCGTCTGGTCTGGAACTACACCTTTTATCGGGGTGAGACACCGGTGGTGAAATAGTTTAGTGTATTCTATGCTAAAACTAGAGTTTGAGTCCCTCAGAAAACGTAGTGCATTATGGCAACATTGGTCAAACGCTCAATGAAAAAAATTGCTTAAGTGCAAAGGGTGTACATGCAATCTAATTAAGATTCCTAGGACAATTACATGTTTTGTTAAAAGTTGAGAAAACACGATTCAGTAAAACAATTAGGGTTTGTTGTAAGACATGAATATAACCAGAACCAAACATTCGCAATTATTATTGTTTGAAGCATATTTTAACTTTTAGCCTATTGCGCTCGGATGAATGATTACCATTGAAAACAGTTTGGATCCAGATGAGACATCCAGTAAACTGTTTGATACCGGACCGTGTTGTTGAAATGGAGTGCAAGATAAATCAACCATTACTATTGATTCGATGATAGCTATGTTCAATAGACTAAATATTAACGCTTTCCCGGTTTGAATATTATATAAGAAATAGTGGCATATTGAATATTTACAAGTTAAAGTGGTATAATAAGTTAAAGTAGTAAAGAGCTACAGATATAGAGGATATGTTGCGAGTTGTCTTTTAAGATCACATGTTCCTAAACGAGCCTTAGAAAGTGTTAGTAAGCGAGCCTTGGCGAGCTTAATAACATTTTCTTGGTGAGTTTAGGAGCATGTGATCTTAAAAGACAACGAACTTCAGATTCGTTTTCTCTCATATAAAAAAGTGCATTTTCGCCGTTTAAAAGACATGTAAACATCGGTTTCTATGGTTTGACGTCATATATATGACATATGACGTCATATATGTTCTAAAGTGATCTTACACGTGTTACAGATAAGGAAATCTTAACCCGTTGTTCTAACTCGGAGATAAGGGAAGGTATGTGAGAAAAAGGTGTTTGAATATTCATATATAATGACATCTTGCATATTAACCGTGTTTCATTCATACCGACGCCTTTTAACGCTTCTGTAAATATCATGTTTTGAAACCATTGTGATAAAAAGAGCATTTTCTCCATAGGAGCAAATGCTCTATCACAATAGTTTAAAATACACAATTATAAAATTCTCCTTCAGTTAATGCTCCTTTTCGGTAGATTTATTCAAAGAACTTGAGTCTAAGAATAGCCTTTGAGGTAATGGGTTAACAAGCTAAAACAGTACAATAAGTTACAAGTAAAGAGCTACGGAATTTCTCGGCCAAACCCTATACTGTGACAACTCTTCAGAAACGTATCGAATATTGATAGTTCATTGTGTGTAAATTCTTATATCTTTCCATACTAATTGAAGTACATATGCTACCATAATGTTTTTATAGTGTCATTTTTCAACAGGGAAAGGATTAACTAGATGGTTGAATTAATTAGCAAGTAACTATGAGAAATAGATGGTTGAATTAATAAACAAATAACTATGAGAAATAGAAAGTTGAATTAATTAACAAGTAACTATAAGAACTAGATGGTTGAATTAATTAGCAAGTTACTATGAGAACTATATGAGTTGAATTAATTAACAAGTAAATTTTAGAACTAGATGGCTGAATTAATTAGCAGGTTACTATGAGAACTTTATGAGTTGAATTAATTAGCAAGTAACTATGAGAACTATATGAGTTGAATTAATTAGCAAGTAACTATGAGAAATGGATGGTTGAACTAATTAGCAAGTAACTATGAGAACTAAATGGTTGAATTAATAAACAAGTAACTATTAGAAATGGATGGTTGAATTAATTAGCAAGTAACTATGAGAAATGGATGGTTGAACTAATTAGCAAGTAACTATAATAACTAAATGGTTGAATTAATAAACAAGTCACTATAAGCAATAGATGGTTGAATTAATTAGCAAGTAACTATGGCAACTAGAAACTATGATAACTAGACGGCTGAATTAATTAGCAAGTAAACATGGTTAATAAATGACTGATATAGTATTAGCAAGTAGCTATGAGAACTAAATGGTTTATTATTAGCAGGCAACTATGACACCAGACTGCTAAATTAATAAATAAGAAGCTGTCACACCAGACAGCTGAATTAATTAGTAAGTAACTATTTCACTAGACGGTTAATTTGATAAGCAAGTACAATGTAACTATGATACCAGACTGCTGAACTAATAAACAAATAACTATGATACTAAATGGTTGAATTAAGAAGCAAGTAACTATAACACTAGACTGTGGAATTGTTAAACCAGTAGTTGTTATACTAGACGACTGAATTAAATAGCAAGTAACTATGATACTAGTCTGTTGAATTCATAACCAATTGACTATCATACTAGATGACTGCAGTCATTTGATAATAACTACGTTATGGTACCAGACTGTCAAATTAATAAGCAAGTTGACTGCAGTCATTTGATAATAACTACGTTATGGTACCAGACTGTCAAATTAATAAGCAAGTTGTTAGAAGCTATCTGACCAGGGTTTACCATATTTGATTATAAAATAATAAAGACCTGATAGTTGTATTTGCTACTATAACTTACACTTTCTATGTTCATATGCCATTATAAGCACGTATCTGATAAATATTGGTACGGTTCTTATCGGTAGCTGTGCTCTTTATCGCTTCATGTTGGTAGCATGGTTCATTACGGTAATTACTCGCTTAACGCTTCTAATTTTACAGGAGGTAACTAGATTGAATAACAACACAACACAGTATTCATCAGTTGATTGTCTTTATGTAGATTCTTCAATGAGTGATGTAAATCTACAGCATAATAATTAAATTATCTGGCCAACAGTACGAGAGTATTATTATACGCTGAAAGCGGCGAAACGACTACAATTCTCTCGTCCGCGATTCATCGAGTGACATCATCAGTTCCAGGCATCAATCAATCTCTGTAATATTATAAATTCGTAGATAAAGTTATTCCCGAAATTATCAGTCTAAATGGTCAGCTCTCATATAATTTGGATAAATTTAGGTAAGGATCTTTATTGTTTACTGCTTCCTTACATCGAAAGTATTCATGTTGTTTGATTATCGACTTTGACAGAGGATGGCTTCTCTGATATTAATTCTAAACTGACTGACCTCGAGACTCTGATCTCGAGGGTTTATATAGGAAAACAGGGGTGGGTGAAAGTTTGGGGTGAGATCTATGGGTAATGGGCGAAATATTGGGCGATCCGACCAGGCTAAGGGTGACGTGACGTCACCGCCCAAGGAAATCAACCAAAAATCGCCCAAACTATTGGACGTTAGCCAAGACGTAACCTCAAACCTATACTCTGTTCGAGACAATATATCAATATATATTTAAGGCACATTGTATACTAACCAATGTAAAATTATAGAAGGAAGACATAATTATCTCTTCTTTATTAACTTCTGTAGTATTTATGTATAATTTAAACATCTATAGCAACAATCCCATAATGCATTTAGATAAGATGGCTGCCATAAACAAAATGATGCTGGATTAATGCTGCTCGATGATAACTCGTTCTGTTGGCTCAGATCATCAAAACTGTAATAAAACATGGATGTACAACTCAGTTCCCTGTTGTTTAACAAATACATGTAGAGACAACAATGAATACAATCTACTTAGAGTAGATAAATGGCTATTCGTCCATGGATCTGCACGAACTGGATCTAGCAGCCAGCGTAACAAACAGATTGCATGAATTGTACTAGAGATTCATCAATCTGTAAACTTTCGTTGGTGTGCCACAACAGCAATAATATAAAAGAAACAGCAAGAAATTATACTGGAAATTATCAAATATAACTCAGGTAAGATGTTATACTAAGTTACAAAGTTACTGTTTGACTTCTGTCGTTATGCTATTACTCCAAGTTCCAAGTCCGTGCAAAATCATGGGGGAAATACCAGGGCATATCAATATTAATAATAACATTTATTTTACATTAAAACTCGTGTATTAAGATTTTAAAGCAACGGACCATAAATTCAGCAATATAGAATGAGTGTCAAAAATAATTTCACTCAAAAATTCTTAGACTGTTTTTGTTCGTCATTTTGAATAAATGTAAATCTAAACATATTCTCATTCTCGTAATGATTATCCGTAATAGTAAGTAATTCTAAGAGAACTTTTACACAAAATCTTCAGTACCAGAGCTAAATAATGCGTCTGTCACCTTCTTCAGACAGACAGATTGGCAGACAGGCAGGTAGGCAGACAAGCAGGCCAACACAGACTGACAGACAGACACTGGACAACGTAAAACTGATCCCTTTTAAACTAGCAAAATTATTCAGTTTTGCTTTAAACCGGTTTGTTTCCTATGGTAACACATTCGGACAAAAGGTAACGCTTAATTTTCGTCAAAGGTTACGCAGTAATGATGGTGGGTATTCCTACAGGCACTGTTTGATCTAGGTCAACTCTATTTGCAAAGACATGGCTACTAAAACAAATAAAATATCCACATATCTATAAATGTATCTATTTTATTACATTGATGATGCGATAGCAAATGGAGGTTTCTATAGTCGAGTTGTTGTGTTCTTACAATTAATAAGCCTCTGATTGTGGTAGGTTCAAATCCCGAACAGGGAGTTTCAAATACATTGTAGTTGGCTTGAGGATGTGTCAGTGGTTGTTCCTGGTGGACATACATGTATGTCTTCTCCAATTATTCCAAATGCATAAGAACACAAGAGTTCCTCACTAATTGATAACGAGTAAAAAGAGCTGAATGTCACGATATAACTGAAAACTTTAAAAGGTATTAAATCCGCAACCAACGATCAAATAAACTAACCAACCTTACAAACCTAATGAAATCAACAATCACCAAAACCAGCCAGCCAACCTAACAAACTTAAGGAAACATATAATCAACAATCAAAACTAAATCAAAACAACCACATTAACCAAACCGACTAACCTGACTAAACTACACCAATCGAAACAAACCAACTAACCAACCTCACCAAACCAATCACTCTACCCAAATCAATCACCCTACCCAAATCAGTCAACCTACCCAAACCAATCACCCTACCCAAATCAATCACCCTACCCAAATCAATCACCCTACCCAAGCCAATCACCCTACCCAACACCCTACCCAAACCAATCACCCTACCCAAATAAACCACCCTTCCCAACACCCTACCCAAACCAATCATCCTACCCAAATCAATCACCCTACCCTCAATCACCCTACCCAAACGAACCACCCTACCCAAACCAACCAACTGAAGCAATCTAACCAACCTGCACAATCTAACAAAACCAACCGGTAGATGCAGGTTTGACTATATATATGACCGAGGCTATGCTAACACACATTCAGTTTGCGTTTGATTCAGAAACACGTACTTGACATTATGAATATTCATGTAAGAAATAATATCATCATTAATATATATCAGCGGTATTTTTATAATGGCAGTAAGTAAACTCTAATGACATAATCAATATTTAGTAGCTTTTTTATTATAGAAAGCAATAAGCAGATGATCGTATTACAATTAAAAAACGTAGCATCTGATCTACACAATTACATAAATGATACAAGACTCTGATCAGACAACTCCTACAGGAGCTGTCTAATCTGGATATCTTCTGTTTGCACAGACGTGAAAAGGCGTTTATTTCGGGTAGAGGTGTACATGAATTTAGATGCTAGGATGATCGGGAATGAATTTTATTTTCATCTGTTCACGAAACATCAGTTATTCCAACAGTTGAGATATTGACACAGAAAGCTGTGCCTGACTGCTCGAGTATGTCACGTGACTTAATAAGAGACACCGAAGGATCCTAGAATCTCTAAACGAGTTTTTGGTTCTTTTTCTAAGTAATTAAATGCAGTTATTGTCTGACAATATTGATCACTTTATTGTTACAGCTGATAAGTTGTCACATTGACCACAATGATGTTTTTCCTCAACCTACATGTCATGACAGAAATTCTGCCATTTACAAATCATGACGTCATCATTTATTACATGCATATTCATGGAGTAGAGGGTGAATACTTAACTGTGATGTCATTTGCAAACAAATGGACCCAGGTGATACACCGAGTAAACCATTCCCTCATATTGACGTTTGTTTGGACCCAGATGACATGCCACGCTTTTTTGGTGCCTCTGTAAAAGTCACAATCTGAAACCATTGTGATAAATTATTTATTACTATGGTTTCAAAATTACACAATTCTAACATTTTTCTTTTCTCTAAGAAAATGCTCATTTTCTGTAGATTTAGTCAAAGAGGATCTTAAAATAGGTTATGAGGTAACGGGTTAACCATTACATCTAATTATTATCCAAACTTTTGGTGGCTGAATGGTTAACATTGAATATGCTGCAATAATAATAATTATATATGCTTAAAGCCTGATGTATTGAAATATTAACTACCTGCAATTAGTTTAAGGTTTTGGGATGGTATTGACAGAGCATGCACCAGCTTGTATCTCATTCTATACCAGTTATATAGTTTGCTGCCACTCATCTCATTTGATACCAGTCATCAAGTTATCTACCTCTCATCTCACCTGATACCAGATAACTAATCCGATAGCAGTCATCTCGTTTGCTGCACAGGGGTCTGGACCGCTTCATTGGGGTCTATATGTACTATATAATAACAAGGGTTCCAACTAGCAGAACGGGCATCCGTGTACCACAAGTACAAATATGAATGTAACTCTTGCAATTTCATTGATGATTTTGTAATTCTTTCGGCTATTGAAAGCAAATATATTTTACTATCAAATAAATATAATCTTATAACGGTACCTTACGCGCAATTATCAATCCAGCAACGATTTTCTCATAATTTCACGTGTATTCTGGGTCATTGACAAACGTTCGTTCACCCCGGTTTCACTATATCACAGCCATAACCTGGCGATTTTCAGTTCAAAAGATGGCGTGGTTCAATAAAACAGCCCAATTATATCACCAATCTCCATGTGTTGTGTACTCTTAATAAATAAGCAACTAGCAACAGCGGCCTTTCCGTCTGTCGTTATGTTTCTATTTCGGATGCTGCCATATTGCAACAAATTTGAATGGAGCCATTTCATTGGATGAGCGAAGGAAAAGTTGGAAAATCCGTGACGTCACGTACAATGGCTCCTTCCTCGACGATTTGAAGCAAACTGACAAACCTCGCTAGTTTTACATCATTCTTGTGATGCTGGGGACTAAATAATTGGAGGTGGGTGTTAGAATTGATTCGTTTTATTGACTCACGCCATTGTTAGAACTGCAGATTGCCAGGTTATTGCTGTCATATAGTGAAACCGGAGTGAACGAACGTTTGTCAATGGTCCTAAAAACACGTGAAATTTTGAGAAAATCATTGTTGGATTGATACTTGTTCATAAGTTACTGTGTTAAGATTATATTTATTTGATAGAAAAATATATTGGCTTTCAATAGCCGAAAGAATTACGAAATTATCATTTAAATTGTAAGAGTTACAGTCATATTTGTACTCGTGGTACACGGATATCCGTTCTGCTAGTTGGAACCCTTGTTATTATATAGTAAATATAGATCCCAATGAAGCGGTCCAGACCCCTGTGGTTTGCTGCCACTCATCTGATCTGATACCAGTCATCTAGATTGCTACCACTCATCTCATCTGATACTAGTTAACTCATCTGATACCAGTTATCTAGTTTGATACCACTTACCTCATCTGATACCACTTATTTCATCTGATACCAGATGTCTCATGATACCAATTATTTCATCTGATACCAGATTCTCATGAAACCAGTTATTTCATTTGATACCACTTATATTATTTGATACAAGTTATCTAATCTGATAACAGTTAACTAGATTGACACCATTTATGTTATCTGATACCAGACATCTCATGATACCAGTTATATAATCTGAAACCGGTCATCTCATCTGACATCAGTCTATTTGCGATGACGAGGGTTAACCCTCAGCCTGCTATGAAAATGAGGTCTGCTTAAGCTCCGAAGTCAGCTTAAGCTGCTAATCTCGATCCAAGCTGTTTGCTATTGCCAGTTAGGTCGCGCTTAGCAGGCTAAGGGTTAAAAGTATATTTAGTTGAACGTCGATATCTCGAAAGCGGATAACTAGAAATTCGGTATAACTCGAAAACTATGATGCAACACACATTCAGTGAGTATCTCTCCAAAATTTACAATACAGACTTGATCTAAAATATAAAACTGCGCACATACAGAAATGCAAGTGACAACTTAATAAAGGTCATGCATGGACTTAGAATTAGACCTGCATTGAACAGATAATTTGAGTTGTTCAGATTACAAATGAAGGGACTCGAACTGCTGTTATTTCGAAATTATTTGTATGGTCCCATGATGTTTCAGATATTGAAGCCTAATTATATATATATTTACTTTTCCAGATGTTCTCTTCCAAGCACCTGTGTTTCTTGTTTTGTTTGTTGATGACCTTGATGACCTTTATGCACGTGGCTAGATCATATCCAGCTCCTGGTATGTACAAGTAAAATTTAACATTTCACCGCAAACAGCCATTGTCACCGAACTGTAATACGACATTGAGTAATTTCAGATCAGATGCAACAATTTTACCGTTTGTCCCATCCTCTAATTCTTTGCAGTTTAATGCTTTTAAATTTATACACTTTATCTCAATTCAAATTGGTTGCAGATGATTGCAGAAAACTTGGCACAGAGAAGAGTTAAGCCGTACCAGGAGAAAACAAATGCACTTCTAGTAATGGTTAACGCTTTACTTCATATCTATGCCTTTCTACAAATTTGCAAACAGCAGATCCAGACCAGGTGCCTCCTATATGTTTATGCGCCATTATAATAGTTAATGTAATTAATATTCATGGCGTCATTATTTCTTACATGAGTAAAGGATTAATGTTACATACTTTCTCAATTATTCTTTACAAAACGATTGTTTATCAGACTATTCAGTTTGGAAATATCTGGTAGGAAGCTTACTAGTCGTACTAGCTATACAATGTCTTGTAACATGTTTAATAGTCACGCTAGCTATACAATATCTTGTAACATGTTTACTAGTCATACTAGCTATACCATATCTTGTAACTAGTCATACTAGCTATACAATGTCTTGTAAAATGCTACTAGTCATACTAGCTATACAATGTCTGGTAAAATGCTACTAGTCATACTAGCTATACAATGTCTGGAGGCATATGTATTAGTCACACTAGCTATAAAATGTCCTGTACATTCTTACTAGTCATACTAGCTATACATTGCCTAGTAATATGTTTACTAATCATACTAGCTATACATTGTCTGGTAACCTGTTTACTAGTCACACTAGTTATGCAATGTATTGTATCATGTTTACTAGTCATACTAGCTAAGTCACACTAGTTATATAATGTCTTGTAACATGCTTACTAGTCATACTAGCTATAGAATGTCTTGTAACATGCTTACATGTACTAGTCATACTAGCTATAGAATGTCTTGTAACATGTTTATTACTCATACTAGCTATAGAATGTCTTGTTACATGTTTACTAGTCATCCTAGCTATACAAGGGCTTGTAACATGCTTACACTGACTTTACAATGTCTGGTAGCACGTTTACTAGTTACAGTAGCTGTACAACGTCAGGTATCAATGTCAGGAATAGCCAGTAATGAAGGACATTCGGTGACCTTAAATGATGCAATATGGTATATATGGATATAAAGCCAGGGCGATTATACAAGCATTCTGCATACAAAGTCAAGCTCACTGTTACCTGAAACAGAAAAGAAACTGCTTTTAGAAACAACGGTATGGGGTGTTTGGGGGAAGTTTTGAGTAAGGGTCACTGAAATAGTAGAATAAAGGGTTTGAACAATGTCAAATGCCGCAAAATTATATTACTTTCGTGATATATTTATTTCTGAATCCATTGAATAATATTATTTTGTTTGTTCTTAGATGACATTGAGTTAGATGTGCCAATGGGTTTCGACACAGATTTTCAAATTCTGGACAAAAGACGACGGATGGGATGGAGGTAAGCACTGATATCTTTTTCTACTGATTCGCTACCACCAGGTATCGTTCACAGTACACGAACAGCATACAAACGTGTACCAGTAAGAAATGCTGCATCCGGTTTCATAACTATTTATATGCGTTCAACATCTATCATTATATGACATAATCATTTGAATGCGGGACACACATATCGTCATTTGCAAACAGTGTAGACCCTTTATCATAATCCTCCTAGAAGAGCCCTCTGGTGAGAGGTGCGCTTTTCGTCACTCAAATCGTCCAGTAAGTTTAAAGCCTTTCCTACCTGGGCGGACTCTTTAGTTAAAGACTGATTGGTAATTCCACTCTGTAAATTCAGGGATGAAATAGAAAAAAACTCTTTACTACGTTAATTGGTTACTTACCGGGAGCATTATTGATTGATTACTTCCTGGGAACATTACAGATTGATTACTTCCCAGGAACATTACTGATTGATTACTTCCTAGGAGCATTACTGATTGATTACTTCTCGGGATAATTACTAATCGACTACTCCCAGTTAGCATTATTATTTCCAGGGAACATTTCTAATTGATTACTGCCTGGGCCATTACTAATTGATTGCTTTCCGGGATATTACTAATCGATTAATTCCCTGGAGCATTTCTAATTGATTACTAGCATAGAGTCTGTTCGAATTTAGCAGCAAACAGTTATTGAAAACATTACGGACAACGACAACAACTCGGATGCCGGAATTATAACAATAGCTCGTAATATTTTCCTCGAAAAGACAAACGAGCTAAACATTTACTTTTTTTTATGTTTTTTGAACACTTTCGACGCCAATGAAATTGCACCTATGGCTATCGTCTGCTTCAGATTTCAGAGCGGCCATTTCTTCCTTTTTACACAAATACAATCATTAACAAACAGTTCTGACCAACTTTGTTATGTTTGGTTTGTTTATGTTGATTAACGTTCATTTCTGCCACATATGGACTTACTGTAAACCACAGAGGGAAGCTAATACTGAAACACCCGGACACGACGCGTTATCGATAGACTTTCTGTGGTACTGTGGCCGGTGTTAAGGACTGATACATTGGACCTTGGTTTATAAAATCTCTTCCAAAGGACTAGGATACGCAAACTTAGCAAAATAACGGCTTACCTGCAGGTGCTCTGACTTCAGCAAAGCCATTGAGTACATATTTGACGGATTGTCACAGTTATTATGCTATGTTTTACATGTTGTCCTGTGTTCACCGTCGTCTATGTTGTGGGTAAGTCCAGCGGGGATACCTTTATTTACAATATTTGTAAAGCTAGGGTGACTTTGAGAGAAGTGTGAGGTTAGGACGTCCGTAAACCGGTTTAAACCCCCAGTGGTGTTTTTGCTGCTGACCGTGCCAAGGCGGTACTCTCTTTGTCACCCTTCCTTTTGTTTGCCTTGCGTCTTTTTGCTTGTGGTTTGTTCATGTTGTGGAACGTTTGTCCCTGTTTCTTGTGTGTCTTTTGGTGTTTTTTGTGTTCACTTCGTATGTGTGTGTGCGTGTGCGTTTGGGTGTGTGTGTGTGTGTGTGTGTGTGTGTGTGTGTCATGCTGTCTATCGGTGTTTTGGTGGTGGTTGCGTCTTGCATGTGGCTTTGCCTGCTTGACTTTACTACTTTTCGATTTATAAGCACAATAGTGTTGTTTGTGCAGTGTGGCGGCGGTGAAACGTCTCCCCGTACATCCAATCAATATTGTTTTCTTCCTCTTGCAGGAATTGCTCTACATTCAATGTGTTTCCTCATACCCTTACACCGTACTTTGCACTTCATGGTGGCTTCCGTACTCACCGACATATTGTGTGACTATTTTAATTTCCCTTTTAAGATTTGTGCCGTTTGCGTTTTCTCTAGTGCGACTTTACCTTATTTGTGTTTCTTCTTACTTTTTACCCTTTCAATGTTTCATTCATATTCTTAGTCTTCTTTATTTTTGTCATAATCTCTGGTATGTTTTCTATTATTTTACACCACTTTTCGTTACATTCGTATGTCGCTTTTTACAGAAGGGTGCTACAATTACTACACAAAATATGAATAGTCTCCCTAAACTCAAAATTAATAACTTAAACTTACACTCTGTGTCTTCCGTTCAGATTCCTCATAACCTGGCTAATTTCCAATCACTACAGCCGTCAGTTTGTATTAAACCTCTAAAATTGTCTTCTGCTTCATCTTTTCATGTTCCCTCTTCGGCTATTAGTAACATTTTTCATAATGGACCTAAAATCGTTTTGTCTCCTTTAAAGCAATCTATCATTCGTTCTGGTAAAGTCCATCTAAATTCACATTATTTGAACAAAAGACATAGGGTGTATCCAATAATTACTAAGTGCAATAGTAAGAGGTGTATGTGTTGCAATTTCATTTCTACTAGATCAACAATTAAATCTCTTGTTAATGGTAGAGTGTTTAGTGTGAAGATTAATTCTGATTTAGACTGAAACTCATCTAATATTATATATGTTCTTACATGAAATGCGCCACGTTGTGGCATTCAATATGTAGGTCAGACAGGACGTTCTTTAAAAACTAGGTTTCGTGAACACAGTTACCATTGCCGGATCAAAAAAGTACGCAATTTTCTTTACCAGCATTTTCGTCATACAGGACATTCTTTCAAATATGTTTCGGTTCAACCAGTAGAACAAATTTATTATGATTCTAAAACTACTGGTAGTTTAAAATCTAAAGCTCGTTTCATCACAGAGCTAGACTGGATAAAGAAATTACAAACACCTTTTCCTTTAGGCCTTAATGATAACATTTTCCAAAGCGGCAATATTTCTAAAGATCCAAGTATCGATATTTTCTCTATATTTTCTATTCGAAAACGTAAAAGTAGATCACATGGCAGACGTAGAAATGGTAATATTAAGCGTAAATTACGTCGTAATATGTCTATCCATGATTTACATACTATTCTAAAACAAACTGGTAAACATTCTATGTTATCTTGTTTATCATCTTTACCCTTTTCCTGTCTTAAGTCAATAGACGAAGAGGCTGATAAAATCTATATGCGTACAGATCCGTTAATTAATACTGCCTCACTTATACAAAGTTACACACAGCATGTTCTTCGTCCACGTATTGATAAAGAATCTGAACATAAAAGACATTTTCTGAAACTTCAGTTCCTAAATAAAGGTATCGATTTTATTGATATTCAAAGTATATTTCGTGATAAGAATGTAATCGAGGCTATTCCCAAATATTTCATCAACTCTGAATCACCAATCATCTGTTATAAATATAATAAACCTATTAGAAATGTTATTTTGAACTACAATAAAATTGTCTCTGACTTAAATATTGATGTTAATACCCCTATTTCTTGAGATTGTAGCATTTCTAGCTTTTGCTATAAACCAGTTGGTCATGTCATTACTGGTAATTTTGATATCATTAAGGATAAACGTCTCAGGACCCTCCTAACTAAAGGACCTAAATATAGATTACCTTCCCTTATTGATTTTGACGCTTGTCGAACTCATATTGCTGAAGCTATTCAAGAATTCTGCATCAAATGGTGTCGACGAGAACATGCTGATGTTAATGCCCTTTCGGATTGAAAGAAATGTATTTTCGATATTATTGATACACGAATAACTTTTTACAAATCAAATAACCATCTTTTACCACCTCGACCTAGAGTTACATTTCGCTACTTGAAGAAAAACATTTCTAATTTTCATTCAGATTATGTTCTTGTTCCTGCTGACAAGGCATCAAACAATGTAATCATTATTTGAAGATTGTATTATGTTGATGTTTTAAAGAAGGAACTAACTGATTCAAAAACTTATATAACTGTTCAAACACCTGAAAAAGATATAGTCTCGGAACATGTAAAAATGTGCAATGATTTTAAGTCTGGTCCTAACATAAAACAACATAAACTTTCTACTTTGTACTGGATTCCGAAACTACATAAAAACCCTTATAAGTCGCGTTTTATTGCCAACTCTAGCTGTTGTACCACTACTAAATTATCTATACTTTTGACGTCCTGTCTTACTACGATCAAAGAACATGTTAAACGCTACTGTGATAAAATATATGAAAATTCTGGTATTAATGTTTTTTGGTCCATAAAAAATTCAAATGATGTTTTAACAAAACTTGAAAATGAACAGTATAACATTTCTTTACTGAGCTCTTATGATTTCTCTACACTCTATACTACTCTACCTCACCATCTTATAAAGGATAGACTTATTAAATTAATAGAAAAAACCTTTGCCAGTGAAAACAAAATGTTCATTGCTTGTAATGTTCAACGTTCATTCTTTTCGAATTCAGAAGTTGAACATTACACAATGTGGACTTGCCTTGATGTTTGTAGATCTCTTACCTTTCTTTTAGATAATATATTTGTGCGTTATGGAGATACCATATATCGTCAAGTTGTTGGTATACCCATGGGTACAAATTGTGCCCCTCTTGTTGCAGATTTGTTTTTGTATTGCTACGAGAGGGATTTTATGCTTAGCTTAAAACCTGATACACAGACCGATATTGTTAATGCTTTTAATAAAACTTCAAGGTATTTAGACGATATTTTGAATTTAGATAATCCTTATTTTGATACTATGGTTTCTTCAATCTACCCAAAAGAACTGTCTTTAAACAAAGCTAATCAATCTGACATTAATGCTTCATTTTTAGATTTGAATCTTTCAATTACAAATGATAAAGTTTCGTCCAAAGTATACGATAAAAGAGAAGATTTTAATTTTAAAATTGTTAATTATCCTTTTCTAGATGGGGATGTGCCACGTTCTACATCTTATGGTGTTTATATTTCTCAACTTATTAGGTTTGCCCGAGCCTGTTCTTTGCTTGAAGATTTTAACAGACGTAATTTAGTTATAACTGATAAACTTCTTAAGCAAGGTTACAGATATCACAAACTTCGGAAAACCTTTTCTAAATTTTATTATCGAAATTTACCTCTCATTAGTAAATATAATTGCAATCTACGGACGTTACTGCGACAAGGCATTTCTCAACCAGAATTTTATGGGGATGTTATCTACAAACTTAGGAAAATTCGGGGTCATATCCATTTTCATGATTTGTTTATAAAACGCATTAAAAAATTTAAAAAGAAAGGTTATGATCCTATTATATTGCAACACACTGCATGTTTGGTTATCGACCCTTTTACAGTCGGTAGCTACGCTTCCCTCTTTGCTTGCGCGATGACAGGCCGAGGGTAGTACTCTATGACTTAAACTTGGATACAGGAGGAGCTTACCAGACTCATGTATTATTTTTTCCCTGTCGTGCCCTTAACGGCTTACCTGCAGGTGCTCTGACTTCAGCAAAGCCATTGAGTACATATTTGACGGATTGTCACAGTTATTATGCTATGTTTTACATGTTGTCCTGTGTTCACCGTCGTCTATGTTGTGGGTAAGTCCAGCGGGGATACCTTTATTTACAATATTTGTAAAGCTAGGGTGACTTTGAGAGAAGTGTGAGGTTAGGACGTCCGTAAACCGGTTTAAACCCCCAGTGGTGTTTTTGCTGCTGACCGTGCCAAGGCGGTACTCTCTTTGTCACCCTTCCTTTTGTTTGCCTTGCGTCTTTTTGCTTGTGGTTTGTTCATGTTGTGGAACGTTTGTCCCTGTTTCTTGTGTGTCTTTTGGTGTTTTCTGTGTTCACTTCGTATGTGTGTGTGCGTGTGCGTTTGGGTGTGTGTGTGTGTGTGTGTATGTGTGTGTGTGTGTCATGCTGTCTATCGGTGTTTTGGTGGTGGTTGCGTCTTGCATGTGGCTTTGCCTGCTTGACTTTTCGATTTATATAGCCAACGTGTTCTAAATGAAATTATAAAACGTTTTTGCATTTTTATCTAGTATTTTTCTTTTCCAGCAAGTGCAGCCGATTTTTCAAATGGAGATGCGGAAAAGAAACACGTATTGTGAGAGGCAAGCGGTTAGCCTAGACCACAGCTTTGCATAAAAATGGATACTTTTTGGCTGTGATGACGAAAACATTGATTTGTTACAACACACTCTAACTAACGAACTTTTTACCATCATAGATGTGCTATGAAGGAGTAATTAAAACTGAAAATAAATATCGATACAAATATATCAGTCTACTTTAGTAAAAATAATATTATGCTTGTACGATGGAATATTGGAGAAACAAACAGTACTCATCATGATCGATGTTGCCTTATCACCTTATTCTGTGATTCTTTCTCTTTCTCCCCTCTCTCTCTTTCTCTCTCTCTCCATGTCATTCTTCTTTTTCTCTTTCTTGTTCCCCCTTCTCTATGTATATGTGTGTATGTGTCTGTATGTCTCTATTAAAAGGCATCCAATAAAAATGTCATTCCGATACGCACATCTCCTATTTCTAATGGTACTTTCTAAAACGTTTCATTGAAATAGGGTCAATTTGTTGGTGTGAAATAACTCTCTCTGTGTAATATTCATGTAAGGAATATTAGCGACAGGAATATTTATGAGCTGATTTTTATAGGAGCCCTAACCCAGATCAGACATCTGGGTTTATTCTGTTTGCAAAGGCGTCAGGAGGCGTTTACATGAGGAAATGGTTAATCAAGACCATAAAAATCAACAGACCATTTAAATCCAGTTTCTGGTGACAAATGTATATGGTTCTTGCAAGTTGCACTTCTGAGTGTGATCCGTCTGTACAACATGAGCTCCATGATGACCCTATATCGCTCCCGTGTTAAATGTAGCACTTACTGAGATGACCTAGATATGGTCATCAGTGGAATACTAAATACCATTCAAACTTGGAGAAGCTTTTAAAAAGTTTCTGTATAGTTATATAAGGTATCTAGCCACGCTTCTGTATTTTAAGATATCAACAATATTTAACAATTTTGTTAAAGGGTCACCAGGCGACTATTTGAACTTAAGTGGACATTGGGTTTGGAGAATATATTTAACCCTTTCACCGCCGAAGTCGCATAAATGCACCACGACAAATAGTGCAGTCCCAGATCAGACACCGCCTTTTCCACGCGGCCTCTGATCAGCGACTTTCTATATATATTTCTATATATGTGTTTTATTCTTTCGAAATTTGCATTATTTATCCCATTTCCTTATTGTACCGAATGATTTCCAAAAATTTGGATCGTAAACAACACTCAGAAATTTGATGCCGAAAGGGTTAAAGGTTTTAAGTAAATCCAGCCACGCCCCTGGTGGCCATGTTTTTTGAGACACCAACATGCTTTAAAAAAGCTTGATAAAGGGTCACCAGGAGACTATTTCTACCAAATGCTATATAAACAGGACCATCTGTTTTGGAGAAAAATAAAGGTATTCTATTAACAGGTAGAAAGTTATATAAGGGAATCTAGCAACGCCCCTGGCGACCATGTTTTTAAGATAAAAAGATAATTTGAACATTTTGGTAGAGAGTTCACAGAAAGACTATTCCCTTCAAATATCATTCAGTTCTGACCAATGTTTGATAAGATGTTTAAAGATTTCTGCTTTTGGTTGGCATGATAACCAGTTCTATATGGGTCAAGATTATTTTAGCAATTTTAAACAGCATGATACAAAGACCATTTCTTTAAAGTTTAGTTACTATCTGCCTTGTGGTTTCAGAGATGTCATTTAAAGCAACTGTTAAAGAAAGGACGGACAGACTCACGTTCTCAAGGCTTGAATGTTATGTGACTACTCGTTGGTTCAAAAGCCACATAAAAGCAAAGGTACAAAAGGTATTTTGTTCTCAGTATCACATAACGATCAATCCGTGTGAGCGAATATACAGACAGACGGCGGACGAATGGACGTGGGACTATAGGCAATCACGAAAACTCACAGAAGCATCCTCAGGTGACCTAACAAGTTTAATCAATTATCTTTTGTACTTTTGAAATACTCCGCTAGAATAAAGGACATAAATACGGAGAATGTGGAATAGTTTGTGGGCACTGCACTTCTCTCCAATTAGACCATTTTGTATTTGAAGTATGAAGTCGATAGCTTTTGTACTTTTTAAGTTGTGTCCCGTACTTAAGAAATGAATGACGTGCTTCCGGTGTTCATGAGGTTATGCAACGCATAGCTTTACGAGCAAAGTTAGTGAACCCAGAAGGGCTTCACGTGAATCTTTGCTCGTAAAGCTATGCGTTGCATAACCTCATGAACACCGGGAGCACGTCATTTATTTCTTATACTTATATTCCATTGTATTTCTTATATTTCAACGGATTTTTTTAAAATATTATATACCGGTCACGTAATAGCCGCTATCTAGGTCGTTGCCAGGCTCGTTTCTAACGTAGTAGGATCTCTATATATGGTATAAAAATAGTCCCAAACACATATTATAAATATAGAATGAATACAAGATTTTAATCAGTAAATTGTCCAGCTATGTTTATAGAAAAGATTATCGAGATATTTCAAATCATATATATTTACGAAATGCTGGTATTAAAGCATCTTCTTAAATGTAGCTCCCGGTGTCGAAGCCAATTTACTCACCCGCCATGCTTGATCGAAAGCGGGTCACAACGTTGGGTTTTATTCTCGGATCTTTGTTAACGGTAAGGACATTGACTTATTTATGCTTCACTTTTTACTTGATACTATATTTTGATACGCCACGGCTGTTAAAGTTGGCAATATTATGTATTCAAGCGATAATTCTCAGTAAGAAGATGCCACATTTCAAATTTTCAGGGCCGCTTGAACGGCAATCCATTTTCTGTTTTGCGCTTAAAACTCATGGGGGCTCCAGTTAATGTCTGCTACACTTGAATCACACCCACTGACAACATGCTGTGTTGTATCATCATGCACAAGTTCAATTACAGGATTTTATCCAGATCATGCGGTTCCTGTAGGAGCCGACTGGTGAGGGTCTGATCGGGGTCTTCTCTGCTTGCTTCAGATCTTGTAAATCAGACATGACATTTTCTGCAATGACCACCACTAAATACGTGATTAATGAATATGAATCTAATTAATGGTGACCACGTCGTCATTTATCGCACTAATGTAGTAGACCCAGATCGGACGCCTCATGTTACACTAATATAGTAGACCCAAATAACGTGATGATCTAATTAATGTTGACGTCGCCATTTGTTGTACTAATATAGTAGACCCAGATGAGACCGCCCATGTAGGAACCGACTGATCAGGGTCTGCTCTGTTTGCTGCTGGTAATAGATACTTCTTAATTCTCAGACATACAAGACGAAGTTGTACTTTACTAGAGCATTGATTTAGATTTTTTTATTTCTTTTTATTCGTGCATTGCAAAATAAACATTTCCACATAACTACAGAAATAAGGCGTCGTTAATTGCTGACGTTTCAGTAAGAAGGGTGTTTATGTTTACATTGTTACGTATCGATTCCCCATTGATAAATCTTAAAATAGGTCATAACTGGGTCAGTATAGTATTACTCCGCGCTTACACAGTGGAATTCTGGGAAAAGGAGAATTAACATAAACCGGTATTGAAATGAACGTTCATGGGAAAATGCAACTTTCTTTTTAGAATAAAGTTATATAAGGACGTTGCAGGGCGAATGTAAATATATAAAATTAAATCCAATCAGTAGTTGCTACAGCCTCGACAAGAAATTCAACACATACTGAATAAAAGGACAATACTAAAACATATAAAGTCAAAAGCCTTTTTACGATTTAAATTATACCACTGACCAGAATATGTGATATTCAGACAGTAATGCGGACGGACAAGGTGACTCCAGTTCGACATACTAAACTTCTTTTATGGGTGTATGAACGGTAATATCTGGCAAGAGCATCATGATGGCCCTGGTGTTGCTCACCAGACAACAGAGGAGAAGATTTTCAAAGTATTCACTATATGAATCTTTAGAAAACTGGTCACCCCTGGGGCGGGGTCCCAATCGACCGAAGTTGCATAATTCATTTAACTTTTGTAGAAAACTTCAAAAGAATGCTATGTGCCAAATATGAAAGCTGAAAACCTTCCAAATTCAGAGAGAATTTTCAGGTTTCACAATATGCTTCTATATACAACAAGGCAACCTTGGGGCATGGTCAAATGTGACGCCACAGGCATAATTTGTAGAAGACCTGAAGTTGTGTTCTGTGTCAAATATTAAAGCTGAACCTTCTAGTTTCAGAGGAGAAGCTTTTCAAAGTTTTCAATACGTGTCTATAGAAAACTGGCCAACCCTGGGGCGGGCCACATTTGACTCCAGGGGTATACTTTGTATAACTTTTGTAGAGGACCTAAACATGATGTTATATGCCAAACATGAAAGCTGAGAACCTTTCAGTTCCAAAGGAGAAAAACTCGAACGTTTTCTCTATAGAAAACGGTCATCCCTAGGGCGGGGCCAATTTTGATCCCAGAGACATAATTTACATGTATATAACTTTTGTAGATGACCTACAAATGTTGCTATGTGCCAAAGATGAAAGCCGAGAACCCTGTATATTCAGAGGATAATATTTTAAAGGTTCAAATTGTTGACGACTGACAATGCACGATGCACGCTGACGGATGACGGACATAAGGCGATGACAAAAGCTCACACTGAGCACTTTGTGCCATGGTGAGCTACAGTTGGCCAGAAATATTTAAATAAAGCCCAAAGGAAGTGACAATACCTTTTATTGTAAAACAACATTTAGATACATTTACAAGAAAGCAATGCAATGTAGTCATACATATATCAACATGAAATAAGTACACGATTTTTGGAAAGCATATAATTGTAATGAAATATACATAGCTGAATTTCGATATATCGAACTCGGATAACTCGAAATTTGGGATAACTCAAAGACAAAGTTCGGCTCTTCCAAAATTTACAATACTGCATTTTTCTAAAATGCATCATTACGCATATCTAGAAATACATGATATAGCTTATTGCATGTCATAAGCAATGCTGAAAGCTCCTACAGGAATAGGAGCCTCAGCAATAAGTTGGGTCTGCATTAAAGCTGTGAACTAGAGAAATTGTCCAGCCTAGACATTGGATGACTCAAAACCTTGTTATCTAAAGGTAATGTGTCAGTTCCCTTGAAGTTCGAGATATCAAAATGCAGCTGTATAGCAAGAGCTTATCGCAAACGTTCTATGACTACAAGAAATGGACGAATTCATACTGATTATTGGCAAAGTGTTTGGTCCCAGGATTTGGCATCTCATCAGAATCCAAACTGTCTGACAGCCTGGTTGGGTTTTGAAACTAAAATAAACAACCGCACATTGCAACTTGTAGTATAAATATAATTGGTATTGAGGAATAAAACAGATCTGCTCTAAGCTCTCGGCATACAATATATGTTAAACCTGAAGTATACATAGAATTGGTATTGAGAAGTTACAACAAATTTGCTCTAAGCTTCTCGGCATACAAGATATGTTAAAGTTGTAGTATATGAGAAGTTACAACAAATTTGCTCTAAGCTTCTGGACATACAAGACTTCTGACAGTTTGTTATATGTATACAACACGTTTTACCTTTGCCACACGATCAAAGGAATTATTTCAACCTTTTATTCCATAAATATTCATATATAAGAAATAATGACAGCTAGAACATAACTTTGCTGAACATTTGAAGTGAAAATGAACAATAGATTGTTTAGCCATGGAAGAAACTGCGCAATTAGATCTTTATTATTTCATAAGAAAACAGAGCAGACCCTGATCAGACAGTCCCTAAAGAGCTGTCTGATCTGGATCTATTCTGTTTGCAAATGTGATTAAAGGCGTATCTTTGGAATAAGGGGTTAAAGAGCGTATCTATGGAATAAAGGGTTAACAAATATACTTGATAAGTCAATACTAAAAACTCCGAGGTGCCGAACTTAAAATACTATCATGTGTTTGTATCGGGGCTCTTTGTAATGGTATCAGTATTGCAATCAAATCGTGACGACTTATTTAACTACATCTAATTATCTCTTTGCACGTTAAGTGAGTTTTGTCTGCAACAATTATCAACATACAATTTGTCTAATTTCTTTTCAAACTTACGGTTAAAGTGTCAACCAGTTTGGACCCTGTTGTCACTAGGTCAAATACTTTGTAGTTAGGTTAGACATAAACAAGTGTGATAGACAGATGGTAGGATAGCCATTCAAGGGTAAGTCAAAACCTCCCATATGTTACAATGCGACATAAAACTACAAAGCATGAAATAAGGCCAAGTTAACTCTTTCACTGCCAATGTCGCATATGTCGTTACCTATGCGAGCAGTTTGGATCCAGATGAGACGCCGAGTAACTCAGCGTCTCATCAGGGTTCAAACTGTTTGTAACTGTTACTATTTTATCAAGCAGAAGAAAAACTGAAAATTGTAGTAGACGATAAGGTTTGCAGATGTCAAAAGTTGGAAACGAAAAACTGAAAAACTAAATATACACATATCCCCTAGAGCTTAACCCTTTCCTTCATATATAGGGTCTGTACTGTTTACTTTTGCCATTATATAGATCCGATTCTACAGTTTTTGTCAAAGCAATACATTTTCTTAAAAAAAGAATACCTTATAAAAATCAGCTTATAAATATTCATTTTTTCTTACATGAATATTTAACAGGGGAAGGGTTAAACAATTAGAGACCATTTGACCTAAGAGAGCATTTCTCAACACTTTGCATATTAAGAAATGATTGTTGATAAAGGCATTGATCTTAAAATGGTTTGATCTCTTTTTATATGAAACAATTGCCGAGCCAAAATCGGGTATACTGTTTTGGTTGTTAATGAATAAAGTATAGGGGTCAAGGTTGAATGTATCACCATGTTTCATTATAGTTCATAGCTACAGTAAATACCCTCTACTGTGAAGACCAAAATATGTTTAATTCTGGATGGTAGACACACGACGAAGCCCGGTGTGAGCTTTATGCAAAACGTTTCTTTTGTATTAAGTTTCGCAGTCTTACAAACATCAGTATTTATTCATTCAGTGGTTGGTTTAGAGGAATTCCACTGTATGTACTGACGATAAACACCCATCTCCTAAGGGTAGTCAATATTAACGTCACAATGTACCAATTGTCTTCTTAATAATGATTGTAATAAAATGCAAAAGTACCAATCTAGTGTTTAAAAAGATCGATTAATGCTTCATTAAGCAACAGACTGGCTTTGTTATTTGCTTCTTCTGTAACACAAAAGAGAACATTTCAAGATTTAACAATAAGCAGATGAATAAAGTAACGTTATGCTATCTCCCAATCCTTAAGACATTTATTATATTATCTGTTGATCTAAATGTACACGTTAACATAGCAGGACTACAAGCCTGGTATATTAACCCTTTCTACATAAATACGCCTTTCTACGCCTCTGTAATAACCACTTCTTGAAACCATTGTGATAAATAGATCATTTGCTCCACTAGGAGCAAATGCTCTATTTATCACAATAGTTTCAAACTACACAATTCTAAAATTTTACTTTTCTCTAGTAAATGCTCCTTTTGGGTAGATTCATTCAAAGAGGTCGGGTCTAAAAATAGCAATGGAGGAAATGGTTAAACTACATGACACTCTAAAACGATTTAACAAATATACGGTATAAAAGGATGGATTTAGTTCTAATCATAACATTATATTGATATTATATTCTTGAGGCATATTTCTCATAGAAAATATTATTTAGCTACAGTTAGCATGTTAAAAAACATTTTCTGAAACTCTGATCTCCTACAACTTTCCCTTATTTGCGCTTAATCCTTTCCTCCATAAATACACATTTCTATGTCTCTGTAAAATTCACTGTTCGAAACCATTGTGATAAATGGAGCATTTGCTCCTATGGGAACAGATGCTCTAATTATCATCATGGTTTCAAACTACAAAATTCTAAAAATTTTACTTTTCTCTAGTAAATGCCCCTTTTGGGTAGATTCATTCAAAGAGGTTGGGTCTAAAACTAGCCTATGGAGGAAAGGGTTAAACTAAATGATACTCTAAAACTTTGCAATAAACATGAATTTTTATACCACTTAACTTTTATACAAGTTTCATAGAAAACTCCAAACAGATCCTTAGATATGGCTTCGGACTTTCAAAACGTTACATTTCCAGGCAAACAAAGGGCAATTTCCCTTGTGTTCCATGCTCAATACAACTAATAATTGCAGGGCTGCACGTCAGTTACACAGTTTCATAGAAAAGTCCAGTCAATTTCAGAGAAAAGCCTTCGGACAAACATCGTACATTCTTTGGTGTTCCAAAGTCATTATAAAGGATGCTTGCTGGCTAGCATATCCTTATGCCATTTAGCATTTACACAAAATGTCACAGAAAAACTCTTTACAGTTTCTGACAAATGACTCCAGACAGAAAAACTTACATATTTTCAAAGGGCAATAACTGGTTTTTCAAGCCAGTGTGGTGAAACTTTGCAGACCCATACTATTTTATGGTCATTAACATTTGCACGGAATGTCTTAGAAAAACGCAAAACTGTTTCTGAGATATGACTCCGAGACACACGGACGGACGACTGGACAATGTGAACAACATATCCCTTTGCCTTAAACAAAACTCTAAGAAGGTGTGCAATGAAGGAAATAATAGTTTGAATCCAGATAGTTCAATTAATCTCCATGAATCAAAATCAAAACTTTCTCTGATATCTTATAGGAAATATAGTTCAAAACTATAGAAAACAATCATTTTTGCAATTGATAAATTTTTCAGGGGCACAATCGGAAACCTATGTCTAATTCCGTAATGGCGAAGTAAACGGGAGGGTCTTAAGAAAGATCCAAAAAAGGTTCCAATTGTCATGTGCAAAGAGTTAAATAGCTTATGACATTCAAAATAAAATCTAAAAATAACAGGTAAGCTACTACAAGTTTATCTTCCGAACTTTAACCTATTACCTCAAAGGCTATTCTTAACGCAATCTCTTTGAATATATAAAATTACATTTGAGAATTTTGTAGTTCTGAAACCATTGTGATAAATAAAGCATTTTAAAACAGACTCATTTTGCTTGCGTGATGACAGGCCGAGGGTAGTACTCTATGATGGTATACTCTTAAAACTCGGATACGGGATGAGCTTACCTGACTCATGTATTACTTTTTCCCTGTCGTGCCCTTAACGGTTTACCTGCAGGTGCTCTGACTTCAGCAAAGTCATTGATTACATATTTGACGGATTGTCACAGTTATTATGCTATGTTTTATATGTTGTCATGTGTTCACCGTCGTCTATGTTGTGGGTAAGTCCGGCGGGGATACCTTTATTTACAATATTTGTAAAGCTAGGTTGACTTTGGGAGAAGTGTGAGGTTAGGACGTCCGTAAACCGGTTTAAACCCCAGTGGTGTTTTTGCTACTGACCGTGCCAAGGCGGTACTCTCTTTGTCACCCTTCCTTTTGTTTGCCTTGTGTCTATGTGCTTACAAGTGATTTTGTTCATGTGTGGAGTATTTGTCTCTGGTTCTTGTGTGTATGTTGGTGTTTTCTGTGTTCATCTCGTGTGTGAGTGTGCATTTGGGTGTGTGGTTGTGTGTGTATGTGTGTGTGATGCTGTCTATCGGTGTTTTGGTGGTTGTTGCGTCTTGTATGTGGCTTTATCTGCTTGACTTTACTACTTTTCCATTCATACTGATTAGTATATTATCTGTGATTGATAAAAAAACAGACAATACATTCTAATTAACCCTATACCTAATGAATATTGAAACAACAAAATGGCATCATGGATACTAATAGCTGTTCTTGTAAAATGGTAAATGAAAAGGGTATATTCCGCCATGACTTAAGCTGTAGAATGTGATCTGTGAGCATATTATTAAGCAAACAGATAACACCCTAATTAAAGACTCCTATAGAGGCAATTTGAGCTGGGTTTACTCTGTTTGCAAATGCGAGAAAATGTATTTCTATCAGTACAGCAATTATTTTGAACTAAAAGCAAAACAAATCTGATTGAAAGAAAAATGCAATATTCAACAAGACAGTCATGCTGGTTCATTATCGCTCACCAAAGAATTAGTCACGTGATCAATTGTGTTGAGACGAATATTGCTCCGATTGTTTAATACCGGTATTTAACTACATGTACATTGTAACAAGTTACAACATGGCAGTCGTATTTTTTAATAATTAACAATAATTTCAGCTGTCGTGGTAAATGGTATCTCAAAAATATTCCTACAAAATTATCCCCTTTAACAATACACAGGAATGTAGCATTTTTATCAACATTTTTGGTAAAGGTTCAAGTGATGACTAATTCTGCAAAACATTCATGGTTGTGGTTGATACCTTATATGTTTAAATGTTTCACTATACTCATATAACGAAATTTAACCCCACCATAATCATACAAATTTCACAGAAAAAGATCCCTGGAGTGTTTACGGCACAAAACATTTACTAAGTTTGAGTGTAGATAACTTTATCGTTTCAAAAGATTTGGCTGAAATCATCTGTAATTCATAAAATAATGACTTGTGAATCTTTGAAATCGGCATATTGCACAGAAAGTATCAATTTTGATTGGTAGATTTCAAAAGTCAATAATCAGTATCTTGACCACCATGTGCAATGCTGACTGCCTGACAATATATTGAGAGCACAAGCTTGTTTATGTCTGCCTGTGTGATATTATTCCATTCTCATCCTGTGATGCTCGTAGGTCAATTACGTTGTTTGGCGGATTTGGACGTCGACGTACGCATTGATAAAGATAATCACATATCTGTTAAATTGGATTCAAATATATATACTGGTATACACAAATATCCCTTACGTGCACATGGAACTCAAATTTAGCATTAAATAAGCTCACTGGATTTTATCTAGGGATTAACTGATTCAAAATATAGCAGTTTTAGAAATTACCAAATGCTGCATAATAATGGATATATGAGTGTACATTTAAAAGTAACTTCGAAAGTTTTGCAAATACTTTACGAAAATTACTGTTTGGTTCAGTGTAGTAGAATAACATGAAAAATAGCCCTGCCTCTGTTGACACTTTTTTATTAACGAATCCATAGCGCCTGAACAAATTTGGTAGACGATCACTTATGCTATATTTCTGCATATATACCGGTTTTCTGCCAGTAGTTTCAGAAGCTTCTGTTAGTAGTTCTAGAGCAGACGTCATTTAAAGTAAACGGAAAAGCCAGCAATAACAATAGCTCAGGTGAGTATGCACAGGTGAGACAAAACATGTTTCTATACACACTTACAATACACAAAATGAATAATGGTTTATACTAAAGTAAAAGTGTTATAATAATTTACACTAAAGTAAATGTGTATAATACTGTGTAATATTAATTTACACTAAAGTAAAAGTGTAAAATACTGTGTAATAATGATTTCAACTAAAGTAAAAGTGTAAAAAACTGAGCAGTTATTTTCAATACAGCAGAATCTCTCTAAACCAGAATTTTATTAAAGAACAGTTTAGGTATTTGTAGGAAGGTGGCCCCTTAATGCAGGATGAAAGTCATGAAGAGAGCCCCTTTTAGAGCTTTCGACTTGTATTAATTTCCAACCAGTTTGAAATACTAGTTTTATACTAATTTTCATTTGTTGTTTAAAAAGGGTTTTACTATATAGTTCATATAACTTTTGTAGAAAACTTCAAAAGGATGCTATGTGCCAAATATGAAAGCTGAAAACCTTCCAGATTCAGAGAAAATGTTCAGGCTTCACAACATGTTTCTATATAAAGCAAGGCACCCTTGGGGCATGGTCAATTGTGACCCCACAGGCATAATTTGCTGAAGACATTTTGTAGAAGACCTGAAGTTGATATTCTGTGTCAAATATTAAAGCTGAGAACCTTCCAGTTTCAGAGGAGAAGGTTTTCAAAGTTTTCAATATGTTTCTATACAAAACTGGCCAACCCTGGGGGCGGGCCACATTTGACTCCAGGCGTATACTTTGTATAACTTTTGTAGAGGACCTAAACATGATGCTATATGCCAAACATGGAAGCTGAGAACCTTTCAGTTCCAAAGGAGAAAAAAAGGAAGATTTTCTCTACAGGAAACGGTCATCCCTGGGGCGGGGCCAATTTTGATCCCAGAGACATAATTTACACGTTTATAACTTTTGTAGATGACCTACAGATGATGCTATGTGCCAAAGATGAAAGCTGAGAACCCTGCAGATTCAGAGGAGAATATTTTAAAAGTTCAAATTGTTGACGACTGACAACGCACGATGCACGCTGACGGATGACGGACATAAGGCGATGACAAAAGCTCACAATGAGTACTATGTGCTAAGGTGAGCTACAGTTGGCAAGAAATGTTTAGATAAAGCACAAAGGAAGTGGCAATACTCTTTATTGTAAAACAACATTTAGATACATTTACAAGAAAGCAATGCAATGTAGTCATACATATCAACATGAAATAAGTACACGATTTTGGGAAGCATATAAATGTAATGAAATATACATAGCTGAATTTCGATATGTCGAACTCTAATACACGAAATTTGGGATAACTCAAAGACAAAGTTCGGCTCTTCCAAAATTTACAATACTGCATTTTTCTAAAATGCATCATTACGCATATCTAGAAATACATGATATAGCTTATTGCATGTCATAAGCAATGCTGAAAGCTCCTACAGGAATAGGAGCCTCAGCAATAAGTTGGGTCTGCATTAAAGCTGTGAACTAGAGAAATTGTCCAGCCTAGAAATTGGATGACTCAAACCCTTGTTATCTCAAAGTAATGTGTTAGTTCCTTTAAAGTTTGAGATATCAAAATGCAGCTGTATAGCAAGAGCTTATCGCAAACTAACTATTACTACAAGAAATTCAACGAATTCATGTTTATTATTGGTAATGTGTTTGGTCCCAGTGTTTGGCATCTCATCAGAATCCAAACTGTCTGACAGTCTGGTCGTGCTTTGAAACTAAAATAAACAACCGCACATTGCAACTTGTAGTATAAATATAGTTGGTATTGAGGAATAAAACAGATCTGCTCTAAGCTCTCGGCATACAAGATATGTTAAACCTAAAGTTTACATAGAATTGGTATTGAGAATTTATAACAAATTTGATCTAAGCTCTCGGCATACAAGATATGTTAAAGCTGTAGTATATGAGAAGTTACAACAAATTTGCTTTAAGCTTCTGGACATACAAGACTTCTGACAGTTTGTTATATGTATAAATCACGTTTTACCTTTGCCACACTATCATAGGAATTATTTCAACCTTTTATTCCATAAATATTCATATATAAGAAATAATGACAGCTAGAACATAACTTTGCTGAATATTTGAAGGGAAAATGAACAATAGATTGTTTAGCCATGGAAGAAACTGCGCAATTAGATCTTTATTATTTCATAAGAAAACAGAGCAGACCCTGATCAGACAGTCCCTACAAGAGCTGTCTGATCTGGATCTATTCTGTTTGCAAATGTGTTTAAAGGCGTATCTTTGGAATAAAGGGTTAAAGAGTGTATCTATGGAATAAAGGGTTAACAAATATACTTGATAAGTCAATACTAAAAACTCCGAGGTGCCCAACTTAACATACTATCATGTGTTTGTATCGTGGCTCTTTGTTATGGTATCAGTATTACAATCAAACCGTTACGACTTATTTAACCACAGCTAATTATCTCTTTGCACGTTAAGTGAGTTTTGTCTGCAATAATTATCAACATACAATTTGTCTAATTTCTTTTCAAACGTATGGTCATAGTGTCAAACAGTTTGGACCCTGTTATCACTAGGTCAAATACATTTGTAGTTCAGTTAGACATAAACAAGTGTGATAGACAGATGCTTGGATAGCCATTCAAGGGTAAGTCAAAACCTCCCATCTGTTACAATGCGACATAAAACTGCAAAGCATGAAATAAAGCCAAGTTAACTCTTTTACTGCCAATGTCGCATATGTCATTACCTATGCGAACAGTTTGGATCCAGATGAGACGCCGAGTAACTCAGCGTCTCATCAGAGTTCAAACTGTTTGTTACTATTATTATTTGATGAAACAAAAGAAAAACTGACAACTAAAAATTGTAGCAGACGATAAAGTTTGCAGACGACAACAGTTGGAAACGAAATAGTTAAACATACACATATCCCCTGGAGCTTAATCCTTTCCTTCATATATAAGGTCTGCTCTATTTACTTATGCCATTATATAGATCCGATTCTACAGTTTCTGTCAAAGCAAAACATTTTCTTAACAAGTGTACATTATAAAAATCAGCTTATAAATATTCATTATTTCTTACATGAATATTGAACAGGGGAAGGGTTAAACTATTAACCTAAGAGAGCATTTCTCAACACTATTCATATTAACTTAAGAGAGCATTTCTCAACACTATTCATATTAAGAAATGATTTTTGATAAAGGCATTGCTCTTAAAATGGTTTGATATGAAAAACTTGCCAAGTCAAAATCGCGTATACGGGTTTGGTTGTTAATGAATAAAGTCTAGGGGTCAAGGTTGAAAGTATCTTCATTTTTCATTATAATTAAATACCCTCTACTGTGAGACCTAAACGTGTGTAATTCTGGATGGTAGACTCACGTGGAAGCTTAAAGCAGGGCGAAAGTTATGCAGAAAGCATCTGTGGGAGCTTTATGCAATAACTTTGTTTTGTATTAAGTATCCCAGTCTTACAAATATCAATATTTATTCATTCAGTGGTTGGTTTAGAGGAATTCCTCTGTATGTACTGATGATAAACAATCCAAAATTAACTAGCGCCATTTCCCATGGCTAGTCAATATTAATGTCACAATGTATCAATTGTCTTCTTAATAATGATTGTTATAAAATACAAAAGGACCAATTTAGTGTTTAAAAAGATCGATTAATGCTTCATTAAGCAACAGACCGTCTTTGTTAATTGCTTCTTCTGCAACACAAAAGAGAACAATACAAGACTTAACAAATGAGCAGATGAATAAAGTAACGTTATGATATATCCCACTCCTTAAGACATTTTATAAACTGTTGATCTAAATGTACACACATGCCTGGTGTATTTAACTTAATGACACTCTCTTAAAGACACCTTGCTTCCAAAGCTTTATTCAACCAGGTTTTGTCTACGAGTTTAATCCAATGTATCCAATACTTTATCGAGGGATATTGAATTGTTAAAGAATTGGTCCTTAACCGTTAACTCCATAAATCATTTCTACTCATTTGCAAAGAGAGTAAACCCAGATCCTATATGAGCCGTCTGATCAGGGTCTGCTTTGTTTGCTAATGCTATAACAAAGCTCTAATTCTACAGTTTCTACCAAGGTAGTGAGATCAACCACCAAACAAGTGATGACCTCAGTATTTAACGGAGTTATTTACAAGACAGACAAAACGGTTAATGGAAAAATAGTAAAGTCAAGCAGGCAAAGCCACATACAAGACGCAACCACCACCAAAACACCGATAGACAGCATGACACACACACAACCACACACCCAAACGCACACGCACACACACACACACACACACACACACACACACACACACACACACACACACACACACACACACACACACACACACACACACACACACACGAAATGAACACAGAAGGGTGACAAAGAGAATACCGCCTTGGCACGGTCGCCTTTTTAAGAGCCATAACTCTGGTGTTCCAAAGCCAATGAGAGTAATACATACAGAGCCGATATTTCTTATGGTATAGAAAAACATATTATCGTTTCTAAGATATGACTCATTTCAGGAAATAGGTTAAGGCAAACATATATGGTTATTTGGCAACAAAGGACCATAACTCTAATGTTGCATATACAATGTAAGTGATACTTGCAGACCGCATTTCCTACTAGTACTAAACATTTTTACACGAAACACCGTTTCTGAGATATATGTTATATTTTCGGCAAAGAGTCATAACTCGGGTGTCCCAAGGTCAATGTCAATAAAACCTGCAGGGGTGCATTTTCTTATGCGACAGAAAAATATGGTACATTCTTTGGTGTTCCAAAGTCATTATAAAGGATGCTTGCAGGGCAGTATATCCTTATGCCATTTAACATTTACACAAAATTTCACAGAAAAACTCTTTTCAGTTTATGACAAATGACTCCAGACAGAAAAAAAACAGACAGAAGACAGAAACCATTGTGACAAATAAAACATTTGCTCCCAATACTTTATCACAATATTTTCAAACAATGAGTTTTACAGAGATGTTTAAAGGTGTCAATAGGAAGAAATGGGTTAATACCTTCCAGTTACTTCAAAGTGTTCACCAAACACCCACCATGGCAAACATCTTATCAGGCTCTACATGGTTTGACACTCTGACATAATTTATCTAAGTATCTGCCCTATACGTTTGCATTATGATAGACAATATACAGTTACATACTTAAGTATCTGCCCTATAAGTTTGAATTATTGTACACACTAGAATGTTATCAGATGTACAATGCTGACTGCCTGACAATTACATCATATTGAGAGCACAAGCTTGTTTATGTCTGACTGTGGTATGTTATTGTATTCTCACGATGTGATGATCGTAGGTCAATAACGTTGTTTGGCGGGTTTGGACGTCGATGTACGCATTGATCAAGATTATCCAATATCTGTTCAATTGGTTTCAAATCCGGCTTTTTGAGTACCAGTCAACGTGAAATCAATGTTATGGTATACCATTATATATATATACTGGAATACACATATATCCCTTATGTACACATGTAACTCAAATTTAGCATTAAACAAGCTCACTGGATTTTATCTAGGGATTAACTGATCGATTTTCAAAATATAGCAGTTTTAGAAATTACCACATGCTGCATAATAATGCATATATGAGTGTGCATTTCAAAGTAACCTCGAAAGTTTTGCACATACTTTACGAAAATTACTGTTTGGTTCAGTGTAGTACTGTACAATAACAAGAATAAAATAGCTCTGCCTATGTTGACACTTTTTTAACGAATCCCAACCACTTGAACAATTTGGTAGACTATCACCTATACAATATTTCTTCATATATACCGGTTTTCTGCCAGTAGTTTCAGACGCTTCTGTTAGTACTTTCAGAGCCAGCAATCACAATTTAGCTCAGTTGAGTATACACAGGTGGATACTTAAAGCAAGGTGAAAGTAAAACAGAACGCTTCTATAGGAGCGCTCTGTTTTACTTTCACCTTGCTTTAAGCAACCACCTGCTCAAAATGACACCTAATTAACACAATTTAGTGGTCGTTATAGAGAGGTTTTACTGCAGTGCCATTTCCGGTCAGTTGCACAGAAACATCAATACTCTTTCTATTGATACGCCATAATTGTGGCTGCAAGTGCAAATGGTTAAAATACCGGACTGTTGCAACTACATGTACTTTTCAAATAGCCCTCGTCAGCTATCTGTACTCTGAGCATTGAAAACTAACATTAGAAATATCCATATCTATCATAATAGTTTCCATAATAAACAGCTTTTACAGCCGACTTCAATAAGTATCTATCTTTACCAGAACTGAAATCTAGATATACAGAGATGTAATAAATGCACAAAAGATTTAAATATCTATATCTACACAGATTTGTATCCAACTGAAAGTAGACTTGCATTATAATAAAGTTATCATGCAGTTTCTTCCAAGTGTATCTGACAAAGTATTAATTATTTAGTAATTCATTATTAGAATGTGCCACCCATCACACTCAAACTCTTTCTCCATGATTTCTGTGATCCAGGAATAAATGGTCAAGTACCATGGGTAGAAACTATATACATGTAACTAACAAAATCATATTGTAGTGGGTTTCATTATAGTCCCCAAAACAAAACAATACATCTATTTTGCATTCACAGCCTACCGTCGAGTTACCATGGTAACCAACACTTTTAAAAGATCTGCTATTAAGTTCAGGGTACCTAAATACCCCTACATACAAATTTGCACCAAAGCAAATAATATCTAAAGTGTGACCAATCAGGGGTTCACCACTTCATTATCCTTTACAAACACATACAACTAAGTTCGGGGGTACCCTAATACCCCTACATACCATAACTGATTTTTATAAGACATTATGAACAAAACGTTTTGACCATAACGGAAGCCAAGGTTTAAGTAATGTTACTTCCTATGCAAACAGAGAAGGTTCTGATCAAACAGCTACTTAATGATATGGCTGAACTGGGTCTGCTCAGCTTGAAAGTATGTAAAAGGCATTTATATCAGGTAAAGGACAATCAACTCCAATCAACGACCGTTTGCACTGATATACCAAATAATGGCAAATATACAGAAGAGTGAGAAAATATATTAATTTCAAACACAAAAACACAATTATCAACTGTTATTCATGTATGAAAGTGTACAAAATCACAGGATACTTCATAGTGTATCATTATCATATTTGATAACACTGAAGTGTACCAAATCCCAGGAGACTTCCTAGTGTACCAAATCACAGGAGACTTCATAGAGTATCAAATCACAGTAGACGCCATAGTGTACCAAATCACAGTAGACGCCATAGTGTACCAAATCACAGTAGATGCCTTAGTGTACCAAATCACAGGAGACTCCATAGTGTACCAAATCACGGTAGACGCCATAGTGTACCAAATCACAGTAGACGCCATAGTGTACCAAATCACAGGAGATACCTTAGTGTACCAAATCACAGGAGACTCCTTAGTGTACCAACTCACAAGACACTCCATAATGTACCAAATCACAGTAGACGCCATAGTGTACCAAATCACAGGAGATACCATAGTGTACCAAATCACAGGAGACTCCATAATGTACCAAATCACAGGAGACTCCTTAGTGTACCAAATCACAGGAGTCTCCATAGTGTACCAAATCACAGTAGATGCCTTAGTGTACCAACTCACAGGGTACGCCATAGTGTACCAAATCACAGGATACGCCATATATTATCATATGTTATAACACTATAAATACTCTACCATTGGAAGTGTTTCATTTATATATCCAGGACTGTTAATAAGATATATACTGATTCTAAACCCTATTTGCTGTAACTCATTGGAATCACATAAGGGAGGCAATTCTAATGAGTTGCAGTAAGATGTGATTTTGGCAGATAAATATTTAAGATATATTATTTAGAGTTGCTAAATATGCTTCTTATTTACAGTCATGCATATCTATTTGATTTCATCTTGGCAGCAGAGTGTACATCCATATATATGAGGATATCGGGTATCAATCGGTTGTCTACTATTGTTCATCCTCTGTCACGTCATTTGATGTTGCAGCAACACGTCTTTCCGAAGCCTGAAAATAGGTTTTTTTTAAATAATTACAACCAAATCAATTATCTACCTAAGCAAGACCACTTAAGAACACTAAGAAATTGACCATTCATGCAAGTTGAAGTGTAGATATTTCAGACAATCTGTAGTGTAGCTTAGTTCTTGGTAACTGCAATGCTTCCAAGTCAGTCTTCTAAAATTGTATTGGTTTCAATTAAGTGTTCATTGACCTTTTGACCCTTTCTCTCATGAATATTCATGTAAAACAAGATCCTCTCTGGGATCATTATAGTGTTGATGGTATAAGTTTTGAAAATTAGATACTGATTAAGTCGGTGCTAGGGGGCGTGAGTAAAGTTGTGTTGCACTTTAATTACTACTCATGAGTGAATATGAACAGACTCAATAAAACCGAGTCTGCAATTTTCTCTTTTGGCATTGTTACTTTTGTTTTCGAAGGATCACCCACTTTTAGAATATATTTATTAGCTAAACTTTTGAAATGATGTATGAATTGTTTGAAACCTGAACTATACAGACGAAGATCTATATAGTATGACTAAAAAGTAGGATTCTATAGTATGGCTTAACAAAAGTGCATACCCTTATCAGACAACTTTTGTAGGAATCTATATCTAGTGTGACTAAACAAAAGTGCATACCCTCACAGACAGGTCCTGAAGGAATCTATAGTGTGACTAAACAAAATTGCAGACCCTCACAGACAGTTCCTGTAGGAATCTATAGTATGATTAAACAAAAGTGCAGACCCTCACAGACATATCCTGAAGGAATCTATAGTGTGACTAAACAAAACTGCAGAACCTAATCAGATAGCTCCTGTAGGAATCGATCTATAGTATGACTAAACAAAAGTGCAGACCCTAATCAGATAACCCTAGTAGGGAATGTCTGTTAAGGGACTACTCTGTTTGCAAACTCATTGTTTTAGAATCTGGTCAGAATATACATGTCATTAATTTCTCTATAATGAAGGCTCACCTGAGAAAATACACCACTTTCACTGATTGATATTCAAAAGACTCTATAACAACACACAACCTGGCAAACAGAAAAGTATACATTTTACTTTCATTTCACCACACTAAACATCAAGTAAAGGTTCATTTTATCATACAGTGTCTCAGTTTATAAATACATGTACATGTACTAGATTTTCAGTAAGATTATATGTAACATGTAGCAAGACATGTTCCAAACATACATTGTTTGCCAGTGTCTCAATAATATAAAACTGTTTTCAATAAGATCACATGTAATATGAAGTCAGCCATGTTCTATACCTACTGTCTCAAAAATATAAAACTGTTTTCAATAAGATTGTAAGTAACATGTAGTGAGCCATGTTCTGGTCCTACACTGTTTTTGTGTTTACCAGCATTCCCCAGGTTCCATGTCATTGGCACCCCTTCCCTATTCAAAAACACAACTAAACATTCTGAGATCTTTCCCTCACTTATGATAACTCTTTTTTAGTTTATCTGGCACAAATGGTCAAGACAGGTTATTGTCATAGTGCTATGTCTTCCATTGTTTTAAATCATGCATCATAAGCATTTACATATTTCGAAGAATGGCTTTCAAAACTACTAGACCAATGATTATTTCAATCAAACCTCGATCACCAGAATCATTTATACTTGTCCTTTATCAGATTTGTTTTCAAATATAGATCATACATGTAGGAATCCAGTTGCCTAACAAGTAATTAGTACATTCAAATAGTGTACACCCTAATGTGTACTGTCTTACAGTGTAGACACAAATTAGAACTAGATGTTTGTTTTTGTCACAAAAACAGATGTCTCCCCCTCCCATCCTCTTTCCAATACACAAGTGAAATGTCTGTAACTCCAAACTTATCAGGGTCTAATGTTTAAGTCATCAGGGGCAATAACTCCAACATTTTCAGGGGGGCAATTCAAAAGCCCCAGGTACACAAAAACACATGCTGGTCAACATTCTTGTGAAAGTACAAAAATGAGTCATGCAGGAAACACCACATACAGAACAAACACTCGCCCGAACAGCAACACAAGGAAACAGTAAATGTACATAAATAGAAAAAACAACAAGAGACGCACAAAGACAAAACAAACATACAATAGGAGGAAGATGGAAGTACCGCCTTGGAACGGTCAGTGACAAAAGTAACTGGGGTCTACATTGAAGTCTACATTGCTATCAGTACATATCCTACTGTGACAGCTCATACAGAAGGCATCTTATCTCTGTCTACATTGTTTTCTTAAATTTACTTTGTCATATAACATATCAAAACTATTCAAAACTGATTTAATCTGCATTTAATTTCTGCATTTTATGGGAATGTGTTCATTGTGTTGTATTTTTGGACTTCGAACAAAACCTAGAGTAATATTTCAAACAGTGCAGACCCTTTTCAAAGGGCTCCTATAGCAGCCCTTTGATCTGGGTATATATTGTTTTTAAGTGTCATCAGTGCAATATGAACAAGTATATTGTCTTGGAAGAGTTATTTAAAGTTTAGCGGACTACAAGTATCCAGAATGATAATTGAATACCTACATGTACAACCAAAAGAGGTTTGCATTGACACCTTTACCTGTGATAATTATGCTATTGACAATAGACACTCTGACACCTGACTGACCACAGAATTCAAAATGCAGTGACCATACATTGTATAACCCTTTGCCTGCTAACAAATGATGCAAGCTAAATTCTGTGTCTGCTCCTTTGTTACAACTGTTTCATATTAATCAAAAGATGAGGAAAATTTTGAACTTACAGTATCTAGTGTAAAATAGGTATTAAAGTGTGTACATTTGAGCTTCAAAATAATGAAATGATGGATTTGTTATCTGGACTATTTTATAACAAGTTGCAAGATAGTTTTATTGGATAAAAATGTTTTTCCCCAGTCCTGATATTTACTGGTATGGCAGATCTGCAGTATTCCAGATTATGTATGAACATTCAGAATCAGTGTAGACCTTGATAAGACATCTGTAAATAACATGTTTATGACAGCTTTCTGATGAAGATTTACTCTTTTTTATATTGGTATGTATATCCAGTGAGCACTTAAAGCTGTTTATAAAAATACTTCTGAAACATGAACAGAATTCAGTGACTGTAAATATGTTACTGGTTATGTACATGTACTAGTTGTGTTATTTAATAAAGTTGTTTTCTAAAACATTTCTTGTTGCCAGCCTTTTGAAAGTAATTGAGATGTAATTAATTACATTTGGCAAAGTAATTGTAATTCAATTAATTACATTAATAAAACTCATATAATTGTAATTGTAATGGTAATTGACCTTTTATGAATGTAATTGTAATTTAATTAATTACATTGTCGTGTAATTAACCCCAGGTCTGTCTTCACAAACAAAAACTTTATGTTTTAAAAATTATTCAATTTCTTATCTTCATATCAATACAAACATAAGCGCTTTTATGTACATTTCATAATAGGTAAACTAAAGAACTAACTTGAGATATTTTTAAAACATTACTTTGACATCGTACATTTTAAAAGTGATTTCCTATAAAAGCAACTTGAAATTTTTCAATAACTGCTTCTTCTACTCAACGTCATTTTCATTGCATGCTTCTCTGCTAGTATAATAACAAGCAACCCTTCATAGATATAGTTCTCTGTACTAGTAGATTCTCCAAACATTGAAATAAATATTGCAGAGATTGTTTTGTACCTTGTGTCAATATTTGAAAGCCGCTGAATATCTTTTTAAAAGATATTTCTTGTTACTGAATATCTCAGATCTGATCCTATGCTTTTTATCACGAAACTGTATGAACTTGTGGTGTATCAAATAGGCAAGTATGAATACTGTAGAATATCGGCGCCAAATTTCTAATTGTCGTATGCAATCGAACTTTGTTAAATCATATGGAAAAATAAAGAAATGAGATAAAAAAAGGGCAAATTTCAAAGGAATAAAGCACAGATATGGAAATAGAGACTGAGACAAAAAGTGAAGTGCCTGATCAGACGCCGCCTTGAAAAGACGACGTCTGATCTGGGATTGCACCATTTGTCGTGGTGCATTTTTGCGACTTCTGCGGTAAAGGGTTAAAAGTTGTAATACGGATTAACAGTTATGCTTGATAACGTAGAGGTATTAATGTACATATAAATATGATAGTTTCCGAAATGAATGCTGGAGTAAATTGAGAATGACCTCATTTTTCGAATGACAGGCTGGTCAAGTATCAACCAGATTGGATCCAAATGAGATGTCAAGTTGATCAAGTATCAACCAGATTGGATCAAGATGAGATGTCAAGTTGATCAAGTATCAACCAGATTGGATCAAGATGAGATGTCAAGTTGGTCAAGTATCAACCAGGTTGAACTCTAATGAGACGCAGAGCTAAGCGGGTATCAGTCAGCTTAGATCCTGGTTAGACACCGAGCTGAATAAGTATCTATCAGCTTGGATTCTGATAAGACACCAAGCTGAACAAGTATCTATCAGCTTGGATCCTAATTAGACACTGAGATGAACAAGTATCTAGCATCAGTTTAGATCATGATTAGACGCCGAGCTGAACAAGTATCTATCAGCTTGGATCCTGATTAGACATTGAGATGAACACGTATATATCAGCTTGGATTCTGATTGGAAATCGAGTTGAAAAGTATCTTGCAGCTTACATCATGATAAGACGCCGAGTTGAAAAAGTATCTAGCAGCTTGGATCCTAATGCGACGCCGAGTTGCACGGTCTCTCACTGTTACACTCTACACTGTTAAGACTGTTATTTTCTTTGGTCAACTGACAACTGTTCCCTACTAATATTTTATTGATTTTTGCAGAATAAGTACATTCTCATTGACCAAAAGCTTGGATCTTGATCAGATGCCGAGTTTGATCTAGATCTAAACTGTTTTCATAGGTTACTACTACTACTATATTTGTTTTAATGTTACATGCGTCTAAATGATATGTCACTCTGAAATGATATTCACAAATAATCCATTCCCTCATAGGCTATTTTAAACCATTACTTCATATGCTACTTTAGAACATTATCTTTAGGATACTTTTTAGGACCCAACATCATTGAATAATCTACTGAAAAGCAGTTACTTTACTAGGAACTGCTCTATTACAATGATTTCAAAACTGACCATTAAAGAGGCGTCAATATGAGGGAATGGGTTAATGCATACAATGGACGCGACAAATTATTGGAGGAGTGCACATGTACCAAGTGGAATACTTTTTTTTATCTGATGAGTACATAAGTACAGTGTTATACTTGTATCTGATTAGTACATAAGTACAGTGTTATTCTTGTATCTGATTAATACATAAGTACAGTGTTATACTTTTATCTGATAAATACTCTTGTACAAAGTGTTATACGTTTTTGAAGTTTGCATATTAGAATTTTGATTCTCTCTTCGAAATAGTTAATTCCTGTCAAGAATAGTTTTCATTTTACAATTGTCGATCCTCCTAAATGTTTCCATTTTACAAGTTCAGATACTCAGATAAGCTACATATGTTTGGTTGGTTTTCTTAATTTTACATGCGGTGTGTATCATGATCAGATGTACCCAACTTTTTTTACAATTAATGTACTTCTAGATCAGATCCAGATCAGCCACACCTGTTTGTGTTTTTTCGTTTTTTGGTTTCTTTGGCCTTTTTTGTTTGTGTTCTTCTTTGTTTATTTTTTAAATTTTATATGCAGAGTATTTTTAGATCAGCTACACCTGTGTGTTCGTCTTTATCAACTTGTGTACTTCTAGATAAGATTCACCCATTTTCATATTGCAACTATTGCTGATCCAGATCAAACACACTGAATGTTGAAACCTTACAAAAGTAGATCCAAAATCAGTTGCTGTATTGATTAATGGTTTTCGGTCAGAATCTACAGATTCTGAATCTGCAGCGCCATTATAAATCATACTATGACAGAGCCAATATAAGTGATACATAGCAGAGCCAATATAAGTGATACAATGGCAGAGCCAATATAAGTGATACAATGGCAGAGCCAATATAAGTGATACAATGGCAGAGCCAATATAAGTGATACAATGGCAGAGCCAATATAAGTGATACAATGGCAGAGCCAATATAAGTGATACATAGCAGAGCCAATATAAGTGATACAATGGCAGAGCCAATATGTGATACAATGGCAGAGCCAATATAAGTGATACAATGGCAGAGCCAATATAAGTGATACAATGGCAGAGCCAATATAAGTGATACAATGGTAGAGCCAATATAAGTGATACAATGGCAGAGCCAATATAAGTGATACAATTTAAGCACTGGTCTGTATTACCAGTTGCCATATTAACTTGTTTCATTACGTCATGCTTTTATTGACAGGTCGAGAGAAAAGAGGACACCATTTTAAGAAACACTCTTTATTTTTCTCATACATAGTATATCAGAGACTACATTCTGCATTACCTGTCATGCAATAACTACTTAACCCTATCCTTAATGAATATTCGTGTAAGAAATAATAACATCATGAATATTTATAGGCCGATTTTTATAATGGCACATGTACACACGTTGTTATTGTTTTTATTGTACTGGTAGAAACTGTAGAGTCAGATTTATTCATGAGTATACAAAGCAGACTCTGATCAGGATCTACCTTGTTTGCAAAGACTAGACAAGGCATATGTACGAACGAAACGGTTAACACTCCAATCTATTGTGTCATCGTAGAGGTTATGCTGTATTTACTGACATAAAATACGAACATTTTTAAAGACCACATGGCTATTCTGCTGTTCTGAATGGTAAATATGAATAGTTTAAATTCTTTTCCTGCCATATTTGCAAATGGTTGTCTGCTTTAACATATTGAAAGCGGGTAGGTCACAAGTACACTGAAAGTTGCAAACAGTGTAGACTCAGATCAGGGGCTCCTAGAAGAGTTCTCCGGTCATGGTCTGCACTGTTGGTCATGTAACTTTCTCTAATAAATTTAATCTCTTCATACAGAATGGATTCTCTCTTTAACCCTTTCAACACCGGACACGCATTCACTACCACTTGCAAACATCTCCTTGCTACTTTTGCTGTCGAAGGATCACCCACTTTCAGAATATATGTACTTCACAACTTCACAATAGCAGGTATTAAGTGATTGTGTGCCGGCTGTAAAAAGTCGCCCCGTACTTCATTCTCAGTGTTGTTAAATAAATATTCTGGTCCTTCATGATCATTAGTTTTGATGAAATTGAATACTGCCTAAGCCGATGCAAGGGGGCATGAGTAGTGTGGCACATTTATTTACTACTCATGAACAGGCTCAATAAATATACCCTGAAAGTGGGAGATCCTTCGAAAATAAATGTAACAATGCAAAAAGAGAACATTGCAGACTCGGTTTTATTGAGTCTGTTCATGAGTAGTAATTAAAAGTGCAACACTACCCATGCCCCCCTAGCACAACCAAGTCTGCAATTTTCTTTTTTCGCAATGTTACTTTTGCTTTCGAAGGATCACCCACTTTCAGAATATATTTCTCTGATAAATTTAATCTTTTCTCAGTACTATTGTGAAATGTTCGTTGAGTAATTCCAATGGATTAATAAGATTCAATAATAAAACTTGATTTTACTGTTTACAGTTTTTCAAACGAGATATACCGGTATATATTCCTGTTTAAATATGACACACATGTTAACATCTTGCATAAAGTCCTCTAATAAGCACTTGCATACATTTTCCTATTTACCACTTGCAATAATTCTTCTACCACTTGCAAACATTTTCCTATTTACAACCTGCAAACATTCTTCTACCACTTGCATACATTTTCCTATTTACCACTTGCAAACATTCTTCTATTTCAACTGGCACAATCAATTCTTAATTTACTCCATAATACAATTACAACTAAAGTTTACTATATGAAGTTCAATTTTATCAAATACAAGATAACTATGAAACTAAACTATCGACCCTTTATCTGATGAACATTCAAGTAAGTATTAAGTACTGCATAATGAGAACGATATTATTTCATAACAAAAAGAACAGATCCAGATCTGACAGCTCTCTATGGGAGTGTTTTATCTTCTTATGCTCAGTTTGTAGATGTATACAAATGTCTGCATCAGATATAGAGTGGTTAACCCTTTACTCCTTGAATATTCATGTAAGAAATAATGACACCATGAATATTAATTGTCTGTTTTGTAATGTGGCACGATAACAAGGGGAGATTTTTATCATGACAGAAACTGTAAAACTAATATTTTATATCATAAACAAACAGAGCAGACCTCCTGTCGTCTGATCTGGGTCTACTCTGTTTGCAAATGTGTAGAAAGGTGTATGTATGGAGTAACGGGCTTGATCTGACATAATCATACAAACTTTATACAATACAAAGACCTGACACAAACCAAACCAAAAACTATACATATGAGTAAATGGGTGAATTTTGATATCACGTTTGTTGTTTTCAAATGCAAAGAGTAATGCACTGCTCCATGAGAAATTATGTGTAGACCTGAGATATCTAGAGACGGATTGTCACATAGTCGCTATAAGTACCGGTAGTTAGCTCAATGCTGATCTCACAATTAGCAAATTTGTCTCTATAAGTACCGGTAGTTAGCTCGATGCTTATCTGATATTTAGCAACTGGGACTCTATATTAATACCACTACAAATTAGCTTGATGCTGATCTGATATTTAGCAAGCGGGTCTCTAAGACTCTGTTATAAGTAGTTGGATCAATGCTCATCTGACATCTAGCAAATTAGTCTCTACAAGTACTGGTAGTTAATTCAATGCTTATCTGAAATTTAACAATAGGGTCTCTATTAGTAGTTAACTACACTTTGATCTGAGATCTAGCAACTTGCCGTCTGTGGTACGGAAGGTCGTGGGTTCGATCCCCGGCCGCGACAGACCAAAAGTCGTTAAAAGTTGGTACTAGTAGCTCCCTTGTCTGTGCTCGACATTAAAAGGTGTAGTTCTAGGACTGGTCGGCCCGGTGTCAGGATAATGTGACTGGGTGGGATGCCCTTGCCATGTGCCCGCGGCAGGGGTATTTCAGTGAGGCAGCACTATAACTTGTCTCATGCGGGTGCCGTCTGCATATAACTGAAATACTGTTGGTCGGACGTTAAACCCAACACACTCACTCTAGCAACTTGGTCTCAGCTAGTAGTTTCAGCCAGACACTATACTGAAATATAACAACTTTGTCTAACCTTTTAGTTAGCTAGACAATTATCTGATACCTAGCAACTTTGGTCTTAGCTAGTCTCAAGTAGAAGTTAGCAAGACATTAATCAAGCAAATTGGTCTCAGCTAACCCCAGGCATTAGTTAGCCAGACAATCTAACATCCTGCAACTTATTCTCAGCTAGTAGAATGATGCACACTTATCTGATATCTAGCAACTTGGTCCCAGCTGTAGTTAGAAGGCCAGAAATCTAACATCTATAAACTTGGTCTCAGCTTATATTTAACTATATACTAATCTAAAATCTAGCCATTTGGTATCAGCTAGTCCCAGCTAGTATTAGCCAGATATACATTAATCATAGCCATACACTAAATATCAAAAATCTGTTATATGGGTCGAAGCTAGTAATTAGCCAGACAATTATCTGACATCTAGCAACATAGTTCAAGCTAGTAGCTTGCCAGTCATTAATCTGAAATCTAGTAACTGGGTCTCAGCTAGCTGTTAGCTGGACACTAATCTGAAATCTGAATAACCAGACTGTTAGCTGGACACATATCTGAAATTTAGATAACCAGACTCAAACCAGAAAACTAGCAAATGGGTCTGAAAAAGTTACCCCGACCAGGGTCAGACATCTAGCGAATGGATCTCAATAAGTAGCTAACTAGACCAGGATCAGACATCTAGCAACTGGATTTTAGTAAGTAGCTAACACGATAGGGGTCATCTAGGAAATGGTCTGAATCAGTTTTTGATGTGACCATGATCGGAAATCTAGCAACTGGATTTCAATAAGTAGTTAACCAGACCAGGACCAGTCATTTATTAACTGGGCCTCAGTAAGTAGTTAATGAGATCATGATCACATATCTAGAAACTGGATCTCATTTTGCAGTTAACAATTAGACCCAAAATCAGAGATCTAGCAACTGGATCTGAATTCGTAGTTAACCGGAACCAGAAACTGAGTTTCATTTAGTGCTTAATCAGACCAAGATCCGAGATCTAGCAACTGGGTCTCATTTAAAAAAGAAAAAAGTAAAGTACATGTACCTAGTTATAGTCTACTTTCAGTCCGAATGACCGCTCAGCCGACTATACATTACTCTCCTGGTCATTGAGTCATTGGCCTACAATATTGAGCACTGCTAACATATGGCGCAATCACGCAGCCGCACTACCGGTGAGTGACCCTCACAGGTACCCATTTTAACCCCTGGGTGGAGAAGATATGCAGGTGGGAGTTTCGGAAATTTCTGGGACGAACCAGGATTTGAACCCCCGACCTCCGGACTGATAGTCAAGCGTGTTACCACTAGACCACCGCCACCTGCGGTGTTAATGAGACCTGATTTATCAACTAAGTCTGAATAAGTAGCTAACTAGACCTGGGTCTGACATCCTGATATTGGGTCTCATTAAGAAGTACCAAACCTAAATCAGAGATCTAGCAACTGGATCTTATTTTGTAGTTAAGGAGACCATGATCAGACTTCTAGCAACTGGGTCTCATTTAGTAGTTAACCAGACCCGGATCAGACATCTAGCAACTGGGTCTCGTTTAGTACTTAACTGGACCTGGATCAGACTTCTTGCATCTGGGTCTCATTAAGTATCTAACAAGACTCAGATCAGAAATCTAGCAACTGCGTCTGAATTAGTAGTTAACAAGGGCTCATATTCAGAAAGCTGCTTAGGAATATTTTAACCTTATGACAACTTAAGGAGATTTTTTCTGTCTACATTTATAGCAAAACTAGTGACTAAATGATTATCCAATGACTTCTAGAATACTTGGTTAAGTATTTATTCTATATACAGCTTTTTTATTTCTCTTGAATATCTTAACCTGCACTGATGTTATACGATTAAGGAACATTCAAGAAACTAAGGAATTTTCTTAAGTTTCTCCTTAGGAATTTTAGTAATATGAGTCCAGACCAGGTTCAGACATCTAGCTGCTGGGTCTGAATGAGTAGTTAACAAGACCCAGATCAGAATCTAGCAGCTGGATCTCGTTTCGTAGTTAATCAGACCTGGATCAGACATCTAGAAACTGGGTCTCGTTTAGTAGTTAATCAGACCGATATCAGAGATCTAACAACTGTCTCTTTGTAAGTAGTTAACGAGACCGGGATCAGACAACCATCAACTGGGTCTGAATTAGGAGTTAAGTAGACCCAGATTAGACGGCCAGCAACTGGATCTCAGTAAGTAGCTAAAGAGACCCAGATCTGACATTTAGCAACTGGATTTGAAATAATATACAACTAAACCTGGATCTGACATTAAGCAACTGGATTTGAAATAATATACAACTAAACCTGGATCTGACATCTAGCACTGGATCTGAATTAGTAGTTAACCAGAACCTTGTCATGTTGATGGATACCTCGTTGAGCATATCTTAACCTTTCCTCGTTATATGTTTATTACTAATTTTATACCTACTGAATATTCATGGACTAAATATTCTCGTATAATGAAATATGGAAGGTGGAACATTGTGGCCATTTTAAAAACCAAAGAAACAGACCTTTCAAATTCCACTAGCAAACGGTACAGACCCTGATCAGATGGCTTCTCTAGGAGTTGTCTGATCTGGGTTTACGTTACCCTGCTTTCAAATGCGTGAAATCACGTTTAGTTGAGGGAAAGTGTTAACGCAGCAGTGCCAAGTATTCACCCATTTATAATGAAACAAGCAATTATCTATGTATTTGTTCACACAAAACAAACTAATGCAAATAAACAAACAACTTAGTTATTGAATCTCTACAAGTATATAGACATCAAACATAAACTACTTGTATGTAGATAAATGTACAATTGCATAAAACACATTTAAAACAAACATGTGCATCAGTATCAGTAAACCATTGTGTTAACCATTTCCCTGTTGAATATTCATGTAAGAAATACTGTCATCATGCATACTAAAGAGCCAAACTATTTTAAAGTGTCATTAACAAAGGCATTTTTGACTAACAGAGACTGTAGAATATTTCTATAATACCATCAACAGACAGAGTAGACCCTGATCCTACAGGAGTCATCTGATCTGGGTCTACTCTGTTTTCAAGTGCATTAAAACGTGTTTATGTGAAGGAAATGGTTAACTATTTTCAAATTCTACCCCTTGATTCTAAGTTCGTAAACTTTAAAGCATGAAATATTACAGCTGCATATACATTGTACATTAACCCTTTCTCTGTTGAATATATTATAATGTAATGGCGTTAAACAATGGAATTAAACAATAGCATTAAACAAAGGCATTAAACAATGACATTAAACAATTGTGTTACACAATCGCGTTAAACAATGGCGTAAAACAATCGCGTTAAACAATTGCGTTAAACATGAATATAGACTATAGTGAACAGCTGGTTGTATTGTTTGATATTTTAACCTAATGTACATGTACATATAAAGTTTTCTTAGCCTTAGCTAAAATTGAATACCAAAATATATTCAAATATAACACTGTATACAAACCATATTGAATGCATGACACTGTTTTTCCATTTAGGAAAAAAAAACTAATATTGCCTAAGAAACAAATTGTGTATATGGGCAATATCTGGCAATTTATTATAATTATGTGAAATATGTGCAATATGTAAGAACTAATGACATAATGAATATTTATAAGTTGAAGTTTGTACACCAGGATATTTTGGTATCAGTAGAAACTGTATGGTCAGATCTATTATATTTTCATAGGCAAACAGAGCAAACCGTGATCAGACCTCCATTGGACTTTTCTGATCTTGGTCTACTCTGTTTGCGTAGGCGTGTAAAGGTGTTTTATGAAGGAAAGGGTTTAACTTTGAATACTGGACATGCCTACATTGGAAAACAGTGCTGACCCTGATCTGAAGGCTCATCTAAGACAAGCATGTACTGACTAACATGGCAGACCCTAATCGAAGGCTCATTTAGGACAAGCATGCACTAACAGAGCAGACCCTGCTCTAAAGGCTCATCTAGGACAAGCATGCGCTGACTAACAAAGCAGACCCTGATCTGAAGGCTCATTTAGGACAAGCATGCACTAACAGTGCTAACCCTGATCTGAAGGCACTAACAGTGCTGACTCTGATCTGAAGGCTCCTCTATGACAAGCATGCATTAACAGTGCTGACCCTGATCTGAAGGCTCATCTAGGACAAGCATGCACTGACTAACAGGGCAGACCCTTATCTGAAGGCTCATCTAGGAAAAGCATGCATTAACATGGCAAACCCTGGTCTGATGGCCCCTCTAGGACAAACATGCACTAACAGTGCTGACCCTGATCTGAAGGCTCATCTAGGACATGAATGCACTGGCAAACAGAGAAGACCCTGATCATACAGTTCCTTGAGGACAAGCATGCACTGACTAACAGAGCAGACCCTGGTCTGAAGGCTTACTCTAGGACAAGCATGCATTAACATGGTAGACACTGATCTAAGGGCTCCTCTAGGACAAGCATGCATTAACATGGCAAACCCTGGTCTGATGGCCCCTCTAGTATGCACTAACAGTGCTGACCCTGATCTGAAGGCTCATCTAGGACAAACATGCACTAACAATGCTGTCCCTGATCTGAAGGCTGGTCTAGGACAAGCATGCACTGACTAACAGTGCTGACCCTGATCATACAGTTCCTTGAGGACAAGCATGCACTGACTAACAGAGCAGACCCTGATCTGAAGGCTTCTCTAGGACAAGAATGCGTTGACTGACAGTGCTGATCCTGATCTGAAGGCTCCTCTAAGACACAAATGCACTTACAAACAGAGCAAACCCTGGTCTGAAGGCTCTTCTAGGAAAAGCATGTGCTGACTAACAGAGCAAACCCTGATCTGAAGGCTACTCTAGGACAAGCATGCACTAACAGGGTAGACACTGATCTAAAGGCTCCTCTAGGACAAGCATGCACTAACAGGGTAGATCCTGATCTGAAGGCTCCTCTAGTACAAGCATGCACTAACAGGCCAGACCCTGATCTGAATGCTCCTCTAGGACAAGCATGCACTAACAGGGTAGACCCTGATCTGAAGACTCGCGTAGTACAAGCATGCACTAACTAACCGGGTAGACCCTGATCTGAAGGTTCATCTAGGACAAGCATTCACTAACTAACAGGGTAGACCCTGATCTGAAAGCTCCTCTAGGACAAGCATGCACTAACTATCAGAGCAGACTCTGATCTGAATGCTCCTCTAGGACAAGCATGCTCTAACAGGGAAGACCCTGATCCGAAGGTTCATCTAGGACAGGCATGCACTAACTAACAAGGTAGACCCTGATCTGAAGGCTCCTCTAGGTCATGCATACACTAACTAACAGAGCAGACTCTGATCTGAATGCTCCTCTAGGACAAGCATGCACTAACGATAAGGGTAGACCCTGATCATACAGCTCCTCGAGTATATGAATGCACTGTTAAACAGTGCAGATGATCAGTTGGCTCCTCTAGGACATACACACATTGGCATATGCACACAGAGGATCCTTTTTATCAGGATCTACACTGTTTGTCATTTAATATGTGCTTTTCATACATACTGAGTGGACTCTATAGTTAAAAAACTTTAAAGTTAACAAAGATGAAAGCTGAGAACCCTGTAGATTTAGAGGAGAAGATTTTTAAAGGTTCAAATTGTTGACGACTGACGACGCACGCATATGGACGACGGACATCAGGCAATCATAAAAGCTCACCCTGAGCACTTTGTGCTCTGGTGAGCTAAAAACGGACATGAATGGTGCTGAATGCACTGGCAAACAGTTCAGATGATTAGTAGCTCCTCTTGACATATATGCAAATATGACTGCATGAATATTAAATAGATTAACTTTATTACAGCACATGGAGACATAAACTTTAATTTGGCCATTATGAGCAGAAACTATATAATCATATCTATATTATATCATAAGTGCAGATCTACACTGTTTGCAAAGTTGTAGAAAGGCATATTTATGTAGTAAATGGATATTAGCAGATACTGTACACTAATATCAACTGTCTTATTAGAATGTAGTTTCTGATCTGGGTATACACTGTAGTTCTTGGCTAATTTCCATCTCGGCTGTCTCAGTATGTTGAGACACTACACATACAAAAAGTCCTGATCAGACAATGCATTTAAATAAGGAAGCTGATATGGGTCTACACTGTTGCAAATACACAAATACTATTTTCATATGATGCCAACAATACAATATTCAACACATAATCTGTGTATATACAAGAAAACAATATACAAATCAATATACATCTGAACTTGATGGAATGTATCATCTGGTTCAGTGTACACTGTTGTTTAATTATCAGCAGTATAAGTCATTAACTGTACGCTACGATCAGTACAAACAGTGTATATCAGTACAGTGTATATCAGTACAGTGTATATCAGTACAAACAGTGTATATCAGTACAGTGTATATCAGTACAAACAGTGTATATCAGTACACTGTATATCAGTACAAACAGCATATATCAGTACAGTGTATATCAGTACAGTGTATATCAGTACAAACAGTGTAAATCATGATCTGGCATTCTCTGTAAACATTTATCCTGCCGATCAAGGCCTAACCATTATTAAATTTTGCAAACAGCTTGATTCCAGATAAGACTCATCAGGATCAGGATATATTGGGACCAGAGCAATACATAAAGATGCATGTATATAATCAATTACTAAATTCGTCATCATCAAACCATATGTTGTGATCACTCTATTTGAGATGATTATAAAGAGAGGTCAAACGACAGGATTTGGTGGGAAAATAAAGGATATATCCATGAAAATGCTTTTATTGATGAATCTTATCTGGGCTTTTGCCTGGCTATACAACTTATAATCATCACCAATTGCCCATGTAGGAGTGAACATCTCACTAATTGTAAATACAATAACAAGAGGGCCAGAATGGCCCTGACATCGCTCACCAGACAATCAGATATGTTTCTATTGAAAACTGACCGTCCCTGGGGCAGTGGCAATTTTGACCCCAGGGACACAATATATAACTTTTGTAGATGACCTAAATATGAAGCTATGTGCAAAATATGAAATCTGAGAACATTCCAGTTTCAAAGGAGAAGATTTTCAAAGTTTGCACTATAAGATTGTTTCTATTGAAAACTGACCAACCCTGGGGTGGGGCCTATTTTGACAACAGGGGCATAATTTATATAACTTTTGTAGAGGATCGGAAAATGGTGCTATGAGCCAAATATGAAAGCTAAGAACCCTGTAGATTCAGAAAAGAAGATTTTCAAAGTTTTCACTATACGTTTCTATAGACAAGAGGGCCATTGAAAGTGTTAATTTTTCAGACAAACAAATTACAGATGACAGAAACCCTATCACTGCTGAGTATAATTTGACTGAAATTAGCACACAGTTTGGATTCTGATCTGACACATATGTAACTTCATATGTGGTTTGTACAAGAGAGTTAATTGTAAGATTGATATGTATTAAACGGGGAATTTTAATTATGCAAGGCCATACAAATTTCTGACTAAAGAAAATCAACTGACCTCTCAAATAATCAACTGTTCCTCTGAAAAGGTATGTGTACCCTAGCATTCCAAACTGATTTTTGCATTTGAATATTATTATAAATTATTACATAATAATTTCATATTCATAAGTTGAACTTAATATTTTCAAGTAATACAATTTCATGTTAAAAATTATTTCATAATTTATTTAAAATCTTTAATTTGGCATTCTGGAGCCTTTACATGATTTACCCTTCTTCTGAACTGCAGGGCAGGTTAGAATAATGTCATAATGCCAATCACTATTATTAAATAACCCTTCCCTCATATAAACGTGTTTTCACACATTTGAAAATCAGCAGACCAGATCAGATGCCTCCTATAGGAGCCATCTGATCAGGGTCTGCTCCGTTTGTTAATGGAATTTGACAGATCTGTTCCTTTAATTTCTAAAATGGCTACAATGTTCTACCTACAATATTTCATTATAACTATTTTGTCTATGAATATTCAGTAGATTGTGAAATTTGGAAAAAAAATGCTACAATGTTTCACCTTCCATACTTCACTTTAACTATTTTGTTCATGAATATGCAATAGGCATTCAAATTAATAATAAACACAGAACAGGCAAAGGGTTAAGATCTCTGTCTACTACAGCTACCACCAGCAGTACAGGTGCACTAAAAATAGCCACTGGTCATCCCCCTCTCTGATGCTTGATCTGATGACCTGTTTATGAGACTGAGTAAAGATAAGATGCTTAAAAGTGCAGTCAGCTTCAAGTTTGCTAGAAAACTTGCCACCCTGGTGTGTAGCCAATTTTGACCACAGGAGCATAATTTTTATAACTTTTGTAGAAGTCCTGAAGTTGAAGCTATATGCCAAATATGAAAGCTGAGAACCTTCTAGTTTTAGAGGAGATGATGTTCAAAGTTTTCACTATATGTTTCTATTGAAAACTGAAAACCCCTGGGGCAGGGCCAATTTTGACCCCAGGGGTATAATTTATATAACTTTTGTAAAGGACCTACAGATGATGCTATGTGCCACAGATGGAAGCTGAGACCCCTGTAGATTCAGAGGAGAAGATTTTTAAAGGTTGAAATTGTTGACGCCCGACGACGGACGACGGACGACGCACGACGAAGGACGACGGACATCAGGCGATCACAAAAGCTCACCCTGAGCACAAAAGTGCTCTGGTGAGCTAATAAAATGTATACACCTTTATTAACCATTTCAATGGTTATTTGTCAAATGTCTACAATTCAAAAACGCAACAAACTGACACAAAATATCCTCATCTGGAGTCATTCGGCTGTTTATCGTAATTAGCCAAGATGCTAACTTCACACAATTTTGTGAAGATTGAAGATAAATGTCAAAATAAGAATGGTATCTTCTTGGTTATATACTGGCATTAAGGTCAGCAACACATATATCTATCCACTGTCCTCCCGTGTAGTCATAGCTCTTGATTGGTTAATAATCACAGTGTCTTCCAAAGCCCTGAAATTAGATTTTCAAATAATTACAAATAAATGAACCATGTACCAAGGACAATCTTAAGTGTGGCCCCAAACCTCCAAACATCTCTTAACCCTCATACACCTTTTCATGCCTTTGCAAACCAAGACCAGACAACTCCATAGAAACCATCTGATAAATCTCTGACGGGTTTGCTTATTAAATAATATAGATATGATTTTACAGTGAAGGTTGGGTCTATCAAACATTTGAAAACAGAACAGACCTAAGTCTACCCTGTTTGCAAATGCATGAAAATGCGGTTGTATGAAGCGAACAGTTAACACTTTACTCAATAAATAGTCATGTAACAATTCTGATCCCTCGAAAGCAAAAGTAGAAATGCAGAAAGAGAAAATTGCACACTCGGTTTTATTAAGTCTGTTCATGAGTAGTAATTAAAAGTGCAACACTACTCATGCCCCAAGCACCGGCTTAAAGCAGTATTCCATTTTCAAAACTAATAACATCAAAACTTAAGGACCAAATAATGGCATATTGAACATTAATCAAGATTCCTTTATATACGAGGATTATTTGGCCATGACAGTCAATGTAGAATCATATCTATATTGTAACATAAACAAATAGAGCAGACACTGATAAGACGGCGCATACAGGATCTGTCTGATCTGGTTCTACATCGTTTCAAAAGCGTAGAAATGTGTTTTATGGAGTAAAGGGTCAACACTGTAAATAATATGAAGGAGGACTACAACAGAAATTATGAAAAATACTCTAATGAGATATCACATGTATTATAATATCACAACCAGTCTGGGTCTACAGCTAAACTCTAATGAGATATCACATATGTATTATAATATCACAACCAGTCTGGGTCTACAGCTAAATTCTAATGAGATATCACATATGTATTATAATATCACAACCAGTCTGGGTCTACAGCTAAACTCTAATGAGATTTCACATATGTATTATAATATCACAACCAGTCTGGGTTTACAGCTAAACTCTAATGAAATATCACATGCATTATAATATCACAACCAGTCACAACCAGTCTGGATCTACAGCTAAACTCTGAGATATAACATGTATTATAATATCACAACCAGTCTGTGTCTACAGCTAAATTCTAATGAGATATCACATGTATTATAATACCACAACCAGTCTGGGTCTATAACTAAACTCTAATGAGATATCACATGTATTATAATATCACAACCAGTCTGAGTCTACAGGTAAATTCTAATGAGATATCACATGTATTATAATATCACAACCAGTCTGGGTCTACAGCTAAATTCTAATGAGATATCAGATGTATTATAATACCACAACCAGTCTTGGTCTACAGCTAAATTCTAATGAGATATTACATGTATTATAATATCACAACCAGTCTGGGTCTATAGCTAAATTCTAATGAGATATCACAAAATTATGTATTATAATATCACAACCAGTCTGGGTCTACAGCTAAATTCTAATGAGATATCACATGTATTATATTATCACAACCAGTCTGGGTCTACAGCTAAATTCTAATGAGATATCACATGTATTACAAGTAAAATGTTGATGCACAGCATCAAAGTCGCTGCCAAAAAGTATTTACTTTTATAACTTTATGGAATATGGAACTAATAATATACAGGTCTAGTCAATCACATCAGAGAATAGTCCTTTAATGCATTCCTTTTTAATCTTTGCTTAAATTTTAATTGTCTACGATACTAGTAGTAATAGTCACGTATTTTGCTTTTGACTAATAACGAACTAAATAAATTGCCATAGAAATAAACCAATTACCATCATTTCCAAAGAAAGAGGGACTAGATGTATATATGGAAGGCCTTTCAAACAGAAGTGATCCATTGATTAATACAGAAAATGTTCTTAAATTCGGAAATAATTTTGCTTGTGCATATATATAAGGAAAAGGGATGAACAATTGATGTCACACAAATAAGTGCCCATGTTTTACCAGAGATTCATTGATGATGGTTTTGGGATCTGGGATGGGACAGAGCAAGAACTGGAAGATTTTGTAAAACATGCAAACAGTATTCACTCGAATAATAAGGTAGAGCTGAGATATGGTTTGGATCAGATAGAATTTCTGGACACTTTAGTTAAAATAGACAATGGCCAGATATATACAAATCTTTATGTTAAGCCTACAGACAAACAGCTGTACCTTAACAATTCTTCCTGTCATCCTCCTAGTACAAAGAAAACAGCATATGGTTTGGGACTGAGAACTAGAGGTTTTTGTAAAAAAAACGGATGTCTCCCCTCTAATTAAAACAATATGTAAAGGGAAATCACTAAAAATGTTATGGTCTTGATAAATGACACTTCCCCTCATTATGCGTTTTCCACACTACATTTTTCAAGAAGAAAATGATAACAGCTAATAACTCCAAAAATACTGATACCAGATTTATGGCCCTTGTGCATGACACTTACTTTCATCATGCTCTTTCCAAAAATAAAATGTCATTCCAATAGCATCAGTCAAACAGGAATTATTGATCGGCCAAAAAATGTAACAAAGGGCAATAACTCCAAAAGTATTGAAGCCAGAATTATGGCCCTTGTTCATGACACTTTCTCTCATCATGCTCTTTCCATGTATGAAGTTTCAATAGGAGTTATAGGAGTAGGAGTTATCGTCCGGACAAGAAAGAATTAAACACATGTACAAGGGGCAATAACTCTAAATTTATTGAAGCTCGAGTTAAGGATCTTATGCATGACACTTTCTCTTATTATGATCGTTCCATGTATGAAGTTTAACTCCAATGGCATGTGTCACATAGGAGTAATCATCTGGACAAAAAATTGTGATTGTTTTTACAAAGGGCAATAACTCCAATATTAGTGAAGCCAGAGTTATGGACCTTGTGCATGACACTTCCTCTCGTTATGATCTTTCCATATATGAAGTTTCAATCCAATGGCATGAGCCATATAGAAGTTATCGTCCGGACAAAAAAGTGTGATTTTTTTTACAAAGGGCAATAACTCCAATATTAGTGAAGCCAGAGTTATGGACCTTGTGCATGACACTTCCTCTCGTTATGATCTTTCCATATATGAAGTTTCAATCCAATGGCATGAGCCATATAGAAGTTATCGTCCAGACAAAAAAGTGTGATTTTTTTACAAAGGGCAATAACTCCTATATTAGTGAAGCCAGAGTTATGTACCTTCTGCATGACACTTCCTCTCGTTATGATCTTTCCATATATGAAGTTTCAATCAACTGGCATCAGACATATTGAAGTTATTGTCCGGACAAAAAATTATGATATTTTTTACAAAGGGCAATAACTCCAATATTAGTGAAGCCAGAGTTATGGACCTTGTGCATGACACTTCCTCTCATTATGATCTTTCCATATATGAAGTTTCAATCCAATGGCATGAGCCATATAGGAGTTATCGTCCGGACAAAAAAGTGTGATCTTTTTTTACAAAGGGCAATAACTCCAATATTAGTGAAGCCAGAGTTATGGACCTTGTGCATGACACTTCCTCTCATTATGCTCTTTCCATATGTGAAGTTTCAATCAACTGGCATCAGGCATATTGAAGTTATCGTCCGGACAAAAAGTGTGACAGACAGACGGACAGACAGACAACTCTCACGAAAACAATATGTCTCCCCCATATAAGTATGGGGGGAGACATAATTAAGCGTACATGCGAAAGAGAATCCGACTATATTAGGGAAAGATATAAACTCAAGGGTCATATGAGGAAGAGAGGATATAACAGCAAGATGATAGTAAATCAGTTGGTAAGGCTAGACAAACTTGACAGATCTGCCACTTCAGCAAAGAAACAAACGGTTAATAGAACAAGAGGGCCATGATGGCCCTAAATCGCTCACCTGGTTACTATAGACATATGCATACACTGTATTCTATGTAAAAATAAGTAAACTTCAGATTGGGGTCAATATGAAACCAAGGGCCATAATTTTAGGCCTTGAGTTTCAAATTTGAACAATCTAAATAAAGGAACATTAGATGCTTCATATAAGTTTCAAAGTTCGGGGCCTTACAATGTCACAGAAGGAGATTTTAAAGATTTTCTTATGAAAAACTGATAAGCCAGGGGCGGGCCATTTTGGTCCAGGGGCCATAATTTGAACAATCTTGGTAGAAATCCATTAAATGGTTTCATTACGGTTTCAGAGAAGAAGCGTTTTATGAAAAACTGATAAGCCCCAGGGCAGGGCCATTTTTGGTCAAGGGATCATAATTTGAACAATCTTTATAGAGGACCAATAGATGATGCTACATACCAAATATAAAATGTCTAGGCCTTACGGTTTCAGAGAAGAAGATTTTTAAAGATTTTCCTATGAAAAACTGATAAGCCCCGGGGCAGGACCATATTTGGTCAAGGGGTCATAATTTGAACAATCTTTGTAGAGGACCATTAGATAATGCTACATACAAAATATCAATGGTCTAGGTCTTACGGTTTCAGGGAAGAAGATTTTTAAAGATTTTCCTGTGAAAAACTGATAAGCTCCGAAGTGGGCCATTTTTAGCCCAGCGGTCGTAATTTGAACAATCTTTGTAGAGGACCATTAGATGATGCTACACACCAAATATCAAAGGTCTAGGTCTTACGGTTTCAGAGAAGAAGATTTTTAAAGATTTTCCTAAGAAAAACTGATAAGCCCCAGGACAGGGCCATATTTGATCCGGGGGACATAATTTGAAAAATCTATGTAGAGACCAAATAGATGATGCTACATACCAAATATCAAATGTCTAGGCCTTACGGTTTCAGAGAAGAAGATTTTTAAAGATTTTCCTATGAAAAACTGATAAGCCCCGGAGTGGGGCCATATTTGGTCTAGGGGTCATAATTTGAACAATCTTTGTATAGGACCATTAGATATGCTACATATCAAATATCAATGGTCTAGGTCTTACGGTTTCAGGAGAAGATTTTTAAAGATTTTTTCTATGAAAAACTGATAAGCGGCTTATCAGTTTTTCATAGAAAAAATCTTTAGAGTATTTCTTTAATGGCGCATGAACATATGAATTTTTCGGCATGGCAGAAGCAATACTAGTCTAGAATCATGTTTATATTATTTTATATTTAAAGCAAACCTAGCAGACCCTGATCAAACGTCTCTGAAAGGAGCCGTCTGATCTGTGTCTACTCTGTTTGCAAAGACGTATTTATACAGTGTTAGTTCATACAAATGTAAAACAAGTTTTTATGTTTTATGTACATTTGTATCAAAGCATTATTATTTGTGTATTTTCAGGCAGCAGATGGCGTCTCTGGGACCATTCTGTCAGTCTATAGGACTGACAGAAACAACACTTGCTGAAGACGTGATACTGGTCAACAGCATATCAAATGGTGTAGCGCTGGAGATTAAAACTTACTGTGAATTGAGGAACTTGACAAATCAACAGTATATTGACATGCTATCACACCCAGTCTGGGTCTACAGCTAAACTCTAATGAGATATCACATGTATTATAATATCACAACCAGATATCACAATGTATTATAATACCACAGCCAGTCTGGGTCTATATCCTAACAGAAAGTTTCCCTTTCCTACATTTTCTCCCCTCGTCGGATAATGCGTCCCTTCTACGGCACTAACCTATTATTCTTTTCTTTTCCTACATATAAACCATGTGTTTATCCTAACAGAAAGTTTCCCTTTCCTACATATAAACCATGTGTTTATCCTAACAGAAAGTTTCCCTTTCCTACATATAAACCATGTGTTTATCCTAACAGAAAGTTTCCCTTTCCTACATATAAACCATGTGTTTATCCTAACAGAAAGTTTCCATTTCCTACATATAAACCATATGTTTATCCTAACAGAAAGTTTCCCTTTCCTACATATAAACCATGTGTTTATCCTAACAGAAAGTTTCCCTTTCCTACATATAAACCACGTGTTTATCCTAACAGAAAGTTTCCCTTTCCTACATATAAACCATGTGTTTATCCTAACAGAAAGTTTCCCTTTCCTACATATAAACGCCTTTTCAAACAGGGTAAGCACACAGAGCAGACAGCCCCTTTAGGAATCTTTTGATCAGCGTCTGCTCTATTTGCTTACATAACCAGGCAGAGATAAATTCAAGTAAACATGTTAATCAGGAAAGTGGTACTTTCAACTGACATTCTTTTGTGTATTTATTATTTTCTTCGAAAATGTTTTTCAAACCATATTTGTTGTTTAAAGTAACATTCAGAAAGGGAAGAGACTTAAAATTGTTCAGCAAGTTAAGGGTGTCGGTTTGTCATACAGTGAAGACCTAAATCAGATGGCGCATTTAAATGCAGAAGTAGATCTGGGTCTACACTGTCTATATTGTTAATCACAATAATGCGTGCATACTACATACAATTCTAAAAGTTGTCACTTGACAAACTAGAAATATCACTAAAAGTGATGGGATATACCCGCTTAGCTGGCTTGATCACATATCAAACCATATTTTTCTACTGTCTAACTTAGTGACCTAGTTTCTCACCCCATATGACCCACTTTTTAAATCAAATGAGATTTTATTTGGACAATTTTTCTGACAAGGTTTCATGAAGATTGGGCTAAAATCATGACCTCTAGAGTGTTCAAAAGGTTTTCCTAATATTTGACCTAGTTTTTGACCCCACATAACCCACTTTCAAAATTGTTTGAGAATTTATCAAGACAATAATTCTAATCAAGTTTCATGAAGATTGGGCTACAAATTTGACCTCTAGAATATTATTTGACCTAGTGACCTAGGTTTTTACCCCACATGACCCACTTTCGAACTCAACTGAGAGTTCATCAACATAATCATTCTGACCAAGTTTCATGAAGATTGGACTAAAATCGTGACCACTAGAATTCAGTTTACATGGTTTTCCTACTACATGTATTTGACATACTTTCACTGTGACCCCGCATAACCCACTTTCAATATTTGTAAAGATTTTATCAAGAAAATCATTTTCACCAAGTTTTATGAAGATTGGACTAAAAATGAGACCTCTAGAATGTTCCCAAGTTTATTTGACCTAGTGACCTAGTTTTTTTATCCAACATAACCCACTTTCAAACTCGACTGAGAATTTATCAAGACAACCAGTCTGACAAAGTTTCATAAAGATTGGACTAAAACTGAGACCACTTGGGTTCATTGTGGTATGTTGTGCCATGGACAGACAAACGGACAGAAAGACAGACAGACCGACCAACACAGTGACTCATTCGTTTGCAGGGGTATAAAAACTAAGACCAAAATCAGAGGGCATTTTCAAATGCTGTAGCTGATCTGGATCTACACTATTTGGAGGGCTATTCAAATATTGTAGCAGATCTGGGTCTACACTATTTGGTGGGCTATTCGAATGTTGTAGCTGATCTGGGTCTTCACTATTTGGAGGGCTATTCAAATGTAGCTGCTCTTGGTCTACATTATTAAGCAGATCTATTCAAATGTTGTCACTGATCTGGGTCTACACTATTTTGAGGGCTATTCAAATGTTGTCGCTGATCTGGGTCTACACTATTTTGAGGGCTATTGGAATGTTGTAGCTGATCTGGGTCTACACTATTTTGAGGGCTATTCAAATGTTGTAGCTGATATGGGTCTACACTATTTTGAGGGTTATTCAAATGTTAAAGCTGATCTGGGTCTACACTATTTGGAGGGCCATTGGAATGTTGTAGCTGATCTGGGTCTACACTATTTGCATGTCTCTGCATTATGACCCATTAATTTATGACTATACAAAATACATGCAACATTTTTAGCAGGAGCAATAATTATGTAAGAAATAGTGACACCATGAATATTAAATAGATTAGTTTTATAATGGTATAATTATGAACACTTTAGTCAGTTTGGCTCAGTCAAACACTGTACAATCATTTCTATATGATACCAATAGCAAACACAGCGGACCTTGATCAGAAGGCTCTGACAGGAGCCATCTGATCTTGGTCTGCTCTGTTTTCTAACACTAGAAAAAACATTTGTATGGAGGAAATGTTTAAATCTTTCTCTTCATCAGAGTCCATTTTGTGTTGCTGGCATTAGTAATAAAGTTCTTTAACTCTTTCCCTGTTTTCAGTATTTAGGCCAATTTTCAGTACCTAATGAATATTCATTAACAAAATAGTTATATTATGGCAGGCGGAACATTATTGTCATTTTAGAAATATGGAAAAATAGTCAAACAGGGAGAGCCACACACGGAATGACACCGCATCAAACACCATCTAACGAGAAACGGTAAAGCCACAAGACAAAACATAACAGGACGCATATCAAGACGAAACACATTAAACATTAAGCATATTAAAAAACAAAATTGACCGTAGGTTGAAAGCAGGAGTAAAGAAACATATCTATCAAATTCTGCAAACAGAGCAGACCCTGATCAGACGGTTCATTTAGGAGCCGTCTGATCTGGGTCTTCTCTGTTTGCAAATGTGTGAAAACAAGTTTATATGAGGGAAAGGGTAAACATTTTATTAAAACGGTTTATATCAAAATGACATTTTGAATTGCATACTGCATGTCACATGAAAAGTGTGCAAGATTGTAAGATCTGTGCTATAAATGTAAAACATTAGTATTCAATATCTCCTTTACATAAACAGTGTACCCAGTTGCCCATGACTACCTTATATACACTTTATATACACTTAAACCTTGGTCTGGTATAATATTTCTAAAGTTTAGAGGGTTACAAAAATAACTTAAGAATTTTGTGACTTGCTCTTTGTTAGTTGGTGCACACGATCAATAATTGGAAAGGTTTACTTTTCTTGATACAGTGAAGTTCCGCTAATACGACCACCTAAAAGAGGTATAATTCTGGGTGCTAGATGCAGGTGGTAGCTTAATGCAGGACAAAAGTAATGCAGAAAGCTCATAGAGGAGTTTTCTGCATTACTTATGTCCTGTGTTAAGCAACCACCTGCTTATAAAGGCACCCATATCTATTCATTAAGTGGTCGCATTAGCCGGGTTTTACTGTACAATGTCAATCCATATCTCTTATCAATTGTAAAGTGTCTATACAAACCTATTTGTTGTATATTTCACTCCTTATTGCTTAGCAGTAACTAGCTAGGCCAGGAGTAGAGATATTTAACACTTCAAATTCAAATGTTGGAATTTGTAATTGAATGATCCCCATGTATTGAACAGTATAGTCCATTTAGTATTGATTAGATTAGTTACTAAATAAGCCATGGCCAAAACTGTAGAACATCATATCTATATTATATTATGAGCAAACAGAACACACCCTGATCAGGCAGCTCTTATAGAAGTCCTCATTGTGACCCGATGGGTCTACTCTGTTTGCAAATGCATAGAAAGGCATATTTATGGAGTAAAGTCAAGTGTCAGCTTACAAATAAGACCCGCGCCAGTGCACATGCAAGTGCTGCAGATGATCTGGGTCTACATTCGTTGCATTCTGTCTCAGTAGTTTTTAAAGAGTATGTTAAATGAACTGCAATAAATAAGCTCATGGATTGGCATTTAGGGACACAGCATTGCTACAACTACAGAAACCAGAGCAGGAGGCAAGAATGATCCATATAATAAAGTATGTTGTCAGTCAGCAAATAAGTATACTAGCCATTAAATCTTTCTATTCATGTTTAGAATTGTTCAAAACCATGGAGAGAATGCTGGCAGTATTGAGTAGGCCTGTTACTTATCAAGAGCTCAGCTGACAGTCAAAACTCAAGCATAATTATTTGTTCCTCTCATTCTGAACCAACCTTTCCGTTTGCAAATGTGACCTAAAAGGAATATAGAGTAAAGGGTTAAATAATAGATATTTCTCCTTTTAGTTGCATTCTATAAGATTTATTCAGGGTGGGTAGGGATGACAGGGGGATGAGAGTAGAGTAAGGGGTGGGAATTGGGTTAGGTGTCTAGGGATGTTACTACATGTATATGGAAGTGCTCTAACTGAAAAGTTAGCTTCTGTGAGCCCAACATACATTCAGCTATCATTTTAGAAAGTGGAAGGAATTTTTGAGAAACTAGAACACTGACCAAGTCAGAAAGAACCCCGTATGATGCAGTCAGAGAAACTAATGCACCTGAGGGGTAAGTGTATTGTAAACAAGATCTAACTGTAACTGGATCTGTTACAGGATTCCCCAACAAAACACAACAAGTATAGATAGTTAGGTAAATCAAACAGTAGACTGAAATGCACCTACTGTGAAGACATTTCCCTCATACATGTATCTGTAGTAGTTTTGAAATAAATCTGAACTCATTGTTGCAGGTATTTAAGCCATTCCTCCATCAGCTATTTTAAGATACAACTTCGTTTACTATTTTTAATATTCAAATTAATATTCATCATACATGAGTATAACTATATGCAAATAAGGTAATTGAAAAAACAAGCTGTAAATAAAAGCATAATGTCTTATCTTCAACTTGGTACCAGGTTTAGGAGAAAAACTGGCTGCGGTATGGGCAAATTTGCAGGTATAGGTCATCATTACAAAAACCGTGGAGTTGCTATGGAAACGGTTAAAATACACATAGCCTGAAAGAGTTTAAACTTGTGTACAGTCTTGATTCTGATTCAGTTTGGCACCCATGAAAAAAATTATTTGGGGGGGGGGGGGCAGGGGTGCACGGTAGACCCCACTGGCTCTCTGAGTATAATATTCATATGATTCTACAGTTTCTGCCATGGTCAAAGTTTCTTGTGTGACTATTACAAAAGTTATTCTAATTAGTATCCATGACGTCATTAATTTCTTACATTATGAATATTCATACTGAATTATTGATGGAGTAAAGGATTAAGAGACCAAAACAGGGTGGACTCTGATACAAATTTTACAGGTCAATATTAAATTCTAGTACAGAACTTGTGAAAACCTGTTCAAACAGTATGGATCCTGACCCCAGTTTCGCAGACTTAATATCAAGCTAACATATAACTTATTAACTTGTTACTGTGTATACATTGTATAAAAAAATTATATGGAGAAGATAGTTGGAATGATTTTATCTAAACAGAATCCTTAGAGACATTCTATTATACTTGTAAATAGAAAACTACATTACAGAATATATGACGGTTTATACATAGAACATCTAACTTAATGTTTTATTAAATTCTTAAATCCGTTACAAATTCAGAAATACAGTTAAATCTCGATTATTCGAACACTAAAATACGAATTATTATCGACCTGTAAGATACATGTAGGTGGTAGCTTAATGTACATGTGAAAGTCATGCTAGGTCAGCTTCCTGCATGACTTTCACCATGCGCATTAAAACCCTTTCCCTGGTCTATGTTTATTCAAAATTTCAATATCTACTGAATATTCATGGACAAAATAGTTATAATGAAATATCAAAGGTGGAACATTGTAGCCATTTTAGAAAGCAAAGAAACAGATCTATCAAGTTCTATTAGCAAACAGAGCAGATCCTGATCAGACTAGGAGCCGTCTGATCTGGGTCTACCCTGTTTGCAAATGCGTGAAAATATGTTTATATGAAGGAATGGGTTAAGCAGCTATACCTATCTAAAAGGGTCTACATTAAATTCGAATAATCAAGATTTTATTGTATTTATATATAAATTATATTATTTTTTACATGCATGTACATCACCTTCAGTTAGTATCAAATACAATAACACATGTTTATATATATTTATTCTTAACCCTTTCCTCCACAAATATGCATTTTTATGCCTTTGCAAACAGAGTAGACCCAGATTAGATGGCACCTTAAAATATATAGGAGTCGTATGATCATCAGGTCAGCCTGTTTGCTGTTGGAATACTACAGATATGATTTTATATAGTTTCTACTTTTGCAAAACTCATGACGTTGTATTAATAAGCAATTTTAAACATCTATTCTAATTTATAAATGTTCATGATGTCATCATATTTCTTACATGAATATTCATGGAGTAAAGGTTTAAAATGATAATTGAGCAAGAGTCAAGATTACCTTTTATGTCAAAATAAAAGTACATGTTGGAGTCATGTAGGAAACAAGCATACAAAACACACCCCGCCCAAACAGCACCACAATTTAAACAGTAAAATGTACATGTACCGGTATATAAAAGACACAAAGAGACACACAAATTTAAGCAAAACAAACATACAATTTATGCAAACTTATAAATGCTCTTGTGCAATATCAACACACTGACATGCAGGTTTAGCTAAGTAATAACTTACTTTAAGAATGTTCATGAAACTGAGGCCACTCAGGCCAGATGAAAAGTGCCACATGTTGAATCCTTGAACAGACTGAGCAGTCTAATGCCATATATACATGTATACAATGTTCCATAAAATGTAACTTTAAGAATTGTAGCAGATGACATTTTTGCACTCAAAAATTACTTACATGTAGTGTGCAAAGAGTTAACCCTTTACTCTATTTATAAATACACCTTTAATTACATTTGCAAACAGTGTAGACCATGATCAGATGACTACTACAGGAGACCATTGTCTGATCAAGGTCTGCTGTTTGTTAATTATAGTAAAATATACATGTAGATTTGGTTGTACAGTTTTATTAACAGCTAGTCTAACCTTTTACTCCATAAAATACTTTTTTACATCTTTGCAAACAGAGACGACCCAGATTAGATGGCTACTACAGGAGCCGTCTTATCATGGCCTCTGAGTCTGCTCTATTTGCAAATGAATGAAATAATGTAGATAAATCTATATACAATTCAACAGTAATATTTGTCATGGTAGAAATAATTTGCTCATATATGGATTCAGAGACTTAATAATATGTAAATTTAATTCTTTCCTAAATTCATATCTGGAGTAAATGGTTAATATGCAAAATCATAAAATTCAACTTAAATCAAAATCATACATTGTCATATATATATTATATAAGCTGTTTCATACAGTGTGACCATGGATTTTTTCATACCTCCATGAAAACAAGAAATATTCTATATTCTTTACAGTCCCAAAATTAAAATTCAGCTTATCAATATACATCATGTGGTCATTATTTATGACATAAATATTCATAGAGAAAAGATTTACATATTAACAAATGTTTACTTACCTCCATGTTTGTGCTCTATTCCAGTTTGTACACTTTAATGTTATTCCTGTATTCAGGTTTGTTACTCCCACTACTAACATACAGTTTTCCAGTGTTGTATGTTATTGCGTGGGGTCTCAGGATCCCATCCTTCTGTTCTATACAAACATTTCCCAGCTGCCCACTGGACAACAACTGGATAACACGATTATTATCATAACTACATATGTATAGATGTCCATGTTGGTCCACGGTTATTCCCACTGGCCGCCGTAACATGTCATTGGTATACGTCGCCATCACACCACCGTCACTATTCAAACACACAATTTTGTTGCTATGACTATCAGTCACATAGATGACATTTTTATCTTCATTCAATGTTATTCGAAAAGGACGTTTAAATAATGTGTTTCCTGTGTTGTCTGAGTCAATTTGTTGTAATAAGTTTCCATCCACATCACAGATGTGAACTGAATCAACAGGATCCCAACAGACCAGGAAGAACTTTCCTTTATTATAAGTGAGGCCGACATACCAACCTGGTACAGTTATAGTGTGACGCGCTGATAAAGTTGGTGACACAGACAGGAACTGGATACGCCCGACACCGAACAGCTTTACTGCCAGCTGGTCCTCGTCAACCATTGTAATGTCCCACGGCCGTGATGTTAATGTGACTTTCTGTGATTTTTTTTCATCTGTCTTGTCTATAATCTTAACACATTTGTTGCTAGAATCAGTCACTGCCAGTCGTCCATCTTTCATGACAACAACGCCACGAATCATACAGTCCATTCTATCTGTTGATGTTTTCACGTTGATGTCTTCCACATGTTTCACTCTGACATATTTCACTCTGACATTTTCTGTTTTACTTTGACTTGTTGATCTTATCGCCATGTTTTCTAAAACATGTTGTTTTGTAGCGGATGTCTTTTTATGATTTGTTCTACACTCACAACACAAATTTTCTTTACATTCTACACAATACACAACGGCCTCCACTTTCTTTCCCTCAGATTGACAAAAATCACAAAATGACATAATTTCTTGAAGAACATGTTTTTTTGTAGCTGTTGTCCTTTTGTGGACAGTTTTACACTCGTTACACAAGTTTTCTTTGCATTCTCCACAATAAACAATGGCCTCCAGTCTTCTTCCATCACTAATACAAAAGTCACAAATTATGTCAAAGTCCTCCTCCGACCCAGCAATAAACGTTCTTCGCAAACTTTCAGCTAATTCCGCCATTTTAATAGAAGGAAATACTATCTAGGAATTGTATCCAAGGTGACAAATCGTAATGGAGAAGGGGTGTTTTCAGATTCTGCACGCGGGGCTTTTTGCGGACATTTTGTCTCTGCGGACCTGGCAGTTGTTGTCCTGTAGTAAAAGTGGGTTATCCTTTGTGTACGGTTCGGCTGGGGCCGAATGGACTACGTCGGGAGCAGGTAGCGCATGTGCAGGGAGCTGATAGTGGGCGCATGCGCACCGGATTGACGTTCGCCCGCGAAACCAGGAGATCGTCCCTACTCTAGCATCAGCTCCCGAACCATTCACACTCGAATAGAAACAGCTCTCCTCCGCTAACTGGTGAGTACATATTGTGTGTACAAATTACAATATTGGCGCTGCGAGCATTCGTTCTTGCAACGGCAGAAGTGGAAATAATTTCCAGTTTTGTTATTGTATTGTAGGCCATTGCCGCTACGGAAGTTACGTGTCGGCCATATTGTTTATACTTCAAAATTGAAGTATATGACAGTTAGTTGTAGTCCCAGGTGTATAAGGTGCAAACAGTATTGCTAATTTCCGTTACGAATTTACATGTAAGTGTGAAGCTATGATATTAAGGGTAATAAAACCTATTCACAATTGTAACGTGAAAGTTTATACTCGGGGCTGCAGTAATACATTGTAGCTATCATTGTAAATTAGTCTGTGCACTAGTTTCGGAGGAGAGAATTTGAGCGATTTGAATTATCGGAAGCTGAGATATTTGCAAGGGGCATGCTCTATTGAACAGTTGAGGTTTACAGGAATATTTTTTGGTATTTTTGTATTAACAGTTTGACAGTATTTCCTCAACCATGGACAAGGTGGCAATTAACACTGCTAGTGATCGAGAATTAATGACTATTCATGGAGTAGGAGCATCAATTGCAGGAAAAATTATTAGATTTCGTGCAAAAGCCCCGATTACAATGCAAAATGTGGGTCTTATTCAGGGGTTTCCTACAACTCCTGAAGTTCTTGAGATCCTCGATTTTAGTCATCCGAATGATGAATTAGATAAATTAGATGATATTGAGGAAACAACGGAAGAACCGTTAACCTCATTGCCGTTACTGGAGGCAATGGAGGGCGCTTGTTCTGCCGTTGATCCTGGTGAAATGCAAAGACAGCAAATAGAGAAAATTATGGAAGTAGCAGATAAGTTTACCAAACATTCGGGTCCAGATCGTCATGAAATTAAAGAGGTAGGGGCTAGACCTAAATTTGTGGAGCCAAAGTTAGATTTAAAACCAGAACCTGTTTACATGCCTGTGCCTACTTCTCGTCCAGATCCAGCAATAGATGTTTTGTTGACTTAGTTGCAATCCCAACAGGAGATTAATAGGGGTACAATAGCGACAAATCAAGCCTTATTAACTTGGTTGCAAGGTCAAGATCAAAGGGGTGGGGGTAACAGAGGTAGACAGGAGCCGGGGCCGTTACCGCAACAACCTCGTCAAATTCATATTCCAAAGCCTTTGACCTTTGATGGGAAGTCTAGTTACAAGGCTTTTCTGACAAAGTTCAGAAGTTATTGTGACCGTCAGGGTTGGAGGGGTGAGGATCGGTTAGATCTATTGATGTGGTGTCTTACTGAAAAAGCGAGTGAATTTTTCACGAACCTGAGAGAAAGGCAGCCGCATCTGACTTTTCCACAAGTTTTAGAGTCTTTAGAGAAACGTTTTGGTAATAGGGATATTCCGCAAGATTTGATGTCTCAATTTATGACTGATGTTCAGAAAGGAGAGGAGTTAGAGGATTGGGCAGATCGCATTTTAGATTTAGGTTTTAGAGCTTATCCAGAGCTAAATGCAAACCATTTAGAGAGTTTAGCAGCTACTTGCTTCTGCCAGGGCTGCATAGACAAGAGTGCAGGGCTTGCTGTAATTGCTAACCCTAATCGCCCTATGTCCGTGTATGGCGCAGTGAATGCTGTGAAATGGTATAGGTTGAACCATCAGGTGGTTTTTGGTGGCAAGAGAGAGGCGCGTTCTGTAAAGTCTGTGGAGGTGGAGGACAATTCCCTTGTGCAAGCCGTTACAAATGCCTCTCAACGGCCTCAGAGACCGGCTGGTGCTGAAAGATTCAGTCAACCGCAAAGAAATTATTCACCTTTATCAGAGAAGTTAGAGTCCCTTGATAAAAAAAATGGAAACTTTGATTTCAATTATGCGCAATCTTGCAACTCCAAACCCCAAATCAGTCAGTTTCCAAGGTGATGGTACAAAAGCCAAGAGTGGTTGTTTCCATTGTGGCGATTCGGGACATTTTGCTCGGGAATGCCCGAAGCGTACCAAGCCTAGGAGAGTGTCACAAGTCCAAGGTGAGGAGCAAATTGAGTCTTTAAACGATTCCGGGTCAGAGGAGGAGGCCTAAATCTGACCCCGGAGAGTAGTATTGGCCAGACGGATGCAAACAGTCAATTGAACGGTAAGGAATCTGAGATCAAACCCCCCACTACGGATACCTTAGCTGAGCTTGAGGCCTTAGACGATGTAATAATCTGTCAGCTTAGGTCAAGTTCTATGTTAAGGGTTCCTGTGTCTTTAAATGGAATTGAGTTGGCTGCTGTTGTGGACACCGCTGCTGAGGTTACTATCATTTCTGATGGTATATACAGGCAATTAGATCCAAAACCGAAACTCATTAAACATGTTAAATTGCATACTGCGGGAAGGGATTTGGATATGGTTGGGTGTGTTGTTGGGCCAGTTTCTTTAGGTCTAGGTACTCAAGTGTCTTCAGAGTTGGTGTACGTAGCACCTGTTGAAAGTGATCTACTTCTAGGTATCAATTTCTTGATGAGAAATAAGATCAAACTAGATTTGGAGAATTCTACTCTAGTTTTTGGAAAGGAAACTCTACCTTTGTCTAGTAGCAAATCATCAAAAGCTCCAACAGTAGCCAAAGTCAGTGTCCTTAAACGTAGGGTTATTCCACCCAACTCCATGGCCCATGTACAATGCCGTATTGACTCTCCCATAGAGCAATATGTGGTGGAACCATCCACAGAATTAATGGTGATGGTTTCCAAGTCTGTGCATCAGTCAGGTGACCAATACCCGCAAGTCTGTGTACTTAATCTTTCTGATAAGTACGTCACTCTAAAGGGAAACAGAGTAGTTGCCCAGGCATCTGTTGTGCAAGAGGTTCGCCCTGTTCCGGATGAAATTCTGGAGTCCACAGGTAGGGCCTGTTCAGCAACAGCGGAGAAGCTAGTTGTTGAGGACATGTTACCAGAGCATTTGCAGGAACTATTTGAAAAATCATCATATAATTTGTCTTCTTCAGAGAAATCAGACTTCAAAAATTTGTTCATTAAATTCCAGAATGTTTTTGCTCAATCTGATTTTGATTTAGGCGGTTTTACAGAAATTAAGCATCACTTTGACACCAGTGATGCCAAACCCATCAAACAGAATATGCGTCGGACTCCTGCTTGCTTTGTGAGGGAGGAGGAAGCGCATCTGAAGAAGATGTTGGATGCAAAGGTAATTAGACCGTCCTATTCTATTCCGACTGGGCATCTCCTCCTGTTTTGATTAGAAAACGCGACGGAACAGTACGTTGGTGTCTAGATGTTCGTGCACTGAACAATGTCACAATCAAAGATGTTTTCCCATTGCCAATAATTGAGGAATGTTTAGATACATTATCAGGAAATGTCTGGTTTTCTAAATTGGATGCCAACTCGGCATACTGGCAAATCCCGGTTGCCGAGGAGGATATTAAAAAGACCGCGTTTACCACAAAATATGGGCTTTTTGAATTTACCAAATTACCATTCGGATTATGTAACGCCCCCAGTACATTTTCGAGGGCAATGAGCTTAGTTTTAAGGGGTTTGACCTGGAATATTGTGCTTGCGATTTTGGATGATATTTTGGTTTTAGGGAAAAGTTTTGAGGACCATTTGAAATAGTTTTTCCCGGCTTAACCGGTATCATTTGAAATTAAAACCTAGGAAATGTTTGATGTTCAATATAAAGTACAATTTCTTGGTAGAATAGTGTCTGAACAGGGCCTGGAAATGGGAGAAGCTGCAGTGAAATCTGTTCAGGATTGGCCGGTTCCCAAGTCTGGAAAAGATGTCGAGAGGTTTATGAGATTTGCCAACTACCATAGGAGCTTTGTTAAGGATTTTGCCAAGCTGTCCACCCCTTTGTATCAGGTAACAGGGAAAGATAATTTCAAGTGGGGGGATGAGCAGAATGAGTCTTTTGTAGCTTTGAAAACTGCTTTCATTACAACTCCGGTATTATCCTTACCAACTCCTGATGGTATGTTCATTCTGGACACCGACGCGTCTGATCATGCAATAGGTGCTGAGTTTTCCCAAATCCAAAATGGAGTGGAGAAGGTCATCGCCTATGACAGTTTCGCTCTGTCGTCTGAGCAAAGACGATATTGCACAACTCGCAAGGAGTTGCTTGCAATTATCCGGTTTACCAGACAGTTTCGACATTACCTGCTTGGTCAGCATTTCCTTATTAGGTCAGACCATAGCAGTCTTAGGTGGCTTTTGAGCTTTAAACATCCTCAAGGGCAGCTCGCTCGATGGATGGAGGAGTTAAGTCAGTATAATATGACTGTCCAACATCGAGCTGGCTCGAAACATGGCAACGCTGACGCTTTATCTCGTTTGCCTAAACCTTGTCAGTGTGAGAACTATAAGCTGGGTTTCAGCCTGGAGCAGTTACCATGCGGAGGTTGTGCGTATTGTCAACGCGCCCACAAGAACTGGCACCAGTTCTCCCAGGATGTTGATGATGTCCAACCTTTGTCATCCGGTATTCAGGTATGTCAGGTAATCGAAGCAGAGGAGAATTGTCCTTTAAATAAGGAATCTTCATCAGTTGCCAAGATCCTAGCTCATGATAATGACACAGATTCTCTTGACCGTTGTGCCGAACTCAGTGGCCCTTTGACTAGCCATTTTGAGGTGATAGTTCATTACTCTAACGGCTTCCCTGTGCCGGAAGAAGTGACTATTTCCTCAGTGGCAGGGGACAGGGGATCACAGAGTTATTGGGGTCTAGACAGAAATATTCTTGTGGATCAGGTTCGTAATGATAAAGATCTAGGACTTTTATTGGACTGGTTAGTTAATGATGCAGAACCTTCGCAGTCTGTGTTAAAATCGGCCTCTCCAGCTGAGAAGTTTTATTGGATTAACAGAGATTTATTCTTTTTGGAGGATGGCGAAGCTCGAGTCAGCTATCTCTTTGGCCCATAAGGCGGCTCGGGACAATCTCAAAACTAATCAGAAGCGGATGAAGCGGGACTATGACTTGCGTGTTTTGGAGCGCACCTTCCAGGTTGGTGACCTTGTTTATTCTCTGAGTCAAAACAAGGGGAAGGGCATGAAACTCTTGCCACAATGGAAGGGTCCAGGCATTATAGTAGTTAAGTTCAGTCCTACTTTGTTTTCGGGTTAAATTGAGGAATACTATTGTCACTTGCCATCATGACAAGCTCAACATTTGCAAGGATAGGGAGGTGCCTACTTGGTTGCGGAAGTTCCAGGGCAACTCTGCTCTTATGGACTCTCTTGTAGCCAAGCCTTTGGGCGACAGCAGACAAGATCTCTACTGTTCGTGTAGAGGTCCTTATCAGAATGAATTCATGATTCAGTGTGACAGCTGTGCGGAGTGGTTTCATGGCAGATGTGTGAATATTACTCCGAGTGACGCACTGAATATGAATGAGTATTTTTGTTCATTCTGTCTTGATGCTTAATCCCTCCTTCTTATTTTTGCAGTTAATCATGAATGCCCAGGTCGCCATCCAGCAGGTCCAAAAGAAGCTTGATTCTGGTTGCTTGATGAAGCCGTCACAGCTATTCAAGCAAACTTTGGGTTTGGCTATGAATCTAAGTTCTGGAGACTTTGAAAGGTTAGTCATAGCTATGTACCGTTTGGCGGTTTCTAAACGCTGCTGGAGGTGGGTTGAACAGGCTCAGCTCGAAGCTGAATTTTTCTTTTCCGCTAAATGGATTCTCACTAATATCCCGCATGTAAATCCAAAAATGAACAAAGTGCGTCTCCTTAATACCAAAGTCCAAGAATACGAACCTGGTCAAATTGTAAGGATATTCGTTTGAAAAGTAATCCTGGTCTGGAAGTCATTAAGACCGATTTTGGTAACTCTCCTATGTCAGTTGATGCTGTCCCGTCCGTTACCGGCGAGTCAGTGTCTCTGGAGTGCCCCCAAACTCTACAGGCTGTTGCCCCTTCTGAGAGCTCTGCAGGGAGTGCTTCCCTGTGTCTCGAGGTGGATCCAATAGTTTTGGGAGCAAGGGATTCACAGGAGGAAGGTCTTTTTGTTTCTTGGTCGGAGATTGTTAATGAAGTCTTTCCACCAATGGAGGAGGAGTGTATGGAACTTGAGGAGTCTTGTATTTTGCCTTCTGAGTCAGAAGTGGAAATCCGTCCTGCTCATATTAATATTTGTAATTTTAAGGGCTGTAAGTTCGTCAGTCGGAAACTTAGACAGCACATGTTTCAGAAACATCTTCCGATCTTATTTTGGTCTACTTTGTCGGAGCAGGAGTTAGGGTCCTCAAGATTTCATAAGTCTAGGGCGGTGTTGTTAAGGCTTTTGGGAGATTGGTTAGGGGGGGACAGAGAAACCTTTAGATACTTTAATTACTTTGGTGAGGGAAAAAGGGGTTTTGTCCAAGGCTACCATCACTGAGACGATTAGGAAGGAGATGTTGGCGCTTTGTAAGCATGAGGGTTGGACCGTTCCTGATAGGTTCACTTTACACCCTATTTCCTCTTCGGCTTGTCTGATTCATTGGAGGTGTCTTGTGATTTTGTGTAATCTGCTTTCCGATCTGCAATTGAGTCAGTTTCGGAGAAGAGCTAGGAGTTTACGTAGATACAAAAAGAAATCAAAGTCGTCGTCATCTTCCCAACAGTCTTTTCCTAGTCCTTGTCCTTCGTTGGCGGAGATTCCAGCTAAGGTAGCTTCTGTCCCTTTGGTTCCGCACGTCGTCGACCCACACCCTGTTAGCACGCCCCTTGTTAAGGCGGTTGTATCTCCCGCTGCCCCTGTTCCCTTTGAGGTCATTGACAGCCATATGCATTTGGATCGGGCATGTGCCTCTATGTGGGGTAGTGGTTCTGGCATACGGTCGGTCAGGGAGCTCATGGGGGTAGACCAGGGGGTCCGTCCGAAAGTTCTTGTTAATGTGGTGGGGGTGGTCGCCGTGTTTTGTGATCCGGAGAGGTACCCTTCTGTCTTGCCTTTAGATAATCATCTGAAGGTGGCAGTTGGGCTACATCCCAAGAAGGTGAAGCTGTTTAATATGCAGAAGGAACAACAGTTTGTTTCTCTGATTCACCATCCTGGTGTAAATGCTATTGGGGAATTTGGTTATGACCTTATTGAGCCGGAAAATACTTGGCAGCTGCAGCTAGATGTTCTGAAAAGGGTTTTATCCTACTGCAGTGTTTCAAAAACTCTTGTTATGCATATTAGAGGTTCTCCTAAGGTTAATATTAATCCTTATTGCACAGTTTTTGATATGATTACTCAGTATTGTGGTAGCCTTCAACCCATTCATTTACATTGTTTTGGGGGTTCAGCAGAGGATGTCTTAGTCTGGTCCCAACATTTTCCTAAGTGTCATTTTGGGTTTACAGCATCAGTCCAGCAATTTTCACCCAAACAGATCTCTGGGTTACAAGCAGTCCCTTTGAATAGGATCTTGTTGGAAACTGATTCTCCCTATTTGTCCCCTGTTAGGAGGCTTCGGGTTAATACGCCCAAATTCCGTGGGGACGTTTGTTGCCTTGTGTCAAGCAAGCGGGAGATCAGTTTGTCAACATTGTTTTCCCATGCTTTAGAAAACACAAAAACATTGTATGGGTTCTAGTTATTTTTCTAGTATGTTTATATATTACATGACTTTAGGGCCTGTTCAGTCTAGTTGTATATTTAGCAACCCAGTTCCAGCAGTTCCTAATATTTCTATATTTATTTGTAATATTAGCCATATTCATCCAGAATGTGCTGTGGTAACATCACTAGGGATACCTTTTTAGCCCTACTGAGGCTAAGCTTTCCGGGTTCCCATCTCAGGGCATTCATTTCCTGAAGCAATTCAGTGAAGCTTATCCGGATATACCCACGTACGCCTCCTTTCTATAAGAAAGGGAGGAATGTAGTAAAAGTGGGTTATCCTTTGTGTACGGTTCGGCTGGGGCCGAATGGACTACGTCGGGAGCAGGTGGCGCATGTGCAGGGAGCTGATAGTGGGAGCATGCGCACCGGATTGACGTTCGCCCGCGAAACCAGGAGATCGTCCCTACTCTAGCATCAGCTCCCGAACCATTCACACTCGAATAGAAACAGCTCTTCTCAGCTAACTGGTGAGTACATATTGTGTGTACAAATTACAATAGTCCATGTTTTAACATTCTTTGAAAAATGTTCGTCTGCTTCAAAATCGAAAAAGCTCGTGACAGCAGGAAATGTATTTTTTATTGATAGTATCGTCATCAGAGACATTTATAATGATGCTGATAATAATAATAATAATAATAATAATAATTACAATAGATTTAATAACAATAAAATAATAATAATAGATCTAATAATGATAAAGGTTTTTAGTAGTTTATAATAATGAGAATGATAATAACAATAACAATAATTTTTTTTAGATCAAATAATGATGATAAAAAATAGTACAGTAGATCTAGTAATAATAATAGATCTAGATTCTAATAATAATTACAATAAAACAATACATGTAATAATAGTCATAATTAGAATATATATTGTTATTATTAGTGTTTAGATCTATTAGATCTATTATTATTAATAACACTAATATTTATAGAAATAATAATAATAATAATTCTATAAAGAATGTTTTTAATAATAATAACAATGATAAATTAATAATAATAACAAGCGGGTACAAACGCTTGTATGTCAGCATTATCAAGCTGAACATGCATACCAAAAATGAAGATTGTAAATGAAAAAGAAGTTATGGTCAATGTTAAGCTTTCGGACGACGACAACAACAACAACGCAGACGCCGGATAGCTAGTGATTTCTTTGAAACAGATGAGCTAATAATAAAAAAATAAAATAATAACAATACTACTACTGCTACTAGATCTACTACTAATAATAATTAATGATCATTAGTAGTAGTAGTAACATTAGTAGCAGTAGTAGTAGCAGCAATGCCATATCCAGAGATGAAAAAGCACAGAGGCAAACATTTTAAGTCTATCAATAGACATATATTGTCCGTAAATATGCATGAGAGCTATGTTATTAAGACGTTCTTCAACAAATTTACTCCTACAACAAGTTCCTTAGTCTACGCAAAGCGCTAAAACTGTGTTCACATGACGAAGAACCCACTGGTAGCGATATCAAATTTTAAAATAACCAAGATGTTCGGAAAGAAGTTTGTTTTAACTCTACAAAACCTACAACTCCCAGTGGCGGATTCAGAATTTGTTGTTAAGGGTGGGGTGGGCGTAAAAGTGAAAGGTAAGCTGGGGTAAGGTAAGACGTGGTAGGGGCACAGGGGGTGCACTGGGCGTGTGGAAGCTCCTGGAATTTTGTGAATTTAGCAACATTTCCATATCAATGTGACCGAACGGCCATTAATGAGTTACAAGATCAACCATATTTATTGCGGCACTGAAACCGGAATGTGCGTATAAAATGTATCAATGACGTTGCACATTCTAGGTAATTACACTACTGTACAGTAAACGTCTAGCAGAGATCATACGTGAATTAATGGATGGATGGATGAATGAATGAAGCTTGAGCGATTGTGATTTTTGATTATCGGAAAAGTGCTTGATTTTTTTTATTTTTGTAATTTCTCAAAATTTCACCGAGGCAAGTGCCTCAGCGTAGCTACGTACGGGCCTGACTGTAGTAGATCTAGTAGTAATATAGTAGTAGTAGTAGTAGTAGTAGTAGTAGTAGTAGAAGAAGAAGAAGTAGTAATAGTAGTAGCAGTAGTTGTATTATAATAATTAGATCTATTGTTAAGTAGTAGTACGTAGTGTTAGTATTAGTAGAAGTGACAGAACTAATAGTAGTGGTAATTCTAGTAGCAGTAGTTGTAGTATTAGAAATTCTGAAAGTGGGTGATCCCCGAGAGCAAAAATTGCAGCACAAAAAGAGAAAATTGCAGACTCGGTTTTATTGAATCTGTTCATGAACGGTAATTGAAAGTGCAACACTGCTCACGCCCCCTAGCACCGGCTTAAGCGGTATTCAAATTTCAGAACAAGAAGTACTGAAATTCATGATCTCGAAGGATCAGAAGGTATAACAACACTGAGAATGAATCCGTGGTAGTAGTAGTAGTGGTTGTGGTAGGGGTAATAATAGTAGTAGTAGTACTTATTATTATTATTGGTAGTAGTAGTATTAGTAGTAGTAGTAATAGTAGTAGTAGTAGTAGCAGTAGCAGTTATGATAGTATGATAGTAGTGGTAGAAGTGGTGGTAGAAGTGGAAGTAGAGGAGGAGGGATAGTAATACTAGTACAAGTACAAACTAGAGATTATTTTTAAGAAAAACATATGTGACTGTCTCCCACCTGTTCCTGTCTCAAAAATGATTGAATGCATTTTTTATGAAACTTGTTGGAGACTGGATTAGGACTTTTTTATTTAAAGAGCAGACAAAGTTAAAAAAGAGCTGTTTTTAACAATTCAGGGGCTGTAACTCTAAAGTACCTGTTCCAAAATTGATAGTTATTCAACTTAGCCTAGATATTATAACCATAACCATTTTCATAAGGTTTGGTGATTAGATGAGAACTTTATGACTTAGACTTGGTTGTGTGTGTATGTGTGTGTCATGCTGTCTATCGGTGTTTTGGTGGTGGTTGCGTCTTGTATGTGGCTTTGCCTGCTTGACTTTACTACTTTTCCAATTAGAGAGTGGACAAGGCAAACAAAGCCAATTTTGTATTATTCAATGCCATAATTCTAAAGTGCCTTTTCAATCTTGCTGGTTATTGTACTTGTCCTATATATTATAGCCATCAACATTTTTATAAGGTTTGGTGAAGATTGGATGAGATGTATGTTACTTAGAGAGCGGACAAGGCTAAAAAAGGCCCATCTTACGGGGTTTATATATCTCAACTTATTCGTTTTGCTGGAGCTTGTTCATCTATTGATGATTTTAACAGTCGAAATCTCATTTTAACGGAAAAACTGTTTAAGCAAGGATATAGATACCATAAACTAAGACAAACTTTCTCTAAATTTTACTATCGAAATCTCTCGCTTATTGGCAAGTACCAATGTAATCTCAAGGTGCTTCTGCGACACGGTATTTCACATCTTGAATTTTATGGGGATGTGATTTACAACTTCGTAAAATTATTGGACATACCCATTTTCTCACTTTGTTCATCAAATCTGTTAAACAATTCATTAAAAAGGGATATGATCCTGTAGTACTACAACATACTGCATGTATGGTTGTGAACCCTTTTACAGTTGGCAATCACGCTGGCCTCTTTGCATGTACGCCGACAAGAAAGGTTTAGCACTCTATGAAGGCGACCTCTTAAATCCAGAAATGGAAGGAGAACGTCGGATATCTGTACTATTTCATTTTTGTCGTACCCTTTATTACTTTTCTACAGTTACTCTGTTTGCAGCTCAATCATTGAGTACACTAGCGATATGTGGATGTTCAATTAAATGTTTTTTCGTCATACATGCACTTTACCATTGCATTTGCCGTCGCGGTTGTTGTAGATTAGTCGGAGAGGGGATACGTTTATTTACACTGTTTGTCTTTTAGGGTGGGGATGGAATAAGAGTGAGGTTGGGCGCCCATAAACCGGTTTAACCCCCCAGTGACTTTTGTCACTGACCGTTCCAAGGCGATACTTCCATCTTCCTCCTGTTGTATGTTTGTTTTGTCTTTGTGCGTCTCTTGTTGTTTTTTCTAGTTATGTACATTTGCTGTTTCCTTGTGTTGCTGTTCGGGCGAGTGTTTGTTCTGTATGTGGTGTTTCCTGCATGACTCATTTTTGTACTTTTTTTTGGATAAATCAAGGGCCATAACTCTGAATTTCCTGAAACAATCTTGCTAGATATTTTGAATTTAGATAATCCTTACAGTGTTTTGAAACTATGATTTCTTCAATTTACCCAAACGAATTGTCTTTAAACAAAGCGAATCAATGGGACATTATAGCTTCGTTTTTAGATTTGAATCTTTCAATTACAAATGATAAAGTTTCGTCCAAAATATACGATAAAAAAGATTTTAATTTTAAAATTGTTAATTATCCTTTTCTAGATGGAGATGTGCCCCGTTCTATATCTTATGGGGTTTATATTTCTCAACTTGTTCTGGTCCTTCGAGATCATGAATTTCAGTACTTCTTGTTTTGAAAATTGAATACCGCTTAAGCCGGTGCTAGGGGGCGTGAGCAGTGTTGCACTTTCAATTACTGTTCATGAACAGACTCAATAAAACCGAGTCTGCAATTTTCTCTTTTTGTGTTGCAATTTTTGCTCTCGGGGAATCACCTCCCTTCAAAAATTAATTCGGTTTGCCCGAGCTTGTTCTTTGCTTGAAGTACAAAAATGAGTCATGCAGGAAACACCACATACAGAACAAACACTCGCCCGAACAGCAACACAAGGAAACAGCAAATGTACATAACTAGAAAAAACAACAAGAGTCACACAAAGACAAAACAAACATACAATAGGAGGAAGATGGAAGTACCGCCTTGGAACGGTCAGTGACAAAAGTCACTGGGGGGTTAAACCGGTTTATGGGCGCCCAACCTCACTCTTATTCCATCTCCACCCTAAAAGACAAACAGTGTAAATAAACGTATCCCCTCTCCGACTAATCTACAACAACCGCGACGGCAAATACAATGGTAAAGTGCATGTATAACATTTAATTGAACATTTAATTGAAGATTTTAAAAGTCGTAATTTAGTTATAACTGATACACTTCTTAAGCAAGGTTACAGATATCACAAAAATCGGAAAACGTTTTCTAAATTTTATTATCGAAATTTACCACTCATTAGTAAATATAATTGCAATATACGGACGTTACTGCAACAACGTATTTCTCAACCAGACTTTTATGGGGATATTATCTACAAACTTAGGAAAATTCGGGGTCATATCCATTTTCATGATTTGTTTATAAAACGCATTAAGACATTTAAGAAGAAAGGTTATGATCCCATTATATTGCAACGCACTGCATGTTTGGTTATCGACCCTTTTACAGTCGGTAGCTACGCTTCCCTCTTTGCTTGCGCGATGACAGGCCGAGTGTAGTACTACATGATGGTATACTTTTAAACTCGGATACGGGATGAGCTTACCAGACTCATATATTACTTTTCCCCTGTCGTGTCCTTAACGGCTTACCTGCAGGTGCTCTGACTTCAGCAAAGTCATTGAGTACATATTTGACGGTTTGTCACAGTTATTATGCTATGTTTATCATGTTGTCCTGTGTTCACCGTCGTCTATGTTGTGGGAAAGTCCGGCGGGGATACCTTTATCTATACTATTTGTAAAGCTAGGGTGACTTTGAGAGAAGTGTGAGGTTAGGTCGTCCGTAAACCGGTTTAAACCCCAGTGGTGTTTTTGCTACTGACCGTGCCAAGGCGGTACTCTCTTTGTCACCCTTCATTTTGTTTGCCTTACGTCTTTGTACTTGTGCTTTTGTTCATCTGTGGAGTGTTTGTCTAGTTCTTGTATGTCTGTTGATGTTTTCTGTGTTATCTCGTGTGTGAATGTGCGTTTGGGTGTGTGGTTGTGTGTGTATGTGTGTGTCATGCTGTCTATCGGTGTTTTGGTGATGGTTGCGTCTTGTATGTGGCTTTGCCTGCTTGACTTTACTACTTTTCCATTCATTTTGCATTTCCAATTTTGCTTTCAAAGGATCACTCATTTTCAGAATATATGTACTTCACAACAGCAGGTGTTAAGTGTTTGTGTGACTGCCGTAAAAAGTCGCCCCGTACTTCATTCTCAGTGTTGTTATATTTTCTGGTCCTTTGGGATAATAAGTTTTCATGTTATTATTATTGAAAATTGAATACTGCTTAAGCCGGTGCCAGGGGGCGTGAGTAGTGTTGCACTTTTAATTACTACTCATGAACAGACTCAATAAAACCGAGTCTGCAATTTTCTCATTTTGCATTTCTACTTTTGCTATCAAAGGATCACCCATTTTCAGAATTTACGTCTTTGTGCTAGTGATTTTGTTCATTTGTGGAGTGTTTGTCTGTAGTTCTTGTGTCTGTCGATGTTTTGTATTTATCTCGTGTGTGAGTGTGCGTTTTGGTATGTGGTCTTTTATGTGTATGTGTGTGTCATGCTGTCTATCGGTGTTTTGGTGGTGGTTGCGTCTTGTATGTGGCTTTGCCTGCTTGACTTTACTACTTTTCCACTGAACTTGACCTATATATTATAGACATAAACATTTTTATAAGGTTTGGTGAAGTTTGGATGAGACGTTTTTGACTTAGGGAGCGGACAAAGCTGAAAAGGCCAAACTGGGATAAATCATGAGCAATAACTCTAAAGTTCCTGAAACAATCTTATTGGATATCGATCTCGGCCTAGATATTATTGCTAAAACATTTTAAAAGGTTTGGTGAATATTGGACGAGAACTTTTAAAATTAGAGAATGGACAAGATTCTGTGACAGACGGACAGATTGACAGACAGACAGACAGAAAGGAGTAAATCAATATGTCTCCCACACCACTACGTGGTGGGAGACATAATAGTAGTAGTAGTCGTATTAGTATTAGTAGACATTGTGGTGGTAGTAGTAGTGGTAGTAGTAGTTGTAATAGTAGTAGTAGTAGTAGTAGTAGTAGTAGTAGTAGTAGTAGTAGTAGTAGTAGTAATAGTAGTAATAGTAGTAGTAGTAGTAGTAGTAGTAGTGGTAGTAGTAGTTTAAATAGTCTCATCAGAAGGACTTGGTCTGGTAGGGGAATCGACTTCACCTCTTGGGCAGGACCACTTTTGACCCCAGGGCTATAATTTATACAACTTTTGTAGAGGACCTGAACATGATGCTATGTGCTAAATATGAAAGCTGAGAATGTTACCTATCAGTTTCAGGAGATTCACTATATGTTCCTATTTAAAACTGCCCTCCCCTGTGACAGGACCAATTTTGACACCAGGAGAATAATTTATATAACTTTTGTTGAAGATCTGAATATGATGCTATGCACCAAACATGAAAGCTGAGAACTTTCTATTTTCAGAGATTTTCAAAGTTTTCACTTTATGTGTCTCTTGAAAACTGCCCATCCCTGAGGCGGAGCCAATTTTGATCACATGGCCATATTGTATGTAACTTTTGTAGAGGACCTGAACATGATGCTATTTGACAAATATGAAAGCTGAGAACCTTCCAGTTTCAGAGGAGATTTTCAACGTTTTCAATGTTTCTATTGAAAACTGCACCCCCCCACCTGGGGCGGGGCCAATTTTGACCCCAGAGCAATAATTCATATAACTTTTGTAGAGAACCTGAACATAATGCTGTGTGCTAAATATGAAAGCTGAGAATGTTACTTCTCAGTTTCAAGAGAAGATTTTCAAAGTTTTCACTATATGTTTCTATTTAAAACTGCCCTCCCCTAGGACAGGACCAATTTTGACACCAGGGGAATAATTTATATTACTTTTGTTGAAGACATGAACAACGATGCTATGCACCAAACATAAAAGCTGAGAACTTTCCATTTTACAACGTTTTCTCTATGTTTCTATTGAAAACTGCCCATCCCTGGGGCGGAGCCAATTTTGACCTCAGAGCAATAATTTATATAACTTTTGAAGAGGATCTGAACATGATGCTATGCGCCTAATATGAAAGCTGATATATGTACCTTCCAGTTTCAGATGAGAATATTTTCAGTTTTCACTATATATGTTTTTATTGAAAACTACCCACTCCTAGGGCGGGCCAATTTTGACCCCAGAGTAATAATTTATATAACTTTTGTAGAGGACCTGAACATGATCATATGCGTCAAATATGAAAGATGAGAACCTTTCGGTTTCAGAGAAGATTTTTAAAGTTTTACTATGTTTCTATTAAAAACGAGGCATCCCTAAAGGACCCTTGGGCAGGGCCAATTTTGACCCCAGGGGCATACTTTATATAACTTTTGTAGCGATATCAAATTTTGAAATAACCAAGATGTTCGGAAAGAAGTTTTGTTTTGACTCTACAAAACCTACAACCCCAGTGGCGGATTCGAAATTTGTTGTTAGGGGTGGGGTGGGCGAAAAAGTGAAAGGTAAGCTGGGGTCCAGGGCAAATACCTGGTAGGGGCACAGGGGTGAGGGCGTGGAAGCTCCTGGAATTTAGTAAATTTAGCAAATATGACAGATGAGAACCTTTCGGTTCAGAGAAGATTTTCAAAGTGTTACTATGTTTCTATTAAAAACAAGGCACCCCATTCGGCGGGGCCAATTTTGACCCCAGGGGCATAATTTATATACCTTTTGTAAAGGACCAAAAGCTGATGCTATGTGCTAAAGATGAAAGCTGAGAACCCTGTAGATTCAGAGGAAAATAATTGGAAAGGTTCAAAATTATTGTGTGCATCACAACGCATGACGCCGGACATCAGGCGAGCACTTTGTGCTCTGGTGAGCTAAAACGAACAGGATATTTCTTCAGCTTATTTCAGGCAAGAAAAGAAATTATTTACATATATATATATATATCTGATTAAATATTTTGTGATCGTTTTCAGTCACTTGAAACAAGACTAACAAAGAAGCGACTAGTGTCGACCAATATCAAAATTCCCATTCTGAAGCAGTTTGATTCGTTCTGCAATATTTGGCCAATTTGTCTAAATCCAATATGTATGGTAAATATGGTAGGTATCTTTTAATACACGTACATGTCTATGTCCTTTTAATCAACTGGCAATGTATAAAGAAAATAAACTATTTGAAACTGTAATAATTTATTGCAGCAATTTGCAGTGTTTATGACAAAAATACAAGGCTACAATATCAACTATAAAATATTGAAATCAGAGAAAAATGATCAAGACTTTTAACCACTGCTAAACAAAGAACGAAGAAGTGATGAAAGCTTCAGAATGAAGAGAGCTAACTCTGGGATAAATCAGGAAACACATTGACCACATTGCTGTTGAAGAACTGTTACGCAGTACGACCATGGGATAAGTTGACCTGTAGTAGATCATCACTATTCTGTTGTACAGACAAGTTTAACTTGTGGGCAATAACCATTCCCTCACAGGCTATTTTTAGAGCCAACCTTGTCGAACAATCTAGTTAAAATGAATCTATTTTATCACAATGGTTACAGAAAGTGTGATGATTGTTTACCCTATACGCAAAATGAAGTTTCACCGAAGCCTCCACGCAATAGGAATCTTTATAATTTTACCTCTAGAAACAATAACATAAAAGGATATCTTTTGCCTGGACTATTAAGTAGATAATCATATCAGTAAAACATAATCAAATAGAGCAAACCGTGAATAGTCAATCCCTATAAAAACTGTATGAGCTGGGTTCCTCCCTTCAGAATTTATTCTGTTTGCAAATGTGGAAAATAACAAAATTATTAAAAAGAGGGTAAACTCTTTCCTTATATAAATGCATCTTAATATCTTTGCAAACAGAGTAGATCCTTATCAGATGGTTCCTATGGGGGACGTCTGATCAGGACCTGCTCGTTTTGCTTATGAACTTATATAGGTCAGACTACAGTTTCTACCAATACCAAACATCCTGTGTACATGTACTTATGAACATTAGTTAATAACTATTCATGGCATCATTATGTCTTACACGGTTATCCAACAGGGAAAGGGTTAAGATATACAGCAAAAGAAATCTTTAGTTGTTTCAAAGTAAAACTGAATGTAGAGTCAATGTGTAAGACAAATCAAATATGAAACAAATATGTATTATTTGAATCCTGCTCAGCTGACTCAAGGAGAGTTTCCAAAAGATACCAAGTTGATTTTAGTGTCATGTACGAAATATCTGTATAAAAGCGTTTTTCTGGTTGTCCAATATGTGCAAGGTTAGGCAGTGAAGGCAGAATATCAGACAACATTTCGCGCACGAACACTGAGATACTTCCACGTATCAAAATAACAAACCACATGTATAAAAACCTTATAGGACACACATAAAGACGGACAGATAACCATACAGTATACACTCTTATATCAACAAAAATAAACAACTACAAAACAAGTCATAGATTGCTGTTTGCAAAACCTACACAAGTTTCATATTTCAAACAAATGCATTCATATATACTTAAAGGCATTGTACAGGCGATAAATAATGAACAAATTGTATAAACACCATCAGTTTCATAATATTTAAATATATTTATCATCATGCTATCATCATGCATATATCTTCAAAAGTACACTTAAACAACAGCTCAGTCTGATATATTCTATAATACACAGTACATAGTTTCACTCATTTAATGATAAATAGACAAGACTATATAACTGAGGATATTTCATACCTTTATGAAGTTGTAGTTTACTAATAGAAGGGTCACTGATTGCAAATAAATCTTACCCGAGATACATCCTTAATAAAATAAATGAAATTACAACTTATGTGTGAAATCTGACAATCTGAATACAGGGGTGCCCGACGTTATGGTAAATTACCGTTTCGGTAAACTGGATTTATATAGTAATCCCTTCTGACATTTCGGTAACAATGCCATTCTATAGTACTGGCTCAGGCAGAAACTGTAGAATGGGATATATATTCTACCATAAGCATACAAAGCAAACTATTATCAAATGGCTCCTACAGAAGACATCGGTTCTGTATCTACTCTGTTTGTAAAGGTGTAAAAAGGAATTTATCTGAAGAAAAGGGTTAAGTCCCTCACTGCAAGGTATTGTCGTCTACATGATACACGGTGTGGCCTGCTTCATTTTAGACCACTTTCTCCCATTACCGACAATCAGTGTCAAACAGTTTGGATACGGAATAGACATAAAGTTTCGTAGTATCTCAACTGTTTGCAAATGCTATCATATACCCATCTTCATGGCAGCGAAAGGGTTAATACACTGATCGTCGATCTCCTTACTTGTCTTCATGGCAGCCAAAGGGTTAATACACTGATCGTCGATCTCCTTACTTGTCTTCATGGCAGCGAAAGGGCTAATACACTGATCGTCGATCTCCTTACTTGTCTTCATGGCAGCCAAAGGGTCAATACACTGATCGTCGATCTCCTTACTTGTCAAGATCAGGGAAAGGTGGGGCATTCTGATTTGAACGAGTATACTGTAGCTAGTATGGGAGTATGGCATTAGAATGTTAACACAGTTTGGAACCTGTGCAGAAACCGAAGTACTTGGTATATAATCAGCATTTAGACTGCTTATCATCTTCATTTAAAATATCTTACGGATTGAAAATTAAACCTATGCATTTTATTAAAGTCATATAAGTATATATATATACCGTTACTTGATCTACATCTGAAATAAGCTATTCTAGTTAATGAGACAGACATTTGTTATGGCAAAACGAATAATGGTTGCTTTATTTTCTGCCAAACTAACGTCCCACAATTTCACAATTTTTTCATGAAACAAAAAGTAACTTATGTCACTTCAAAACTACACATTATTTCCATGAAATACACCCGATAACGGTTTGTATAACGCCGCACTTCAAATGTTATGCTACTCTGATACAGGTAAATTAGATAAAATATCTGTAAAGTAGCCAATACAGTACAAGCACGTGAAACACTTGATCTATACAACTTAACTTTATATTCATGAAAGAGATAATTACATTGAATGATACTAATCCACTTCTCAATAAATATTCATGTAAGAAATGCGGGCATCATGACCATTTATTAGCTGACACTTATAATAGTACATGTACACGCTGAATTCCATCAGCAAAAAGAGCAGACACTAATCAAAAAGCTTCCAAATGAGTCATCTGTTCAGGGTCTACCCTGTTTACAAATTTGAGCTAAGGGTCTGTATCATTTTCAATCCTCCGAATTTATCTACTTTTGTTAAAAGTCAATTCAACCCGATAAACACCGAGTAATTATTGTTGGCAGAAATAGTCATAAAGTTTCCTTATTTCTCCTGCAGCAAGAATGTTAACACATTTATATTCTTATGAGACCCAGGGCTATTTGACTTTCCATCTGGGTTCAAACTAAATATTTGCATTACAAATTACAAATACATCGCTAGCATTCAAATAGACAAACATAAACTGTGAATAATCAATTCAGTGGTCCTATTATAAGACTAATCCATCTACATAACGGCAATTAATAAAATATATATTGTTTCTTTAAATCTGATTCTCTACTATAGATGATAAACATATACTTATAGCTTTCCAGTAATCATAGTATTTATTTTATTTTTTCTAAAAATTAAAACAAAATAAAGCACACAAATTATTATAACTTTACATTATGCTAAAAATGAACTGACCATAATATCACAGAAATAATACAATACATTAGTAACAAAATTAACACAAATACTATATACAATATGCCCTCATTTTATAAATTATAAAAATCTTAACTCTTACCTTATATTCCACCTTATTAGAGTAGATCCAGTACAGACAGCATATGAACACAAGGCAATTTGGTTTAAGCCGAAACTGTAGAATCAGATCTATTATACCACAAGCAAACACAATCAGACTCTGACGAGAAAGATACTACAACAGTTATCTGATCATGGTTTACTGTTTGCAAACGTGTTAACATCAACTCAAATATTTGGTTAATTCAATCGCTATGAATCTGTGATCTAATTTACAAAAAATGGAAACTGAAACAAAATACAATTTGTAGCATCGAATAAGGTAAATGTGTGCTTCGCTACAGGACATCTCGTTTACATGGTCCAGTTCTGAGACAGACGGTGGTCAAGAGAAGGTAATACTCATATGTAGTCATAGTATATTCAATTCTCGCAATCTTTCCGTACCATACTCATCACCTCCCTTCAGAATTTATGCTATAATGATTTCTCAACAATGTTAACTTTTTAACAATTTATTCCCATTTTGTCCAATTGGTTGATCGAAATCGTTTGATCACAAGATCACAAATCATTCCCTGTAATTCAGTTTGGATGTCCCATAAGCAATGAATAAATCCTGTTTGTGAGTTAATGATAACGCTTTGTATCGCCATTTCTTGATCTGAAACAAAATATAACTAATTCCCTATTTGGCTATATTTGACCCATTTCATCATAGGCTATTTTTAGACCCAATCTCCTCAAATATAGCTACTGAAAAGGAACTTTAATTAGCGAAAAGGAATATTTTAGAAGTGTTTAGTGTTGAAACCACTGTGTAAAATTCATCAGAACAGCTTCAAAAAAAGACTTTCACATGGGTGTCAAAATGTAAAAAAGACTTTCACATGGGTGTCAAAATGCATCAATATAAGGGATGTCATGAACACATACGGAAACAGTCGGAATATCTCACGGAAAGTGCCGAGAAGTTTTAATTAATACTGAACTTAACACATACAAATTTGTCTAAAATGGCAGCGAATAACACTGGCAACATATTTCTTGTTAACATCAAATGTTTGCAATAGTATGTGGTTATTCTTTTATATTTCAAAACCTTACATATTTTCGTAAAACAAAGTACAATATTATTACATTTTTACAGATTTCTTAAACATGTAATTTCATGTAATTTCAGATCTCGGTAATAATCGTTTCTGGTAATTTTGTTCTTGGACTATAATGAGTTATAAAATTATGACATCATCAATATTGACATATGAATACATGCATATTTGGCTATGTAAGAAACTGGTATCAAAAGCCGACCCTGATCAGACTTGTTTAAGGCTACTCTAAAAACAAGGGTAAGAATAGGTATCACCATAACGAAAAGGGTTCTCCTAATATACACCCTTTTTATGCCTATGCAAACAGATTAGACCCAGACTAGATGGTTCCTATCTGATAAGGGTCTGCTGTATGTTTACGAAATTATAAAAGTTTCTACCAATATCAAAAACTGTCCATAAATCATTATAAAAAATCAACTAATAAATATTCATGATGTCATTCCATCTTATATGAATATTCAACAGGGAAATGGATTAAATAATGTAAATCAGATTAGATTACATTAAACTGGAGTGAAATAATTATATTCTGTAATTAGGAGATCCTTCGAAAGCAAAAGCAGCAATGGGAAAAGAGAAAATTGCAGACCCGGTTTTATTGAGTCTGTTCATGTGTAGTAATTAAAAGTGCAACACTACTCACGCCCCTAGCACCGGCTTAAGCAATATTCAATTTTCAAAACCAATGATCCTGGAAGGACCAAAAAAATAAAACAACACTGAGAATGAAGTACGGGGCAACTTTAACGACTGCCACACAAGCATAAGTCATGGAAAACAATACATCTTTTTGTGAAATGTTAACTAAACACAGCTAAAAAAAATATTAACAGAAAATGTAATAAACATGGTGTGAACATTATTGTCATACATATTTAAGCCTTCTGTGGGAGCAATCTCATCAGGATCTGCATTGTTTTCACTCAGAATATATTTTACATGTCAAATTATTATTTAAGACAAGAGGGCCAGAATGGCCATGAAGCGCTCACCAGACAATCAGAGGAGAAGATTTTCAAAGTTTTCACCATAATTATGTTTCTATAGAAAACTAGCCTGCCCTGTGGCGTGGCTAATTTTGACCCAAGCGGCACAATTTATATAACTATAGAGGACCTGAACATGAAACTATGTGCCAAATATGAAAGATGAGAACCTTCTAGTTTCAGACGAGAAGATTTTCAAAGTTTTCACTATATGTTTCTATTGAAAACTGGCTACCCCTGGGGCGGGCCAATTTTGACTCCAGGGGCATAATTATAGCCCCCACAACGAAGTTTGGGGGGGTATACTGGAATCAGGTTGTCCGTCTGTCTGTCTGTCTGTCTGTCCGTCCGTCTGTCCGTCCGTCTGTCCGTCCGTGGACACAATTTTGTCCGGCCTTCTTCTTCTACAGTTTTGCTTCAATTTTGTTGAAACTTCATGTATAGCCATATGACCATATAAACCTGTGCACCGCATATTTTCATTATGATCAGACCATTACTTCAGGAGTTATCTCCCCCTTTTAGTCTCCTACCAATCTTTTTCGGTTTTCTGGACTTTTAATAGAATTGACTGGAGATATCAACTCTATATTTAATACAAAGCTAAATCTAGATAAGTTACAGCTTATATTACAATCTCAGTCCGGTTGAATAATTATTTCCAGAGTTATTGCCCTTGAACTTCAATTTTTTCTTCAAATTTGAATTTTCCAGACATTTTTGGAAGTGGTTGGAGATTTTAACTTTATTTTTGGCATAAAGCTAAATATAGATGATTTGCAGCTTAATTCCCAATCCCAGTCTGGTTGAATAATTATGCCAGAGTTATGGCCCTTAAACTTAATTTTTTTATCAAATTTTCAATTTTCTGGTGTTTCTTTGGAAGTGCTTGGAGATATTAACTTTATATTTGACAAAAATATAAATCTAGATGAGTTGCAGCTTAAGTTTGAATATCGGTCTGGTTGAATAATTTTTCCAGAGTTATGGTCCTTGAACGTAAGGTTTTTCTGAAAAGGTACCTATTTGTTTAGAACTTTGGAGTTGACATTTCACAAAAATAAACAAAGCTGCTTGAACTTATTGGATGACATTGTCTGGCAGCAGCCTTAACACTTCTTTGAATTTTAACAACAGACTTTTTTTCCCTTTTTGGACTTGACAATATTTGGTAAAGTTGCTTTATCTTGAATTGAATATTACCTTTTTTCTTTATTGCTGAACATCTTTTCATTTTTATTACATAAATTGGGTTTTATAAATCTCTTCATGTTTCTGTATGTACATATGTTCAACGATTGATGATAGGTGTTCTGACAAGCAGCCAGGTGGGGGTATTCGTTAGCCTGTGGCTTACAGTTCTAGTTTATATAACGTTTGTAGAGGACCTGAACATGATGCTCCGTGCCAAATATGAAAGCTGAGAGCCTCCCAGATTCACATAAGAAGATTTTCAAAGATCTCATTATTTGTTTCTATTGAAACTGGCCCACCCCTGGAGCGGGGCCAATTTTGACCCCAAGGGTATAATTTATATAACTCTTGTAGAGGACCTGAACATGATGCTATGTGCCAAATATGAAAGCTAAGAACCTTCAAGTTTCAGAGGAGAAGGTTTTCGAAGATTTGACTATTTGTTTCTATTGAAAACTGCCCACCCCATGGGCGGGGCCAATTTTGACTCCAGAGGCATAATTTATATTAATTTTGTAGAGGACCTGACCATGATGCTCTGTGACAATATGAAAGCTGAGAGCCTTCCAGTTTCAGAGGATGGGGTATTGAAATATTTCACTATTTGTTTCTATTGCCATTTTGACCGGGCCCATAATTTATATAAATGTACAAAAATGAGCCATGCAGGAAACACCACACACAGAACAAATAGTCGCCCGAACAGCAACACAAGGAAACAGCAAATGTCCATAACTATAAAAACAACAAGAGACGCACAAAGACAAAACAAACACACAATAGGGGGAAGATGGAACCACCGCCTTGGAACGGTCAGTGACAAAAGTCACTGAGGGTTAAACCGCTTTATGGGCGCCCAACCTCACACTTATTCCATCCCCACCCTAAAAGACAAACAGTGTAAATAAACGTATCCCCTCTCCGACTAATCTACAACAAACGCGACGGCAAATACAGTGGTAAAGTGCATGTATAACGAAAACATTTAAGTGAACAAACTGTATCCACCTATCGCTAGTGTACTCAATGAGTGAGCTGCAAACAGAGTAACTGTAGAAAAGTAATAAAAGGGTACGACAAAAACGAAATAGTACAGATATCCGACGTTCTCCTTCCATTTCTGGATTTAAGAGGTCGCCTTCATAGAGTACTTAACCTTTCTTGTCGGCGTACATGCAAAGAGGCCAGCGTGATTGCCAACTGTAAAAGGGTTGACAACCAAACATGCAGTATGTTCTAGTACTACAGGATCATATCCCTTTTTAATGAATTTTTTAACATATTTGATGAACAAAGTGAGTAAATGGGTATGTCCAATAATTTTACGAAGTTTGTAAATGACATCACCATAAAATTCAGGATGTGAAATACCGTATCGCAGAAGCTCCTTGAGATTAGATTGGTACTTGCCAATAAGCGAGAGATTTCGATAGTAAAATTTAGAAACCATTTTTCTTAGTTTATGGTATCTATATCCTTGCATAAGCAGTTTTTCAGTTAAAATGAAAAATCGACTGTTTATCAGCATGTTTGCAAATTTATATTTAATCATTCTTTTCCCTCCATGAAGCGTGTGTTTATGTTTTGTATAAGCGTCCATATAAAGCCCATCGCCTTGCGTGTGTTCTCGAAGATAATCTGCGGGTCTTGTGATTCACACCTCAGGCAGTTAGGAGCCATGACCAAAGCAAGATTGTTTACATCCATTCAAGTCACGCTTGCATTTTCTGGGGCGGCAAACACCTGTGGAATAGAAAACAGTTTCATCTACATCATACTCCTGTATTTGTCACCCTTAGACCCAGAATCAGCTTTTTTTGAGGATGTTTTGAATGCTACAACATATTTTGTAATTATTTCAGTATCAGTTACGCTTACATTTTCTGGGGCAGCAAAACTTGTGAAATAGAGAACAGTTCCAACTAGAATTATCACTAAAGGTGATTGAATAACTCCGTTCAGCTCCACAAACGGAAATACTACCACAAACGGACATGCCATGGACAGACATACAGACAGACCAACTGACCAATCAAAACATGTTTGCAGGGGTATAATTACTCCATATTCCTGTATTTGTCACCATTGCAAACAGAGTAGACCAATAATTTGCTCTGTTTTGTGAAATTTGTAATGCTCTACTATTGCTATGACAACAGATTTGATAAATCTTGTAGTATTTCATATTTTACAATAATTAAACTGATATTCAAAATACAGGCGGATATGAGTACTGCTCATTATTACATGTAAAAACCTAATGAGGTAAGCCAGAACAAGGCGATTGATTCCTGTCAGGTTTTTCACCATAGCCAGAGCAGTCTCCCCATTGGTGTAGTTATCTATACGGTCTGCATAAAATTCCGCTGGAATGAGGGGAGACTCGAGCTCTCTGTACCAGAGCGTGAGAAGGGAGGCTGGGATTTGAGGGTCTGCACATTCTGTCGGAGGCTTCCATTGACCACAGTGGCCAAGTACCTATAGATGGGATATGACGGGTTATTGTAATGGCAGTCAACTGGTTGTAGGCAAGTGCCGATTGGTTATCGTGATGGCAGTACACTGACAGTCAGGTACCATCATGTTTCACTGACATGCACAATCATCAAGGCAGTAAACCAAAGACCAATAACCAGTGAACTAGAAAAGGGAAGTTTTCAGCTAGACAATGGAAGTTTTGAACCATTTAATCTTTCCCTCATATAAACGCATTTTCTCGTATTTGCAAACAGAGTAGACCCAAATCAGACGGCTCCTATAGAAGCCATCTGATCAGGTTCAGCTCTGTTTGCTAATGGGATTGGATAGTTCCGTTTTCGTTACTTTTTAAAATGGATACAATGTTCCGCCCTCCATATTTCATAATACACATGTAACTGTTTTGTCCATTAATATTCAGTTCGTATTGAAATTTGCAATAACATATAACAGGCTGTGGGTTATATAAATGAATATTTATGACACTATTTTTTACAGATAAAAATAGGCTATGGAATAAACTTTACAATCAGTTTTGATAAGATTCTATAGGCAAGCGGAACAGACTTAAAAACTATCAGACAGCTCCCATAAGAGCCGTCTTATCTGGGTTGTTAAAAGGCATGGCAGGGCAACTTTATGGAGAAAAGGATTAATGTACAATATTTCTTCAGAAATCCTCAGAGATCATCAGAGTGGCAAACAGAGCAGATCCTCAGAGTGGCAAACAGAGCAGACCCTTAGAGTGGCAAACAGAACAGATCCTCAGAGTGGCAAACAGAGCAGATCCTCAGAGTGGCAAACAGAGCAGATCCTCAGAGTGGCAAACAGAGCAGTCCCTTAGAGTAGCAAACAGAGCAGTCCCTTAGAGAGACAAACAGAGCAGTCCCTTACAGAGACAAACAGAGCAGTCCCTTAGAGTGGCAAACAGAGCAGTCCCTTAGAGAGGCAAACAGAGCAGTCCCTTAGAGAGACAAACAGAGCAGTCCCTTAGAGTGGAAAACAGAGCAGTCCCTTAGAGAGACAAACAGAGCAGACCCTTAGAGTGGCAAATAGATAAGACCCTAAGACTTTAAGAGTGACAAACAGAGAAGACCCTTAGAGTGACAAACAGAGCAGACCCTTACAGATGTAAACAGATCAGACCATCAGAGACACAAACAGAGCAGTCCCTTAGAGAGGCAAGCAGGTCAGACCCTCTGAGAGGCAAACAAAGCAGACCCTCAGAGCGCCTAACAGGTCAGACCCTCAGAGAGGCAAACAGAGCAGACCCTCAGAGCGACGAACAGAGCAGACCCTCAGAGAGGCAAACAGTGCAGACATTCAGAGCGGCAAACAGAACATACCTTAGGGAGGCAAACAGAGCAGACTCTTTGAGGCAAACAGGACAGACCCTCAGGGAGGAAGACAGAGCAGACACTTACAGAAAAACAGAGCAGAGCCTCAGAGAGACAGACAGTGCAGACATTCAGAGAGCGGCAAACAGAACAGACCTTAGGGAGGCAAACAGAGCAGACTCTTTGAGGCAAACAGGGCAGACCCTCAGGGAGGCAGACAGAGCAGACACTTAAAGGAAAACAGAGCAGAGCCTCAGAGAGGCAGACAGTGCAGGCATTCAGAGAGGCTAACAGAACAGACCTTAGGGAGGCAAACATAGCAGACTCTTTGAGGCAAACAGGGCTGATCCCCAGGGAGGCAAACAAAGCAGACCCTCAAAGGAAAGATAGAGGAGACACTTAGAGGCAAACACGGCAGATCCTCAGAGAGGCAAATGCAAACAGAGCAGACCTTCAGAGAGACAAACAGATCAGACCCTTATAGAGGCAAACAGGGCAGATCCTCAGAGAGGCAAACAGAGCAGACCCTCAGACCCTCAGAGAGGCAAACAGAGCAGATTCTTAGAGAGGCAAACAGAGTAAACCTTCATAGAGGCAACTAGAGTAGTTTAATAATATTTTATTGCTTGTTATAATACATATAACATAGTCATACATACAATTATATACACATATATATAATCTAAAACTCAAGCAAAAGGGTTGGGCCACAAGTTATTGCAACATTAGATTCGGCCCTCCCCCTTGTAGGCATAAACTCATTTGTAAACGTCTTATTTTCTATTTGAGCTATGCAAATATCAATATGAAAATTGAAAACTTGCCTCAAATTAAAGAAACTGAGAGAAAGAGAAAACAAATTTTACAGAATAAATTTCTAACTCACAAATCCTACCATTGCGCCAAACCCGTGACCCCTCCCCCCATTTCATAGTCAGCAAACAGATCAGACCTGGTCAGACGGCTCATATATGCTTATAAAATATTATAAATCCGATCCTTAAGTTTCTATAAAAACCTCCCTTGTTATAGTGTCATTATAAACATTCAGTTAATAAATAATTACGTCATTATTTCTTGAATAAGGAGGTTCGCTATCACAGTTACAGTTTGGTGTCCTGTATAAGTAGGTCACAGTTATTTTACTATTTTTACTAAATTTACTGTGGGAAACACAATTGACAGCTGAATGCTGGTCAAAAGCAATGTTGAATAGTGCCGGCATTGGCTAAGAACTTGAAAAATTGATAAGATTTAAAATAGGATGACTCGAATCTATTTGTTAATTCGAAATTAATTTTATCGTTCGTTATATTTCGATATATTGAAATTCAACTGTACAAGGTTTTAAACAAAGGTGAATTGTTGTCGCTAAGCTATCGTCTGTAGCTAACCAGCAGCCTGGACTTTTAGTAATAGAGAGCGGCCTGAACAGTGTTAGTAAATGTACTTAATAATCACTTGTCGCATGTTGATCGATACAGGATCACATGACACTATAATTTAATAATACACCTGAACAGTTTGGATCCAAATAAGATGCTGACTATTTTGTTTCTCATAAAATTATAACTCTGTTTGGATATGACAATGAAGAAAACTTTGATTTTAAAGCATATTGCATTTTGGCACAAACATGTTGAAAGGGTATAATATACACCTTTGTTGACATTAAATACATCAGTAAGATCATGCTAGTCGGGACCTGGGTGTTATTAAAATAGCTTTGATCATGATAAGAGGTCCAGTTATCTAGAGTTTGTAAAAACAGACAACAATTTCATATAAACACCAATTGGAACGTATTGCGTTTCGGAAACAGAATATGAGATCAGTTCACTTTAAAACTGATTAAAGATACAGTCTTGTTTAAATTTAACCCCTTCCGTGCCACAATGACGAGTTTATGATATCACATGCAAACAGTTTGGATACAGATGAGACGCCGAGTAACCCGGCGTCTCATCAGGATACAAACTGTTTGACACTCTGTTTACTGTTTTATAAAGAAAATGGAAGAAGTACAAACACTTACGCTAAAAATAAACGAAACTATGCCCAGCAGACGACAATGCTCTCACCGAAAGGGTTAAGTAAAAGCGTTTATGCTAGAAATAGGCATGTCGTTATACATTTTAAACTGTTAACGATCATATCAAGGACGCGTGATATTCAATACCGAGTGTTTATGGAAATACAACCGTCTTAATATGTATAGGGTGATTGAAGTCATCCTGTACAACGGTGACCCTTAGATTTGTCTGCTTAGAGGATTTCGACAAACTGCTTTATTCTCAGAACAATGTTTTCAACGTGCTATGAAATGAATTATCATAAATGGCTTTTAGCCAGTCGTCGATATTTTAACAATTATACATTGTATTCCGATGCGTTTAACCAATACAAACTACAAACTACGGAACTACTCTTTCGTTTTCATATCGTAAGCCTTAGCTTCAAAATATTACATTAATGTCAAGTGCGTAAATAAAAGTATGTCATATCAGAGTTTAAGTAGATTGATATGATTTCGTTGCTCTTTTGTTAATTTTATCACATCGTATATCCAACAATCGCAACCAGTCTAGAGTATATTTAGAAGAAATCAAATAGCTGTATTGATATGACTAAAATACTATTTAAGCGACGTAAAACAAACTGAAATACAAATAAATACACAAAATAGCCCCCGTTGTAAACAATGGCATTCTCCAGGCAATTCATACCATGGTACCTTTATAAATTCAATGTTGTGACGGGACTGGTATTAACGGAGTACGGTACTGGATTCGAGATACTCAGTTGCACAATGTGGTGTGTAAACGAGTATCATGTTTACTGTTTCTTGGAAGATGACCTTATTTACCTATTGTTAAATCACCTTCATTTCGGTCAACTGTTATAATACTGACGGTATGGTGTTCGATATTACACGAATGTTGATATTTGAATGAGATGTGTTGTTGATAATGTTGTTTTTTAGATCAAGTTTTTCATATTGTATGTGTATAGTAATACTTTTTCTGTTAAACTGTAACTTCAAATACAATGATGATTTGCATACAATTTTGATACATGTCAACCTTAAACAATTGATTGTCGATGTAAACGCATGAAAATATGAAGTGGTCTGGAATGTTTTTTTCTGTAAAAAATATCACATTGCAGCTCTTGATTAGATAGCTCCTATAAAAACTGATCGTGGTATATCCTGTTTGCATATGTGTGAAAATACAACATTGGTAAGTTACTGGTTAAGATGCATGGCAGAAACTTTCAATAGGTGGTTTAATAAACAATACGCCATATATCGAGCACGTTTTGAGAGAGCAATATTACGAGTGTCAAGATGAATAACACCAGTACCAAGAGCAATATTATCAGTATCTGTAACATTATCACGAACACTAAGAGTAATATTACAAGTATCAAGAACAATGGTCACCAAGAGTAATATTACTAGTATCAAGAACAATATAACGAGCACCAAGAGTAATATAACTAGTATCAGGTTGATAACCACGAGCACCAAGAGCAATATTACCAGTTTCAAGAGGAATGGCACGAGTTATAATTGCAGTACCACGAGTACCAAAAGCAAATAGTAACATCATGAATTATACTTGCAATAGCACGTATACTCGCGAGCACCACTAGTAGTTTCATGAGCACCAAGAGCCACATCACGGGTACGACTAATATCACAAGTTATAATTGCAATACCATGAGAATAAACAACAATACCAAGAGTACCAAGAGCAATATCACGGGCGCCAAGAGCAATAGAACGGGCGCCAAGAGCAATACAACGGGCACCAAGAGCAATATCACGGGAGCCAAGAGCAATACCACGTGCGCCAAGAGCAATATCACGGGCGCCAAGAGCAATATCACGGGCGCCAAGAGCAATATCACGTGGGCCAAGAGCAATACCACGGGCGCCAAGAGCAATACCACGGGCGCCAAGAGCAATACCACGGGAGCCAAGAGCAATATCACGGGAGCCAAGAGCAATATCACGGGAGCCAATACAAGTACCAATATAATCAAGAGCAATATCACTACGATCACCTAGAGCAATATTTCGAACAAGTGACGCAATACAAAGAACAATATCATGAGTACCAAAAGCAGTACCACAAGTACCAAGAGAAATACATTGAGGACAAGGAGTAATATTACAAATACCATTAGCAAAAATATTAAGAGAAATAGCTCAAACAAAAAGTGCAATACATGTATCATGATAATCAAAAGCAGCACTGAGAACAATATCATGAGCACCAAGAAAACCTCTGCAACACAAAGAGCAATATCATAAGTACCAAGCGCAGTACCACCACAGTACCAAGAGAAAGTTCACAATTATCACAAATTCCATGAGCATTCTAATTTATGGGTAAGTGGACAATGGTTGTCACAAGAAGCTCGTAGTAACCGTGCAGTATTCGTATATACAGTAAAACCTCTCTATAACGGCCACTTAATTACATCAAGTAGTTTGTGTTAAAGGCATGTGGCTGCTTAAAGCAATGTGAAAGTAAAACAGAACGTTCCTATATACCAACTAATTAACATAATTTAGTGGCCGTTATAGAGCGGTTTTACTGTATAATGCTTATTACTTGTCTGTTTTACCACAGGTAACTCCAGAACAAATACATGGTTTGTGGCGCGTTTTACCTCTACGGGTGGACTGGTCCTAAAGGTCACAGCTCACGGGTCAAAATCGAACCATACAAGATCACAGAACGCTCTCTTGGCCTATTGTTAGATCATACATATGACCAGTTTGGAAACAAATAGCATGCAGAGTGTATGTTTGTTATCTGCATTTATACATAAAACTTTAAACCCAGTTCCGGATACACGATGCAAAATAGTTTTGAATGTGAAGCAGACTGCATTTGTGAACACAAATGTTGAACGTGTTTATCATATATTTCGGTTAACTTTAAAATGTTTAAACTATACCTCTGTTAACGATGAATACACCATTCAACTCTTAACATTTCTAATGCTAATCGCAACCCCTCCGGTATTTGCAAATTGCGTTGATCCAGATAAGACACCCAGTAATACGGTGTCTCTTCAGGATCAAAGCTGTTTGACACTCGGTTTCTCAAAATGTTTGAGCGAATTGTATGTCAGTTAATAGTTCAACAGATATGAATGTTGAGCAAACATCAAGCGTTACAGCGTAAGAAGAGTTAACATGGTCCCTTTCAGGTGACAAAATATTATACACATGTATTGATTACATGAAACCCTTGGCAATCGATGATTAGCACCATTTTTATCTGCATGAATTGTCATCTATTTCAACTCTTTATCATGTTGTACACTAAATAGGTATTCACAAAATATGTCATCTGCTACATACCTTGTATAACCAAGTAAACATGTCATCTGCTACACAATGTGTACACCAAGTAAACATTTAATCTGCTATAAACGTTTTACACTTTGCAAACATGTCATCTGCCACACACTTTGTACGCTTTGTTCAGTACATAATTGTCATTCACAAGTATACCATTTGCTTCAAATCCCCATGCAAACTATTGATGTTTACATAATATGCGAACAATTGGCCTAAATTATCTGAAATATGCTTAGCCTGTAATCATTTGATAATATTAATATGCAAACATGTTTTTTTGTTATACATGCACTTTACCACTGTATTTGCTGTCGCGGTTGTTGTAGATTAGTCGGAGAGGGGATACGTTTATTTACACTGTTTGTCTTTTAGGATGGGGATGGAATAAGGGTGAGGTTGGGCGCCCATAAACCGGTTTAAACCCCCGGTGACTTTTGTCACTGACCGTTCCAAGGCGGTACTTCCATCTTCCTCCTATTGAATGTTTGTTTTGTCTTTGTGCGTCTCTTGTTGTTTTTTCTACCCATGTACATTTGCTGTTTCCTTGTGTTGCTGTTCGGGCGAGTGTTTGTTCTGTATGTGGTATTTCCTGCATGACTCATTTTTGTACTTATATACTTACAAAAGCCTACAGTTTATTTATACCTAATATTGATATATACATTTGCACTTGTGTTTATTCTAACATTGGATCATATTGTTAACAACTTGGACCTTGGTGATGCGCTACATTATTACATTATACAGTGTATCGTCAGGGTGTTATCATTTTTCAAATGTGATGGAAAAGATGAATACCTGCAAATGTGTTTCTTTCGAAACACGTTGAACGAGGGAAACGAATCGATATGCATTTACAATGCCATTAGTGTTTGTATCTGCATTGTACGTCCATGCATTTAATAGTGCCTGGCACATTACATTAAATGTTGTACAACAGGTACTGCTACAAACAATGATAAACAATTCCACTTTAATTAACAGGTGGAACTAGCCAAAGATTTACCAGGCTATGACATGTTAATTACTGTTTTAGTCTGAAATCTGACTACAACATTTGTATAATTATGATTAAAGCATTCTGAACTCATAACAATGCATATTATTGCTTCAAAATCGACATGGCCAGAAAAATCCTGTTATCATGTTAGTTTGCTAGACGTTCAGGGACATAATAGCATAGCTTTAACCATATCGGTTTTACAAACGTTCGCCCGCTTCAATGTCTAGCCTCTGTTTGGTAGTTGTTTATAGTACATTTGGATATATCTTTTTGGTATATAGGGTGATGTTATTACGCGTACAATAGTCCGATACATTCACAATTATACGTTGTATTGCCATCTATTTGAGCTATAGCTCTTGTAGACAGCTTTCGTTTTCATAGCGCTGCCTTTGACCTTGAGACAACTGACAAGTTGTTAAGCTCATCAATGGTAGGTAAGCAACTGACAGATTATGTGGGCAACACTAAGCAATATTGGCACTCTAAGCCAATGATTCGTACCTGCAATACCTGTCTAACAAAATTAAATACAAACCTAAACAGCTGTATATACACATGTTAGAGTGGGATGGTTTTGACAACGTGAAATCGATACCTTCCTAGTTGGTGAACTTCAGTATATTCACGGCAACCGTGTGATTACATTTATAAATAGTTTGAACCAATAAGAGACTGAGAATATATATATGTGTCTCATCAGGATCCAAACTATTTGAGCTATAGCCCTATTTTATTTTTTTGCTGCTTGCCGTTCCAGGGCGGCACTCCTGCTTTCAGCATACGGTCAATTTTGTTGTTTAATATGCTTAATGTTTAATGTGTTTCGTTTATATATGCGTCCTGTTATGTTTTGTCTTGTGGCTTTACCGTTTCTTGTTAGATGGTGTTTGGTGCGGTGTCATTTCGTGTGTGGCTCTCCCTGTTTCACTATTTTTTCATATATCTATGACATTGAAATAAAAAAAATGAATATACCTAGGATCTCAAACTGTAGTATACGCCTTTATATATTTCCCAAATAAGTTTACAACAACAGACTAAATGTTAAAAGTACAAAAATGAGTCATGCAGGAAATACCACATACAGAACAAACACTCGCCCGAACAGCAACACAAGGAAACAGCAAATGTACATGGGTAGAAAAAACAACAAGAGACGCACAAAGACAAAACAAACATACAATAGGAGGAAGATGGAAGTACCGCCTTGGAACGGTCAGTGACAAAAGTCACCGGGGGTTTAAACCGGTTTATGGGCGCCCAACCTCACCCTTATTCCATCCCCATCCTAAAAGACAAACAGTGTAAATAAACGTATCCCCTCTCCGACTAATCTACAACAACCGCGACAGCAAATACAGTGGTAAAGTGCATGTATAACAAAAAAACATTTAATTGAACATACTGTATCCACCTATCGCTAGTGTACTCAATGATTGAGCTGCAAACAGAGTAACTGTAGAAAAGTAATAAAGGGTACGACAAAAATGAAATAGTACAGATATCCGACGTTCTCCTTCCATTTCTGGATTTAAGAGGTCGCCTTCATAGAGTACTAAACCTTACCCTGGTAAACATGAACTTAAACTTTACACCTTTGTTCAATTAAAAACATGTTAAAAATGTTTGTATCGGGATGAGCGGTCTCATGAGGATTTTAACCCCTTCCGTGACACAATGACGGGATGTTAATTGTTTGACACTTGGTCATTAATCATTTGCTTGCTATTCGCGTCAATATACCTACCTGTAAATAGTGAAGACCCAGACGAGACAGCTCCTGCAGGAGCTGTCTCATCAGGGTCTGCACTATTTACAAATTGATTGTGCAACCAGTGCACTCCACAGCTGTGATTGCGCAGCGAAATACGTGTACACAGTGAAGATATATGTAATTATACAACAGGGCATGGGTAAAGAAGGATAAACGTATTTTAAAATTTAGCAAGCGAAGGGTTAATATCTCCAAGATTTCATGAGTTTGTAGTATGTAAATACAATGCATTATAATCATAACATGTCGGGGTTTAAGTAGATACCATTTATTTTTACAGTATAATTGCTATGATTTCGTCTCCCTTTCGTTATGTTTATCACACCGTATCAGACTACACTTAATTTAAAGGAACCAAAATAAAGATATGGAAGGCAAATTATCTTCAGGTATTATAGATTTTTTATAAACATTCCTGCATCAAATGGTAAGCATAGTTTCCGACGAAAACAAGTAACCCGGGCATTTTATTCAATAATGAAAAACTGGTATGTCAAAAACAATATATGCAAATACAGCATTTGTATTAACACTTCTCTTGCTATTCACGTCAATATACGTACCTGTAAATAGTGAAGACCCAGATGAGGCTCCTGTAGGAGCTGTCTCGTCAGGGTCTGCACTATTTACATGCTGATTGTGCAACCAATGCAGTCCACAGCAGTGATTGCCCAGCGAAATACTTGTACACAGTGAAGGTATATGTAATTATACAACAGGGCATAGGTAAAGAAGGAGAAATGTATTTTAAAATTCAGCAAGGGAAGGGTTAATATTCGTCACCTTTCAGTTGACTAGGAGTAGGTCGATGGTTCTACTTTGGTATAACTTTGTGCACAAAACAAGGCAAGTGTTCCGTGCTCGAAATGACAGAATTGTCACATGCACGAAATGGGGGATTGTTCCGTGCACGAAACGGGGGAGGGGTTATTCCGATCACAAAACGAGGGAATAGTTCAGTGCACCAAATGAGGCATTTGTTCAGTGCACGAAACAAAACGGCCTTGAACTAACTGGACACGGCTATATGACTGAAATACTATTAAAACGACGTAAAACAAGTACAAATAAACAAACAAAATAAACCACCATAAACAACGTCGTCATAATATACCGTGACAGAACTCGTGTTAACAATGTACGGTATTTGAAATACCCGGTTGCACGGTGTGATTGCAAAATGATTATCGCGTTTACTGCGAAATATGATAGTGTGTGTTCGAATTTGTATGGGCTTCTTGGAAGATGACCTTGTTAATTTCTTATTTTAAATAAGCTTTATTTTGTTGAACGGTTATAGTACCGAGAGTATGGAATTAGATATTACATTAATGCTGATTTTAATTTTGAGGGGTTTTTGTTTACTTTTTTCAGATAAAGTTTTTCGTATTATCCGTGATTTATAGTACATTTTTCTACAAATTGATATCTTCAAATATATCAATGATTTGCATACAATCTAAACACATGCTAACCTTTGACAATTGGTTGTAAACCATTGAAAGTTGAAAGTACGAATTGGTCTACCCATTTGTCATTTGATAATGTCGTCACATAGCGGGTTCGATCCCCCGCCAGACCAAATCCTTCAGATGACAGTTTATAAGCAGAGATCCAATGTATCAGTGCTTTTCAATGAGAATCTAAAATAATCAGAGAAAATCCATCGACAATAAAAGAATGGCATCGTGTTTGAGTATCCCCCTCTCTCTCTCTTGGGGCGTCTGATTAGCCCGTGGTGAACAGAAACCTTGATTATACAGCTCCTATACGAATTGATCGTGGGTATATCATGTTAGTGTTATATTACAAACACAAACAGCAATACCACGGATTAGCAAGAACAATATTATGGGTACTAAGAGTAATATCACGAGTATTGAGGCAATGCCTCGAGCACCAAGAGAAATATCAGGAGTATCAAAACTAATGGCAAAAGTATTAAGAGCAATATCATGAGTACCAAGAGTAATAGTATGAGTACTAGAGCAAAATAACGCGATCTTTAACACCAAGAACGAATTCACAAGTATCAAGAACAAATCACGCGTACTAAGAGCAATACCAATAGTTTCAAAGGTATTATAACAAGTACCAAGAGCAATTTATTATACGAATACAAAGAGAAACACCAAGATTTAATTACACGAAAATAAATAGCAATAAATCGTGTACTTAGAACAATAGCTCGATCACCAAAAGCAATAACATGTGTGCAAAGAACTAGAAATCTTTTTGATACAAAAACTGATGTCTCCCCCAGCATGTGGAAAATGTTTTCCAAAGTCCTATAACTCTGCAGAAAATCGCAGAACTCGAAAAGGAATAAACTATGCACAACTAGGCATGGTGCTGATCAATTCTATGAAATTTCATGAAAATCCAATCAAAGGTTTTTGGGGAAACCCCGCAGACAAATATTTCCATGTAAAAATTTCAAAGTCCCATAACTTTGCAGAAAATCATCAAAACCGGAAAAGGAATAAGATATGCACAACTATGCATGATGCTAATCAATCCTATGGAATTTAATGAACATCCAATTTAAGATTTTGGAGAAAGCCTACGAACAAAATTTCCATGTAAAAATTTCAAAGTCGCATAACTCTGCAGAAAATGGGAGGGAATAACTCCAATGATACTTATGCATAACACTTCCTTCCATCGTGTTCTTTCCATACATGTAATATCAATCCAACAGCATCAGTAGAGTGGGGGTTATTGAGTGCACAAAAATGTAACAAAGGGCAATAACTAAAACAGTAGTGAAGCTAGAGTTATGGCCCTTATACATGACACTTCCTCTCATCATACTCTGTCAATGTAAAAGTTTCAATCAAATGGCTTTAGCCATGTAGGATTTATCGTCCGGACAAGACAATGTTAATAATTGACCTTGAATTGTAAACATGACCTTGAATTGTGACCTTGACCTTTGAAGAATGTTCCTGAATCCCGTTGTTTGCACATCGCCTGGTACATTTGTACCATAGCATTTTGAAATCCTGCCAAGGGTTTAAGAGATATGGAGCGGAGACGAAGGGTATGGCTAAAACATTTGACCTTGAATTGTGACCTTGACGTTTGACCCACGTGCCTGAACAGAACGGTCTGCATATCGCCTTGTTGAGTCGAACATTTGTGCCAAACCATTTTGAAATCCTTCCATATTTGTAAGAGATATGGAGCGGACACGAGTGTGACAGACGGACGGACGGACGTTCTCAAGGATTGAGTGTTATATGCCTATTCTTTTGTTAAAAATAGTCACATAAAATGGAAAGTTAGTCACATAAAAAGACAAAAGATCTTTTGTTCTCAGTGTCATTTAACCATCAATTCGTGTGAGCGGTCGGACGGACGGATAACTCGACCAAAAACAATATGTCTCCCCATTATAAATGGCAGAGACATAGTAAGCAATACCACGATTACCAAGAGCAGAACTACTATTACAATGATCAATATCGTGAGTACCAAGATCATAACTAGAATTACCAAGAGAAGAGCAATATCATGAAAAGCGAGAATAATTTCAGGGTTATCAAGTGAAATACATTGAGTACTTATAGTAATATCATGAGTATCGAAAGCAATTTCACTACCACCGATATCACCAGCACCAAAAACAATACTACTAGCACCAAAAACAATATCACGAGTGCGAAAAGCAATATTACGAGTACTAAGAATATCAGGAGCTATATCACGGGTGCAAAAATAATATCAATAGCTCCGAGAGCAATACAAAGAACGATATAATGAGCACCAAGATTAATATCACGAGTAAAAACAGCAAATATTAAGATCAAGAGCAAAGCCACGAGTAGGAAGAGCAATATCATTAGCATAAATAGCTATATCAATACCACTTAGAGCAATATCATGGGTACTTAAAGCAACATCATGAGTACTTAGAGTATTACCACGAGTACCAAGACTTGTACAAGCGATAAGCGTTGACAACATATATTAAACAAGAAATATCTTTTAAAAAAGATATTCAGCGGCATTCAAATATTTACGTAATGTACAAAACAATAATAATATCAAGTCTCTGTCATATTAACTTCAATGATTGAAGATTCTGATAAGACATGGAATTAGAGCTATGAAGGGTTGCTGGTTATTATACTAGCAGAGAGGCATGCAATGGAAATGACTTGGAGTAGAAGAAGAAGCAATTATTGAAAACTTTTATAGGAAATCACTATTAAAATGTACAATGTCAAAGTAATTTTTAAAACTATCTGAAGTTAGTTCTTCAATTTACCTATTATAAAAATGTACATGAAAGCGCGTATATTTATGTTGATACGAAGATAGCAAATTCAATACACTTTAAAGCATATAGAATTTAGTTTTTGTTTGTGCAGAGTTGGTAATTACTTAAAGAACGGTATTTATCTAGCCTAGATCAACGCATTAATAGGCGTGTGTGCATCATCATTAGTGACACCATTAACTGAATCTACATGTATTTTTAAAACAATATAAAGTTAGCAACCTCAATCTACTTCCACGATCCAAAGCCCCAGGTAATAGAGCCGTAGCAATAGCCTTCATTACGCACTTGTACATAGCTTTATATCACAGAGAGGGAACAAGCAGAGCAATAATGCTGTGGTCGGGGATAGTAATTAATACGATTAATGCCACTACTCTAATATACTAATCAACCTTTCTTCTTTATTTCCTATGGCATTGCCTGTTTCGGCAAACTACCTGTTCGTCAAAGTGGACTTGGTGATCAAATGTGGTATTAAATTGATAGCAAAATGATAATAAAAGTTTTGAAAGTTTAATAGTGTTTTTTGCAAACTGGTTTTAATGCTCAGTAATCATTACCATGAGGTGATAAGAACGATAATGTGTTAAGAACTGATATAAGGTATGGCACCAGTTTGTTGGTATTTTAAAATTTATTATTTATTTATGAATAATAATTATAACTTTTTGTGAGAATTTATTATACTTATATCTTAATGTCTTCTGTACTCTTTGCGTAAGCAAATTTAATTAATACAAAGTTATAGTTGTATTCTCGTGTCGGAAACATGCTACTCTCGCCGATCTGACAACCGCCATTCTGCATGGCAGTATAGTACATGTTATTGACGTGCATTCGTCAGATTAAAAAGGCGTTTATAAATATGACATCCGAAAACAACCAAGGTATACTATTTCTGACATGAAAAGGCTTCGTAGCGTTGGCTTTGGTTTAATATGTGTAAGAAATTCCACAAAATATAGCCATGTGTAAATAATTATTTAACTGCAACAAAAACTGATAAGCTCCAGGGCAGAGCTAAGTTTCGCCCGGAGGTCAGGTCGTAAGTTGAACATTCTTGGCAGAGGACCACAAGGTAAAGCCACACACCAAATATGGACGGTATTGGCCTGATGGTTTCAGAAAAGAAGATCTTTAAAGATTTTCCAATTTAATCCAAATAAGCGGGCCATTTTGGCATGGGGTCATAATTTGAACTGTCTTGGTCGAGGACTATTAAATAATATTACATGTATATAACAAAGGTCTAGGCATTTTAATTTCAGCAAAGAAGATTTTTATGCTGTCTTTCGGTGTCATGCTGTCTTTCGGTGTCTTGGTCGTGGATGCGTCTTGCATGTGGCTTTGCCTGCTTGACTTTACTACTTTTCCATTTTAAAAAGATTTTCCTATGAAAAACCGAACAGCCCTTGGGCAGTGGTAATAATTTGAACAATCTTTGTAGAGGATCATTATAGCATGCTACAAACAAAATATCAAAACTCTAGGTCTATTACAGTTTCAGAGAAGTTTTTTAAACATTTTTCTATGAAAAACTGACAAGCCCCGGGGCAGAGCCATTTTTGGTACTGGGGTCATAATTTGAACAATCTTGAGACCATAATTTATATAACTTTTGTAGAGGACCTGAACATGATGCTATGTGCCAAATATGAAAGCTGAGAACCTTCTAGTTTCAGAGGAGATGATTTTCAAAGTTTTACTATATGTTTCTATTGAACACTTTCAACCCCTGGGGCGGGGCCAATTTTGACACCAGGGGCATTATTTATATAACTTTTGTAGAGGACCTATAGGTGATGCTATGTACCAAAGATGAAAGCTGAGAACCCTGTAGATTCAGAGGAGAAGATTTTTAAAGGTTCTAATTGTTTACGCGGGACGACGGACGACGCACGACGACGGACGACGGACATCAGGCGATCACAAAAGCTCACCCTGAGCACTTTGTGCTCTGGTGAGCTAAAAGTGCAAAAAGAGAAAATTGCAGACTCGGTTTTATTGAGTCTGCACATGAGTAGAAATTAAAAGTGCAACACTACGCATGGACCCTAGCATAGGCTTAAAAGTGTTCAATTTTCAAAACTGATAGCATCAAAACTAATGATCCCAAAGGATAAGAAAATATAAAAACACTGAGAATGAAGTATGGGATAACTTTTTACGGCCGCCACACAAGCACTTAACACCAGTAAAACACTTAATACCAAACTTTAAAGGGCAGGGCTTCACAGGTTTAGAGAATAATATTTTTAAAGCTTTTCCTATGAGAAACTGATAAGCCCAGGGGCGGAGCTTTTTTTGGTCGGGTTCGGCTCAGGTGAGCTAAAAACTACCAAGAAACTCTAAATAAACTGTCGTTCCGATATGCACATCTCCTATTGATGACGTTGCTTAATTTCTACAACATTTCATTGAATGCTGGTGTGAAATAGCTTTCCCTTTTGAGAAATGAGAGCACGAGAAATAGTAATTAAGTTTGAAGCCAAAACAAATTAATGATGAAGTATAAAATAAAATTGTGCGATATCTTTAGTTAGTTTAATAAAGTGATGATAGTTGTTCATTGAGCGTTTGCATAAGATATAGATTAGTATATTTGAAGTCAAAATACTGTTTACTACATGTATTTAAGTTATATCCTACAACAGAATGGGCGACCGTCCGACGTGTGGACGGACAAAGTGACTCCAGTATACACCACTAAACTTCGTTTATGGGTGTATAAAAAGTAATGAATAAAAATGGTCCAGGAATGATGAAATAAAGCCCAGTGGAAGTGACAATACTCTTTATTATGGAAGGAAACATTTAAAACATCTTAGTCATACATATATCTAAGCTGTAAGCTATATATCTAAGCTTAGACAGCTTATATATCTAATCTGTAGTCTGATCTATATACAACAGCTTAGAAGGAAACAGCTTAGTCATACATATAACAATGTGTCATATATAACGATTTAGAGAAAAGCATAAAATTGCAAATAAAATATACAGCTAAAACTCGATATGCTGAACTCTGATCACTGGAATATCAGGTTAACTGAAAGAAAATATTCGGCCTTCCAAAATGTACAATAGAATTGTTCTAAAGTATATTACGTATATCTAGAAACACCTGTTATAATGCCTAGTTTACACATTCCATTTTCTATGTCTGCGATTTTCCTACGAATTTTTTTGGCATCGTAGAAGTCTACGGACTGCGATGTTTTTGTTCACATTGGATATGATCATTGCACGATTAGTTGTGTATACTGCTTGGGGCTTATTCCTACGATGACTGAGCGGCGACTATACGGAGATCGTGCTATTTCCGTGCAGTCGCCTGTATGAGGCAATCATTCAGAGCCTGTGCGGAGTCCATACAGAGCCTTTGCTGGTTCCATACAACGACATGCGGGTTTGTTCCATCTTTTATAGCTAGACAAACTATTAACGCGGGAAATGTCAAATTAATATGTACCAGTCAGAAGTCAGGATGACCGTGCGATGTACGTATGATTTCATGAGTATTACACGGACACTGAGCAGCAGCCTGGCATTGATCTTGTGATGATCGTATGGTTGCCGTACAATTTCTTTGACTACATGCCAACCAAAATTCGGTCATTTCCCGAATGATCCTCGCGCGACCTCTGTACGACGCCCATGCTATAAAGTCGTACGATGCCTGTAACCACGTGTTTACGGGCTGCGGGTTTACGATTTTTGAAAATATGTACATTTTATAATTTTTTTGACAGCAAATAAGTGGGGCTGCGGCGTCCGGGAATCCGTACGAAAATCATACAGCGACCGCCTGCCTCCATACGGAAATGCTCTTACGACGAGTATACGGGCGCTGTAAACACATCACAAGGCAAATGTAAACTAGGCATAACAGCTCAATGCAGGTTGAAAGTAATGATCCTGAAAATTTTCCAGCTTAAATAATCGGATACATTAAACCAGTTATCTCGAAATAATATGGGAGGTGCCTTGAAGTTCCAAGATATCGACATTCAACTATAAATCAATAGCTTATCGCAAACCTAATGAAACATCTACAGTGTGCAACAGAGTAGACAATGAATACATAATTCATATTTACAAAACAACATTTAGATAATCTAGCCTCACTTTTATTATTTATAACCATACACGTGCCTTTAGGACACCACACGTTCTGCCTTTGTCAGACATTTTAAGTTTAACCTTTTACTCCATAGATAGTTAAAGAAATGAACAAAGGATGTTTAGCCTTGGAAGGAACTGCACAATCAGATCTATATCGTTTCATAAGCTAACAGAGCAGACCTGATCAGACAGCTCATACAAGAGGTGTCTGATCTAGATATATTCTGTTTGCAAATGTGGTAAGCAGCATATCTATGGAATAAAGGGTTAACAAATATACTTGATAAGCCAATACTATCATAAACTCAAAGGTACCCAACTTCATATTCTATCATTTGTCCGTATCAATGTTCTATGTCTCTTTATCAGTAATTCAGTCATATCGCGATGACTCTTTGCACGATAATTGATTTTAATCTGCAACAATTGTCATCTGCTTCAATTCTCAAAATAAGATTTCTTTAAAAACAAGAGGGCCATGGTGGCTCTGAAATCGCTCACCAGAGGGAACGATTTTTAAAGTTTTAACTACATGTATATTTCTAAACAAAACTGGACACCTGTTTTGTGGGGTGTTATTTGACCCTTTGTGGATCCAAACTCTGTGCAATACCTGTTGGTCTTAATTCTGTTGAAAAGGGCCAGGAAGCAGTCGATCTTTAATAAACTTTTGGACCTTTAAAACCCTTTCCTTCATATAAATGTGATTTGATGCATTTGCAAACAGAACAGACTCGTGTCAGATGGTTTCTATAGGAGCTGTCTGACCAGGTTGTGCTCTGCCGGCTAATAGAATACTCTTTCCTCCATAAAAACGCCTTTCTACGCCTCTGTAATAGTCACTTCATTAAACCATTGTGATAAATAGAGCATTTGCTCCATATGAGTTAAATGCTCTATTTATCACAATGGTTTCAAATCTACAAAACTTCTGAAATTTTCCCTTTCTCTAATTAACCCTTTCCCTCATATAAACGTGTTTTAACGCATTTGCAAACAAAGTAGACCCAGATTTACCTCTTTGAATAAGAGACAAAATTTCTAACAGAGGACAACCCTATCACTGCTTAGCATGACTTGACTGAAATTAGCACACAGTTTGGATTCTGATCTGACGCATACCGGTATGTAACTTTATATGTGGTTTGTATGGAGCAAATGCTCTATTTATCACAATGGTTTAAATTTACACAATTCTGAAATTTTCCTTTTCTCTAATTAATGCTCCTTATCAGTAGATTTATTCAAAGAGGCAGGGTCTGAAAAAAGCCTTTGTGATAAATAGAGCATTTGCTAACCATTGTGATAAATGAAAGCTCATAGGAGTAAATGTTCTGTTTATCACAATGGTTTCAAATCTACAAAATTCTGAAAGTTTCCTTTTCTATAATTAATGCTCCTTATCAGTAGATTTATTCAAAGAGGTAGGATCTGAAAAAAGCCTTTGTGGTGAATAGAGCATTTGCTAACCATGGTGATAAATAAAATCTCCATAGGAGTAAATGCTCTATTTATCACAATGGTTTCAAATCTACACAATTCTGAAATTTTCCTTTTCTCTAATTAATGCTCCTTATCAGTACATTTATTCAAAGAGGTATAATAGTCACTTTATGAAACCATTGTCATAAATAGAGCATTTGCTCCATAGGAGTAGATGCTCTATTTATCACAATGGTTTCAAATCTACACAATCTGAAATTTTCCAAGAAACAGGATCTGAAAATAGCCTATGAGGGAATGGGTTAAAAACAGTGTGAACAAACAGACACTAATTCTGAAGCATACAACTTCATAGAGTTTTGACCAGGAACTTGCCTCAAGTGATTGTGTAACACAGATGGAGTGTTTACAGTCCTTCTAGCTCAGAGGAACCTTTATAGTGTAAAAGTCAATTTTAAAGTATAACCAACAGGGCAGGGCCAATTTTAACCTCAGAACTATGATATTAACCACTGTCAATAAGGTATACTAAATAAATCTATACACCAAATATCTAAGCTCTGTGACATGTAGTTTTTGACAAGAAGATTTTTGAAGTTTTTCCAATGCCTAACCTAAGTGAGCCCAGCATTCTGCTACTTGTACAGAAAACAAAGTCAGCTAGAGAAAACTGGCCACCCCTGGGACCGTGGCGGGCCCAATTTTGACTCCAGGGACATAATTTATGAAACTTTTGTAGAGGACCTATAGGTGATGCTATATGCCAAAGATGAAAGCTGAGAACCCTGTAGATTCAGAGGAGAAGACTTTTAAAGGTTCAAATTGTTGACGACACACGACAAACGACAAACGACGACAGACATCAGGCAATCACAAAAGCTCACCCTGAGCACTTTGTGCTCTGATGAGCTAAAAATGGTAAAATGTCAAACTGTTTTGATCATGAGGCGCGACAGTATGTGGTCTTGCTCTTTGACTTCACAGATACTTGAAAATGATATGCAACACCCCGCCATGCCTAGACGTACTCACACACCAAATTTGACATTCCTACCTAAAGTAATATAGGAGATATTAAGCTCTGGGCAGACGGATACAAAGACACACACAAACACAGAAAGTTTGATTACAATATGTCACCAAAGCAAGTTTCAGCTGCATAAAAACCTCTTTACATTTTCTGAGAAACATCCGTTAGCACTCTACCCTAAGAAATTTTATTATGATATACACTAGACTGATATACACTGGACTGTTATCAGATGATTGTTCTGATTATTATTATTTACCCTATACCAGATGAATATTCATGAACAAATAATGAAATCATGATTAATAATACGTTATTTTTTTAAACGAAAAAGGAAAATTCGGCCATGGCCTAAACTACAGAATTTAGCCTACGAGTGTACTATTTCATAATAACACATCCTAATCAAAATGCTTGTTTAGAGGAAGTCTATTTGCAAAGATGTTAAAATGTATTACTATCAGTAAAGCATTTACTTTGAAATAAACTATGAGAAACAAGCAAATCTGATTAAAACAAGAGGGCCAGAATGGCCCTGAAGCGCTCACCAGACAATCAGAGTAGAAGATTTTCAAAGTTTTCACTATATGTTTCTATTGAAAACTGCCCACCCCTTGGCGGGACCAATTTTAACCCCAGGGACATAATTTATACAACTTTTGTAGAGGACCTGAACATGATGCTATATGCCAAATATGAAAGCTAAGAACCTTCCAGTTTCAGAGAAGAAGTTTTCACAATTTGTTTCTATTGAAAACTGCCCACCCCTGGGGCGGGGCCAATTTTGAACCCAGGGCCATTATTTATACAACTTTTGTAGAGGACCTGAACATGATGCTCTGTGCCAAATATGAAAGCTGAGAGCCTTCCAGTTTCAGAGGAGAAGATTTTCAAAGTTTTACAATATGTTTCTATTGAAAACTTCCCACTCCTGGGGCGGGGCCAATTTTGACCCCAGGGGCATAATTTATATAAATTTTGTAAAGGACCTAAGGATGATGCTATGTGTCAAAGATGAAAGCTGAGAACCCTGTAGATTCAGAGGAGAAGATTTTTAAAGGTTCAAATTGTTGACGACGAGCGACGCACGATGCACGCCGACGGACGACGGACATCAGGTGATCACAAAAGCTCACCCTAAGCACTTTGTGCTCTGGTGAGCTAATAACATATACAACAAAACTGCCATACTTGTTCAGTATCACTCACCTCAGAATAAGGGCGAGTGATTGATTGTGCAAAGAAGAATATTGATCCAATTGTTTTAAAAATAGCTACATATACAAACTTACAACATGTCAGCCAATAGTTTTAATAAATTATAATCCTTTCAGCAGTCTTGGTAAATAGTAACCTAGAAAATCATACCCTATAACAATATACATAAATTTACATTAACCCAGGTGGTGATGATTACTTGTAACCCTTTCTATATTCTATATGTATTTCAAAATTCAATATCTATTGTAAATTCATGAAAAACAAGATGTGTTTGTGAAACACTATGTCCCCTCGATATGATCTTTGACCCTGAAGGATGACCTTGATCTTGACATGTCGCACCTCAAATTGTGCAGCTTCATGGGGTACACATGCATACCAAATATCAAGTCTGTATCTCTACTGGTTCAAACGTTATGGCCAACATTAAAGTTGGTGACCTTAGACCATGAAGAATGACCTTGACCTTGATATGTCACCCATCAAACTGTGCGGCTTCATTTGATACACATGCATACCAGTATCAAGACAGTTCTACTGGTTCAAACGTTATGACCACTGTTAATGTTGGTGACCTTTGACTTTCAAAGATGACCTTGACATCTCACCCCTCAAACTGTGCAGCCAAATGAGAAACACATGTGACCTTTGACCCTGAAAGATGACATTGATATGTCAATTCAAAACTGTGCAGCTTCATGAGATACACATGTATACCAAATGTCAAGTCTGTATCTCTACTGGTTCAAAGTTATGGCCAATGTTAAAGTCGGTGACCTTTGACCCTGAAATATGACCTTGACCTTGACATGTCACCCCCAAACTGTGCAACTTCATGAGATACACATGTATACCAAATGTCAAGTCTTTATTTCTACTGGTTCAAAAGTTATGTTAAAGTCAGTGACCTTTGACCCTGTAAGATGACCTTGACATGTCACCCCTCAAAATGTGCAGCTTCATGAGATACACATGTATACCAAATATCAAGACTATCTCTATTGGTTCAAAAGTTATGGCCAATTTGAAGTTGGTGACCTTTGACCCTGAAGGATGATCTTGACATGTCACCCCTCAAACTGTGCAGCTTCATGAGATACACAAGCATGCCACATATCAAGTCACTATCTGTACTGGCTCAAGAGTTATGACCAATTTTAAAGTTACAGACAAACAAACAGACAATTTGACCTTTGACCCTAAAGAATAATATTGACCTTGACATGTTACTCCTCAAAATGTGCAGCTTCATGAGATACACAAGCATGCAAATATCAAGTCTCTATCTCTACTGGTCCAAAAGTTATGGCCAATGTTAAAGTCAGTCAGTCAATGTCTCACTATATTCATAGAAGGAAAATTAACCCCACCCAAAACCGTATGAAAATACTCAATGATTTCACAGGAAAAGATCTTTGAAACGTTCACTATACTAGTGTACAAACAATGAATATATCGCAGTTTAACCAACTTCCTGTAAGTAGTTTCAGAAGTTTCTGTCAGTGGTTTCAGAGGAGATTTCATTTAAAGGAAACATAAAAGACCGGCCGGATGGACAGCAGACAGTGGGCGATCACAATAACTCACACTGAAGTGTACCCATGTTAGTCAAAACATGTATATATACAAACTTACAATACACAAAAGGTATGATAATTTATACTGAACAAAATTGTAGAATACTGAGCAGTTAATGCCAATACAATAGAACCCCTCTAAATTTTATTAAAGGACAATTTAGGTATTTGTATTTGTAGGTACGTAACTCATTAATGAAGGAGGATGGTCATACATAAAGCACCTTTGAAGGCTTACTACCTGAATTAAGCCACCACCTGTCTGATATTCTGGTTTTGATACTAATTGTAACGTTCAGTTAAGAAGGGTTTTACTGTACAGTCAGTACTGCAACTCTTACAGAATACACCACAATTCCTGATAACCCTAAGCCTTAGTATTTGAACATCCAATCTCCTCTCATCAACAGTTTGTAAAGCTAACAAATTCAAGTTGTTAACATTTCTATAACTTTAAACTAGACTGGCATAGTAGCAAGTAGGGTAGACCCTGATCAAACAGCTTCTACATGATCTGCACTATTTGCATAAATTTATCTGCCTGACTAAAGTAAATAGGATGGTTCATTTGGACAATGTTTTGGAATTAAATCCAACATTAAGGGTAAAGACAAGAGGGCCAGAATGGCCCTGACATCGCTCACCAGACAATCAGATATGTTTCTATTGAAAACTGACCGTCCCTGGGGCGGTGCCAATTTTGACCCTAGGGACACAATATATAACTTTTGTAGATGTATATAACTTTTGTAAATATGAAGCTATGTGCCAAATATGAAATCGGAGAACATTCCAGTTTCAAAGGAGAAGATTTTCAAAGTTTGCACTATAAAATTGTTTCTATTGAAAACTGACCAACCCTGGGGTGGGGCCTATTTTGACAACAGGGGCATAATTTATATAACTTTTGTAGAGGATCGGAAAATGGTGCTATGAGCCAAATATGAAAGCTGAGAACTCTGTAGATTCAGAAAAGAAGATTTTCAAAGTTTTCACTATACGTTTCTATAGACAAGAGGGCCATTGAAAGTGTTAATTTTTCAGACAAACAAATTACAGATGACAAAAACCCTATCACTGCTGAGCATAATTTGACTGAAAGAAGCACACAGTTTGGATTCTGATCTGACACATATTATATGTAACTTCATATGTGGTTTGTACAAGAGAGTTAATTGTAAGATTGATATGTATTAAATGGGTAGTTTTAATTATGCAAGGCCATACAAAATTCTGACTAAAGAAAATCAACTGACCTCTCAAATAATCAACTGTTCCTCTGAAAAGGTATGTGTACCCTAGTATTCATAACAGATTTTTTGCATTTGAATATTATTATAAATTATTACATAATAATTTCATATTCATAAGTTGAACTTAATATTTTCAAGTTATACAATTTCATGTTAAAAATTATTTCACAATTTATTTAAAATCTTTAATTTGGCATTCTGGAGCCTTTACATGATTTACCCTTCTTCTGAACTGTAGGGCAGGTTATAATGTCATAATGCCAATCACTATTATTAATTAACCCTTCCCTCATATAAATGTGTTTTCACACATTTGAAAATCAGTAGACCAGATCAGATACCTCCTATAGGAGCCATCTGATCAGGGTCTGCTCTGTTTGTTAATGGAATTTGACAGATCTGTTCCTTTAATTTCTAAAATGGCTACAATGTTCTACCTACAATAATCCATTATAACTATTTTGTCTATGAATATTCAGTAGGTTGTGAAATTTGGAAAATAAATGCTACAATGTTTCACCTTCCATACTTCACTTTAACTATTTTGTTCATGAATATGCAATAGGCATTCAAATTAATAATAAACACAGAACAGGCAAAGGGTTAAGATCTCTGTCTACTAGCTACTACCAGCAGTACAGGTGCACTAAAAATAGCCACTCTCTCCCTCTCTGATGCTTGACCTGATGACCTGTTTATGAGACAGTAAAGATAAGATGCTTAAAAGTGCAGTCAGCTTCAAGTTTGCTAGAAAAATTGCCACCCGGGTGTGTAGCCAATTTTGACCACAGGAGCATAATTTATATAACTTTTGTAGAAGTCCTGAAGTTGAAGCTATGTGCCAAAAATGAAAGATGCGGATCTTCTAGTTTTAGAGGAGATGATGTTCAAAGTTCTCACTATATGTTTCTATTGAAAATTGAAAACCCCTTGTGCAGGGCCAATTTTGACCCCAGGGGTATAATTTATATAACTTTTGTAAAGGACCTACAGATGATGCTATGTGCCAAAGATGGAAGCTGAGACCCCTGTAGATTCAGAGGAGAAGAACTTTAAAGGTTCAAATTGTTGACGACGGACGACGAACGACGGACGACGAACGACGCACGACGCACGCCGACGGACGACGGACAACGGGTGATCACAAAAGCTCACCCTGAGCACTTTGTGCTCTGGTGAGCTAAAAACCTGGTGAAAGGTGAAAATCATATCACCATTCTAATCCTGGGAACAGAAAATACTCTTTTATACAGCAAAGTAAAATCCCCTGATCCAGCTGGTCAATGGGTCATATGCATGGCATGTATCCTGTGATTTGGTACACCAGAAAGTCTCCAGTGAGGAGCATTTGAAAAGTTGTGGCAACAGTGGCAGCTCTTCCATACCTCCCTCAATTTCCAAGAAATGGCTATGTGAGACCTTTAAAGGACTCTCCACCTTACTGTACACATTTTTCCAGGTGCAAAGGCCACTCATAAAACGAATTTTGGATGCACTGTTTCGGTATACTGTTCATAGTTTATACACTGTTATAAAGCGCTCCAACTTGTGTTGCGCGTTTCTAAGCAGTGTCCACTTAAGCATGATTGTCTTAGATTTTCTTTAAAAATCAGACAAAAACGCTGACAAATTAAGTTCCGATATTGTTCTTGCATCTTTCTCAATTATTGCTTTCAAAGCATTTGTGTTTTTGTCAGGCACAGCAGTTAGAGGATGCCGAGGACAAGTCTCAGCATAGGTGCTGATTCTTCCGTCAGGTAATGGTACGGTATGGAAGCGCCATGTCCCCTTGCACTTTGTCCAAGTAATACTTTAATTTCTAATACACAGATGCCAAGCAATCCGTGCATATTGCAATACACCTGCTGCTCTTTGCGAAAATTGCAGCTAGATCCACCCATGTTTTCAGCCAATATGATATATTGCATGTTTTTCAACTGCAAATAGAATTTGATTTTGCACGTGAATGTAGTGCCATTTCCGGTCAGTTAGACAGAACCATCAATACTCATTCTTTTCATCAATACTCATTCTATTGATATGCAATACTTGTGGTTGCACGTGCAAATGGTTCACATACTAGACTGTTGCCACTACTTTTCAAATAGCCCTAGTCAGCTATCTGTGGCTCTGGGTATTGAAAACTGACATTAAAAATATCCATGCAACTCATAATAGTTACTATAATAATTTACAACCTTTTACAGCTTTTACAACCGACTTCATAGGTATCTATCTTTACAAAACCGACATCTAGATATACAGAAATGTAATAAATGTACAAAAGAATTAAAAATTCTAGATCTGCACAGATTTTTATCCAACTGAAAGTTGACTTTGCAGTATAATGAATTTACCATACAGTTTCTTCCAAATGTCAAGTATGATAGGTATAAATTATATAACTAACAAAATCTTATTGTAGCGGGTTTCATTACAAAACGAAACAATACATATATTTTGCAATCACAGCCCACCATCGAGTTACCATGGCATTATGGCAACCAACACGTTTGAAAGGTCTGCCATTAAGTCCAGGGTTGACCAATCAGAGGTTCATCACTCCATTGCCAAGGCATCCAATCCACTATCATAAACACCTACGATTAAGTCTGGGGTACCCAACTACCCCATACATATCATAACTGATTTTTATAATGACATTATATACAAAAGAAATTTTGACCATAACAGAAGCCTAGGAATAAATAATATTAGTTCATATGCAAACAGAGAAGATTCTGTCAGAGAGCTCCTTAATGATCTGTCTGAACTGGGTCTGCTCAGCTTGAACATGTGTAAAAGGCATTTATAAATATCAGGTAAAGGGCCACGCAACTCCAATCAACAGACGTTTACAAATTGATATACCAAATATACAGAATAAGGAGAATACAAATAATTTCAACACAAAAACGCAATTATCAACAGTTACTCATGTATGAAAGTGTACCAAATCATACCAACTTCATAGTGTACAAAATAACAGGATACTCCAACGTGTACCAAATCACAGTAGACACCATAGTGTACCAAATCACAGGAGACTTAATAGTGTACCAAAACACAGGAGACGCCATGGTGTACCAAATCACAGGAGACTTCAAAGTGTACCAAATCACAGTAGACGCCATAGTGTACCAAATCACAGGAGACTTCATAGTGTATCATTATCATATTTGATAACACTAAAGTGTACCAAATCCCAAGAGACTTCCTGGTGTCCCAAATCATAGGATACTTTATAGTGTACCAAATCACAGGATACTTCATAGTGTACAAAATCAAACTGTACCAAATCACAGGAGACGTCATAGTGTACCAAAGCATAGGAAGCTTCATAGTGTACCAAATCACAGGAGACGTCATATATTATCATATCCTAGTTGTAACCCTATAAATACTGTACCATTTGAAGCATTTTTATCTATATATCCAGGGCTGTTAATCAGACACATACTGGTTCAATAAAAATCTGTTCTCAGCAAATCCCTATTTTTCTGTAACTCATTAGAATCACTCAGGGGAGGCAATTCTAATGAATTGCAGTAAGACAGGATTTGGCATATAAATATTTAAGATATATTATTTAGATTTGCTAAATATGCTTCTTATTTACAGTCATGCATATCTATTTGATTTCATCTTGGCAGATGAGTGTACATCCATATATATGAGGATATCGGGTATCGATTGGTTGTCTATTATTGTCCATCCTCTGTCACGTCATTTGATGTTGTCTTTCCAAAACCTGAAAATAGAGTTTTCAAATAATTAAAACCAAATCAATTATTTAAGTGTGAAACTAAGACAAAATAATGAGAATAATGACCAAAATGTAATATGTGAAGTTTAAATTTATTGTCATCAGTTGAACAGGACCTATTGGCCGGACAAAAAAAAATGACTCAAAAATACTGAAGCTAGAGCTATGGGCATTATGCATGGCAATTCCTCTCATCAAGCCTGTTCCATGTGTGTAGTTTGAATTTAATATTAAATATTTGAATTTAGTTTCCTTGTGTTGCTGTTCGGGCGAGTGTTTGTTCTGTATGTGGTGTTTCCTGCATGACTCATTTTTGTACTTTAGTGGCATCAGTAAACAGGACTTATTGTTCAGATAAAAACTGATTAAAGGGGATTAACTTCAAAATTATTGAAGCTAGAGTTATGAACCTTGTGCATGGCACTTCCTCTCATTAAGCCTGTTCCATATGTGCAGTATCAATTCAATTGCATCAGTAGAACAGGACTCATTAGCTGGACAAAAACTGAAAAAGGGGAATAACTCCAAAAATATTGAAGCTAGAGTTATGGACCTTGTGCATGACACTTCCTCTCAGCAAGCCTTTTCCATGTGTGAGAATTTTCAGTAAGATTATACCGGTATGTAACATGTAGCAAGACATGTTCTAAACATACATTGTTTGCCAGTGTCCCAATCATGTAAAACTGTTTTCAATAAGGTCATATGTAATATGTAGTGAGCCATGTTCTAGACCTACTGTCTCAAAAATATAAACTGTTTTCAATAAGATTAATATATGTAATATGTAGTGAGTCATATTCTGAACCTACACTGTTTGCAAGTGTCTCAATAATATAAAACTGTTTTCAATAAGATTATATATGTAACATGTTGTGAGACATGTTCTGGACCTACACTGTTTTTGTGTTTACCAGCATTCCCAAGGTTCTATGTCAGTGACACCTCTTCTCTATTCAAGTATACAACTAAACATTCTGAGATAATTCCCTCACTAATGATAGCTTATCTGGCACAAGACGGACTATTGTCATAGTTCTATGTCTTCCATTGTTATAAATCATGCATTATTTAAGCATTACAATATTTCGATGAATGTTTTTCAAAACTACTAGACAAATAATTATTTCAATCAAACTTCACCAGAATGATTTAGACTTGTCCTCTATCAGATTTGTTTTCAAATATAGATCGCACATGTAGGAATCCAGTTGCCTAACAACCAAGTAAAAAGGCTCTGAAATGTTACTCAGAAATTCGTAAGCTATCATGATAATTTTGCAGAAGTAGCTGCATGGTTGCCTACCAAATTCCTTAAAATGATTCATTTCATCTGTCAAACGAGATTACCTTAAGGAAAATTAGCTTCATCCTGATGGTGATGTCTTTTTTTACATAACCAACTTGGTTTTAGCAATTTTGCTATGGGTCAGCAGAAGACTTCTGCTAAATAACATTCAAAGAGTTGAGATTCAAAAAAAAAGACACCAACGAAATTAAAATATTCTGTTTCATTATTCTACACTCTGTTAATCTATCTCGATCTGTTGTATTATACAAGAGGGCCATGATGGCTTTGATATCGCTCACCAGACAATCAGAGGAGAAGATTTTCAATGTTTTCACTTTCTTTCTATAGAAAACTGGCCACCCCTTTTTTACCTTATAGGCATAATTAATATAACATTTGTAGCTCTAGGACAAGATGATGTGAAAGCTTAACCCTTCGCTTGCTATTTGCGTCAATATACCTACATGTAAATAGTGAATACCAAGATGAGACAGTTCCTGCAGGAGCTGTCTCATCTGGGTCTGCACTATTTACAAGTTGATTGTGCAAGCAGTGCATTCCACAGCAGTGATTGCACGGCAGAATACTTTTACACAGTAAATATATAAAAATTATGTTATTATACAACAGGGCATGGGTAAAGAAGGAGAAATGTTTTTTAAAATTCAGCAAGAGAAGGGTTAATACCTTCCAGTTTCAGAGGAATATATTTTCTAAGTAAGTTCTAACAGGAACTGTCTGATATTGGATTACTCTATTTGCAGGGCGTTAACTCTATTTGCAGCTCTACATTAACACTGTACTCCGCAAATACGCCTATATACGCATTTGGAAAAAGAGTAGACCTAGATCAGTCGGTTGCTATTGGAGCTGTCTAATCAGAATCTGCTCTGTTTGCTTATGATATATAATATAGATCTGATTCTAGTGTTAATCAAGACAGAGTTTTTGCTGATTCATAAATCACTATAGAAATTATGTTAACTAAAACACTTACTTAGTCACAGAGGGCCCACTGCAGATGATCTTTTGTTGAATATGGCATAATTCTGGACAATGTGATCTTATTCAACCCAAAAACTGTAAGTGTATATCTCTCATGATACTAGCTTACTAAGCATGAGTGTGCCCTTAAAATGAACTAAATACATGTATGTGAAGTACTGTTTGAGTTATCACGTCACATCAAAAGTGTTGACAAACATTTATGACATTTTGGAGGAATTAATGGCAGATAACTCTAGACATAGTGATCTGATTCAACCCTAAACCTATTGGTGTCTTCCTCTGATGATACAAAGCATATGCCCTTAATATGACACCAATATGTTAAGTACTGTTTGAGTTATTGTGTCACATCAAAAGTGTTGACGGACGGCCGGACAGATGGATGGACAGATAGAAAATGTGAATAATAGTCACTGACCAACAAACGATAATATAAAAGCTGATTAACCCTTTTCCTTCATGCAAATGTGTTTTCACACATTTGCAAACAGAGTAGACCAAGATCATACGGCTCCTATAGGAGTCTACTCTGTTGCTAATGGAATTTGAAAGATATGTGTTTTTACTTTCTAAAATGGCTACTATATTCCACCTTCCAAATTTCTTTATAATTATTTTGTCCATGAATATTCAGTAGGTATTGAAATTTAGAATAAACATAGAACAGGGAAAGGGTTAAAACAGCAGGCTGCTATAGAAAATTGACCACCCCTTGGTTGGGGCCAATTTTAACCCCATAATTGGTATAACTTTGTAGAGACCTGAAACTGATACCATGTTAGTGTTTCCCCCAGGGTCCAATGAGGGCACGGTAATGTCTGTTAAAAAGGGCACTTTTACACGCGACAAACCATCTTATTAGGGCATTGGAATGTTTTGCCTATTTGGAATATTGTTAGTACACTACCTGTGCAAAATATTCATGAAAGCTCAGAACCTTCAAGTTTCAGAGTTTCAAAGTTTTCACTATATGTTTCTATAGAAAATTGAGGCCACCCCTGGGGCTGGGCCAATTTGATCACATTTAGGGCATAATTTATATAACTTTTGTAGAAGACCTATAGATGATGATATGTGCCGAAGATGAAAGCTGAGAATCCTGTAGATTCAGAGAAGATTTTTCAGGTTCAAACTGTTGACGATTGATGAAGCTTGACAAATGCCGACTGAAGACGGACATCATGCGATCACATAGGCTCACCCTGAGCATTATGTGCTCTGGTGAGCTTAAAATATATTTGCTTCACTGGTTTTTAGTACTTTCAATCCTTTGATTGCAATTCATAGATCTATTATGATTTCATAAGTAAACAGATCCAATGCTCATATGGTATACAGGAGCTGTTTGAGCTGGGTCTACTTTGTTTGCAAAATTGGGAAGATTTTTTTGTGAAATGTCTATATCCATTATCAAATATGTATTTTTTGTTAGTAACTTACTTTTGTATAATATGTACATTATATGTTATTACCTAACCCTATAATTCTAAAACACATTCCTGCCACTTTTATTAAAAGGTTATTACAGGGATCTACACTAATCAGTACTATCTAACAGCATAGACCCTGCTCAGTACTGTCTTACACTGTGGAGTGAAGACCCTAATTAGTACAAACAGTAGAGACTCTAATTAGTACTTTCTTACAGTGTAGACCATAATTAGTACTTCTAACAGTGTAGATCCTCAATTAGTACTTTCTAACAGTGTAGACCCTAATTAGAACTGACTAACAGTGTAGACACTAATTAGTACTTTCGAACAGTGTATACCCTTAATAGTACTGTCTAGCAGCATAGACCCTAATTAGTACTTTCTAACAGTGTAGATCCTAATAATTACTGTCTAACAGTGTAGACCCTATTTTGACTACCTAACGGTATAGATCCTGATTAGTACTGTCTAACAGTGTAGACTCTAATTTGTACTAACAGTGCAGATCCTAATTTGTTTCTCGCTGTCTAACAGTTTGGACCTTAATTTGCACTGACTGATGGTGAAGACCCTGATCAATACTGTTTAACAGTGAAAATGCTAAATAGTACAATGGAACAACGTAGATAAGTAATTTCTAGCAGTGCAGACCCTAATTAGTACATTCAAACAGTGTACACCCTAATGCCTTACAGTGTAGACACAAATTAGAACTATCTAACAGACTGTAGACCCGTATCAGTACTGCCTAATAGTATAGACCCTAATTAGTACAGTCTTGCAGTGTAGACGTTAATTATTACTGTCTAATAGTGTAGACCCTGATCAGCACTGTTAGACAGTGTAGACCCTGATCAGTAATATCTAATAGTGTAGACCCTGATCAGTAATGTCTAAAAGTGTAGACCGTGTTCAGTAAATTATTGTCAAACAGTGTTGACCCTGACCAGTACTATATAACAGTGTAGACCCTGATCAGTACTGTCTAATAGTGTAGACCCTGATCAGTAATGTCTTACAGTGTAGACCCTGATCAGTACTGTTAGACAGTGTAGACCCTGATCAGTAATGTCTAATAGTGTAGACCCTGATCAGTAATGTCTAATAGTGTAGACCGTGTTCAGTAAATTATTGTCAAACAGTGTTGACCCTGACCAGTACTATATAACAGTGTAGACCCTGATCAGTACTGTCTAATAGTGTAGACCCTGATCAGTAATGTCTTACAGTGTAGACCCTGATCAGTAATGTCTTACAGTGTAGACCCTGATCAGTACTGTTAGACAGTGTAGACCCTGATCAGTAATGTCTAATAGTGTAGACCCTGATCAGTAATGTCTAATAGTGTAGACCCTGATCAGTAATGTCTAATAGTGTAGACCCTGACCAGTACTATACAACAGTGTAGACCCTAATTAGTACTATCTAAGAGTTTAGATAATGACCAGTACTGTCAGAAAGTGTAGATCCTAATTAGTACTGACTTACAGTGTAGATCCTGATTAGATCTGTTCAGTAATGCACAGAGGTCTGGACCGCTTCATGGAAGTCTATATGTACTATATAATATACTACATATAGACCCCCATGAAGCGGTCCAGACCCCTGTGAAGTAATGTAGACCTTGATTAGTACTGCAAAACAGAGTAGACACTGACCAATACTGTCTAACTGTGTGGAACTGTCAATTAGTACCGTCAAACAATGTAGATCCTAATTACCAGTGTAGAGCATTATAACAAAACAGACAAATAATATAGACACTCAGACAAACCTGACAAACAGTGTAGACCCTAATTAGTACTGAAAAAAACTGCATACCCTGATCCGTCCTGTCAACTAGTGTAGACCCTGATTCGTACTGTCAAGTAGTGCAGACCTTGATCAGTACTGTCGAATAGTGTAGACCTTCATCAGTACTGTCAAATAGTGCAGACCTTGATCAGTACTGTCGAATAGTGTAATAATAGCAAATTCATGCCTTGATTTAGACAAATAGATTGGTCTAGATTACGTTTGATTGGAAATCTATTTACGGTTTGGCCTACTTTGTTAGCCATTGCCCTATTTCGGCTAGATTTAAAAAACAATATTCCATAATTTTTAGTTTTGCTCAAGTATATTTGTCACATCTTACCGGATAGCGTAAATGGACGTCAAACGGATATAAATTGGGCAGAAAGTTATCCAGTGGTGAAATTCACCCCCTCTGCTGTTCGATGCCCTCGCATTTGGTGTATGGAGCGCATAAAACACACAGTGACCGCTCGACTACACCAGGACATGTACAGGAAAATTAACAGCCAATTAACGAACATCTGTGACATAAATATATAATATATATATGATATAAGGAAAGTGCAACGCATGAGAAACTGACAAGATGTTCATCATATGACATTGTCTGCCACCCCTCCGGTTGATCCGTTGCATGTAAGGTAGTAGTCCAGCCGGGAATCAGGTCCATCGGACATCAACGGATGCAAACCGGACAAGTTCAGGAGAAGGAACACACGAACAGAAGGACCGCATGAGTTCCAAACAAACCGCATGCCAATGCATAGATACCGTCTGTCCAGCAGATGCCTTTGTCCGTTCTGAGTTTTCAGCATGTTCAAAACTGTCCTCCGGACTGCACGGACCTTGCCAGACAAAAAGCGCACATGCCGAATGAGAAGCGAACAGGGAACGCATGCGAACGGATTAAAACTTCTAATATCCGTTTGACGTCCGTTAATGCTATCAGGTAAGGTGTGATACAAATTACACTTCAGGCTATGAGAACGGTTAAGTCAATGTAAACTGAATCAGTTTGGCATGCGTACTGGGTAAATTCTTGATTGACAGTCCCCAGACCCAACTCTACGTCAAGTGAACATTTACTATTTACAGCCACTGCTAGCAGTCATACATTCTGTGTAGACGTGTTGTACACACCAGGATCAGCGATATCTCATCTTTTTAGAGATTTTTCAAATACACTTTTGTTTATTGGTATGTATCCAGTGAGCACTTAAAGATGTTTATAAAAAATACTTCTGAAACATGAACAAAATTCAAAGACTGTAAATATGTTACGCACTGGTCAAACAAATTGTATGCATACGTACATCGACCCAGGGGTCATAATTTGAACAATCTTTGTAGAGGACCATTAGATCTTGCTACACACCATTACCAAATATCAAAGCTCTATTCTTTACATTTTCAGAAGATTTTCCTATGAAAAACTGATAAGCCCTTGAGCGGGGCCATTTTCGACCCAGGGGTTATAATTTGAACAATCTTTGTAAAAGACTATTAGATCATGCTACATATACCAACTATCAAAGGTCAAGGCCTTACAGTTTCAGAGAAGAAGATTTTTAAAGATTTTCCTATGAAAAACTGATAAGCCCTCGAGCGGGGCCATTTTCAACCCAGGGGTTATGATTTGAACAATCTTTGTAAAAGACTATTAGATTTTGCTACATATACCAAATATCAAAGGTCAGGGCCTTACAGTTTCAGAGAAGAAGATTTTTAAAGATTTTCCTGTAAACAAGAGGGCCAGAATGGCCCTGAAGCGCTCACCAGACAACCAGAGGAGAAGATTTTCAAAGTTTTCACTATATGTTTCTATAGAAAACTAGCCGGCCCTGGGGCGGGCCAATTTTGACCCCAGGGAAATAATTTAGAAAAACTTGTAGGGGACCTGAACATGATGCTATGTGCCAAATATGAAAGCTGAGACTAACCTTCCAGTTTCAGAAGAGGATTTTCAAAGTTTTCTCAATATGTTTCTGTTGAAAACTGCCCACCCCTGTGGCAGGGCCAATTTTGACACTAGGGCCATAATTTATACAATTTTAAAGAGGACCTGAACATGATGCTCTGTGCCAAATATGAAAGCTGAGAGCCTTCCAGTCTCAGAGAAGAAGATTTTCAAAGATTTCACTATTTGTTTCTATTGAAACTTGTCCACCCCTGGGGCAGGGCCAATTTTGACCCTGGGGCCATAATTAATATAACTTTAGTAGACGACCTGAACATGATGCTATGTGCCAAATATGAAAGCTGAGCGCCTTCCAGTTTCAGAGAAGAAGATTTTCAAAGATTTCACAATTTGTTTCTATTGAAAACTGCCCACCCCTGGGGCGTGGCCAATTTTGACCCCGGGGCCATACATTATATAACTTTTGTAGAGCACCTGAACATGATGCTATGTGCCAAATATGAAAGCTGAGAACCTTCCAGTTTCAGAGAAGAAGATTTTCAAAGGTTTCACTATGTGTTTCTATTGAAAACTGCCCACCCCTGGGGCGGGGCCAATTTTGACCCTGGGGCCATAATTTATATAACTTTTGTAGAGGACCTGAACATGATGCTATGTGCCAAATATGAAAGCTGAGAACCATCCAGTTTCAGAGAGGAAGATTTTCAAAGTTTGCACTATATGATTCTATTGAAAACTGCCCACCCCTGGGGCGGTGCCAATTTTGACCCCAGGGCCATAATTTATATAACTTTTGTAGAGCACCTGAACATGATGCTATGTGCCAATTATGAAAGCTGAGAACCTTCTGGTTTCAGAGAAGAAGATTTTAAAGTTTTACTATATGTTTCTATTGAAAACAAGGCACCCCTGGGGCGGGGTCAATTTTGACCCCAGGGGCATAATTTATATAACTTTTGTAGAGGACCTGAATATGATGCTATGTGCCAAAGATGAAAGTTGAGATCCTTGTAGATTCAGAGGAGAAGATTTTTAAAGGTTCAAATTGTTGACGACGGACGACGAACGACGCACGACGCACGCCGCACGCCGACGGACAACAGGCGATCACAAAAGCTCACCCTGAGCACTTTGTGCTCTGGTGAGCTAAAAATAATTGATAAGCCCTTGTGAGGGGCCATTTTTGGTCCAGGTCATAATTTGAACAATCTCCGTAAAGGACCATTTGATCATGCTACATGGCAAATAGCAAAGGTCTAGGCTTTACAGTTTCATAGAATATTTTTGAAGATTTTCCTATAAAAACAGTAACTGATAAGCCCTTCGGCGGGGCCATTTTTGGTCCGTGAGTCATAATTTGAACAATCTTTGTAGAGGACCATTAGATCATGCTACATACCAAATATCAAAGGTCTATGCCTTACAGTTTCAGAGCAAAGGTGCCCGACGCATGCTTGGACTCACCCATAGCCAACCCCCCCCCACCCCCAAAAAAAAAAAATGTGATCGAAGTGTGTTCAACTGGCCTAAAACTATCTATTTGAACCTTTAACTACCTCGATAAACAAGAAAAACACGATCCGGAAAAAAATTTCCTTTCGGGTCTATATATGTATTGAAAGGTATCTAACTACGCCAGATCAACGGCGGAAAATACAACAGTCATGTTTTTCAAAGTCTTACAGCAAAGCCAGTTCAGCACCGATTTCAATCATTTTGGTCTTGATCCGTTCCAAATTCCATATTTTAAGCGGCACAGTTAGTGCTTTCCTTAAATATTGCTCCGTCTTGTCGCTGCAAGACCGCGAATTTGGAAAAACGCTAGAGCGAAACGATGTGACTCCCGCCTGGATGCATAGACGTATATAAGGGGATCTGTATTAGTTAATCTTTTCAACAAAAACAGGAATTATGGTGAAACACTATCGAAAAACATTAAATTCACCGCAATTAAAACGGCGCTTACTATTTCCAGTCTGCTACGAGGAGCCAGTTTTCTTTCCCCAACTTTCTTTTTGAACGGATGCGACCATTTTGCTGTGACCCGGCTCATAAACTATTAGATATGCAAATTGACTACTACTTCCGGGCCACAGCGAAATGGCCATCTCCGTTCAAAACGAAAGTAGGAGAAAGAAAACTGGCGTCTCATATCAGACTGGAAATAGTCAACATCGTTTTAATAGCGGTGAGTTGAATGTTTTTCGAATGTGGTTCCGCATAATTCGCGTTTTTGTTGAAAAGTTAAACGAATACAGATCCCCCTATATACTTCTATGCATCCTGGTGGGAGTCACATCGTTTCGCTCTAGCGTTTTTTCAAATTCGCGGTCTTGCAGCGACAAGACGGAGCAATATTTAAGAAAAGAATTAACTGTGTCGCTTAATATATGGAATTTGGAACGGACCAAGACCAAAATGATTGAAATCGGTGTTGAATTGGCTTTGCTGTAAGACTTTGAAAAACATGACTGTTGAATTTTCCGCCGTTGATCTGGCGTAGTTAGATACCTTTCAATACATATATAGACCCGAAAAGAAATTTTTTCCGGGTCGTGTTTTTCTTGTTTTTTTCGTAATGGTTTAGGGTTTAGATAGATAGTTTTAGGCTAGTTGAACATACTTAGATCATTTTTTTATTTTTTATTTTTTATTTTTTTTTTGGGGGGGGGGGGGGGGGGGTCTATGGGTGAGTCCAAGCATGCGTCGGACACCTTTGTTTCAGAGAAGATATTTTTTTTAAAGATTTTCCTATAAAAAACTGATAAGCCCTTTGGCGGGGTCATTTTTGGGCCTAGGTCATAATTTGAACAAACTTTGTAGAGGACCATTAGATCATGCTACATACCAAATATCAAAGGTCTAGGCCTTACAGTTTCAGAGAAGAAGATTTTCCTATGAAAAACTGATAAACCCTTGGGCGAGGCAATTTTTGGTCTGGGGGTCATAATGTGAACGATAATTTGATCCCGCTAGCCACTGATGCTACTGACAAAATTTGGTTAAAATCGGCTTAGCGGTTTCAGAGATGTCATTTGAAAATGTGGACGGACGCCAGACGCCGGATGCCGGACGGATCGCTGTCACAATATCTCATTCCGAGCCTTTGGCTCAGGTGAGCTAATAAATACAAGTAAAGTACCTATAGGCTGGGTCCTAGTAGTGGTTACCGTAGCATCCCCCAAGACTTTTTTACATGGGTACCAAATTGTTCGTTGGGGTCCTCAGAATACATTTTGAGCATGCCCCCAAAAATAAGTTTGTCCCAGCTATGTTTCATTTAACGGTTTCCATGGTAACCCAAGGTTATTTTCGAAACTACCTTGGTTCAGAATATGTGTCATAACTTTGCTTTAAGAAGCAATAGAAGGACAAAACAAGTACTAAAGTAAAGCAGAGACATATAGCTTGAATATGATATATGATTTAATTTATATTCATAAATACATTCGTATGAATATCAATGAGGAATTAAAATATGTGTTTTTTAGAAAAAAAAAGGAGTTTGTTGTTTAGTCTGATAGGCTTATTAATGCACAGAAATTATTGAATTTTGGTTTAAGTTGTTTGTTGGGGTCCCCAGAATACATTTTGAGTATTTCCCCAATTTTTTTTGTCCCATCTATGTTTTATTTAACGGTTTCCATGGTAACCCGAGATAAATTTCGAAACATCCTTGGTTCAGAAAATGCGTAACAACTTTGCTTTTAGGGGCAATAGAAGGACAACACAAGTACCAAAGTAAAGCAGAGACACATACCTTGAATATGATATATGTTTTAATTAATATTCATAAATGCATTCTTATGAATATTAATGAGAAAGTAACAAAATGCTTTCTTTTAGAAAAAGGGAGTTTGTTGTTTAGGTCTGATGGGCTAATTAATGCACAGAAATTATTGAATTAAGGTAAAAATTGTTCTTTGGGGTCACCAGAACACATTTTGAGCATGCCCCCTGAGTAATTTTGTCCCATCTATGTTTTATTGAACGGTTCCATGGTAACCCGAGGTAAATTTTGAAACATCATTAGTTCAGAAAATGCGTAATAACTTTGCTTTTAGAGGCAATAAAAGGACAAAACAAAAACAAAAGTAAACAGAGACATATAACTTGATTATGATATATAATTTTAATAATGTTCATATATGATTGCTTATGAATATTAATGAGGAAGTATAGAAAATTCGCTTTTTTAGAAAAAGGAGTTTGTTGTGTAGTCTTAGAGGCCTATTGATGCACAAAAACTATTGAATTAATGTTTAAATTGTTCGTTGGGGTCCGCAGAACATAACTTGAGCATTCCCCCCAAAAAATTGTGTCCCAGTTATGCTCTTTTAACTAGTTTTCCATGGTAACCCGAGGTTATTTTCGAAACTACCTTGGTTCAGAAAATGTGTCATAACTTTGCTTTTAGAAGCAATAGAAGGACAAAACAAGTACTAAAGTAAAGCAGAGACATATAGTTTGAATATGATATATGATTTAATTTATATTCATAAATGCATTCTTATGTATATTAATGAGGAAGTAAAAAATGGGGGTTTTTTTAGAAAAAAGGAGTTCAAAAATTTCGAAACACCCGTGCTTAAAAAAGTGGTCATAACTTTGCTTTTAGAGGCAAAAGAAGGACAAAACAAGAATTTAATAAAGCAAAGACATATAACTTGAATATGATAAGTAATTTAACTATTCTTCATAAGTGTATTCTTATGAATATTAATGAGGAAGTAAAACGATCCGGTTTTTGTTTAGAAAAAAGGAGTTCATTGTTTAGTCTTAGAGGCCTGTTAATAAACAAGAGTTATTGAATTCATGTTTGAATGTTTTCATGTGATCATACAAGGAAAATAAACTATCTTTGTTCAGGTAATATTTCTATAAAGCATGCATATTTCAGCTTTTTTGCATATAATGTGTGCAAAGGAATAAGCACTTTTCTATGAGCATTGTATTTAGTATTATTTTGAGTATAATATCTTTTCTGTGATTTATTCCGAAACGCATGTAAAATACCAAAAACAAATTGTACCAAAACAGACGAGAGCAGAGGATCATTACTTTGTGTATGTAATTGATTTGTTCATGTCTTTTGAATATAAATGCCATATTATGAATATTAATGAGATGTAAAAATAAACACACTTAAATCAGCTGTTCTTATCTGTTATTTACTTAAAATCTAAAAATTTAAGGTTATTTAGTAGAACCCCCTCTCTCTCTGGAGAGAGGAGGCTGTCGACCCAGAGGGACACGATAGCCCTCCTCTACAATAGAGAGGGTCAAAGGGTCCTGAGTGATAGCGCGCAACATTGATGAAGGGGCGGATCGGAAGGGGCAGAAAGCGTGTGTCCCTAGGGCTGGGGCCTAGAAGGCCCAGAACCCCTAGGGCGGGAAGGGAAGGAACCCTGAGATGCCAGTCCTGAGTTAGGGGGAAAAGGGAAGGGTCATAACCGGCTCTTTGCCGGCCCCGCTGAGAGGCAGAATAGGGTCTAGTTGTCTTATCTTTTTTGGGAGGTCCCGTAAGAGGCTTACATTCAACCTTAGGATCTTTAAAAACAAAACACAGACCCGAAGCGGATGGGTTCCTGGTAGAAGCCCTGTCAGCTCTTTCTCCTTAACATTGCCACCGAAAAGTAGTTCGGAGGCAAGGAGATACGCCCACAGCTCATCCTTCGACTTGTCCTGCAGACTAGAGGAAGGTGTCACGGCGACCGCGGAGCATATTCGCTGTCAATTTGAGCCATTGACCCAAGGCCAGTTGGGTCGAACGGCCTAGATGGTATGAACGGCACTTAGTAACTTCGGATTAAAGCTCCACAGAGAAGGCCGCAGATAGGAGGTCAATGTTTGAAGCGAACCCAATCTGTTGCATGCAACTCCCGATGCTAAAGAAGTAAATGAGAGAGAGAAAGAAATCGGGAGAGGAAGACCTAATGCCCGCCCTTGGGCTGTCAGAATCAAGCGAGGGGATCTGATAAAACATCCCAGGTCGATTTTCAATTGAAGCCAGGGAGTCCTTGCCCGTAAGAGTTTAGTGGACATGATCCACCCAGTTGCCGGGCTGGCACAAAAATCTTCGTCCAGGTCAGGCAAATGGGAAAGAAGTCCCATGGAAGGAGAAAGAGACTCCCTAGATTTAATTAGGTTAGGGAGGTCAACTTTTCGACTGACACTAGCACAGAAGAGGATAGAGGACCCCTGTGAATAAGATTCAGGGGTCTAGGGCAGACAGAGGGTAGGAGGATTCTAAAACAATCTTCACACACCTTCTCAATAGATAGAAAAATATTGATGTTCAGAATCATCTATGGACGAAGAGGACTAATCCCCGTCTAAATCTGTGTGAGAGGCTTCCACAGATTCTGATCCCTTAAAAATAGGACCATCCCTTGGAGCCATAATGGACAAAGTGTCTTCCAGCTCTCCCTCAGAATCCGCCCTGGTGAACGCCACGGATGGCAGCACCCTGGAGGAGTGGGACCCGCCACAGACATAGAAGTGTGGACTGTGGGTTCACGTGAGAGCTATTCTTCCTCTAGGGATGAAGACACAACATACCCTGAGTGGGGTGTAAGCCAGAACGGGCTTGGCGGGGGTTGGGGGGAGCCGAGAGGAAAGGGGAATGGGGATCACTGAGGGGGAGTCCCATTACCTTGCTTGTCGCCAGTAAGGTGAAGCTTGCTGGTTCCCAGAATGAGTGTCGGCTAGCGAGAGCGACCAGCAGGCGAATCTGAGGAGGAAGAGTGATGTTTTTGCATAGAAGAGTAATGGTAAGACCTCGATCTGCGCCTGCAATGAGAGCGGTGCGAGTGCCGGTTTCCATTAGAAGAATAAGAAGGTTTTTTACGCCTCATTCGGGGTGGGGTGGGATGGGGGCTGGGGAGTATGAAGTGTAGGCTACTCAGAAGATGAAGAGTAATTGCAGGGTCTAGACAACCAAGAACATCTAGACTTAGCCAGAGCAGCTTCCTGTTGACTTTCACCACTGTAATGCGGTGTAGAGACAGAATGCCTAGTAGAAAAGATTGTACTGGTAGATTTACCGGTCCACTTTGGTATCCCGGTCCAAAGGACCGGACCGGGACACCGGATGCCTATTGGAGAGCAAACTTAGGACACCGGGCCAAAGAATACACAGAGACATCTTTGGGCCGGATCTCGGTAGACCAGTCTGCTGGTGACATCGTGAAACGGAAGCTCTAACACCAGGACACCGGGGACAGGTGACAGATAACTAGTAAATATTGCAATATAATAGAAAAACTTACTTTCCTACAACAGTTTACATTCTCATTAATATCCATGATTTTGAAAATAATATTCATTATCTACATATTTATATACATGAACATCAATATCTCTGTTTCAGTCAGTATCAAGCTCTGTACTGGTTAACTAAAATAATCTCAGATAAAAAGAACAGCTCATTCAAGTGTGTTTATTATTACATCTCATTCATATTCATAAATATGCATTAATATTCATGAACCCAAAGTAATGACCCTCTGCTCTTGTCAATCTGTGTTCAATATCTTTTATTTTACGTAAAATAAATAATAGAAAAGATAGTGCACTCGAAACAATGCTACATATAGCACTTACAGGTATGTTAAATTGTTAATACGCACGTTATATGCAAATAAGCTTAACTATACATGTTTTTAAGAAATATTACATGAACCAAAGATGTTTTTTCTTTGTATGATGATACTAAAACATTTAAACCTGCATTCAGTAACTCTGTATATTATTAGGTCTCTCAAATTAAAAACAAACTTGTTTTACTAAAAACGCATCTTTTACTTCCTCGTTAATATTCATAAGAATGCATAATGAGTATTAATAGAATTACATATCGTAATCAAGCTATATGTCTCTGCTTTACTTTGGATCTTGTTTTGTCCTTCTATTGCCTCTAAAAGCTAAGTTATGACGCATTTTCTTAATCAAGATAGTTTCGAAATTTACCTCGGGTTACCAAGGAAAGCGTTGAATAAAACATAGCTGGGTCACAATTATTTTGGGGGAATGCTCAAAAAGTGTTCTGAGGACCCATCGAACAATTTAAACCTGAATTCAGTAATATATGTGCATTTATAGGCCTCTAAGACTAAACAACAAGTTCCTTTTTCTAAAAAGGCGGATTTTTTTACTTCCTCATTTATATTCATAAGAATGCATTTATGAATGTTGATAAAATCATATTCAAGCTATATGTCTCTATATGTCTCTGCTTTACTTTGGTACTTGTTTTGTCCTTCTATTGCCTCTAAAAGCAAAGTTATTACGCATTTTCTGAACCAATGATGTTTCGAAATTTACCTCGGGTTACGATGGAAACCATTTAAAAGCATTTCGAAAGGAATGTTGACCCATTAACCCCATGCTGTGTATTTTGGAAGCTGACTGTAAGACATCTGATACACAAACTGATAAGGCGGGCTACCATCACAGAGGATCAATGTATAATTGCATAACTTTATCTCTTATGGCTATGGACCCTGACTGGACACTGCAGGAGCACAGCTGGATACTGTGTATATAGGGGGGGGGGGGGGGGGGGGGTCACTTATATAAGGGGCTTTGAAATGCCTTTAATAAAACATAGATGGGACAAAATTATTTCGGGAAATACTCAAAATGTATTCTGAGGAACCCAACGAACAATTTAAACCTAAATTTCTGTGCATTAATAAGCCTATCAGACTAAACAACTCCTTTTTTCTAAAATAAACACATTTTTTACTTCCTCATTAATATTCATAAGAATGCATTTATGCATAGTAATTAAATCATATATCATATTTAAGCTATATGTCTCTGCTTTACTTTAGTACTTGTTTTGTCCTTCTATTGTTTCTAAAAGCAAAGTTATGACACATTTTCTGAACCAAGGTAGTTTCGAAAATAACCTTGGGTTACCATGGAAACCGTTAAATAAAACATAGCTGGGACAAACTTATTTTTGGGGGCATGCCCAAAATGTGTTCTGAGGACCCCAACTAACAATTTGGTACCCATGAAAAAAGTCTAGGGGGATGCTACGGTAACCACTACTAGGACCCAGCCTACGAGTTATAGTCTTCTTTTAGTCCGAAGGACCGCTCAGCCGACTGTACATTTGCTCCCCCGTAATTGAGTCATTCGCTTTCAATATTGAGCACTGCTAACATATGGCGGAATCATGCAGCCGTAGTATGTAACGGCTAGTGACCCTCACAGGTACCCGTTAATGATTTTAACCCTTGGGTGGAGAGGAGGAGCGGATGGGAGACACTGAAAAGCGTCTCTGAAATTTCCGGTAGGGACCGGGATTTGAACCCCGGTACTCAAGTGTGTTACCATTAGACCACCGCACACCACAAATAAATAATACATAACCCGGCCATATTTAGCATTTATACAAAATCAAATTAGCCTGTCAATTAAATAAAAATTTAAATGTGATTTTTAAGATAATAATTTGGTAATGTGATCTTTTTTTCTTTTTTTAGGGGGGGGGGGGGGGGGGGGGGGTGTTATCGTGGACTAGGTAAATAGTGTAGATCCAGTCCATTCATCATGTTTTCTATGCAGTCATTGTTGCCTGACCATGATTATATATATATACACATAATTATACACTGCTTGACATCCTTCAGTATCTGCTGTTTGACATTAATTGTTCAATCTGATCCATTAATGTAAATATATATAGAATATATATAATAACATCTATACACTGTTTAGATAGTCCCTACATTTGTTCTCCAATATAAGGTAGCTCGATCAGCTCACAGTCTCAAAATATAAGCTGAAGTGACATTGATGATTGACTGTAAAGTTAGACAATAAAGCATGGTCGTTTCTTTGTTTATAATTACAGACAGAAGGGTAGGTCCAATGCAGGTGCGGATCCAGCATTTCAGATTAAAGGGGGGGATTTGGAAAGGGGGAGGGGGTGCATAGACTTTTATGTTTGATGACATATAACTAAGCGTAATTGGGTGAGGGAAATTAAACACTCAGATTAAATCATTGTTTTATTGATTTTTAATTAGTAGATCTAGATCTAAAATATTACTAAAAAAGTTTGGTTTGGGCAATTTTAGATGGGGGAGGGGCGTCGGCCACCTCTAAATCCGCGCCTGCAATGTACTAGAGATCCCACTTTCATGATGTTTTAACATACGTTTAGATACCCACAATATGAGACATAAATCATGAATACATATATTATAATATTAGTAAAGTTTGGATTTATTTCCAATTTCCCTTAATTTTTACACCGCGTGTGTCACTCTTTCTTAAAAAACATGTACCTATGCAAACATTAATACATCATCAGAAAGACAATTTAGTTTCCTCTTACACTGAAACCTTTAGAAGTTCTTTAATGATAAAATAAATAAAAAATAAAAAAAAATGAAATGAAATGTTAAAATGATATGTCAGACCTGTTTCAAATCAGCATAATATTAATATATGTGAAATAACCTGCAATGTATGAAGATAGTGCAGACCTAGTGTATGGTTATCAAATAAACTGACAAAGTATGGCCAAGTATGGGTATGGGTGGGGTAAATGTACACTTCTATAACAGGTTACTGGTAAAGGGTTAACCCTTTCCTTCATATATATAAATACTCTTTCATGCCTTTGCAAACAGAGTAGACCCAGATCAGACAGCTCCCGGAAGAGCCGTCTGATCAGGGTCTGCTCTGCTTGCTTAGGAAGTTACGTAAATCTGTCATGCAACAGTAAATTTCTACCAATACAATAATTAACACTCCTGTGTACAAATGTAATTATTAAAACTTCAGCTAATAAATATTCATGATGACCTTATTTCTCTCACAAATATTCAACAGGTAAAGGGATAAACGAACCACAATGGTACTAATACTGTATGTAATAACGACTGTTTACATAAAACATTTATAACACAACACAACATGAATGTCCAAATTTATAAATTTATCTTCATACAAAATGAGCCAAACAGTTCAGATTCTGAAAAGAAATTGTGCATTGTGTCTGATTTGGATCGAAACAGTTTGTAAAATTGCCAATGAAGTTTTAAATACGACAATATTTTAAAAGAACAAGAGGGCCTGAAAGGCCCTGACATCGCTCACCAGACAATCAGAGGAGAAGATTTTCAAAGTTTTCACTATGTGTTTCTATAGAAACTACCCGGCCCTGGGGCGGGCAAATTTTGACCCAAGGGGCATAATTTATATAACTTTTGTAAAGGACCTCACATGAAAAATTAATCTATACATGTACTTATGATATTCAAAATTTCAGATATTTTCATTACACCTTCATGAGTTATTATTATTCATATCTTAATTTATTTTCAACCCTTCCCCTTTCTATGTTTATTCAAAATTTAAATATCTACTGAATATTCATGGACAAAATAGTTATAATGAAATATGGAAGGTGGGACGGTGTAGCCATTTTAGAAAGTAAAGAAGCATCTTTAATATTCCAATAACAAACAGAGCGGACCCTGATCAGACAGCTGCTATAGGAGCCATCTGATCTGGGTCTGCTCTGTTTGCAAATGTGTGAAAAGGTGTTAACATGAGGGAAAGGATTAGTAAACATATTATAAGTATATTGTACACAAAATGAAAATAATGTAATGCAATTTGCACTATATCATATCATAAGCAAACAGCAGATTGAACAGATGGCTACTACATAAATCTTCTAATCAGGGTCTACTCTGTTTGCAAAGGTGTAGAAAGGCCTATTAATGGAGTGAAAGTACTGCAGATCTACTAACAACAAAGGAGGCAATCCAGTTGTTATCAAAAAGGGAGATAACCTACCTTTAAATGTATGCTAAAAATAGACACCAGTAAATGTTTAATTAGAGATATGCCTGTCTCCCTTAATTGGCTTGCAACTGCAAGCTTGCTGCAAACTTAATCCTAGCCATTTGTTTTTTAATGAGCTTGCGATTTAGGTTTGGATTGGCCAGTATTTAGCCCTGGTTATATACAAGTTTAGTGAGCCAAGAAAACCCATCCATATGCATAAGTGATCTGCAATTATCCCTAGTCAATATGCTTATGGCTGATCACTCACTCTTCAAAGGTCCTATACCTTAAGCCTGCTAATATTACACAAGCTACTTGCTTTGGGGGTTTTTTTTGCATTTATAATAACCTTTGCAAACAGTCTGGATCAAGTCTGGATCAAGATGAGATACAAGGTAACTTGGCATCTCATCAGGGTCCAAACTGTCTTTCACTATGACATTTGTTTTTTAAAAGATATGGAAGGAAACAACTTTTGCAGCTCTATTTATCACAATGGCTTCAAATCTACACAATTCTGAAATTTTCTAAGAAACAGGATCTAAAAAAAGCCTATGAGGGACAGTGTGAACAAACAGACACTAATTCTGAAGCAGACAACTTCATAGAGTTTTGACCAGGAATTTGCCCTCTCAAGTGATTGCAGAACAGATGGAGTGCTAGCTCAGAGGAACCTTTATAGTGTTTACAAGTCAATTTTAAAGTATAACCAACAGGGCAGGGCCAATTTTAACCTCAGAACTATGATATTAACCACTGTCAACAAGGTCTACTAAGTTAATCTATACACCAAATATCTAAGCTCTGTGACATGTAGTTTTTGACAAGAATTTTTTTGAAGTTTTCCTCATGCGTAACCTAAGTGAGCCCAGCATTCTGCTACTTGTACAGAAAACAACAGTCAGCTAGAGAAAACTGGCCACCCCTGGGACCGTAGCGGGGCCAATTTTGACTCCAGGGACATAATTTATATAACTTTTGTAGAGGACCTATAGGTGATGCTATGTGCCAAAGATGAAAGCTGAGAACCCTGTAGATTCAGAGGAGAAGACTTTTAAAGGTTCAAATTGTTGACGACTGACGACGCACACCGCACGACGCACGACGGACGACGCACGCCGACGGACGACGGACATCAGGCGATCACAAAAGCTCACCCTGAGCACTTTGTGCTCTGGTGAGCTAAAAAGTGTTTACTTACCTCCATGTTTGTGCTCTATTCCAGTTTGTACACTTTAATGTTATTAATGTATTCAGGTTTGTTCAACTCAAAACTACTAACATACAGTTGTCCAGTGTTGTATGTTATGGACCCGGGACTCAGGATCCCATTCGTCTGTTCTATACAAACATTTCCCAGCTGCCCACTGGACGACAACTGGATAACACGATTATTATCACGACTACATATGTATAGATGTCCATGTTGGTCCACGGTTATTCCCCGTGGCCACTGTAACATGTCATTGGTATACGTCGCTATCACACCACCGTCACTATTCAAACACACAATTTTGTTGCTCTTTCTATCAGTCACATAGACGACATTTTTATCTTCATTCAACGTTATTCGTGAAGGACGTTTAAATAATTTATTTCCTGTGTTGTCTGAGTCAATTTGTTGTAATAAGTTTCCATCCACATCACAGATGTGAACTGATTCAACAGGATGAAAACAGACCAGGAAGAACTTTCCTTTATTATAAGTGAGGCCGGTATAAAGACCTGGAACAGTTATAGTGTGACGCGCTGATAAAGTTGGCGACACAGACAGGAACTGGATACTGTCACCCAGCGTTACTGCCAGCTGGTCATCACCAACCATTGTAATGTCTATCGGCTTTGTTGTTAATGTGACTTTCTCAGATTTTTTTTCATCAGTCTTGTCTATAATCTTAACACATTTGTTGTCGTGATCAGTCACTGCCAGTCGCCCATCTTTCATGACAACAATGCCACCAATCACACAGTCCTCACTATCTGTTGATGTTTTCACGTTGATGTCTTCCACATGTTTCACTCTGACATATTTCACTCTGACATTTTCTGTTTTACTTTGACTTGTTGATCTTCTCGCCATGTTTTCTAAAACATGATGTTTTGTAGCGGATGTCTTTTTATGATTTGTTCTACACTCACGACATAAATTTTCTTTACATTCTACACAATACACAATGGCCTCCACTTTCATTCCCTCAGATTGACAAAAATCACAAAATGACACACTTTCTTGAAGAACATGTTTTTTTGTAGCTGATGTCCTTTTGTGGATAGTTTTACACTCGTGACACAAATTTTCTTTACATTCTCCGCAATAAACAATGGCCTCCAGTCTTCTTCCATCACTAATACAAAAGTCACAAATTATGTCAAAGTCCTCCTCCGACCCAGCAATAAACGTTCTTCGCAAACTTTCAGCTAATTCCGCCATTTTAATAGAAGGAAATACTATCTAGGAATTGTAACCAAGGTGACAAATCGTAATGGAGAAGGGGTGTTTTCACATTCTGCACGCGGGGCTTTTTGCGGACATTTTGTTTCTGCGGACCTGGCAGTTGTTGTCCATGTTTTAGCATTCTTTGAAATTGTTGTTTACAAAAATGTTCGTCTGCTTCAAAATCGAAAAAGCTCGTGACAGCAGGAAATGTATTTGTTATTGATAGTATCGTCATCAGAGACATTTATAATGATGCTGATAATAAAAATAAAATAATAATAATAGATCTAATAATGATAAAGATTTTTAGTAGTTTATAATAATGAGAATGATAATAACAATAACAATAAATTTTTTTAGATCAAATAATGATGATAAAAATAGTACAGTAGATCTAGTAATAATAATAGATCTAGATTCTAATAATAATTACAATAAAACAATACATGTAATAATAGTCATAATTAGAATCTATATATATTGTTAATATGAACTAGGCACAGCCTATAAGCGAGCACAGCTGCCAAACGCATTCAACTAAATAAAATGAAAGCATATGGTGAATTTGATGATTTATACACCAGATTCTAAAAGTAACAGAACAATAAACGAATACAGTACACCTTGATAAAAGTTGAAAGCACAACAAGAAAACAAATCTTAATTTAAACCATCAATCTCTTACTTTTCGTTAAAGAGGAAGTCCCTACAATGATCGTATATTTTCAATAATATCATAAAACTTGGTATCTGTTATAATAATGCTCAATCATTATTATGAAGGTTCCTAATTTGAACTTATATCGAAAAATGTCCCTGTTATACAAATAAACCGATTTCATCAATACTACAACACAATATTATCGACCTTTTCCGTTAAATTCTTCCGCGTTTTGCCAATGATCACCCGATCCCTTCATTGTTTTCGTAATAGCTTTCTCGGAAGTGGCCGGAGAATCGCGAATAGGGCGAACAGTTACGAAACTAAAACACAAAACGAATAAAACTGAAACATCGGGGAGTAAAACCGGGATCGCCGATATGAAACACTTGGATGTTTTGTCATTATAAACGGTAATTGGATGGGGCTTTTTGTGATATACTACTTTTCAGCATATATATAAACAAATGACTTTTGTATATTTCAAGTGTTTATGAAACACGTCAAATGTAGGGACACCCCCTTTAATACATATCCAAGTCATAAAGTGGTTGATAGATCTACTTTTGGTCCAAGACTGTGACATCTTATTGGCTGATGTTTGTGTTTCAGACTTATATAAGTGACTGTCCGGCTGCAATTTATTTAATGTATGTTTAATTGGTTAGCGACGATCATGTCACCCACCATACTATGTTGATTTTTAAAAAAAATGGCTTTAACTGAACCTTGGCAATAAGTCAACTTCACAAAGTACTGTAATATTAATGTGAAATAAAAGTGTATTGGTTAGCGATGTTCATGTCACCCACCATACTTCATTCAATTTCTTATAAACAAAATACTACAGTTAGTAATAAAATGTATATATATTAGCAATATATATATGTTAAATATTGTAATATAATGTGAAATAGTTGTGTATCATGGTTAGCGACGATCAAGTCATCCACCAATTTTTTACAAGTTGAATGTTGTAATATATCTGTGAAATAGAACTTTGTGTATTGGTTAGCGACGATCATGTCACCCACCAATTTTACAAGTAAAATAAGAAACCCATAATGCTGCACTTTGATGTTTAAATTATTGACATAGTCTAAATCACAAGACAGTAGATTAGTGATATTAACCATTTCCTTCATTGCCAGAAGGGCATTACATGTATACTGTAATACTGCTTCAAGCAAGCTGAAATTAAGGTTTGGTAATGCTTAAAGCAAGATGACAAGAAACCAGAAAGCTCAAGGAGCTTTCTGCGTTACTTTCATCATGGTTTAAGCTGCCATCAGATTTGTATTCACCATCATCAGTAAATATTTAATTAATTGTAAAAAATATAGTAAAGGTGTCATATGGTGTTAAATATGCAGAGGATTGGTTAAAATGGCAAGACAAGCTGTGTGTTAGTTGTGGTATATGTACACCAGGTACATTTAGGTGCATTGAGATAGAAACATGCAGAAAACAGAAGATATTGATAGAGCTGTTGTGTTAGTAACCTAAATGACAATTGATGCTAATGATGGTGATGATAGACTTTGAAGTTACTGGATAGGTCAATAGGATAAGGACAATACTGTGTGCATGCATTTATAAACATGTATTTATTAAAACATACAACATTATGTTTAGCTATTTCCTATTTAGCATGGAGGAAAGGGTTAAACATTTGAACTATGTGTTTCACATGCATACATATATCACTTCCGGTTCCGGGTTTGAAGATGGCAGACGTAGGAAAATAGCGGACTCATGGAAAAATAATATCTCAGGCATCGCGTTGTCATTTTTGGACATCTGGTTTTGAAAAGGGTGTAATCTAAACAAATAAGCATGGTTTAAATAATTAGGGAAGTCATTTTCGGTTTAACTTTAATATTTAGGATTATTTCGACAAAAATCTTGGATTCTCTTTGGGCGCCATCTTCCAAATTCTAAATCAACAGGGAAATTCTGTTTCGAAAATGTTGAACTCTAAATTTATAAATAGGAGGGTTTAGAACTATTGAGAAATGACTCAATAATACATTGTATTGGTTTTTTTTTCTTCCTTATATTATGTATATACGTTAAAATAGTTATTTGGGCAATTATAGTATCATAATGTAGTTGGCATTGATATCCCCCACCCAGTCGCAAGTAGCGGAGACTGCTCTGCCATGCGGTCCGACAAGTAAGGGATTTGTTTATTGCTGGCTATATTGTGCTACTATGTAATGTCGATGTAAATATGTTGCAGATGCACCAACAGGTAAAATAAGATTAAAATAATAATAATAATAATAATAATAAATCTCTTTTCCAGGCTCCAGGAAATAGATTTGAGATCATTCTAGCACCTCCTGTTCTAACTTAGAGGAATAACCTTGTCATTATATACATAGACTCAATATAAATTTTGCTGTAACTCTTATCACATTCATATATGCTCATGGTAACATAGTGCAGTTGGTATAGATATACCCCACCCAATCGCATGTAGCGGAGACTGCTCTGCCTAGCGGTATAACAGACAGGGGCCTATATTGATATATGCTATATGCTAGCTGCATGGTGATACAGAGAGTGTTAAGTGAAAATAAATTGCAGATTAACCTATAGGTCACTTAGACAAAAGGAAATTGGTTAGAATATTCCCTCATTACCACCATAATAATACAGGCTATTATTGTCATATAATTTATTCTCGACATAAAATACACTTAACAATTCTCAATATGTATAGGTATAATATAGACAACAATAATTTGGAAAAATTGATAGCTCCATAGTGTAGCGGAGACAGCTCTGCCACCTGGTGCAGCTAGGAAGAGAACTATACTGACAGCTATATTTTGCTAACATATCGTGTCCAGTAAGAATAATTAAATGTAAAATCTCTACCTTCTCATATTAAAGGAAATTTCTTGTAAGTAGGAAAAGATACAGCTATACCCCTTATAAAAATAGATCAATAAAAAAAAAATCATATGGCAGAGAGAGAAACAAAAAGAGCAAGGAAATACATAGAAGAAAAGGGTGATAGTCTAGGTCCATCCGCATATGATCAAATCATCATCATATCGGATAGCAAGGGCAACTATCTAAAACCGGAAATAGAAAATCTAAATTCAAGCAATATCCCCGAATTGCACTGGTTTTGTGTGGGTGGCAGAAGGACCAGGGAGGGTATTCGATTTTTGCAACGCCACATTGTACTTTATGCACAACAAAATAAAAGCAAAAAAACCTTGATATTGTTTTGGCACCTAACATGTGATGTGACCACAAAAAACAGAAATTTCATAACAGCAAGATACACCAACACAGATGAATTAATATCCAACATAAATAGTGAACTTTTAGAAATTATCACTCTGAAAAAAATACATAAGGTAGACATTGGCATACTAGAAATCCCGCCCATTTTTACCCAGGTCTGGAACAGATTAAGAGGGGACCCAAACTGGCAATCAATTAGTGACTCTCAAATTCATGAGCAAGTATCTGCCCTGAATGAGAGGGTCAGGGAACTAAACTTACAGCTGGGGTACACTTCCCCGAAATTCTATCAGGACCTGGTTAAAAGCAGGAGGGATAGAAGGAGAAGAGGTCAAGCCCAACCTCGGACACGGTACTCCCTTAATCCCCAGCCGCTCGTGGATGGTGTCCACCCTGACTCCACTTTAGCCAGCAAATGGTTGCTTAAGATATTAGAAAGTGGGCAGCAAAAGTAAACAGACGAGTGATGTTGTAGGGACTGCCCTGCCGTCACAAATAATCGTACATTAATATTACTCTCATTCTACCCTCTACCATGACTCAACCTGTACCCAGCATGTCTATTATGACTAGCACCCCAATTATCAAGAGGTCATATCGGAACACCCAGGCGAATACAACTAAAAAAAGGGTGCAATAATTAGTTAAAAGTCCCGAACAAATGAAGTGTTCAAGATGTAACAATGAGGTCTCGAACAGTACATTTACCCCGTGTGAAGGGTGTAAACTGAAATTTTGCAAAACATGCACTGGCCTGTCTGAACGGGCTTTTAGTGTACTGATCATAAGTGGCGAGGTCGACGATTACAGATGGAAATGTAAAAGTTGCAAAACGATCACGCCGATATCGGAAAGAATTGATACAAACCTTCGGGAACTAAATGAAAGGCAAGAGCTAAGGCTTACTTCTCTGGAAACCAAAATGGACCAGCTAGAAATACAAACAAAGAAAACTATTAATGATGAAATTCATACCGTAAAAGATGAAATAAAAAAGGACCTCAAAATGGAAGTAAGAAATCTGGTAGAGGAGAGAACCAGAGAAATGGACGACCGTAGACGGAGGGAGCTCAACATTGTGGTTTTTAACTTACCGGAGGGGAACAGCGACCTTGAAGCTGACAATAAAAGCCACGACGAAAGTAAACTAGTAACACTTGCTTCCTCACTCGACATACCTCAGCTAGAAATAGAAACTTCATATCGTCTTGGTAAGAAAAACGAAGACAGAGGGACCAAACCGAGACCAGCTAAATTCATTCTCAAGAACCGGAAACAGAGGAAACAGCTCCTAGATAGTGCAAGATACATTAAGGATAGAACTGATGGCAACTTAAAAAAAGTAGTAATATCCAAGGATCTCACTATTGAACAGAGAAATGATAGGAAAATAAAGCTAAAAAATAAGTATCCGGTTAAGACTACCAACCAAGAAGAAGCTAGTGGTACAAGTGAAGATCCAATATCGCCAATAGCACAACAAGATAATACAATGGAGAATGCTATGGCGGAAGAAACACTAGCTATGGATAAAACAGTGGTTGGAGGAATAGATTGCTCCCAGCCAAATGCAGGATATGCTACCCCGAAGCAGTGTGAATTCTAAGTGTTTTAGCCCAAAAGAGGGCAGATCTTTTAACCCGGTGGCAGTTAATTCTTTCACTAACAGAAAGAATATCTCTTTTAACAATTCACAGTTATATAATAATGATTCATTTATAGACATTATCTACACAAATGCTGACATCCTGAGTAAAACTAAAATGATTGAGCTCAAACAAGAAATCTCAGAGTCTAATCCCCATGTAATAGCTTTAACAGAGGTATATCCTAAATATACAAATTTTGACATAATTTTAGAAACTTATCAAATAGAGGAATATAACATGTTTGTATCTATGAAGAATAACGGCAGAGGTACACTCTTATATGTAAGGAAAGATCTAGGAGCTCATGAGGTAATATTAGACCAACCCCAACAGGACTCAGTTTGGTGTGAGATAAGTTTGAAAAACAGCGATAGACTGTTAATCGGCTGTATATATCGCAGTCCGAATAGTGATGTACAAAGTGTAAATATGTTAATACAAGAAATGAAGGATATACATAAAAAAAATTGCTCCCACCTTCTGTTGCTTGGAGATTTTAATTTTCCAGAAATAAATTGGCATGAAGAGACATCAAGCAAAGGTGCAAATCATGCAAGTTCAGTGTTCTTAGAAGGTATCAAAGACATGTTTCTATATCAACATGTGCACAATGCTACAAGGTTCCGTGAAAACCAAAGACCGTCGTTGCTGGATCTGATATTTACTAATGAGGAAAACATGGTGAACGGTTTAGAATTCAAACCAGGGTTAGGTAAAAGTGACCATATTTTAATGAAATTCAAATACAACTGTTATGTAACAATTCGAGAGAATAACAGTAATAAATTTATATACTCTAAAGGAAATTACACCAACATGAGAACAGAATTAGGAAAAACTGACTGGTGTAAGGTACTACAGAAGGATGTTCAATGCTGTTGGAATAAATTCACCGAAACATTAATGATAGTGGCAGAAAACAACATACCAAAGTCTAAAGTGAACGTTCCAAGGCATAGAAATCCCTTTGTTGACAAACAGGCAGTAGTAGCAATAAAAGCTAAAAGAAGAAAATGGATCAAATACCAACATAACAAAAATCATATCTCATACAACAACTATAAAGAAGCTAGAAATAAGGTCAACTACGAAATGAAAAGATCCAGATACGAGTTTGAAGAAAAGGTAGCACTAAATAGTAAAGTTAATAGCAAAGGATTCTGGAAGTTTGTAAGAAGAAACACGAAAACCTCTATATCCACAAGCCCATTGGAACGAAACAATGGCGAACTGACTGAAACAGACCAAGAAATTGCTGAGATACTAAACAATCATTTTGCCAGTGTATTTACAAATGAAGATCCACTGAATATACCAGACTTCGTCTACAACAGACAAATTACATTGTTAGGCACAATAGAAATAACAGAAGAAAATATTACTAAGGAAATAAACAACATCAATTCAAACAAAGCTGCAGGACCAGATAAAATTCATCCGAAAATGTTAAAAGAATGTGCAACAGCTATAATCCCGGCATTGAAAATGATTTTTACCAAATCCATCATGGAAGGCTGTCTACCCAAACAATGGAAGGAGGCCAACGTAACTGCAATATTTAAAACCGGAAACAGGAAAAAAGCCGAGAACTATAGACCGATTAGTCTAACTTCAATATGTTGTAGAATTATGGAAAAACTTGTTCGGAATGGTATAGTAAGACATCTAGAGGAAAATAATATATTATCCCAGTATCAACATGGGTTTAGACGTGGATATTCATGTGTAACCCAGTTACTAGAATGTATAGAGGACTGGTCTCAAGCAATGGACAACGGAAATAAAGTCAACGTCATATACCTAGATTTTAAGGCAGCCTTTGATAAGGTCCCACATCAAAGGCTGTTAAAAAAAATATGGGGATACGGTATTCGAGGCCAGCTGTTCTGTTGGATAAAGAGTTTTCTGAATCAAAGAAGGCAGAGAGTCTTGGTAAATGGGCAAATGTCAGGGTGGGCACCAGTCATGAGTGGTGTTCCACAGGGAAGTGTCCTTGGCCCGGTATTGTTCCTAATATACATAAATGACCTCCCGGAAGCTATCACATGCATAACACGATTGTTCGCAGATGACACTAAAATATATAAGGAAATTAAAGTACCAAATGATGCTGTTAAATTACAAGATGATATTTTCAATGCCTGCTCCTGGTCAAAAAAATGGCAATTGCTCTTCAACATTAACAAGTGCAAATCCCTGCAAATAGGGACAAAGAATAGTAGCTGGAGCGACAAATATTACATCAAAGACAGTAATGACTACATCCAAGAAATTTCGGAGGTAGACTTCGAAAAAGATCTAGGAGTATACTTTGACCCGCAACTCACATTTTCCAAACATATAAATGAAAAAATAAAGATAGCCAATAGGAATCTGGGACTAATCAAAAGATCGTTTGTCTACATGTCAAATGATATGTTTTTAACATTATACAAATCCCTTGTAAGACTTCATCTAGAATACGCTTCAGCCATCTGGTCTCCTAGATTAAAAAAAGACAAAAAATCTTTGGAAAATGTGCAGCGTAGGGCAACACGTATGATAAAAGGTATCACAAGCCTATCATATTCAGATAGATTACGGGAGCTAGGCTTACCAAGCCTAGAATACAGAAGAACAAGGGCAGATTTATTAGAAACATACAAAATAATGCATGGGCATGTACATATAAATAGAGACACATTCTTCCCTGGTCTAAATGCCACCCAGCTTAGGAGAAATTCAAAAGCCATTTACAAGCAATGGTCACGCACTGAAATTAGGAGATGTTCATTCAGCCGCAGGGTTGTCGATCAATGGAATAATTTACTTGAACTAATCGTGACAGCACCTACCATCAATACATTTAAACATAGGCTAAATGAAAACTGGGTTGGGGGTAAGGACAAATTTAGACCTGAATGCCTAAATTGACATTACTTGCGAAGTAAGTGCAAGATCTGCCTGAGATAAGTGATTACTGCTATCTAAAAAAATGAGCAAACAGAGACTCTAGGGACAGTTAGTGCAGTGATTATTAAGATTATTAGTGAATCCACAATTGCAAACATAAGAATACAGTACGCGCAAATTAAAGAAGACTGACGGGGAGTACTCAACTATTCCCGGACCAGCTGTAAAGCTACAACCAATAGAGGAAGCACCATGAAAACAGCCTAAGAAACCATGTGTTTATATGGGGATCGTCCCATATCCGGCTGAAGAACTATGTGAACTATGTGAATAGGGGTAGTTAAAAGCTATTTTCGTTTGAAATCCCATGAATCAGAATCATTTTCATCATTAAAATTGTAATTAATAGCATCATCATTATCAGCATCAGCAACATCTTGCAGCGAAGAAGGACAACTTAAGTCATTCTGAACTGTCTTGCAAACAATGGAAAACCACTTGTAGTTAGCCAGTGATCAGGATGAACTCCATCATCCATATATGAACATAACTTCATATATAAGTAGATTTTCTACATTTTTTAGAATTTGGGGCATGCCTCCCTCGGTTTTTTTGTGCTTCTTTTCTGGATGCCTCTATCCAATTTGATTGTTGGTAGATTGTGCTGAGTGTTTATGTGTGCTATTTTTGTATTTATATGTCTTATGTCTTCTTCTAAAGATTTTTGTTTAGTGTGTATTTCAAATTCAGTGTCAGGGAATTGGCTTGAATGAAATTTGCTGTGCTTGTTTTTGAATTTTGTCTATTTCTGAAGTGATGCTGGTGGTATGCTCCCAACCTTTAAAGTTGTGATGTCTGTGTTAAATGATGTTGCTAAGCCTTCAAGTTGTTCAATAATGTTAAATTAACTTTCTGTGTAGAGTGATTGTAATTAGAGAATATGTCTTCAAGGCTGTAGATCTATGTCTGGGATGTTAAATGTGGTTGTATGTGAGACAGACAGACAGAATGATTTTTGTAAACCAGTAGGCCTATTTAATGAAGTCAGACAGACAGGCTGATTTATGTAAAACAGTATCCATTTAAAGAAGGACAGAAAGACTACGAAACTTACTAAATAAACAGTACACTGACAGACAGACCTGCAGACAGACAGACTATTCGGATAGAGTATTCGGAAAGAACAAGTCAGATTTCACAAACAATTCTACGTTGCCGTAGACTGTCCATTTCAATTTACTTTGTCACTGAATTTTAGTCGATATTTTTTTCATTTCGAGTCAGACTGACCTTAAATATACTTCATTTGATCGCATCGTTTTTCACGAACTCCCATGCTAAATATCCCTCAATATCATGCAGTAACAAGGAATAATATGCCGAAAATGCCTTTTCTACATGCTAATTCGATCAGCTGTTTCTTTGCAAATGGCCGCCGTATGTATGGATCGTGGAGCGTATCATTTTTCAACAGGGGTGAATTGCATACAAATATGTAATAAATGACGTAATTTCGTGTATGACGTCAACTTTTAAGAGCTATAATTACCCGTAGTTAAATTCGAACGTTCCACTCGACGTCAATCGTCCGCCATTTGCAATTTAAAATGAACGTGTTTACAATGGGAAAACATTGTTTTTATGCATAAAATCTTTATTTAAAGATGGTTTAAAGGGAAACTCGGGCACAGAGTTCGTGAAAAACGATGACGCAAGTGGTTTAAATTTGATCTCGATCTGGTAAGAAATGAAAAAAAATCTCGATTCAAATTCAGTGACAAAGTAAATTGAAATGGACAGTAGTTCTTTATAAAATCTCAGTGATATACATTCGTTTGCATGTTTCACTCGCATATTTATTTAAGCAATCGGCATTTGTTTAAGTAGGTCAAATTTACGAAAATCGCTTACACCGTCGAAAACACCCTACGCCGGGATAAATATCTACTGTCCATTTCAATTTACTTTGTCACTGAATTTGAATCGAGAATTTTTTTCATTTCTTACCGGATCGAGATCAAATTTAAGTCACTTGTGTCATCGTTTTTCACGAACTCTGTGCCCGAGTTTACCTTGAATCCATCTTCAAATAAATATTTCATGCATAAAAACAATGTTTTCCCTTTGTAAACACGTTCATTTCAAATTGCAAATGGCGGACGATTGACGTCGAGTGGAACGTTCGAATTTAACTAAGGGTAATTATAGCTTTTAAAAGTTGACGTCATACACGAAATTACGTCATTTATTTCATATCAGTATGCTATTCATCCCTCTTGAAAAATGATATGCTCCACGATCCATACAAACGGCGGCCATTTGCAAAGAAACAGCTGATCGAATTAGCATGTAGAAAAGGCATTTTCGGCATTTTATTCCTTGTTACTGCATGAAATTGAGGGATATTTAGCATGGGAGTTCGTGAAAAACGAGGCGATCAAATGAAATATATTTAAGGTCAGTCTGACTCGAAATGAAAAAAATATCGACTAAAATTCAGTGACAAAGTAAATTGAAATGGACAGTAGATGTAGATCTAATTCAAATAATGTGATGTTTTGTATTGAGAACTGATTCAAATGAAAAAAAAATCAATGTCTAAATTACTCACATACACAGTTATTGACAGTAGGAACCGGAAGGGTAACATAGCTGAGCCATGTATGTAAACAAAATGCACTGCAGACGACCACATCATGTGACCACAACTACGTCACTTACAAGTTGAGCAGATTTGACACACATACACTCGGCCTTTACCGCTAACTGGATCTCGGACGGAGATGTTTACCGAACGGAAAACATTAATTTTCTGGCAAAAAAACAGCGATTAAAATAGTTAAATCTAATCTATGGAAAAGTAGTAAAGTCAAGCAGGCAAAGCCACATGCAAGACGCAACCACCACCAAAACACCGATAGACAGCATGACACACACACACACACACACACACAACCACACACCCAAACGCACACACACACACACACGAAATGAACACAGAAAACACCAAAAGACACACAAGAAACAGGGACAAACGTTCCACAACATGAACAAACCACAAGCACAAAGACGCAAGGCAAACAAAAGGAAGGGTGACAAAGAGAGTACCGCCTTGGCACGGTCAGCAGCAAAAACACCACTGGGGGTTTAAACAGGTTTACGGACGTCCTAACCTCACACTTCTCTCAAAGTCACCCTAGCTTTACAAATATTGTAAATAAAGGTATCCCCGCTGGACTTATGCAATTTTCAATGTAGTAAGTTTTAGAATATCGATTTTCTTCGTAGACAAACGTTGTTGCAATTTGTGTGGACTGTCGGGTATTCAATCGTAACTACTCGTCATATTCCGTCAGAGTTAGGAATATAGGAATCACTCGGAACACACCGGTTATTTCCCTCCATGAATCACTCGGAACACACCGGTTATTTCCCTCCATGGTCTAAACCGGAAGTGAACATCAGCAGAATCGATTCCAGGTTAACAATGTACAGCCTACAAAACTAAAATTATATCCTACGCGTTACCATAGAGCTCACTTCGTTCGCAAGAATGGCCTTCGGCCATTCTTGCGAGCTGTGCTCGCTATTATTAGTGTTTAGATCTATTAGATCTATTATTATTAATAACACTAATATTTATAGAAATAATAATAATGATAATTCTATAAAGAATGATTTTAATAATAATAACATTGATAAATTAATAATAATAACAAGCGGGTGCGAACGCTTGTATATCAACCTTATCAAGCTGAACATGCATACCAAAAATGAAGGTTGTAAATGAAAAAGAAGTTATGGTCAATGTTAAGATTTCGGACGACGACGACAACAACAACACAGACGCCGTTCTTTGAAACAGATAAGCTAATAATAAATAAATAAAATAATAACAATACTACTACTGCTACTAGATCTACTACTAATAATAATTAATGATCATTATAGTAGTAGTAGTAGTAACAGTAATAGCAGTAGTAGTAGTTAGTATAGTAGCAGCAATGCCATATCCAAAGATGAACAAGATGTGTTTGTGAAACACTATGCCCCCTCATATATTTGACCTCTGACCTTGACCTCTGACCTTGACCTGTCACCCCTCAAAATGTGCAGCCTCATGAGATACACAAGCATGCCAAATATCAAGTCTCTATCTCTACTGGTCCAAAAGTTATGGCCAATGTTAAAGTCGGCGATTTGACCCATATATTTGACCTCTGACCTTGAAGGATGACCTTGACCTTGACACGTCACCCCTCAAAATGTGCGGCATTATGAGATACATATGTATGCCAAATATCAAGTCTCTATCTATACTGGCTCAAAAGTTATGACCAATGTTAAAGTTGCTGACAAACAAACAGACAAACAGACAAACAGACAGACAGACAGACAGGGCAAAAACAATATGCCCCCCGACTATCGTCTATGGGGGCATAAAAAGCACAGAGGCAAACATTTTCTGGGGGATCCCGGGGCATCCCCCACCCAAAATTTATTTTTGACATTGTGATTTAAATTTGGCGTAGATCTGGGCTATTTTTCTCAAAATGCAAGTGAATTCTTGTACTAAACCTACGAAATCTAGCATGGTGACTGAAAAAATTAAATAATATTATTCTGGAGGTGGAATTTAGTTCATCTGATAGACCAAGCATTGCAACTGTTCTTGTTTTCAAATGCTACATTTATTCTGCGCTTGCCTGTACTGACCCACATCTGCAAAATTTTAAGTCTATCAATGGACATATATTGTCCATAAATATGCATGAGAGCTATGTTATTAAGACGTTTTTCAAAATTTTACTCCTACAACAAGTTTCTAAGTCTACGCAAAGCGCTAAAACTGTGCTCACATGAACAAGAACCCACTGGTAGCGATATCAAATTTTAAAATAACCAAGATGTTCGGAAAGAAGTTTGTTTTGATTCTACAAAACCTACAATTTTCCAGTGGCGGATTCGGAATTTGTTGTTAGGGATGGGGGTGGGCGTAAAGGTGAAAGGTAAGCTGGGCGTCCTGGGCAAATACCTGGTAGGTGTACAGGGGGTGGGTGTGTGGAAGCTCCTTGAAGTTAGTGAATTTAGCAACATTTTCATATCAATCAATGTGACCGAACGGCCATTAATGAGTTACAAGATCAACCATATTTATTGAGGCGCTGAAACCGGTATATGTGAGTATAAAATGTATCAATGACGTTGCACATTCTAAGAGGCAATTACACTACTGCACAGTAAACGTCTAGCAGAGAGCATACGTGAATTAATGGATGGATGAGTCATGAATGAATGAAGCTTAAGCGATTCTGATTTTTGATTATCGGAAAAGTGCTTGATTTTTTTTTTGTAATTTCTCAAAATTTCACTGAGGCAAGTGTCTCAGCGTAGCTACGTATGGGTCTGACTGTAGTAGATCTAGTAGTAATATAGTAGTAGTAGTAGTAGTAGTAGTAGTAGTAGTAGTAGTAGTAGTAGTAGTAGTAGTAGAAGAAGTAGTAATAGTAGTAGCAGTAGTTGTATTATAATAATTAGATCTATTGTTAAGTAGTAGTACGTAGTGTTAGTATTAGTAGAAGAAGTGACAGAACTAATAGTAGTGGTAATTCTAGTAGCAGTAGTTGTAGTATTAGTAGTTGTATCCGTGGTAGTAGTAGTAGTGGTTGTGGTAGTGGTAATAATAGTAGTAGTAGTACTTATTATTATTATTATTAGTAGTAGTAGTAGTAGTAGTAGTAGTAGTAGTAGCAGTAATGATAGTGGTAGAAGTTGTGGTAGAAGTGGTAGTAGAGGAGGAGTAGTAATACTAGTACAAGTACAAACTAGAGCTTGTTTTTAAGAAAAACATATCTGACTGTCTCCCACCTGTTCCTGTCTCAAAAATGATTGGATGCATTTTTTATGAAGCTTGTTGGAGACTGGATTAGGACCTTTTTATTTAGAGAGCAGACAAAGCTAATAAAAGAGCTCAGTTTTTAACAATTCCAAAATTGATAGTTAATCAACTTAGCATAGATATTATAACCATAAACATTTTCATAAGGTTTGGTGATGATTAGATGAGAACTTTATGACTTAGACTTGGTTGTGTGTGTGTGTGTGTGTGTGTGTGTGTGTCAAGCTGTCTATCGGTGTTTTGGTGGTGTTTGCGTCTTGTATGTGGCTTTGCCTGCTTGACTTTACTACTTTTCCAATTAGAGAGTGGACAAGGCAAACAAGGCCAATTTTGTTTTATTCAATGCCATAATTCTAAAGTGCCTTTTCAATCTTGTTGGTTATTGTACTTGTCCTATATATTATAGCCATAAACATTTTATAAGGTTTGGTGACGATTGGATGAGATTTTTTCACTAAGAGAGCGGACAAGGCTAAAAAGGTCAAATTTGGATATATCAAGGGCCATAACTCTGAAGTTCCTGAAACAATCTTGCTAGATATTTTGAATTTGTCTTTAAACAAAGCAAATTAATCGGACATTATAGCTACATTTTTTAGATTTGAATCTTTCAATTACAAATGATAATGTTTCGTCCAAAATATACGATAAAAGAGAAGATTGTAATTTTAAAATTGTTCATTATCCTTTTCTAGATGGAGATGTGTCCCGTTCTACATCTTATACGGTTTGCCCTTGGATGTTATCTACAAACTTAGGAAAATTCGGGGTCATATCCATTTTCATGATTTGTTTATAAAACGCATTAAAACATTTAAAAAGAAAGGTTATGATCCTATTATATTGCAACACACTGCATGTTTGGTTATCGACATTTTACAGTCGGTAGCTATGCTTCCCTCTTTGCTTGCGCGATGACAGGCCGAGGGTAGTACTCTATGATGGTATACTCTTAAACTTGGATACAGGAGGAGCTTACCAGACTCATGTATTATTTTTTCCCTGTCGTGCCCTTAACGGCTTACCTGCAGGTGCTCTGACTTCAGCAAAGTCATTGAGTATATATTTGACGGATTGTCACAGTTATTATGCTATGTTTTACATGTTGTCCTGTGTTCACCGTCGTCTATGTTGTGGCTAAGTCCAGCGGGGATACCTTTATTTACAATATGTGTAAAGCTAGGGTGACTTTGAGAGAAGTGCGAGGTTAGGACGTCCGTAAACCGGTTTAAACCCCCAGTGGTGTTTTTGCTGCTGACCGTGCCAAGGCGGTACTCTCTTTGTCACCCTTCCTTTTGTTTGCCTTGCGTCTTTGTGCTTGTGGTTTGTTCATGTTGTGGAACGTTTGTCCCTGGTTCTTGTGTCTCTTTTGGTGTTTTCTGTGTTCATTTCGTGTGTGTGTGAGCGTTTGGGTGTGTGGTTGTGTGTGTCATGCTGTCTATCGGTGTTTTGGTTGTGGTTGCGTCTTGCATGTGGCTTTGCCTGCTTGGCTACTTTTCCATTGAAGAGTCGTAATTTATTTATAACTGATAAACTTCTTAAGCAAGGTTACAGATATCACAAACTTCGGAAAACGTTTTCTAAATTTTATTATCGAAATTTACCACTCATTAGTAAATATAAGTGCAATCTACGGACGTTACTGCACCAAGGCATTTCTCAACCAGACTTTTATGTGGATGTTATCTACAAACTTAGGAAAGTTCGGGGTCATATCCATTTTCATGATTTGTTTATAAAACGCATTAAAACATTTAAGAAGAAAGTTTATGATCCTATTATATTGCAACGCACTGCATGTTTGGTTATCGACCCTTTTACAGTCGGTAGCTACGCTTCCCTCTTTGCTTGCGCGATGACAGGAAAAGGGTAGTACTCTATGATGGTATACTGTTAAACTCGGATACAGGATGAGCTTACCAGACTAATGTATTACTTTTCCCTGTCGTGCCCTTAACGGCTTACCTGCAGGTGCTCTGACTTCAGCAAAGTCATTGAGTATATATTTGACGGATTGTCACAGTTATTATGCTATGTTTTACATGTTGTCATGTGTTCACCGTCGTCTATGTTGTGGGTAAGTCCGGCGGGGATACCTTTATTTACACTATTTGTAAAGCTAGGGTGACTTTGAGAGAAGTGTGAGGTTAGGATGTCCGTAAACCGGTTTAAACTCCCAGTGGTGTTTTTGCTACTGACCGTGCCAAGGCGGTACTCTCTTTGTCACTCTTCCTTTTGTTTGCCTTACGTACTTTGTGCTTGTGATTTTGTTCATGTGTGGAGTGCTTGTCTCTAGTTATTGTGTCTGTTGATGTTTTCTGTGTTTATCACGTGTGTGAGTGTGCGTTTGGGTGTGTGGTTGTGTGTGCATGTGTGTGTCATGCTGTCTATCAGTATTGTGGTGGTGGTTGCGTCTTGTATGTGGCTTTGCCTGCTTGACTTTACTAATTTTCCATTGAACTTGGCCTATATATTATAGCCATATACATTTTTATAAGGTTTGGTGAAAGTACAAAAATGAGTCATGCAGGAAACACCACATACAGAACAAACACTCGCCCGAACAGCAACACAAGGAAACAGCAAATGTACATAACTAGAAAAAAACAACAAGAGACGCACAAAGACAAAACAAACATACAATAGGAGGAAGATGGAAGTACCGCCTTGGAACGGTCAGTGACAAAAGTCACTGGGGGGTTAAACCGGTTTATGGGCGCCCAACCTCACTCTTATTCCCGAAGTTTGGATGAGACGTTTTTGACTTAGGGAGCGGACATGGCTGAAAAGGCCAAACTGGGATAAATCAAGAGCAATAACTCTAAAGTCTTGTTGGATATCGATCTCGGCCTAGATATTATAGCTAAAAACATTTTATAAAGTTTGGTGATTATTGGATGAGAATTTTAAAATTAGAGAGTGGACAAGCTTTTGTGACAGACGGACAGACTGACAGACAGACAGAAAGGAGTAAATCAATATGTCTCCCACACCACTACGTGGTGGGAGACATAATAGTAGTGGTAGTCGTAGTAGTATTTGTAGAAATTGTGGTGGTAGAAGTAGTAGTAGTAGTAGTGGTAGTAGTAGTGGTAATAGTAGTAGTAGTAGTAGTAGTAGTAGTAGCGGTAATAGTAGTAGTAGTAGTAGTAGTAGTAGTGGTGGTAATAGTAGTAGTAGTAGTAATAGTAGTAGTAGTAGTAGTAGTAGTAGTAGTAGTAGTTTAAATAGTCTCATCAGAAGGACTTGGTCTGGTGGGAAATCGACTTCACCTCTTGGACAGGACCACAATTGACCCCAGGGCAATAATTTATACAACTTTTGTAGAGGACCTAAACATGATGCTATGTGCTAAATATGAAAGCTGAGAATGTTACCTGTCAGTTTCAGGAGAAGATTTTCAAAGTTTTCACTATGTTTCTATTTAAAACTGCCCTACCCTGGGACAGGACCAATTTTGACACCAGGATAATGATTTATATAACTTTTGTTGAAGACCTGAACATGATGCTATGCACCAAACATGAAAGCTGAGAACTTTCCATTTTCAGAGATTTTCAAAGTTTTCACTTTATATGTCTGTTGAAAACTGCCCATCCCTGAGGCGGAGCTTACAAAGAAGCAACTAGTGTCGACCAAAATCAAAATTCCCATTCTGAAGCCGTTTGATCCGTTCTGCAATATTTGGCCAATTTGTCTAAATCCAATATGTATGTTAAATATGGTAGGTACCTTTTAATACACGTACATGTCTATGTCCTTCTAATCAACTGGCAATATATAAAGAAAATAAACTATTTGAAACTGTAATAATTTATTGCAGCAATTTGCAGTGTTTATGACAAAAAAAGATATAATCAACAGGCTTCCTGTTTCAGTACTTACTTTGTTCTAGGCCATATTTGGGGTCGATTTGCCCAGATATATAGCCCTCCTGGTTGGAATAGAAATTGTGCGTGAGAGGGAAGAAATTCAGGAGAATAGCCATAAGCTCCAACCCGCTCTGTAAACTGTCACTAAAAACAGAAAATGGATCAAAATAGTGCCAGCTAGATAAAACAAGAGCTGTCCGCAGACAGCGCGCTCCACTTTCTTTAATGCTGGATAGTATAATGGAAGTCTAAGTCAGAAGGGGGAAATAACAACAGCAAAATTAATTATAGGGTTACCTGTCCTTGTGAAATGGGTCCCCCTTGTAATTGATAACATGTATACCAAAGTTGAACCAAATATCTCTGACAGTTTCTGAGACATGGACCTGAGCATAAAACTTAACCAACAATGAAAATTCTAAGTCGAAAAAAGGGGTATAACTATGGCAAAAGTAATTTTAGGGTTACCTGCCCTTGTTAAATGGATCCCCCTTGTAACAGTTAACATGTATACCAAAGTTGAACCAAATATCTCTGACAGTTTCTGAGACATGGACCTGAACATAAAACTTAAAAATATAATATAAAGCTTTAGCTTAACATGTCATAAGGTACATACTAACACAATAATGCAACAACACATAAATATACAATTTACCCTAAACTGATAAATAAATGGATATACATGTACAAAATGATCCAAACAGTTAAGATACTGAAAGAAGTTACATGATTTCTGATTTGGATCCAACCTGTTTGTAACTTTGCCCAAAGTACAAAAATGAGTCATGCAGGAAACACCACATACAAAACAAAAAGTTGTGATTATTTTGCTACTGTGCATTTCAATTTACTTTGTCACTGAATTTTAATCGATATTTTTTTTATTTCAGTACAAATTGTACCGAAACATACCTATTCCGATTGCATCGTTTTTCACGAACTCTCATGCCAAATTTCACTCCGACCCATCCATTACCAGCGAAGATACGGCAGAAAATACGTTTTCTCCATGCTATTTATTCAGCTGTGTCTTTGCAAATGGCGACCGTATGACGTAATGCGCATGTGTGTAAATAAAACGTGGAACGTACCATTTTTCAGCAGGGGTGAAACTTGTTTTGTATACATGTGTATGAATTTATAAGCGTTTTCGTGTACAATTAACTGGTAAAACCTTTCCAATTTTTTTTAAAAAGTTTATTTAATATTTTATCAATATTTGTCCTTACATATATATTTGTAATTATCCATAATAAACGTAAAAAGTATCACCTGACTTCTTTTTATTTATGTTCAGCATAGCCCATTAACGGATATATGACGTCAACGGGGAATAAACGCACCTGCTTCTGATATTCAAAATTCACGGTTATCTCTCTTTGGGTTTGTTTTAGATTGCTGTCTTTAAAATGCCACCAGTTAAAGATAAATTAAAAATTACACCAGAAGTTAAGAAGTGTGTTATACGTCTGATTAAATGTTTTAAAAATGAGTTGTTGAGAAAGAAACCAATTTATAGTTATGAAAATATTTCCATGCGGATTGCTAATGCACTTGGACTAAGCGTAAGGTCAGTGTACAGAATAGTATCTGGACAGGAAGGCAGTCAGAAGAAATCTATTGAAAATAAGACGGGAAAGAAGAAAGTTCTCGACAGCTTTGGCACTGACCTTTTGAGAAGAACGGTACATGAAATGTATAGGCAGGGAGAGTTTGTAAGTATAAGTATACATTTATAAAGCGATGTCTGTTTAAAATAATTTCTACTGTAATATTTATCCATATGCAGGAACATAGTATGATGAATAACATTTCAAAATGAAACAGTTTGTACCATTCGCTAATTATAATTAATTAACTATATAAATGAATATATACATATATATAAATGCATAAAAGTCATGCAAAAATATGTTAATATGGTGTTGATCCATATATGTTTGCCCGTTTGCATCGTTGAAAATATATATCTCAATAATTTTGTTTTTCAGGCTTCAGTAAAGCGGATCACCAAACGCCTACAGGAAGCTGGGTACAATGTTTCAGTGGCCACAATATGGAGAGAATTGAAGTCTTCTGGCTTCAAATTTTATGCCAAACATGGAAGGCGCTTCATTAAGGAAAACCAGGAAATCGTTGCAGCCAGGCATACTTACCTTAGGAAAATTAGACATTACCGGTATGTTATACAGTATGAAGTAGCCTATTGAAATGTATTAAATATTAAATAACAAAGTTGACCAGCAGGAGTTTATCTGGTTAAATCCGATCTGTAATACGATTGTCTACACAAATTACAACCATTTTGTCTGTCAACCATTTACATTGCGTTCGATTTGAATCTTGAATCCTTGCTTTCATTTTCATAACGACAAAACATACAAACAGAGATCTATATATTACGTTTGTTCCGATTTTGGTCTACTGAACAAATTTTAATGGTTTGTGGTAAAATATAAGTTAACAGTTAATATCGACATATTCTGAATATTCTGTGATGTATTGTTATATGTATTATCGATATGCAGTGAACACACACACAAATGTTATTTATTTTGCAATGTGTTTATTAACATCGTTTCAATTAAACCAATGCTCGTTTACCCAATAATAGCAAATGGACTTGCTAATGCAAGCATTTACGGATTGGCGTATGACGTAGTATATGACGTTTTCAATTTACGTCATATAGAAACCATGTCGCAATGAGCTATGTTTACAAGAACCGAGGTAGTTATTTTTGAAACTTTATTAGGTCAATATACTTATCATTTATTTCTTATTACATAAATAGTTTGATATGCAATTACAATAGTTACACAAGTGTATTCCAGACATTATGTACACTAGAAAACAGTTCAGATTCTGGATCTAATATGTTACCAAACCTGAAACCCCTACTAAAAATTCAACATGGAACGTCCCTGTTTAGAGTATGCGCATTACGTCATTTAGCAGCCATTTACATTTCTAAACAAATATTTTTTACAATGGAGAAACCACATTTTCGGTGTTTATTCCATTCGTACTGAACAGTTATGGGTGACACTTGGCATGAGAGTTCGTGAAAAACGATGCAGTGAAGTGAGGTAGGTTAAAATTCAATTCGTCCTGAAATAAAAAAAAATCTCGATTAAAATTCAGTGACAGAGTAAATTGAAATGCACAGTAGATGATTATGCCATCTTTTAAGAGAGAAAGTGTTGACTTACCTCCATGTCTATTCTCTATTCCAGTTTGTACACTTTAATGTTATTATTGTATTCAGGTTTGATTTTGTAATTACTAACATACAGTTTTCCAGTGTTGTATGTTATGGCCTTTGGTCTAAGGATCCCATCCTTGTGTTCTATAAGAACATTTTCCAGCTGCCCACTGGGCGACAACTGGATAACACAACAATTATAATTACTACATATGTAAAGATGTCCATGTTGGTCCACAGTTATTCCCTGTGGCTCCTGTAACATGTCATTAGTATACGTCGCTATCACACCACCGTCACTATTCAAACACACAATTTTGTTGCTATCACGATCAGTCACATAGATGACATTTTTATCTTCATTCAATGCTATTCTTTCCGGCCATTTAAATAAGTTGTTTCCTGTGTTGTCTGAGTCAATTTGTTGTAACAAGTTACCAGCCACATCACAGATATGAATTGATTCAACAGGATACCAACAGGCCAGGAAGAACTTTCCCTCATTATATGTGATGCCAGTATAATTACCTGTTACAGTTATAGTGTGACGCGCTGATAAAGTTGGTGACACAGACAGGAACTGGATACGCTTGTCATCATACAGCGTTACTGCTAGCTGGTCATCACCAACCCCTGTAATGTCATTAGGCCGTGATTTTAATGTGACTTTCTCAGATATGTTTTTATCTGTCATGTCTATAATCGTAACACATATGTTGTTGATATCAGTCACTGCCAGTCTTCCATCTTTCATGACAACAACGCCATGAATTTCACAGTTTGAAGTATCTCTTAACGTCTTAACGTTGATTTCTTCGACATGTTTCACTCTGACATATTTCACTTTGACATTTTCCGTTCTACTTTGACTTGTTGACATTGTCGCCATGTTTTCTAGAACATGTTGTTTTGTAGCGGATGTCTTTTTGTGATCTATTCTACACTCACCACATTTGTTTCCTTTACATTCTGCACAATATAAAATGGCCTCCACCTCTTCTTCTTCTTTAAGTTTACAGCACTCTTTCAGCATTCTTCGCAAACTTTCAGCTAATTCAGCCATTTTAATAAACAAATCGTCTTAATAGAGAAGGGGTAATTTGAAATTCAAATCGCGGTGCTGTTTGCGGCTTGTTGCGGACATTTTTGTTTAGAAACTGTGCGGATAGTTGTTGTCCAAGTGGGGGTACGGACAACTTCCCCATAGGGTGATTACCCCATAGGACTATTCACCCCTGGACTATTCCCCCCTGGATGACTGCCCCACAATAAAACTGCCAAACTGGACAATTCCCCCATGGTTATTAAAAATCCCTAAAAAGTGTTTTTAGTTTTCTTTTTTTATATTATAAAATTATCTGATGTTTTTGAAGGCTAAATGCCATATAATTTTCTTTGTGCTGAATAAAATATTGTATTTGTATGTCCAATTTTACCTAATGCTCCTAACTACATATATCATTACACCATTGTACAACTTCAAAAGCATTAAGTTGCACAAAAGCATTAACATGCACAATTAGTATAAATAATAATGTGCTAGCATTACATTATCTTTAGCTAATGAATCTTTATTATCTGACATTGAGCAAACAGGGTAGACCCAGATTATATCCCCTTCTCCTGTATTACCGTTCCCCTTAGCAAAATAATTATCATGAAAACAATTACTTTAAATGCAACAAGGAGAATCCTTGAAGGAATAGTGAGAAAAAATATTTTTCTAACGGAAAATAACACTTTAAGTAAACAAATAACCCAACAATTGAACCAAATGTCGGTTCTTTTAACTCACTCAATGCTGCAAATGCTGCCTCCATGTTTCCTATATTGCCGTTCCTATGACGTCATAATCTCCCACTCAAAGGTGTTTGAGCACAATTGGGTCAAATATATACTGCACAAGAAAGGTTAAGTCCCAGACACTCACTATACCTAATACAGATTTTGAGTCATGTTGAACTATGTATTAATCGACATCATTTTCAAAAGCACCATGAACAAAATAAGACAGAATTATCAGCCTTATAAATTCAAATGTTATTTTACAAAAAGTGTTTACTGAGATTTGATTTTAAAAAATACTTTGAAATATACAATTTACAATCAGCTAAACAGATAACACTTAAAATTAAAGAAATACCAACATATTTACAATTTAGATGTGTACTGGGGCATTTTATTCAGTACAGAAATGTAGTTATGCTGTCTGATAATAGACTCCATTGTACAAAATTCGACATGGGTCATGTTCATAACATGAACCCTAAGTTTTGCTGAACAGTATACTTGTGACGTGTTATTTGCTTGGCCACGTAATAAGGACCTGCCTGAACGTTTCCGCGGCATCTGTCAATTTTTTAAGATTCGAAAACCGATTATTTTTAGGAAATATTGTTAGAAAAATGGTGTGACGTGATGAGAATGTTTATATTTTTGTTGAAAATAATCTTTTTCTTTAAAGTTTCATTCAATTTACCTGTTTTTTCCCTAATTTTTCGGCTCTGTATCTAAAAGTGTTTTATCCAGTCACCAGGCTTCTCTAGTGACATAATAAAGGGGGTGCAAATAAACTTAGGTTTATTAGGTTACTTCCGGTAGTGGAAGGTTTATTAGGTTAGTACATAGGCGTAATGATTCTATAACCATGGAACTATTTTAGTTTTCTGTAAATATTCATAAACATGTTGATGGAATAGATCTAACAGATCTATTTGGTCACCAGAAGAATTATTCAAATGAGAAAAAATAAAAAATAATTGGCTACAGCTGGATTCGAACCCGCGCCTGATCCTACAAAAAGTAATTCTAATCTCTCTAGAGACGTCGCCCTTACCGATTACGCCACTGAGGCCACATACAAAATGACTTTGATTTATCATTTTTATTAATTTAATCCACCGCTGGCAAAACCCGTTTTTGATAAAATCAAACCTGGAAGCAAAGATTGACAGATAAATAGTAAACGTTTTCTTTTTACTCTCATGATTATTTGATTGATAAACTCTTACAGGGGCGGTGATAGTCATAAACCTAAATATAGCCTGTTCAGTTCCATCGATTTCTGAGTGACGTTAGGTAGAATCTAAAAATAGAAACCGAGACTACGTAACTCGAATTTGACCAAAGAATATAGATCATGTCTGTTTGAAATAACTTATCGACCCTCGATTCAAATCATCTTATTTTTCAAATTCAACCACGTTTCCCTTCTAGTAATACAAGTATCGAAACTATATTCCTCTGCGGTAGCTCATTAGATCTATTTACGTCTAAATGGAAGTGAAAAGGGAGGAATCCGTTCATCGAAAAACTGCATTTTCAATGTAAATTATTTCAAGAGTGTTATGAGTCTATAAAAAAGACATTTAACTATATTGACTGGATAAATCGAATAATAGGTTAGTGCCGTAGATGGGACGCCTTTATCCGACTCGGAGAGAAAACAGTTGAGGCTCGGCAAGCCTCGCCTCAACGTTTTCTCCCCTCGTCGGATAAAGCGTCCCATCTACGGCACTAACCTATTATTCTCTATTTATTTACAATCGAAAAACATTTTGAGGGATGACGTAGAGAGGTCGCACGCGCCATATCAAGCGCTTTTGTGATGCGGACGGAATAATAGGAAAGAACGGAAATATAGGAATCGAGGATATAGCTTTAAATTTGTTTTGGGTATAATCTGTTTCGATGAGAAGGAATTAGAAATGTTTGTTCACACAATTTATGCTTGTTTAATATACTATATGTGCTAGTATTACATTATCTTTAGCTAATGACTTTTTATTATCTGACATTGAGCAAACAGGGTAGACCCAGAATGAGATTATATTGCATTAGGTGGTCATGCAATTTATGCTTATAAATACAATATATGCCATGTGTGCTGGTATAATGTATTACATTATCTTACAATGATGTGCTTTACCTAATGAATATTTATTGTCATTGAGCAAACAGAACAGAAACTGATCTGAAAGCTTTGTCATGAATATTCATTAATGTAATATTAAAAATAATATGGTATTATTATGAAATATTATAATAAAATGCATTGAGTGTATGCAAGAAAATAAAATCGATTAACGACTTTCGTTTATTTATTGTTGTTGATATTTCTATATAGTGTCCCGAAATGAAACAGAATCTTAATTTATTACTCTTTTAATTTGGACATACAAACCACAGTGTAGCTCCTTTTTAACCTTATAGCAGTGACCTGTCACCATTTTCTCTTACTTTCGTTTTGTGCACGCTTTTGAGTGACTAATGACTGATCATACAGCTTGCATTGTGATGAGACGCTATCTTAATCAGCGCCTAATCAGGATCCAAACTGTTAGCAAATACCAGTTAGGTTGCACTTAGCAGGCAAAGGTATTAAAGAATTATTAATTCTTCATTAAAGTTGTACAAAAAAAATCTTAGTGTGTACTTTCTAATGGGGATTATGCCCTTTCTTTTGGTTTACATGTCCAAATATTTGGAGTCAATACAATACATACAAGAGTTCCAATTGGTCTACACAGTTTTCTACTAATTTATTTTCATCATATAATTTATTAAATTTTACTTATATATTATTTTTTTTACAAAATAATAATATCTTTTTTATATTGAGGGGGAGTCACCCTATGGGGCAATAATCCTAAAGGGTTATTATCCTAAGGGGCAATTGCCCATAGGGCAATCATCCTATGGGGGAATCACCCTATGGGGGAATCACCCTACACTCGTCCAAGTGGCATTCTATGAAATTGTTTTTCAAAAAATCGTCGGCTTCAAAATTAAAACGCCTCATGCCTAAAGAAAACTTATTTATATCGTAGATAATAATAATAATAATAATAAAAAATAATAATAATAATAATAGTATAATAATAATAGTAAACGCACTTTAAATAGGAAAGCTAGACTGTATAAAAGAGCCAAAGAGACCGGTAACTGGTCAAATTATCGCAAATTCCAGCGCGAGTGCAAACGACAGGTGCGTAGAGCAGAGTGGTCATATATCCCCTTCTCCTGTATTAGTTACCGTTCCCCTTAGCAAAATAATGATCATGAAAACAATTACTTTAAATGCAACAAGGAGCTTCCTTGAAGGAATAGTGAGAAAAAATATTTTTCTAACGGAAAATAACACTTTAAGTAAACAAATAGCCAAACAATTGAACCAAATGACGGTTCTTTTAACTCACCCAATGCTGCAAATGCTGCCTCCATGTTTCCTATATTGCCGTTCCTATGACGTCATAATCTCCCACTCAAAGGTGTTTTACCACAATTGTGTCAAATATATACTGCACAAGAAAGGTTAAGTCCTAGACACTCACTAAACCTAATAAACATTTTGAGTCATGTTGAACTATGTGTTAATCGAAATCATCTTCAAAAGCACCATGAACAAAATAAGACAGAATTATCAACATTATAAATTCAAATGTTATTTTACAAAAAGTGTTTACTAAGATTTGATTTTAAAAAATACTTAGAAATATACAGATTACAATCAGCTAAACAAATAGCACTTAAAATTAAAGAAATACCAACATATTTACAATTTAGATGTGTACTGGGGCATTTTATTCAGTACAGAAATGCATTTATGCCGTCTCCATTGTACAAAATTTGACATGTGTCATATTCATTACATGAATGGAAAAGTAGTAAAGTCAAGCAGGCAAAGCCACATGCAAGACGCAACCACCACCAAAACACCGATAGACAGCATGACACACACACACACACAACCACACACCCAAATGCACACACACATACACACACGAAATGAACACAGAAAACACCAAAAGACACACAAGAACCAGGGACAAACGTTCCACAACATGAACAAACCACAAACACAAAGACGCAAGGCAAATAAAAGGAAGACCCCAAATTTTGCTGAACAGTATACTTGTGACGTGTTATTTGCTTGGTCACGTAATAAGGACCTGCCTGAACTTTTTTTCCGCGGCATCTGTCAATTTCTTAAGCTTTGAAAAACGGATTATTTTTGGGAAATATTGTTAGAAAAATGGTGTCACGTGATGAGAATGTTTATATTTTTGTTGAAAATAATCTTTTTCTTTAAAGTTTCATTCAATTTACCTGCTTTTCCCTAATGTCTTCGGCACTGTATCTAAAAGTGTTTTATTTACAATCGAAAAACACTTTGAGCGATGACGTAGAGAGGTCGCACGCGACATATCAAGCGCTTTTGTGATGCGGACGGAATAATAAGAAAGAACGGAAATATAGGAATCGAGGATATAAGCAATACGATAAGTGAAAGCCTTGAGAAAAATAATAATAAACCATTCTGGAAGTATGTAAAATCAAAAAAGGAAGATAGTACAGGAGTCGCACCACTCAAATCAGGCAACCATCTCGTTACTGATGGCAAAGCTAAATCTGAGCAACTGATAAACCAGTTTCAGTCAGTTTTCAGTAGGGACGACAACTCGAGTTTCTCCCCTCCCCCCACAAGGGTGAAATACAGTATAACCCCACTTATCATCCGCCAAAAAGGTGTACTCAAACTACTGGGTGAAATACAGACCAATAAGGCGCCAGGACCGGATTGCCTACCAAATCGAGTCCTAAAGGAATGTGCTCATGAGTTATCCCCAGCTATAACAGCAATTTTCCAAAGATCCATCGACAGTGGAGAACTGCCATCTGATTGGAGAAATGCAAATATTTCACCTGTTTATAAAAAAAGGCGACCGCCACCTACCGGAGAACTATAGACCTGTGTCATTAACCTGTCATTTCTAAATTAATGGAACATATCATCTGTCGCCATCTGTTAAACCACTTGGACAAACATGATATATTAACTCATCTTAACCATGGATTCAGATCAGGATATTCTTGTGAGACACAATTGGTGGTAACAACTCATGATCTACTACAATCCTACGATAATGACATTCAAACTGATATTATGGTATTAGATTTTGGTAAGGCATTCGACACTGTTCCCCACAGAAAGTTGCTGTCAAAGCTTGAGGCTTATGGTATCAAAGGACACATATTAGATTGGATTGCAAATTTCCTCACAAAACGGAAGATGAGTGTTGTTGTCGACGGGGAGAAATCACGTGAGGTGGATGTGGAATCTGGGGTTCCCCAGGGTACTGTACTGGGACCTCTGTTGTTTTTATGCCACATCAATGACCTACCTGAATCTGTTTCATCTCAAATAAGGTTATTTGCGGACGATTGTCTCCTTTATAGGAATATAAAAAATCAAGACGACCATCTCATATTACAGAAAGACTTGGACACTCTTTATTGTTGGACTGACAAATGGGGGATGAAATTCAATGTAAAGAAATGTTATCATCTGAGTATAAAGCAGAAATCCTCTCATTTTTAAATCATAAATGGTCACATCCTAAACCAAGTACAGGATAATACTTACCTCGGCATCACCTTCTCAGAAAACCTGAAATGGACTACTCATATAGACCAATTACGGAAGAAAGCTAACTCCATGCTAGGCTTTCTTAGAAGGAATTTACGCCATACACCACAGCCATGTAGGAGAAATGCTTACCTTTCACTGGTTCGTTCTAAATTAGAGTACGGAAGTGTCATCTGGGATCCGTACATTAAATCCGATATTGATAAACCTGAAAGAATACAACGCGCTGGAGTAAGATTTATATCTAAAGACTATCGTAATAGACAGGAAGGCTGTGTCTCAGACATGCTACACAACCATGACCTACCAACTTTACAGGAGCGGCGTAGGCAACAACGGCTGACGCTGATGTACATGGTGGTGGAAGGGCAGGTACCGGCTATCAAAGCTGAACACTACTTAGTACGTCAGAGACAGAAAAGAACAGTAAGGGCTAAGAAATATACAGACTGTATTCAAACCAATCTGATAGATAACTATGCCACAAATAGTACTAAGTGTTTCAAATTAATACGTGCCAAGACAGACCAATTCAGGAACTCTTTTTTCATAAGAACAGTGCCGGAGTGGAATAGGCTTAATGAAATGAAGGCAGTGTAGAAGCATAATTATGTATCTATAAAGAGCACCAGCAAACAGATCTACAGCAGACCCTAGTCCTAGAAATAAGACCTGACGTTGCTATTTTACATTTTCTAGTTACATGCACGATAAATAATTATAAAATAAGGGGCATGTAGATACGTCTTAATGTTTGGACTAGAGCAGATCCTCATCAGACCAACATGATAACCACGAAATAAAATTGCATGAAAAGCTACATAATAATTATCTATTTTGGAACACCTTAAATTTATTTTTCCTGTCCCCAGAAAAGTATGGGAAAATATGGTATTATTTACTGTATAAGAGAGGTCGAGTGAGGGATCGATTAACAAAGAGTTTTGACCCCAAATTCGGATTCTACGCATTTTTATGGTTAGAATATATCGTAGACTCGCCTTCTTTCAAACCCCACCTATTTTTCGAACCTTTCATTTTGTTTTATTTTTACGCATGCACAAGTGCACACTACGTCATAAAATCATGAGTTCCGTTGCTTTGTCTGTAAACAACGCCTCGTAGCTTTAAAAACGAAATATGCGTCATAAATAGGTCAATACAGTTTATTTTTCCTTCAACTATGCTAAACATGAGAAAACTCTTACACGTTAGAGAATATCAACATAAATTGAAAAGTGTACCACATTGAAAAAGATTGACAGCTCTGACTCCTTCAGCTTATGCAAAAGTCGCGTGTCCATGGTGAAATCATGTGACTATGAGTATTACGTTACAGTAAACAATTTCTAAAATAAAGGTTCGATAAGTAGGTGATATTTTTCTGGCAGCCATTTCTGTTTTTGTTATGCGGGTGGTGGGGAACACGGATTGTTTGGGGATTAATAGAAGAGAATAAAATTACTTAATTGTTTCAAGTTATGTATACAAGATTATTTTGAACTGCTGATTTATTTTCCTTCTTCAATATTCACGGTAAACGTTTTCTGTTCCTGGTCAAAGGTTAAAAGGTTCGATAGACGGTGAGACCATGCTATTTATTTTATCAAAATAAAATATTGTTTGTATGTATACTCAAACTTCTTTTACAAGTAACACTAACGTTTAGTACATGTACATATTTATAAATTATTTGCGACGTGAGCGAAATATGGTATGTATAAATAATGTTTCTGAATTCATATCTTTCATTACACGTGAACTTCTTGGATGTTTAATCGTTATTTTCTACTGGAGTAATTGTGATAGTTTGCTGACTTATATTATTTTTAACAGCAAGATAATGGCCTTGTTTTAGGTTGCTGTTCTAAGAAGTTTGAATCTACAGAATAATGGCTAAGTTTTATGCTTTGATTTTCTTTTTTTCAGGTTGCTATTCCAAGAAGTTTGAATCTACAGGATACGGGTTTGGGATTGTTGGTTTATATTTGGCACTTAGATCACGCGATCGTTAATGTCACGTGCTTTAAATATAAATGCATTTTTATCTTCTGAGCATTGAAGGTTTCTGGTGTAATTATCTCTATTTCCAGTAGTCATTTACACTTTCCCTGTTCTTTAATGTTTACATTCTATGAGCATGTAGAAAACAATCATTCCTTAATACTCATGTTCTTGTGACAACGCTTAGTATTATTGTAAAATAGCAAATACTCTAATACATGCTCTAACATACATTCCAGAATGGCGAGCAGATTTATCTACCAGAGGCCTTTGACGAGACATTTCTTGACAAATATTGTGTCGTAGAGTACGATGGATTGCCTACCTGGGAATTGTTATGGATATTGACGATGAAAGTTTGGAAGTTAAAGTCATGCATCGGATTGGTGTCAACATATTTTTTTGGCTAATGAGAGAAGACAGTATCTGGTATGCGAAAAACAAATAAGTGACCATGCTAAATGGCGTGCCAGAACACGTAACTGGAAGACACCATTGCATAAATCCTAAGCTGTGGGGTGCCGTTTGCCAACAATGGATTTATGAGTCCAATCATTGGATCGAAGTATTCTTTATAAACTAACTCTGATTGAATAACAATCTTAAAATGTTCAATACTGAATTAATCATTAAGTTCAATGATTGTTATGCATGTTGTGGAGTTGTCTGGAGGGGGAATTTTATTTACATTTTGACCTTGGTGAAAGTGGGATAATGTTTAATGTGTTTCGTCTTGATATGCGTCCTGTTATGTTTTGTCTTGTGGCTTTACCGTTTCTTGTTTGATAGTGTTTGGTGCGGTGTCATTTCGTGTGTGGCTCTCTCTGTTTTACCGTAACGGGGCTGTCATTACCACAACGCAATGTCAGTACCGCAACATGCATTATTTTCTGAAATAAACAAGAGCAAACTGTATTCTATCTTATACTTTAATATAATTTCATAAATCCATTAGCGTCTAGATAATACACATTTCATCCCAATTGCACGTCCGATTCCAAATGAGAGATTATTAATGATATTGATTTTTAATTAATATTATCCCAAATAACAACGTGCTACCTTTTTTATTAAGTAAACGGTGTAATTCTTTATTTCACGAAGGAACGTATTAAATGGCATTAAAAAACCATGATGTGAAATAAGATACAGCTATATGATAGCTGAGTCACTATAATTTACCGATTTTATAGCTGTTGCGGTACTGACATGTAGATAAGAGGTCCATAACATGCAAAGCCAAAAAAAACAACAGTATGCATATGTGTGCACGGACATGAGCACTAAACCTGGTAGATATGTTGTTTCTATTGTTAGATAGTATTTTAATACAAAATACGATTTTATTTTTGGCATTCGATTGCATGAAAATTTACAGATGTTTCAAGAATTACCCGTAAACTTTGTTTAACCTGTTACCTCAGGAATATTCTTGTAGGCAAAACGACACTATGAATATTAATTAGATCAGAGTCTACACTGTTCGCTAATTGGAATTTCAATATAAAACAAAACGAAATTGAAATTTAGGCCAGGCACCCCTTAGATAAATGATGGACTAATCCAAATATATAAACATAGAAGAATCCACTGGGTGCAAATGGGTTAAGTTCTCAGATTAGGCTTTGCTTAATCAATAAATTTCAAAGGAATACAGCAGCATCTATTTCATTTGTAAGATACCCTAAGCCTTGCCCACTGCCCAATGATAATAGACGGGTTCCAAATCTCAATATGAACTGGTTCACTTTATATGATATGGGTAGTTTTTTCGCTTATGAAATTTATGCTTGATCTAGTCACTTCGTGAATATTGTTTTAAAATATAGATTCTTCATTGGAATTGTTTGCTTTGACAGAAACAACCGCATGATTAGATCGATATAATTTCATCAGCAAATGGAACAGACCTTGATCAGACGGCACCTACAGGAGGAGCCGTACTGGTTCTACTTTGTTTGCACAGGTGTGATAAGAGGGAAACGGATAAAAGGCTGAACTGTAGTGTTTTTATTGTTTATGAACACAAAGGCATATTCTAATGCGACAGCTATAAAGATGTCGAATTGTTTAGGTAGGTGATAGTTTAACACTTTACCTGTTGAATATTCATGTAAGAAATAATAACACCATTAATATGAATCAGATTATAAATTATAACGACATGTCATGTTTGCCTAAGCAGGAACTGAAGATTCAGCTCAATATTATACCATAATAAACAGGGCTGACCCTAATCAGACGGTTCTACTCTGGGTGCAAAGGTGTAAAAAGGCGTTTATATTACGGAAAGGTATGATACAAGACGAAAGTTACATAGAAAACACCCCGGGTATTTCTTACATTAATATTAAACGGGAAAATGGTTAAAGCTATGTAAACTGTACAGCGCACATATAAACAAACGAATAACCATTAAGTTATACAGTTTACAACACGTGTTTTTTTACAATACACCCTCTCTAGTGCGACCGCAAAAAGAGGTATTAAATGAGTCGTAAAACAAATGGCTGCTTCATGCATTAATGTTACGCATAACTTTTACCAAGTAGTTATATTTTTGCTCATATTTCGTATAAATCAAGGTCAACCACAACCACTAGAAGGGTGAATAGCGGTAGTATACTACTGTTAATATGCTGCTAATCTTTCGTATGAATCAAGGTCAACCACAACCACTAGAAGGGCGAATAGTGGAAATAAACTACTACGCTGCTCATATTTCGTATAAACAATGCATATGAAGAGCGGTACACATATTTATATCATTTAATAAATGTTTCCCACGGTATATATGTACTGAGTCAAGCAATAATGCTAAAACCGACTTACTATTCCCTCATATTGAGCCCTTTGATGTCTCTGTGAAATATACTTTTTGAAACAATTGGGATAAATAGAGCATTTGCTCCGCATGAGCAAATGCTTAAATTTTCACAATGGCTTCAAAACTACACAGTTCTGAACTTGAACGTTTTACAAAATAAAACAGTGAACTAGTCGCAAATACCCCATGTTACACAGACTTGCAAATAACCTAGCTTTTACAATAACGAGAAATATTGAACCTCGCTCAGTTCATCATTTTAAATGGCAAGTAGAATCGAAACATGTTACATGTAGTTGCAAAAGTAGCAACCCAGGTATACACGGGTTTTTTTTATGTATTGTGTATTTGTACAAAGTTATTCCAGTGATATTGATCATGGATCCAATCTTATCCCTCCGCCTATTTCTGTTCACAGATGATCACAGAGCAGTTATCTTGTCTAACTGATCAATGATCTAATAATATATATACACCTATACCTGGTAATGGAGCTTTGATCTAGAGTTTATCTGACCATAGACCCCAAACTGTAACTGCACCGATATCTGGTAAAAGATAAATGATCTTGTCATATTGATCATGAATCCAGTACTATCTCTTCGCCTAGATCTAGTTCCAGTTAGGCGATCTTACCTGTTTCGTCATGGACCCAATACTATCTTTCCACCGATATCTGGTCATAGAGCAGTGATGTATCTTGTCTGATAGTTGAGTGTCACTAGAGACTTTGTATAAAAGACAATAATCTACGTATTTCGTCGCAGAACGGTTGTTGCAACACAAGTGAAACAGGATAAACTCTCCGCATTTAGACGTGAGTATTATTATTGCATTTGCTTTAGTTACAGATAATGATCTTATTTGTCAAACTTAATATAAGTCCATGTAAGAGTCATGTAGGAAACACCGTTAAAATTAACGTTCACCCTTTTAATGCAAACATTCTAGTTGACTGATACCAACTATTTAAACACATCGTAAAATGAAGAAATGCGATAAATTTATGTAACCTTGTGTTGTTATATTTTCTGGTCCTTCGCGATCATTAGTTTTGATGGTATTAGTTTTGAAAATTGAATACTGTTTAAGCCGGTGCTAGGGGGCGTGAGTAGTTTTGCACTTTTAATTACTACTCATGAACAGATTTAATGAAACCGAGTCAGCAATTTTCTCTTATGCATTGCCACCATTGCTTTCGAGGGGTCATCCACTTTGAGGATATTTGTTCCGGGATAATTTAAAAGGAATATACCGCAGACATAGACCTGAAGATTGAAACAAAATTGGAGTCCTTGGTCAGACACGCGTCTGGTCTGGAACTACACCTTTTATCGGGGCGAGACACTGGTGGTGAAATAGTTTAGTGTATTGTATGCTAAAACTAGAGTTTGAGTCCTTCAGAAAACGTAGTGCATTATGGCGACATTGGTAAAAAAGCTCAATGAAAAATATGCTTACGTGCAAAGGGTGTACATGCAATCTAATTAAGATTCCTAGGACAATTACATGTTTTGTTAAAAGTTGAGAAAACACGATTCAGTAAAACAATTAGGGTTTGTTGTAAGACATGAATATAACCAGAACCAAACATTCGCAATAATTATTGTTTGAAGCATATTTTAACTTTTAGCCTATTGCGCTCGGATGAATGATTACCATTTAAAACAGTTTGGATCCAGATGAGGCATCCAGTAAATTGTTTGATACCGGACCGTGTTATTGAAATTGAGTGCAAGATAAATCAACCATAAATATTGATTCGATGATAGCTATGTTCAATAGACTAAATATTAACTCTTTCCCGGTTTGAATATTTATATAAGAAATAGTGGCATATTGAATATTTACAAGTTAAAGTGGTATAATAAGTTAAAGTAGTACAGAGCTACAGATATAAAGGATCTGTTGCGAGTTGTCTTTTAAGATCACATGTTCCTAAACGAGCCTTAGAAAATGTCATTAAGCGAGCCTTGGCGAGCTTAATAACATTTTCTTGGTGAGTTTAGGAGCATGTGATCTTAAAAGACAACGAGCTTCAGATTCATTTTCTCACATATAAAAAGTGCATTTTCGCCGTTTAAATGACATGTAAACATCGGGTTCTATGGTTTGACGTAATATATATGACATATGACGTCATTTATGTTCTAAAGTGATCTTACACGTGTTACAGATAAGGAAATCTTAACCCGTTCTTCTAACACGGAGATAAGGGAAGGTATGTGAGAAAAAGGTGTTTGAATATTCATATAAGAAATAATGACACCGTGTTTCCTTCATACTGACGCCTTTTAACGCTTCTGTAAATGTCATGTTTTGAAACCATTGTGATAAAAAGAGCATTTTCTCCATGGGAGCAAATGCTCTATCACAATAGTTTAAAAATACACAATTATAAAATTCTCCTTTAGTTAATGCTCCTTTTCGGTAGATTTATTCAAAGAGCTTGAGTCTAATAATAGCCTTTGAGATAATGGGTTAACAAGCTAAAACAGTACAATAAGTTACAAGTAAAGAGCTATGGAATTTCTCGGCCAAACCCTATACTGTGACAACTCTTCAAAAACGTATCGAATATTGATAGTTCATTGTGTGTGAATTCTTATATCTTTCCATACTAATTGAAGTACATATGCTACCATAATGTTTTTATAGTGTCATTTTTCAACAGGGAAAGGATTAACTAGATGGTTGAATCAATAAGCAAGTAACTATGACAAATAGATGATTGAATTAATAAACAAATAACTATGAGAAATAGAAAGTTGAATTAATTAACAAATAACTATAAGAACTAGATGGTTGAATTAATTAGCAAGTTACTATGAGAACTATATGAGTTGAATTAATTAACAAGTAACTTTTAGAACTAGATGGCTGAATTAATTAGCAAGTAACTATGAGAAATGAATGGTTGAACTAATTAGCAAGTAACTATGAGAAATGGATGGTTGAACTAATTAGCAAGTAACTATAGGAAATAAATGGTTGAATTAATAAAAAAGTAACTATTAGAAATAGATGGTTGAATTAATTAGCAAGTAACTATGGCAACTAGCAACTATGATAACTAGACGGCTGAATTAATTAGCAAGTAAGTATGGTTAATAAATGACTGATGTAGTATTAGCAAGTAGCTAAGAGAACTAGATATTGATTATTAGCAGGCAACTATGACACCAGACTGCTAAATTAATAAATAAGAAGCTGTCACACCAGACGACTGAATTAATTAGTAAGTAAATATGACACTAGACGGTTAATTTGATAAGCAAGTAGCTATGATACCAGACTGCTGAATTAATAAACAAGTAACTATGATACTAAATGGTTGAATTAAGAAGCAAGTAACTATAACACTAGACTGTTGAATTGATAAACCAATAGTTGTTATACTAGACGACTGAATTAAATAGCAAGTAACTATGATACTAGTCTTTTGAATTCATAAACAAGTGACTATCATACTAGATGACTGCAGTCATTAGATAATAACTACGTTATGGTACTATACTGTCAAATTAATAAGCAAGTTGTTATTATACTAGATGGTTGAACTAATAAGCAAGTAATAATGGCACTAGACCGCTGAATTAATTAGTAAGTAACTATGATACAAGATGGCTGAATAAATAAGCACGTACTTATGATACCAGATGATTGCATAAATAAGCAAGTAACTATGATACAAGACGGATGAATAAATAAGCAAGTAACTACGGTACTATATGACTGAATTAATAAGCAAGTAACTATGATACTAGATGACAAAATAAATAAGCAAGTAACTATGATACCAGATGACTGAATAAACAAGCAAGTAACTATCATACTAGATGACTAAAATTAAGTAAGTAATTATGATAACAGGTGGCTAAATTAATAAGCAAGCAACTATGATACTAGATGACTGAATAAATAAGCAAGAAACTGTGATACCAGATTGCTGAATTAATAAGCAAGTAACTACAACACTAGACGGGTAAAATATTCTTAAACAGTGTACACCTAGATCAGACATCCCCAGTAGAGACTATCTGACCAGGGTTTACCATATGTCATTATAAGCACGTATCTGATAAATATTGTTACGGTTCTTATCGGTAGCTGTGCTCTTTATCGCTTCATGTTGGTAGCATGGTTCATTACGGTAATTACTCGCTTAACGCTTCTAAGTTTACAGGAGGTAACTAGATTGAATAACAACACAACAAAGTATTCATCAGTTGATTGTCTTTATGTAGATTCTTCAATGAATGATGTAAATCTACAGCATAATAACTAAATTATCTGGCCAACAGTACGAGAGTATTATTACACGCTGAAACGGCGAAACGACTACAATTCTCTCGTCCGCGATTCATCGAGTGGCATCATCAGTTCCAGGCATCAATCAATCTATGTAATATTATAAATTCGTAGATAAAGTTATTCCCAAAATTATCAGTCTAAATGGTCAGCTCTCATATAATTTGGATAAATTTAGATAAGGATCTTGATTGTTTACTGCTTCCTTACATCGAAAGTATTCATGTTGTTTCGTTATCGACTTTGACAGAGGATGGCTTCTCTGATATTAATTCTAAACTGACTGACCTCGAGACTCTGATCTCGAGGGTTTATATAGGAAAACAGGGGTGGGTGAAAGTTTGGGGTGAGATCTATGGGTGATGGGCGAAATATTGGGCGATCCGCCCAGGCTAAGGGTGACGTGACGTCAACGCCCAAGGAAATCAACCAAAAATCGCCCAAACTATTGGACGTTAGCCAAGACGTAACCTCAAACCTATACTCTGTTCGAGACAATATATCAATATATATTAAAGGCACATTGTATACTAACCAATGTAAAATAATAGAAGGAAGACATAATTATCTCTTCTTTATTAACTTCTGTAGTATTTATGTATAATTTAAGCGTCTATAGCAACAATCCCATAATGCATTTAGATAAGATGGCTGCCATAAACAAAATGATGCTGGATTAATGCTGCTCGATGATAACTCGTTCTGTTGGCTCAGATCATCAAAACTGTGATAAAACATGGATTTACAACTCAGTTCCCTGTTGTTTAACAAATACATGTAGAGACAACAATGAATACTATCTACTTAGAGTAGATAAATGGCTATCCTTCCATGGATCTGCACGAACTGGATCTAGCAGCCAGCGTAACAAACAGATTGCATGAATTGTACTAGAGATTCATCAATCTGTAAACTTGCGTTGGTGTGCTACAACAGCAATAATATAAAAGAAACAGCAAGGAATTATACTGGAAATTATCAAATATAACTCAGGTAAGATGTTATACTAAGTTACGACGTTACTGTTTGACTTCTGTCGTTATGCTATTACTCCAAGTTCCAAGTCCGTGCAAAATCATAGGGGAAATACCAGGGCATATCAATATTAATGATATCATTTATTTTACATTAAAACTCGTGTATTAAGATTTTAAAGCAACGGACCATAATTTCAGCAATATAGAATGAGTGTCAACAATAATTTCACTCAAAAAATTCTCAGACTGTTTTTGTTCGTCATTTTGAATAAATGTAAATCTAAACATATTCTCATTCTCGTAATGAGTATCCGTAATAGTAAGTAATTCTAAGAGAACTTTTACATAAAATTTTTTCAGTACCAGTGCTAAATAATGCGTCTGTCACCTTCTGTCAGACAGACAGATTGGCAGACAGGCAGGTAGGCAGACAAGCAGGCCAACACAGACAGACAGACAGACACTGGACAACGTAAAACTGATCCCTTTTAAACTAGCAAAATTATTCAGTTTTGCTTTAAACCGGTTTGTTTCGTCAAAGGTTACGCAGTAATGATGGTGGGTATTCCTACAGGCACTGTTTGATCTAGGTCAACTCTATTTGCAAAGACATGGCTACTAAAACAAATAAAATATCCACATATCTATAAATGTATCTATTTTATTACATTGATGATACGATAGCAAATGGAGGTTTCTATAGTCGAGTTGTTGTGTTCTTACAACTAATAACCCTCTGATTGTGGTAGGTTCAAATCCCGAACAGGGAGTTTCAAATACATTGTAGTTTGTTTGAGGATGTGTCAGTGGTTGTTCCTGGTGGACATACATGTATGTCTGTGCCAATTATTCCAAATGCATAAGAACACAAGAGTTCCTCACTAATTGATAATGAGTAAAAAGAGCTGAATGTCACGATATAACTGAAAACTGTTTAAAAGGTATTAAATCCGCAACCAACAATCAACTAAACTAACCAACCTTACAAACCTAATGAAATCAACAATCACCCAAACCAGCCAGCGAACCTAACAAACTTAAGTGAACATACAACCAACAATCAAAACTAAATCAAAACAACCAAATTAACCAAACCGACTAACCTAACTAAACCACACCAATCGAACCAAACCAACAAACCAACCTCACCAAACCAATCACTCTACCCAAATCAATCACCCTACCCAAATCAATCAACCTACCCAAACCAATTACCCTACCCAAATCAATCACCCTACCCAAATCAATCACCCTACCCAAGCCAATCATCCTACCCAACACCCTACCCAAACCGATCACCCTACCCAAATAAACCACCCTACCGAACACCCTACCCAAACCAATCATCCTACCCAAATCAATCACCCTATCCTCAATCACCCTACCCAAACGAACCACCCTACCCAAACCAACCAACTGAAGCAATCTAACCAACCTGCACAATCTAACAAAACCAACCGGTAGATGCAGGTTTGACTATATATATAACACACATTCAGTTTGCGCTTGATTCAGAAACACGTACTTGACATTATGAATATTCATGTAAGAAATAATAACATCATTAATATATATCAGCAGTATTTTTATAATGGCATTTGTGTACATGATGGTTTTGGTAAAGGAGAATACTGTAGAGTCAGATCAATAGATATATGATTTCATAAGCAAACAGAGCAGATCCTGATCAGACAGCTCCTATACAGGAGCTGTCTGATCTTGATCTACTCTGTTTGCAAATGTGTGACTATGTAGCAACACACATTTGGTCACCGCTTGATTCAGAAAGTAAACTCAAATGACATCATCAATATTTAGTAGCTTTTTTATTATAGAAAGCAATAAGCAGATGATCGTATAATAATTAAAAAACGTAGCATCTGATCTACACAATTACATAAGTGATACAATACTCTGATCAGACAACTCCTACAGGAGCTGTGTAATCTGGATATCTTCTGTTTGCACAGACGTGAAAAGGCGTTTATTTCGGGTAGAGGTGTACATGAATATAGATGCTAGGATGATCGGGAATGAATTTTATTTTCATCTGTTCACGAAACATCAGTTATTCCAACAGTTGAGATATTGACACAGAAAACTGTGCCTGACTGCTCGAGTATGTCACGTGACTTAATAAGAGACACTGAAGGACCCTAGAATCTCTAAACGAGTTTTTGGTTCTGTTTCTAAGTAATTAAATGCAGTTATTGTCTGACAATATTGTTCACTTTATTGTTACAGCTGACAAGTTGTCACATTGACCACAATGATGTTTTTCCTCAACCTACATGTCATGACAGAAATTCTGCCATTTACAAATCATGACGTCATCATTTATTACATGCATATTCATGGAGTAGAGGGTGAATACTTAACTATTTCGCCGGTGATGTCATTTGCAAACAAATGGACCCAGGTGATACACCGAGTAAACCATTCCCTCATATTGACGTTTGTTTGGACCCAGATGACATGCCACGCTTTTTGGTGCCTCTGTAAAAGTCACAATCTGAAACCATTGTGATAAATTATTTATCACTATGGTTTCAAAATTACACAATTCTAACATTTTTCTTTTCTCTAAGAAAATGCTCATTTTCTGTAGATTTAGTCAAAGAGGATCTTAAAATAGGTTATGAGGTAACGGGTTAACCATTACATCTAATCATTATCCAAACGTTTGGTGGCTGAATGGTTAACATTGAATATGCTGCAATAATAATAATAATATATGCTTAAAGCCTGACGTATTGAAATATTAACTACCTGCAATTAGTTTAAGGTTTTGGGATGGTATTGACAGAGCATGCACCAGCTTGTATCTCATTCTATACCAGTTATATAGTTTGCTGCCACTCATCTCATTTGATACCAGTCATCAAGTTATCTACCTCTCATCTCACCTAATACCAGATAACTAATCCGATAGCAGTCATCTCGTTTGCTGCACAGGGGTCTGGAACGCTTCATTGGGGTCTATATGTAGGGTTCCAACTAGCAGAACGGGCATCCGTGTACCACATGTACAAATATGAATGTAACTCTTGCAATTTCATTGATGATTTTGTAATTCTTTCGGCTATTGAAAGCAAATATATTTTACTATCAAATAAATATAATCTTATAACGGTACCTTACGCGCAATTATCAATCCAGCAACGATTTTCTCATAATTTCACGTGTATTCTGGGTCATTGACAAACGTTCGTTCACCCCGGTTTCACTATATCACAGCCATAACCTGGCGATTTTCAGTTCAAAAGATGGCGTGGTTCAATAAAACAGCCCAATTATATCACCAATCTCCATGTGTTGTGTCCTCTTAATAAATAAGCAATTAGCAACAGCGGCCTTTCCGTCTGTCGTTATGTTTCTATTTCGGATGCTGCCATATTGCAACAAATTTGAATGGAGCCATTTCATTGGATGAGCGAAGGAAAAGTTGGAAAATCCGTGACGTCACGTACAATGGCTCCTTCCTCGACGATTTGAAACAAACTGACAAACCTCGCTAGTTTTACATCATTCTTTTGATGCTGGGGACTAAATAATTGGAGGTGGGTGTTAGAATTGATTCGTTTTATTGACTCACGCCATTGTTAGAACTGCAGATTGCCAGGTTATTGCTGTCTTATAGTGAAACCGGAGTGAACGAACGTTTGTCAATGGTCCTAAAAACACGTGAAATTTTGAGAAAATCATTGTTGGATTGATACTTGTTCATAAGTTACTGTGTTAAGATTATATTTATTTGATAGAAAAATATATTGGCTTTCAAAAGCCGAAAGAATTACGAAATTATCATTTAAATTGTAAGAGTTACAGTCATATTTGTACTCGTGGTACACGGATATCCGTTCTGCTACGGATATCCGTTCTGAACCCTTGTTATTATATAGTAAATATAGATCCCAATGAAGCGGTCCAGACCCCTGTGGTTTGCTGCCACTCATCTGATCTGATACCAGTCATCTAGATTGCTACCACTCATCTCATCTGATACTAGTTAACTCATCTGATACCAGTTATCTAGTTTGATACCACTTACCTCATCCGATACCAGTTATTTCATCTGATACCAGATGTCTCATGATACCAGTTATTTCATTTGATACCACTTAAATCATTTGATACAAGTTATCTAATCTGATACCAGTTAACTAGATTGACACCATTTATGTTATCTGATACCAGACACCTCATGATACCAGTTATATAATCTGAAACCGGTCATCTCATCTGATATCAGTCTATTTGCGATGACGAGGGTTAACCCTCAGCCTGCTATGAAAATGAGGTCAGCTTAAGCTGCTTAACTCGATGTCTAATCTCGATCCAAGCTATTTGCTATTGCCAGTTAGGTCGCGCTTAGCAGGCTAAGGGTTAAAAGTATATTTAGTTGAACGTCGATATCATGAAAGCGGATAACTAGAACATCGGTATAACTCGAAAACTATGATGCAACACACATTCAGTGAGTATCCCTCCAACATGTAAAATACAGACTTGATCTAAAATATAAAACTGCGCATATATAGAAATACAAGTGACAACTTAATAAAGGTCATACATGGACTTAGAATTAGACCTGCATTGAACAGATAATTTGAGTTGTTCAGATTACAAATGAAGGGACTCAAACTACTGTTATTTCGAAGTAATTTGTATGGTCCCATGATGTTTCAGATATTGAAGCCTAATTATATATATATATTTACTTTTCCAGATGTTCTCTTCAAAGCACCTGTGTTTCTTGTTTTGTTTGTTGATGACCTTGATGACCTTTATGCACGTGGCTAGATCATATCCAGCTCCTGGTATGTACAAGTAAAATTTAACATTTCACCGCAAACAGCCATTGTCACCGAACTGTAATACGATATTGAGTAATTTCAGATCAGTAATCAACAATTTTACCGTTAGTCCCATCCTCTAATTATTTGCAGTTTAATGCTTTTAAATTTATACACTTTATCTCAATTCAAATTGGTTGCAGATGTTTGCAGAAAACTTGGCACAGAGAAGAATTAAGCCGTACCAGGAGAAAACAAATGCACTTCTAGTAATGGTTAACGCTTTACTTCATATCTATGCCTTTCTACAAATTTGCAAACAGCAGATCCAGACCAGGTGCCTCCTATATGTTTATGCGCCATTATAATAGTTAATGTAATTAATATTCATGACGTCATTATTTCTTACATGAGTAAAGGATTAATGTTACATACTTTCTCAATTATTCTTTACAAAACGATTGTTTATCAGACTATTCAGTTTGAAAATATCTGGTAGGAAGCTTACTAGTCATACTAGCTATACAATGTCTTGTAACATGTTTACTAGTCACGCTAGCTGTACAATATCTTGTAACATGTTTTACTAATCATACTAGCTATACCATATCTTTTAACTAGTCATACTAGCTATACAATGTTTTGTAAAATGCTACTAGTCATACTAGCTATACAATGTCTGGTACAATGCTACTAGTCATACTAGCTATACAATGTCTGAAGGCATATTTATTAGTGACACTAGCTATAAAATGTCCTGTACATTCTTACTAGTCATACTAGCTATACATTGCCTGGTAACATGTTTACTAATCATACTAGCTATACAATGTCTGGTAACCTGTTTACTAGTCACGCTAGCTATACAATGTATTCTACCATGTTTACTAGTCATACTAGCTAAGTCACACTAGTTATATAATGTCTTGTAACATGCTTACTAGTCATACTAGCTATAGAATGTCTTGTAACATGCTTACATGTACTAGTCATACTAGCTATAGAATGTCTTGTAACATGTTTATTACTCATACTAGCTATAGAACGTCTTGGAACATGTTTACTAGTCACACTAGCTATATAACGTATTATAACATGTTTACTAGTCACACTAGCTATACAATGCCTTGTAACATGTTTAATTGTCATACTAGCTATAGAATGTCTTGTTACATATTTACTAGTCATCCTAGCTATACAATGGCTTGTAACATGCTTACACTGACTTTACAATGTCTGGTAGTACGTTTACTAGTCACAGTAGCTATACAACGTCTGGTATCAATGTCAGGAATAGCCAGTAATGAAGGACATTCGGTGACCTTAAATGATGCAATATGGTCTATATAGATACAAAGTCAGGGCGATTATACAAGCATTCTGCATACAAAGTCAAGCTCACTGTTATCCGAAACAGACAAGAAACTGCTTTTAGACAATAACTTCAGTTAGAAGAGATATATTTGACATAAGTTGATGCACACATTACCTGCATAATAACAACGGTATGGGGTGTTTGGGGGAAGTTTTGAGTAAGGGTCAGTGAAATAGTAGAATAAAGGGTTTGAACAATGTCAAATGCCGCAAAATTATATTACTTTCGTGATATATTTATTTCTGAATCCATTGAATAATATTATTTTGTTTGTTCTAAGATGACATTGAGTTAGATATGCCAATGGGTTTCGACACAGATTTTCAAATTCTGGACAAAAGACGACGGATGGGATGGAGGTAAGCACTGATATCTTTATCTACTGATTCGCTACCACCAGGTATCGTTCACAGTACACGAACAGCATACAAACGTGTACCAGTAAGTAATGCTGCATCCGGTTTCATAATTATTTATGTGTGTCCAACATCTATCATTATATGACATAATCATTTGAATGCGGGACACACATATCGTCATTTGCAAACAGTGTAGACCCAAATTAGAGGAGCTTTATCCTAATCCTCATAGAAGAGCCCTCTGGTGAGAGGTGCGTTTTTCGTCACTCAAATCGTCCAGTAAGTTTAAAGCATTTCCTACCTGGGCGGACTCTTTAGTTAAAGACTGATGGGTAATTCCACTCTGTAAATTCAGGGATGAAAAAGAAAAACTCTTTACTACGTAAATTGGTTACTTACCGGGAGCATTATTGATTGATTACTTCCTGGGAACATTATTGATTGATTACTTCCCAGGAACATTACTGATTGATTACTTCCCAGAAGCATTACTGATTGATTACTTCTCGGGATAATTACTAATCGACTACTCCCTGTTAGCATTATTATTTCCAGGGAACATTTCTAATTGATTACTACCAGGGAACATTACTAATAGATTACTTCAAGGGAACAATACTAATTGACTACTGCCTAGAGACATTACTAATTGATTACTGCCTGGGCCATTACTAATTGATTGCTTTCCGGGATATTACTAATCGATTAATTCCCTGGAGCATTTCTAATTGATTACTAGCATAGGGTCTGTTCGAATTTAGCAGCAAACAGTTATTGATAACATTACGGACAACGACAGCAACTCGGATGGCGGAATTATAACAATAGCTCGTAATATTTTCCTCGAAAAGACAAACGAGCTGAACATTTACTTTTTTATGTTTTCTGAACACTTTCGGTGCCAATAAAATTGCACCTATGGCTATCATCTGCTTCAGATTTCAGAGCGGCCATTTCTTCCTTTTTACACAAATACAATCATTAACAAACAGTTCGGACCAATTGTGTTTGATTGGTTTGTTTATGTTGATTAACGTTCATTTCTGCCACACATGGGCTTACTGTAAACCACAGAGGGAAGCTAATACTTAAACACCCGGACACGACGCCTTATCGATAGACTGTCTGTGGTACTGTTAGGTGCCCGGTGTCAAGGACTGATACATTGGACCTTGGTTTATAAAATCTCTTCCAAAGGACTAGGATAGGCAAACTTAGCAAAATAATGTTTATATAGCCAACGTGTTCTAAATGAAATTGTAAAACTTTTTGCATTTTTATCTAGTATTTTTCTTTTCCAGCAAGTGCAGCCGAATTTTCAAATGGAGATGCGGAAAAGAAACACGAATTGTGAGAGGCAAGCGGTTAGCCTAGACCACAGCTTGGCATAAAAATGGATACTTTTTGGCTGTGATGACGAAAACACTGATTTGTTACAACATATTCACGTACTTATATAGTACATAGACACACTCTAACTAAAGAACTTTTTAACATTATATATGTGCTATGAAGGAGTAATTAAAACTGAAAATAAATATCGATACGAATATATCAGTCTACTTTAGTAAAAATAATATTATGCTTGTACGATGGAATATTGGAGAAACAAACAGTACTCATCATGATCGATGTTGCCTTATCACCTTATTCTATGAGTCTTCGCGTCTTTTTTTCTCCTTCATTCCCTCTCTCGTTTGCTCTCTCTCTCTTGTTCTCGTTTTCTCATTCTAAACCATATGATTAGTGAGCGTTTGAACTCCTGCATGACTCATACTTGTACCTTACCTGAAACATTAATTTCAATCCAGTCACGATAGCCTGAATAAGGAAACATCAAATACTTTTAACCCTTTACTCCATGAATATTCGTGTATGAAATAATGACAGCATGAATATTAATAGATAAGTTATTATAATAGCACATGGACATGGGAAGTTCTAGCCAAGGCATAATCTGTAGAATGATATCTTTATTATAGCACAGGTAATCAGAGTAGACCCTGATCAGATGTAGGAACCATCTGATATGGATCTACTCTGTTTGCAAAAGCTTAGAAGGCACCTTTAACCCATTGCCTCCAAGGCTATTTCAAGACACAACCTCTTTGAACAAATCTACCGAAAAAGGAGCATTAAATAAAAGAAAGGAACATTTTAGAAGTTTGTAGTTTGAAACCATTGGGATAAATAGAGCACATGCTCCTATAGAAGCAAATGCTCTATTTATCCCAATGGTTTCAGAAAGTTACTTCTACAGAGTCGCCAATATGAGGAAAAGGGTTAAGGAGTGAAATGTTAAAAAATAAAACTACCGAGAGGCCCTTTCTCTATTAAAATTCATGCAATAAAAATGTCGTTCCGATACGCACATCTCCTATTTCTAATGGTACTTTCTAAAACGTTTCATTGATATAGGGTCAACTGTTGGTGTGAAATAGCTCTCTCTCTCTGTCTCTCTGTCTGATTTCAACTTAAGTGGACATTGGGTTTGGAGAATATATTTAGCCCTTGCACCGCCGATGTCGCATAAATGCACCACGAAAAATAGTGCAGTCCCAGATCAGACGCCGCCTTTTCAACGCGGCATCTGATCAGTGACTTCAATTTTCGTCTCATTCTCTATTTCTATATATGTGTTTTATTCTTTCGAAATTTGCATTATTTATCCCATTTCCGTATTGTACCAAATGATTTAACAAAATTTGGATTGTAAACGACACTCAGAAATTTGATGCCGAAAAGGTTAAAGGTTTTAAGGAAATCCAGCCCCGCCCCTGGTGGCCATGTTTTTTGAGAAAATAACATGCTTTTAAAAAGTTTGATAAAGGGTCACCAGGAAACTATTCCTACTAAATGCTATATAAACAGGACCATCTGTTTTGGAGAAAAAATAAAGGTATTCTATTAACGGGTGGAAAGTTATATAAGGAAATCAAGCAACGCCCCCGGCGACCATGTTTTTAAGATAAAAAGATAATTTTGGTAGAGAGTTCAGAGAAAGACTATTTCCTTCTGACCAATTTTTGATAAGATGTTTAAAGATTTCTGTTTTTGGTTTCCATGATAACCAGTTCTGTATGGATCCAGATTATGTTAGCAAATTGATAGAGCATGATACAAAGACCATTTCTTTAAAGTTTAGTTACTATCTGCCTTGTGGTTTCAGAGATGTCATTTAAAGCAATTGTTAAAGGACGGACGGACAGACTCACGTTCTCACGGCTTGAATGTTATGTGACTACTCGTTGGTTCAAAAGTCACATAAAAGGAAAGATACAAAAGGTATTTTGTTCTCAGTATCACATAACCATGAATCCGTGTGAGCGGATATACAGACAGACGGCGGACGAATGGACCTGGGACTATAGGCAATCACAAAAACTCACAGAAGCATCCTCAGTTGACCTAACAAGTTTTAATCAATTATATTTGGTACTTTTGAAATACTGCTCTGATAAAGTATAAAATAAAGGACATACATACGGAGAATGTGGAATGGTTTGTGGGCACTGCACCATTCCCCTATTAGACCATTGTGTATTTGAAGTCTGAAGTCGATAGCCTTTGTACTTTTTAAGGTGTGCCCCGGACATAAAATTAAATCCAATCAGTAGTTGCTACAGCCTTCGCAAGAAATACAACACATACCGAATAAAATGACAATACTAAAACGTATAAAGTCAAAAGCCTTTTTACGATTTACATTATACCACTGACCAGAATATGTGATGTTCAGACAGACATGCGGACGGACAAGGTGACTCCAGTTCACCCAACTAAACTTCGTTTATGGGTGTATGAACGGTAATAACAGGCAAGAGCATCATGATGGCCCTGGTATTGCTCACCAGACAACAGAGAAGATTTTCAAAGTATTCACTATATGATTCTTTAGAAAACTGTCACCCCTGGGGCGGGGCCCAATTCGACCCAAATTGCATAATTCATTTAACTTTTGTAGAAAACTTCAAAAGGATGCTATGTGCCAAATATGAAAGCTGAAAACCTTCCAGATTTAGAGAGAATTTCGCAATATGTTTCTATATAAAACAAGCCAACCTTGGGGCATGGTCAAATGTGACCCCACAGGCATAATTTGTGGAAGACTTTTGTAGAAGACCTGAAGTTGTGTTCTGTGTCAAATTTTAAAGCTGAACCTTTCAGTTTCAGAGGAGAAGCTTTTCAATGTTTTCAATACGTGTCTATAGAAAACTGGTCAACCCTAGGGCGGGCCACATTTGATTTCAGGGGCATACTTTGTATAACTTTTGTAGAGGACCTAAACATGATGTTATATGCCAAAAATAAAAGCTGAGAACCTTTCAGTTCCAAAGGAGAAAACATCGAACGTTTTCTCTATAGAAAAACGGTCATCTCTGGGGCGGGGCCAATTTTTATCCCAGAGACATAATTTACATGTATATAACTTTTGTAGATGCCCTACAGATGATGCTATGTGCCAAAGATGAAAGCTAAGAACCCTGTAGATTCATCGGATAATAGTTTAAAGGTTCAAATTGTTGACGACTGACAACGCACGATGCACGCTGACGGATGACGGACATCAGGCAATGACGAAAGCTCACACTGAGCACTTTATGCTATGGTGAGCCACAGTTGGCCAGAAATATTTAAATAAAGCCCAAAGGCAGTGACAATACTCTTTATTGTAAAACAACATTTAGATTCATTTACAAGAAAGCAATGCAATGTAGTCATACATATATCAACATGAAATAAGTACACGCTTTTTGGAAAGCATATAATTGTAATGAAATATACATAGCTGAATTTCGATATATCGAACTCGGATAACTCGAAATTTGGGATAACTCAAAGACAAAGTTCGGCTCTTCCAAAATTTACAATAATGCATTTTTCCAAAATGCATCATTACGCATATCTAGAAATACATGATATAGCTTATTGCATGTCATAAGCAATGCTGAAAGCTCCTACAGGAATAGGAGCCTCAGCAATAAGTTCTGCATTAAAGCTGTGAACTAGAGAAATTTTCCAGCCTAGAAATTGGATGACTCAAAACCTTGTTATCTCAAATGGAAAAGTAGTAAAGTCAAGCAGGCAAAGCCACATGCAAGACGCAACCACCACCAAAACAGCGATAGACAGCATGTCACACACACGCACAACCACGCACCCAAACGCACACACACACGAAATGAACACAGAAAACACCAAAAGACACACAAGAACCAGTGACAAACGTTCCACACATGAAAAAATCACAAGCACAAAGACGCAAGGCAAACAAAAGGAAGGGTGACAAAGAGAGTACCGCCTTGGCACGGTCAGTAGCAAAAACACCACTGGGGGTTTAAACCGGTTTACGGACGTCCTAACCTCCCACTTCTCTCAAAGTCACCCTAGCTTTACAAATATTGTAAATAAAGGTATCCCCGCTGGACTTACCCACAACATAGACGACGGTGAACACAGGACAACATGTAAAACATAGCATAATAACTTTGACAATCCGTCAAATATGTACTCAATGACTTTGCTGAAGTCAGAGCACCTGCAGGTAAGCCGTTAAGGGCACGACAGGGAAAAAGTAATACATGAGTCTGGTAAGCTCATCCTGTATCCAAGTTTAAGGGTATACCATCATAGAGTACTACCCTCGGCCTGTCATCGCGCAAGCAAAGAGGGAAGCGTAGCTACCGACTGTAAAAGGGTCGATAACCAACCATGCAGTGCGTTGCAATATAATAGGATCATAACCTTTCTTTTTAAATGTTTCAAAGTAATGTGATAGTTCCTTTGAAGTTCGAGATATCAAAATGGAGCTGTATAGCAAGAGCTTATCACAAACTTACTATGACTACAAGAAATTCAACGAATTCATGTTGATTATTGGCAAAGTGTTTGGTCCCAGTGTTTGGCATATCATCAGAATCCAAACTGTCTGACAGTCTGGTCGTGTTTTGAAACTAAAATAAACAACCGAACATTGCAACTTGTAGTATAAATATAATTGGTATTGAGGAATAAAACAGATCTGCTCTAAGCTCTCGGCATACAAGATATGTTAAACCTGAAGTATACATAAAATTAGTATTGAGAAGTTATAACAAATTTGCTCTAAGCTTCTCGGCATACAAGATATGTTACAGCTGTAGTATATGAGAAGTTACAATAAATTTGCTCTAAGCTTCTGGACATACAAGACTTCTGACAGTTTGTTATATGTATATATCACGTTTTACCTTTGCCACACTATCATAGGAATTATTTCAACATTTTATTCCATAAATATTCATATATAAGAAATAATGACAGCTAGAACATAACATAAAATAATAACATTTTCCTCCTACTATATGTTTGTTTTGTCTTTGTGTGTCTCTTGTTGTTTTTTCTAGTTATGTACATTTGCTGTTTCCTTGTGTTCCTGTTCGGGCGAGTGTTTGTTCTGTATGTGGTGTTACCTGCATGACTCATTTTTGTACTTTTGCTGAATATTTGAAGGGAAAATGAACAATAGATTGTTTAGCCATGGAAGAAACTGCGCAATTAGATATTTATTATTTCATAAGAAAACAGAGCACACCTGATCAGACAGTCCCTACAAGAGCTGTCTGATCTGGATCTATTCTGTCTGCAAATGTGTTTAAAGGCGTATCTTTGGAATAAATGGTTAAAGAGCGTATCTATGGAATAAAGGGTTAACAAATATACTTGACAAGTCAATACTAAAAACGCCGAGGTGCCCAACTTAACATACTATCATGTGTTTGTATCGGGGCTCTTTGTTATGGTATCAGTATTGCAATCAAATCGTGACGACTTATTTAACCACAGCTAATTATCTCTTTGCACGTTAAGTGAGTTTTGTCTGTAACAATTATCAACATACAATTTGTCTAATTTCTTTTCAAACTTATGGTTATAGTGTCAAACAGTTTGGACCCTGTTGTCACTAGGTCAAATACATTTGTAGTTCAGTTAGACATAAACAAGTGTGATAGACAGATGGTAGGATAGCCATTCAAGCATAAGTCATAACCTCTCATCTGTTACAATGCGACATAAAACTGCAAAGCATGAAATAACGCCAAGTTAACTCTTTCACTGCCAATGTCGCATATGTCATTACCTATGCGAACAGTTTGGATCCAGATGAGACGCCGAGTAACTCAGCGTCTCATCAGAGTTCAAACTGTTTGTTACTATTACTATTTGATGAAACAAAAGAAAAACTGACAACTAAAAATTGTAGCAGACGATAAAGTTTGCAGACGACAACAGTTGGAAACGAAATAGTTAAACATACACATATCCCCTGGAGCTTAATCCTTTCCTTCATATATAGGGTCTGCTCTGTTTACTTATGCCATTATATAGATCCGATTCTACAGTTTCTGTCAAAGCAAAACATTTTCTTAACAAGTGTACATTATAAAAATCAGCTTATAAATATGCATTATTTCTTACATGAATATTGAACAGGGGAAGGGTTAAACTATTAACCCAAGAGAGCATTTCTCAACACTATTCATATTAACTTAAGAGAGCATTTCTCAACACTATTCATATTAACCTAAGAGAGCATTTCTCAACACTATTCATATTAAGAATTGATTTTTGATAAAGGATTTGCTCTTAAAATGGTTTGATATGAAAAACTTGCCAAGCCAAAATCGCGTATACGGGTTTGGTTGTTAATGAATAAAGTCTAGGGGTCAAGGTTGAAAGTATCTTCATTTTTCATTATAATTAAATACCCTCTACTGTGAGACCTAAACATGTGTAATTCTGGATGGTAGACTCACGTGGAAGCTTAAAGCAGGGCGAAAGTTATGCAGAAAGCATCTGTGGGAGCTTTATGCAGTAAGTTTGTTTTGTATTAAGTATCCCAGTCTTACAAATATCAATATTTATTCATTCAGTGGTTGGTTTAGAGGAATTCCACTGTATGTACTGATGATAAACAATCCAAAATTAACTAGCGCCATTTCCCATGGCTAGTCAATATTAATGTCACAATGTATCAATTGTCTTCTTAATAATGATTGTTATAAAATACAAAAGGACCAATTTAGTGTTTAAAAAGATCGATTAATGCTTCATTAAGCAACAGACCGTCTTTGTTAATTGCTTCTTCTGCAACACAAAAGAGAACAATACAAGACTTAACAAATGAGCAGATGAATAAAGTAACGTTATGATATATCCCACTCCTTAAGACATTTTATCAAATGTTGATCTAAATGTACACACATGCCTGGTGTATTTAACTTAATGACACTCTCTTAAAGACACCTTGCTTCCAAAGCTTTATTCAACCAGGTTTTGTCTACGAGTTTAATCCACTGTATCCAATACTTTATCGAGGGATATTGAATTGTTAAAGAATTGGTCCTTAACCGTTAACTCCATAAATCATTTCTACTCATTTGCAAAGAGAGTAAACCCAGATCCTATACGAGCCGTCTGATGAGGGTCTGCTTTGTTTGCTAATGCTATAGCAAAGCTCTAATTCTACAGTTTCTACCAAGGTAGTGAGATCAACAACCAAACAAGTGATGACCTCAGTATTTAACGGAGTTATTTACAAGACAGACAAAAAGGTTAATGGAAAAGTAGTAAAGTCAAGCAGGCAAAGCCACATACAAGACGCAACCACCACCAAAACACCGATAGACAGCATGACACACACACAACCACACACCCAAACGCACACACACACACACACACACACACACGAAATGAACACAGAAAACACCAAAAGACACACAAGAACCAGAGACAAACGTTCCACGCACGAACAAAATCACAAGCACAAAGACGCAAGGCAAACAAAAGGAAGGGTGACAAAGAGAGTACCGCCTTGGCACGGTCGCCTTTTTAAGAGCCATAACTCTGGTGTTCCAAAGCCAATGAGAGTAATACATACAGAGCCGATATTTCATATGGTATAGAAAAACATATTATCGTTTCTAAGATATGACTCATTTCAGGAAATAGGTTCAGGCAAACATATATGGTTATTTGGCAACAAAGGACCATAACTCTAATGTTGCATATACAATGTAAGTGATACTTGCAGACCGCATTTCCTACTAGTACTAAACATTTTTACACGAAACTACGTTTCTGAGATGTATGTTATATTTTCGGCAAAGAGTCATAACTCGGGTGTCCCAAGGTCAATGTCAATAAAACCTGCAGGGGTGCATTTTCTTATGCGACAGAAAAATATGGTACATTCTTTGGTGTTCCAAGTCATTATAAAGGATGCTTGCAGGGCAGCATATCCTTATGCCATTTAACATTTACACAACATTTCACAGAAAAACTCTTTTCAGTTTATGACAAATGACTCCAGACAGAAAAAAACCCAGACAGAAGACAGAAACCATTGTGACAAATAAAACATTTGCTCCCAATACTTTATCACAATATTTTCAAACAATGAGTTTTACAGAGATGTTTAAAGGTGTCAATAAGAAGAAATGGGTTAATACCTTCCAGTTACTTCAAAGTGTTCACCAAACACCCACCATGGCAAACATCTTATCAGGCTCTACATGGTTTGACACTCTGACATAATTTATCTAAGTATCTGCCCTATACGTTTGCATTATGATAGACAATATACAGTTACATACTTAAGTATCTGCCCTATAAGTTTGAATTATTGTACACACTAGAATGTTATCAGATACCTATTTATGACATTTACAGTAAGAAAAGTATTAATAAATTCTGAAGGGTGGTGATCCCCCGAAAGCAAAAATTGCAACACAAAAAGAGAAAATTGCAGACTCGGTTTTATTGAGTCTGTTCATAAGCAGTAATTGAAAGTGCAACACTGCTCACGCCCCCTAGCACCGGCTTAAGCGGTATTCAATTTTCAGAACAAGAAGTACTGAAATTCATGATCTCGAAGGATCAGAAGGTATAACAACACTGAGAATAAGTCTTCAATGTAAAACACAAAAAACAGACTCATACTGATTAGTATAGTATCTGTGATTAATAAAAAAAACCCAGACAAAACACTCTGATTAACCCCATACCATTCATACATATATTTATTGAAACAACAAAATGACATCATGAATAATAATAGCTGTTTTTGTCAAATGGCAAATGAAAAGGGCATATTCGGCCATGACTTAAGCTAAAGAATGAGACAGGTGAGTTTATCATTAAGCGAACAGATAACTCCCTAATCAAAGGCTCCTATCGAGGCAATTTGAGCTGCTCTGTTTGCAGATGCGGGAAAAGATATTTTTATCAATACACCATTTACTTTGAAATAATCTAAAAGCAAAACAAATCTGATTGAAATAAAATAAAATATTCAACAAGACAGTCATGCTTGTTCAGTATCGCTCATCAAAGAATTAGTCACGTTGTCTATTGTGTTAAGACGAATATTGCTCCGATTGTTTAATATTTAATTACATGTACATTGTAACAAGTTTACAACATGGCAGCAAATTTGTTTGATAAATTACAATTATTTCAACTGTCGGGTTAAATGGTATCTCAAGAATATTCCTACAAACGATCCCCTTTAACAATACACAGAAATGTAGCTTTTTAACAACACTTTTGGTAAAGGTTCAACTGATGACTAATCGTGCAAAATATTCATGGTTGTGGTTGATACCTTATATGTTTCATTATACCCATATAAGGAAAATTAGCCCCACCCAAAATCATACAAAAATAAGCCCATTAGTTTCACAGGAAACGATCCCTGGAGTGTTCACGGTACAAAAACATTTGCTAAGTTTGAGTGTAGATAACTTTAACGGTTCAATTGACTTGGGTGAAATCATCTGTAATGCATAAAGAATGTCTTGTGAATCTTTGAAATCGGCATATTGCACAGAAAGTATCAATTTTGATTGGTAGATTTCAAAAGTCAATAATCAGTATCTTGACCGCCATGTACAATGCTGACTGCTTGACAATTACATCATATTGAGAGCACAAGCTTGTTTATGTCTGACTGTGGTATGTTATTGTATTCTCACGATGTGATGATCGTAGGTCAATGACGTTGTTTGGCGGGTTTGGACATCGATGTACGCATTGATCAAGATTATCCAATATCTATTCAATTGGTTTCAAATCCGGCTTTTTGAGCACCAGTCAACGTGAAATCAATGTTATGGTATACCATTATATATATATACTGGAATACACATATATCCCTTATGTACACATGTAACTCAAATTTAGCATTAAACAAGCTCACTGGATATTATCTAGGGATTAACTGATCGATTTTCACAATATAGCAGTTCTAGAAATTACCACATGCTGCATAATAATGCATATATGAGTGTGCATTTCAAAGTAACCTCGAAAGTTTTGCACATACTTTACGAAAATTACTGTTTGGTTCAGTGTAGTACTGTCCAATAACAAGAATAAAATAGCTCTGCCTCTGTTGACACTTTTTTAACGAATCCCAACCACTTGAACAATTTGGTAGACTATCACCTATACAATATTTCTTCATATATACCGGTTTTCTGCCAGTAGTTTCAGACGCTTCTGTTAGTAGTTTCAGAGCCAGCAATCACAATTTAGCTCAGTTGAGTATACACAGGTGGATACTTAAAGCAAGGTGAAAGTAAAACAGAATGCTTCTATAGGAGCGCTCTGTTTTACTTTCACCTTGCTTTAAGCAACCACCTGTTCAAAATAACACCTAATCCACACAATTTAGTGGTCGTTATAGAGAGGTTTTACTGCAGTGCCATTTCCGGTCAGTTGCACAGAAACATCAATACTCTTTCTATTGATATGCCATACTTGTGGCTGCAAGTGCAAAAGGTTAAAATACCGGACTGTTGCAACTACATGTGCTTTTCAAATAGCCCTCGTCAGCTATCTGTACTCTGAGCATTGAAAACTAACATTAGAAATATCCATATCTATCATAATAGTTTCCATAATAAACAGCTTTTACAGCCGACTTCAATAAGTATCTATCTTTACCAGAACTGAAATCTAGATATACAGAGATGTAATAAATGTACAAAAGATTTAAATATCTATATCTACACAGATTTTTATCCAACTGAAAGTAGACTTGCAGTATAATAAATTTATCATGCAGTTTCTTCCAAGTGTATCTGACAAAGTATTAATTATTTAGTAATTCATTATTAGAATGCGCCACCCATCACACTCAAACTCTTTCTCCATGAGTTCTGTGATCCAGGAATAATGGTCAAGTACCATGGGTAGATACTATATACATGTAACAAACAAAATCATATTGTAGTGGGTTTCATTACAGTCCCCAAAACAAAACAATACATCTATTATGCATTCACAGCCTACCATCGAGTTACCATGGTAACCAACACTTTTAAAAGATCTGTCATTAAGTTCAGGGTACCTAAATACCCCTACATACAAATTTGCACCAAAACAAATAATATCTAAAGTGTGACCAATCAGGGGTTCACCACTTCATTATCCTTTACAAAAACATACAACTAAGTTCGGGGGTACCCTAATACCCCTACATACCATAACTGATTTTTTATAAGACAATATGAACAAAAAGAACTTTTGACCATAACGGAAGCCAAGGTTTAAGTAATGTTACTTCCTATGCAAACAGAGAAGGTTCTGATCAAACAGCTACTTAATGATATGGCTGAACTGGGTCTGCTCAGCTTGAAAGTGTGTAAAAGGCATTTATATCAGGTAAAGGACAATCAACTCCAATCAACGACTGTTTGCACTGATATACCAAATAATGGCAAATATACAGAAGAATGAGAAAATATATTAATTTCAAACACAAAAACACAATTATCAACTGTTATTCATGTATGAAAGTGTACAAAATCACAGGATACTTCATAGTGTATCATTATCATATTTGATAACACTGAAGTGTACCAAATCCCAGGAGACTTCCTAGTGTACCAAATCACAGGAGACTTCATAGAGTATAAAATCACAGTAGACGCCATAGTGTACCAAATCACAGAAGACGCCATAGTGTACCAAATCACAGTAGATGCCTTAGTGTACCAAATCACAGGAGACTCCATAGTGTACCAAATCATAGTAGACGCCATAGTGTACCAAATCACAGTAGACGCCATAGTGTACCAAATCACAGGAGATACCTTAGTGTACCAAATCACAGGAGACTCCATAGTGTATCAACTCACAAGACACTCCATAATGTACCAAATCACAGTAGACGCCATAGTGTACCAAATCACAGGAGATACCTTAGTGTACCAAATCACAGGAGACTCCATAATGTACCAAATCACAGGAGACTCCTTAGTGTACCAAATCACAGGAGTCTCCATAGTGTACCAAATCACAGGAGACTTCATAGTGTACCAAATCACAGTAGACGCCATAGTGTACCAAATCACAGTAGATGCCTTAGTGTACCAACTCACAGGGTACGCCATAGTGTACCAAATCACAGGATACGCCATATATTATCATATGTTATAACACTATAAATACTCTACCATTGGAAGTGTTTCATTTATATATCCAGGACTGTTAATAAGATATATACTGATTCTAAACCCTATTTGCTGTAACTCATTGGAATCACATAAGGGAGGCAATTCTAATGAGTTGCAGTAAGATAGGATTTTGGAAGATAAATATTTAAGATATATTATTTAGATTTGCTAAATATGCTTCTTATTTACAGTCATGCTTATCTATTTGATTTCATCTTGGCAGCAGAGTGTACATCCATATATATGAGGATATCGGGTATCAATCGGTTGTCTACTATTGTCCATCCTCTGTCACGTCATTTGATGTTGCAGCAACACGTCTTTCCGAAGCCTGAAAATAGTTTTTTTTAAATAATTACAACCAAATCAATTATCTACCTAAGCAAGACCACTTAAGAACACTAAGAAATTGACCATTCATGCAAGTTGAAGTGTAGATATTTCAGACAATCTGTAGTGTAGCTTAGTTCCTGGTAACTGCAATGCTTCCAAGTCAGTCTTCTAAAATTGTATTGGTTTCAATTAAGTGTTCATTGACCTTTTGACCCTTTCTCTCATGAATATTCATGTAAAACAAGATCCTCTCTGGGATCATTATAGTGTTGATGGTATAAGTTTTGAAAATTAGATACTGATTAAGTCGGTGCTAGGGGGCGTGAGTAAAGTTGTGTTGCACTTTAATTACTACTCATGAGTGAATATGAACAGACTCAATAAAACCGAGTCTGCAATTTTCTCTTTTGGCATTGTTACTTTTGTTTTCGAAGGATCACCCACTTTTAGAATATATTTATTAGCTAAACTTTTGAAATGATGTATGAATTGTTTGAAACCTGAACTATACAGACGAAGATCTATATAGTATGACTAAAAAGTAGGATTCTATAGTATGGCTTAACAAAAGTGCATACCCTTATCAGACAACTTTTGTAGGAATCTATATCTAGTGTGACTAAACAAAAGTGCATACCCTTATCAGACAACTTTTGTAGGAATCTATATCTAGTGTGACTAAACAAAAGTGCATACCCTCACAGACAGGTCCTGAAGGAATATATAGTGTGACTAAACAAAATTGCAGACCCTCACAGACAGTTCCTGTAGGAATCTATAGTGTGACTAAACAAAAGTGCAGACCCTAATCAGACAACCCCTGTAGGGGCTGTCTGTTAAGGGACTACTCTGTTTGCATGCATGCTCATTGTTTTACAATTTGGTCATGTCATTAATTTCTCTATAATGAAGTCTGGTCATGTCATTAATTTCTCTATAATGAAGGCTCACCTGAGAAAATAGACCAGTTTCACTGATTGCTATTCATTAGACTATAACAACACTCAACTTGGCAAACAGTATACATTTTACTTTCATTTCACCACACTAAACATCCAGTAAAGGTTCATTTTATCATGCAGTGTCTCAGTTTATAAATACATGTACTAGATTTTTTAGATGTTCCAAACATACGTTGTTTGCCAGTGTCTCAATAATATAAAACTGTTTTCAATAAGATTGTATGTAAAATGTAGTGAGCCATGTTCTGGTCATACGCTGTTTTTGTGTTTACCAGTATTCCCCAGGTTCCATGTCAGTGGCACCCCTTCCCTATTCAGGTACACAACTAAACATTCTGAGATCTTTCCCTCACTTATGATAACTCTTTTTTTAGCTCATCTGGCACAAATGGTCAAGACAGGCTATTGTCATAGTGCTATGTCTTCCATTGTTTTAAATCATGCATCATAAGCATTTAAATATTTCGAAGAATGACTTTCAAAACTACTAGACCAATAATTAGTTTAATCAAACCTCGATCACCAGAATGATTTAGACTTGTCCTTTATCAGATTTGTTTTCAAATATAGATCATACATGTAGGAATCCAATTGCCTAACAAGTAATTAGTACATTCAAATAGTGTACACCCTAATGTGTACTGTCTTACAGTGTAGACACAAATTAGAACAAGAGTACCGCATACGGTACATAATACGCCCACTTGCAAACTCTGATTCAACATGCCTTATAAGTGTTGACATTTTATAATCTGTGCTTCAGATCTTGATTTCCATATTAAGGTGATCCTATAAGTGAATATCTTATTACATAAAAAAGTTACAGCTAATCCTCATTTTTGCAGATTCTTGTAAAGTGCAACGGCCATAACTCTGTAAAGACACACAGAATGAACCTCGTAATAAACTCAGCTTCAAATTTTGTTGCTTAAAACATTTGTGTTAAGTTTCATTAATATCATTTTAATAGTTTTCCCAGAAAACAAAAGACAAACTTAAAGTTGACCGACTAACAAAGCAACACACACACGAAGTTCAAGGACCATAGCTTTAGAATAAAATGACATATCAAAACCCCCGCAATATATGTGAAAATTCACATTAAAATTAAACCATATAAAAAAATTGAAGTAAATATCATTTCAAATGAAAAAGTTATGGCCATTCTCATATTTGCATAGATTTGCATTACTTTTTTAAGTGCAAGGGTCATAACTCCAAAACAACAAATCAAATGATCCTCAGAATCGACTTTACTCCAAAACGACAAATCAAATGATCCTCAGAATCAATTCAGTTTCAGATCTTGATGCATTAAACATTTGTGAGAAAGTTTCATTATTATCTCTCAAATAGTTTTCCCTGAAAACAGCAGACAAACTATTTGCATATTTTTTAAAGGATAAGGGCCATTACTCTGAAATGAAAAATCAAATGAACTTCAGAATCGACTCAGCTTCAGATCTAGATGCATTCAACATTTGTGTGAAGTTTCATTAATATATCTCTAATAGTTTTCCCAGAAAACAGCGAACAAATTATTTGCATGTATTTGCATTATTTTTTAAGTAAAAGGGCCATAACTCTGAAACGAAAAACCAAATGGACCTCAGAATCGACCCAGCTTCAGACCTTGATGCTTTAAACATTTGTGTGAAGTTTCATTAATATCTCTCAAATAGTTTTCCCAGAAAACAGCGGACAAACTATTTGCATATTTTTTAAGGACAAGGGCTATAACTCCGAAACGACAAATCAAATGAACCTCAGAATCAAGTCAGCTTCAGATCTTGATGCATTAAACATTTGTGTTAAGTTTCATTAATATCTGTTAAATAGTTTTCCCAGAAAACAGCAGACAAACTATTTGCATGAATTTGCATTATTTTTTAAGTAAAAGGGCCATTACTCCGAAACGACAAATCAAATGAACCTCAGAAACGACTCAGCTTCAGATCTTGATGCATTAAACATTTGTGTGAAGTTTCATTAATATCTCTCAAACACTTTTCCCAGAAAACAGCGGACAAACTATTTGCATATATTTTAAGGACAAGGGCCATTACTCTGAAATGAAAAATCAAATGAACCTCAGAATCAAATCAGCTTCAGATCTTGATGCATTTAACATTTGTGTGAAGTTTCATTAATATCTGTCAAATAGTTTTCCTAGAAAATAGCGGACAAACAAAATGTTGACGGACGAACGAACGAACGAACAAACAAACGAACAAACGAACGAACAAACGAACGAGCGAACGGACGGACGGACAGGGCCACGACAATATACGACCACCTTTATTAGGTGGGCGTATAACTATCTAAGAACAGTGTAGACCCTTATCAGTACTGCCTAATAGTATAAACCCTAATTAGTACAGTCTTGCAGTGTAGACGTTTTTTATTACTGTCTAATAGTGTAGACCCTGATCAGTATTGTCTTACAGTGTAGACCCTGATCAGTACTGTTAGACAGTGTAGACCCTGATCAGTATTGTCTAATAGTGTAGACCCTGATCAGTAATGTCTTACAGTGTAGACCCTGATCAGTACTGTTAGACAGTGTAGACCCTGATCAGTAATGTCTAATAGTGTAGACCCTGATCAGTACTGTCTAACAGTGTAGACCCTAATTAGTACTATTTAACCGTATAGACCCTGATCAGTACTATCTAACAGTGTATACACTAATTAGTACTGTCTAACAGTGTAGACCCTGATCAGTACTGTTAGACAGTGTAGACCCTGATCAGTACTGTCTAATAGTGTAGACCCTGATCTGTAATGTCTTACAGTGTAGAGCCTGATCAGTACTGTTAGACAGTGTAGATCCTGATCAGTAATGTCTAATAGTGTAGACCCTGATCAGTACTGTCTAACAGGGTAGACTCTAATTAGTACTGTCTAACTGTATAGACCCTGATCAGTACTATCTAACAGTGTAGACACTAATTAGTACTGTCCAACAGTGTAGACCCTAATCAGTACTGTTAGACAGTGTAGACCCTGATCAGTACTGTCTATAATAGTGTAGACCCTGATCAGTAATGTCTTACAGTGTAGACCCTGATCTATACTGTCAAATAGTATAGTAGCAAATTCATGCCATGATTTAGACAAATAGATTGGTCTAGATCACGTTTGATTAGAAATCTATTAACCATTTGCCCTACTTTGTTAGCCAATGCTCCATTCGGATAGATTTAGAAAATATATTCCATATTTTTCAGTTTTGCTCAAGTATTTTCGTCACACCTTACCGGATAGCGTAAATGGATGTCAAACGGACAAAAAAAGCGACAAAAAGTTATCCGGTGATGAAATTCGTCCCCTTTGCTGTTCGAGGCCCTAGCGTTTGGTGTATGGAGCGCATAAAACGTACAGTTACCGCTCGATTACAGGACATATACAGGGAAATTAACAGTCAATTAACGAACATCACCATACGATAAACGGAAAGGTACCGGGTAAAAGGGAAATGCAACGCATGAGAAACTGACAAGACGTTCATCATATGACATTGTCTGGCACACCTCCGGTTGATCCGTTGCAGGTAAGGTAGTAGTCCGGACGCGAATCAGGTCCATCGGACATCAACGGATGCAAACCGGACAAGTCCAGGAGAAGAAACTCACAAACAGAAGGAGCGCATGAGTTCCAAAAATACCGCATGCACATGCATAGATACCATCTGTCCAGCAGATGCCTTTGTCCGTTCTGAGTTTTCAGCATATTCAAAACTGTCATCCGGACTGCACTGACCTTGCCAGACAAAAAGCGCACATGCCGAATGAGAAGCGAACAGGGAACGCATGCGAACGGATTAAAACTTCTGTTATCCGTTTGACGTCCGTTAATGCTATCAGGTAAGGTGTGATGCAAACACTTCCGGTTATGAGAACGGTTAAATCAATTTGAACTTAATAAGTTTGGCATGCGTACTGGGTAAATTCTTGATTGACAGTCCCCAGACCCAACTCTACGTCAAGTGAAAATTTACTATTTACAGCCACTGCTAGCAGTCATACATTCTGTGTAGACATGTTGTACACACCAGGATCAGCGATATCTCATCTTTTTAGAGATTTTTCAAATACACTTTTGTTTATAGGTATGTATCCAGTGAGTACTTAAAGATGTTTATAAAAATACTTCTGAAACATGAACAAAATTCAAAGACTGGTCAAACAAATTGTATGCATACGTACATTATCATGTACTAGTTGTGTTACTTAATAAACTTGTTTTCTTAAACATTTCTTTTTGCCGGCCTTTCAAAAGTAACTGAGATGCAATTAATTACATTTGGCAAATTAATTAATAAATTACATTCATAAAACACCTGTAATTGTAATAGTAATTGAAATTTTATTAATGTAATTGTAATTTGATTAATTACAATGCCATGTATTTTATATTTTAACAAGAAATATCGACACAACATTAAACCGGGTTTTCCTTCACTATTAACTAGTAATTTCTAAGTTGAAAGGGACATAACTCCCAGAACAGAGTTTTTGACCTTTGATCTCTAAGTATGACCTTGACATTTAAGCTTCTGACGTGGTATTTTCGTGTGACACGACATACCTTCTAGAGGAACATTTATGCCTATTCATTTCACATGTTTTTGAGCTCTAAGTATGACCTTGACATTTAAGCTAGTGATGTTGTTTTTTTGTGCGGCACACCATACATTCTAGAGGAATATTTATGCCTAGTCATTTCGCAGTCCATCCATGGAGTTCTGAGTTAGAGCCCAGACAAGACCGGATGGATGCACGGATTTCTTGGCAGCTGCCCATCTGACAGCCTATCCGTCTGTCCGCCCGCCCACCCGCCCGCTCGCCATACATCACCATTTCAATAACCCGGTCAAAAATAATGGAACTTAAGTTAACCCTGCGCTCTGCTAGCGCTTCGCTTGGGTTAAATTACATACTTTTCAAAATATCAACTACAAGAGGGCCACGAGGCCCTTAGGCGCTCACCTGAGACCTAATATAAGGGTTACCTGCCCTTGTGGAATGGACCCTCCTTGTAATAGTTAACTTGCATACCAAATTTGAACCAAATATCTTGGACAGTTTCTGAGACATGGACCTTAACATAAAACTTAACCTACAATGAAAATTCTAGGTCGAAAAAGGGGCATAACTATGGCAAAATTAATGTTAGGGTTACATACCCTTGTGAAATTGGTTGCCCTTGTGGTAGTTAGCACACATACCAAATATGAACCAAATATCTTTGATGATTTCTGAGATAGACCTTAACAAAAAGGTTAACCTACGCCGACGCCGACGAGAGGGTCATGACAATAGCTCCACCTTTTGAAAAAGTTGAGCTAATAATGATATATACCAAATATCAAAGGTCTGGGCATTTAGTTTAAGAGAAGATGTTTTTAAAGAGCCTGGGGGCGGGGTCATTTTCAACCCAGGGGTCATAATTTGAACAATATTTGTAGAGGATCATTAGATCTTGCTACACACCATTACCAAATATCAAAGCTCTCTGCTTTACATTTTCAGAAGATTTTCCTATGAAAAATTGATAAGCCCTTGAGCGGGGCCATTTTCGACCCTGGGGTTATGATTTGAACAATCTTTGTAAACGACTATTAGATCATGCTACATATACTAAATATTAAAGGTCAAGGCCTTACAGTTTCAGAGAAGATTTTTAAAGATTTTCCTATGAAAAACTGATAAGCCCTTTCAACCCAGGGGTTATGATTTGAACAATCTTTGTAAAAGACTATTAGATTTTGATACATATACCAAATATTAAAGGTCAAGGCCTTACAGTTTCAGAGAAGAAGATTTTTAAAGATTTTCCTGTAAAAAATAATTGATAAGCCCTTGGGAGAGGCCATTTTGGTCCAGGTCATAATTTGAACAATCTTCGTAGAGGACCATTTGATCATGCTACATAGCAAATATCAAAGGTCTAGGCTTTACAGTTTCATAGAATATTTTTGAAGATTTTCCTATAAAAACAGTAACTGATAAGCCCTTCGGCGGGGTCATTTTTGGTCCTGGGTCATAATTTGAACAAACTTTGTAGAGGACCATTAAATCATGCTACATACCAAATCTCAAAGGTCTAGGCCTTACAGTTTCAGAGAAGAAGATTTTCCTATGAAAAACTGATAAGCCCTTGGGCGGGGCAATTTTTGGTCTGGGGGTCATAATATGAACGATAATTTGGTCCCCCTAGCCAATGATGCTACTGACAAAATTTGGTTAAAATCGGCTTAGCGGTTTCAGAGATGTCGTTTGAAAATGTGGCCGGACGCCGGACGCCGGATGCCGGACGGATCGCTGTCACAATATCTCATCACGAGCCTTTGGCTCAGGTGAGCTAATAAATACAAGTAAAGTACTTAAACCGTTAAATAAAACATAGCTGGGACAAACTTATTTTTGAGGACATGCTCAAAATGTGTTCTGAGGACCCCAGCGAACAATTTGGTACCCATGAAAAAAAAGTCTAGGGGGATGCTACGGTAACCACTACTAGGACCCAGCCTTCTAGTTATAGTCTACTTTCAGTCCGAAGGACCGCTCAGCCGACTGTACATTTGCTCCCCTCGTCATTGAGTCATTCGCCTTCAATATTGAGCACTGCTAACATATGGCGGAATCATGCAGCCGCAGTATGTAACGGCTAGTGACCCTCATAGGTACCCGTTAATGATTTTAACCCTTGGGTGGAGAGGGGGAGCGGATGGGAGACACTGAAAAGCGTCTCTGAAATTTCCGGGAGGGACCGGGATTTGAACCCCGGACCACCGGATTGGTAGTCAAGTGCGTTACCATTAGACCAACGCACACCACAGATAAATAATACATAACCCGGCCATATTTAGCATTTATACAAAATCAAATTAGCCTGCCAATTAAATAAAAAAATAATTGTGATTTTTAAGATAATAATTTGGTAATGTGATCTTTTTTTTCTTTTTTTAGGGGTGGTATCATGGACTAGGTAAATAGTGTAGATCCAGTCCATTCATCATGTTTTCTATGCAGTCATTGTTGCCTGACCATGATTATATATATACACATAATTATACACTGCTTGACATCCTTCAGTATCTGCTGTTTGACATAAATTGTCCAATCTGCTCCAATGTAAATATATATAGAATTTAATAAAATCTATACACTGTTTAGATAGTCCTACAGTTTTTCTCCAATATAAGGTAGCTCGATCAGCTCACAGTCTCAAAATATAAGATGAAGTGACATTGATGATTGTCTGTAAAGTTAGACAGTAAAGCATGCTTGTTTCTTTGTTTATAATTACAGACAGAAGGGTAGGTCCAATGCAGGTGCGGATCCAGCATTTCAGATTAAAGGGGGGGATTTGGAAAGGGGGAGGGGGTGCTTTGATGACATAACTAAGCGTAATTGGGTGAGAGAAATAAAACACTCAGATTAAATCATTGTTTTATTGATTGTTAATTAGTAGATCTAGATCTAAAATATTACTTAAAAAGTTTGGTTTGGGCAATTTTAGATGGAGAGGGGCGTCGGCCACCTCTAAATCCGCGCCTGCATTGTACTAGAGATCCACTTTCATGATGTTTTAATATGCGTTTTGATACCCACAATATGAGACATAAATCATGAATAGTTGAATACATACATTATAATATTAGTAAAGTTTACTAGACGGATGTTCTAACATATGTACACTTGTTGGGCAGTTCCTTTGGTTTATTTAAGCAATTCTCTCCTACTTGCGCTTTTTGAACAAGTCTGCTTTTCTATAGTTACTGCTCCTTTTCGATAGATTGATTAAAAAATGTTGTCAGGATGTCTGGCGATGTCCTACTTACAAGACACAGCTTCCTACCTCAAAATAACCAGCAGCGATAGTTGATGCTTGCCCCAGTCTAAGCATTTGTATACAGTTTTCATTAATCTGAGTAAGTTCAGTAAATTAGCATATTAACAGTTTTTTATTCATATTAATTATTTCGATTGACCAACCGCTTTACACATTCGAATATATACAAAGGACTAATTTTTATAAGGTATTAAATAAACAAAATGAAGTTTAAAAGTGAAATAACTTTGATACACAACGAAGTATTACTAACAGTTAAAAAGGAGATAATCCTGTATATACAACGATACATCAAATCGTTTACCTAGCGATATACTACAGGTTTTCTTGACTGAGGTTGGCTCTAAAAATAGTCTAGGGGAGGGGTGGGTGAGTTAAACGCACCAAACAGGACCGCAAAAGTACTCAAACATTTAGTGTTATCTATTGCTCTCCATACATTTCCGTTCAATTCAACCAAGCTTTTCCGTAAGTTATCGGACATTTCCGTACAATTTCGCATTATATAATTATGTGCACTATGCTGTGCGTAGAAATCTGTAGGTATGAAATAATGCATTTATATGCGAAACTCCCGCTTATTATTTTTTCACTCTTAGAATCGCATTTTTACCAAGTTTTATTAGTAAATGTTAACAAACTTTAAATGTAGAAGCCCAAACAAATTGGAACTTCGCCGATCTATTTGCTTAAGCGTATTGGCATTTTGTGCAATCGGTAAATCGCACTTTTACTCGGTTTTCTTCGGAAATGTTTGGGTAGGAGTTGAAATTATGGCATGACTACTATGGCCTTCGGCTTGGCAAGCCAACCCATACCAAAAACCTAATCAAATGGTTCCTTCAGGATCTGTTTGATCTGTTTCTACACTATTGGTCTTAGTTTGTTAAGCCGAATACTTACGATAATTAACCCATTACCGCATTGGCTATATTTAGATACAACCTCTTTGTATAAATCTACCGAAAATGAGCATTAACTAGAGAAAAGGAAAAATTTAGAATTCAATTGTGTAGTTTGAAACCATTGTGATAAATAGAACATTTGCTCCTATAGGAGCAAATGCTATATTTATCACACTGGTTTCACAAAGTGACTTTTACAAAGTCATCAAAAGTCGTCAATATGAGGGAATGGATTAAGGTATTCCAACCTGGACAACTGCGATGGCTATGCTGGCTGGTCCAAGAACAATAATATCGGACTCAATAATCTCCTTAAACTGGCCCTTGCAGCACTGAGAGAGAGAGAGAGAGAGAGAGAGAGAGAGAGAGAGAGAGAGAGAGAGAAAGACACATCAAGATAAGTAATACAGAAGCCACGATTTTGAATTCAAGCGGTATGGTTATTATGTAGGGCCTCCTACCCACTTATGAAGTAAAAATCCATGTTCATACTTCTTATACTTTTTGAGTAATGAGCTTTGTTAAAGTTTTTGCACGCCGACGGTAGCACCTACAACTACGTACATGTACACCAGCGCCTACAACCCATTGATCACAATAGCTACAACTACACCAACGCCGACAACCCATTGATCACAATAGCTACAACTACACCAACGCCTACAACCCAGTGATCACGATAGCTACAACTACACCAGCGCCTACAACCCAGTGATCACAATAGCTACAACTACACCAACGCCTACAACCCAGTGATCACAATAGCTACAACTACACCAACGCCTACAACCCATTGATCACAATAGCTACAACTACACCAAAGACGGCACCTACAACTATGACAGCACCTACAACCCATTGATCACACTAGCTACAACTACACCATTGATCACACTAGCTACAACTACACCATTGATCACACTAGCTCGACATTTCTTTGAAACAGATGAGCTAGAAATGACTGTTGGTTGTAAAAAATACCATTTTCTGATAGCTAGTGCCAATCATATCTCACCTTACTTTTGGTAGTATAAAATACCATTTTCTGATTATAGCTAGTGCCAATCATATATATCACCACCTTAACCCGTTACTACATACCCTTTTAATGCATTTGTCAACAGAATAGACCCAGATCAGATGGATTCTGTATCTGTAAGCTCTGTTTGATTATGAAATACATTGTGATCCATATCTGATTCTATAGCTTCTGCAACTATAAATTATTTCTGCTTTCACGTGTCAAACTAAAACCAATTTAATTAGTATTCTCATGAATATTCATGATGTAATTATTTCTTACCTGAATATTCATGGAGTATAGGATTAAGAGTGTTTAACAGTTTTGATCCCGTCAAAAGCCTGAATTACCCATCATTTCACCTCAATACTATTTGTATAGATTAGCATCAAGTCATCATCGCGTGTAAATAGTTCAAGCCAAAATAACTTAAGTCTCTTACTAGAGGAAATCTATGCTGGTCGCTATGTAAGTTGTTACAGCCGGTTATTATGCTGTCCTTACAACAGGTAGTAGTAGTAGTAGTAGTAGTAGTAGTAGTAGTAGTAGTAGTAGCAACAGCAACGGCAGCAGCAGTGGTAGTACAAGTAGTAGTATGTCAGTTGTAGTAGTATATGTCAGTTGTAGTAGTATATGTCAGTTGTAGTAGTATGTCATCAGTTGTAATAGTATGTAAGTAGCAGTAGCATGTCAGTAGTGGTAGTATGTCAGAAGTAGTAGTATGTCAATTGTAGTAGTATGTCAGTAGTAGTAGTATGTCAGTAGTAGAGTATGTCAGTAGTAGTAGTATGTAAATAGTAGTAGTAGTATGTCAGTAGTAGTAGTATTTAAGTACTAGTAGCAATTATTATAGTAATTATTGTTGTTGTTTTTGTTGTTGTTTATAGATGACAGTAATGATGATAGTGACAGCATCATTTTACAACAGTAAGGAGCACTCTGTTCCGAGTGAGAGTTTCGGAAATCCTATCAACGAAACAAATTCCACGACCCACCAAAAGAATTGCAATTGTATGTAGCCACTGGGATCAGGGAGGAACCAATGAAAGTGTCCAGCTCAGTCCTCACGAACATCACAAGGAATGCAACAGCAACCGTACTAAGGCTGAGAGTATGTAAATTATATTAATATCGTTACTATTTACTTAATAGAAATGCCTATTCAAACGGATTATACCCATATCATACAGTCCCTGTATAAGTCATCCAATCAGGGTATTGTTTGTTTTGTTTTGGAATAAAATAAATCTGACATTCTACATATTTTGCCAACTAGCATGTTGTTTAACGTGTTATGTAATTTTATGCACTGTGTATCGTATTTTGAATGTTGCAGGAAACATCACATACAAACACAAGTCGACCGAAGCTTTGGTCCTATATCTATAAAGCAATTTTGACACATCGCGTGATTGCAACAGTTTACCCATTACCTAACATATACTTCCTTTTGCCTTTACAGAGTAGACCCATATCAAGCAGTGTCTGTGGAAGCCGTTTGACCATAGTCAGCTGTTTTTTATTGCTGAATATCTCAGATCTGATCCTATGCTTTTTATCACGACACTGTATGAACTTGTGGTGTATCAAAAAGGCAAGTATGAATACTGTAGAATATCGGCGCCAAATTTCTAATTGTCGTATGCAATCGAACTTTGTTAAATCATATGGAAAAATAAAGAAATGAGATAAAAAATAAAAAAAGGGCAAATTTCAAAGGAATAAAGCACAGATATGGAAATAGAGACTGAGACAAAAAGTGAAGTGCCTGATCAGACGCCGCCTTGAAAAGACGACGTCTGATCTGGGATTGCACCATTTGTCGTGGTGCATTTTTGCGACTTCTGCGGTGAAAGGGTTAAAAATTGTAATATGGATTAACAGTTATGCTTGATAACGTAGAGGTATTAATGTACATATAAATATGATAGTTTCCGAAATGAATGCTGGAGTAAATTGAGAATTACCTCATTTTTCGAATCAATATTGTAGGTAGTTCGAATTTGCTTAAAAATACCAGCTAAATAATTAAGCATTAGCATGCCAAAATGGAATTACCTTTGCAATCAGTATGGACGTTGAAACGTCGGGGTTATTCAGTGATTCGTAAGGATTCACACTGTTTAAAACTTTTATATAGGCCATGAGCCAGAGGCCCAAATTTTGGCCATCGGTACCATCTTTGGGGAATAATGCTATCAATGCTTTTTGATAAGATATAAGTATCTAGAATCAGAAAATATGTGATAGCAGTAAATCGGTGGTAGCTTTTTGCATTTTTTTCACCAATTTTAATCCTATGGTAAAAATAGTGTTTTCTAAATCTAGCATTAAAGATAAGACATCATTAAATTTCAAACTGATGTCTCTCTCTTATTACATCCTGTATCTATTTGAAAATTGACAGTCGTGTAGCTGTAGTTACACACGTTTCATTAATATTGTTATTTTTTCACAAAAAGTGGTTCATATAATTTAAATTCTTGCTCATACGTACACGGAATTATGTTTACATTCATATGTATTTTGCAGAAGTAAAATTTCTCCGGAGTTTTGCATACCGTCATCATCTTTATAACTAGGCTCATAAAACTTCATATGTATATTCACAGTAATGAGGGCAATGAATTGACTTCAGACTAGAACCCTTACATGTAGCATCTCTTAATGCAAATTGTCAGAGTTATGTCCCTTTTAAATCTTCCATACACTCAAATTGTGCCAAAACTGAAATATCTTTTGAGTTGGCCCCATGAAAGTTCACCAGCATTTCACTGTCATTATATCAACGACCAAATTAACGATGAGAACCCTTTAAGCCAAAACCCAGTCATTGTTTAGGCCAAATCATGTCCTTTTATGAAACTTGTATGTAACAGGTAAGCTATAAATATCCGATCAACCACTTCAGAGCTAGCTAATGCATGATATACTTTGGTACATGTATATTTATTATTCATCATAAGCATTACAACTTGAACTATAGGAAATGGATCCCCTCCCCTTCTTCCTTACGATGATATTGTCTTTAGTCAAGTATGCATTTAAGTGAGAAAAAACAAAACAAACAAAGTCCCGTAATTTTTCTTACTACACAATTCCCCATCTTCACATCAAGTTGTTTATCTGTGAAAGTTTTATGCATATATATGCTTTATGGTAAAGAAATTTGCCAAGACCTGTAACTCTGGATAAAATGGTCAGAACAAACATTTCCTTCTTAACGGTCATTTTCACATCAAGGTTGCCAATTTGTGAAAGTATAGGAACATAAAATGGTGATTACCATATCTAGCATGCTTATATGTAGACATTCTGTTTTCACTTCAAGGTAATTTGAAGTAAAACGTACTTTGTCTGACCATCCGTTAGTTTGTCCACTGGTACATGTTAAGGTCAGCATTTCAGTTAACTCAGATGGTACAGCGTTCGCTTTCGGGCAGGACGTTGTGAGTATGATCGCTGGTCGGGTCATACCAAAGACTTTCAAAATGGTACTAAGGTGGGCTGGTTGGCCCGATGTCCGGTAAATGTCACTGGGTATGGGTTGCAGTTTGCAATTCTATACACTATACACGTTAAAGAATCAATGAAATCAGAGTTGCTGTATCCAATTCTGTCTCTAATGCATATATTAGCACAAGATGGCAAAGGTCAAGGACTTAATAATCATCGGGTAATGGTGATACATTTGGACAGTAAAGACAGAGAAGTGAAAATATATTAAAACATCGAGTTATCAGTAAGTAATGCAGATTTTAGTCAGGTGTGTTCTGGTTAAAAGAATTGCACAACATTCATTTGGATTCATAGAATGTGATATTTAGGATTTTTCAAAAGCAACAAGCAATGACAAAACATGAGAGGGAACCTCCAAAACAAAGTTTAACAATTTGTTATCCATTTGAAACATAATGGCTAAAGGAAATCATGATATGCTAGACATAAGCAACAATAACACATTAGTAAGATAGATTTGCAGAAGAAATTGACTAGTGTAAACAATGTCCAAGTACATGTTATTGTGCTGCAATAGTAGATAGGATAGAGTTTGCTCAAACAGAAATTAATTATCAATGTGGTATAAAATCTTTGGCCGTGATAGAATATACATTATGTTTGAATTATGAAGGGAAAAAAATAATCAAGAACTGTGGTGATGACTTGAAGTAGAGAGTCTGGTCATTAGATGCTAAGCATAACAATTAAACAGATTAGGAAGCATTTGGGGAGGTTTCTAAATAAATAGAGTCAACCAATGCATTGGCAATAGAAGGATACAGCAAACACATTTAATGACAGTGAGAAGGTCCTGGCACTTCAGTACTAACTGGATGAAGTAGATGAGAGTCTGACCATGCAACTGAAGTAGTAAATCAAGTTTTTATAACCTGGTCAGAGAACACAGAATACTTTGTAATGTATTTGGCTTTTCATGCTGATACATACACCAGAGTCCCATTATATTAGAAATGCGGGACTGGAGCAATGACTCCATAATATCAGGAAGATTACCATTACTATTAAAATATAAGTTTGTGTGTAACTTTGCATTGGCACGGCTTTAATTATAATAGTAAGGCAAGCACAGTGGGATTCCCGACCAGGAAAGAAAATCCCTAAGCAAAGTTCTTAAATTGGTTAGAAATAGGAGATCTGCTTCAAATTGTTACATGAAGTGCAGCCATGTGTCTGTCTCCTGCATTCACCATAATGTGTAGGTCATGCCAGACGCGACCTTTGCTGTGCGATGATGAAGGGTAATCTTCAACAACTATGCAGCGAAAACTTTGCATAGCGCTCGCAAAAATACAAACTACCAGGCCGTAATTCAGAATCCAAATTTTCAAAATTATTATAGCTTAGGCAATGTTATTTGTGCATTGGATGGGTGGTCAGGCAACCAACTTTCGAACAGTACTAAATTATTGGGATGTCTGTTTTTTTAAACTTGTGATTGCCTATAACGACTTTCTACACTTATGTCAGTAGTCGGTGAGAATACATGTATTTGTAAGTAGGGCGATTGTTTGTTATGTATATTTGCTTTACGTTAGTTTTATCATTCATTTGCCACATAGGACTATCAATGATCCAACAGGAGAGATTGGAGGAGAGCAGAAGAACACTCTTGCTCTCTGGTTCTTCAACGTTCCCTGTCAAAATTACTATTAGCAGATCGATACATTATCCTATCACCAGGTTAACATATCTTAGAGCTACCTTCATATGCCAAGTGCAAAGCAAATGTGAAACTTTTAGCTGCTTTTGGCTACTGACCGTTCCAAGGCGGTACTCCTACTTTCAGTCTATGGTCAACTTTGTTGTTTAATATGCTTAATGTTTAATGTTTTTGTCTTGATATGCGTCCTGTTATGTTTTGTCTTGTGGTTATACCGTTTCTTGTTTGATGGTGTTTGGTGCGGTGCCATTTCGTATGTGGCCCTCCCTGTTTGACTATTTTTCCATATTGAATCATATTAAAACCTTTGTAATAACCTTTAGGGCAATCCCTTCAACCTCAGTCTGATGGGAATCATCTTGAAGAAAATACGATAATATTTTTTTCTGTAATTTATGTGTCAGTGACAATGCACGGAGAAAAAAAACGTTTGAACAATCTTGGCAGAGGACCACAAGCCAAAGCTACATGCCAAATATCAAAGGTCTAGGCCTTACAGTTTCAGAGAAGAAGAATGTTAAAGATTTTCCTATGAAAAACTGATAAGCCCCGGGGCGGGGCCATTTTTGGCCTGGGGTCATAATTTGAACAATATTTGTAGAGGACCATTAGATCATGCTACATGCCAAATATCAAAGGTCTAGGCCTTACAGTTTCAGAGAAGAAGATTTTTAAAGAGTTTCCTATGAAAAACTGATAAGCCCTTGGGCGGGGCCATTTTTGGCCCGGGGGTCATAATTTGAACAATCTTTGTAGAGGACCATTAGATCATGCTACATGCCAAATATCAAAGGTCTAGGCCTTACAGTTTCAGAGGAGAAGATTTTCCTATGAAAAACTGTTAAGCCCTTGGGCGGGGCCATTTTTGGCCCGGGGGTCATAATTTGAAAATCTTTGTAGAGAACCATAAGATCATGCTACATGCCAAATATCAAAGGTCTAGGCCTTACAGTTTCAGAGAAGAAGATTTTTTAAGATTTTCCTATGAAAAACTGGTAAGCCCTTGGGCGGGGCTATTTTTGGCCCAGGGGTCATAATTTGAACAATTTCTGTAGAGGACCATTAGATCATGCTACATGCTAAATATCAAAGGTCTAGGCCTTACAGTTTCAGAGAAGAAGATTTTTAAAGATTTTCCTATGAAAAACTGATAAGCCCTTGGGCGGAGCCATTTTTGGCCCGGGGGTCATAATGTGAACAATGTTTCGTTCCCCCTAGCCACTGATGCTTCTGACAAAATTTGGTTAAAATCGGGTCAGTAGTTTCAGAGGAAATGTTGTTTGAAAATGTGGACGGACGACGGACGCCGGACGGACGCCGGACGGACGCCGGACACCGGACGCCGGACGACGGACAAATAGCGGTCACAATAGCTAAAAATGTAATTGCTCTGTATTGTGTTTTGTATTGGATACCGTGCGACAATGAAATCACTGAAAGCATGTATGTTAGATTGACACAGATGTCCATCAAGAATGACCCAGTTCATCTAGGAATATGTAATTGTGTACGAACCAATACGGGTGATTTCTTTGAATGTGGCAGATTCAATATCCACATTCTTCAATAACATACTACTGAGTATTTTGTTTGACACTACATGTACATTCAGTCACAAGAAAAACATGAACACAACGAAAGCCCATACCCACATATCTTCATCAGACAGAAAGTTTGAGGATATTTTAATCTCTTTTAAGTCAAAAGATAATGACAATAAAACAATTTAGAGCTAGATACGGTCTAACTAAAATGGTAAGCAACGAATGCTAATGATAATAAATATTATCACCCCGCCACATCCCATCTTACATGCTACTAATTTATTTCGGGATAAAGTGGAAACTGGACCAATAAATAAATAATGATCAGGTCCAAATGAAACTAGAATCTTTTTATACAAAAATTGATGTCCCCCACCCCCGCGCGGACAAAGTTTCCCATATACAATTTTCAAAGTCCTGTAACTCTGTAGAAAATCGCCGAACCTGAACAGGGATAATATAAGCAAAACTAGGCATAGTGCAGTTCAATCTTATTAAGTTTAATGAAAATCCGACAACATGTCTTGGAGAAACCGCGAGGACAAAATTTCAATGTAAAACAAGATGTGTTTGTGAAACACTATGCCCCGACCTTTGACCCTGAAGGATGACCTTGACCTTTGACCCACGGACCAGGGAGTTAAACGCGATACATCACACTTGTGCCAGGTTATTTTGAAATCAATTCACAGATAAAAAAATGTTATAGAAAGGACAAGAAATTTGGGACGGACGGATGGAAGGACGCACAGACGGAATGACGGACAATGCGATTACTATATGCCCACCGTTGGGGTGCATAAAAATCAAAGTCCCACAACTCTGCAGAAAATTATTGAACCGGAACATAAATAAGATAAATAAAACAAGGCATAGTGCTGATCAATCCTATGAAATTTCATGAAAATCCGATCAAAGGTTTTGGAGAAACCGCACGGATAAACTAAAATCGGACAGAAGAACGGACGGACGGAAGTGTGTGTGTGTGTGTGTGGGGGGGGGGGGGCTGGGCTGCAGACATACGAATGGACAGACGGACGCCACAAACAAAAACAATATGTCCCCCAGTATACTTGGGGGGCATAACTAGCAAGTGCATTGGTTACTAAAATAATAAGAATATCAAGTGTTAAGCAAACTTGTACATTGGGGGCACTTGCGTCTATAAATGGACAGATAGGCAGACGGATGAATGGATGGACAGATAGAGGAACAGACATATGGGGTGGACAGATGGAAGGACAGTTAGACTGACAACCTGATTCAGGTATACCATCATAATTTCGTTGTTGGGGTATGATACCAAATGTTGTAAATCTGAAATCGTTAGCTTTACTTTTCATTGATATTTTGTCTCGAAATGCGGATATTGTATAGCATAATATAAAACGCATTAACACATAGAAAGCTACCATCGATGCAATGCTATCACATATTTTCTAACTCTATAGATGTATATGATGTAAAAAATCACAATGGGAATTATTCCCCTGAGATGGTACCGACCAATCCTACTGGCTCATGGACTAATAATAAGTCTGCTGAAAAATACAAATGAGTTAATTTGTTGGTACGATACGGGTCATATATGGAGCAAGTGACAATTTTTGCAGAAGATAGATGCATACTCGGATGTCATTGGTTCTATCCCTACTTCATGCAACATTTATAGTACCTGTAGTTATTTTAATGTAGTTATTTTAAACTCCGTTTTCCTTTGAATGAAAGTAACACAGACAGTGTGCCCAAATGACCTTTATTGTATGGGAACCTAGGAACTTCTTGTGAATGTTTAATGTGTGGGAGCATAGGAACTTCTTGTGAATGTTTAATGTATGGGAGCATAGGAACTTCTTGTGAACGTTTAATGTGTGGGAGCATAGGAACTTCTTGTGAATGTAATGTATGGGAGCATAGGAACTTCTTGTGAACGTATAATGTGTGGGAGCATAGGAACTTCTTGTGAATGTTTAATGTATTGGAGCATAGGAGCGTCTTGTGAACGTTTAATGTGTGGGAGCATAGGAACTTCTTGTCAATGTTTAATGTGCTAGAGTATAGGATCTTCTTGTGAATGTTTAATGTGTGGGAGCAAAGGAACATTTTGTGAATATTTAATGTGTGGGAACATAGGAACTTCTTGTGAATGTTTAATGTGTGGGAGCAAAGGAACTTCTTGTGAAGGTGTAATGTTTGGGAGCAAAGGAACTTGTGAATGTTTAATGTGTGGGGGCAAAGGAACTTCTTGTGAATGTTTAATGTATGGGAGCATAGGAACTTGTGAATGTCTAATGTGTGGGAGCGTTTGAACTTCTTGTGAATGTTTAATGTGTGGGAGCATAGGAACTTCTTGTGAATGTTTAATGTGTGGGAGCATATGGACTTCTTGTGAATGTTTAATGTGTGAGAGCATATGAACTTCTTGTGAATGTTTAATGTGTGGGAGCAAAGGAACTTCTTGTGAAGGTGTAATGTTTGGGAGCAAAGGAACTTGTGAATGTTTAATGTATGGGGGCAAAGGAACTTCTTGTGAATGTTTAATGTATGGGAGCATAGGAACTTGTGAATGTCTAATGTGTGGGAGCGTATGAACTTCTTGTGAATGTTTAATGTGTGGGGGGCAAAGGAACTTCTTGTGAATGTTTAATGTGTGGGAGCGTATGAACTTCTTGTGAATGTTTAATGTGTGGGGGCAAAGGAACTTCTTGTAAATGTTTAATGTGTGGGAGCATATGAACTTCTTGTGAATGTCTAATGTGTGAGAGCGTATGAACTTCTTGTGAATGTTTAATGTGTGGGGGCAAAGGAACTTCTTGTGAATGTTTAATGTGTGGGAGCGTAGGAACTTCTTGTGAATGTTTAATGTGTGGGAGCATAGGAACTTCTTGTGAATGTTTAATGTGTGGGAGCATAGGAACGTCTTGTGAATGTTTAATGTGTGGGAGCATAGGAACGTCTTGTGAATGTTTAATGTGTGGGAGCATAGGAACTTCTTTTGAATGTTTAATGTGTGGAACATATGAACTTCTTGTGAATGTTTAATGTGCGGGAGCATAGGAACTTCTTGTGAATGTTTAATGTGTGGGAGCATATGAACTTCTTGTGAATGTTTAATGTGTGGGAGCATAGGAACGTCTTGTGAATGTTTAATGTGTGGGAGCATAGGAACGTCTTGTGAATGTTTAATGTGTGGGAGCATAGGAACTTTTGAATGTTTAATGTGTGGAACATATGAACTTCTTGTGAATGTTTAATGTGCGGGAGCATAGGAACTTCTTGTGAATGTTTAATGTGTGGGAGCATATGAACTTCTTGTGAATGTTTAATGTGTGAGAGCATATGAACTTCTTGTGAATGTTGCAACTTATTTGTTTTGATATAGATCATGAGTGAAGTAAAGTGATTTGAGATGAGTTCAGTTGAGGTAAAATTATGCGAGGTGGAGACGGGTTGAGGCAGAGAGAAAGGTGAACCATGAACCACTGATATGAAATCCTGTTTATGTATAGGCTGGAGTGTTTGTTCAGTTTCTTTGGATTGTATGAGGTTGTTCTCCGCTTTTGGTATTCTTGGCACTATATGACACATTTAGTGTTGCAGTGCCGTAAAACTCAACTCAATTGTAATTTGTAATTTCCACTGCATAATGTTTGGATTTAAGGTAACATATCTGGATGTATCAAATATAATTTTGAATGTCAAATATAAAACCGAGAAGAAATCCTTGATATAAATGTTCACAAAGATACTTACGCTAAGCAGAAACCTTACAAAGGTGACTTATCGCTGTTGAATAACGGTTGTACTACATATGTAAACCCCCCCCCCCTTGAATAACTGGCAATGAAAAATGAAATACTTTTTGAAATATTCGATTCGTAACAAAAGTAGCACACTTATTGACGCGCCAAACTGTAAGTGTTATTGAGCTCAAATGTGGGACTTTGAATTTTTAGTGTTATGGATGTAGTATCGGATCTACACTGTTTGCGAAGTCTATCGAGATTATGAAAAGTAATCTTTGGACTTGTAAAAGATGTAGAACATTGCCGGCCGACACATCTGAAATAATATATAATATGAAATAATATGAAACAATAATGCATACAGCAGTACATTGTATTAACAAAATGCTATTTATTAACAACTTTCCAAACACAACATGGACCAGAACATTATCGTCTGGGATTACTTTCGTTAGGCTTTAAGGCAAATAAGCTGTTGTTTTAGAGTTTTGTTTTCTGATCAACACAAACGTTTGGATTATGCGACATTGCTTTTGCATATAAACTCAACTTTAATTATGAAGCAAACATCCAATTAGTTCACATGTACAAAATACAAAGATACGGATTTGTGGAAAAATTGAACTTTTCATAAGTAGTCTGAGTCTTCAAAAAATCTGATTAGAGTGCGTATTGTTTGACACTGACTATTTATCATTATAAACGAGTTTTAGGCCCAGATGAGTACACTGTCACCATCATTATCATAAACAGCAACATCATAATCATATATAAAGTTATCAATGTTCAACATCATCATCATCATCATCATCATCATAATCATCATCTTCATCAAGTGGACATGCACATCAACATCATCATCACCACCATCATCATCATCTTCATTAAGTATACATGCACATTTCCTGAACGCCTGCCGTACACTAGCTAGATGACATTGTAAATGTAAACTGTGGATCAAGTACGAGGTCAGCCAGAAATTTAAAAGTGCGTCTTGTTTTCATTGTAAAAACAGGAAGATCTCGATAATTCGAACGTTTAGTATTTATATAAGGATTTAGACCTTTTAGACAGGTTGCTGCTCAATGCAGGATTGAAGTAATTCATACAGTTGTCATATTACTGAGCGTTCTGCTTGTCTTCTCTATGCGCATGAGCTGCCACGTGTCTTAAAGATTGAAAATGATACGGAATGTTTAGGGTGTTCGACTTATCGAGATCTAACTGTACATGCATTTATATAATATGTAGTACTCGCATCATTGTTTTCTTCACACTTTGTTTTCTATTCCTGTGGTATGGAGAGCATCATATCGATGCTGACGGAAAGTTGTAGCACGCACATGCCTTTAGGTAAGAGACTACTAAATAGGTCCTATTCTGATTGGTAAAGAGAAAAGAGAGTATCCATAACTAATGTGATGCTTTTAGGTCCGTTGTGTGTATTTGTGATAGTGGTTTTTTTTCTTGTTTGGTGTTTACGTCTCGTGTGCGCGTGTGTGTGTGTTGCTTGCTTTCTGTCAGTGTTTTGGTGCTGGTTGTGCGTTTTGTATGTGTCTTTTCCTGCTTGACTCTACTACTTTTCCATTAGCACGAGTCCTTGATTGTAAACGATACTGTAACATTTCAATAGTTCGAAATTTGAAAATGAAGAATACAGAGTATTTCAGGTAGGTGGCTGCTTAATACAGAGTGAAAGTCACGCACAAAGCGCCCATGGCAGTTTGCTACATGGCTTTCACCCTGCATTAACCTGTCACCTGTCTTTCAAACAAATAATGAAACTTGCTTTAGTGTTCAAACAAGTTAGGCCATGAGCCAGAGGCCCAAAATTTGGCCATCGGTACCATCTTTGGGGAATAATTCTATCAATGCTTTTTGGTAAGATATAAGTGTCTAGAATCAGAAAATATGTGATAGCAGTAAATCGGTGGTAGCTTTTTGTATTTTTTTTCACCAATTTTAACCCTATGGTAAAATTGGTGTTTTCTAAATCTAGCATTAAAGAAAAGACATCATTAAATTTCAAACTGATGTCTCTCTCTTGTTACACCCTGTATATACTTGAAAATTGAAAGGTTTGTAGCTGTTGTTACACACATTTCATTATTATTATTTTTTTCACAAAAAGTGATTTATATAATGTAAATTCTTGCTCATATGTACATGGAATTGTGTTTACATTCATATGTATTTTGCAGAAGTAAAAATTCTCCGGAGTTTTGCATACCTTCATCATCTTTATAACTAGGCTCATTAAACTTCATATGTATATTCACAGTAATGATGGCAAAGAATTGACTTCAGACTAGAACCTTTACATCTAGCATTTCTTAATGCAAATTGTCAGAGTTATGTCCCTTTTAAAACTTTCATACACTCAAATTGTGCCAAAACTGAAATATCTTAAGAGTTAGCCCCATGAAAGTTCACCAGCATTTCACTATTATCATATCAACGACAAAATTAACGAAGAGAACCCTTTGAGCCAGAACTCAGACATTGTTTAGGCTAAATTATGTCCCTTTATGAAACTTGTATGTAGCAGGTAAACTATAAATATCCAATCAACCACTTCAGAGCTAGCTTATTCATGATATACTCTTATACATGTATATTTATTATTCATCAATAAGCATAACAACTTGATCTATAGGAAATGGGTCCACTCCCCTCCTTCCTTATGATGGCATTGTCTCTAATCAATAAAACCGAGTCTGCAATTTTCTCTTTTTGCATTTCTACTTTTGCTTTCGAAGGATCACCCATTTTCAGATTATATGTACTTCACAACAGCAGGTGTTAAGTGCTTGTGTGGCGGCCGTAAAAAGTCGCCCCGTACTTCATTCCCAGTGTTGTTATATTTTCTGGTCCTTCGGGATCATAAGTTTTGATGTTATTAGTTTTGAAAATTGAATACTGCTTAAGCCGGTGCTAGGGGGCGTGAGTAGTGTTGCACTTTTAATTACTACTCATGAACAGACTCAATAAAACCGAGTCTGCAATTTTCTCGTTTTGCATTTCTACTTTTGCTTTCGAAGGATCACCCATTTTCAGATTATATGCATTTTAGTGAGAGAAAAAAAACCAAAGTCCCGTAATATTTGCTTACTACACAATTCCCCATCTTCACATCAAGTTGTTTATCTGTGAAAGTTTCATGCATTTATATGCTTTATAGTGAAGAAAGTTGCCAATACCTGTAACACTGAATAAAATGGTCAGAACAAACATTTCCTTCTTAACGGTCATTTTCACATCAAGGTTGCCAATTTGTGAAGGTTTGAAGCAAACCCCCATTGGTGTATGAGGAGATGGAAACATAAACGTTGCGAGACATACCGGGTATATAGGAGCATAAAATGGTGATTACCATACCAAGCATGCTTATGCAGACATTCTGTTTTCACTTCAAGGTAATTTGAAGTAAAACGTATTTTGTCTGACCATCGTTAGTTTGTCCATTGGTCAAGTTAAGGCCAGCATTTCAGTTAGCTCAGTCGGTACAGCGTTCGCTTTCGGACAGGACGTTGTGAGTTTGATCGCTGGTTGGGTCATACCAAAGACTTTTAAAATGTTACTTATAGGTGGACTGGTTGGCCCGATGTCAGGTAAATGTGACTGGATATGGCTTTCAGTTTTCAATTCTATACACTATACACGTTAAAGAATAAATGAAATCAGAGTTGCTCCATCCAATGCTGTCTCTAATGCATCTATTAGCACATGATGGCAAATGTCAAGGACTTATTAATATTTCATCGGGTACTGGTGATACATTTGGACAGCAAAGACAAAGTAGTGAAAATATATTAAAACATTGAGTTATCAGCCACGTAATGCAGAGTTTAGCCAGGTATGTTCTGGTTAAAAGAAGCTTCAGAATGATGCATTGCACGACATTCGTTTAGATTCATAAAATGTGATATTTAGTATGGATTGTTCAAAAGCAACAAACAATGACAAAACATGAGAGGGAACCTCCAAATCTAAGTTTAACAAACTGTTATCCATTTTGAAACATAATTGCTGTAAAGGAATTCATGATATGCTAAACATAAGCAACAATAACACATTAGTTTGCTCAAACAGAAATCAATTATCAATGTGGTATAACATCTTTGGCCATGAAAGATTATATACATTATGTTTGAATTTTAAAGGGAAAATCAATCAAGAACTGTGGTGATGACATCGAAGTAGAGAATCTGGTCATCAGATGTTAAGCATAACGATTAAACAGATTAGGAAGCATTTGGGGAGGTTTCTAAGTAAATAGAGTCAACCATTGCATTTGGCAATAGAAAGATACAGCAAACACTTTTAATGACACTAAGTAGGTCTCGGCACTTCAGTACTAACTGGATGAAGTAGATGAGCGTCTGACCATGCAACTGAACTAGTAAATCAAGTTTTATAAACTGGTCAGAGAACACATAATACTTCGTAATGCATTTGGCTTTTCCTGCTGATACATACACCAGCGTCCCACTATATAAGAGATGCGGGACTGGAGCAATGACTCCATGACATCAGGAAGATTACCAGCACTATGAAAATACATGTATAAGTTCATGTGTAACTTTGCATCGACACGTCCTTAATTATAATTGTAAGACAAGCACAGTGGGATTCCCAAAGAATGAAAACCCCTAAGCAAAGTCCTTAAATTGGTTAGAAATAGGAGTTCTGCTTCAAATTGTTACATGAAGTGCAGCCATTTGTCTGTCTCCTACATTCACCGTAAATGTGTAGGTCATGCCAGACGCGACCTTTGCTGTGCGATGATGGAGGGCAATCTTCAACAACTATGCAGCGAATACTTTGCATAGCGCTCGCAAAAATAAAAAAAACCCAGGCTGTAATTCAGAATCCAAATTTTCCAAATTATTATAGCTTAGGCAATGTTATTTGTGCTCTGGTCAGGCAACCAACATTGGAACATTATTGAATTATTGAGATGTCTGTTTTTTAAACTTGTGAATGCCTATAATGACTTTCTACACTTTTGTCAGTAGCCGGAGAGAATACATGTATTTGTGAGTAGGGCTATTGTTTGTTATGTATAATTGCTTTACGTCAGTTGCTTCATTCATTTGCCATATAGGGCAATCATGCAATGATCCAATAGGAAAGATTGGAGGAGAGCAGAAGAACGCTCTTGTTCTCTGGATCTTCAACATTCCCAGTCAGAATTACTATTAGCAGATCCATACATTACCCTATCACCAGGTTAACATATCTTAGAGCTACCCTCATATGCCAAGTGTAAAGCAAAAGTAATGTGAAACTTGAATCATATCAAAACCTTTGTAATAAACTTTGGGACAATCCCTTTAACCTCAGTCTAATGGGAATCATGTTGAAGAAGATCTTGCAGAAAATGATATGGTAATATGTTTTCTGTAGCTTATGTGTCAGTGACCACGATCAGAGAAAAAAAACGTTTTCAAAGAAAGGACACTGAGGGGTTTTGATCACTTTTTAACTCAACTGCCTCTTGTTCTAATTTTAAACAACATGTCATTCAGATGTGTCATTCACCAGCCTACATATTAAATTCTGATAATAAATGCAAAAATGTAATTGATCTGTCTTGTGTTGTAACCGTATTGGATACCTCCGTGCGACAATGAAATCACTAAAAGCATGTATGTTAGATTGACACAGATGTCCATAAAAATGACCCATAGTTCACCTAGGAATATGTAATTGTGTTCGAACCAATACGGACACCCCGCCACGTCCCATCTTACAGGCTACTAATTTACTTTGGATAAAGTGGAAACTGGACCAATAAATAAATAATGATCAGGTTCAAATGAAACTAGAATTGTTTTTATATAGTGCTTATCAATCCTATTAAGCTTCATGGAAATCAGACATGTCTTGGAGAAAACGCGAGGACAAACTTTCAATGTAAAACGAGATGTGTTTGTGAAACACTATGCCCCCGACCTTTAACCCTGAAGGATGACCTTGACCTTTGACCAATGGACCAGGTAATTGAACGCGACACATTGCCTTTGTGTGGGGAACATTTGTTCAAGGTTAATTTGAAATCCATTCACAGATTATAGAGTTATAGAAGGGACACGAAATTTGGGACGGACGGATGGAATGACAGACGGACAGACGGAAGGACGGACAATGCGATTACTATATGCCCACCGTTTTAGAGGGACATAAAAATCAAAGTCCCATAACTCTGCAGAAAATCATCGAAGTGGAACAGGAATAAGAAAGACACAACTAGGCATAGTGCTGATCAATCATATGACATTTCATGAAAATCCGACCAAAGATTTTGGAGAAACCGCACGGATACATTAAAATCGGACAGACGAACGGACGGAAGGAAGAGGTGGGGCAGCGTTGAAGACATACGGATGGACAGACAGACGGACGCCGACACAAAAAATATGTCTCCCCAATATACTGGGTGAGGCATAACTAACAGGTGCATTGGGTACTAAAATAATAAGAAAATCAAGTTTTAAGCAAACTTATAGATATGGAAACTTGCGTCTATAAATGGACAGACAGGCAGACAGATGAATGAATGGACAGATAGAGGGACAGACATATGGGGTGGACAGATGGAAGGACAGTCAGACTGACAACCTGATTCAGGTATACCATCATAATTTCGTTGTTTGGGTATGATACCAAATGCTGTAAATCTGAAATCCTTAGCTTTACTTTTCAATAATAATTTTGTCTCGAAATGCGGATATTGTATAGCATAATATAAAACGCAATAACACATATAAAGCTACCATCGATGCAATGCTATCACATATTTTCTAACTCTATAGATGTATATGTTGTAAAAAATCACAATGAGAATTATTCCCCTGAGATGGTACCGACCAACCCTACTGGCTCATCGACTAAGTGGGACTGTAATGTAAAATAAAATCACAATATGAGTATCAATGTGTTTATCACATTCCAATACTTTTATAGCAGTTGTCGTCGTACATAATTTATCTGTAAACTTTCAGATGATGGTTTCTGGCGATTTTATTGAAAATGGTGGTTACCATTTGTACTACTCTGCAGCTAAAAAGCTCGTTGGATGAGCCGTGTACTGGAGTTTTAGAAAGCACTCGTTGTATGAGCCGTGTATTGGAGTTTAAGAAAGCACTCGCTTTAGGCCTTTAATTGAGCGGTATCTTAGAAGTCAATGAGATATAGAGAAATCTGAACAACATAAATGTTATAATATAGGCTTATCTGGACAATAACTTTAGTAGGCTCTGAATATTTGTGAAATCTTTAACAGGTTAGAGACTGGCCAGATGGGTCTAAAAGGTTATACATGGCACTGGCCTAACGGAAATAATCGATGTATTTTGATTGTTTGGATTATCGTTCCATTGGTGTCAAGTGTGACGATTTGTTCCGCATTTTAAAGTACATTGTAAACGATAGAACACACAAGTCTAAATATATACATGTGTGTATGTGACACTAGCCAAATGAACATTAATTACCGCTACTCAGTTGTATAGCAATTAAATTTGGGTTATTGTTCCTTTGGTGCCCTTCCTTATCTTAAGACAAAACAGTAACATTTTCAGTGTAAAATGTTTAATCCCTAACCCTAACCCTAACCCCTAACCCATACAACATTTGTTTGTGCCATGTGAGCTTCTTATTTAACCCATTACTAACACCTCTGTAAAAGTCATTTTTTTAAACTATTGTGCTCCTATGGAGCAACTTTTTTAATGCTCTATTTATCACAGTGGTTATAAAACTATACATTTTCAAAGTTTTCTCTAATAAATGCTATTTTCGGTAGATTTATTCAAAGAAGTTGTGTCAAATAGAATAGAAGGGAATGGGTTAATAGGGGAAGGATCCATTAATTTTATATTCGCCGCTAAACATCTTTGCAAACAATTGCGACCCAGACAATAGGCTGAGTAACTAGAGTACATGTCTGGACAAAACTCGCTGTGACAATGTTTAGGAAGCCATAGTATTATGATAATAGAAAATAAAACAAACTGGAGAAGAAGACTTTTTGGAGTCTATAAATACATCCAATAGAACGGAATTGTTAGCTGGGTTTGTCGATACTGTGACATTAAATACAAGCGTACTATTACAAAATAGCTACATACAGTTTAACTGCGATATCTTGAATTCAAATTCATCGACATTCGGATAACTCGAGGTAAAGATTATATCCTCCCATCTAAGTACAATACAAAATTGTTCTAGAATGTATCACTATCTGACAATTTGAGCGGACAATATTTGCTTTTATCTACATCGAACCCTTTAAATACTGGACACACATGCACTGACATTTGTAAACAGTGCAGACACAGATCAGAGGAATCCTAGAGGAGCTATCTGATCAGGATCTATCCTTTTTGTCATTCCAATCCTCCAGACAGTTTAAGCGTTTAATAAAACCGAGTCTGCAATTTTCTCTTTTTGTGTTGTAAATTTTTGCTCTCGGGGATCACCCCCCTTTCAGAATTTATAATCTTCACAACAGCAGGTGTTAAGTGCTTGTGTGGCGGCCGTAAAACGTCGCCCCGTACTTCATTCTCAGTGTTGTTATACCTTCTGATCCTTCGGGATAATGAATTTCAGTACTTCTTATTCTGAAAATTGAATACCGCTTAAACCGGTGCTAGGGGGTGTGAGCAGTGTTGCACTTTCAATTACTGTTCATGAACAGACTCAATAAAACCGAGTCTGCAATTTTCTCTTTTTGTGTTGTAATTTTTGCTCTCGGGGATCACCCCCTTTCAGAATTTATAATCTTCACAACAACAGGTGTTAAGTGCTTGTGTGGCGGCCGTAAAACGTCGCCCCGTACTTCATTCTGTGTTGTTATACCTTCTGATCCTTCGAGATCATGAATTTCAGTACTTCTTGTTCTGAAAATTGAATACCGCTTAAGCCGGTGCTAGGGGGCGTGAGCAGTGTTGCACTTTCAATTACTGTTCATGAACAGACTCAATAAACCCGAGTCTGCAATTTTCTCTTTTTGTGTTGTAATTTTTGCTCTCGGGGATCACCCCCTTTCAGAATTTATACTGAGTTTGCTCTATAGTTATCGCTGACGGGCTATTTAATGTTGACTGGGTTAAAGAATTGGCACTACTTCGTGATCCTAGCAAATATGTACTGTTCGAAACTTTACCATTATCCAGCCGAAAAGTTTATATCTGCTAAAATTAGCTACACTTGCTATTGTCTTCCAATTCGTTAAAATGGTTGAGAAAGTATTGACCGGACATCAACCAGATTGGATCAAGATGAGATGACAGGCTGGTCAAGTATCAACCATATTGGATCAAGATGAGATGACAGGCTGGTCAAGTATCAACCAGATTGGATCCAAATGAGATGTCAAGTTGATCAAGTATCAACAAGATTTGATCAAGATGAGATGTCAAGTTGGTCAAGTATCAACCAGTTTGAACTCTAATTAGACGCAGAGCTAAGCGGGTATCAGTCAGCTTAGATCCTGGTTAGACACCGAGCTGAATAAGTATCTATCTGCTTGGATTCTGATAAGACACCAAGCTGAACAAGTATCTATCAGCTTGGATCCTAATTAGACACTGAGACGAGCAAGTATCTAGCATCAGTTTAGATCATGATTAGACGCCGAGCTGAACAAGTATCTATCAGCTTGGATCATGATTAGACATTGAGATGAACACGTATATATCAGCTTGGATTCTGATTGGAAATCGAGTTGAAAAGTATCTATCAGCTTACATCATGATAAGACGCCGAGTTGAAAAAGTATCTAGCAGCTTGGATCCTAATGCGACGCCGAGTTGCACGGTCTCTCACTGTTACACTCTACACTGTTATTTTCTTTGGTCAACTGACAACTGTTCCCTGCTAATATTTTATTGATTTTTGCAGAATAAGTACATTCTCATTGACCAAAAGCTTGGATCTTGATCAGATGCCGAGTTTGATCTAGATCCAAACCGTTTGCATAGGTTACTACTTCTACTATATTTGTTTTAATGTTACATGCGTCTAAATGATATGTCACTCTGAAATGATATTCACAAATAATCCATTCCCTCATAGGCTATTTTAAACCATTACTTCATATGCTATTTTAGAACATTATGTTTAGAATACTTTTGGACCCAACATCATTGAATAATCTACTGAAAAGCAGTTACTGTAAAAAAGGGTAAATATAGAAATCATTTTGAAAAAAATAAGAGACTTTACTAGGAAATGCTCTATTACAATAATTTCAAAACTAACAATTAAAGAGGCGTCAATATGAGGGAATGGGTTAATGCATACAATGGACGCGACAAATCATTGGAGGAGTGCATATGTACCAAGTGGAATACTTTTTTTTATCTGATGAGTACATAAGTAGTGTTATACTTGTATCTGATGAGTACATACGTACAGTGTTATACGTGTATCTGAGGAGTACATAAGTACAGTGTTATACTTGTATCTGATGAGTACATAAGTAGTGTTATACTTGTATCTGATGAGTACATACGTACAGTGTTATACTTGCATCTGATGAGTACATAAGTACAGTGTTATACTTTTATCTGATGAATACTCTTGTACAAAGTGTTATACGTTTTTGAAGTTTGCAGATTAGAATTTTGAGTCTCTCTTCGAAATAGTTAATTCCTGTCAAGAATAGTTTTCATTTTACAATTGTCGATCCTCCTAAATGTTTCCATTTTACAAGTTCAGATACTAAGATAAGCTACATATGTTTGGTTGGTTTTCTTAATTTTACATGTGGTGTGTATCCAGATCAGATGTACCCAAAACTTTTTACAATTAATGTACTTCTAGATCAGATCCAGATCAGCCAAACCTGTTGTGTTTTTCCGTTTCTTTGGCCTTTTTTGTTTGTGTTATTCTTTGTTTATTTTTTAAATTTTATATGCAGAGTATTTTTAGATCAGCTACACCTGTGTGTTCGTCTTTATCAACTTGTGTACTTCTAGATAAGATTCACCCTTTTTCATATTGCAACTATGCAGATCCAGATCAAACACACTGAATGTTGAAACCTTACAAAAGTAGATCCAAAATCAGTTGCTGTATTGATTAATGGTTTTCGGTCAGAATCTACAGATTCTGAATCTGCAGCGCCATTATAAATCATACTATGACAGAGCCAATATAAGTGATACAATGGCAGAGCCAATATAAGTGATACAATGACAGAGCCAATATAAAGTGATACAATGGCAGAGTCAATATAAGTTCTACAATGGCAGAGCCAATATAAAGTGATACAATGGCAGAGCCAATATAAGTGATACAATGGCAGAGCCAATATAAGTGATACAAATTAAGCACTGGTCTGTATTACCAGTTGCCATATTAACTTGTTTCATTACGCCATGCTTTTATTGACAGGTCGAGAGAAAAGAGGACACCATTTTTAAGAAACACTCTTTATTTTTCTCATACAGAGTATATCAGAGACTACATTCTGCATTACCTGTCATGCAATAACTACTTAACCCTATCCCTAATGAATATTCGTGTAAGCAATAATAACATCATGAATATTTATAGGCCGATTTTTATAATGGCACATGTACACACGTTGTTATTGTTTTTATTGTACTGGTATAAACTGTGGAGTCAGATTTATTCATGAGTATACAAAGCAGACTCTGATCAGGATCTACCTTGTTTGCAAAGACTAGAAAAGGCATATGTACGAACGAAAATGTTAGCACTCCAATCCATTGTGTCATCGTAGAGGTTATGCTGTATTTACTGACATAAAACCCGAACAGTTTTAAAGACGACATCGCTATTCTGCTGCTCTGAATGGTAAATATGAATACATGTACTTTAAATCTTTTCCTGCCATATTTGCAGATGGTTGTCTGCTTTATCATTTTGAAAGCGGGTAGGTCACAAGTACACTGAAAGTTGCAAACGGTGTAGACTCAGATCAGGGGCTCCTAGAAGAGTTCTCCGGTCATGGTCTGCACTGTTGGTCATGTAACTTTCTCTAATAAATCTAATCTCTTCATACAGAATGGATTCTCTCGTTAACCCTTTCAACTCCGGACACGCATTCAATATCACTTGCAAACAGCTCCTTGCTACTTTTGCTTTCGAAGGATCACCCACTTTCAGAATATATGTACTTCACAACTTCACAATAGCAGGTATTAAGTGATTGTGTGGCGGCTGTAAAAAGTCGCCCCGTACTTCATTCTCAGTGTTGTTAAATAAATTTTCTGGTCCTTCATGATCATTAGTTTTGATGAACTTGAATACTGCCGAAGCCGGTGCAAAGGGGAATGAGTAGTGTGGCACATTTATTTACTACTCATGAACAGACTCAATAAATATACCCTGAAAGTGGGAGATCCTTCGAAAATAAAAGTAACAATGCAAAAAGACAAAATTGCAGACTCGGTTTTATTTAGTCTGTTCATGAGTAGTAACACTACCCATGCCCCCTAGCACAACCAAGTCTGCAATTTTCTTTTTTCGCAATGTTACTTTTGCTTTCGAAGGATCACCCACTTTCAGAATATATTTCTCTGATAAATTTAATCTTTTCATACAGAATGGATTCTATATTTAACCCTTTCAACACCGGTAACGCATTCACTATCACTTGCAAACAGTGTAGACTCAAAACAGACGACTTTTAGAGGGGCCCTTTGATCAGGGTCTGCACTGTTTGTCATTCAAACTCCTCAAGCAGGTTACAGCCTTTCATCTAGAGTGGACAAATAAATAGATGCAAGACGGGAAAGGCACACATGCCATCTCACCAGTTGAGATAAAACTCCTAGACATATTTAATACATGAACTATCTCAGTACTATTGTGAAATGTTCGTTGAGTAATTCCAATGGATTAATAAGATACAAATAATAAAACTTGATTTTACTGTTTACAGTTTTTCTAACGAGATATACCGGTATATATTCCTGTTTAAATATGACACACATGTTAACATCTTGCATAAAGTCCTCTAATAAGCACTTGCATGCATTTTCCTATTTGCCACTTGCAATAATTCTTCTACCACTTGCAAACATTTTCCTATTTACAACTTGCAATAATTCTTCTAGCACTTGCATACATTTTCCTAATTACAACCTGCAAACATTCTTCTAGCACTTACATACATTTTCCTATTTACAACTTGCAAACATTCTTCTAGCACTTACATATATTTTCCTATTGACCACTTGCAAACATTCTTCTATTTCAATTGGCACAATCAATTCTTAATTTACTCCATAATACAATTACAACTAAAGTTTACTATATAAAGTTCAATTTTATCAGATACAAGATAACTATGAAACTAAACTATCGACCCTTTATCTGATGAATATTCAAGTAAGTATTGATTAAGTACTATGAATGTTAGTTAGCTGAAATTATATAACTATCAGTATAGAAAGGTAAGATTTATTACATGGTAGACATTGCATAATGAGAACGATATTATTTCATCACAAAAAGAACAGATACAGATCTGACAGCTCTCTATGGGAGTGTTTTATCTTCTTATGCTCAGTTTGTAGATGTATACAAATGTCTACATCAGATATAGAGAGGTTAACCCTTTACTCCTTGAATATTCATGTAAGAAATAATGACACCATGAATATTAATTGTCTTTTTTGTAATGTGGCCCGATGAACAAGGGGAGATTTTTATCATGACAGAAACTGTAAAACTAATATTTTATATCATAAACAAACAGAGCGGACCTCCTGTAGTCTGATCTGGGTCTACTCTGTTTGCAAATGTGGAGAAAGGTGTATTTATGTAGTAACGGGTTTGATCTGACATAATCATACAAACTTTATACAATACAAAGACCTGACACAAACCAAACCAAAAACTATACATATGAGTAAATGGGTGAATTTTGATATCACGTTTGTTGTTTTCAAATGCAAAGAGTAATGCACTGCTCCATGAGAAATTATGTGTAGACCTGAGAGATCTAGAGACGGATTGTCACATAGTCGATATAAGTACCGGTAGTTAGCTCGATGCTTATCTGATATTTAGCAACTGGGACTTTATATTAATACCACTACAAATTAGCTGGATGCTGATCTGATATTTAGCAAGTGGGTCTCTAAGACTGTTATAAGTAGTTAGATCAATGCTCATCTGACATCTAGCAAATTAGTCTCTACAAGTACTGGTAGTAAATTCAATGCTTATCTGAAATTTAACAATAGGGTCTCTATTAGTAGTTAACTACACTTTGATCTGAGATATAGCAAATTGGTATCAGCTAGTAGTTAGCCAGACACTAAACTGAAATATAACAAATTTGTCTAACCTTTTAGTTAGCTAGACAATTATCTGATACCTAGCAACTTTGGTCTTAGCTAGTCTCAAATAGAAGTTAGCAAGACATTAATCAAGCACATTGGTATCAGCTAACCCCATGCATTAATTAGCCAGACAATCTAACATCCTGCAACTTATTCTCAGCTAGTAGAATGATGCACACTTATCTGATATCTAGCAACTTGGTCTCAGCTGTAGTTAGAAGGCCAGAAATCTAACATCTATAAACTTGGTCTCAGCTTATATTTAGCTATATACTAATCTAAAATCTAGCCATTTGGTATCAGCTAGTCCCAGATAGTATTAGCCAGATATACATTAATCATAGCCAGACACTAAATATCAAAAATATGTCCTATGGGTCGAAGCTAGTAATTAGCCAGACAATTATCTGACATCTAGCAACATGGTTTAAGCTAGTAGCTTGCCAGTCATTAATCTGAAATCTAGTAACTGGGTCTCAGCTACCTGTTAGCTGGACATCAATCTGAAATCTAAATAACTAGACTGTTTGCTGGACACATATCTGAAATTTAGATAACCAGACTCAAACCAGAAAACTAGCAAATGGGTCTGAAAAAGTTACCCCGAACAGGGTCAGACATCTAGCAAATGGATCTCAATAAGTAGCTAACTAGACCAGGATCAGACATCTAGCAACTGGATTTTAGTAAGTAGCTAACACGATAGGGGTCATCTAGGAAATGGTCTGAATCAGTTTTTGACGTGACCATGATCGGAAATCTAGCAACTGGATTTCAATAAGTAGTTAACCAGACCAGGACCAGTCATCTATTAACTGGGTCTCAGTAAGTAGTTAATGAGATCAGGATCACATATCTAGAAACTAGATCTCATTTAGCAGTTAACAATTAGACCCAAAATCAGAGATCTAGCAACTGGGTCTGAATTCGTAGTTAACCAGAACCAGAAACTGAGTTTCATTTAGTGCTTAATCAGACCAAGATCCGAGATCTAGCAACTGGGTCTCATTTAAAAAAGAAAAAAGTAAAGTACCTAGTTATAGTCTACTTTCAGTCCGAATGACCGTTCAGCCGACTATACATTACTCCCCTGGTCCCTGAGTCATTGGCCTACAATATTGAGCACTGCTAACATATGGCGCAATCATGCAGCCGCAGTACCGGTGAGTGACCCTCACAGGTACCCATTTTAACCCCTGGGTGGAGAGGATATGTAGGTGGGAGTCTCGGAAATTTCCGGGAGGAACCAGGATTTGAACCCCCGACCTCCGGACTGATAGTCAAGCGTGTTACCACTAGACCACCGCCACCTGCGGTGTTAATGAGACCAGGATCAGAGATTTATCAACTAGGTCTGAATAAGTAGCTAACTAGACCTGGGTCTGACATCCTGAAATTGGGTCTCATAAAGAAGTATCAAACCTAAATCAGAGATCTAGTAACTGGATCTCATTTTGTAGTTAAGGAGACCATGATCAGACTTCTAGCAACTGGGTCTTATTTAGTAGTTAACCAGACCCGGATCAGACATCTAGCAACTGGGTTTCATTTAGTACTTAACTGGACCTGGATCAGACTTCTTGCAACTGGGTCTCATTTAGCAGCTAACATGACTCAGATCAGACATCTAGCAACTGCATCTGAATTAGTAATTAACAAGGGCTCAAATTCAAAAAGCTCCTTAGGAATATTTTAACCTTATGACAAAGGAGAAATTTTGTCTACATTTATAGTAAAACTAGTGACTAAATGATTATCCAATGACTTCTAGAATACTTGGTTAAGTATTTATTCTATATACAGCTTTTTTATTTCTCTTGAATATCACTGATGGTATACGATTAAGGAACATTCAAGAAACTAAGGAATTTTCTTAAGTTTCTCCTTAGGAATTTTAGTAATATGAGTCCAGATCACATATCTAGAAACTAGATCTCATTTAGCAGTTAACAATTAGACCCAAAATCAGAGATCTAGCAACTGGGTCTGAATTCGTAGTTAACCAGAACCAGAAACTGAGTTTCATTTAGTGCTTAATCAGACCAAGATCCGAGATCTAGCAACTGGGTCTCATTTAAAAAAGAAAAAAGTAAAGTACCTAGTTATAGTCTACTTTCAGTCCGAATGACCGTTCAGCCGACTATACATTACTCCCCTGGTCCCTGAGTCATTGGCCTACAATATTGAGCACTGCTAACATATGGCGCAATCATGCAGCCGCAGTACCGGTGAGTGACCCTCACAGGTACCCATTTTAACCCCTGGGTGGAGAGGATATGCAGGTGGGAGTCTCGGAAATTTCCGGGAGGAACCAGGATTTGAACCCCCGACCTCCAGACTGATAGTCAAGCGTGTTACCACTAGACCACCGCCACCTGCGGTGTTAATGAGACCAGGATCAGAGATTTATCAACTAGGTCTGAATAAGTAGCTAACTAGACCTGGGTCTGACATCCTGAAATTGGGTCTCATAAAGAAGTATCAAACCTAAATCAGAGATCTAGTAACTGGATCTCATTTTGTAGTTAAGGAGACCATGATCAGACTTCTAGCAACTGGGTCTTATTTAGTAGTTAACCAGACCCGGATCAGACATCTAGCAACTGGGTTTCATTTAGTACTTAACTGGACCTGGATCAGACTTCTTGCAACTGGGTCTCATTTAGCAGCTAACATGACTCAGATCAGACATCTAGCAACTGCATCTGAATTAGTAATTAACAAGGGCTCAAATTCAAAAAGCTCCTTAGGAATATTTTAACCTTATGACAAAGGAGAAATTTTGTCTACATTTATAGTAAAACTAGTGACTAAATGATTATCCAATGACTTCTAGAATACTTGGTTAAGTATTTATTCTATATACAGCTTTTTTATTTCTCTTGAATATCACTGATGGTATACGATTAAGGAACATTCAAGAAACTAAGGAATTTTCTAAAGTTTCTCCTTAGGAATTTTAGTAATATGAGTCCAGACCAGGTTCAGACATCTAGCAGCTGGGTCTGAATGAGTAGTTAACAAGACCCAAATCAGAATCTAGCAGCTGGATCTCGTTTCGTAGTTAATCAGACCTGGATCAGACATCTAGAAACTGGGTCTCGTTTAGTAGTTAATCAGACCGATATCAGAGATCTAACAACTGTCTCTTAGTAAGTAGTTAACGAGACGGGGATCAGACAACCATCAACTGGGTCTGAATTAGGAGTTAAGTAGACCCAGATTAGACGGCCAGCAACTGGATCTCAGTAAGTAGCTAAAGAGACCCAGATCTGACATTTAGCAACTGGATTTGAAATAATATACAACTAAACCTGGATCTGACATCTAGCACTGGATCTGAATTAGTAGTTAACCAGAACCTTGTCATGTTGATGGATACCTCGTTGAGTATATCTTAACCTTTCCTTGTTCTATGTTTATTACAAATTGTATACCTACTGAATATTCATGGAAAAATATTCTCGTATAATGAAATATGGAAGGTGGAACATTGTGGCCATTTTAAAAACCAAAGAAACAGACCTTTCAAATTCCACTAGCAAACGGTACAGACCCTGATCAGACGGCTTCTCTAGGAGCCGTCTGATCTGGGTCTACGTTACTCTACTTGCAAATGCCTGAAATCACGTTTATTTGAGGGAAAGTGTTAACGCAGCAGTGCCAAGTATTCACTCATTTATAATGAAACAAGAAATTATCTATGTATTTGTTCACACAAAACAAACTAATGCAAATAAACAAACAATAGTTATTGAATCTCTACAAGTATATAGACATCAAACATAAACTACATGTATGTAGATAAATATACAATTGCATAAAACACATTTAAAACAAACATGTGCATCAGTATCAGTAAACCATTGTGTTAACCCTTTCCCTGTTGAATATTCATGTAAGAAATACTGTCATCATGAATACTAAAGAGCCAAACTATTTTAAAGTGTCATTAACAAAGGCATTTTTGACTAACAGAGACTGTAGAATCTTTTTATAATACCATCAACAGACAGAGTAGACCCTGATCCTACAGGAGTCATCTGATCTGAGTCTGCTCTGTTTTCAAGTGCATTAAAACGTGTTTATGTGAAGGAAATGGTTAACTATTTTCAAATTCAACTCCTTGATTCTAAGTTCGTAAAGCATGAAATATTACAGCTGCATATACATTAACCCTTTCTCTGTTGAATATATTATAATGTAATGGCGTTAAACAATGGCATTAAACAATGATATTAAACAAAGGCATTAAACAATGACATTAAACAAAGGCATTAAACAATGACATTAAACAATGACATTAAACAATGGTGTTAAACAATCGCATTAAACAATGGCGTTAAACAATGGCGTTAAACAATCGCATTAAACAATGGCGTTAAACAATGGCGTTAAACAATTGAGTTAAACATGAATATAGACTATAGTGAACAGCTGGTTGTATTGTTTAATATTTTAACCTAATGTACATGTACATATAAAGTTTTCTTAGCCTTAGCTAAAATTGAATACCAAAATATATTCAAATATAACACTGCATGCACTAACTATAAGGGTAGACCCTGATCTACAGCTCCTCGAGTATATGAATGCACTGTTAAACATTGCAGATGATCAGTTGGCTCCTCTAGGACATACACGCATTGGCATATGCACACAGAGGATCCTTTTTATCAGGATCTACACTGTTTGTCATTTAATATGTGCTTTTCATACATACTGAGTGGACTCTATAGTTAACAAACTTTATAGTTAACAAAGATGAAAGGCATTTTTGACTAACAGAGACTGTAGAATCTTTTTATAATACCATCAACAGACAGAGTAGACCCTGATCCTACAGGAGTCATCTGATCTGAGTCTGCTCTGTTTTCAAGTGCATTAAAACGTGTTTATGTGAAGGAAATGGTTAACTATTTTCAAATTCAACTCCTTGATTCTAAGTTCGTAAAGCATGAAATATTACAGCTGCATATACATTAACCCTTTCTCTGTTGAATATATTATAATGTAATGGCGTTAAACAATGGCATTAAACAATGATATTAAACAAAGGCATTAAACAATGACATTAAACAATGGTGTTAAACAATCGCATTAAACAATGGCGTTAAACAATCGCATTAAACAATGGCGTTAAACAATGGCGTTAAACAATTGAGTTAAACATGAATATAGACTATAGTGAACAGCTGGTTGTATTGTTTAATATTTTAACCTAATGTACATGTACATATAAAGTTTTCTTAGCCTTAGCTAAAATTGAATACCAAAATATATTCAAATATAACACTGCATGCACTAACTATAAGGGTAGACCCTGATCTACAGCTCCTCGAGTATATGAATGCACTGTTAAACATTGCAGATGATCAGTTGGCTCCTCTAGGACATACACGCATTGGCATATGCACACAGAGGATCCTTTTTATCAGGATCTACACTGTTTGTCATTTAATATGTGCTTTTCATACATACTGAGTGGACTCTATAGTTAACAAACTTTATAGTTAACAAAGATGAAAGGCATTTTTGACTAACAGAGACTGTAGAATCTTTTTATAATACCATCAACAGACAGAGTAGACCCTGATCCTACAGGAGTCATCTGATCTGGGTCTACTCTGTTTTCAAGTGCATTAAAACATGTTTATGTGAAGGAAATGGTTAACTATTTTCAAATTCAACCCCTTGATTCTAAGTTCGTAAACTTTAAAGCATGAAATATTACAGCTGCATATACATTAACCCTTTCTCTGTTGAATATATTATAATGTAATGGCGTTAAACAATGGCATTAAACAATGGCGTTAAACAAAGGCATTGAACAATGACATTAAACTATGGCATTAAACAATCGCATTAAACAATGGCGTTAAACAATCGCATTAAACAATGGCGTTAAACAATCGCATTAAACAATCGCGTTAAACAATTGCGTTAAACATGAATATAGACTATAGTGAACAGCTGGTTGTATTGTTTAATATTTTAACCTAATGTACATGTACATATAAAGTTTTCTTAGCCTTAGCTAAAATTGAATACCAAAATATATTCAAATATAACACTGTATACAAACCATATTGAATGCATGACACTGTTTTTCCATTTAGGAAAAACATAACTAATATTGTAAAAGAAACAAATTGTTTATATGGGCAATATGTCCCTATCTGGCAATTTATTATAATTATGTGAAATATGTAATAACTAATGACATAATGAATATTTATAAGTTGAAGTTTGTACACAGGGATATTTGGTATCAGTAGAAACTGTATGGTCAGATCTATTATATTTTCATAGGCATACAGAGCAAACCGTGATCGGACCTCTATTGGACTTTTCTGATCTTGGTCTACTCTGCGTAGGTGTGTAAAGGTGTTTTATGAAGGAAAGGGTTTAACTTTGAATACTGGACATGCCTACATTGGAAAACAGTGCTGACCCTGATCTGAAGGCTCATCTAAGACAAGTATGTACTGACTAAAATGGCAGACCCTGATCTGAAGGCTCCTCTAGGACAAGCATAAACTAACAGTGCTGACTCTGACCTGAAGGCTCCTCTAGGACAAGCATGCATTAACAGTGCTGACCCTGATCTGAAGGCTCATCTAGGACAAGCATGCACTTACTAACAGGGCAGACCCTGATCTGAAGTCTCATCTAGGACAAGCATGCACTAACAGTGCTGACCCTGATCTGAAGGCTCATCTAGGACAAGCATGCATTAACATGGCAAACCCTGGTCTGATGGCCCCTCTAGGATAAGCATGCACTAACAGTGCTGACCCTGATCTGAAGGCTCATCTAGGACAAACATGCACTAACAATGCTGTCCCTGATCTGAAGGCTCATCTAGAACAAGCATGCACTGACTAACAGTGCTGACCCTGATCTGAAGGGTCATCTAGGTCATGAATGCACTGGCAAACAGAGAAGACCCTGATCATACAGTTCCTTGAGGACAAGCATGCACTGACTAACAGAGCAGATCCTGGTCTGAAGGCTACTCTAGGACAAGCATGCACTAACAGGGTAGACACTGATCTAAAGGCTCCTCTGGGACAAGCATGCATTAACATGGCAAACCCTGGTCTGATGGCCCCTCTAGGACAAGCATGCACTAACAGTGCTGACCTGATCTGAAGGGTCATCTAGGTCATGAATGCACTGGCAAACAGAGAAGACCCTGATCATACAGTTCCTCTAGGACAAGCATGCACTGACTAACAGAGCAGACCCTGATCTGAAGGCTTCTCTAGGACAAGAATGCGTTGACTGACAGTGCTGACCCTGATCTGAAGGCTCCTCTAAGACACAAATGCACTTACAAACAGAGCAAACTCTGGTCTGAAGGCTCCTCTAGGACAAGCATGCGCTGACTAACGGAGCAAACCCTGATCTGAAGGCTACTCTAGGACAAGCATAAACTAACAGGGTAGACCCTGATCTGAAGGCTCCTCTAGGACAAGCATGCACTAACAGGCCAGACCCTGATCTGAAGGTTCATCTAGGACAAGAATGCACTAACAGGGTAGACCCTGATCTGAAGACTCGTCTAGGACAAACATGCACTAACTAACAGGGCAGATCCTGATCTGAAGGTTCATCTAGGACAAGCATGCACTAACTAACAGGGTAGACCCTGATCTGAAAGCTCCTCTAGGACAAGCATGCACTAACTAACAGAGCAGACTCTGATCTGAATGCTCCTCTAGGACAAACATGCACTAACTATAAGGGTAGACCCTGATCTACAGCTCCTCGAGTATATGAATGCACTGTTAAACAGTGCAGATGATCAGTTGGCTCCTCTAGGACATACACGCATTGGCATATGCACACAGAGGATCCTTTTTATCAGGATCTACACTGTTTGTCATTTAACATGTGCTTTTCATACATACTGAGTGGACTCTATAGTTAACAAACTTTAAAGTTAACAAAGATGAAAGCTGAGAACCCTGTAGATTCAGAGGAGAAGATTTTTAAAGGTTCAAATTGTTGACGACTGACGACGCACGCCCACGGACGACGGACATCAGGCAATCATAAAAGCTCACCCTGAGCACTTTGTGCTCTGGTGAGCTAAAAACGGACATGAATGGCACTGAATGCACTGGCAAACAGTTCAGATGATTAGTAGCTCCTCTTGACATATATGCAAATATGACTGCATGAATATTAAATAGATTAACTTTATTACAGCACATGGAGACATAAACTTTAATTTGGCCATTATGAGCAGAAACTATATAATCATATCTATATTATATCATAAGTGCAGATCTACACTGTTTGCAAAGTTGTAGAAAGGCATATTTATGTAGTAAAAGGATATTAGCAGATACTGTACACTAATATCAACTGTCTTATTAGAATGTAGTTTCTGATCTGGGTATACACTGTAGTTCTTGGCTAATTTCCATCTCGGCTGTCTCAGTATGTTGAGACACTACACATACAAAAAGTCCTGATCAGACAATGCATTTAAATAAGGAAGCTGATATGGGTCTACACTGTTGCAAATACACAAATACTATTTTCATATGATGCCAACAATACAATATTCAACACATAATCTGTGTATATACAAGAAAACAATATACAAATCAATATACATCTGAACTTGATGGAATGTATCATCTGGTTCAGTGTACACTGTTGTTTAATTATCAGCAGTATAAGTCATTAACTGTACCCTACGATCAGTACAAACAGTGTATATCAGTACAGTGTATATCAGTACAGTGTATATCAGTACAAACAGTGTATATCAGTACAGTGTATATCAGTACAAACAGCATATATCAGTACAGTGTATATCAGTACAGTGTATATCAGTACAAAGTGTAAATCATGATCTGGCATTCTCTGTAAACATTTATCCTGCCGATCAAGGCCTAACCATTGTTAAATTTTGCAAACAGCTTGATTCCAGATAAGACTCATCAGGATCAGGATATATTGGGACCAGAGCAATACATAAAGATGCATGTATATAATCAATTACTAAATTCGTCATCATCAAACCGTATGTTGTGATCACTCTATTTGAGATGATTATAAAGAGAGGTCAAACGACAGGATTTGGTGGAAAAACTAGAGGTTTTTGTCAAAAAAACGGATGTCTCCCCTCTAATAAAAACAGTATGTAAAGGGAATTCACAAAAAATGTTATGGTCTTGATGAATGATACTTCACCTCATTATGCTTTTTCCACACTACATTTTTCAAGAAGAAAATGATAACAGCTAATAACTCCAAAAATACTGATACCAGATTTATGGCCCTTGTGCATGACATTTACTTTCATCATGCTCTTTCCAAAAATAAAATGTCATTCCAATAGCATCAGTCGAACAGGAGTTATTGATCGGCCAAAAAATGTAACAAAGGGCAATAACTCCAAAAGTATTGAAGCCAGAATTATGGCCCTTGTTCATGACACTTTCTCTCATCATGCTCTTTCCATGTATGAAGTTTCAATACGATGGCAAGAGCCATGTAGGAGTTATCGTCCGGACAAGAAAGAATTAAACAAATGTACAAGGGGCAATAACTCTAAATTTATTGAAGCTCGAGTTAAGGATCTTATGCATGACACTTTCTCTTATTATGATCGTTCCATGTATGAAGTTTCACTCAAATGGCATGTGTCACATAGGAGTAATCATCTGGACAAAAAATTGTGATTGTTTTTACAAAGGGCAATAACTCCAATATTAGTGAAGCCAGAGTTATGGACCTGGTGCATGATACTTCCTCTCGTTATGATCTTTCCATAAATGAAGTTTCAATCCAATGGCATGAGCCATATAGAAGTTATCGTCCGGACAAAAAAGTGTGATTTTTTTACAAAGGGCAATAACTCCAATATTAGTGAAGCCAGAGTTATGGACCTTGTGCATGACACTTCCTCTCGTTATGATCTTTCCATATATGAAGTTTCAATCCAATGGCATGAGCGATATAGAAGTAATCGTCCGGACAAAAAAGTGTGATTTTTTTACAAAGGGCAATAACTCCTATATTAGTGAAGCCAGAGTTATGGACCTTGTGCATGACACTTCCTCTCGTTATGATCTTTCCATATATGAAGTTTCAATCTAATGGCATCAGGCATATTGAAGTTATTGTCCGGACAAAAAATTATGATATTTTTTACAAAGGGCAATAACTCCAATATTAGTGAAGCCAGAGTTATGGACCTTGTGCATGACACTTTCTCTCATTATGCTCTTTCCATATATGAAGTTTCAATCAACTGGCATCAGGCATATTGAAGTTATTGTCCGGACAAAAAATTATGATATTTTTTACAAAGGGCAATAACTCCAATATTAGTGAAGCCAGAGTTATGGACCTTGTGCATGACACTTCCTCTCGTCATGATCTTTCCATATATGAAGTTTCAATCCAATGGCAAGAGCCATATAGGAGTTATCGTCCGGACAAAAAAGTGTGATTTTTTTTTACAAAGGGCAATAACTCCAATATTAGTGAAGCCAGAGTTATGGACCTTGTGCATGACACTTCCTCTCATTATGCTCTTTCCATATATGAAGTTTCAATCAACTGGCATCAGGCATATTGAAGTTATTGTCCGGACAAAAAGTGTGACAGACAGACGGACAGACGGACAGACAGACAACTCTCACGAAAACAATATGTCTCCCCCATATAAATATGGGGGGAGACATAATAAAGGATATATCCATGAAAATGCTTTAATTGATGAATCTTATCTGGGCTTTTGCCTGGCTATACAACTACCATCACCAATTGCCCATGTAGGAGAGTGAACATCTCACTAATTATACATACATATATACACCTTTATTAACCATTTCAATGGTTATTTGTCAAATGTCGACAATTCAAAAATGCATCAAACTGACACAAAATATCCTCATCTGGAGTCATTCAACTGTTTATCGTAATTAGCCAAGATGCTATAACCTCACACAATTTCGTGAAGATTGAAGATAAATGTCAAAATAAGAGTGGTATCTTCTTGGTTATATACTGGCATTAAGGTCTGCAACATATATATCTATCCACTGTCCTCCCGTGTAGTCATAGCTCTTGATTGGTTAAAAATCACAGTGTCTTCCAAAGCCCTGAAATTAGATTTTCAAATAATTACAAATAAATGAACCATGTACCAAGGACAATCTTTAGTGTGGCCCCAAACCTCTAAACATCTCTTAACCCTCATACACCTTTTCATGCCTTTGCAAACCAAGACCAGACAACTCCATAGAAACCATCTGATAAAAATCTGACGGGTTTGCTTATTAAATAATATACATATGATTTTACAGTGAAGGTTGGGTCTATCAAACATTTGAAAACAGAGCAGACCTAAGTCTACCCTGTTTGCAAATGCATGAAAATGCGGTTGTATGAAGCGAACAGTTAACACTTTATTCAATAAATAGTCATGTAACAATTCTGATCCCTCGAAAGCAAAAGTAGAAATGCAAAGAGAAAATTGCACACTCGGTTTTATTGAGTCTGTTCATGAGTAGTAATTAAAAGTGCAATACTACTCATGCCAAAGGAGTATTTGGCCATGACAGTCAATGTAGAATCATATCTATATTGTAACATAAACAAATAGAGCAGACACTGATAAGACGGCCCTTACAGGATCTGTCTGATCTGGTTCTACATAGTTTTCAAAAGTGAAGAAATGTGTTTTATGGAGTAAAGGGTCAACACTGTAAATAATTTAAAGGAGGATTACAACAGAAATTATGAAAAATACTCTAATGAGATATCACATGTATTATAATATCACAACCAGTCTGGGTCTACAGCTAAACTCTAATGAGATATCACATATGTATTATAATATCACAACCAGTCTGGGTCACAGCTTAACTCTAATGAGATATCACATAATTATATTATAATATCACAACCAGTCTGGGTCTACAGCTGAACTCTAATGAGATATCACATGTATTACAAGTAAAATGTTGATGCATAGCATCAAAGTCGCTGCCAAAAATTATTTACTTTTATAACTTTATGGAATATGGAACTAATAATATACAGGTCTAGTCAATCACATCAGAGAATAAATAGTCCTTTAATGCATTCCTTTTTAATCTTTGCTTAACTTTTAATTGTCTACGATACTAGTAGTAATAGTCACGTATTTTGCTTTTAATACTATTAAGAACTAAATAAATTGCCATAGAAATAAACCAATTACCATCATTTCCAAAGAAAGAGGGACTAGATGTATATATGGAAGGCCTTTCAAACAGAAGTGATCCATTGATTAATACAGAAAATGTTCTTAAATTCGGAAATAATTTGCTTGTGCATATATAAGGAAAAGGGATGAACAACTGATGTCACACAAAAAAGTGCCCATGTTTTACCAGAGATTCATTGATGATGGTTTTGGGATCTGGGATGGTACAGAGCAAGAACTGGAAGATTTTGTGAAACATGCAAACAGTATTCACTCGAATAATAAGGTAGAGCTGAGATATGGTTTGGATCAGATAGAATTTCTGGACACTTTAGTTAAAATAGACAATGGCCAAATATATTCAAATCTTTATGTTAAGCCTACAGACAAACAGCTGTAACAATTCTTCCTGTCATCCTCCTAGTACAAAGAAAAACAGCATATGGTTTGGGACTGAGAATTAAGCGTACATGCATATACACCGGGGGTCATAATTTGAACAATCTTTGTAGAGGACCATTAGATGATGCTACATACCAAATATCAAAGGTCTAGGCATTACGGTTTCAGAGGAGAAGATTTTTAAAGAGTTTCCTAAGAAAAACTGATAAGCCCCAGGGCGGGACCATTTCTGGTCCGGGGGACATAATTTGAACAACCTTTGTAGAGGACCATTAAAGATTCCACATACCAAATATCAAAGCTCTAGGCTTTGTGGTTTCAGAGAAGAAGATGTTTAAGTAAATTGTTGACGACGCACATACGCACGACGCATGATGACGGACGCCAGAGACTGCCCCCTCACAATACTTCACCTGGCACTTTGTGCCAGGTGAGCTAAAAATGAATAGGGTCCATTTAGTTTTGACGTATTCAAATCTACTTCCAAATATACATGGTATTGTAAAACAAGAGTGTTGTGACTGACAAACGGACAGACTGACTGACAAACAGACAGACTGACAGACAAACGACGGAGCTGTACTACTTGCAGTATTCTTGAAATGTCAAGTATTAGGGACACAAATAGGCAATAAGTTTACAATGTATCTACTAATAGTAACTGTAGAGAAAGAAATGAAATGTATGCAATTAAATGCAGTAAATGCGATGTAATGGTGTACGTGGTTGAGAGTAAGAGAGAAATTCGGGAGAGAATGAAAGAACATTTGAGTGATGGCAAGAGAGAGAGAAGCCAGTAAACTGACATTTTGATGATGATAGATTTGTAGTTGATGTTCAATGCATGTAGAATCGGATGTTCAATGCATGTAGAATTGAAAGACAGATTCATGAAACTGATTGGATATGAAGGCTGTGAACTTACAGACCATTTAGCTGTAACGTCAAGGAGGCTAATGCATGCACGACATCGTTGTGATCATGACATCATTTGATGACGTCATTTGATGATGTCATGACATTTTAAATAACAACCCAGCGTCACCATGACGCTGGATTAACATTGTTCTCTTATTTTATGACTGTTCAAATGCATATAACAAACAAGAGGGCCATGAGGCCCTGAAGCGCTCACCTGAGATAACCCCAGGGGCGGGGCAATTTTTGACCAAGAAGTCATCATTTGTACAACATTGGTAGAGAACCACAAGGAAAAGCAGTATGCAATTAATTAAAGGTCTAAGCCTAATGGTTTCTGAGAAAAATAATATTTCATATTTTCCCCATGAAAAACTGATAAGCCAGAAGGCAGTGCCAAGTTGTGCCCAGAGGCCAGGGTCGTAAGTTGAACATTCTTGGCAGAGGACCACAAGCCAAGATACATATTTGTAGAGGACCATTAGATCATGTTGCATACTAAACATCAAAGGTCTAGGCCTTACAGTTTCAGAAGATTTTTAAAGACTTTCCTATGAAAAACTGATAAGCCCTCGGGATGGGCCATTTTTGGCCCAGGGGTCAAAATTTGAACAATCTTTGTAGAGAACCATTACATCATGCTACATTCCAAATATCAAATGTCTAGGCCTAACAGTTTCAAAGGAGATTTTTAAAGATTTTCTTATGAAAAACTGATAAGCCCTTGGGCAGGGCCATTTTTGGTTCAGTGTCATAATTTGAACAATCTTTGTAGAGGACTATTAGACCATGCTACATAAAAAATATCAAAAGTCCAGGCCTTACAGTTTCAGAGAAGAAGATTTTTAAAGATTTTTCTATGACAAACTGATAAGCCCTAGGGCGGGGCCATTTTTGGCCCGGGGTCATAATGTGAACAATATTTCGTTCCCCCTAACCACTGATGCTTCTGACAAAATTCGGCTAAAATCGGGTCAGTAGTTTCAGAGGAGATGTCGTTTGAAAATGTGGACGGATGACGGATGCCGGATGCTGGACGCCGGACGATGGACGGACGGATCGCGGTCACAATAACCCACCTGAGCCTTTGGCTCAGTTGAGCTAAAAATGTGACTTGTATTTTGACATGATAATCTTTGAAAAAGGTCCTTAGTGGTCGAAATATTAGATCAGAGCTATTCAAGCATTTATGTATTATTGATTAATTCCCTTTCTGGAATATTTTCTTATGGCTGCAATTTATTCCTATCCCAAAGGACCGGTTAATGTTTCGTTTTTCAATAATTTTGTAATGGATTTTTAATTTTATCGTTGAATCTTTTTCATTTTCACTACCTTTCTATGATAATACTTCTATAATTAGATTTTTTGCAGTAAATGTTTTTCTTTTAAGTACGTATTTCTTATCACTCTGAAAACAGACTGCTCCTTCCATAGTCCAAATAGAAAGGGATTACAAATATAGGTCGCCGCCTCCACGGCAGCCACCAATAATATCACAACCAGTCTGGGTCTACAGCTAAACCCTAATGAGATATCACATGTATTATATCACAACCATTCTGGGTCAACAGCTAAACTCTAATGAGATATCACATGTATTATAATATCACAACCAGTCTGGGTCTACAGCTAAACTGTCATGAAATATCACATGCAATATAATATCACAACCAGTCTGAATCTACAGCTAAACTCTAATTAGATATCACATGTATTATAATATCACAACCAGATATCACAATGTATTATAATATCACAACCAGTCTGGGTCTACAGCTAAACTCTAATGAGATATCACATTTAATATAATAATCACAACCAGTCTAGGTCTACAGTTAAACCCTGATCAGATACCATATCTATTGTACTATCACATTCAGACTTAATTGGTCCACAGCTTCACGCTGATCAGATATCAATCAATCTAAATATCACAACCAGTCAGTGTCTTTAGAAAATTTCAGATCAGATATATATATTGAGGGTGTATATTTATTGGGTATGGATAGATTTTTGGGGTATATAAATCGCGTATATTTCTTTGTTATTTAACTGTTTTACAAAAAGAGTATCAGACCTTCCATTATTCACATAATCTATGGATTATTAAACTCATGGCACCCAGATGGATATCAGCACTTCATGGTCATTCCACACGTTCATTACTTCATCATCATCATTTCAACACCACAATGAATTTAATCCTTTACTCCATGAATATTCAGGCAAGAAAAGAATTATGGTCATTAATATTAATTCACTGAAATTTTATAATGGCACTCTGAACAAACCATGTGTTTATAAATCCTAACAGAAACTTTCCCTTTCCTACGTGTATAAACTCTGAACAAACCATGTGTTTATCCTAACAGAAAGTTTCCTTTCCTACATATAAACTCTGAACAAACCATGTGTTTATCCTAACAGAAAGTTTCCCTTTCCTACATATAAACCATGTGTTTATCCTAACAGAAAGTTTCCCTTTCCTACATATAAACCATGTGTTTATCCTAACAGAAAGTTTCCCTTTCCTACATACAAACCATGTGTTTATCCTAACAGAAAGTTTCCCTTTCCTACATATAAACCATGTGTTTATCCTAACAGAAAGTTTCCCTTTCCTACATATAAACCATGTGTTTATCCTAACAGAAAGTTTCCCTTTCCTACATACAAACCATGTGTTTATCCTAACAGAAAGTTTCCCTTTCCTACATATAAACCATGTGTTTATCCTAACAGAAAGTTTCCCTTTCCTACATATAAACCATGTGTTTATCCTAACAGAAAGTTTCCCTTTCCTACATATAAACCATGTGTTTATCCTAACAGAAAGTTTCCCTTTCCTATATATAAACGCCTTTTCAAACAGGGTAAGCACAGAGAGCAGACAGCCCCTTTAGGAATCTTTTGATCAGCCTCTGCTCTATTTGCTTACATATTCAGGCAGAGATAAATTCAAGTATACATGTTAATCAGGAAACCCTTAGGAAAAATAACTGCTAAAAACTGTTTTTTAGCAGTGAAATAGCAGTTTTTTGAAAACACTGCCTTCTTTAGCAGTATTTTATCATGGCCATCAGTTGTTGGTGAGCAGTTTACTGCAGTTTTCAAATAACTGCTAAAAACTGCATGTATAGCTCCATTCATTTGTGACAGTTTTTAACAGTAAAACATAACTGCTACCTGAAAAAATGGTTTTATTTGCAGTAAATAGCAGTACTTTTCTTGGAGCAGTTTTCTGGTTGCTTTTATTTGAACAGAAGAACCAGTTTATAGCAGTTTTCATTTTTACTGCATGATAAAAACTGCAAACCTTTAAAAGTTATAGTTATAGGATCTTATATCTACTATAGAAATGGAAAACAAATTCGAGCTAGCATATTTTATTACTAATAGTATAATGACAATGTAGATTCCATATCAAGCTGACGATCAGTGATCCAGCTAGTAAGAAATAGCTGGCGCATCACCCGTTCCTTATTAATGCTAGCGCCCTGTTGCCTGGCATGGCGCCAAGTTGCCTCTTTGAATCTGGAAAAGTGCAGACACTGATCATTCTCGCTCAGTGTGAGATCAATTATCTCCATCCACTGGTCCGGTATATACATGTATACCCCCTTCCCCATGTAGCATCGCCCCTATTGCGTTGGTCAATTAATTTATGTTATTAACCAATGAAATATAGATAACGAACAACTCCATCTAAGGTTACAAGATGTGTTTGTGAAATGCTATATATACACTATATGCCCCCACAGTATAGCAAATGCAATACCTAAACATTTGTACTTTGACCTTGGAGGATGGCCTTGACATTGTCATGTCACCACTCAAACTGTGAGCTAGGCTTCATGAGATACATATGTAAATGCAAAATATAAAGTCTATACATGTATATCTCTATTGGTTCGAAAGTAAGTTAGTTGACCTACATGTATATATCTGGCCTTTGACCATGAAGGATGACCTTGTCCCTAACATGTCAGTTCTGAAAATGTGCAGCTTCAAGAAAATACATGAATGCCAAATATCAAGTCTGAGTCTCTATTTCCACTGATTCAAAAGTTATGCCCAAGGTTGAGTTGCTGACAAACAAACAAACATTTGACCTTTGACCCTTAAGGATGACCTTGACATGTCACCCCTCAAATTGTGCTGCTTTATGAGATACTTATGCATGCCAAGAATCAAGTCTCTATCTGTAATGGCTCAAAAGTAACGACCGACGTTAAAGTTGGTGAACCCCCCCCCAAAAAAAAACCCCCCAAACCCCCCCCAAAAAACACTCTCCGATCTGATTGGGTGGGGGGAGAGGGGGGGGGGGGTTGCACAATTAGGCCAGAGACGTATATATATATATATATATCTCTTATTAGACTATGTTGCGTAAGAATTATCAAATTGTCAATCACAATAAAAAAAAACCCACCAATTGCTTCCGTAAACCAATTAAATTAATAAAATTATCCCAACTTGGCTTTGTAAAATTCCTAAAATCAAACCCCAGCTGATTAACACGAATTAATTCGCCGAAACTATAAATGCGGCCAAGTGCCAGTATCGTAGGTACGAAGCTCGCTGGCCCGAACCGTTCTGGTTCCCTTTCGCGTGTTTGGTTCCTAGCGTATGAAATCTGCTGAAATTCTGGCGGTTGAAGAAATTAGTGGATAATTTCGTTTTGCATTGCCGAAAGGGCTCCAAAGAGGTAAATATAGCTCAGTCTTTGTGTATATTTTATGCAATATTAAAATCGTGTCATTTTCAGGTATATTCTGTACGATTACAGTTTGTAAACACTGTGTTTATTTGCGACGATTTTCAAATTCAAATCTGTCTCCGTTCAAATGCATGGTTCCTGACATCCATGTTTCGGACGAAATGTTATTGTATCATTGCGTTGTATTATTATGCACAGTATACATTTGTGTTCGAATAATTGAAATGACTAGGATCCACATCAGACATATATTCACGCTGTTTTAATGTTTATTTTCAGTTTGACGTGAATGTATTGATGACCAGTATACAGTTGGCAGTTTCTTATAAACTTTCTATCAACTCCATGGCAGAAACGTTACATATGCCTTCATGTAAAATAGCCCGATTGGAATAGAATGTCTATGCAGCGAAGAACAACTTGATACTGTCCTAGCTGGTTTTTCCAGCCCAAAGGATCAGATGCAAGGTAATGTAAAATAAAATGCTAAATAGCCTCAATTGTAAATGCCTAAGATCAGTTGTTGAGTCTTGGCAACTATGTAAATTATCCATGATGCAATACTGGGAAGAAACCAATATGGTGGCTACAAACTGTCAATATTTCTAGTTTTAAAAATGTGTTGTCGATTACATAGCATGACAGTTGATAGAACACAGCTGAATTAGGCTTTTAAAATTCCATAATTGCCATGGTGAGTTAATTATCAATTCTAATAAATTAAGACTAATTAGATTTTTATTATTCAATATTGTTTATCTTCGATTTTCATGTAAGTGGGTGGGTGGGGTAATATTCTAGCTAGCTCTTCACCCCTCTACTCTCTATTTCTGATTAACGTGACAATGATCAACCATGCAACACCAAAGTCACTGTACCCATGCATCTCATGGGGAGAGACATGAAAATACAACCAATAACCAGATTTATTAAAAAAGAAAATTGAATATGTTTACTTTTTTCCAGCAGTCATGTTTGCAATGAAAATGAAAGTATAGCAAGTAAAATAATATTCTTACCTGTTTTAGTTGGGAACAGACCTATAAGATTTGTTGAAATGTAACCCTTTACACCATGAATGTTCATGGAAGTAATTGCGTCACATTATTACTAGATTATATTTCATTATGGCATAAAATTATGAACACAAATTCTGGCTTAGGCAGAAAATATATTATTCCAAAAGCAAATAGAGAAGAGGGTGTGCCTAAAATAAGCAATGACGGGTTATGACCAGTTATGACGGGTTATGACGGTTTGTGGCCAGTACTGGCGAGTAATAACGGCATATAAGGATCAATTTAGTTATATTGTAACCTTTTACATTGAAAATATAAAAAAAAATCGAGTTTATACCTTATGTTTTTTTGTTTTTAATCGATAAATCCAATCCGGACATTAGCCCCTTCCCGATCCGGACATTAGCCCCTCCCTTCATCTGAAAGTAAAGATACTGGTTTTTTTCTCCCCTAGAGCATGGTTCCTGAAAATATTTCGCGGAATTGATGCTCTGTTACTATCTCACCTGTTGTTTAAAGAAATGGAAGTTTATTATTCTTATTTAATCGTATTTTGTTGTTTTTTATTTGTAGGTCGGCCTTCCGTCGTCGAGGCTCCTGCCCCTGTCCGAAAGTAAATATGCTGTAAAAACAATATAGGTCTTTAATTATAATATTGCTTATGCAAATCAGTTCTATAAATATTTTTTGATGATCTCTACGACCAAAAACCATATCCTATTCCATGTGTTTTAATAATATTGTTGTTGATAAAGCGTCGGTCGTGTGAATATATTCCGGTAAAGACGGCTTGCCGGCTATCGCAACGCACCTGCTCGGCTATCGCATCGGACAATATTAAGACCTCTTACCTACAGTGGAATATCTATCTTAAGATAGATCACGTTGCATGAAATGCTGAAATTCACTATCCAAACATGGGGCTGGTAATGAATGTACATACATGTAATGTATATCATAAATTACCTTTGTGTGAGAATGTAATATTCCAAATAGAATGAAACACAAACTGCTTGTTGCACATTCTGTCATGGCTAACCCGAATTCAAGTCCACCTGTTCTAAAGGTATTTCACTTACATAGTAGATCAATTAAATCAAAAAGTGACAAACAATGTAATGTAGCAAACTGATAGAAAAACTGCGACAAACAACTCATTAATCTACCAAATATGACATAAACTTCTGTATGTAACATCTAAATTCATAGCAGAGTTTAGATGCTCGCGCTCCTATTCAAACATGATTAACCTGTGCAATTTGTTTGATATATGCCACCACTGACTGTTTAGATCAAGTTTTATCTATAAAATACAGTAGAACCTATTTTAGAGCCCATGCAAAAGAGATGGACTTGAACTTTGGGCCTTTTGTATTATTTTTGCCTTGCTTTTTAATACTCTCGTGTTTAGTAAAGGAGTGTTCTATAGTATGTGTCGGGAAAGTGCATAGATTGGCCGCTTCGGTGTTTTTCGTGTTTTTCCCTCCTCCTTCTTTCACCATCTTCAATCTTTCGCCCATTCCTCTCTCCATCTCACCATCAATCTCACACCTACTCTATCTTTCTCCCCACCCCCTTCTCTCCCCCAACATGTCACCAATTCTCTAGCTTTCCTCTATCTCAACATCCATCCGTCTCTCCCCCACATTATTTCCCCTATCTCCCCCGCTCTTCTCTCTTCTGTCACTCTCTCACCATCCCCCGTCCCCTCTATCCTAACTCTTTCCTTCTCATCTCTTTCTCTCCATCTTTTGTCTGCCTCTATCACACCATCCGCCCTCACACTCTTCCCCCTATCTCACTCTTTTTCATCACTCTTCCAGTCTCTCCCCTAACACCCTCCCCTATCTTCCTCACGCTGCTATTCCCGCTCTCACCGCCCCTCTATCTGTCTCTCCTTCTATCAGCATTTCTCCATCAGTCCACATTTTCTGTCTCCTTCTCCATCCCTCACTATTACACCCACTTGCTCCTTCCCCTCCCCCAGCCCCAAGTCCATTTCTCTGTCTACCCTCTCTCCTTCCATCTCACCAGTCCCCTCTATATTTCTCACACCGCATCCTCTCCTCGCTCCCATCTTTCTTTTCTTTGCCCTTCATACATCTCACCCTATCTTCCCATCTCAGCCCATCTTTTCTGTATCACACCCCTCTTCGTTCTTTCTCCCTCTATCTCACCATCCCTCTTTTCCTCACTCTCCAGCCATATCTGTCCAATAGTTTTGCCCCCCCCCACTCTCAAGAAATCATTCCCCTGCCCCCTCTGTCATACCACCCACCCTTCTCTTCATCTCCTGCCCCGTCGCCCACCCCCTGCTCCATACCATCCATCCCTCTCTATCTTCATCTCCCCATCTCTTTCGCCTCTCACCCAACAAAACTGTCTCCCATTGTGATAAATAGCTCTATTGCTCTAAATAGAGATATTGCTCTATTCGTCCTCTGATGTCTCCTCTCTCTTTCCATCCATCTCACCACTCCCTCCCTCCATCCATGCAACCATTTAGTATTTTGATATAATATAATTATAACAGGGACAGTTTACAGTAATCATGCAGCATTGTGCTGCTCTAGAGAAAAGGAAAGGTTAGAAATGTGAAGATCTGAAATCACTGTGATAAATAGAGCATTTGCTCTCTATTGCAATGCAGCATTTTGATGCTCTACCGCGGGTAGATCCGGGCGTGTAACAGGATCGTGATTATAATAGACTTTCATTTCTAAGAGCTAATTAAAACAACAATGCTGCTTTAGAGAAAGGGAAAGGTTAGAACTGTGAAGATCTTAAAACACTGTGATAAATAGAGCATTTGCTCTCTATTGCAATGCAGCATTTTGATGCTCTACCGCGGGTAGACCCGGGCGTGCAACAGGATCGTGATTATAATAGACTTTCATTTCTAAGAGCTAATTAAAACAGAATTTAATGGAAATAAGGTTGCGACAGTTTAAAAAGCAGTTACATATTTATACAAAATTTAAAGAATAAAACAAATACAGTGGGACAGTTTACAGAGAAACACAATCATGCAGCATTTTGATGCTCTACCACAGGAAGACCCGGGCGTGTAACACAATCGTGATCTATAATAGACTTTCATTTCTAAGAGCTAATTAAAACAGAATTTAATGGAAATAAGGTTGCGACAGTTTAAAAAGCAGTTACATATTTATACAAAATTTAAAGAATGAAACAAATACACTGGGACAGTTTACAGAGAAACACAATCATGCAGCATTTTGATGCTCTACCACAGGAAGACCCGGGCGTGTAACACAATCGTGATCTATAATAGACTTTCATTTCTAAGAATTAATTAAAACAGAATTTAATGGAACTAAGGTATGACAGTTTACAAAGCAGTTGGGCTATTTTCAAAAAAATGGCTAGTTTGGGTTTTTCCACTATAAAATATATTCTAAACAAATTATGCTAACCTCTTTTACCCCCAAACATGTCATTCGATGTCATTAAAAAGTGTGTGAAGTTTGAAGGAATTTGCTTAACAGGAAAAAAAGTTATGATAAAAAAACAGGTCTAAAATGTCAGGAGTGAAACAAAAAAGCGTGACAGTTTTCACCAAACACCAAATTCAAGACATTCCTTTAAAAAATATTGATAACTTTGAAAGTTACAATTGTTTTTAACAGAAAGTTTAACATGTTGCCTTGAAGATGGTATATAATTTTAAGCATTATTATCATGTCAAGACGCAAAAAATAAGTGATTACATAAATGGGTATTTAGAAAAAAATCACTAAAAAAGATATTTAAAAAATGTGTATTGAGCTACAACTTCAATAACATTTAAATGATTAACATTCTTTGCTGTTCAGAGTTAAGAGAAATGTGTTGTAATAAACTAGGTAAAATATTTTTCTTATGTTATTAATGTAACTGTTGTTTTGCTTCATAGAAAAAAACTGGCCTGAATCCGTCAGGAGTGAAACATTTGGTATATAATGAAAAAGTGTGATGCCAAAAACTTTACACATTTATATTTTATATGGTTTTCCTGGAAGTCTGAGTCCGAGAGTGATCACAAGTAACAATTATGAGTGAAGATGGTGTCTGTGTATCAAGTGCATGTACATCATTTGATTGTCAGGAGTGTAACATATTTTTGCGATTTTATGCTTATTCTTTATTCAGCCTTCTGAAATGTATTACAGTTATTATGTGCTGTGTTTTAAAGTTATATAATGAATAAATATTCCATCTGGTGCAAATAAGGTAAGTTTAATTTGACACAAACATTTACATTTTGTCTATTTTTATTTAGAATTTAGACATTTAAATAAAAATGCATGATGTTTTTTAAAAGTGATTGCCAATCATTAAAAAATATTTTTTTGCTTTGCTATACTAAGTGATAACCATTTTAAAATTTAAATTTATATAAAAGAAACCAAGTTGTGCTTCTAACATAACTGTTTACATGTATATATGTACATGTTACACTCCTGACCAAAATTGGTAATAAGTATTATTCATTCATCTTCTACAGAATTAATATCAAAGCAAGCATGGGCATTGAGCAAGTTAGTTGTGAGCCTTCCAGCTATTAGAATATCATTGACAAATATGAAAAGAGCAACTACAGATCAGAATATTGTAACTAGGCACATCAACAGAAAGAGTTGAAAATACTGTGAAAATCTACAAACCAAAGGTTTTGAAAAAGAAGAAAATGAGATAGAAGAAAGAAAACAAACGCTACAAGGAACAGATATGACAGGACAGACTGTCAGATCCTGCCCTTGACGAGAAAATGAAAGAAAAGCAAACAAGAGGACCATGATAGCCCTGGTATCGCTCACCAGACAATCAGGAGAAGATTTTCAAAGTTTTCACTGTTTCTGTAGAATCCTTGCCACCCCTAGGGCGGGCCTCATTTGAACCCAGGAGCATTATTCATATAACTTTTGTAGAGGACTTCAATATGATGTCATGTACCAAATATGAACCCAACTCCTTGGGTTTGGCCAGTTTTGACCCTAGGGACATAATTCTATTTCTTTTGTAGAAGACCTGAAGTTGATGTTATGTGCCAAATGATTGCCAAATATGAAAGCTGAGAACCTTCAAGTTTCAGAGAAGAATTTTTTTCGAAGTTTTCATAATATGTTTCTATAGAAAGCTGACCAGCCCTGGGGCGGGGCCAATTTTGACCCCAGGGACACAATTTATTATCACTTTTGTTGAGGACTTGAACAGGATGTTATGTGCCAAATATGAAAGCTGAGAACCCTGTAGATTCAGAGCAGAAGATTTTCAAAGTTTCACTATATGTTTCTATTGAAAACTGGCCACCCCTGAAACGGGACCAATTTTGTTCAAGGAACATAATTTATATAACTTTTGTAGAGGACCTACAGATGATGCTTTGTGTCAAAGATGAAAGCTGAGAACCCTGTAGATCTTGAAGATTTTTTAAGGTTCAAATTGTTGACGACTGATGACGTATGCCGACGGACATCAGGCAACACAAAAGCTCACCCTGAGCACTTTGTACTCTGGTGAGGAAAACAGAAAGGAAAAGTCAACAGAGCCAAGCTGCTTGAAATAAGAGGGTGCAAATGAAGAGGTCAAAGTCAAAAGCAGGAAAGCAGAAGAAGCCAAACAGCATTAGAAAGGCTGCTGGAAGAGTTAGAGGAAATCTCCAAGATAGCCCAAGAGCTTGGGCCAATACTATTGAGCACATAGTGAGAAATACTACCCCTAGATGACTAGCACATCTATAGGATACATTGCAGCTTGGAAAGATAGAGTTACCTTCTATCAGAACTTATGCACTTCACAACAGCAGGTGTAACGTGCTCGTGTGGCGGGCGTAAAAAGTCGCCCTATACATCATTCTCAGAGTTGTTATATTTTCGGGTATTTTGGGATCATTAGTTTCAATGTTATTAGTTTTGAAATTTGAATACCACTTAAGCTGGTGTATGAAACAGAAAGATTACAATTTAGACCAGTAGCTCAACACATGGAAAAGAGGATGCAACTGAAGAGGTCAAAGTTCTGAAAAACATCTAAAAGTTTAAGTTGACATCATAAGTTACGTATTTCTGTCAGGAGTGTAACAGTTAGGCAAATGTGTGCAACAAATCTTTTTTGTTCATAATACTAGTAGGATCAGATTCAAGTGACTTTATTTTAATTGCTTTAGTGTTTAATTGTTCAATGAAACATACTATTAAAGTTTGCTACACGTTTTCAGCCAAAGTTGCAAGTGGAGTCCATATAGTTTCAAACCTATTTCTTGAAATATTTTCAAATTGGAGATGTAATCGCCAAATTAGTTTAAAAATGTTTCACTGTCTATCAGTTGCTATGTATTGACAGTTCAGTTGATAATAACTGTTAATTTATATGTGAAATCTAGTTTATGACTGACAGCTACATATGTCAGGAGTGTAACAAATTCTGAACGAAAATGGTACTGTTTTAATGTTGATTTTCTGCGCTAAAATCATAATAGCTTTTATGATTTTTTTTTTAATTTTACATGTTATTGTTAAAATTTCATGAACAAGCCTAATTTATTTAAATAGTTTCACCATTTTATTTGAAAATAAAATTTTAATTGTGTGAATATTAATTCCATGAGGAAAAAAGGGCAAAAAAATAAATTTGCATTATATTTTTGAATGACAGACCGATTCAAAAGTTTAATTCTGTATGATGATATAACAGCTAGCAAAAATAAACCTTGAAAGTGTAAATAACCATTTAACTAAAAAAATAATATGCTTTGAAAGTGTTCATGTATTTTAGTATTTTTTGCTTGTTCACTTTAAATTAAAGCTTGATAAAAAAATTAATACTTGTGATTAGCTTTATACCCAACCAATTTTGTTAACTACAATGGTTGATCATAACATTCAGGCCAGCTTTTTTGTATTTCATGAAGGTTTAAATTCTGACATTTTTTCAACTTTTCTAGCCATTTTTTTGAAAATAGCCCAGTTACATATTTATACAAATTTAAAGAATACACAATCATGCAGCATTATGATGCTCTACCGCGGGAAGACCCGGGCGTGTAACACAATCGTGATCTATAGTAGACTATCATTTCTTAGAGCTAATTAAAACAGAATTAAATGGAACTAAGGTTTAACAGTTTACAAAGCAGTTACATATTTATACAAATTTAAAGAATATACAATCATGCAGCATTATGATGCTCTACCGCGGGAAGACCCGGGCGTGTAATACAATCGGTAATCAAATATAAACTCTCTTTCAAAATACTTATTCTGTTCAGCTGAACTCTGTATGCTTAAAAAATATACCATCTTTTATGCATAACCAAGATGGTAAATATTTATAATGACTTTGCTAACAAGTATTGGTTACAGAGAGGTTTTACTGTAGATATGCCATTTAACGCCGTTGTAAACAGAGAGACCACAGATCAGGGTCTGCTCTGTTAGCTTATGAAATAATATAAATATGATTATGATGAGTCTGCCATGGCTAAGTATTTATGTATCCATTTTCCATTAGAAACAAATTACGATGTAAGGGTAGATAATTAACCCTTTACTCCACAGCTGTGCTCGTGTATGCGTTTTAACTAACGCCTTTGCTAAAATGAAATCTAGCCTTTTCTTACAAAATACTTATTCAAATAAACTGATACTTTTCATGGCATAAATTGAACCATGTAAATAATGTTCGTGTGAATTTAAAGCGTATTGATCAATAATTAACGACTTATATGGCAATTATTGGTTTTTTTTTGCAAATCATCTTTTGGGTAAAGGGTTAAAATAATTTCGGAAGGAATGTTGACCCATTAACCCCATGCTGTGTGTTGTGGGTACTTTATGGTGCCACGCTGGGAATTTAACTGCTGGATATCAGTGGTCAATTATCAGGTTATCCCAATATGCAGCAGAATTATTGATAAAATATCTACAGGTAAATGAAATGATAGTTTGTTATTTATCATGGATTTCTATATAAAAAAAAATGATATGTTTGTTTCTGCAGTTAATTTATGTGATTTAAAAAAAGGGGTTTTAGTAGCATTATTATCATAATTATTTAATAAAAAAATTTATGCGAGTGATGTAAAATGGTCTTTATTGTTTGCATTAGTTAAAATTCAGGTGATTGATAAAGACTTTTGTTATTGCTATTAATTATATTTATTTGAATGTGATTGTGAAAACAAATATTGTTATTGGTTTATCAAAATTATTGTCAGTTAATAATTTTTGACTGATTATCGGGTATTCACACCTTTTAGACCTAGATTTATTTCTAAATACCTATTACCCTTTCACTATTTGCTTTGACAAAAACTGTAGAATCAGATCTATATCGTGTCAAAAGCAAACAGAGCAGACACTGATCAGACGGCTTCTGTAGGAGTCGTCTAATCTGGATCTACTCTGTTTGTTTATGCATAAATATAAGTTAATTCTATATGAAGAGAAGTGTTTGCTTTGACAAAAACTAGAATCTGATCTATACCGTGTCAAAAGCAAACACTACCTAATGAATAGTCACGGACAAATAAGTTATAATGAAATATGGAAGGTGGAACATTGAAGACATTTTAGAAAGTAAAGAAACATATCTATCAAACTCCATTAGAAAATACAGCAGACTCTGATCTAAAGGAGTCGTCTGATCTGGGTCTAATTTGTTTGCTAATTCTATAAAGAGAAGTTTTTGCTTTGACCCCCCCCCCCCCCCCTGTAGAATCGGATCTATAGTGTCAAAAGCAAGCTGAGAAGAACCTGATAATCGCTTTCTATCTGGGTTTACTCTGTTTGCTTATGCGTAAAACATGTTATTTCTATAAAAAGACGATTTTCTTTGGCAAAAACTGTAGAATCAGATCTATATAATGTCAAAAGCAAACATATTAGACCCTGATCAAACGGCTTCTCTGTCTACTCTTCTACTCTGCTCATGCGTAAAAACATGTATTTTTATTGGTTATTTCACACAAAAACTGGCATTATGTACTGCCTAGCACTTAATGTAGAAATTAGTGCTTCTCTGTTAATAATATGTTTAAAAAGTTTTTGAGTTGAGGAATTTTATACTTGTTGCAGATATGTGAAAGCCAAATAATTATATTGCAAACAAAGTGGCAGATAAGCTTACCATTCGACACATGTATGATTGGAAGATCAGAATTGACAGAGAGTTTGGAGCTAAAGGGTCTGGCAGAAATAAGTTCAGATATTATAAGACTGTTTAAGAGATTTTACGGAGTTGAATTATATTGTACTTTGAATATGTCTGCATCTCACAGATCCTCACTTGCAAAGTTTAGGTATGTAGTAGTTCCACTTAAAATAGAGACAGGAAGATACCTAAATCAGCCAGTAGAAGACAGGGTATGTCCTTTTTGTGAGGACACTGTAGAGGATGAAAGACTTGTGCTCCTCCATTGTCCTAAGTATTTTACTCTAAGGCCCCCTGTTATGTAAAATTGCGGGACTCTGTCTTCTTGTATCCATTTTAGACAGTAGATTTGCAAATATTTCGGGTCCCACTAGCATACAGAGCAGACCCTGATCGGATGACTCATTTAGGAGCCCTCTATTCTGGGTCTACCGGTACTATGTTGGCAAATGCGTGGATACCATTTGTGTGAAGGAAAGGGTTAAATAAATAGTCGTCGATAGTTCGGACACATAAGTGCTCGGATAGTAGAGTACTATCTACTCTGGTATATGTGTATCAGTTTATTTTATTTTATTGTGAAACTAGGCACGGGTATTAAAGTATTGGTCTATTTTATTGTAAATGATGTATGTAACAAATGTTTAGATCTTTGCTGTTTATTTAATGCATAAAGTCTCTGTTAATCAGTTTATCTCAAATCTGATTTGAGGTAATAATCGTATTTTTAGGAACATTTTGTAACGTGGCTTGTTTGGCCGTTTTTCTGTAGTCAGTTTTCATATGCTTTCTAATTTAAGTAGTTTTTATATAAGCAGACATATATACTCATGATTATGCAGATGTCTTGTTTGTAGGATTAACAGAGGCTATATACTTCTTAATGTCTGTATACTTTTTAATTCTTGTATAGAGATAGTGCAATAATTATGAAATGATAAGGTGATATATGTATAGTCTCTTATAATGCAATTATAAATGGCATGGTTATTTTATAGATATAGTGATGACTGTGTATTATTGTTACCATGAAGAGACTCGAATAAAGAATATATACTTAATTTGCCTATCTAGCTGGATCAAGGTATAATTGCACACCTTTATCTCATATGGTCATTGACCCTGACTGGACACTGCAGGAGCACTCCAGGGAATCAATAATCAGTAATCCACACAGCTGGATACTGTGTATGTATTGAATCATTATTTAAGTATCTTCATTGTACAGTATCACAGCAGTACATCAAAATATAAACAATACCCATTGCACAATGCCATTCATTTTCGAATTATAAGAGACTGTCACAGTTAATACCACATTATGAAAGTATTTACACCAAAGAAATGCGATAATGGGGGGGGTCACTTTCTGAAGAAGCTTTGAAATGTCTTTATAGGCAATGGCCAGACTCCGAGGGACTAGACGCCTTTCATGCTTCCAAATACATAAATTTGCTACAAATCGGTGAGGCGTCTTTAAATACTACAGTTATTAAGACCTCAGGATTAGGATAATTAATTGAATACGGCTACTCTATATAGGCATTATTCGGATCCTTCCGCGATGTGCCTGAAAGAACAATATGGAATCGGGAATACTCCGTATCAGCTCCCGTATATTAAACAACAGCAGGGGCAGGGTTAGGAGCGCACTTCTGTAATATTACTACCTGTTTAGCAGGGTTTGCTTTACGCCTGGCCGAGGCGGTATACTTCAACCATTTCCTTTTTCACGCATATGCTAACAGAGTAGACCCAATTAAGACTGATCAGGAGCTGCTCCGTTTTAATAGACCTGGCGTCAACAAGCCGGCTAATAAATATTCATGATATCTTTATTTCGTATATGGGTAAAACAGCTGGGGACAGTTAATGATAATAATAAACCCATATAAGCACACCTGAAATGAATTGAATATACAGAACATGCATTTTATTTCCGACATCTTTATGAATACTTCAGCACAATAATTTAATGTAGATGCTACTAGACTATCAAATAGTCTACACATTCGGAGGTGAATTATAAATTCTACCTGGTTTAATACAAGGAACAAATTATGTAGCGAAAATGACGTATGTTGTGTTATTCGTTTCTGTGTCATATGCCAGTTACCATATTTAAAGAAGTACACTCCAAGATATTTAAATGAAGTAACTATTTGTAATGTTGTTTATGTAAAATTCGTATCTTTTGTGTCTCCTCTTTCAAATATCACTAAATGTACTTCTGTTTTAGTTTCATTAATTTTTAACCCCCATTTATCGCAGTAATTTTGTATATCTAGCATTAATTGCAAGTTTTCTAGATTGTAGCTGAATAGTATTCTGTCGTCCGCGTATAATACCATAAATAGCTTAAGGTCATCGAAAGTTAAAATTCCATCTAAGTCTAAGTCTTGGTTAATATATTATGAAATATCATTAATGAAACATAAGACCGGAGCTCGGGTCTCCGTTTTTTATCACTATACATGTATTTGAATAACAAGAGGGCCAGAATGGCCCTGACATCGCTCACCAGACAATCAGATATGTTTCTATTAAAACCTGACCGTCCCTGGGGCGGTGCCAATTTTGACCCTAGGGACACAATATATAACTTTTGTAGATGTATATAACTTTTGTAAATATGAAGCTATGTGCCAAATATGAAATCGGAGAACATTCCAGTTTCAAAGGAGAAGATTTTCAAAGTTTGCACTATAAAATTGTTTCTATTGAAAACTGACCAACCCTGGGGTGGGGCCTATTTTGACAACAGGGGCATAATTTATATAACTTTTGTAGAGGATCGGAAAATGGTGCTATGAGCCAAATATGAAAGCTGAGAACTCTGTAGATTCAGAAAAGAAGATTTTCAAAGTTTTCACTATACGTTTCTATAGACAAGAGGACCATTGAAAGTGTTAATTTTCAGACAAACAAATTACAGATGACAGAAACCCTATCACTGCTGAGCATAATTTGACTGAAATTAGCACACAATTTGGATTCTGATCTGACACATATTATATGTAACTTCATATGTGGTTTGTACAAGAGAGTTAATTGTAAGATTGATATGTATTAAACGGGTAGTTTTAATTATGCAAGGCCATACAAAATTCTGACTAAAGAAAATCAACTGACCTCTCAAATAATCAACTGTTCCTCTGAAAAGGTATGTGTACCCTAGCATTCATAACAGATTTTTTGCATTTGAATATTATTATAAATTATTACATAATAATTTCATATTCATAAGTTGAACTTAATATTTTCAAGTTATACAATTTCATGTTAAAAATTATTTCACAATTTATTTAAAATCTTTAATTTGGCATTCTGGAGCCTTTACATGATTTACCCTTCTTCTGAACTGTAGGGCAGGTTATAATCTCATACTCATAATCACTATTATTAATTAACCTTTCCCTCATATAAATGTGTTTTCACACATTTGAAAATCAGTAGACCAGATCAGATGCCTCCTATAGGAGCCATCTGATCAGGGTCTGCTCTGTTTGTTAATGGAATTTGACAGATCTGTTCCTTTAATTTCTAAAATGGCTACAATGTTCTACCTACAATAATCCATTATAACTATTTTGTCTATGAATATTCAGTAGGTTGTGAAATTTGGAAAATAAATGCTACAATGTTTCACCTTCCATACTTCACTTTAACTATTTTGTTCATGAATATGCAATAGGCATTCAATTTAATAATAAACACAGAACAGGCAAAGGGTCAAGATCTCTGTCTACTAGCTACTACCAGCAGTACAGGTGCACTAAAAATAGCCACTCTCTCCCTCTCTGATGCTTGACCTGATGACCTGTTTATGAGCCAGTAAAGATAAGATGCTTAAAAGTGCAGTCAGCTTCAAGTTTGCTAGAAAACTTGCCACCCGGGTGTGTAGCCAATTTTGACCATAGGAGCATAATTTATATAACTTTTGTAGAAGTCCTGAAGTTGAAGCTATGTGCCAAAAATGAAAGATGCAGATCTTCTAGTTTTAGAGGAGATGGTGTTCAAAGTTCTCACTATATGTTTCTATTGAAAACTGAAAACCCCTGGGGCAGGGCCAATTTTGACCCCAGGGGTATAATTTATATAACTTTTGTAAAGGACCTACAGATGATGCTATGTGCCAAAGATGGAAGCTGAGACCCCTGTAGATTCAGAGGAGAAGAACTTTAAAGGTTCAAATTGTTGACGACGAACGACGCACGCCGACGGACGACGGACATCAGGCGATCACAAAAGCTCACCCTGAGCACTTTGTGCTCTGGTGAGCTAAAAATATAGCGAGTTTTTACCTTGATATCTCACACATGCCTTCACTTACATTGTGTATATTTCTTATTGCAAATCATTTCTTAGAGCTAACGTTCTCGTTTATGAGCTTTTGTAATAGAAGTGTTCTTTTTAGAGTATCAAATATTATAAATATAGGCACTACGCCAATGTTAATCACACTTTTAAAATTGGATTAGCCTTTTGCTTGCTAGTTAATTGTTTTTTATGCATTTTCAAAAAAAAATCATCATAAAATAGCATTCGTGTGTCAAACAGCTGATCCAGATCTGATCTGATTTGGATCAAGAATGTTTGAAAAAATAACCAACCTTTAAAAATGGGCTTTCTTTCTTTTGTAATTCTCGTCTGTAAAAATCGCAGTCTTCAGTATTTGTATACATGTATTTGATTTTTCCATTTTATTTCACCATAAAAAATATTTCTCTATATATTGTCTTTGACGAATCTACTTTTGTACTAAAGTAGACGCTACATTTATTTGACACATGAATCTTAAAAAACAGGCGGTTGCTTAATGCAGGGCAAAAGTAATGTAGAAAGCTCCTATAAGAGCTTTCTACATTACTTTTAATCTGCATTAAGCTACCACTTGCATTAGAGACCACATAAGTATACCTTATTATGATCGCCTAAGACAGATTACACTGAATAAAACGTTTTCAAATGACGCACTGGCAGTTTGAAAAAAAGGACCGTTACCCATGTATATCAACTATTCAATCATTTTTACCGTTTAAACCAATAGCTTTAATTTATAAATTCAATTCACTGTTTTGACTGTCATCCTACATAACGTCATATATCGAAACATTACGACTTCATTGTCAGTGTCTACAGAACTTGGGAGAGCTATAATTTGGTTACGATCTAGGCTTATGGATGTTTATTTAAAGGAAAATGTTTGAATAATCCAATATAACATAATTAAAATCATCAAACAGAGAAAAATGCCATTTTAGCCACAGCACTAATGTCTCTCTTTTTTTTGTTAATCAATCAGCTACATTAACACTCCGTCTACATGGAAACTAATAAGATCCAACCAAACGGTAAGCTTTAAATGGTCGAGGTTTGTACAGTTTTCGGGTGTATCACAATATCCCCTCAATATAAAATCCTCTGATACAAAAGCCACGCACTACAGGAGCCCCTCACTACAAGAACACCTCATTCAAAAAACCCTCACCAAAATGGTCAAGGTTTACCAAAGCCCCTCACTATGAAAAAACGATACTAGCATTAATTAAACAACAGAGTAGAGCCAGATCATATAGCTTTAAATTATAAGGAATCTCCTCCTTGTTATCTACAATGTTTATTTTGCTAGGAGTGTGCTAATTACCTTACTAAATGAATCTTTTTAAACCTGCCATTGAGCAAACAGGGTAAATCTAGATCCGATAGATGTAATTTTTTATTTGGGTCTACCTTGTTTTGAAGTTAAGAAAAATAATTATAAAGGTGTTAGTTAATTGTGGTTATACAACTTATGTGTGTTTTATATACAATGATATTCACCTAATGAATATTCATTAATTGTCATTGAGAAAATAGGATAAAACCTGAGCAGAAGGCTGTGTTTCAGAATCTGTATGATCTGGATCTATTCTGTTTGTAAATAATTATAAGGAATATCCTTCTTGTGGTAATACAATTCATGGTATAATAAACATTGATAATTGTGTGCTATTAGCATATTACATTTACCAAACCTAATGAATGAATGACTTGTCTTTTAATAAGTGTTTTGATTTGACTTTACCTTTACCACGTAAAAGACGGATACCTGTACTTTTGAACCCCACCTTTACCTTTCCCTTCAATTTCGTACAAGTTACTTCCCTTCGCCACAATATTTGACATTTCACCAAACCCAAACATGCCCAGCAACGGTTAATTTCAAATAATGTTTGCAGAGTCAAACAAATTTTGATAGACGTTCACTCAGTATTATTGAATACATTACCGAATAAACGTTTTCACTTCACTACAAAAGTCAGTTTGCAGGTTAATGATAAGGGTATATCTTACAGGTATCTGGTAAAAACTTTTTTACGCCTCTGTAATAGTCACGTTTTTAAACCATTGTGATAAGTAGAGCATTTGCCATTAGGAGTAAATGCTCTATTTATCACAATGGTTTAAAAACTACAAAATTCTGCAAAAGATCATTTTCTCTAGGTAATTTCCCTTTTTGTAGATTTATTCAAAGTGGTTAGATCCAAAAATAGCCTATGAGGTAATGGCTTAAAGTCGTTTTAATATAAGTAATCAAATAATTTACTCACCTCGCAACAGAGACAGTTAGTACCCTCACACTCAACAGAACAAATTCCACATGGGAACTGAGGCTGGCGACGTCGATTAACCATTGTCAATAACTCAACAGGTGGACTCTTGATTTGCATTATTTTTTTTAAATTTAGAACATAATACTAGCTTTTGAAACAACAATGAAACAGATCTATCTATCAAATTCGAGTAACAAACAGAGCAAATCCTGATCAGACGGCTCCTATAGGAGCCTTCTAATCTGGGTCTACTCTGTTTTGCATTACTTGTGAGTTGTTGTTTTTTATCTGTAGTATGTTGCAATACATAATATTATATTTTGAAACAATAATGGAACCTTTTATAAATTGAAAAAATATTTGTTATTAATTTTTTTTTTTTTATATCTGTGACATTTTTACCTAAGTCATTATTACCTACATTCGTTTAATTGGTCAGTTAGTCAGTCAGTCACCGGAGTGTTACCGACCATGTTTAAACAATACCATATTTCACTACGGTAGTCCTTGATTTAGAGAACTGCAGCTCAACTATCAATCTCAGTGGGAAGTCTTTTAACAAATGTGTATTGACCTTTATCTTGCTAAGTGGGACCTAATGCGAATTGGCGATATAGCTTGGATTTAGATGAGACAACTCGGTATCCCATCAATTTTCTCAGCTGTTGGTCACTCGGTCCAAAGTGTCAAACCCTTTTACGAATCGGAAGTAAGCTAAACATGCCACAGATCAGAGCTTCAGTAGTATTTTTCAGCAGGATAAGTGGTAAAATATGCACAGTTACCTGAAATACATGCAAAAAATTGTCTGTTCTATGTCAAATCCAAAATTCATTACCTATTTGAGGATTCATGAACACAATAGTTATAATGAAATACTGGAAATGGAACATTGTAGCCATTTTAGAATCTAAAGACATCTATTAAGTTCTGTAAGCAAACTGTGCAGACCCTGATCAGAGGGGAGTCCTCTCTCTCTCTCTCCTCTCTCTCTCTCTCTCTCTCTTCCTTTCTCTTTCTGTCTGTGCATGTATCCCTCTCCAACACGCTCTCTATTTCTCTCCGTTCTTCTTCTTCTCTTTCTCTCCATCTTTCTATCCCTCTCCCTCCATCTATCTCTTCCAATCCCTCTCTCCAACCTGTCTCCGCCTATGGCTGTCTGTCTCTCTACAGACAACCCTAGAATCTAATAGTTTGCGTGCGTCCTTGAATGCTTAATGCGCGCGTACGTGTGTGTATTTATATGATATACATGGGCATGTTTACAAATTAAAAGATCTGCGCTGCTCTTTTTCTGTACTTTTAATTTTGATAACAATAAATAAACGGACACTTTATAAAAGGAATTTGTGCAGACAACTTTTGCAGACAAAAGGTTCATCTAGTCTAAATCCAGACTGTGTAAGTGTAAAATAATATGGACCAGGATGAACAGATTTATCAACTTATATCTACACTTCTCAAGCATATCAGATCATTTCCTCATCAATATCAATGTCAGCATGCTAAACAGGCTAGATCCTACAGAGACGTCAACATACTTGGCGTCCTACTGAGTCCAGACTATTTACCATATTTACTTGAATAATTCTCAAGTAACTGACTAAATACAAATAGGATACAAACTAAATTTATATTCTAAATTGAGATTATCAACTTGGAAGTTATACTTCTTGTAAAAATGTAGTATTAATTACTAACCACTATAGATATAGATAGATCTACACGTCTCCATACATTCGCCTGTCTGTTCTGTCTCCTTTCCTTGTATCCTGAAGTACATTGTGTCATTTATCACCTATTTTGCAGATAAATAAGCTGTTTGTCGCAGTTTCTATCAGTTTGCTACATTACATTGTTTGACACAAACTTTAATTGATCTACTATGTAAGTGAAATACCTTAGAACAGGTGGACTTGGATTCGGGTTAGCCATGACAGAATGTGCAACAAGCAGTTTGTGTTTCATTCTATTTGGAATATTACATACTCACACAAAGGTAATTTATGATATACATTACATGTATGTACATTTATTACCAGCCCCATGTTTGGATAGTGAATTTCAGCATTTCATGCAACGTGATCTATCTTAAGATAGATATTCCACTGTAGGTAAGAGGTCTTAATATTGTCCGATGCGATAGCCGAGCAGGTGCGTTGCGATAGCCGGCAAGCCATCCTTTACCGAGATATATTCACACGACAGACGCTTTATCAACAACAATATTATTAAAACACATGGAATAGGATATGGTTTTTGGTCGTAGAGATCATCAAAAAATATTTATAGAACTGATTTGCATAAGCAATATTATAATCAAAGCCCTATATTGTTTTTACAGCATATTTACTTTCGGATAGGGGTAGGCGCCTCGACGACGGAAGGCCGATCTACAAATAAAAAACAACAAAATACGATTAAATAATAATAATAAACTTCCGTTTCTTTAAACAACAGGTGAGATAGTAACAGAGCATCAATTCCGCGAAATATTTTCAGGAGACATGCTCTAGGGGAGAAAAAACAGTATCTTTACTTTCAGATGGAGGGAGGGGCTAATGTCCGGATCGGGAGGGGGCTAATGTCCGGATTGGATTTATCGATCAAAAACAAAAAAACATAAGGTATAAACTCTATTTTTTAAATATTTTCAATGTAAAAGGTTACAATATAACTAAATTGATCCTTATTTGCCGTTATTACTCGCCAGTACTGGCCACAAACCGTCATAACCCGTCATAACTGGTCATAACCCGTCATTGCTTATTTTAGGCACACCGTAGAGAAGATGGGGATTAGTTATCTCTTACAGGATTGATCTTGGTCTACTCCATTTGCAAAGCCATAGAAGTGAATGATGTAAAAAGTTAAATATCCAGATTTATGAAATTTTGTCAATAAATTGGACATGTATGTAAATAGGTCAGTCAAAACATGATAAATCTTTCATTATAGGTTGGTTGTTGAATTTAAGTGTATAAAACATAAACAGGGAGGAAGAATTAGATTTAATATAATTTTGATAATGTTTATGTTATTAGTAACATTGTTATTGCAGGACTGAGGATACAGCTGTGCCTATAGTCCAGATCAACAAGCCTGACACACAAAGAGAAGGAAAAGCTAGGGTAGTAGTCATACAGAAAAATGAAGGTGCAAAAACTTGTCACCATCTTTTCAAAAGACCATAGACTTGCATAAGATTGTTGGGACAGTTTCATGATGGAGCAACTCTTCAAGAAGATAGACAGCACTCTGGATCTTTTGATTTGTTAAAGTAATTTTGCTAGGTGTAAATATCTATTCAAATGGCTAAAAACAAGACTACAACTTACAAGAGAGCATGTATTTTGTACAGTTATTGTAGTATAACATCTGTGTTGAAAAGGAGTACATGTGTTCTGTACAAATAGTATAGACCAAGTTTAGAGGGCTTGTAAGAGAGCTGTCTTAACAGGATCTACTCTGTATGCCATCTGTTAGTGTTTTGTAAAATGCCCAGTAATGGTGCAATTAACTTATTCTTAAAAATTAAGAGTGAACCTTTTGAAAACTGCAGCATAAATAATAATTTTCATTTAGCCGTATGTTATGTTTTTCCATTACAGTATATAAAATGTTTGATGGAAATTTATTTGTTCCCCGCCCCCACCCCAGCAAAAAAATACTGGCAGTTTTTCTTCCAGTATTCAATGTCATTTTACTGCTTAAAAATAATGGCCAGTTATTTTGCAGTTTTTCTTGAAGTATTTTATGATGTAATTTAACTGCTGAAAAAATGTGGACAGTTTTTCTTCCAGTTTAATGATGTCATTTAACTGGTTCATAACTGGTAAGCCAGTTATTTTGCAGTTTTTTATGACCTCATATGACTGCTAGCTCATTTAAATATTTTGGCCGATTTCACTGCACTTTCACTGCTAAAAACTGGTTTAGAACAAACTGCTAAAAAAACTGCTTTTTACTGGTTCTGAAAAACACTGCTAAATCACTGCAAGTTAACTGCCTTCCTTTTTCATAAAGGAAGTGGTACTTTCAACTGACATTCTTTTGTGTATTTATTATTTTCTTCGAAAATGTTTTTCAAACCATATTTGTTGTTTTAATTAACATTCAGAAAGGGAGGAGACTTAAAATTGTTCAGCAAGTTAAGGGTGTCAGTTTGTCATACAGTGAAGACCTAAATTAGATGGCACATTTAAATGCAATAGTAGATCTGGATCTACACTGTCTATATATACTGTTAATCACAATAATGCGTGTATACTACATACAATTCTAAAAGTTGTCAGCTTGTCAAACTAGAAATATCACTAAAAGTGATGGAATATCCCCGCTTAACTGGTTTGATCACAAATCAGACCATATTTTTCTACTGTCTAACCTAGTGACCTAGTTTCTGACCCAATATGACCCGCTTTTTAACTCGAATGAGATTTTATTAGGACAATTATTCTGACAAGGTTTCATGAAGATTGGGCTAAATTGGTGACCTCTAGAGTGTTCAAAAGGTTTTCCTAATATTTTACCTAGTTTTTGACCCCACATAACCCACTTTCAAAATTGTTTGAGAATTTATCAACACAATCATTTTCATCAAGTTTCATAAAGATCGGGCTAAAAATTTGACCTCTAGAACGTTCACAAATTTTTGATATTAATTGACCTAGTGACCTAGTTTTTTATCCCACATGACCCACTTTTGAACTCAACTGAGAGTTGATCAACATAATCATTCTGACCAAGTTTTATGAAGACTGGATTAAAATCGTGACCACTAGAGTTCAGTTTATATGGTTTTCCTACTACATGTATTTGACCTAGAGTGACTCCGCATAACCCACTTTCAATATTTTCAAAGAATTTATCAAGAAAATCATTTTCACCAAGTTTTATGAAGATTGGACTACAAATGAGACCTTTTTTTCTTTTATTTGACCTAGTGACCTAGTTTTTGACCCAACATAACCCACTTTCAAACTTGACTGAGAATTTATCAAGACAATCAGTCTGACAAAGTTTCATAAGGATTGGACTAAAATTGTGACCACTTGGGTTCATTGTGGTATGTTGTGCCACGGACAGACAAACGGACAGATAGACCGACCAACACAGTGACTCATTCGTTTGCGGGGGTATAACAACTAAGACCAATATCAGAGGGCATTTTCAAATGTTGTAGCTGATCATTCTGGATCTACACTATTTGGAGGTCTATTCAAATGTTGTAGCTGATCTGGGTCTGCACTATTCAAATGTTGTCGCTAATCTGGGTCTACACAATTTTGAGGGCTAATTCGAATGTTGTAGCTGATCTTGGTCTACACTATTTGGAGGTCTATTCAAATGTTGTAGCTGATCTGGGTCTACACTATTCAAATGTTGTCGCTAATCTGGGTCTACACAATTTTGAGGGCTAATTCGAATGTTGTAGCTGATCTGGGTCTACACTTTTTGGAGGGCTATTCAAATATTGTAGCAGATCTGGGTCTACATTATTTGAAGGGCTATTCAAATGTTGTAGCTGATCTGGGTCTACACTATTTGGAAATCTATTCAAATATTGTAGCTGTTCTGGGTTTACACTATTTGGAGGGCTATTCAAATGTTGTAGCTGAACTGGATCTACACTATTTTAAGGGCTATTCGAATGTAGCTGAACTGGATCTACACTATTTTAAGGGCTATTCAAATGTTGTCGCTGATCTGGATCTACACTATTTGGAGGGCTATTCGAATATTGTAGCTGATCTGGGTCTACACTATTTGGAGGGCTATTCAAATGTTGTAGCTGATCTGGGTCTACACTATTTTGAGGGCTATTCGAATGTTGTTGCTGATCTGGGTCACACTATTTTTTTATGACTATACAAAATGCATGTAACATTTTTAAAGCTACTTATACATAAACAACAGCAGGAGCAATAATTATGTAAGAAATAATGACACCATGAATATTAAATAGATTAGTTTTATAATGGTATAATTATGAACACTTTAGTCAGTTTGGCTCAGTCAAACACTGTACAATCAGTTCTATATGATACCAATAGCAAACACAGTGGACCTTGATCAGAAGGCTCTTAGTCAGACAGGAGCCATCTGATCTTGGTCTGCTCTGTTTGCAAACACTAGAAAAAACATTGGTATGGAGGAAATGTTCAAATCTTTCTCTTCATCAGAGTCCATTTTGTGTTGCTGACATGTGTAATAAAACTCTTTAACTCTTTCCCTGTTCTGTATTTAGGCCAATTTTCAGTACCTAATGAATATTCATTAGCAAAATAGTTATAAAGAAATATGGCAGGCGGATCATTGTTGTCATTTTAGAAAGTAAAGAAACAGATCTATCAAATTCTGTTAGCAAACAGAGCAGACCCTGATCAGATGGCTCATTTAGGAGCCGTCTGATCTGGGTCTTCTCTGTTTGCAAATGTGTGAAAACAAGTTTATATGAGGGAAAGGATTAACATTTTATTAAAACGGTTTATATCAAAATGACATTTTGAATTGCATACTGTATGTCACATGAAAAATGTGCAAGATTGCATGATCTGTGCTATAAATGTAAAACATTAAGTATTCAATATCTCCTTTATGTAAACAGTGTACACAGTCGCCCATGACAACCTTATGAGTTTATATACACTTAAACCTTGGTCTGGTATAATATTTCTAACGTTTGGAGGGTTACAAAAATAACTTAAGAATTTTATGACTTGCTCTTTGTTAGTTGGTGCACATGATCAATAATTGGACAGGTTTACTTTTCTTGATACAGCAAAGAAGCATAATTCTGGGTATAATTCTGGGTGCTAGATGCAGGTTGTAGCTTAATGCAGGACAAAAGTAATGCAAAAAGCTCCTAGAGGAGCTTTCTGCAATACTTTTGTCCTGCGTTAAGCAACCACCTGCTTATAAAGGCACCCATGTCTATTCATTAAGTGGTCGCATTAGCCAGGTTTTACTGTACAAGGTAAATCCATATCTCTTATCAATTGTAAAGTGTCTGTACAAACCTATTTGGTGTATATTTCACTCCTTATTGCTTAGCAGTAGCTAGCTAGGCCGGAAGTAGTGATATTTAACACTTCAAATTCAAATGTTGGAATTTGTAATGGAATGATCCACATGTACTGAACAATATAGTCCATTAAGTATTGATTAGATCTGTATTATATTATGAGCAAACAGAACACACTCTGATCAGGCGGCTCTTATAGAAGTCCTCGATCATTCTGATCTGGTGGGTCTACTCTGTTTGCAAATGCATAGAAAGGCATATTTATGGAATAAAGTCAAGTGTCAGCTTACAAATAAAACCCAAGCCAGTGCACATTCAAGTGCTGTAGATGATCTGGGTCTATATTCGTTGCATTCTGTCTCATTAGTTTTTAAAGAGTATGTTAAATGAACTGCAATAAATAAGTTCATGGCTTGGCATTTAGGGACACAGCATTGCTACCACTACAGAAACCAGAGCAGGAGGCAAGAAGGATCCAATTACAATAAAGTATGTTGTCAGTCAGTAGATAATGACGTATACTAGACATTAAATCTTTCTATTCATGTTTAAAATTGTTCAAAACCATGAAGATAATGCTGGCAGTATTGAGTAGGCCTGTTACTTATCAAGAGCTCAGCTGACAGTCAAAACTGAAGCATAATTATTTGTTACTCTCATTCTGAACCAACCTTTCCGTTTGCAAATGTGACCTAAAAGGAGTATAGAGTAAAGGGTTAAATAATAGATATTTCTCCTTTTAGTTGCATTCTATAAGATTTATTCAGGGTGGGTAGGGATGACAGGGGGATGAGAGTAGAGTAAGGGATGGGAATTGGGTTAGGTGTCTGGGGATGTTACTACATGTATACGGAAGTGCTCTAACAGAAAAGTTAGCTTCTGTGAGCCCAACATACATTCAGCTATCATTTTAGAAAGTGGAAGGAATTTTTGAGAAACTAGAACACTGACCAAGTCAGAAAGAACACCGTGTGATGCAGTCAGAGAAGCTAATGCGCCTGAGGGGTAAGTGTATTGTAAACAAGATCTAACTGTAACTGGTTCTGTTACAGGATTCCCCCAACAAAACACAACAAGTATAGATAGTTAGGTAAACCAAACAGTAGACTAAATGCACCTACTGTGAAGATATTTCCCTCATACATGTATCTGTAATAGTTTTGAAATAAATCTGAACTCATTGTTGTAGGTATTTAACCCATTCCTCCATCGGCTATTTTAAGATACAACTTCATTTACTATTTTTAATATTCACATTAATATTTATCATACATGAGTATAACTATATGCAAATAAGGTAATTTAAAAACAAGCTGTAAATAAAAGCACAATGTCTTATCTTCAACTTGGTACCAGGTTTAGGAGAAAAACTGGCTGCGGTATGGGCAAATTTGCAGGTATAGGTCATCTTTACAAGAACCGTGGGGTTGCCATGGAAACGGTTAAAATACACATAGCCTTAAAGAGTTTAAACTTGTGTACAGTCTTGATTCTGATTCGGTTTGGCAACCATGAAAATCAAAGCGTTGCAGACGCTGCAGTATTCTTTGCATGGTATCAATCTGATATCGAATAAGTTCGCTTTGGCATGGAATTGCGTATCTACAGTATAACCTCTGTTGATCGGCACCCCTCTTAACCAGAAACCCCTGTTATCCAGCACTGCTGTTTGGTCCCGGCAGTTTCCCTATTTGTTTTATGTATCCAAACTCTCTCTTGATCGGAACCCCTGTTAACCGTTAACCGGCATACCTTGACAGGCCAATAAAGGCAATTTAGCGGTTTTTCACACCTTGTTATCCGGCGGTTTGCTGACCTGTGATCTTTGACAGTAAGCCCTTTACATTCAAGTAGGCGATAAGTACCGTTAATGGGTCTAGGGTAAATTGACCGCCCTTTATAGATTTATATTGTTATCGTCATTGAAAATACATGTATGTACACATGTAAAAAATGGCAATACCAAATTATTTAGCGTCTGGATCTACGCTTTTTGCTAATTGTGTAAAAACCAGCGGTGATGGTCCGCATATACATGTACCTGTGTAGAATCCGAACTTGTAAATAAAATATAGTGCGAATGTTCCCGTGTTTTAGTCCAGCCCTTCATACATGTGTGTTTACTTCCGATTGTACGCTAAACACGTTATGCCTATAGTTTACATGTACATGTAGTTCAAAAGACAATAGACAAACAGCGTAGATCCTGATCAAATGGTTCCTATTTAAATGGAGCAATCTGATCAGGTTCGGCGCTGTTGTATATATTTATATGTTGTGAATTGTCATGGTGGAATTCCCCTCGCAACGAAAAAAGGACTTGGTGGAATGAATCTTTGGGTACGTAAACTTGTGAATCTAGGCATAATTATGTTAACCGGCACCCTCTCTTAACCGGCATTCTGACGTGGAACCATGGGGTGCCGGATAACAGAGGTTATACTGTATAAGGGAAGGCATTAACACTCTATCCAGTTGATGATACAGTTGCAGCTGACACTTCAGCCGTTTCACACTATGCTTATTATCACACTGACCACTCGCAGTCGTTGGCGTGATTACCTAATCGCTTGCATAAGGTCATCGGGCTCGCGCTTCTTTATTCATTGAGTATTATTTCCCGTAAGCCTTCGGCTTCACATGTATATAGTAGCATATCATTCTGAGCGTACTAATCGCGGACCGCACTTTAAAGACCGTGTTTTTTCCTGACCGCCGTGACAGGAACCCTTGACCGGAAGTGAAATGAAACACATGTCATATTCATTCTAGCGGTTGAGAGAAGCGGACGTGTTGTTTTACATAGAAGTTTTTCGTAAGTATTCGACTGTTTTTCCACAAAAGCCTTACTGAGGACGTAGTCCCAGTATTTTACTGCTTGTTAGTGGTTAGTTTGGTTACGTTTTTGTTTTTCGTTCCAAATTTTTGAACTTTCTTTAGTCATGGGCTTGGAGCAAGACGATGTCTTGCAGGTAGAGGACTCGTCGGAGTCGTTTTCTGGCTTTAGTAATTTGGATTCGGAGGAGGAACTCCCCGAAAAAACCAAAAGGAATACTGACAAGAAAAAGAAAACTGTTAAGTCAGTGGTTGTTAAACCTGGTTCGTCCAAAAAGACTGATAAAAAATCCAAAGAGTCTGAGAAAACAAGACCCAAGAAGTCGGGTGATAAGAGTTCCAAGAGTACTGGCTCTCAGTTTGACTTAAACTCTCTGTCAGAAAATGACATTGTAAGATTAAGAGATGTCTTAGGCATTCAGTCTCGTAGAGATAATGAATATGAGGACCCTCAGGAAGATAGAGTTGGCCTAACCTTAGAGTGGCAGTGGATAGTAGAGACTTGTCTGATGATGAACAATTTATGACAAATAACATTGGTCAGGACTTGAATAGAGCCTTATTCAGTGAGTCTGTGGATGAAAATAATAATGACAATGAAGATGCTTGGTGCTTACCAAAGCTGAAAACCCCGCAGAAAGGGAAAGCTATTCCACAATCTTTGGCGGATCTTATAAATATGGCTTGCTCGTCACAGTGTGATGTTGACAGTTTAGTAAGTAAATATCAGGTTCCAGAAAATTGTGAGAGAGCATGTCCACCTCTGGTTAACAGTGAAATCTGGAAGATAATGGATAAACGTACCCAGTCTCAAGACAGGGGGGTTGTTGACATCCAGAATTTGGTGGCTACTGGTCTTATGCCAGTGATTAAGTTGGCTTCTGTGTTGAAAACTCAAATTGCAGGGAATGCTGAAGCAAAGAGCTTAATTTCGGATGCTTTGGTTTTGTTTGGACAAGTCCAGTACATGTTGTCTATCAAACGCAGATATATGATCAGGCCTAACCTGAAAAAGAAATTTCACAGTTTGTGTAATGTTTCGATGCCTGTGACTGACAAACTTTTTGGTGATGATGTAGCAAAGGATATCAAGTCTTGTGAATCCCTTAGTTTTATCGGCAAAGAACCAAGATTCCCCATGAGTAGGTTTAGAGGAAATTTCAGAGGTGGAAGGCGACCTTATAATTCTGGTTATAGTGGTTATGGAGGCAATAGGTTTTCTCCTTATCCCAGCAGAGGACAGGGTAGACCAGGTAGAATGGCTGGTTATAGGATACCCAGGAGAGGTACTGCCACTAGTACTGTCACAGCCCCAAACGACCAGAATTGAAGTCTAAGGTAGGTAATCTGAGAAATTGTGTTGAAGCATGGAAGAATATCACATTAGATCAGTGGGTCCTGGACACTATTTCTGGTTATAAAATCCATTTTGATTGTGTACCAGTTCAGGAGAAAATTCCAAAAGCTATTCCTTTTAACAGTAAAGAATGGGAAATTGTTGATTGTGAGGTGAAAACTTTGTTAGATAAAGGAGCTATAATTCCTTCTAAACAGGAGTCTGATGAGTATATCTCAAATTTGTTCATAGTACCGAAGCCTAATAACAAGTTCAGACCAGTGATTAATCTTAAGTATTTGAATCACTTTGTACACTATGATCATTTTAAACAAGAAACTTTCAACATTGTCTTGGATTTGTTACAAGAGAACGATTATATGACTTCAATTGATTTGCAGGATGCATACTTTTCTATTCCTATACATAAGGATTACCAGAAGTATTTGAAATTTTTCTGGAATGGTGTTTTGTACCAATTTGTCTGTTTGCCATTTGGTTTAAAATCGGCACCTTTTGTGTTTACAAAATTACTTAAACCAGTTTATGCTTGGTTTAGGCAACAGGATATTAGGTGTTCATATTATATAGATGATTCTTTGAATATGAACAAATGTTTTGATGTGTGTATAGTGAATACTAATGTCATTGTCAATACCTTGGAAAAGTTAGGGTATGTTTCAAATCAGAAGAAGTCTGTATTAGTTCCCACACAAAGAATTGTGTTTTTTGGTTTTGTCATTGATTCAGTACTTTTTATGGTATTTTTAACTGAGAAAAAGGTTGAAAAAATTTTGAAGTTGGCTCAGACTTTGAAGGAACATAAATTTGTGGTTGTCAGACAGTTAGCTTCTTTTATAGGGTTGATTATAAATGCTTTTAGTGCTGTCTTAGAAGCCCCTTTGCATTATAGAGCACTTGAAAGGAATAAGCTGCAGGGGCTGGGTAAAGAAATGAATTTTGACAACAAGGTTTTATTGTCAGAAACAAGTTATTCACAGTTAGATTGGTGGTTAGATAACACTGTTAAAAAGAATGGGAAAAGAATCCGTCCCTGGAAAGTTTCCTTAGTTTGTAGGACTGATGCTAGCCTGGAAGGCTGGGGTGCAATTAATATGGACACCCAAGAATATGCTAATAACAGGTGGAGTGTTGAAGAGAAATTAAGATCAATTAACTATCTAGAACTTTTGGCAGTTTTATATGCAGTCAGAGCATTGTTTGGATCTGCTTCTAGTGTTCATTTGCAGATTCAGTCAGATAATGTTTGTGCAGTTGCTTATATAAATGACATGGGAGGTATGCATTCACTTGGAATGGATGAATTATCTGGCAGGATTTGGAAATGGTGTTTAGAAAAAGATATTTTCATCTCCGCTGTCCATATACCTGGTACCTCAAATACAGCTGATTTCTATTCAAGGAACTTTTCTAATTCCACTGAATGGATGTTGAAAGTAGAAATTTTTGAAAGACTTTGTAATCACCTTTTTTGGCCTGACATAGATTTATTTGCTTCGAAATTAAACAAGCAGTTAGACAGATTTGTTACCTGGTTTCCAGAGGAAGGAGCAATGGCTTCAAATGCTTTTTCTTTGGACTGGGGGTTGTTCAGGCCATATATTTTCCCACCATTTAATTTGATTGGGAAAGTTATTAATAAGGTAATTGAGGACAAGGTTGATCAGGCAATCTTGATTTTTCCATATTGGTTTACACAGTCGTGGTTCCCACTTTTATTAGAACATATTTGTTCATTACCCATTAGGTTGCCTCGGCATCAGGACCTACTCTTTCTACGTCACAACATGGATTGTCATCCCTTAGGGAAAAAGCTGAAGATGATAGGAGTGGTCATCTCCGGGAAGAGCTGCAGGCTAGAGGCCTTTCTGCAGGAGCTTCCGATATTGTCGTCAATTCGTGGAGTCAAGGAACAAGAAGGCAGTATGGTTAAGCTTGGAAAAGATGGTGTATTTGGAATCAGATCAGGTCTTCGAGTGCCTTTTATACATCTGAAACTGTAGTGATACAATATTTGTACTTTTTGCATTACTCAGGTAAGAGTTATTCTGTTATTAACTTGCACAAGTCAATGTTGTTGCAGACGTTGCCAGTGTTTGGAAATACTTGGTGTTGTACTGTACCTATGATAGTGAGGTTCATGAAAGGAATTTTTTACAAGACTCCTCCGAGACCAAAGTATTCTTTTACGTGGGATGTGAAGGTCGTGTTAAATTTTTTGTCATCTTTATACCCTTTAGAAAGGTTATCTCTGAAATACTTAACCCTGAAGGTGATAGCTTTAATTGCTTTGAGCACTGCTCCTAGAGCACAAACTCTTGTTGCCATGAGTCTAGACTTCATGAAATGTCAAAGTAATAGTTACATTTTTTCTTTTCCTTGTATGCTTAAGCAGTGTCCGACAAATTTATCTTTTTGTTGGTAGCCCACTGGGCTACCAGATTTTTTTGTACTAGCCCAGTGACTACCAGAAAAAAAATCTAGTAGCCCAGAGATTTTTTATTCACTTTCCAGATGGTAAGACCTTGCATCTGTGGTTGGTGTATGTACTCATTGAGACCTAATATCCCCTAAGAATAATGACAACACAATCATAAAACTAGATTTATATTACATTTTTCTTAAATTTGATTATTTTATTTTAAATTGCTATTCTTCCGCTTGTTTTAACTGCTAGGGGTGCTAGCTATGACAGATTTTGAAGCGACTCTGACAAAATGTGTTCCATCAGATGATGAATTTGCTCCATCAGATGATGAATTTTCACTGTCAGACTGTGAACATGTTATACTAACATTCCACAAGATGTGGAAATGAGTAAATAAACACAAATTTTAAATGGCAATTTATTACTATTTTGTCTAATACTCATTATTCGTCATCACCGTTGTCATTAATTAAATAAAATTTTATACTGACAGGTCTGGTCATATCATGTTTTGAATGGCATGAAATAGAAAATCTACTTTCATCATTCTATATATAAGTAATGCAGTAAATAATTGATTTCAGAACATTGATTTTAGGTCCTTTGCACTTGTTTTAACCTTTCAGTGTGTGTCAGATGTTAATAAGACATTTTCAAATACAAATGTAGTGTATCCCTTATATCTGCGTACCGGTATGCACTGTAGAAACTTCCATCTCCACCAAATATCTTTAGATTTGACTGTGACATTGTAAAACGATTTTATAGCACTAGGAATCCAGATTCTGAAAAGTTTCACTTACGTACTGTTAGCGAGGATTTTGTATACAGAGAATTACGAAACCTGGACTGTTCAAAAAGTACGGGACTTGATAATATCCCAGCAAGATTCCTCAAAGACGCTGCATCTTTTTTAAAAATACACATTACATTCTTAATAAACAGTTCTATTTTAGAAAATGATGTGCCATAAGATCTTAAATCTGCTAAAGTAAAACCTTTATTTAAGAAGAATGACCGGTCAAATGTATCTAATTATAGACCAGTCAGCATTTTATCTACTGTATCTAAGGTTTTAGAGAGGGCTGTATATAATCAATTAGAAGGATTTTTAGTTAAACATGGACTTTTATATGAATATCAAAGTGGTTTCAGAGGTAGCTACTCTACAGATTCCTGTCTCATTCATTTAACGGACCACATAAGAAAACAAACAGCAAAAGGACTGTTCACAGGTATGATTATGTTAGACCTTCAAAAAGCGTTTGACACAGTCGACCATGAAATCTTATGTGGGAAACTTAAATGTATGGGAGTGGAATCTGTGAAGTGGTTCAGATCATATGTCAGACAGAACTCAAACTATACATGTCAATAACTCTCAGTCTGATTATGCAAATGTTACTTGTGGAGTACCCCAAGGAAGCATCCTTCGTCCACTACTCTTTTTATGTTATATAAATGATATGAGTTGTTCCATAAGTGATAAGTGTAAACTTGCTTTGTATGCAGATGACAGTGCAATTCTTTTCTCCCATAAAGATAAAAATGTAATAAGTAATGTTTTATCACATGAATTAGAAAACTGTAGTAAATGGCTCATTGACAATAAGTTATCATTACACCTTGGAAAAACAGAATGTATACTATTTGGGTCTAAACGTAGACTCAGCAAGGTTGATACTTTTTCAGTTACAACTAATGGTCACACCATTGAGTCTCAAACCTCTGTTAAATATCTAGGTTCAACCATTGATAACGATTTATCTGGGATTTCAATTGTAAACTCTATTACAAAAAAGGTAGATGCTAGACTTAAATTTTTGTACAGACAACAGCGTTTTTTAAACCATTCTCTGAGAAAAACGCTTTGTAACTCTCTAATTCAGTGCCATTTCGATTACTCAATTGCATCATGGTACTCTGGGCTTACAAAACAATTAAAGAACAGACTTCAGGTAGCTCAAAATAAAGTTGTTAGATTCATCAACAACTTTAGTCCCAGAGCTTCTTTGAAATCTGATCACTTTATAGAATTAGGCTTTTTAAACATTGAAAAGAGATGTAAACAATTGAAACTGAACCACGTTCACAAAATTTTTAACAATAAGTGTCCTTCATATCTTCATGATGACTTTCGGAAACTAAGCGACGTTCATTCTTATGGGAACAAACCTAATTTTTATGTCCCACGTGTTAATGGGTTTACTTCTCAAACTTTTTATTACAGTGGCATTTTGGACTGCAATTCTTTGCCAGAAAATATAAAATTAATGAAGGCAAAATTTGCTTTCAAGAAGATGGTCAAGAAAGCCCTTATGGAAGAAATGAAGGATGAGGAGAACAGTGATTATGTATACTTTTAATTAATATAATGTATGTTATAATAATCAAATAAGTTTTTTAATCTGTGATAGATTGAGTTCTCCATATGTATGTGGAAAGCTCTCGTTTTAGATTTTTTCCCGGTTTTTATTTGCATAATTTGACAGACTCAGCAGACCCTGATCAGTAAATTTTAATTTCAATTTACTGTTTTGAGCCTGCTCTGTCTATACATTTTCAAATTATTGTAACTGTTTCGCTAAATCTATATAGGACCCCGTTGGAAATAAGTTGAAAAACTTTACGGGTTATCCTGGGTATGTATAACATGTCTTTTTTTTTTATATAAATAACAAGAAGTCGATAACTGTTATGTCAAATTGTATGACTGTAATTGTATTGATGACATATATATATATATACACACAAATAAATCTATCTATCTATCTATAGCACATACAGATATTGTGGAAGTCATCCATCCTTTTTACCCAATAGAAAATCAGGTCTAAGTAGACCGAGGTTTCATTTTTGTTTTACCCCATATAACACAATCATGTAACGCGAGTTAACAGAGCCAGACATTGTCAATCTTGAAGAAATAATGACGAAGTGAAAAAAATCAAGTTTTTCAAATTGAATATCGAGAGAAAATTTAATGATTTGATCCGCGAAAACCCATTATTTTTTGGTTTTGTTGATGATATGAGCGACCGGAAGTTAATTGCATAAGCGAGTTTGGTTCCAAATCTCGCACCATTGAAGCGGTAATTGATCCAATTTATTAGTCAACTGAAACTGTCACACACGATGGGCGGAGCTTAAATCTAGATTACGTATGTAACTTGCTCTGCGGGATACGGAGATGAAACATTTCGACGAACAAGTGTCAGTCATGCATCACTTGGGCGGAGATTTAAATAACTTGATAGCCAATACATGGCCAGCGTCAGTGGTTGACATGCTCTATGGGTTAACAACAGGACACCCGTCAGAAAACACACTTCAGATTAAATGTATGTATACCGTCCCCTAATTGCCCCACGTTCTAGATTATCAGTTATAGTCGGGCTATTGATCTTTGCTTTTACTCTTAGCCCCACGGGCTTGTTTTGAAATTCTTTGATAGCCCGACAAGATTTTCTGGTAGCCCACGGGCTCCGGGCAATGGATTTGTCGGACACTGGCTTAAGACCTCAAGGTTGGGTCATAATTTTGTTTTGAAAGTGGATCATTATGTCACTGAGAGTCTGTGTCCTTTTCATTGCAGTATTATATTAAGTATACAAAGTCTTGTAGGTTAACAAGACAGGTGTTTATTTCATATGTTACTCATCAGGCGATTACTACAAGTACTGTAGCTAGATGGCTTAGAACTGTATTAGAACAGGCTGGTGTTGATACACAAATGTTTAAGGCCCATTCTTTTAGAGGGGCTTCTACATCAGCTGCTTTTGCGAAAGGGTGTTCATTGAAGACGATACTAAAAACTGCAGATTGGTCTTCAGAGAAGAATTTCCATAAGTATTACTATAGACAGTGTGTAGACAGTAATGTTACTTTTTCTAATGCAGTGTTAGGTACTGTTTAGTTCACAAGAAGTGATTAGTTTAGTGACAGTGATAGTGGTTTGACAGTTATTATGTTAAACATTTTCTGGTTCAGGGTATTCTGTTTTTTGTGGCCATTTTATTGCCCTTTAAAGATGCTACTATATACATGTGAAGCCGAAGGCTTACGGGAAATAATGGCCCCTCCTCCAAGCTTTAGTGAAGGATGAGGGGCATTATTGGAGTAAGCCGGAGGCTGAGCATGTATATGTAAATACCCTGCCCTGCCCTCCCATTGATTTATTGGTTGTTATTTACTGCCTTTACTAAATGGCAATAAAACTGGTTGCTTTAAACTATGACATGTGTTTCATTTCACTTCCGGTCAAGGGTTCCTGTCACGGCGGTCAGGTAAAAAACACGGTCTTTAAAGTACGGTCCGCGATTAGTACGCTCAGAATGATATGCTACTATATACATGCTCAGCCTCCGGCTTACTCCAATAATGCCCCTCATCCTTCACTAAAGCTTGGAGGAGGGGCCATTTTCATTCATGTTATGATCACGTGATTTCTTCATGTGACTGATATTTGTATATCCGTGCGCCCTTCTTACACATTGCTGTATTTTGTCGGTTTTGTTGATTTTTGCACATACTAAGCCGAAGCTTATGTTACGAAGCGTTTTCATGTAAGATATAGTATACCACGATTGGTTCCGGATGCTATGTTATTAAACACCCTTTGTATCCATCGAATGCAGGTCAGTAATTTGCACTATTTTGTCAGGCCGGCGAGGGTACCATGGTTTGGCTGTGGAACGCCACCTTTGTATTCTATTGCTTCGCAAAGAATACAAAAAGTATTTGGGGGCAGGGGTGCACGGTAGACCCCACTGGCTCTCTGAATATAATATTCATATGATTCTACAGTTTCTGCCATGGTCAAAATTTCTTGTGTGACTATTACAAAAGTTATTCTAGTTAGTATCCATGACGTCATTAATTTCTTACATTATGAATATTCATACTGAATTATTGATGGAGTAAAGGATTAAGAGACCAAAACAGGGTGGACTCTGATACAAATTTTACAGGTCAATCAGTGATTAATCTAGAAATTTGAACCATGAGTCCCAGGACTCACTAATCTGAAAACAATGAGTCCCACAGGAAAACCATGAGTCCCAAATTAAATTGATGAGTCCCAAAGCATAAAATTAAAAGAAAACTTATGTTTTTTAAATCGTAATTCTGCAGTTACATTCTAGTTTTGGAACATTTATTGCATTATAGTATATATTTATAAGTATAACCAGGTTTCCTGGCTAGTCTCATCAATGAGCTGTTAACTTTTCCCTGTTCTGTTTACAGTTTATACCAAGTACCAGTACTGTACCTAGTGAATATTCATGGAAAAAGTAGTTATAATCAAATATGGAAGGTGGAATATTGTAGACATTTCAGAAACTTTAAAGAAACTGATCTATCAAACAACAGACCCTTTGCTGACAACTTCTATAGGAGCCGTCTGATCTGGTTCTACTCTGTTTGCAAATGTGTGAAAACACGTTTACATGAAGGAAAGGGTTAAGACAGCATGGATGTCGAATATTGTCAAAACCGAAAGTAGATCGATACCACCATTCAGTGTGGACAACTTACCTGGCACGAAGCAACAAAATGATATTTTCAATAGTTTTTCGATAGTGTTACATTTACCATGCAATGTCTGTCCTGATATTTGTCGCATATGCAGCAAAAGATGAAATCAAGTCGACCATCCGTTGCCTAACAGAAGTCAACTAGGAGTAAATCGCCAACCACTTTGGTCAGAACTCTTCCTCTCTTTAAGCTGACAGTCGTTATTTTCCACCATTAAATCGGATTCTGGATCCTTATTTTGATCCACGAACGTTGAAATCATGTCACTGGGACACAATTGACCTAACCTCGTTTGATTTGAGTCGATCTTAGCGACTATTTCGGTAGCAGCATTTTGGATTATCCGGGGTCTTTCGGTGCTGCCATTTTAAAAGGAACGTTTTCATTGGCTCATTACGAACACATCCTGCACACTAACCAATCAAAATCATTGTTGTAAAATACATACAACAGTCGGATGTTGATATCGCTACGGTGTTCTAGTAGTTTCACTACGTGAAATTAACTTCAACGGCTACACGCAGCCATATTTTAATGCGTCCTTTAGGACGCATACACTTCAGAATGATGCGTTTTTTGCTATTTTAATGCGTCTCTGACGCAGGACGCAGACCTAGATTAATCACTGGGTCAATATCAAATTCTAGTACAGAACTTGTGAAAACCTGTTCAAACAGTATGGATCCTGACCCCAGTTTCGCAAATATAGATCTAACGACTTAATATCAAGCTTACATATAACTTATTAACTTGTTACTGTGTTTACATTGTATAAAAAAATTATATGGAGAAGATAGTTGGAATGATTTTATCTAAACAGAATCCTTAGAGACATTCTAAATTATACTTGTAAATAGAAAACTACATTACAGAATATATAACGGTTTATACATAGAACATCTAAATTAATATTTTATTAAATTCTTAAATGATTAATCCGTTACAAATTCAGAAATACAGTTAAATCTCGATTATTCGAACACTAAAATATGTATTATTATCGATCCCTAAGATTGGTGGCAGCTTAATGTACATGTGAAAGTCATGCTAGGTCAGCTTCCTGCATGACTTTCACCATGTGCATTAAAACCCTTTCCCTGGTCTATGTTTATTCAAAATTTCAATATCTACTGAATATTCATGGACAAAATAGTTATAATGAAATATCAAAGGTGGAACATTGTAGCCATTTTAGAAAGCAAAGAAACAGATCTATCAAGTTCTATTAGCAAACAGAGCAGATCCTGATCAGACGGCTCCTCTACTCTGTTTGCAAATGCGTGAAAACATGTTTATATGAAGGAATGGGTTAAGCAGCTATACCTATCTACATTAAATTCGAATAATCAAGATTTTATTGTATTTATATATATATAAATTATATTAGTTTTTACATGCATGTACATCACCTTCAGTTAGTATCAAATACAATAACACATGTTTATATATATTTATTCTTAACCCTTTCCTCCATAAATATGCATTTTTATGCCTTTGCAAACAGAGAAGACCCAGATTAGACGGCACCTTAAAATATAGGAGTCGTATGATCATCAGGTCAGCCTGTTTGCTGTTGGAATACTACAGATATGATTTTATATAGTTTCTACTTTTGCAAAAACTCATGACATTGTATTAATAAGCAATTTTAAAAATCTATTCTAATTTATAAATGTTCATGATGTCATCATATTTCTTACATGAATATTCATGGAGTAAAGGTTTAAAATGATAATTGAGCAAGAGTCTTATGTCAAGATTACCTTTTATGTCAAAATAAAAGTACATGTTAGAGTCATGCAGGAAACAAGCATACAAAACACACCCCGCCCAAACAGCACCACAATTTAAACAGTAAAATGTACATGTATATAAAAGACACAAAGAGACACACAAATTTAGGCAAAACAAACATACAATTTATGCCAATTTATAAATGCTCTTGTGCAAGTTCAACACACTGACTTGCAGGCTTAGCTAAGTAATAACTTACTTTAAGAATGTTCATGAAACTGAGGCCATGCACTCAGGCCAGATGAAAAAGTGCCACATGTTGAATCCTTGAACAGACTGACCAGTCTAATGCCATATACATGTATACAATGTTCCATAAAATGTAACTTTAAGAATTGTAGCAGATGACATTTTTGCACTGAAAAATTACTTACATGTAGTGTGCAAAGAGTTAACCCTTTACTCTATAAATACACCTTTAATTACATTTGCAAACAGTGTAGACCCTGATCAGATGACTACTACAGGAGACCATTGTCTGATCAAGGTCTGCTGTTTGTTAATTCTAGTAAAATATACATGTAGATTTGGTTGTACAGTTTTATTAACAGCTAGTCTAACCTTTTACTCCATAAAATACTTTTTTACATCTTTGCAAACAGAGAAGACCCAGATTAGATGGCTTCTACAGGAGCTATCTGATCATGGCCTCTTAGTCTGCTCTATTTGCAAATGGTTGAAATAATGTAGGTAGATCTATATATAATTCAACAGTAATATTTGTCATGGTAGAAATGATTTACTCATACATGAATTCAGAGACTTATTAATTTAATATATATGTAAATTTTATTTCTTGCCTAAATTCATATCTGGAGTAAATGGTTAATATGCAAAATCATAAAATTCAACTTATCAAATTCATACATTGTCATATATATATATTATATAAGCTGTTTCATACAGTGTGACCATGGATTTTTTCATACCTCGATGAAAACAAGAAATATTCTATATTCTTTACAGTCCCAAAATTAAAATTCAGCTCATCAATATTCATCATGTGGTCATTATTTATGACATAAATATTCATAGAGAAAAGATTTACATATTAACAAATGTTTACTTACCTCCATGTTTGTGCTCTATTCCAGTTTGTACACTTTAATGTTATTTTTGTATTCAGGTTCGCCACTCCCACTACTAACATACAGTTGTCCAGTGTTGTATGTTATGGCGTCGGGTCCCAGGATCCCATCCTTCTGTTCTATACAAACATTTCCCAGCTGCCCACTGGACGACAACTGGATAACACGATTATTATCACGACTACATATGTATAGATGTCCATGTTGGTCCACGGTTATTCCCACTGGCCACTGTAACATGTAATTGGTATACGTTGCCATCACACCACCGTCACTATTCAAACACACAATTTTGTTGCTATCACTATCAGTCACATAGACGACATTTTTATCTTCATTCAATGTTATTCGTGAAGGAAGTTTAAATAATTTATTTCCTGTGTTGTCTGTGTCAATTTGTTGTAATAAGTTTCCAGCCACATCACAGATGTGAACTGATACAACAGGATGATAACAGACCAGGAAGAACTTTCCTTTATTATAAGTGAGGCCGCGATAACAACCTGGTACAGTTATAGTGTGACGCGCTGATAAAGTTGGTGACACAGACAGGAACTGGATACGCTTGTCACCAACCAGCGTTACTGCCAGCTGGTCTTCACCAACCATTGTAATGTCCCACGGCCGTGATGTTAATGTGACTTTCTGTGATTTGTTTTCATCTGTCTTGTCTATAATCTTAACACATTGGTTGATGTAATCAGTCACTGCCAGTCGTCCATCTTTCATGACAACAACGCCACCAATCGCACAGACCACACTATCTGTTGATGTTTTCACGTAGATGTCTTCCACATGTTTCACTCTGACATATTTCACTCTGACATTTTCTGTTTTACTTTGACTTGTTGATCTTCTCGCCATGTTTTCTAAAACATGTTGTTTTGTAGCGGATGTCTTTTTATGATTTGTTCTACACTCACGACACAAATTTTCTTTACATTCTACACAATACACAATGGCCTCCACTTTCTTTCCCTCAGATTGACAAAAATCACAAAATGACATAATTTCTTGAAGAACATGTTTTTTTGTAGCTGTTGTCCTTTTGTGGACAGTTTTACACTCGTGACACAAATTTTCTTTACATTCTCCACAATAAAAAATGGCCTCCAGTCTTCTTCCATCACTAATACAAAAGTCGCAAATTATGTCAAAGTCCTCCTCCGACCCAGCAATAAACGTTCTTCGCAAACTTTCAGCTAATTCCGCCATTTTAATAGAAGGAAATACTATCTAGGAATTGTAACCAAGGTGACAAATCGTAATGGAGAAGGGGTGTTTTCAGATTCTGCACGCGGGGCTTTTTGCGGACATTTTATTTCTGCGGACCTGGCAGTTGTTGTCCATGTTTTAGCATTCTTTGAAATTGTTGTTTACAAAAATGTTCGTCTGCTTCAAAATCGAAAAAGCTCGTGACAGCAGGAAATGTATTTGTTATTGATAGTATCGTCATCGGGGGCATTTTATAATGATGATGATAATAATAATAATAATAATAATAATAATAATAATAATAATAATAATAATAATAATAATAACAATAATAATAATAATAATAATAATAATAATTACAATAGATTTAATAACAATAAAATAATAATAATAGATCTAATAATGATAAAGGTTTTTAGTAGTTTATAATAATGAGAATGATAATAACAATAACAATAAAAAAATTTTTTAGATCAAATAATGATGATAAAAATAGTACAGTAGATCTAGTAATAATAGTAGATTCTAATAATAATTACAATAAAACAATACATGTAATAATAGTCATAATTAGAATATACATTGTTATTATTAGTGTTTAGATCTATTAGATCTATTATTATTAATAACACTAATATTTATAGAAATAATAATAATAATAATTCTATAAAGAATGGTTTTAATAATAATAACAATGACAAATTTATAATAGTAACAAGCGGGTGCGAACTCTTGTATGTCAACATTATCAAGCTGAACCCCAGCAAACATTTCATATCGGCCCGATGTCGGCCCGATATCCAAAACCATATCGGCCCAACATCGGAAACAATGTCGGGCCGACATCGGATGTTCAACATTTTTCAATATCGGGCCGATGTCGGCTGAACATCATGTGGCAACATTGAGCCATTATCTAGCCAACATAGAGCCGATATCTAGCCAACATAATAATATATCGGGCCGATATCGGCTGAACATCATGTGGCCACATTGATGTGTTATTCCATAGCAAATGGTGATTTAATAGGCTCAAGATAAAAAAGGAAGAAACATTTGATTTAGAGATGCTTCTTTATTTAATGAAACATGTCAGAAATCCAAAACCATAATTAAACATTGAATAACCAGTATTTATAAACTTAAACAAGATGAGTTTGTGAAACACTATGCCCCCTCATATATTTGACCCCTGACCTTGAAGGATGACCTTGACATGTCACCCCTGAAAATGTGCAGCTTTATGAGATACATATGCATGCCAAATATCAAGTCTCTATCTGTACCGGCTCAAAAGTTAAGACCAATGTTAAGGTTGTGTTAAAGTTACAGACAAAGAAACAGACAATTTGACCTTTGACCCAGAAGGATGACCTTGACCTTGACATGTCACCCCTCAAAATGTGCAGCCTCATGAGATACACAAGCATGCCAAATATCAAGTCTCTATCTCTACTTATCCAAAAGTTATGGCCAATGTTAAAGTCGGTGATTTGACCCATATATTTGACCCCTGACCTTAAAGGATAAAATTGACCTTGACATTTCACCCCTCAGAATGTGCGGCTTTATGAGATACATATGCATGCCAAATATCAAGTCTCTATCTGTACTGGCTCAAAAGTTGTGACCAATGTTAAAGTTGCTGACAAACAAACAGACAAGGCAAAAACAATATACCCCCGACTTGTCAATGGGGGCATAAAAACAAACAACTTTACAAGAGATATGAGCTTCCACACAAAACCATTAAACTTTAAGTCATTAGTTTCAGCTCCTGTTAAATAAATAATGTACAAGCAATTGGAAACAATGGATGCTCTCGAATAGAAATATCCAAAGTTATAAAAATTAGAAACAATAGCCACATTGGTTCTAAATCACTTACCCCGAGCCAGTGATATATTGGCAATGTGACATTTAACCCTTCTCTTGCTGAATTTTAAAATACATTTCTCCTTCTTTACCCATGCTCTGTTGTATAATTACAACAATTTGTAAATAGTGCAGACCCTGATGAGACAGCTCCTGCAGGAGCTGTCTCATCTGGGTCTTCACTATTTACAGGTAGGTATATTGACATGAATAGCAAACAAAGGGTTAAGACACATGTTGTTTCTAGCTGTTGGCTTAAACTACTATAAATCAAACTAGCCCGCCCTGGGTCCGGGCACAATTTATATAACTTTTGTAGAGGACCTTAACATGATGCTATGTGCCAAATACGAAAGCTGAGAACCTTCCAGTTTCAGAGAAGATTTTCAAAGTTTTACTATATATTTCTATAGAAAACAAAGCACCCCGGGGCCGGGGCCAATTTTGACCCCAGGGCATAATTTATATATAACTTTTGTAGAGGACCTTAATATGATGCTATGTGCCAAAGATGAAAGTTGAGAACCCTGTAGATTCAGGGAAGATTTTAAAAGGTTCAAATTGTTGACGACAGACGACGAATGCTGACGGACGACGTGTCATCACAAAAGCTCACCCTGAGCACTTTGTGCTCTGGTGAGCTAAAAATCAAGGGGCATAACTTTGTCAAAAGCTTTACAGACGTGCCTTGAATTTTCATAAGATTAGCTTGAATAAGAAAACAGTTATAAGCAATGAAGACAGTTAAGTTTTTGTTAAAGACGACAAAACGCCCGCCCGCCCAGTATTCGCTAAACTATAAGCCGAGATTTTTCAAGGAAAACCTGGCTAAAAATGTGAACCTTCATCCCTCAAATAATTCAAGCATTACTACACCCTCTATGACTGTTTAATATTATAAGGTTCATTTAATGAGGCAATTCAATAGTTTTTATAGCCAGTAGAAAAGTTTAAAAGCTACAATTAAAAATTCAATGTTAAAACAGTTTCAATAGCCAGAAAGTTTATAATCTACAATTAAAAATTCAATGTTAAAACAGAGAAGACCCTGGTCAGACTGCTACTACAGGAGTTGCCGAATCTGGGTCAATTCTGCTGGCAGTCATTATAAGGTATCGATATGACCATTATGGACAATAATGGTTAGTCAAAGTATTTCACTTTTCCAGAAAAAATGATAAGGCATACAGTGGGTACTGAAATCATTAATGCATAGTATATATCTAATAACTAGCGGCACAAAATGTCTTATTTATTGAGTGATGGGTTAACCCTTTCCCTGTTCTGTGTTCATTCCAAATTTCAATACCTACTGAATATTCATGGACAAAATAGTTATATTGAAATATGGAAGGTGCAACATTGTAGCCATTTTAGAAAGTAAAGATGCATATTTTTGAAATTCTAGTAGCAAACAGAGTAGACCCTGATCAGACGGCTCCTCTAGGAGCCATCTGATCTGGGTCTACTCTGTTTGCAAATGCATGAAAACAGGTTTATATGAGGGAAAGGGTTAAAGGTACATTTTTTCCAAAACAGGAAAGCAAGCCTAGCGATGCCTTTCTTTTGATAGGTCATAATATGAGGGTTGAACTCTTTGCATGTTAGCAGCAAAACTGTGATCGATACCCTATGGAAACAGTTTAGATCCAGATAAAATGCGGCATAATGTGGCGCCTCATTAGTATCCAACCTGTTTGACACTCTGATTTTTGTTGAAAATAACTTTTAGAAAAGTTGAATCTTAGAGCAGTAACGGATGATAAATGTTGCAGAAATATTTCTGCAAAGAGTTAATCATTATACAGTAAGAAAGATGTTTTACTTTCCCGTTTAAACGGTGTGCAATGAAATACAATACCCCAAGTGGGTGCCAACGCTCGTCTGTTGTTTTTAAAGATAATTGAAAAATGGATTAAAATTAGGTCAAAGGTCGAGGTCAGTTCATAAAAAAATTGGTCTCTGTGGATAAGCCTTGTCAAGATGAACATGCATACCAATAAAAATTGTGGTCTGTGTGGATAGGCCTTGTCAAGATGAACATGCATACCAATAAAAATTTTGGTCTGTGTGAATAGGCCTTGTCAAGATGAACATGCATACCAACAAGTTTTTTCCAAAACATTAAGGGCAATAACTCCAAAATTTTGAAATCAAGAGTTTTGGTACTTGTCCACTAGATACACTCAATGATATCCACCAACTTCATGTTGATACCTCATATACTTTTTGAGTAATGAGCTACATTCAACTTTTTTTCCCCAACAAATAAAGGGCAATAACTCAAATTTTTTGAAATCAGCAGTAATTGTTTTTATGTAGGGGCCTTTTCCTTATTGAGATCTACCAACCTATGAAGTTTCATATACTGATAACACCTCTTGTACTTTTGGAGTAATCAGGTACATTAAAGTTTTTGCACGCCAACGACGACTACGACCCAGTGATCAAAATAGCTTGCCTTTTCTTCGAAACAGACAAGCTAACAATGAAGAAAAAGGCAGGTTCCTTGCAATATTGATGATTTACTTTAACCCTTTACCTGATAGAAGCGGCTTTTAGCGTATTTAATTTATTCCTCCACTGAAGAAAATAGTTCAATTTTATATAGTCATGAACAAATACCATAGGAAATATTTACTATATCCTAGCAGTTGGTAGCTTAAAGCAGGCTGAAAGTAAAGCAGAATGCGCCTTAAGGCGCATTCTGCTTTACTTTCAACCTGCTTTAAGTGGCCACCTGTCTCCATAACTAGAAACAGTCTATTGGGTAAAGTGTTAATGTAAGTGGCAAACAGTTTGGGGTCTGATCAGACAATGGGTATCACAGCTTTTGATCAGGCTACAAACTGTTTGCAAAGGTCAATTGGGTTTTACATAAATACATGTTTGCCAAACTTCCAACTGAAAATGTTCCTGGACTTTTCCAAATATTTCAAGAGGCAGCTTAGAGTTGAAGTTTAACATTTCACTAGCGGTGAAGTCCCACGATTAAACACTGTCTGTCAAGGTGGGACTCCTTTGGTTTTGTGAGATTTCACTTTGAATTCGTCGATTTCTTTTCTCTTCCCTCTTTTTCCGTCCCCCATCTCTGTCAGATGCTGTCCTGAACCACTCTCTAATGTCTATTTCAACCTCTTTCATTGTGGCTTTGAAGGTCCTCAATACTGCTTCTGTAGAAAAAAGTTAGAATGTTGTAGTTTACTTAACCCTTTCCCCCCATAGCTTGTTTTCAGTATTGAAAACAGATGGTTGCTTAAAGCAGCTTGAAAATAAAGCAGAATATATATGCTCTTTAAGGAGAATATTCAGCCTGCATGACTCTATAAAGTGAAATTATTTTCTTCAAGTGGTGGAATAAAATGCGTTAACATGAGTATAATTGGAGTATTAAACTGTTAATGTTTTTGACATGTTCTTTAACTTTGTGATCTATAATCATTCAAAAGAACTTGGCTGTCTTTGCATACTTAATAAGTTGGCATTTTATCGGTGACATGTAGATTACTGAAGGTTTTTTGAAGCAAACAATGAATCTAAATCCTCCATTTAGAGGATGTGCCTGATCCTTGTCTGCTCCGTTTGAAAAATTACTCATGAAGATTATTTGGATATACACTATTTCAGTATAGTAACAATACAGTTAATTACAGCCTGAGGAAAATTACTGCCATACAAATGGTAATTGGGTAGAACCTTCAAGCTAACTCCTGAAAGCCAGTCAAAAATGTGAGTTTGCTGCCATAACAGGTTTTTATTATAATAATCATAATTTTGTTAACGAGTTCTCTGGTTCTTATAGATGCCAAGTGTAAAGCACCGATACATTGGACCTTGGTATATAAAGTCTCGTCTGAAAGACTTGGTCCTACGGGGGATCGAACTCACAACCACAGACCACTGGCAAAATGTTCACCATGTATGAAAGGATCCTTGAGACCCTCAAACTATAATAGTTTCAAGTCTACAGTGGGTTAGCAAGTATCATACTGAATTGTTGTCTGCTTCAAATATATTGTCAGTTAAAAAATCAAAATAAGTTTCTAAGATTTTTCAACTTAAGAAATGTTTAAAATGAATGTCAAACAGTTTGGACCCAGATCTGATGCCGCAGATGATCTGGATCCAAACTGTTTGCAAATGTTAGCCAAGCATGCTTAGCATGATAAGGGTTAATAATAAACCAGTAAAACTTGAAAGTCTCTTACTCTGAACAACTTCTGCCAACTTCAGCCTAGAAAAACACATTTTTCCCTTATGGCCATACCAGTTATACTGAATGGCCAGTTCATTTTTTAAGCAATGCTGCATAATTCTTCTGGAGTTGTCTGCCCTGGTTCTGCCCCCAAAGACCGACAAATAATTAACCTGAAATTAGAAGAATACAAGTATATTAAATAAATGCATACACAACAAAAACTCTCTTAAAAATAACCACATTTTTAGATGTTTCAATTAGGAGGGATAATAGACATATAATTTGTTATTTTTTACTATTACCTAATGCTCTATATAACTTGTAATTCCTTATTTTTGACTGTTGTATTGTTTTATTCTGGCATTTTCTAATCGAGAGGAAACAGTTTTAACTGTTTCCCTCTAAGACGAACTGTTTCATGCTCGAAAATGATGCACAGAATATTTCAAATCAGTCTGGTAAATGCGAATATTTCTGGTCTATCTAGTCTTTCCTTATGGTAATTTGATTGGTACCAGACGAATGTTTTAACACATTATTTCATTTTTATTATTAATAATAGGAATAGTGTATACCGTTGAATTAATTACCTCATAAATAAAGCAGTTTACTATTCTAAAGCTCAAAAATAATTTAATTTTAAAATTAGATGTAGATTTGACGTCATTTACGACTTGTTTGTGTCCGAGTTTACGCCACTTTAACAGTATTTCAGTCATGTCGCAACATTCAGAATATTACTGGTTGAGGAGACGCCAGATGCCCTTCATACACTATTTCAGATACAAATCAGCAACTCGGTAGAACCACTGACCTTCCGCAAGCCAGCTAGAAGGCTTCCTTACATTAAAATTCCAAACCAAGACTGGGAGCGAACTGAGCTGAGTGATTGTTAGTCCCTTTCAACACTGAAGTCACATAAATTTATCTTTGCAAACGATTTGGATCCAGATCAGACGCTGCGTAACATGGCATCTAATCAGGCTCCAAATGGTTTGACACCCTTATCCAACTTGCGTCAGTCACACTGTCTTAAACCTAACTTTGAAACGATCTTACAGACAACAATATTGAAGCAGACGACAATACGGCGGTGAAGGTAAAAATATCGCGATCAATTTGACGAGGAAAGGGTTAGTCACTTGGCCACGGAGGCCCCACGTCACCTACGATATTCAGATCCAAATATTCATAAATTCTGACATTAGTACAGACACGATTATATGTTGCTGAAATCTTGCTTTTCGTGGCAAATATCTCTTAATATTGATAAAGAAGACTTAAAGATAGATCTAGATCTAATTATGTAATATTAATGATAGTTTCTGATAGTAATACATTAGGTAATAAAATGGTTATTTCATGTGTGTTAAGGGGAACAGTCAAAACTACTGTCCCTCGTTATCAGGGAAGACATATTGAACTGTTGTCCTCGACCAATCGGCCTCAGATAACAGTTCGAAAGTCTTCCCCGATACCTCTGGCCAATAGTTTTGACAATTCCTGTACACTGTTTCATCGTGCTATTCTGGACTGTCCTAATCCATCGGACCACAGCTCATGCAGGAGTGGAAACAATTTAACTATTTCACCTCTAGAACTAACTGTTTCATGCGCGAAAACGATGCTCAGAAAATTAAAATCAGTCTGGTAATTGTGAAGATTTCTGGTATCTGGTTTTTCCATATGCTTATTTTGTTGGTAGCCTAGATAAAGGCTCAACATAATATTTCATGTTCCCCGTTAAAAGCATAACCTCATTAATAAAGCAGTTTACTATTCTAATGCTCCAAAATAATTCTTTAAATTCTAACGTTATTAGATGTGAATTTGACGTCTTTTTGAAATGATTTCAGGGTTGTCTCCTATGATATTAAGATATTGTGTTGAGCATTACAACACTCCAAGGGCACCCAAGTGTCATATTGCGCCAAAGCTAATTTCTTGAGTGGATGAATGAAGTAAATGCGTTAAAATGTCTATGGAGTAATGGGTTAAGTATACAAAACTTACAAGGCTGATAAAGAAAGCCTTGTCCAATAGTTGCTCCTCCAATTTCTCCACTTCATCCATGGAAGACATAGGAAAACCAGTGTTTTCTGGTGGGGTGCTCATGTCACTCAGAGAATTTCCTCCATGAGGTGTCAGGCTTGAAACCACATTAAGTATTTTCTCCACAGTTGACAGGATTGTCTTGTTCTCCTGTCGAACTTTCTCAATTTCTGTGAAGAGTTTTAGATCTCTTACTGAAATAAAATAAAAAGAATTTAAAAAATAATGTTTTTGTGGTTCTGCATTGAACAACAAAAACAATGAAAAGAGAACCGCATGCGATGCCATTGATCTTTTTTTTTTAAAGATCAACAAAAACAAACATTAAAATAAGGTCAAAGGTCAAGTTTCAGTAGGTAAAATATTTTGGTATGTATTTATGAAAAACTGAAGAAGTTATGGCCAATGTCAAGATTTCGGACAACGACAAACGATGATGCGGACACCAGAGTTATGACAATAGCTGGTGTTTTTTTTCGAAAAACTGAGAAGCTAAAAACTGAAAAAACTTATACTCAATGCTACTGTTTGATAATATATACAAGGCAGAAAAAATATAATCTGTTAATAATCCAGACGGACTGATGGTCTCCCTGACCAGTAGGGGACTAATTATGGGATAACAATAATAACTAGAAATATCCCCAAAGTGATTAATACTTATTATACTGCAAAGTAAAATCCTCACTTCTGATTGGTTAACTAGCCGTGTACATGAGTCCATGTACCCTGTGAGCTGACAGGGTACATGGAAATTCCCCATGGCAGGCCCCACATATTATGGTCAGAAACCAAAAGACCGACTTCTCAACTCTGCTAAACAATAGCAATATTCATAATAGACAACTATTGATACGGAAATAAATAAATACAGAAATGAATTAAAAAACATCATTGTTTGAAATGACGAATAAAACAGTTTCATCCAGCAATCTATAATAACACGAACACCGATGAAATACAATACACACCACTTCGGATACCTTCGGGTAGAATAAATGTATTGGGGCGCTTTTAGGGGAATTGGTGTGTTTAGTGATTCAACATGCCAAAATGGATTTACATGTATATAAATTATCCGAACCGTAAAACTTTACAGTATAATAAATTCGTTATACAGTTCTAACGGCTCGGGCAACATGATTTTCCTCAGCCGGGAATAAATCGTCATCTACCCTGGGAAAGAACTGTATAACTAATAATATACCCCCTACTAGGACATCAGACACAGATATATAGGGTTTAATATGTAGAAATAAATCGGATGTCAACCTAATATGAGAATGGTTTACCAAAATAACTACATCACATACCTGGGTTTCTGAATATCTATGTCTGCTCCAGACAAAATTTGATTTATTAAATTTAAGAAAAGGGTTCTGTTGAAGAACAGCCAATTAAACCTCTGGACAAAACTCCATACACTGACGGACAGACAGATGGACAGAGTGATTCCAGTATACCCTCCTAACACCTTGTTGTGGGGGTATGAATATCAAAGGGGTTATTTTAGTCAAAAATCCTGTCCTGAGTAATGGAGTCATCTTATGATCCCAATTAAGTGTGTTTAGTTTCAAAGTTACAGCATACATAGAGCCTACAGCATACTTAGTGCCTGGGGAAAAAACCCTGCATGCATAGGATTTAGCTGACAGGGTAAAAATTAGTGTTGTTCGATTATAATCGATGATTGATCGAAAAAGTATTTTCGATTTAATATCAATAGCAATTTTGCCATAATCGATTACTGATTGTATAATCTGTACAGCAGCATCAGTAATTTCCGTAGGCGTTGTAATTGGAATATAAGTGTATGAAGTATTTTCCTTTATAATAAGCCTCTACCAAGCTGTATTCTGTGACCATTCATTAAAATCGTTTCTTCGAGACGATTCTAATGAATGGTCACAGAATAAGTTGTTTGTTTGACACAAAAGCTTAGTTAGCTTGTTACATCAAGCTTTTCATGCACAGAATCTCTGCAAGTATTTTCGATTAATTATCGATTTTTAATCGATAATACATGTATATAAATGTTCAATTCAATTCGATAATCCATTATGATTTTGGTCCGATTCTCCATCCCTAGTAAAAATATTAAATATCTGTGTACCTTGTGAGGTTTCTGTCTGAGGCCTAACAGCGGATCTCCTTACAAGTGAGGCGACGTTTGAAGGAGGTGTTTGGGTAAAAGGTGTCTCACTGTGTTCTTTCTGCCCAAAGTTCTTAGCAACTGGTGTAACTTTTGGTGCTGTAGGCAATCTTTTTAACAGCAACGAATCTACGATCTCTTCGTCTGATGAATAGACTATGGCTCTAGTTAAAAAGATCAATTGAATTTACTAAAATCTGTACCAAACTCAATAGATTTCTGGAGGTTAACTCTTTCATTGAATAGCATTGATTAGCTGTCAGTGGTTAAATAAAAATCAAATATTATAGTAAAAGTAAAAACGTTATTTTTTTAATAAACTAAAAATGTGTTATGGACAAGGGTACCACAGTACTACCTGACTATATGCCCCGCATGACTTTGTCACGTTTGTGGCGGGGCATAAAACTCTTGAGAATTTGATGAAAGAGTCTGCATTTTTGCAGACATGTAAACTGTCTAAATGGCAGTAAAAGATAAACCATGTCTCAAACCTAATTTTTGCTATTTGGTGCATACGAGTAGTCATGTCCAGCTTCAGATAGCTATTAGAGGATCTGCCTGATAAGGGTCTACTATATTATGTTGCTCAAAAAATGATAATATATCAGATTCTACTAAACACAAAAGGTCTAAGATGACCCTGAGATCGCTCACCAGAGGAGATCAAACATTCGCCCTAAACCAAAAGCATTCAAGGACTCGTAAGCCGTTTTAAAGAAATAATAAATTCATACCAGTGCTTTATCGTGCAATCGAACACGGGTTGGAGTTGAGATGCATAGTAAATAAATTACGAAGCCTCAGGTCGAGTGAATTATCAGCATCTCAACGACTACCTGTGTTCGATTGCATGATAAAACACTGGTATACATTTATTATTTCGATTCTGAAACTTCAATTTAACCATATAATCTGCACCGCCGCAACGGCCCTACATTTCACACCTCTTTCTTCTCTTTGATCTCCTAATGTCCTCGTCCTCTTCAAGGTCAGATGTTGCTGTTGAGGCAACATCAGTCTCTACCTCTGCTCTTTTCAGCTTTCTTCTGACAGCTTCATATGATTCTGAAGCATAGAAAAAAATGTTAAGATGAAATATTAGATGATGACAATAAAAGTTTGCTTTTATTTACTACATAGACTGATAGAGGTTGGGTAGCTTGGTTACAGACTGGTTTCTGTAACACATGCTGTATGATGCTGATCCACCTTATATATGACTGAAGCAGGGCTACATGTAACGTGTGACTGTGCATTGGATTTTCCCAGAGCTATAAATACGGTAGCCTCGATGTGAACAGCGAAATCGGGCATACCAAGCAATTAGTGCATTCTATGAAATAAGTCCATCTCATGGAGTTTTAACCTGCACTGCTTTTTTTAACTTTAGAAAAATGCACTCGCAGATTTTTTTTAACAAGTTGAAAAATTCAACTCCTGTTCCGAAAATTTAACTGGCATCTTACTTTCAAATGAATATGAACAAAGTTCAAGCCCTAGCCAAGCTCAACTGTATGTAAAGTTAACTGATTGGATCCTGCTGAGAAACAGAGTTATTTGAATAAACCCAGCATCTCATACATACCTTAGCTGTTTGACATTTTACCAATTTCAAGCGACACTGATGCATTCTAAAACTGAAGCAGACAAACAGCATAGCAGATGACAATGCTTTTGGTTGGTTAGGTCTAATAGTTTTATATTTAATTATTATTATTGTCATTTTTGTATGCATATAGAAACTGACAGAAAGTAAACAGTTTCTGTATACAGTATAAGGTTGAGGGAAAACAATGTTATAATACATGCTCACCATTGCTATACAGCTCCTTGATTGGATAAGACGGCCAGTGCTCCTCGGATGGGGTTTTCTTTAACACCATGTTATGTATCTTCCCAGCATTCCTTATAGTGGCTGGCCACAGAGCGCACTGGTTGCCATCTAACCAGTTATTTGGTATTATAGCAATTTCTTTATCGTCAGTAAATTCGACCAAGATGTACATTCTTATATTATATAGTCACTAGTATTGAAAACAAATTTGTGAATATTGCTTTAGAATCTTTTTTTTTCGTACAGTAACTGTATGCTTTGCGTATTGAAGCCAATATACACCCGCCTTTGTGGCGGGCGTATAAACAAGAGCTGTCAAAGGACAGTGCGCTCAACTATTCTCAGAATTGTTAGTGTAAAAATGCTTGAGAGTGAACTAAAATAGTGTCCAATCATGATACTATATAAGCAAGTAATCAAAAGTCTCAGTAAAATATCTTTAATAGTATTCAGGATGTAGGATCTCTTTGAACTCTTTAATGAAAAAAGGGCAATAATTTCTGTTAAAATGCTTGACAAGGGTAATGTACTCTTGCCTGCAGATGAAGCATGTGATGGTGAACAAGTGTTCCAAGTTTCAAAGCTTTATCTCAAAGGGTTATGTAAATAAGTGGACTTTAACAAAAACCTTAACCAAAAATTATAAGTTAAAAGTGCCATAATTCTGTCAAAATGTTTGACAGAGTTATGTACTCTTGCCAACACATGAAGCTTGTGGTGGCAAACAAGTGTTCCTTCCCAGTTTCAAAGCTTTATCTGAAAGGGTTATGTAAATAAGTGGACTTTAACATGAATATTCAGTAGGTAATATTGAAATTTGGAATAAACATAGAACAGGGAAAGGGTTAAAGGGGATGTCCCTACATTTGACGCGTTTCATTAACACTTAAAATATACAAAACTCTTTTGTTTATATGCTGAAAAGTAGTATATCACAAAAAGCCCCATCCAATTACCGTTTATAATGACAAAACATCCATGTGTTTGATATCACCGATCCTGGTTTTACTCCCCGATGTTTCAGTTTTATTCGGGTTGAGTTTTAGTTTCGTAACTGTTCGCCCTATTCGCGATTCTCCAACCACTTCTGAGATAGCTATTACGTAAACAATGGAGGGATCTGATGATCATCGGCAAAACGCGGAAGAATTTACGGAAAAGACCGATAATATTGTGTTGTAGAACAAAAATTATCAGTTATTGATGAAATCGGTTTATTTGTATCAGAGGGGCATTTTTCGATATAAGTTTAATTTGGGAACCTTCACAATAATGATAGAGCATAACATATACCAAGTTTTATGATATTATTGAAAATATGCGATCATTGTAGGGACCTCCTCTTTAAAGGTCAAGTAAACAGGTGGGACACTTTTTCGTAAATATTTGACAAATGGGTACCTTGTACGACGAAGTTTCGAAAACACAAAAAAATACAGTCATATCGCACATAGCAGGTGTCATATATCACCGATAAGTAAGCACTGGCTTATTTTGGTCGTTCGCTTATCTCCCTTGTGATGACGTCACTTGTGACATTCGCTATAAATGTCGAACTAGATATCGTATAGAAAAGAATCGCACATAATGAACTTCTGCTTCGTTTTGAGTGCTAAAATGGCAATTTGTGCTGCCTATGAGCGTATCCCTGCCTATGGGTGTATCTCCTAATCCAACCGAGACTAAATAAGATTATTTAAATTACCAAAAAGACGAGAAGTTCAAGAAAATGTGATGTGATTTACATTTTGTCTCGATGGCCGTTTTCCGTGAAATTTATACTAGAGATGCAGTGGATGGACTTGGGTCTACAATTATGAAAAAGGATATATGCTTCATTCTCTTATAAGTGTGACTTAGGTCTAGCACTGTAGATTAATGGGCTTTTTCTTCGTGGAAAATTATTCTATACAAACGTTTTGTTAACAGCGTAAACCCAAATCACGCAGGAACTGACTGATCAGGATATGCTCAATTGTTTAGTCCGAAGACTTATGTCTTTAGATTCGACCAGGGCTGTCTAGCGTCTCTGTTATCCCTTTAATGAATATTCATGAGGTCATGAAATAAATATTCTTAAGAATATTTTTTTAATAAACACGATTTAGCACTGCTGGCAGCAGACACATAATTTGCTTTAAATCAATTTCCCAATTATTTTCTTCTTATATAAACGGCTTTGCAAATAGGGTAGATCCAGATCGGACAATTCCTGTAAGAGCTGTCTGATCAGGTTCTGCTCTGTTTGCTTGCGAAATTTTGTTGATTTAATCCTTATTGATCTGTCAGAGCCAATGATTCATTTGAAAAATTAACATTGTGAAAAAAACTTTCAGATCTTCTTCATGAAAATTCGTATAAGAAATAATGATTTCATGGAGAGTTAATGATATATGAGCACATACTATGGCAGTAATTGTACAACCAGACCTACCGGTATATTATTTCATAAGCAAATCGACAAGAACCTGATCAGAAGCTGTCTGATCTTGATCTACTCTGTTTGTAAATTTGTTTCAATGCATTTGATCTGGGTCTGCTATGTTTGCATTGGCATAAACAGGCACGTGGAATGAAGGGTTTATATTCGTGAAGTGATTTACTGACACCTTTTTTTTCATCAGGGGAATATTTTATCATAAATGTGATCCTTTTGCAATTTTTGAACATGGACAATTTTGACCATAAATCCATAGGAAAAAAGTCATTTTTCATTGGATGCATTTTATAATTATAGTTTTACTGTTTATTACCTACATTTTGCCCAAAACTAACTTTGAGGCGCCATGACCACAATGATACTTTTGACAAGTTACCAGAGCTACATAAAGGAATGCAACAATACGTAATATACAGGAAGCGGGTTTTATGGCCTTGCAATAATTATTGTCCCCTGTTGCGTGTTTGACAAAAGGCCACTATGATAACTGACATCTGGAGACTGACCTTGCATGGGGCATTTCGTGTGTAATATGGCTTAGTAGAATATGGCCTAAGGCCATTTAACACATTCATTCATACATGCATAGAGAAATTCTAATGGCTATGTTTACTATTGTTTCCATATACATGTAATACAAACCATAATTAAATTGCACATACGAGTATACTGTAAAATTATGATAAAGAAAAATGTAGTAACAGTTTTAATGTGTTGACCATATTTTTTATATACATTTTTATTTGCAGTGGGTCCTGTCATTTAAACATAATTCACAAGCTTTAGAAACATGGATATATTTAAAAAAAAAAAAGTCATTCTTCAAGACTGACAACCATTTCTTATCAAGATCCACCTTTTTTTCATTTTCCCAACAAAATACATATTTTGGTAGTTCAACCTATACTCGATTTTCCCGAAAGTAATGCATCATTTTTGGTATTGCAAATATTAAAGTAAAATAAATAAATAAATAATTTTAATTTTTCTGCATTTTGGTGGAATTTCTTTTTTTTTTTCTAAAGTACGTACATTTATACATAGTATTATGTTACTTAACGAGAGCGTCCCATTTCATCTGAACCCACTTTGCCTAAATATGAAATTCATCTAAAGTTGTCTGGTTCTGTCTAAAAGTTGTTTGGACCCAAATGGTCCCTCTGATCTGAATCTACACTATTTGCTAATGGTCTTGGTTCTAACCTCATCCTCTTTTTAAATTATAGTTATGAATAGTGTTAATTCAATGACAGGTAAAGTAAGTTTTAACCATTCGCTTGCTATTCACGTCAATATACCTGTAAATAGTGAAAACCTGCAGGAGCTGTCTCATCTTGGTCTGCACTATTTTATTTACAAGTTGATTTACAGCAGTGATTGCACAGCGAAATGCGTGTACACAGTGAAGCGATATGTAATTATACAACAGGGCATGGGTAAAAGGCAAGAGAAGGTTTAAGATTAACAAAAATAAAAAATATGTGTTTAATTTTAAGTATCGTTGTATTTCACACCTAAAATAAACATCACACCCCATAAATAGTTTCCCCTACTCGATAAAGTGTCACTTTCTATGGCTTATCCATGGGCGTAATGTCTGGAAAAGTGTGAAAATAATTTGGGTATTTATAGCAACTTAGGATTCGGATTTGATCTTATTTTGTAAGCAAACAGAACAGACCCTAATTAGACGGTTCCTGTAGGCTCTGATCTGGATCTACTTTGTTTGCAGAGGCGCTAAATTAAAGGAAAAGGTTAAAGTTTCTGTGTACATTCCTCCCTCTCAATGGGATCCCTGACTGGCGAGCATCACAAGTGACGTCACGCAAGGGAGATAAGCATGTATCGATTTTCAAAATACACGGTTCGCGGTACAATAAAAACTCGATTTAAATCAAAACTAGATAGAAACGGTAAGAATTTTCTAAAGCTTGGTGTTTAACTAACTGTATACTATCAGAATCTGACGAAAACCCAATCTGTTTACTTGACCTTTAAGGTTAACTTAAGTTTGGGTGGGGATATAGGGTTGGGGATTAATAATCTTACATTATGCTTTTAGTCTACACATACTTCATACAAGATGGTAAATAAATTTTATAACCAGCTTAAACCTTTGTGATTTTCCTTTTCACATGGGGTGATGTGGTGTTGGCACTTGCTGTTGCATCGTGAATTTTAGATGACGTTCAGCACCATTAGACAGTGGAAATTTATAGTGTATGAATCATTGGAATTGACACATAGAAGTTATCTCCAAATGGAAGTAAAACACATTTACAAGTCACTTCAGAAACTTTACTTACTTTCAGTTCACCTGATAGTTCTGATACAACAAAAATTGAGAGATCCCCTGAATTAAGAGGATATTCAAAAAAATTTGATGAATGTAAAAACTCTTCGTAAACAATATACTTTTCACAATCTTCATTCTCACACAGGATATTTCTTACTAAAGCCGTTTTGTTGCCTTTCAAAATACAGTTGTCACCAGATTTCTTCGATAAGAAAACAACTGGTAACTGGATTTCTTGAAACTGAAGCAAATGTCTGTAATTGTTAGGCAATGGTCCATTGTCATGTGTCATTTTTACATTTCCATATTTTGGTATATTAGCTTGGTTTGATGTCACTTGATTACAGTTTTCAGACAGTCTTTTTATGACTTCTTGTAAGGGAAAATTGGGTTTTCTAACAAGTCGTTTTAATCGTGAAAGAAAACTTTCATAGACAAATGCAGAGAAATTATCCAGAGGCCCAAATTTTTCAACATCTTTAGCCAAATGTACCAATCCGTGCACATTGTAAACAACCATATCTTGACCATACAGCTCTGATAGGTTTTCTACAAATATTTTAAGAATTTGATCTGAATATTGAACAAAATCTTTATAATATAAAGGACTTGATAGGCAATATATTGCAACAAAAAGCAACATGAAATGCTGATAATTTGCCAGAGGAATAATTTCTAAAAGAGCTACAGATTCTGTAGCCTTCTATCTGTCCAATTCATTCAAGGGTCTGCCTTTACGGAGAAATTCACGTGGCAAATACTTCTGTAAACTTACAAGCCTGTCTGATATTTGACCAATAGAAGATGCTGCAATTCTGCCCCATTCAAGAGGACCTTTGATCCAAATAGCTAACAGCCTTTTAACTACTCCCAAACACACTAAATGCATATAATCTAAAGGAAATTGTGTCACCATACCAATTTTTATTTCCTTAAAGGGGGAAGGACCCAAATGATGATGCACTTCAGCCATTTCATCAAACTGAACATCAGTTCTCAAATTGGCACTGGTCTCTGGAAAAGTCATTCTGTAGTTATTCCATACTCCTTTCTGGACACATTTATCGCAACCAAAGTATCCGCTATGCCCTTTTACTTGTTTCACATACGCTCGTGCCGGTGTGTCACAAATAACACAAGAAATAACAACCTGAATGTCAGTATCTTGTATACTAATTGTATTTTGCTCTAAAAGCTGCATTTCTTCAACAAATGCACTTAAAAAGGTGTGTATATTTTCTGGTTTCTTATCCCCTTTGTATAGCCCAATGATAAATGGTTCTGAACTTACTGGATATACAATTCGTCCCAATATGGGCCAGAACTGTGTATTTGAACTTTTAAAAAGTGGCAAACCATCAATATTAATCTGAAGTTCAAATGATTGTTGTGCTAAGGAAAAAACTTCAACAGGAAGATTTGGAATCTGACTTCTAATGCCATTTTCTATTCCAAAGTGATGGTACAAACCACCATTAATTTCATTGACATCACAATGTTTTCGAGTTTGCATTAATGTTCTTGGGTCTTTTGGAAGATCTGGATGTAGCGGAATCAGAATTTGTAATAAATCATGCAAGGCAGCATGTGTTATATTAAACTTTGACGCCCAGTTTACAAGTTTATCATTCAAAAAGTATTCATCTTCATCAGATTCAATATCATTTTCACTCTCAACATTTGTTGAACCCAAATCATTTTCTTCCTCTACATCTGTATTACTCTCTTGCTGACCTTCAAAGTTTGTATTTGATTCACCACTAGAGACAGTACCCTGCTCAGAGTTAACTATCTGATTAGCATGAATAATTGTGGAGATATCAGTATTCTCTTGTTCAGTTTCTGACACTGTTGTATTGTATACTTCAGAAAAAGTGCGCAAGGCATTGTTCCTTATTCTTCTATATATACGATAATAAGTTTTATCTCTACCAGTTTTAGACATTATGTACTATATAATATTGTAGGTCTTGATCAGTTTAAAATAGTTGTATGAATTTTAAAGACAATTAATGGTGTTTTTATTCCTCACAGGCAATACACGTATATGTAAAATGAACACTATAGCGAACTATCAGGCCTAAGAAAGTGTTGGCCGGGATCACTTAATGACAACTTTTTGCTTCACTAAACACAAAACCCGTAAATGCATGGAGATGTCAGTATGAAAAGACAGGTAGCAAATTAATTATCTCCTGAAAAGATTTTACTTTGACTTCATTTACAATCTGTACATAGAACTTTCCAGAAGACATCTAGAATAGCATACCCCATTTTTCAAAAAAAACCTTCAAATATTAGGTAAGACAGTTTGAATGTTTGAATTTATTGCCCTTTTTCACCTTGAGTTGGGTTCAACGGTTCAATCCTTAATTTTATTGGGGCCAACACCCTAGTAATGCGTTGTTATGCTTCTTGTTATGCTTTTCATTCTAGATTCTAAGATCAGTGTGTGTGTTTAAGAGTGAGTGTGTGTGTGTGTGTGGGGGGGGGACTTGCTACATTGAAGCTCCAATAATTTAATAATTTAAAAGTAAAGTATTATAAAACATAGGAATAAAGAAATCAAGATACTATGACTACTAATATGAGCTTACAACTTCAGATAATGGACCCTTTTTCCAGTGTTATGAATCATAAAAGATGTTGCAATTCAAAGAGCAGACGACTTCTGTATTGCATGCATCATTGGCTATCAATACCCAAAGCATACAGTTAATTCAATACATTAAAGTGAAAAGCACAGGGTTAAGCACAGAAATTATCATTTTGCCCTGTCTTACCCAAAAAACCAAGATCAATCACTTGAAATTTAGGCAAAATGAAGCACAATCACTTCCTTCGTTTTCAAATTTTTCCTGGAAATGGCGGGCCGGATTTTCATGGATGGATCGCAGTAAATATATTCAACTAGATTTTATCACAATAAAATAAATGCATGAATACAAAATAGATATTTCATCATTATAATTGATTGAATTTCATTTATGACATAATATAATAAACCATATTAATAAAATAACATGCTTAAATTTAAATGCATTTTAACTAAGCAGTAATATTCAGGGGAAATAACTGCAAGGGAAGTAACTATGTAATATCAGGATCTACTGGGGAAATAACTGCAAGGGAAGTAACTATGTAATATCGGGATCTACTAAGTCACTCAAATACTGCAAATGATGAGGGTTTTCATCTAAATCATTCTACTTTTTTAATATGTCAAAAATAAAAGTGAAAAAAAGAGAAAAAATGAATGTCAGTAAACCAATATAGGCCCGACATCGGCCCGATATCAGTTTTTTTTCACTGAATATTGGACCTTTTCTCAAATATCGGCCCAACGTCGGCCCGATGTAGTGCATGTCAACACTAAAAAAAGCGAATTTTTTTTTTACATTGCGATATAAGATATAACATAACAAGGTAACGGTTAACTGTTGGATTACATTACTTTAAAAACTCAACCTTTAATTGAATCTTAAATCCATCAATATCGGCCCGATGTTGGTCCGACATCGGCAAATAATACCGATATTCCGCTTTTATACCGACATCGGCCCGATATGGGCATGTTTGCTGGGACATGCATACCAAAAATGAAGGTTGTGAATGAAAAAGAAGTTATGGTCATCAATGTTAAGATTTCGGACGACGATGACAACAACAACGCAGACGCCGGAGTTACGACAATAGCTAGTGATTTCTTTGAAACAGATGAGCTAATACTAAATAAATAAAATAATAACAATACTACTACTGCTACTAGATCTACTACTAATAATAATTAATGATCATTAGTAGTAGTAGTAACAGTAGTAGCAGTAGTAGTAGCAGCAATGCCATATCCAGAGATGAAAAAGCACAGAGGCAAACATTTTCTGGGGGATCACATCCCCCACCCAAAATTTATTTTTGACAGTGTGATTTAAATTTGGCGTAGATCTGGGCTATTTTTCTCAAAATGCAAGCCTAATATTTGTGAATTCTTGTACTAAACCTACGAAATCTATCATGGTGACTGAAAAAATGAAATAATATTATTCTGGAGATGGAATTTAGTTCAACTGATACACCAAGCATTACAACTGTTCTTGTTTTCAAATGCTACATTTATTCTGCCCTTGCCTGTACTGTCCCACATCTGCAAAATTTTAAGTCTATCAATAGACATATATTGTCCGTAAATATGTATGAGAGCTATGTTATTAAGACGTTCTTCAACAAATTTACTCCTACAACAACTTTCTTAGTCTACGCAAAAGCGCTAAAACTGTGTTCACATGAAGAAGAACCCACTGGTAGCGATATCAAATTTTAAAATAACCAAGATGTTCGGAACGAAGTTTGTTTTAACTCTACAAAACCTACAACTCCCAGTGGCGGATTCAGAATTTGTTGTTAAGGGTGCGCTGGACGTAAAAGTGAAAGGTAAGCTGAGTAGTAATATAGTAGTAGTAGTAGTAGTAGTAGTAGTAGTAGTAGTAGTAGTAGTAGTAGAAGAAGTAGTAATAGTAGTAGCAGTAGTTGTATTATAATAATAAGATCTATTATTAAGTAGTAGTACGTAGTGTTAGTATTAGTAGAAGTGACAAAACTAATAGTAGTGGTAATTCTAGTAGCAGTAGTTGTTGTATTAGAAGTTGTATCCGTGGTTGTAATAGTAGTGGTTGTGGTAGTGGTAATAGTAGTAGTAGTAGTACTTATTATTATTATTATTATTAGTAGTAGTAGTAGTAGTAGTAATAGTAGTAGTAGTAGTAGTAGTAGTAGTAGTAGTAGCAGTTATGATAGTATGATAGTAGTGGTAGAAGTGGTGGTAGAAGTGGAAGTAGAGGAGGAGGGATAGTAATACTAGTACAAGTACAAACTAGAGATTGTTTTTAAGAAAAACATATGTGACTGTCTCCCACCTTTTCCTGTCTCAAAAATGATTGGATGCATTTTTTATGAAACTTGTTGGAGACTGGATTAGGACTTTTTTTATTTAGAGAGCAGACAAAGCTAAAAAAGAGCTCAGTTTTTAACAATTCAAGGGCTGTAACTCTGGAGTACCTGTTCCAAAATTGATAGTTATTCAACTTAGCCTAGATATTATAACCATAAACATTTTCATAAGGTTTGGTGATTAGATGAGAACTTTATGACTTAGACTTGGTTGTGTGTGTATGTGTGTGTCATGCTGTCTATCGGTGTTTTGGTGGTGGTTGCGTCTTGTATGTGGCTTTGCCTGCTTGACATTACTACTTTTCCAATTAGAGAGTGGACAAGGCAAACAAAGCCAATTTTGTATTATTCATTGCCATAATTCTAAAGTGCCTTTTCAATCTTGCTGGTTATTGTACGTGTCCTATTATAGCCATCAACATTTTTATAAGGCTTGGTGAAGATTGGATGAGATGTATTTTACTTAGAGAGCGGACAAGGCTAAAAAAGGCCCATCTTACGGGGTTTATATATCTCAACTTATTCGTTTTGCTGGAGCTTGTTCATCTATTGATGATTTTAACAGTCGAAATCTCATTTTAACGGAAAAACTGCCTAAGCAAGGATATAGATACCATAAAATAAGAAAAACTTTCTCTAAATTTTACTATCGAAATCTCTCGCTTATTGGCAAGTACCAATGTAATCTCAAGGTGCTTCTGCGACACGGTATTTCACATCCTGAATTTTATGGTGATGTGATTTACAAACTTCGTAAAATTATTGGACATACCCATTTTCTCACTTTGTTCATCAAATGCGTTAAACAATTCATTAAAAAGGGATATGATCCTGTAGTACTACAACATACTGCATGTTTGGTTGTGAACCCTTTAACAGTTGGCAATCACGCTGGCCTCTTTGCATGTACGCCGACAAGAAAGGTTTAGTACTCTATTAAGGCGACCTCTTAAATCCAGAAATGGAAGGAGAACGTCGGATATCTGAACTATTTCATTTTTGTCGTACCCTTTATTACTTTTCTACAGTTATTCTGTTTGCAGCTCAATCATTGAGTACACTAGCGATAGGTGGATGTTCAATTAAATGTTTTTTCGTTATACATGCACTTTATCATTGTATTTACCGTCGCGGTTGTTGTAGATTAGTCGGAGAGGGGATACGTTTATTTACACTGTTTGTCTTTTAGGGTGGGGATGGAATAAGAGTGAGGTTGGGCGCCCATAAACCGGTTTAACCCTCCAGTGACTTTTGTCACTGACCGTTCCAAGGCGGTACTTCCATCTTCCTCCTGTTGTATGTTTGTTTTGTCTTTGTGCGTCTCTTGTTTTTTTTTTAGTTATGTACATTTGCTGTTTCCTTGTGTTGCTGTTCGGGCGAGTGTTTGTTCTGTATGTGGTGTTTCCTGCATGACTCATTTTTGTACTTTTTTTTTATAAATCAAGGGCCATAACTCTGAAGTTCCTAAAACAATCTTGCTAGATATTTTGAATTTAGATAATCCTTACAGTGTTTTGAAACTATGATTTCTTCAATTTAACAAAACGAATTGTCTTTAAACAAAGCGAATCAATGGGACATTATAGCTTCGTTTTTAGATTTGAATCTTTCAATTACAAATGATAAAGTTTCGTCCAAAATATACGATAAAAAAGATTTTAATTTTGAAATTGTTAATTATCCTTTTCTAGATGGGGATGTGCCCCGTTCTATATCTTATGGGGTTTATATTTCTCAACTTATTCGGTTTGCCCGAGCCTGTTCTTTGCTTGAAGATTTTAAAAGTCGTAATTTAGTTATAACTGATAAACTTAATAAGCAAGGTTACAGATATCACAAACTTCGGAAAACGTTTTCTAAATTTTATTATCGAAATTTACCACTCATTAGTAAATTTAATTGCAATATACGGACGTTACTGAAACAACGTATTTCTCAACCAGACTGTTATGGGGATATTATCTACAAACTTAGGAAAATTCGGGGTCATATCCATTTTCATGATTTGTTTATAAAACGCATTAAGACATTTAAGAAGAAAGGTTATGATCCCATTATATTGCAACGCACTGCATGTTTGGTTATCGACCCTTTTACAGTCAGTAGCTACGCTTCCCTCTTTGCTTGCGCGATGACACGCCGAGTGTAGTACTATATGATGGTATACTCTTAAACTCGGATACGGGATGAGCTTACCATACTTATGTATTACTTTCCCCTGTCGTGCCCTTAACGGCTTACCTGCTCTGACTTCAGCAAAGTCATTGAGTACATATTTGACGGATTGTCACAGTTATTATGCTATGTTTTACATGTTGTCCTGTGTTCACCGTCGTCTATGTTGTGGGTAAGTCCGGCGGGGATACCTTTATCTATACTATTTGTAAAGCTTTGAGAGAAGTGTGAGGTTAGGTCGTCCGTAAACCGGTTTAAACCCCCAGTGGTGTTTTTGCTACTGACCGTGCCAAGGCGGTACTCTCTTTGTCACCCTTCATTTTGTTTGCCTTACGTCTTTGTACTAGTGATTTTGTTCATCTGTGGAGTGTTTGTCTAGTTCTTGTGTGTCTGTTGATGTTTTCTGTGTTATCTCGTGTGTGAATGTGCGTTTGGGTGTGTGGTTGTGTGTGTGTGTGTGTATGTGTGTGTCATGCTGTCTATCGGTGTTTTGGTGATGGTTGCGTCTTGTATGTGGCTTTGCCTGCTTGACTTTACTACTTTTCCATTCATTTTGCATTTCCAATTTTGCTTTCAAAGGATCACTCATTTTCAGAATATATGTACTTCACAACAGCAGGTGTTAAGTGTTTGTGTGGCGGCCGTAAAAAGTCGCCCCGTACTTCATTCTCAGTGTTGTTATATTTTCTGGTCCTTTGTGATAATAAGTTTTCATGTTATTATTATTGAAAATTGAATACTGCTTAAGCCGGTGCCAGGGGCGTGAGTAGTGTTGCACTTTTAATTACTACTCATGAACAGACTCAATAAAACCGAGTCTACTTTTGCTATCAAAGGATCACCCATTTTCAGAATTTACGTCTTTGTGCTAGTGATTTTGTTCATGTGTTGAGTGTTTGTCTCTAGTTCTTGTGTCTGTCGATGTTTTCTGTGTTTATCTCGTGAGTGAGTGTGCATTTGGGTATGTGGTATTTTATGTGTATGTGCGTGTCATGCTGTCTATCGGTGTTTTGGTGGTGGTTGCGTCTTGTATGTGGCTTTGCCTGCTTGACTTTACTACTTTTCCATTGAACTTGACCTATATATTATAGACATAAACATTTTTATAAGGTTTGGTGAAGTTTGGATGAGACGTTTTTGACTTAGGGAGCGGACAAAGCTGAAAAGGCCAAACTGGGATAAATCATGAGCAATAACTCTAAAGTTCCTGAAACAATCTTGTTGGATATCGATCTCGGCCTAGATATTATAGCTAAAACATTTTAAAAGGTTTGGTAAATATTGGATGAGAACTTTTAAAATTAGAGAATGGACAAGATTTTGTGACAGACGGACAGATTGACAGACAGACAGACAGACAGAAAGGAGTAAATCAATATGTCTCCCACACCAATACGTGGTGGGAGACATAATTGTAGTAGTAGTCGTATTAGTATTAGTAGACATTGTGGTGGTAGTAGTAGTGGTAGTAGTAGTAGTAATAGTAGTAGTAGTAGTAGCAATAGTAGTAGTAGTAGTAGTAGTAGTAGTTTAAAGTCTCATCAGAAGGACTTGGTCTAGTCGGAGTACATATTTGACGGATTGTCACAGTTATTATGCTATGTTTTACATGTTGTCCTGTGTTCACCGTCGTCTATGGTGTGGGTAAGTCCAGCGGGATACCTTTATTTACAATATTTGTAAAACTAGGGTGACTTTGAGAGAAGTGTGAGGTTAGGACGTCCGTAAACCGGTTTAAACCCCCAGTGGTGTTTTTGCTGCTGACCGTGCCAAGGCGGTACTCTCTTTGTCACCCTTCCTTTTGTTTGCATTGCGTCTTTGTGCTTGTGGTTTATTCATGTTGTGGAACGTTTGTCCCTGGTTCTCGTGTGTCTTTTGGTGTTTTCTGTGTTCATTTCGTGTGTGTGCGTGTGCGTTTGGGTGTGTGGTTGTGTGTGTGTGTCATGCTATCTATCGGTGTTTTGGTGGTGGTTGCGTCTTGCATGTTACTTTGCCTGCTTGACTTTACTACTTTTCCATTTATAAGCACAATAGTGTTGTTTGTGCAGTGTGGCGGCGGTGAAACGTCTCCCCGTACATCCAATCAATATTGTTTTCTTCCTCTTGCAGGAATTGCTCTGCATTCAATGTGTTTCCTCATACCTTTACACCGTACTTTGCACTTCATGGTGGCTTCCGTACTCACCGACATATTGTGTGACTATTTTAATTTCCCTTTTAAGATTTGTGCCGTTTACGTTTTCTCTAGTGCGACTTTACCTTATTTGTGTTTCTTCTTACTTTTTACCCATTCAATGTTTCACTATTCAATGTTTCATTCATATTCTTAGTCTTCTTTATTTTTGTCATAACCTCTGGTATGTTTTCTATTATTTTACACCACTTTTCGTTACATACGTATGTCGCTTTTTACAGAAGGGTGCTACAATTACTACACAAAATATGAATAGTCTCCCTAAACTCAAAATTAATAACTTAAACTTACACTCTGTGTCTTCCGTTCAGATTCCTCATAACCTGGCTAATTTCCAATCACTACAGCCGTCAGTTTGTATTAAACCTCTAAAATTGTCTTCTGCTTCATCTTTTCATGTTCCCTCTTCGGCTATTAGTAACATTTTTCATAATGGACCTAAAATCGTTTTGTCTCCTTTAAAGCAATCTATCATTCGTTATAGTAAAGTCCATCTAAATTCACATTATTTGAACAAAAGACATAGGGTGTATCCAATAATTACTAAGTGCAATAGTAAGAGGTGTATGTGTTGCAATTTCATTTCTACTAGATCAACAATTAAATCTCTTGTTAATGGTAGAGTGTTTAATGTGAAGATTAATTCTGATTTAGACTGAAACTCATCTAATATTATATATGTTCTTACATGAAATGCGCCACGTTGTGGCATTCAATATGTAGGTCAGACAGGACGTTCTTTAAAAACTAGGTTTCGTGAACACAGTTACCATTGCTTGATCAAAAAAGTACGCAATTTTCTTTACCAGCATTTTCGTCATACAGGACATTCTTTCAAATATGTTTCGGTTCAACCAGTAGAACAAATTTATTATGATTCTAAAACTACTGGTAGTTTAAAATCTAAAGCTCGTTTCATCACAGAGCTAGACTGGATAAAGAAATTACAAACACCTTTTCCTTTAGGCCTTAATGATAACATTTTCCAAAGCGGCAATATTTCTAAAGATCCAAGTATCGACATTTTCTCTATATTTTCTATTCGAAAACGTAAAAGTAGATCACATGGCAGACGTAGAAATGGTAATATTAAGCGTAAATTACGTCGTAATATGTCTATTCATGATTTACATACTATTCTAAAACAAACTGGTAAACATTCTATGTTATCTTGTTTATCGTCTTTACCCTTTTCCTGTCTTAAGTCAATAGACGAAGAGGCTGATAAAATCTATATGCGTACAGATCCGTTAATTAATACTGCCTCACTTATACAAAGTTACACACAGCATGTTCTTCGTCCACGTATTGATAAAGAATCTGAACATAAAAGACATTTTCTGACACTTCAGTTCCTAAATAAAGGTATCGATTTTATTGATATTCAAAGTATATTTCGTGATAAGAATGTAATCGATGCTATTCCCAAATATTTCATCAACTCTGAATCACCTATCATCTGTTATAAATATAATAAACCTATTAGAAATGTTATTTTGAACTACAATAAAATTGTCTCTGACTTAAATATTGATGTTAATACCCCTATTTCTTGAGATTGTAGCATTTCTAGCTTTTGCTATAAACCAGTTGGTCATGTCATTACTGGTAATTTTGATATCATTAAGGATAAACGTCCCAGGACCCTCCTAACTAAAGGACCTAAATATAGATTACCTTCCCTTATTGATTTTGACGCTTGTCGAACTCATATTGCGGAAGCTATTCAAGAATTCTGCATCAAATGGTGTCGACGAGAACATGCTGATGTTATTGCCCTTTCGGATTGGAAGAAATGTATTTTCGATATTATTGATACACGAATAACTTTTTACAAATCAAATAACCATCTTTTACCACCTCGACCTAGAGTTACATTTCGCTACTTGAAGAAAAACATTTCTAATTTTCATTCAGATTATGTTCTTGTTCCTGCTGACAAGGCATCAAACAATGTAATCATTATTTGAAGATTGTATTATGTTGATGTTTTAAAGAAGGAGCTAACTGATTCAAAAACTTATATAACAGTTCAAACACCTGAAAAAGATATAGTCTCGGAACATGTAAAAATGTGCAATGATTTTAAGTCTGGTCCTAACATAAAACAACATAAACTTTCTACTTTGTACTGGATTCCGAAACTACATAAAACCCCTTATAAGTCGCGTTTTATTGCCAACTCTAGCTGTTGTACCACTACTAAATTATCTATACTTTTGACGTCCTGTCTTACTACGATCAAAGAACATGTTAAACGCTACTGTGATAAAATATATGAAAATTCTGGTATTAATGTTTTTTGGTCCATAAAAAATTCAAATGATGTTTTAACAAAACTTGAAAATGAACAGTATAACATATCTTTACTGAGCTCTTATGATTTCTCTACACTCTATACTACTCTACCTCACCATCTTATAAAGGATAGACTTATTAAATTAGTAGAAAAAACCTTTGCCAGAGAAAACAAAATGTTCATTGCTTGTAATGTTCAACGTTCATTCTTTTCGAATTCAGAAGTTGAACATTACACAATGTGGACTTGCGTTGATGTTTGTAGATCTCTTACCTTTCTTTTAGATAATATATTTGTGCGTTATGGAGATACCATATATCGTCAAGTTGTTGGTATACCCATGGGTACAAATTGTGCCCCTCTTGTTGCAGATTTGTTTTTGTATTGCTACGAGAGGGATTTTATGCTTAGCTTAAAACCTGATACACAGACCGATATTGTTAATGCTTTTAATAAAACTTCAAGGTATTTAGACGATATTTTGAATTTAGATAATCCTTATTTTGATACTATGGTTTCTTCAATCTACCCAAAAGAACTGTCTTTAAACAAAGCTAATCAATCTGACATTAATGCTTCATTTCTAGATTTGAATCTTTCAATTACAAATGATAAAGTTTCGTCCAAAGTATACGATAAAAGAGAAGATTTTAATTTTAAAATTGTTAATTATCCTTTTCTAGATGGGGATGTGCCACGTTCTACATCTTATGGTGTTTATATTTCTCAACTTATTAGGTTTGCCCGAGCCTGTTCTTTGCTTGAAGATTTTAACAGACGTAATTTAGTTATAACTGATAAACTTCTTAAGCAAGGTTACAGATATCACAAACTTCGGAAAACCTTTTCTAAATTTTATTATCGAAATTTACCTCTCATTAGTAAATATAATTGCAATCTACGGACGTTACTGCGACAAGGCATTTCTCAACCAGAATTTTATGGGGATGGTATCTACAAACTTAGGAAAATTCGGGGTCATATCCATTTTCATGATTTGTTTATAAAACGCATTAAAATTTTTAAAAAGAAAGGTTATGATCCTATTATATTGCAACACACTGCATGTTTGGTTATCGACCCTTTTACAGTCGGTAGCTACGCTTCCCTCTTTGCTTGCGCGATGACAGGCCGAGGGTAGTACTCTATGATGGTATACTCTTAAACTTGGATACAGGAGGAGCTTACCAGACTCATGTATTATTTTTTCCCTATCGTGCCCTTAACGGCTTACCTGCAGGTGCTCTGACCTCAGCAAAGTCATTGAGTACATATTTGACGGATTGTCACAGTTATTATGCTATGTTTTACATGTTGTCCTGTGTTCACCGTCGTCTATGTTGTGGGTAAGTCCAGCGGGGATACCTTTATTTACAATATTTGTAAAGCTAGGGTGACTTTGAGAGAAGTGTGAGGTTAGGACGTCCGTAAACCGGTTTAAACCCCCAGTGGTGTTTTTGCTGCTGACCGTGCCAAGGCGGTACTCTCTTTGTCACCCTTCCTTTTGGTTGCATTGCGTCTTTGTGCTTGTGGTTTGTTCATGTTGTGGAACGTTTGTCCCTGGTTCTTGTGTGTCTTTTGGTGTTTTCTGTGTTCATTTCGTGTGTGTGCGTGTGCGTTTGGGTGTGTGGTTGTGTGTGTGTGTGTCATGCTGTCTATCGGTGTTTTGGTGGTGGTTGCGTCTTGCATGTGGCTTTGCCTGCTTGACTTTACTACTTTTCCATTCACCTCTTTGGCAGGACCACTTTTGACCCCAGGGCTATAATTTATACAACTTTTGTAGAGGACCTGAACATGATGCTATGTGCTAAATATGAAAGCTGAGAATGCTACCTCTCAGTTTCAGGAGATTCACTATATGTTCCTATTTAAAACTGCCCTCCCCTGCGACAGGACCAATTTTGACACCAGGAGAATAATTTATATAACTTTTGTTGAAGACCTGAATATGATGCACCAAACATGAAAGCTGAGAACTTTCCATTTTCAGAGAAGATTTTCAAAGTTTTCACTTTATGTGTCTCTTGAAAACTGCCCATCCCTGAGACGGAGCCAATTTTGATCACATGGCCATATTGTATGTAATTTTTGTAGAGGACCTGAACATGATGCTATGTGACAAATATGAAAGCTGAGAACCTTCCAGTTTCAGAGGAGATTTTCAACGTTTTTACTGTTTCTATTGAAAACTGCACCCCCCCCCCCCTGGGGCGGGGCCAATTTTGACCCCAGAGCAATTATTTATATAACTTTTGTAGAGAACCTTAACATGATGCTGTGTGCTAAATATGAAAATGTTACCTCTCAGTTTCAAGAGAAGATCTTCAAAGTTTTGGAATCAGGCTGTCCGTCTGTCTGTCTGTCTGTCCGTCCGTGGACACAATTTTGTCCGGCCTTCTTCTTCTACAGTTTTGCTTCAATTTTGTTGAAACTTCATGTATAGCCATATGACTATATAAACCTGTGCACCGCATATTTTCATTATGATCGGACCATTACTTCAGGAGTTATCTCCCCTTTTAGTCCCCTACCAATGTTTTTCGGTTTTCTGGACTTTTAATGGAAGTGACTGGAAGTATCAACTCTATATTTAGTACAAAGCTAAATCTAGATAAGTTACAGCTTATGTTTCAATCTCAGTCTGGTTGAATAATTATTTCCAGAGTTATTGCCCTTGAACTTCATTTTTTTCTTCAAATTTTGAATTTTCCAGACTTTTTTTGGAAGTGGTTAGAGATTTTAACTTCATTTTTGGCATAAAGCTAAATATAGATGATTTCAGCTTAATTCCCAATCTCAGTCTGGTTGAATAATTTTTGCCAGAGTTATGGCCCTTGAACATAATTTTTTTTATCAAATTTTCAATTTTCAGGTGCTTCTTTGGAAGTGCTTGGAGATATTAACTTTATATTTGACATAATCTAAATCTAGATGAGTTGCAGCTTAAGTTTGAATATCGGTCTGGTTGAATAATTTTTCCCAGAGTTATTAATATATGGTCCTTGAACTTAAGGTTTTTCTGAAAAGGTACGTATTTGTTTAGAACTTTGGAGTTGACACTTCACAAAAATAAACAAAGCTGCTTGAACTTAGTGGATGACATTGTCTGGCAGCAGCCATAACACTTCTTTGAATTTTAACAACAGACTTATCTCCCTTTTTGGATTTGACAATATTTGGTAAAAATTGCTTTATTTATGTTTGCGATTGATCTTGGATTGAATATTACATTTTTTCTTTCTTGCTGAACATCTTGTCATTTTTATTACATAAATTGGGTTTTATAAATCTCTTCATGTTTCTGTATGTACATATGTTCAACGATTGATGATAGGTGTTCTGACAAGCAGCCAGGTGGGGGAGGGTATTCGTTAGCCTGTGGCTTACAGTTCTAGTTTATATTACTTTTGTTGAAGACATGAACAACGATGCTATGCACCAAACATAAAAGCTGAGAACTTTCCATTTTCAGAGAAGATTTTCAAAGTTTTCACTTTATGTGTCTATTGAAAACTGCCCATCCCTGAGGCGGAGCCAATTCTGATCACAGGGCCATATTTTATGTAACTTTTGTTGAGGACCTGAACATGACGCTATGTGACAAATATGAAGCTGAGAACCTTCCAGTTTCAGAGATTTTCAACGTTTTCTGTTTCTATTGAAAACTGCCCATCCCTGGGGAGGAGCCAATTTTGACCCCAGAGCAATAATTTATATAACTTTTGAAGAGGATCTGAACATGATGCTATGCGCCTAATATGAAAGCTGATATATGTACCTTCCAGTTTCAGATGAGAATATTTTCAGTTTTCACTATATATAAATTCTGAAATTGGGTGATCCCCGAGAGCAAAAATTACAACACAAAAAGAGAAAATTGCAGACTCGGTTTTATTGAGTCTGTTCATGAACACTAATTGAAAGTGCAACACTGCTCACGCTCCCCTAGCACCGGCTTAAGCGGTATTCAATTTTTCAAAACAAGAAGTACTGAAATTCATGATCTCGAAGGATCATGTTTTTATTGAAAACTACCCACTCCTAGGGCGGGCCAATTTCAACCCCAGAGTAATAATTTATATATCTTTTGTAGAGGACCTGAACATGATCATATGCGTCAAATATGAAAGATGAGAACCTTTCGGTTTCAGAGAAGAAGATTTTTAAAGTTTTACTATGTTTCTATTAAAAACGAGGCATCCCTAAAGGACCCTTGGGCGGGGCCAATTTTGACCCCAGGGGCATACTTTATTTAACTTTTATAGCGATATCAAATTTTAAAATAACCAAGATGTTCGGAAAGAAGTTTTGTTTTGACTCTACAAAGCCTACAACCCCAGTGGCGGATTCGAAATTTGTTGTTAGGGGTGGGATTGGCGAAAAAGTGAAAGGTAAGCTGGGGTCCAGGGCAAAGACCTGGTAGGGACACAGGGGTGATGGTGTGGAGGCTCCTGGAATTTAGTAAATTTAGCAAATATGACAGATGAGAACCTTTCGGTTTCAGAGAAGATTTTCAAAGTGTTACTATGTTTCTATTAACAAGAGGGCCATGATGGCCCTGAAATCGCTCACCAGAGGGAAATATTTTTAAAGTTTCAACTACATGTATATTTCTAAACAAAACTGGACACCTGTTTTGTGGGGTGTTATTTGACCCTTTCTCTGTATAATTATAATGGCAAGCTTTCTGGGATGATTTGCTTTATTATAAATATTTTCTAAGTCCAATACCGAACGTTTACCGACCGTTAACTTGGAAAGCATATATCGCACAAAAAATATGTGGAAAAGTTTCATTTTCCATTAAATATTACTACGCATAACCTAACAACTCCTTGATATATTGCGTATTTAGAAACGAACGACAACTCTTGTAGAGCACGTTTCGTAACAAAACCAGTTCACACCTGGACGTTTCGAACCCCTTCAGAATTAGAGTACTGATGATTGTTTCAAAGCAGAAATTGTATAAAAATCGCGATTTCAACAATTTATACAAACGGAATTGTTATGGAAATGGAAAATTAAAACTTGTTAAGAATAACTGGTGATAATAACCATTGTGATAAATAGAGCATTTGCCTTAGTGATAAATAGAGCATTTGCTCCATAAGAGTAAATGCACTATTTATCACAATGGTTTCAAATCTACACAATTCTGAAGTTTTCCTTTAATCTAATTAACCCTTTTCCTCATATAAACATGTTTTCACGCATTTGCAAACAGAGTAGATCCAGATTTACCTCTTTGAATAAGCAGACAACATTTCTAACATATGACAACCCTATCACAGCTTAGCAGGACTTAACCAAAATTAGCACACAGTTTGAACTCAGATCTGACACATACCGGTATGTAACTTTATATGTGGTTTGTATATGAGTTAATTTACTCCTATGGAGCAAATGCTCTATTTATCACAATGGTTTGAAATCTACACAATTCTGAAATTTTCATCTTCTCTAATTAATGCTCCTTATCAGTAGATTTATTCAAAGAGGTAGGATCTGAAAAAAGCCTTTGTGATAAATAGAGCATTTGCTAACCATGGTGATAAATAGAGCAAAAGCTCCATAGGAGTAAATGTTCTATTTATCACAAAAGTTTCAAATCTACACAATTCTGAAATTTTCCTTTTCTATAATTAATGCTCCTTTTCAGTAGATTTATTCAAAGCGGTAGGATCTGAAATAAGCCTTTGTGATAAATAGAGCATTTGCTCCATAGGAGTAAATGCTCTATTTATCACAATGGTTTCAAATCTACACAATTCTGAAATTTTCCTTTTCTCTAATTAATGCTCCTTATCAGTAGATTTATTCAAAGAGGTATAATAGTCACTTTATGAAACCATTGTGATAAATAGAGCATTTTCTCCATAGGAGTAAATGCTCTATTTATCACAATGGTTTCAAATCAACACAATTCTGAAATTTTTCAAGAGGCAGATTCTGAAAATATCCTGTGAGGGAATGGGTTAAAAAACAGTGTGAGCAAACAGAGACTAATTCTGAAGCAGACAACTTGATAGAGTTTTGACCAGGAACTTGACCTATTCAGTGATTATGCAACACAGATGGAGTGACCTCAATCCTCTAGTTCAGAGGAACCTTTATAGTGTAAAATAATATTTTAAAGTATAACCAACAGGGCAGGGCCAATTTTAACCTCAGAACTATGATATTTACCAATGTCAATAAGGAATACTAAGTAAATCTATACACCAAATATCTAAGCTCTGTGACATGTAGTTTTTGACAAAAAGATTTTTGAAGTTTTCCCCATGCCTAACCTAAGTGAGCCCAGCATTCTGCTACTTGTACAGAAAACAACAGTCAGCTAGAAAAAACTGGCCATCCCTGGGGCCGTGGCGGGGCCAATTTTGACCCCAGGGGCATTATTTATATAACTTTTGTAGAGGACCTATCGGTGATGCTATGTGCCAAAGATGAAAGCTGAGAACCATGTAGATTCAGAGGAGAAGAATTTTAAAGTTCAAATTGTTGACGCGGGACGACGGACGACGGACATCAGGCGATCACAAAAGCTCACCCTGAGCACTTTGTGCTCTGGTGAGCTAAAAACAAGGCACCCCATTCGGCGGGGCCAATTTTGACCCCAGGGGCATAATTTATATACCTTTTGTAAAGAACAAAAAGCTGATGCTATGTGCTAAAGATGAAAGCTGAGAACCCTGTAGATTCAGAGGAAAATAATTGTAAAGGTTCAAAATTATTGTGTGCATCACAACGCATGACGCCGGACATCAGGCGAGCACTTTGTGCTCTGGTGAGCTAAAACGAACAGGATATTTCTTCAGCTTATTTCAGGCAAGAAAAGAAATTATTTAAATATATATATCTGATTAAATATTTTGTGATCGTTTTCAGTCACTTGAAACAAGACTCACAAAGAAGCAACTAGTGTCGACCAAAATCAAATTCCCATTCTGAAGCAGTTTGATTCGTTCTGCAATATTTTGCCAATTTGTCTAAATCCAATATGTATGGTAAATATGGTAGGTATCTTTTAATACACGTACATGTATGTCTATGTCCTTCTAATCAACTGGCAATATATAAAGAAAATAAACTATTTGAAACTGTAATAATTTATTGCAGCAATTTGCAGTGTTTATGACAAAAATACAAGGCTACAATATCAACTATAAAATATTGAAATCAGAGAAAAATGACCTTTAGCCACTGCTAAACAAAGAATGAAGAAGTGAAGAAAGCTTCAGAAAGAAGAGAGCTAACTCTGGGATAAATCAGGAAACACATTGACTACATTGCTGATGAAGAACTGTTACGCAGTATGACCATGAGATAAGTTGACCTGTAATAGATTAGCACTATTCTGTTGTACAGACAAGTGTAACTTGTGGACAATAACCATTCCCCCACAGGCTATTTTTAGAGCCAACCTCTTCGAATAATCAAGTTAAAATGAATCTATTTTATCACAATGGTTACAGTAAGTGATCTTGTAGAGGCATCAAAAGGCACCAGACTGAGGGAATGGGTTAATCCTTTCATTGCTGAATTTTCAGTTAAATATCCTATCTGTGTTTAGAACCCACTTAGTATCAGGAAACCCTTAACCCTTTCCCATTTTTATATTTATTCCAATTTTCAATACCTAATGAATCTTTATGGCCAAAAAAGTTATAATGAAATATGGTAGATGGAACATTGTGGCCATTTTAGAAACTAAAGAAACATATCTATCAAATCCCTTTACCAAACAGAGGAGACCCTGATCAGACGGCTCCTATACCCGTCTGACCAGGGTCTCCTCTGTTGCAAATGCATGAAAGGCGTTTATATGAAGTAAAGGGTAAGCCCATCCAACATTGAACTTTCATATTAGAATAGTTTATCAGTGTTTCCTGCATGACTCATTTTTGTACTTTGAGGGTCCACTCAGTATGAAAGTATAAATGTAAACCCAATCAACGCCGAGTTATCAGAGTGAAATAACCTGTCTGTGTTTAACTATATAGCGTCCATCCAGTATAAAAGGCATCAACTTATTAGAGGATCTTGAACAACAAACAGATAGACTCTGGTCATAGCGCCTCCACATTCCCTCTGATCTGTGTCTACATTGTTTGCAATTGACAGTACATGCGTTAGTGTGATGATTGTTTACCCTATACGCAAAATGAACTTTCACTGAAGCCTCCACGCAATAGGACTCTTTATATTTTTACCTCTAGAAACAATAATATGAAAGGATATCTATTGCCAGGACTACCAGTGGATAATCAGACCAGTAACATATAATCAAATAGAACAAGACTTGAATAGCCAACCCCTATAAAACCGTGTGAGCTGGATTTATTCTGTTTGCAAATGTGGAAAATAGTAAAATTATTAAGAAAAGGGTAAACCCTTTCCTTATATAAATGCATCTTCATGCCTTTGCAAACAGAGTAGATCCTTATCAGATGGTTCCTATGGCGGACGTCTGATCAGGACCTGCTCGTTTTGCTTATGAACTTATATAGGTCAGACTACAGTTTCTACCAATACCAAACATCCTGTGTACATGTACACTTATGAACATTAGTTAATAAATATTCATGACATTGTTATGTCTTACACGATTATCCAACAGGGAAAGGGTTAAGATATACAGCAAAAGTAATCTTTAGTTGTTTCAAAGTAAAACTGAATGTAGAGCCAATATGTAAGACAAATCAAATATGAAACAAATATGTATTATATGAATCCTGCTCAGCTGACACAAGGAGAGTTTCCGAAAGATACCAAGTTGATTTTAGGGTCAAGTACGAAATATCTGAATAAAAGCGTTTTTCTGGTTGTCCAACATGTGCAAGGTTAGGCAGTGAAGGCAGAATATCAGACAACATTTCGCGCAGGAACACTGAGATTCTTCCACGTATCAAAATAACAAACCACATGTATAAAAAACCTTATAGTACACACATAAAGACGGACAGATAACCATACAGTATACAATCTTATATCAACAAAAATAAACAACTACAAAACCAGTCATAGATTGCTGTTTGCAAAACCTACACAAAAGTTTCATGTTTCAAACAAATGCATTCATATATACTTAAAGGCATTGTACAGGCGATAAATAATGAACAAATTGTATAAACACCATCAGTTTCATAATATTTAAATATATTTATCATCATGCTATCATCATGCATACATCTTCAAAAGTACACTTAAACAACAGCTCAGTCTGATATATTCTATAATACAGTACATAGTTTCACTCATTTAATGATAAATAAACAAGATGTTATAACTGAGGATACTTCATACCTTTATGAAGTTGTAGTTTACTAATAGAAGGGTCACTGATTGCAAATAAATCTTACCCGAGATACATCCTTAATAAAATAAATGAAATTACAACTTATGTGTGAAATCTGACAATCTGAATACAGGGGTGCCCGACGTTACGGTAAACTGGATTTATATAGTAATCCCTTCTGACATTTCGGTAACAATGCCATTGTATAGCACTGGCTCAGGCAGAAACTGTAGAATGGGATATATATTCTACCATAAGCATACAAAGCAAACCATTATCAAATGACTCTTACAGAAGACATCGGTTCTGTATCTACTCTGTTTGTAAGGTGTAAAAAGGAATTTATCTGAAGAAAAGGGTTAAGTCCCTCACTGCAAGGTATTGCCGTCTTCATGATACACGGTATGGTCTGCTTCACTTTAGACTGGACATTTCTCCCATTACCGACAATCAGTGTCAAACAGTTTGGATACGGAATAGACAGAAAGTTTCGTAGTATCTCAACTGTTTGCAAATGCTATCATATTCCCATCTTCATGGCAGCGAAAGGGTTAATACACTGATCGTCGATCTCCTTACTTGTCAAGATCAGGGAAAGGTGGGGCATTCTGGTTTGAACGAGTATACTGTAGCTAGTATGGGAGTATGGCATTAGAATGTCAACACAGTTTGGAACCTGTGCAGAAACCGAAGTGCTTGGTATATAATCAGCATTTAGACTGCTTATCATCTTCATTTAAAATAGACTACGGATTGACAATTAAACCTATGCCTTTTATCAAAGTCATATAAGTATATATTTATACTGTTACTTGATCTACATCTGAAATAAGCTATTCTAGTTAATGAGACAGACATTTGTTATGGCAAAACGAATAATGATTGCTTTATTTTCTGCCAAACTAACGTCCCACAATTTCACAATTTTTTCATGAAACAAAAAGTAACTTATGGCACTTCAAAACTACACATTATGTCCATGAAATACACCCAATAACGGTTTGTATTAACGCCGCATTACAAATGTTATGCTACTCTGATACAGGTAAATTAGATAAAATATCTGTAAAGTAGCCAATACAGTACAAGCACGTGAAACACTTGGTCTATACAACTTAACTTTATATTCATGAAAGAGATAATTACATTGACTGATATTAATCCACTTGTCCATAAATATTCATGTAAGAAATGCGGGCATCATGAACATTTATTAGCTGACACTTATAAGTGTACATGTACACGCTGAATTCCATCAGCAAAAAGAGCAGACACTAATCAAAGAGCTTCCAAAAGAGTCATCTGTTCAGGGTCTACTCTGTTTACAAATTTGAGCTAAGGGTCTGTATCATTTTTAATCCTCCCAATTTATCTACTTTTGTTAAAAGTCAATTCAACCCGATAAACACCCGAGTAATTATTGTTGGCAGAAATAGTCATAAAGTTTCCTTATTTCTCCTGCAGCAAGAATGTTAACACATTTATATTCTTATGAGACCCAGGGCTATTTGACTTTCCATCTGGATTCAAACTAAATATTTGCATCACAAATTACAAATACATCGCTAGCATTCAAATAGACAAACATAAACTGTGAATAATTAATCCAGTGGTCCTATTATAAGACTAATCCATCTACATAACGGCAATTAATATAATATATATTGTTTCTTTAAATCTGATTCTCTACTATAGATGATAAACATATACTTATAGCTTTCCAGTTATCATAGTATTTATTTTATTTTTTCTAAAAATTAAAACAAAATAAAGCACACAAATTATTATAACTTTACATTATGCTAAAAATGAACTGACCATAATATCACAGAAATAATACAATACATTAGTAACAAAATTAACACAAATACTATATACAATATGCCCTCATTTTATAAATTTTAAAACTCTTAACTCTTACCTTATATTCCACCTTGTTAGAGTAGACCCACTACAGACAGCATATGAACACAAGGCAATTTGGTTTAAGCCGAAACTGTAGAATCAGATCTATTATACCACAAGCAAACACAATCAGACTCTGACGAGAAAGATACTACAACAGTTATCTGATCATGGTTTACTGTTTGCAAACGTGTTAATATCAACTCAAATATTTGGTTAATTCAATCGCTATGAATCTGTGATCTAATTTACAAAAAATGGAAACTGAAAAAAAATACAATTTGTAGCATCGAATAAGTTAAATGTGAGCTTCGTTAAGCACATCTCGTTTACATGGTCCAGTTCTGAGACAGATGGTGGTCAAGAGAAGGTAATACTCATATGTAGTCATAGTATATTCAATTCTCGCAATATTTCCGTACCATAATCATCTCCCTTCAGAATTTATGCTATAATGTTTTCTTAACAATGTTAACATTTTAACAATTTATTCCCATTTTATTGCCAAATATAATTGGTTGATCGAGATCGTTTGATCACAAATCGTTCCCTGTAATTCAGTTTGGATGTCCAATAAACAATGAATAAATCCTGTTTGTGAGTTAATGATAACGCTTTGTATCGCCATTTCTTGATCTGAAACAAAATATAACTTAATTCCCTAATTGGCTATCTTTGACCTATTCCATCATAGGCTATTTTTAGACCCAATCTTCTTAAATATAGCTACTGAAAACAAAGACCTATGATAAAACATGTTTTATCATAGGTCTTTGCTGAAAAGGAACTTTTAATTAGCGAAAAGGAATATTTTAGAAGTGTTTAGTGTTGAAACCACTGTGTAAAATTCATCAGAACAACTTCAAAAAAAGACTTTCACATTGGTGTCAAAATGCATCAATTAAGGGATGCCATGAACACATACAGAAACAGTCGGAATATCTCTGGGAAAGTGCAGAGAAGTTTTAATTAATACTAAACTTAACACATACAAATTTGTCTAAAAGGGCAGCGAATAACACTGGTTACATCTTTTGCAATATTATGTGGTTATTCTTTTATATTTCAAAACCTTACATATTTTCGTAAAACAAAGTACAATATTATTACATTTTTACAGATTTCTTAAATATGTAATTCCTAGACTCAATACCGTTCAGTCATGTTAATTCGTCAATTTCAGATCTTGGTAATAATCTTTTCCGGTAATTTTGTTCTTGGACTATAATGAGTTAATTGTTTACCCCATGAATATTCATAAAATTATGACATCATCAATATTGACATATGAACACATGCATGTTTGGTTATGTAAGAAACTGGTATAAGATTTACGTTATTACATATTAACAACCAAAGCCGACCCTGATCAGACTTGTTTAAGGCTACTCTATAAACAAAGGTAAGAATAGGTATCTCCATAACGAAAAGGGTTAGCCTTCTCCTCATATACACCCTTTTTATGCCTATGCAAACAGATTATACCCAGACTAGATGGTTCCTATCTGATAAGGGTCTGCTGTTTGCTTACGAAATTGTAAACGATCTGGCTCTAAAGTTTCTACCAATATCAAAAACTGTCCATAAGTCATTATAAAAAATCAACTAATAAATATTCATGATGTCATTCCCTCTTATATGAATATTGAAAAGGGAAAGGGGTTAAAAAATGGAAATCAGATTAGATTGCATTAAACTGGAGTGAATTCTTATATTCTGAAAATGGGAGATCCTTGAAAAGCAAAAGCAGCAATAGGAAAAGAGAAAATTGCAGACCCGGTTTTATTTAGTCTGTTCATGTGTAGTAATTAAAAGTGCAACACTACTCACGCCCCTAGCACCGGCTTAAGCAATATTAAATTTTCAAAACCAATGATCCTGAAGGACCAAAAAATATAACAACACTGAGAATGAAGTACGGTGCGACTTTTACGACTGCCACACAAGCATAAGTCATGGAAAACAATACATCTTTTTGTAAAATGTTAACTAAACACAGCTAAAATAATATTAACAGAAAATGTAATAAGCCTTCTGTGGGAGCTATCTCATCAGGATCTGCACCGTTTTCACTCAGAATATCTTTTACGTATCAAATTATTATTTAAGAAAATGAATATTCAAATAGCGTGGAGTCTAAATCATAAATATTTCTGGAGTAAAGTGTTATGTAATTAGTAATAATAGCGTTTCCTAAGTCAGTCAACAGTCATGGGTATATATGCAATTAGAGGCACATGCAAAGATTTCCTCTTGACGATTTGTCGTCTACCCGTTTACATTGTTAATTATCGACAAAAATACTAGAAATAAAAGTATCTACAAAAACAAAATTGAGACAATCAGTACAGGAGCAATAAATGAAATTATACTCATCAATTTCAATATGAAATTCATCCTGCAGAATTAACCCTTTACTTTATAGACATGCCTTCTAAATACTAAATATGTTTGGCTCATAGATTTAGTAAGTAATAACCCTTTGAAAGCGGGCTTTCATTTGCACACAGTGTAGACCCAGCTCAGATGGTTCATGGAACATCCCTCTTATCAGTGTCAGCACTGTTTGTCATTCAAAATCATCTAGCAGTTTAGTCTTCCATAATGAGTGGACTCTTAACAAATTAAAAGAACTGTTTAACATGTACGGACCAGTAATAATCATGATCAGCATCAATTACAAATATACTCGATTAACATGGATGCAAGACTGTCAATTTTCAGTACTGATTAAATGCACTCTTGTGTTAATGTATTACCATGGCAACAGTACAAAATCAGATTTGCAACATATAAGCAAACAGCGCATGCTCTGAGTAGAAAGCACCCACATGTGCCATCTAATCTGGGTCTACTCCATTTGCAAATGCGTAAAAAGTGCAATTATCTAGGAAAGGGTTAATGAATCAACCAATGAACCAAATGGGCTGATTATTATATGCTACTGAAATGGAGGCATCGAAATATATATAAAGCACAAAATACTTACTTTTTAATAAATGACAACATAATCAGAACTGGTGGCCTATTAGACCTTATTATCCAAACACATATAAAATTTGTTATACCATATTGCCCCTAATAATCTTACCCACTTTAATATAATAAACTCTCTTATTTCTTGGGAGGGTGAGGGGGACTTACGATCAGTAAGACAACTATAACCTTATGTAATAACCATTAAATGAAGACATAATGGTTTTCAAACTACCTGTGGTCGCTTAATGCAGACTAATAGCAATGCAAAAATCCGGGCTGTGTGATTTCAGCATTGACTTCATTCTTCTTTGAGGAACCACCAGTGTACAAATACAATAAGGTCCTTTTTAAAAATATGTAACACAGGCTTGAGTGTTTATTAGAGAGAATACGGTATATATACATACATATATTATATAAAACTTTCACCAAGTTCAATACGACAAATAAAATATCACATGTTTATAGCAATAAAACAGTTGCGTCTTATGACCTTCAGAACGATATGGGCAAATAAGTGATAACAATTGCCAAGCCTACTTCCAGAGGAGATGCCATTTTTTATGTCTCATCTTTAGTTTTTTCTAAACTATTTCACTATTGCCCAGAACTTAAAAGTTTCTATAAACCTCTAAACAAAGGGGAGACTTTCAGGTACAAATTTCTTATTTTCCAATGAACCCCTACATACTCGTTTCATCTTCTTCAGGCATGTTTGACGTTTACCTTAGATACTTGAGACAACTCCCCAAGACACGTGTGACTTTTACCCTAGATATGTCTTCTGTAGCTACATGTGTTACATCTAGCCTAGATACGTGTGAAGTCTCCCCTAGATACTTGTGACATCTAGTCTAATAATATCTTCCAGAGCTACATGTGTGTGAACTCCCTTTGACACCAGTAATAACTTCAGCTACTTCTGACCTTTCCCCTAGATACTTACGATATTTCCCCTAGATGCATGTGACGTCTCCCCTTGATATGTGTGAAGTCTCCCCTTAATACATGTAAAATCTCCCCTAGATACATGTTACATCTAGCCTAGATGCGTGTGAAATCTCCCCTAGATACTTGTGACATCCAGCCTAGATACATTTGATATATTACTTCAAGCATAAATATGTGTTAAGTCACTCCTAGATACTTGTGACATCTAGCCAAGATAGGTGTGACGTCTCCCTAGATATGTGTGATGTCTCCCCTAGATGCATGTTACATCTAGCCTAGATACGTTTGAAGTCTCCCCTATATATGAGTGTAATATAGCAAAGATAGGTATGATATTTCCTCAAGAAACATGAGATGCATACCCTAGATATGAGTGACATCTCCTCTTTATATATGTGACGTCTAGCCTAGATAGGTGTGATGTCAACCCTAGATACATCTGAGGTTTCCCCTAAATATGTTTAACATCTTATGAAAGTAGTAGCTATAATTACTGGCTGTTTTGAGAATAGCCAAAAGGATGTTGGAAATATATAATTTACCACACAAAATGTTGGCACTGAATAGAAATGAAGCAGACAACAATTTAAATGTAAGACTATCTTCTTGGCATGTTAAAACGAGTCAGATCATTTTCTTGGTACACTAACAAGTGTAAAACATTTTGTATGTTAAATAAGTTGTTACCCAGTAATGTTCTCAGCACATTAAAGAGTGTGAGACAATGTTCTCAGCACATATGAGAAAAATATCTCAACACACTAAAGAGTGTGAGAAAAATATCTCAACACATTAAAGAGTGTGAGGCAATGTTCTCAGCACACTAAAGAGTGTGAGACAATGTTCTCAGCACACTAAAGAGTGTGAGAAAAATGTTTCAACATACATATGAGAAAATATCTCAACACACTAGAGTGTGAGACAATGTTCTCAACACACTAAAGAGTGTGAGACAATGTTCTCAGCATGTAAGAGTGTAAGAGTGTTCTCAGCACACTAAAGCATTTTAAACAATGTGTTGCTTGGCACGCTACAGAGTGTATATCAGTTTGATCAGCATGTTTGAAAATTTATATTTGATCATTCTATTCCCTCCATGAAGCTTGTGTCTAGGTTTTGTATAAGTGTCCGTATAAAGCCCATCTCCTTGCGTGTATTCTCGAAGATGATCCGTGGGTCTTGTGATTCACACCTCAGGCAGTTAGGAGCCATGACCATAGCAAGATTGTTTACATCCATTAAAGTCACGCTTGCATTTTCTGGGGCGGCAAACACCTGTGGAATAGAAAACAGTTCAATTTACATCATACTCCTGTATTTGTCATCCGAAGACCCAGAATCAGCTCTGTTTTGAGAATTTTTTGAATGTTCTACTATTACTACGACAACAGATTTTATAATTATTTCAGTATCAGTCACGCTTGCATTTTCTGGGGCAGCAAAACCTGTCAAATAGAGAACAGTTCCAACTAGAATTATCACTAAAGGTGATTGAATACTCCCATTAAGCTCCACAAATGGACATGCTGCCACAAACGGGCATGCCATGGACAAACAGCCAGACCAACTGACCAACCAACACACTCCTATATACCCCCTCTCAAACTTTGTTTGCGGGGGTATAATTACTTCATAGTCCTGTATTTGTCACCCTTGCAACAGAATTGACCCAGAATAGAATGTTTTGTAAATTTTTGAATGCTCTATTACTGCTATGACAACAGGTTTGATAATTGTTTTAGTATTTGATATTTTACAATAATTAAACTGATATTCAAAATATAGACGGATACTGGTACCGCTCATTATTACCTGTAAAAACCTAATGAGGTAAGCCAGAACAAGGCGATTGATCTCTGGCAGTTTATTGACCACAGCCACAGCAGTCTCTGCATTGGTGTAGTTATCTATACAGTCTGCATAAAATTCCGCTGGAATGAGGGGAGACTCGAGCTCTCTGTACCAGAGCTTGAGAAGGGAGGCTGGGATGTGAGGGTCTGCACATTCTGTCGGAGGCTTCCATTGATCACAGTGGATTTTCAAGGCGTTCACCTCGTCTATGTCACCCGGTACTCTGGAACAACGACAATATTCGTGACAGGGAGACAGACAACAAAACAATACAGTTTTACTTTTAACGTTGGATTATCCCTTTACCCCATAAAACATTTTGCAAACAAAGTAGAACCAAATCAGATGGATCCTATTGTAAGCATCTGATAAAGGTATGCTCCGTTTACTTCAATCTTTCTCTGTTGAATATTCTAGTAAGAAATAATGACATTATGAATATTTATTAGCTTAATTAACAGGGAATAAATGTTTGACTCAAGCAGAAACCATTCGAAACAGTGATCAGAACAGAGGGTTTAGTGGAGAGAACTGAATGAGCTATTTTTAACCCTTTCACAAATGAATATTTATGTATGAGCTGATCACTTATGTTTGTATCATAATTTTAAGGGATTTTCAATCAAGACAACAAAAAGCTCTAAGATCAGATCGGGATAATACCATAAGCAAACAGAGCAGACCCTGATCAGGTGGTTCCTACAGGAGTTTTCTGATCTGTGTCTACCCTGCTTGCAAAGTTGTAAAAAGGTGTTCATATAAATGAAAGAGAAACATAATGTTTAATTTATGACTCTTATCTGTGTTGCTGGACAGAGGTAAACAGACTTGTGTATACCTAAATATGCCTTCTGTCTGGGCTCCGTTCAGTCTAAGAACCCATTCTGAGAGAGTTGTCTGTATCCATGGCAACCGTCGTTCAGGATAATGGTCCTTTTGCATCTTCATAATGTCCTCCAGTGTACTACCAAACATTGATGGGCAGTAAATGGATTTCTGAAATATAAAAACACCCTAAAATTATAGCACTCTCTGTCAAAAGGGTTAAGCAGAACTACTTACTACTCTAGGGATTCAATGATTTTTTCAACCTTCAAATGAAGCTTACTCTGCGTTTGATGCGAATCTATTCTGTCTGTAAATGCATTAAAAGGTCACCTGTGTGAGGTAAAGGGTAAACCCTTTCACCCATAAACATGTCTTTTTTATGTCTTTGCAAACAAAATACACCCACATATAGGAGCCATCTGATCAGTGTCGGTTCTGTTTGCTTGGGAATAATATAGATTTTATTCTCCACTTTTCTGTCGTAATAGAAACAGTAATTGTTTATAATGATATTATAAATTTTCAATCAATTAATATCCATGATGTTTTTATTTATTGCTTGATTATTCATGGAGTATTAGTTTAAACATGAACAAAATTACCTTTGCTTGTTCTATCTCATCCATTGAAGGTTTGCGGACACCTCGCTTGGCCCCAGACTGCATTGTCTTCTCTAGCCGCCGATGACAATGCTCAGCAAAATGGTGGACTGGTACCTACAACGATCAAATGGTGGTTACTTATTTGAACACCCAATGGCAAAGAATTAGTGACCCAGTGCCTGTGCACATTTATATTCCGAGTTATTTTTGTATGCAAAAGCTTGTTGTCTGCAACAATTCTCAAAAATAAATTTTGGTCCATTTCTTACCTAACCCAAGATCAAAGATTCAAACAGTATGGATCCTGATGAGACGTAAGTTACTATGTGTTTTATCAGGACCATAGCTGGATGTACAGGTACTGCATACCATATGATAATGATTAGTATCTGAACATGGAGATCATCGATTTACAAACAGTTTGGATCCTGATGAGACATCTAGTAACCTAGTCTCATAAGGATACAATCTTGATATTTGTGTTTATCTTTTTTGGCCCAAAATGGAAGGAATTTCAAAAATGTAAATTGTAGCAGAACAGTTTTGGCAATGACAATTCAGAATTGTGACTTGGATTAGATGGAGAGGGAATATGTTCATTTACACTGTCTGTCTTTTAGGGTAATAATGGAATAAGTGTGAGATTGGGTGTCCCTAAACCGGTTTAAAACCAAAGTGACTATTGTCACTGATCGTTTCAAGGTGGTATTTCCATCTTCTCCCTACTGTTTGTTTTGTCTTTGTGCGTCTCTTTGTGTTTTGACAGATATGTACATTTGCTCTTGTTTTCATGTTGTGGTGCTGTTCGGGTGGCTGTGTACCCTTTGTTTGTGGTGTTTCCTAAATGATCCGTACTTGTACTTTTACACATCTAATCTATAAAAGTAGAATAACATACAGTACACAGGCCCAAAATAAATAAATACAAACAAAAACAAAACATATCTTACGCCAATAGTATTCAAGAATTTCTTCCCCATGATGCATGTTGAAACTTGTACGTTTTATTCCATAGATATGCTTTTGCAAACAGAGTAGAGCCAGATCAGATTATTGTTGTAGGAGCCAACTGACCTTTGTCTGCTCTGTTTGACAGACGTATTATTATAACAGAATAATACAGATCTGATTCAACAGTTTCTTCCATGGCCAAAACTTCATATGTTCATGTCATTATAAAAATCTAGCTAATTACCATTCAAGGTGCTATTATTTCATGGATTAAAGGGTAAATATCAGAGAATAATATGATAAGTTGTAATGTATGCAGCATCCACTCATAACAGGCCTGATTTACGCCAATGCATCATGCAGAGCATTCCGAACTCTTTCGATGCCAAATTCCAAATTGTAATTTGTTAAATTATTTAGGAAAAATAAAGATTTCAGATAAATGAAATGATGAACTTGAGGCTGAGATAAACAATGAAGTCCCTGATATTGTGTTTTTTTGTTGTGGTGCATGTTGGCGACATTGGTGATGAAAGAGTTAAACCTTTACCACACAAAAAACATACCCAGATCAGATAATTCATGTAAGACTCAATTAAACATGGACTGCTCTGTTCGCTTATGACATTATATATATATATCCATTTCTACAGTTCTTCCATGGTCATAACAACTCTTGTTCAAATGCTGTTAAAATTAAAGGAGTTTAACTTTTTTATATATAATAACATAATTCTGCAATCAACTGGTGAAAAGCTATGAAACTGCAATTATTGGATGAAGAGTAATAAATCTGTAATCAGAGGCTGAAGAGAAAACAAATCTGTAATTATTGGATGAAGAGTTAAAAATCTTTATCCATTGGGTGAAGAGACAAATCTGTAACCACTGGGTGAGGAGACAAATCTGTAACCACTGGGTGAAGAGACATGAATATGTTATCATTGGGTCAAATACCGCGTATCTTCTAACACTAGATCAAAAGCCATAAATCTGCAATGGGTCTAAAGCTATAAATCTGCATTCAGTGTATCTAAAGCTATCAATCTGCAATTACAGGGTCCAAGCTCATTACTAAGGGTTAGTTCCTAAATGTAAGCACACTTTCATGTTAGTTATTCAGATAGTGTTTTTATATGCAGACATTTCTAAAAGTAGCAAAAAGTAGTTTATGCTATTGAGATCTAACTAAAACTAGCATACAGTTCACTCTAAATATTATTGCATTATTGAAACCTGAAAGAGATATTCTACAGACAGTGCAATAGACATCATTCCCAAATTTGTAGCTGCACATGTACATGTATATGAACATAAATTCAATGGAACCTTGACAAAAAACCAGGTGAGAAATAATGACTGTATTAATATAAATAGTCCAATGGAACCATGACAAATAACCAGGTGAAAAATAAATGTGTATGAGTATTATAAATAGTTCAATGGAACATTGACAAATATCCATGTAAGAAGTGCCACCAGTAGGTGGAGGCACCGCTAGTTATAGCTGTGGGACAAATAGCTCTGGGTGGCAGACAACTGATTCTGGGTAGCAGACAACTAGATCTTGGTCAGGGACATGTTATGGGTTAGAGCAACTGGTTCTGTCAGGGGGACAACTGATTCTAGGTGAGAGAAAACTTCCTATGGGCTTGGCCGACTGGCTCTGGATGACAGACAACTGACTCTGGATGGCAGGCAACTGGTGGGGAGAAAGTTGCTATATATTATGGACAACAGGCTATTAGTGGCGAATGGATATAGGTTGGGGACAGCCCTTACTCCAAGTGGTAGACGAATGGTTCTAAGTGAGGGGGGGGCACTGACTATAGGTGGGAGGAAAATTGACTATAAATGACACACGACAGGCTATAAATGTGGGAAAATGTGCAACAGATGCAGATGACTTATATTAATAACAATCAACTAGCTATAGGTGGCAGATGATTGGTTATGTGACGGCAGTCAACTAGGTATAGGTGATAGGTGACGAGTTATGTGATAGCAGTCAACTAGCTATAGGTGCAGATGACTGGATATGTGATGGCAGTCAACTGGCTTAAGGAGACAAGTGACTAGTTATTGCAATGGCAGTCAACTGGCTGTCAACTATCAAAATGTTCACTGAAATGCACAAACATCAAGGCAGTAGATTAGTGTGAGATTACCAGTAACCAGTGAGTTAGATAAGGAAAGTTTTCAAACCTTTATTCCATGAATATTCATATAAGAAATAATCATATCAATTAGACTTTGTCTTACATATTGTTTTAGGGCATGAATGATACTATAAAATCTGTATTAACATAATTCCGTAGGCAAATTAAAAATAATCAAACAGCTGTTCTGGGTCTACCATATTTGCATAGGAGTTAAAATGCATGGAAATTTATATTTATGGAGTAAAGGTTTAAGGTACAATAATTTGTCATATTTCTCCACCAAGTCATATCTAAGAGAGGCAATTTTAATCGGTAGCAATAAGATAAGATTTGATGGAGAAAATAAGAAATATTTGTAGATCAGTATTCCTCTTTTCTGCCACACTGGAGGTGAAGGGCAACATGGGTTAGTGAAGTATGGTGAGATGAGCAGTAGCTCTCAGTACACTACAGGACAATCCACAGTTACATTTACAAACTCTACTATACCAAAACACAACCTTCAGACCTTTTCACCTTCTACACCATGAATATTCATGTAAGAAATAATGACATCGTGAATGTTAATTAGAATAAATTTATAATGACATATGAATGCAGGAATCTTTTACCGCGGTAGAAACTGTAAAAATCACATCTATATCATTCCGTTAAGCAAACGGACCAGACCCTGATCAGATGGCTCCTATAGGAGTTGCCCTACTTTTGCTTATAAAATATTATAGATCCGATTCTTAAGTTTCTGTACAAACATACTTGTATATAGTGTCATTATAAAAGTTCAGTTAATCAATGATATTTTTATTTCGTGAATAAGGGTTGATATTTCAATGTGTTTTTGTACAACATTATGCTAACTGTACTGAAAACTACATAACGTTTGATGAGTAAAGTACAATGTAATCAGAACAAGATCAAGACCAGGTCCTGAGATCATAAAAACATTTCGCTTGTGTTCGAGTTCATTCTCAAGCATGTGACCAATCAAATGGCAGATCTGGGTCCATGCTTATAAAGCTTTTTAGTTGAGTCTGAGTTCGTTCTCATGCTTTTGATTGGTCAGATTTGAGTTCTTAAGCTTTTGATTGGTCAGATTTGAGCGACATTGTTGAAAGATACGAAGTACCAAATTTGTGTAGTGAATACATTAACTTCTTTTGTTGATTAGAGTACAGAAAAATCCCTCTAGACCAGAAGTTCAATTTATTATAAATATCAGTCTTGGAGACAGGTGGCAGCTTAATACAGAGTGAAAGTCATGACTTTCACAAGCATTAAACAGCTACCTGCCTAAAAGTATTTAAATTCTTCTATGTGGAAAAGTAGTAAAGTCAAGCAGGCAAAGCCACATGCAAGACGCAACCACCACCAAAACACCGATAGACAGCATGACACACACACACACACACAACCACACACCCAAACGCGCACACACACACACACGAAATGAACACAGAAAACACCAAAAGAGACACAAGAACCAGGGACAAACGTTCCACACAATGAACAAACCACAAGCACAAAGACGCAAGGCAAACAAAAGGAAGGATGACAAAGAGAGTACCGCCTTGGTACGGTCAGCAGCAAAAACACCACTGGGGGTTTAAACCGGTCCATTCTATACTAGAATTGCGGTTAATCTAATAATATGATGTTACTATCTCTTAAATGAATTTTCATGAAGAGATTATTGATGAGGACGACAGACGGTGGAGACAGAACGATCCTACTAGCCTACATTGGCACTTTTGGCCATTGATGTGGGCTAATGAACTGTTGCATTTGACTTTGCAGGTACATTGATAACAATGTGACTACACAGTGGAACAGAATACTGTCAGTGTGTACTGATCTAGTGAGATGGAGACAGTATAATCACCTCTATGCACACCAGAATACTGTCAGTGTGTACTTCATTTCGAAGAGATATAAAAGTGAACGTTCAGAATTGTAGCAGAAGCGTGCAAAGAGCTAACCCTTTATCTGATTGAAACACATACCTGATTGAAATACCTTCGTAAACAGAATAGGCCCAGATATTGTGGGACCCAGGGTGTCTGCTCTGAGAATAGACCCAAATCCTGTAGGAAACGGAATCTGCACTGAGAATAGACCTAGATCTTGTAGGATCCAGAGGAACAAAAATGCTCTGAGAATAGACCCATATCCTGTAGGACCTAGAGAGTCTGCTCTGGGAATAGACCCATACCTGTAGGATCCAGAGAGTCTGGTCTGAGAATAGACCCGGATCCTGTAGGTTTGCTCTGAGAATAGATCCAGATCCTGTAGGATCCAGAGAGTCTGGTCTGAAAATAGACCCAGATCCTGTAGAGTCTGCTCTGAGAATAGACCCAGATCTTGTAGGATCAAGAGGGTCTGCTCTGAAAATAGACCGAGATCCTGTAGGGTCTGCTCTGAGAATAGATCCAGATATTGTACGATTCAGAGGGTCTGCTCTAATTATGTTTAGAATTTTACAGATCTGATTCATTTTCTGCTGTGCCATGGCCAAAATATCACCTTTTTATGCTAATCAAAAATCAGTTAATTAATATTCATGGTGTTGAATATTCAACAGGTAAAGGGTTAAGGTCACTACAAGAAGTTGCCCACACTCCAATAGGGCGAATCGCCGTGACGTCACGCGTACCTGTTATCTTAGCCGAGAAAAGCTTGGTGGGCAAAAAGACTGACAGCTGATATGTAAACAATAACAGAAACATTGACAGCACTTTGAAAACTTCTGTTAAAATTAATAAAAAACGATTATGGTGCAATCGTTGATGATAATTACATCGATAGTACGTCTAAAAACTTAGTCATGAACCGAAAATTGATTCTGGAAGATGAATTTACACGATACAAACATCTTTATTTGGAGTCGGTTGTAAAACAAATAACACGACAGATCTACAATAAACTATTTGCCGGCTATGTAACAAAAATAACAACAGTTTAACATGACAACCCGTGGAATTGAAAGATATAAGCTTTTCAAAGCATGGGTAATGCACAGTACAAAATTATAATCAGAAAAAAGTTAAATATTGGTAAAATACACAAACCATTTCACTGCTCAGTATTCATGTAAGAAATAATGATATCATGACTATTTATAAGGTAATGTTTCTAATGACATTTGTAGACAGGATTGTTTTGTAGGTAGAAACTGTAGAGTCGGACCTATTACAGTTTCATAAATAAACAGAGCAGCCCCAGTGTGATCTGTGTCTACGCTGTTTGCAAATACACGAACACACGTTTATACTAGAGAAAGGGTTACATCTTTGAATGCTTAAATGACCCGTCACTGTTTAACTGTAGATCCCATTCATTATATTATAAGACTTAAATTTGCTACATGTATATGATTTTGAATAATAAACAGTGAAGACCCTGGTCAGAGGGTTGCTTGTTTAGCTACATATATTGTCTGGGTCTACATTTTGCAAATGTCAGTACTTTTACTCACCCCATTCAAAGATTCTAACAATACACACTATTTGTTTTGAATACTAAAAATGAATTGTGTTAGACAGTTGGAGACTATATTATTACATTACTTACTCAGCCGAAATACTGCTAATTTACTTACTAGACCTAGGAAAACAGTAACGATCAAAGGTGCCAGATGGTCAGTAAATCCCCTAATTTCTCAGCTGGGGACAAGGGTCAGCAATCACGGAACTGCCATCTATCACACACTGTCTTATCAACAAAGTTATGAACTATTACGTAACAGGAATGCTTCTATTGTGACAACTACCAAACTATGTGCCAATTGTCTTAAGTTATGATTTGTTAAACAGCTTACCGAAGATAACTATGTTTTGACTAATTAGATCTATGGCTAAGCATAATTAAATCCAAACTATTTAGATACATGTATATTGAAAAAGGTAGTTTATTGTGAAATATGGTTCTAATGTTAATATAGAATGATATGATCTAGATCTATTCTAAAATACTTTTTCTAGATCTACGGTACTGTACAGTAGCCAGAAAGGCATTTTACAACACACGAATGAACGACATGAGACCGTATAACTTAATATCTAGATCTTATTGAAATAAAACGAGAATTAAAATTTTAAATACTGTTGATCTAAATTATTCGACATATCAGGCATGTCCAACAAATATATAAGAATGTCTCCAATTTCAAAGAAATGCCAGATCAAGGGATCGGGGTTTTTTTGTGTGTGTTTTTTTTTCTCAAAGTTCAGCTGGTTGTTTATAGGGGCCGATTTATTCAAGCTTCTTGTTGTATCTATCCTTAGAAACTAATACATAATTGTCATTATAGTCAGAGGATACAGTAAATGTACAGAAATCAACAATTCAAAACCATCACAGTCGTTAAATGATGTGTAGGCTAACTGTTGCCTAGCCTTTACATAGGCCGTTATTGGTGTTTTTGCCCACCAGTTAACTGCGCATGCGCGAAATCGACGGGTTTGTTTACCAACAGAGATTCGCCCTATAACCAATAAATATAACAAACACAAACTATTCAGGGTGAGAAACAGAACTAGCCAACCAGGGGCAAGCTACTGTTAGTACATGAAACCATGCCAAGATTGATTTATCTCCCTTACATGGTTGTAATGTTCGTCATCTATGATATCTGTGTAACGGATTCCGTGCATGTTGCACCATCGAGCCAAGCTAAACTGTCAAACAAAAGGCATTCATAAATAGAAACATGAAAACAAATCTGCTAGAAAATAATCTCAGTTTATGATATGAAATGAAACATTGAATGAGTGCTTCTACTAATGGATGAATAGAAATGCATAAACCATGTTACAGCTATATAGAAACATGTTCAGTGCCGATCTAACAAACAACACATAACATGTGTAAATTAAAAATTAATGTTTTCAAGACTTAACTCCTTTATTTCTCCACCACACCTTACGTTGTGACCACACTTTAGAATCATCTCTTTTTTGTGTAGGTATGAACTGTAGAGTCAGATCTATTACACTTCCATAAGCTAACAGAACAGACCCTGATCAGAGATCTCCTATAGGAGCCATCTGATTAGGGTCTACTCTATTTGAATGGGTGTGCAAAAGTGTTTATATGAGAGAAAGGGTCAACCTTTACTCCATATAAATAAGCCTTTCTAAACATATGTCTGATCAGGGTCTGCTCAATTTGCTTAAGCTATACTATAGATAAGATTCTACAGTTTCTGTAAAGGCTTAAAATATTGTGCCCATTTGCTATTATAACAAATTAATCTAATTAATATTCATCACATCATTATTTCTGACATAAATGTTCATGGAGGAAAGAATTAACTAATCATATACTGATATATTTAACAAGTGAATACACGGCTATGCTAAACTGTAAAGAATCAGATAAAGATCTTTTGTAAGCAAACAGCAGAACCTGATCATACAGCTCCTACAGGAGCTGTCAGATCTAGGTCTACTCTGTTTGCATGTTTACAAAGGTGTTTAATGGAGTATCTATGAAGTAGAGGGTTCGACAGGGTTAGTTTTGTACCTGTACAATCTATGCTGGTAAGCACCAGTTATTGTTCCACCGTAACACTTTACTCCATCTAGAGATCTTTCTATGAATGTACAAACAGAGTAGAACCCGATCAGACACTTCTTTTAAGGAGCTTTCTGATCACGGTTTGCTCTGTTTGCCTATGAAATAATATAGATATAATTTTACAGTTTCCCACTATAGTCAAACCTTTCCATGACCATGTGATATTATAAAAAAATCAAATTAATATTCGTGTCATTATTTCTTATACATGTATGAATAGTCATGCAGTACGGGGATAAATATACTTTTACATCTCTTAAATGACAAATAAGTGTCCAATAAGTTGGATCAAAACATTACCCTTAACACTCCATAAATATTATATTCATGTCAGAATAATGATATTATAACTATTAATTAACTGAAGTTTTGTAAAGGCACTCTATGAATAAGAAAACATTTCATCCAGACAACTGTATTAGATCTGTATTCAGATAGATCTGTATTATTTCATAAGCCAACAGAACAGACCACGATCAGACGGCGCTAATATGGCTTAAAGATATAAGCAACAGGCTTCCTGTTGCAGTACTTACTTTTTTCTAGGCCATATTTGGGGTCGATTTGCCCAGATATATAGCCCTCCTGGTTGGAATAGAAATTGTGCGTGAGAGGGAAGAAATTCAGGAGAATAGCCATAAGCTCCAACCCTCTCTGTAAACTGTCACTGAAAACAGAAAATGCATCAAAATAGTGCCAGCTGATATAACAAGAGCTGTCCGCAGACAGCGCGCTCCACTGTCTTTAATGCTGGATAGTATAATGGAAGTCTAAGTCAGAAAGGGGAGATAGCAGCAGCAAAATTAATTTTAGGGTAACCTGCCCTTCTGAAATGGGTCCTCCTTGTAATTGTTAACATGTATACCAAAGTTGAACCAAATATCTCTGACAGTTTCTGAGACATGGACCTGAACATAAAACTTAACCAACAATAAAAATTCTAAGTCGAAAAAGGGGCATAACTATGGCAAAATTAATTTTAGGGTTACCTGCCCTTGTGAAATGGGTCCCCCTTGTAATAGTTAACATGTATACCAAAGTTGAACCAAATATCTCTGACAGTTTCTGAGACATGGACCTGAACATAAAACTTAACCAACAATGAAAATTCTAAGTCGAAAAAGGGGCATAACTATGGCAAAATTAATTTTAGGGTTACCTGCCCTTGTGAAATGGGTCCCCCTTGTAATAGTTAACATGTATACCAAAGTTGAACCAAATATCTCTGACAGTTTCTGAGACATGGACCTGAACATAAAACTTAACCAACAATGAAAATTCTAAGTCAAAAAAGGGGCATATAACTAGTAAGTCAAAACAAGAGCACCGCAAGACGGGGCAATATACGCCCGAAGGCTGTTCTATAAAATTATGTTGAAAAATAAAGGAGGAGTTAGTTGCACAAGAAATTGCTACCTGAAACTATCAAAGGGCAATAACTCCAGAATGAACAAGTTTGAAATAAGTGAATAAATATCCAAGATATGAGCATGGTAAGAACAGTGTACATAGCAATCATTTTCAGACTTTCAGACTTTTTTGAACTTTGGAAAAAAAGTCGAGAAAGTTTAAACCGAACGTGACATAAGTGCGTTTAACCTTTCACCTTCAAATATGACTGACCTTAAAGGTAATGATGTAGGTCTAGTTAGCTACAGCCAGGACACAAAATTTGCTAACGCTCTATTTGTGACCTTGACCTTGAAAGTTCACAATTGGGTTTTGTATGCAACACACCTTCAAGTGATACTGAAGCCCTATTTGTGACCTTGACCTTGAAAGTTCACAATTGGGTTTTGTACGCGACACACCTTCAAGTGATACTGAACATATGTGTGAAAGAATTTTGAAAATCGGAGAAAAAATGAGTAAGTTATAGCCAGGACACGAATTTGCTAACGGACGGACAGAATTGCTAACGCCCTATTTGTGACCTTGACCTTGAAAGTTCACCATTGGGTTTTGTACGCGACACACCTTCAAGTGATACTGAACATATGTGTGAAAGAATTTTGAAAATTGGTGAAAAGATGAGTAAGTTTTACCAAGGACACGAAAATTGCTAACGCCCTATTTGTGACCTTGACCTTGAAAGTTCACAATTGGGTTTTGTACGCGACACACCTTCAAGTGATACTGAACATTTGTGTGAAAGAATTTTGAAAATCGGAGAAAAAATGAGTAAGTTATAGCCAGGACACGAATTTGCTAACGGACGGACGGACAGAATTGCTAACGCCCTATTTGTGACCTTGACCTTGAAAGTTCACCATTGGGTTTTGTACGCGACACACCTTCAAGTGATACTGAACATACGTGTGAAAGAATTTTGAAAATTGGTGAAAAGATGAGTAAGTTTTAGCAAGGACACGAAAATTGCTAACGCCCTATTTGTGACCTTGACCTTGAAAGTTCACAATTGGGTTTTGTACGCGACACACCTTCAAGTGATACTGAACATTTGTGTGAAAGAATTTTGAAAATCGGAGAAAAAATGAGTAAGTTATAGCCAGGACACGAATTTGCTAACGGACGGACAGACAGACGGACGGACAGACAGACAGACAGACGGACACCCAGCCAGACGGCCAGACGATGGAGACCATAACATAATACGACCCTTCGGGCGTATAAAAAGGGGCATAACTATAGCAAAATTAATTTTAGGGTTACCTGCTCTTGTGAAATGGGTTCCCCTTGTGATAGTAAACATACATACCAAATATGAACCAATTATCTTCGAAGGTTTCTGAGAAAAGGACCTGAACAAAAAGGTTAACGAACGCCGACGACGACGCCGACGACGACGCCGACGAGAGGGTCATGACAATAGCTCCACTTTTTGAAAAAGTGGAGCTAAAAAGACCTATTCATATTTTACCCATTACTAGATAGCTTTGCTTTTTAAGCGTTTGCAGACAGAGTAGACCGAGATCAGATGGCATGGGCAAGCCAATTAAGGTATGAACTGTTCGCTTAAACTTCCTAAGTTCGTAAATATCAGGAAATAAAGTAAGCAAGCATCAAAAACGGTAATGCCGAAACCTTCTACAGGAGACAAAAATGTTCAGGCACAAACAATAGTTTCCTATTAAGATTATATATCCACATATGTCAATTTTCTAAGTCCTTTGTCAAAAGACAAAAAAGTTCTGGCACAGACAATAGTTTCTGTTCAACTCTTTTCCTGTTCTAGATTTATTCCAAATTCCAATTCCTACTCAATATTCAAGGACAAAGTTGTTAAATGGAATATGGAAGTTGGAATATTGTAGTCATTTTAGAAATTTAAGAAACAGGTCTATCACATTACATTTCATTAGCAAATAGAGCAGACCAAGATCAGACAGCTCCTATTGAAGCCATCTGATCTGGGTCTACTCTGTTGATAAATGTGTGAAAAGGCATATAAGGGAAAGGATTAAGTTATATAAAAGTTGACCTCTTAGCCACAGGTCAAGGACACATTACGGTTTCCATGGTTCCTGACACTTCCACTCATGATAATACAACCAAAAATATCTAAGCCCTTGGTCAAAAGACAAAGAAGTTATGGCACATGTAATAGTTATCTATTTAAGATAAACAAGTTTGACACCAATGTCACAGGTTAAGGTCAAGTAAAGGTCATCATGGATTGATAACAAAAAAAAGTTCAAGACCAAAGGTCATACGCTGGTCAGCATGGTACACGACCATTTGTCTCTTAATGATACATTCACATGCCAAATATATCAGCCCTAGGTCAAAAGACAAACAAATTCCGACCTGAACATGTTTTGTATGAGATGAACAAGAATAAGAATTCACACTAAAACAATGTTTCCCTTCTGGAAAAGGGAGACATAATTACAACAGAGCTGACTATATAGTTCCTACGCCATGATGGCGCATAATTTATACAACTTTTGTAGAGGACCTGAACACTATGCTATGTGCCAAATACGAAAGCTGAGAATTCCATTTTCAGGAGAAGATTTCAATATATGCTCAATAGAATACTAGAGGTTTTTGTCACAAAAACGAAAGTCATCTCCTACCCCTCGTACCCACACATACACACTGCGACATATTGTCAATTTCTGTACATGAGAACTTTACTGGACAAGATGTGAGACAGACAGATACAAACAACTCTGACCAAAACAAAATGTAAAGGGAAATAACTAAAAATGTTCCTACCATAGTAATGGACTTGATTAATAATACTTCCCTTCATTATGCGCTTTCCACACCACATCAAGAAAACAATGATAACAGCTTATAAACTCCAAAATATTGATACCCTGGTTATGGCCCTTGTGCATGATACTTCCTTTCATCATAAATGAAACGTCATTCCAATAGCATCAGTAGAACAGGAGTTATTGATCGGACAAAAAATGTAACAAAGGGCAATAACTCCAAAAGTAACAAAGCCAGAGTTATGGCCCTTGTTCAAGACACTTTTTCTCATCATGCAGCCATGCAGGTATGAGCCATAAGGACTTGTCGTCCAGACAAGAAATTGTGAAACAACTATACAAGAGGCAATAATTCTCAATTTATTGAAGCTAGAGTTAAGGACATTGTGGATGACACTTCCACTTATCATGCTCTTTCCGTGTAGGAAGTTTCAATCCAATGGCATGAGCCATATAGAAGTTATCATCCGGACAAAAAAAGTATGAAAAGTTTTACAGGGGACAATAACTCCAATTACATGTATTAGTGAAGCCAGCTTTGTGGACCTTGTGCAATGACACTTTCTCTCATCATGATCTTTCCATTTATGAAGTTCAATCCAATGGTATGAGCCACATCAGAGTTATCATCCGGGCAAAAAGAGTGAAAAAACTTACAAGTGGCAATAACTCCAATATTAGTGAAACAGAGTTATGGACCTTGTTTTATGATTTGGTTAACCAAATAATGATACATGTAACCAACCACTAAACCAAATCATAAAACAGACCTTAGGCATGACACTTCCTGTCATCATGATCTTTCCATACATATATGAAGTTTATATCCAATGGCATGAGCCATATAGGAGTTATCATCCGGACATAAAATTATGAAAAATGTTTTATAAGGGGCAATAACTGTTGTGCATGACACTTCCTCTCATTATGCTCTTTACACATATATGAAGTTTCAATCAACTGGCATCAGAAATATTTAAATTATCGTCCGGACAAGAAACCGTGACGGATGGACAGATGGACAGACAGACAGACAACTCTCAGGAAAACCATGTATATTTGCTACATATACATATGGGGGATACATAACAAGACACCCCTGGGCCGGGGCCAATTTTGACCCAAGGGACACAATCTATATAACTTTTATGGTACAGCCCCAGTTCCCTGACTTATACAGGTCTGTAACACAGTGTAGACCCAGGGTCCCTGACTTAAACAGGTATGTAACACAGTGTAGACCCAGGGTCCCTGACTTATACAGGTCTGTAACACAGTGTAAACCCAGGATCACTGACTTATGCAGGTCTGTAACACAGTGAATACCCAGGGTCCCTGACTTATACAGGTCTGTAACACAGTGTAGACCCTGATTTATACATGTCTGTAACACAGTGTAGACAAGGTCCCTGATTAATACAGGTCTGTAACACAGTGTAGACCCTGGGTCCCTGACTTATACAGGTCTCTAACACAGCGTAGATCCTGCTTTATACCTGTAACACAGTGTAGACCCTGCTTTATACCTGTAACACAGTGAAGTCTACTGTGTAGACCCTGAGTCTCTGACTTACATTGTATACCTGTAACACAATGTAGACCATGCCATACCTGTAACACAATGTAGACCCTGATCAGTACCTGTAACACAATGTAGACCCTGATCAGTACCTGTAAATCAATGTAGACCCTGATCAGTACCTGTGACACAATGTACATCCTGACATACCTGAAAGACAAGGTAGACCCTTGATCAAACCATTCTTGAAATGGTTATGAATGGTAACAGTTGAAGTAATAGTTGCATGTACATATGAATGTTCTAGTTGCTCTCAAAGTAAATATGTTTTATTAGATCTATTATTTTTATCTATTTATTTATTATTATTATTATATATTTTTAATTTTTTAATTTTTATTTTTTATATTTCTAGTTTTAGTTTTTGTTTTAATTATTTGACAAAAATATAAGATGATCGACTCTGGAACTCGAAGAATTAACAGGCAAACCCAATGAGTATTTTCTGAGATGAGTGTTTTAGCCGCCATGTTTACTACAACATGTCAAATCAAACTTAACTGTTTTAATATCATAGCAATCGTAATTAAGATCATGTGTATAATCAAAATCATGATTTAGGAAATAAAACACACCCCTGATCAAGACATGATTATCAAGGTAGATCCTGATAACCAGTATAGATCCTCATAACAAATTACATTAACAATGTACTCTTAGCAAAACCTGACAAACAGGATAGACTCTGATAAGTACTGTCAAACCGTGTAGACACTGATTAGTACTGTCAAACCATGTACACCCTGATAAGTAATATCAAACCACATATTCTTTACCTAGAATAAGAACTAACAAACTGTGTAGAACCTAATTAGTACTTCAAACAATGTATATCCTAATAAGAACTGTCAAACACTATAGAACCTATTTAGTACTGTCTAACAGCTAGTGTAACACTGTGTAGACCTTAATTAGAACTGTCTAACAGTATAGACCCTAATCAGTACTGTCTAACAGTTTTGACCCTAATTAGTACTGTCAAACACTGTAGACCATATTTAGTACAATCAGTGTATACCCTAATTAGTACTTCAAACTATGTAGATCCTAATATGAACTGTCAAGCACTGTATACTCTATTTAGTACTGTCTAACAGCTAGTGTAGACCCTCATTAGAACTGTTTAACGGTGTAGACCCTAATTAGAACTGTAAAACACTGTAGACCCTATTTACTATTTAGACTCAGTAGTCCAACAGTGTAGACCTTAACTAGTACTGTCAAACAGTATAGATACTAATTAGTACTGTCAAACACTGTAGACCCTATTTAGTACTGTCTTACAGTGTATACACTAATTACAGAGCTCCAGATAAGATGCGTAAATGAAAATATTTTCAAGTATAACTTCTTTATATCTCCATCAAACCCTTCGAGACGATTCTAAAGAGTGGTCACAACATAGGGTTTGGTGGAGAAATGACGATTTTAGAATTTGAGTACGCATCGTTATCTGTAGCTCTGTAATTAGTACTGTCTAACAATGTAGACCCAATTTAGTACTGTCTAACAGTGTATACCCTAATTAATGCTGTCAAACACTGTAGACCATATTTAGTACTAACACTGTTTACCATAATTAGTACTTCAAACAATGTAGATCCTAATATGAACTGTCAAGCACTGTATACTCTATTTAGTACTGTCTAACAGTTAGTGTAGATCCGAATTAGAACTGTTTAACAGTGTAGACCCTAATTAGAACTGTCAAACACTGTAGACCCTATTTAGACTCAGTAGTCTAACAGTGTAGACCCTAACTAGTACTGTCAAACAATGTAGACCCTAATTAGTACTGTCAAACACTGTAGACCCTATTTAGTACTGTCTAACAGTGTATACACTAATTAGTACTGTCTAACAATGTAGACCCAATTTAGTACTGTCTTACAGTATAGACCCTAATTAATACTGTCAAACAGTGTAGACTCTAATTAATACTGACACATACTGTTAAAATGTATGACCACTGATTAGTAATAGTACTGTTATGAAATGTCGAACCCGATTAGTACTGTTAAACGGTGTAGTTCCTGATCAAACCATGATACACAGTGCAGTTTTTTGTTGCTGGTTTTGTTTGCTCAAATTGCTGTATTCTTTTTTTTTCTTTATTCTTAATCTTGACTTAGAAAAATGACCACAATTTTTCATCAAATACTAATTTTTAATCTGTGAAAACCATAGCAGGAATGTATTTTTATTGTGATTAATTATATAAGCTACATGTATATAAAAGACTTGATAAATAATGTAGATCTCGTACAGCCTATTCACCAGGATGAGATTATTCTAATTTTAGTTTATAACACAAAAATTGAATCTTACAGAGGCATCAAAAGCCTCAATATAATATAAAGCTTTAGCTTAACATGTCATAAAGTACATACTAACACAATAATGCAACAACACACATAAATATATACAATTTACCGTACACTGATAAATAAATGCATTTACATGTAAAAAATGATCCAAACAGTTAAGATACTGAAAGAAGTTACATGATTTCTGATTTGGATCCAAACTGTTTGTAACTTTGCCCAAAGTACAAAAATGAGTCATGCAGGAAACACCACATACAAAACAAAAAGTTGTGATTACTTTGCTAAATGACTATGCCATCTTTTAAGAGAGAAAGTGTTGACTTACCTCCATGTCTATTCTCTATTCCAGTTTGTACACTTTAATGTTATTATTGTATTCAGGTTTGATTTTGTAATTACTAACAAACAGTTTTCCAGTGTTGTATGTTATGGCCTTTGGTCTAAGGATCCCATCCTTGTGTTCTATAAGAACATTTTCCAGCTGCCCACTGGGCGACAACTGGATAACACAACAATTATAATTACTACATATGTAAAGATGTCCATGTTGGTCCACGGTTATTCCCCGTGGCTCCTGTAACATGTCATTGGTATACGTCGCTATCACACCACCGTCACTATTCAAACACACAATTTTGTTGCTATCACGATCAGTCACATAGATGACATTTTTATCTTCATTCAATGCTATTCTTTCCGGCCATTTAAATAATTTGTTTCCTGTGTTGTCTGAGTCAATTTGTTGTAACAAGTTACCAGCCACATCACAGATATGAACTGATTCAACAGGATACCAACAGGCCAGGTAGAACTTTCCTTCATTATATGTGATGCCAGTATAATTACCTGTTACAGTTATAGTGTGACGCGCTGATAAAGTTGGTGACACAGACAGGAACTGGATACGCTTGTCATCATACAGCGTTACTGCTAGCTGGTCATCACCAACCGCTGTAATGTCATTAGGCCGTGATTTTAATATGACTTTCTCAGATATGTTTTTATCTGTCATGTCTATAATCGTAACACATATGTTGTTGATATCAGTCACTGCCAGTCTTCCATCTTTCATGACAACAACTCCATGAATTTCACAGTTTGAAGTATCTCTTAACGTCTTAACGTTGATTTCTTCGACATGTTTCACTCTGACATATTTCACTTTGACATTTTCCGTTCTACTTTGACTTGTTGACATTGTCGCCATGTTTTCTAGAACATGTTGTTTTGTAGCGGATGTCTTTTTGTGATCTATTCTACACTCACCACATTTGTTTCCTTTACATTCTGCACAATATAAAATGGCCTCCACCTCTTCTTCTTCTTTAAGTTTACAGCACTCTTTCAGCATTCTTCGCAAACTTTCAGCTAATTCAGCCATTTTAATAAACAAACGGAGTGTCTATTTCCACGTATTTTTTCTAACCGGTGAAAGGGTAAAAATCACATGCATCGTGAGAATTACACAATACGACCAGAAATTCCGAAAAGATCCTAATAGTACATTGACTACATTTAATTGGACGAATAAACTATCCATATAAGTAAATTATAAATCTTAATACTGTTTTATGAAGGCCAAATGTAAGCATATTCCAAAATGTTAAAAATTCTTGCCTTATATGCAAAAATATTTAGCCTGCATAGTCATGCACAGTCCATGTACATGGTATCAGGTTGATAAAAGTAAAGAAAAAATAATCCCGTGAACATTGTGCATGGTATAGATATATAATGCATTAATATAAATAAAAAGAATTACCCACCTTATATATGAACAGTACATAAGTAAAATTCCATATAACAAATAGTAACTATGACAAATTCACTCAAATCCAAAATACACTATTTCACAAAATATCCCTCATGTAGTATTACCGAGCTCTTCCCACAAACTTCCGTGAAATAATAAAAAATGACCACAAAATTTTAACTTGATTGAAAACTCAGTATACAAGCCGAGTTTCTGTCAGCTTTGATACACACATTTCACAGTCGGTAATTACGAGTTGTTTGCAATGCAAACACCAAACAACACGCGCTAGTTCAGCTTTGGTAAGCCGACAAACGCATTAATTGGTGTTACTCATTCACACCTGTAAACGTCTAACAGCAAGCCAACCTACTGTGGAGCAAAATTTGACCAAGCTGAAGGAAACATGATTTACCTATATAAACTTCAGAGAAATCTAATTTCATCGAATAATCTGTTTCTCACGAGGCAAAGAATATTCTCTTGATACAATGGCTGTACTGTACGTCGGAGACTCGATCTTCAAGTACCTGGAGGTTGGAAACGGGTGCGTCCGTTCTCTAAGCGAAATTGTAACTTGAACAGCTGTATATCGACTATGCCATATCTATTTGCATTAAAGCTGAAGCTAAAACACACACATTCTGGTCTAACGGAAAATAGGTGGTACTAAGCAAAGGGACAAAACCCGCCGACAAGGTCTATCTTATTAGGATAGGTTATCGTTCCTTTCCTACCACGTAATTTGAGTTCTCCCGTATTTTAAGACATAACAATACATTTTTTCACTGCAAAAGCTTTTTCATATATAAAGTGTTCGAATACTTTTTTTATATTAAATATGAAGACAATTTAATTATTAATCTGAAGCTAAACTAAAAATAGTCTGGTCTAACCAAAATTACGTGGTACTAAGCATTTTTCATTGCAAAAGCTTTTTCATATATCAAGTGCTCTAATAATTTTTTTTATTAACTATGAAGACAATTTATAAATAAATCAGAAGCTAAACTAAACAAAATCTGGTATAACCAAAATAACGTGGTACTAAGCAAAGGGAAATCACCGCTGACAAAGTCTAACTTATTAGGCTAGGTTATCGTTCCTTTCCTACCACGTAATTTTAGTTCTCCCGTATTTTACAACATAATATTACATTTTTTTTACTGCAAAAGCTTTTTCCTATATCAAGTGTTCGAATACATTTTTTTTATTAATTCTTAAGACAATTTATATATAAATCTGAAGCTAAACTAAACAAATTCTGGTGTAACCGAAATTACGTGGTACTAAGCAAAGGGAAATCACCGATGTGAAAGTCTACCTTATTAGGCTAGGTTATCGTTCCTTTCCTACCACGTAATTTGAGTTCAGTCTAACCTATATTACGTGGTACTAAGCGTGACCCGGTTTCTAACGCATTTTATTAAGGCATAACACTACTTTTTCCATTGTAACATATTTTATATATTAAGCTTATTGTTACACATCTGTTTGAAAAATACCTGAAGCAAAACTGTAAAAAAATAGTACTAAAATTTACGGGGCACTACAGTAAGCAAGTTATAATTATATTTCCGTGCAAAACTTATGGTCAAATTAAGCTATTTTTTCTCGTTTGATACAATTTTTCATACTACAATTTATTTATTTATTACTTAAAAATGATTAAAATCCCAAATATATTAATTATTTTTTCCTAATCAGACTTTTGGCATATATAGGCCGGAAACTTTCTTGACGTGGGGGTGATTTTCACGAAAAGGTGGTTATTATGTGCTAACGTGGAAATAGCGAGTCGCTATTTCCACGTAAAATACGTGGAAATAGACTCGGCCATAAACAAATCGTCTTAATAGGGATATGCTAAAGAACATCCAGTCAGGCGAGCTCCTGTAGGCTGAGGGGCGGAGTAATAAACCCGAAATAAACTGCTCCGCCTTCTTTTCAAGCTGTTTAAGTGGATTTTGCTTTGGTGGCTACATCTGAATTAAAAGAACGAAAAGGACCATATATTGTTGTATGTTAAGTCAGAGACCTATATTACGTCTCTGGTTAAGAGGAAAAGTGCAACAGTCAATAGTATTTTGGGTTTCTTTTGCCAAAACTTTTGTTCAGTATCAAACTATCATTTAGAATTTAGATCCGTTTAATGTCCATTTAAAACTAATTAATTACGCTCACCTAATAAACGAAAAGAACACATTTCTGATATATATTAGATAGAACATATTTCCAAAACTATTGGAACAGATTCGGTCATGTAGTCTGCATTTTAGACATAAACGACAGTCTCCACCTTCCCTTTATTCTCTTTATACATGTCCCTTATCATTCCACGTAAATGTATACTTCAATTAATATATACGTCTTTCTAACAGTCTGCTTGTCTGTCTGTCTGTCTGTCTGTCTGTCCTGTCTGTCAGACCCTTCTTCGCCCCTCGCATCAGTGGATGTACCAAAGATCTATGATAATAGGTATTTGGATGATAGATAGAATCTTTATTTACATCTCATCAATGCACATTCAGTATATAAAAACATATACAATAAACATTTCAAATAGTGCATAATATATATAGCCATTCCATAAAGGAATTATATAAGAGATGGTAAAAATGACATCGCATGTCATATATAACACATATGTTTATAACATCACAGTATGACACAAATAAAATCGGACCACTGCAAATTGCAATAATGATCCAATACATACCAACACGGTCTAAAAAGAGAGTATAAAATGCAATAAGAATAATCAACAAAAGCAAGCTAAAGTACTCCGCGATGTTTAAAATCTACATCTGTTAAGAAAACTTAAAAAGATCAATTAAAATGATATGATACTATATCATAAAAACATATCCGGAACATCAGATACCTAAAAAAATAAATAATAATAATAAGTCTATTTACAAAATGAAACTTGCCGTCTCTGTAAACTGTAAAAGAAGGTTTTGGCACAGTCCTTTATCATGTCTGTGTTGGAAAACAGAAACACATATTTATTAAAATCATCTAAGTCTAATGTCTGGATGTATATGTACTTTTAAGCACCTCTCTTCAGTGGATACGATACAATACAATGTAAACAATATTTGTACTTTTAGCTCTTCGCCTCAGTGGATGTATACGTTTAAGCCCCTCGTCTCAGTGGATGTTTGTACTTTTTAGCCCCTCGTCTCAGTGGATGTATATATTTTTAAGCACATCGATATATAGCGTCTCAATGGATGCTACTTTACTGTATAATTCCGCGCTTGAATACAAGCTTGATCTATTTTCTCTTTATACATATGATTAAGGGAGGCAAATCTGTGAAGACACCTTTTTACTATGTCAGTATTGCCTCCCTTTATCTATTGAAATGTGATCTCTTAACATGCAGATATTAATGATTTCAAAGACAATTTATTTCTTAGATCTTTCTTTTTCAGGAACTTCTTAGAATCTTAAATGGTGAGGACTATTTAAATTAAACTTGAGATTTTAAATATTTCTATATATCTTATATGTATTGTTTCAATATGCTAAACTTATCCTATGTTTACAGGCTGTTTGTTTTAAAGTATTATTGTTGTATGTTACTATAGTCTTCACATAGCTTCTGGTATAGCTAATGTTATTTGTTGTAACCCGACTGAAAATAAAGCTTCTTGTAACTCCTTTTTAGTCCCTCGTCCCAGTTGCTGTGTGTACTTATTAACCCCTCGCCTCAGTGGATGTTTGTACTTTTTAGCACCTCGTCTCAGTGGATGTATATGCTTAAAATTAAGCCCCTCGTCTCAGTGGATGGAAGTTCATTTTAGCCCCTCGTCTTAGGGGATGTATGTACTTATTAGCCCCTCGTCTCAGTAGATGATTTAACTTTTTAGCACTTCGCCTCAGTGAATATATATACTTTTTAGCCCCTCGACACAGTGAATGTAATACTAATAGCCCGTCTCTCAGTGGATGTATATACTTCGAAGCACCTCGTCACAGTGGATGCAACTCCGTTTTAGCCCCTCGTCTCAGTGGATGTGTGTACCTAATAGCCCCTCGTCTCAGTGGACGTTTGTACTTTTTAGAACCCCGCCTCAGTGGATGTAATTCCTTTTTATCCCCTCGTCTCTGTGGATGTAATTACAAGTCCGTTTTAGCCCCTCGTCTCAGTGGATAATTGTACTTTTAGCATGTCGCCTCAGTACGTGGATGTATATAATTTTATGCCCCTCGTCTCATTGGATGTAATTACTTTTTAGCCCATCGTCTCAGTGGATGTATGTATGTCATTTTTAGCCCCTCTTCTCAGTGGATGTATGTAGTTATTAGCCCCTCTTCTCAGTGGCTGCAAGTCCTTTTTTAGCCCCTTGTCTCAGTGGATGTATGTACGTGTACTTATAAATAAGCCCCTCGTGTCAGTGGATGTTTGTACTTTTTAGCACCTCGCCCCAGTGTTTATACTTTTTAGCCCCTCGCCTCAGTGTATACATCTACTTATTAGCCCCTCGTGGATATATGTTTAGATCCTCGCGTCAGTGACTCAATGGATATATTTTTGCTTTGCTTCCCGACATATCAGCTTAACTTGCAGTAGATATATAAGTTGTCCAGTCACTCGCCTCAATGGATGTATCGTGTGCTCAGGCATTCGCCTCAGTGCATATGTTTGCTTTTCTCCGAAAACGTCGAGATAACTGGAAAGTAAATACTATTTTTGTATATTTTGAATCAATATAGCGAATATTCATAGATTCCATGATGCCTCCTTCACAAGAAAAGTCCCATATAATTATTTATCAATACAGAACCTACTTTGACAGCTGTGGTCTGATATTCCTATATCCGATATACAACTTATTGACGTGACAAGTAACATCGACCTTGTTATGAAGGAAAAAACTATGGAAAGAATAAAGGAACATAATAGTGAATTATTTCCATTTTTCACCCTATAATGTGTGTAACAAGAAGCAGCCAGAAGGATTGGTTAAGTTAGTAGGTGTTGTGTTCGGGTGTTGTGTTCGTCAAGTGGAGAAAATATGTGACTATTTATCCTGGACACATTTATCATTTTGCTCTCCAGTTAAAGTTTTACGAAGTTGAAGTGTCTTGACGTGTCCATATTGTGTAGGAAATTATGAGATTTGTCTACAAAACTGTAGATAGTTCGTATTTGCCCTTTTCCCACCACTTTTGATGTTTATTTCACCAGTTTTGATAATTCCTAAAAAACAGCAATCGTGAACATGCTCCATAGACTCGATTCTATTATAAGTGTGACATAATGGTAAACTCCCTCAAATCACATCACACATATGTCAGTTATAAAAACACCAAACAAAACAGCAAATATCGGTGTTTATTAAATAATATTCACATGGATGTACAGGAATCATTTACCCCTAAACATGTAAAAAATAATAAACAGCAAGTTAGTCTATTTATATAGTTATTATTGTAAAAAAAGATAAGTACCGTGGTACAACGGAACTCCGGGCTGTATATAAATATGCGTTTCAGCCCCATCCCCTGGTTTCTAGTCCCTATCCACAGTGGATATGTTATTCAACCCCTCGTCCTAGTGCATATATTTGCTTCTTAGCATCTTATCTTAAATGTGTGTAACAATTTGAATTTTAAGGGAGTTAAATGAGGTTAGCTTATTGATTATGTTTTGTAGTTGTGGGGGTTGTCTCCCTATCATGGGAATCTCGCTCATGCATACAATTGCACTGGACATGTCTGGCATATATAGGTGGGTTCGGTGCAAGCCCTTTATTTGATAGAGAACAGTTATGTTTTGTTTGGAAGTGGATGTTTATGTTGTTTGTGTTAAATGTAAATTCCTTTCCTATTTGGTATTACTATCTTAGTTTGTATTAGATTAAACCATTTTTCTGTTTTATGTTTATTCCAAGTTTAGCAAACAGAGCAGAGCCTCACCAGACCGCTCCCATATGGACCGTCTGATCTGGGTCTACTCTGTTTGCTATTGCTTTAAAATAGTCTGTATGAAGGAAAGGGAAAAATGTACTGCCATTCTACAGTATAGGAACAATTAAATTCAAGTTAAACTTTGCAAGTTTTCATTGAAAATGTCTTCTTGTAGTTTAAATTCATTTGTTCTGTATTATGTTAAGCAAATTCCTTTCTTAGTGTTTGACTGATGTTTTACTGACAATAACTTGTTAATCATATTCATATTCATAAACTAAACTAATGCTATAATTTGCAGTTTAACCCCATATTGAAAGAGAGCGGAGAGAACGTTGACCAGCTCTGTTCCCATAGAATTTGTAATTGATTGAAAATAATGAAATAACTTCAAATGAGTATTGAAATGAATGTATTTATTAAACGAACATTGCCATACTTGTATGTTATAACATGTATGTTTGATATAGTGAGTTTGTGATTAAGTGCTCCTTTATGTTTATTTACCGAGCTTAAACTTTGGATAGCTGTAATAAAGCTTTATTGAGGATTCGCCTTGTCTATTGAAAGTATAGCCCTTATATCGGTGCATATAATATCTGCATATCTGCAATGTAGATCAAGACCTAATTGAACATACATGTATTGTCTGTTTGCCCTTTTTTCAATGGCGTTGCTTGTGATAATTCACTGTATAAATGTTAACAGCATGACCATTTCCTATGTCGTGTAGAGAGCCTTGAATCCGAAAAGTGGAAGAAACTTTTACTTTAAACTTGGTCTATGTGTTCAATATTTTGTATTTCATAAGAATCTTAAACAGTTCAATCGATTTACTTTCAAGTACAATAGGTTGGCGTAAAATTCTAATCATAAAATTTAATTAATTACAATTATACTTCTAGGCACCCTTAACTTATATATTTGTACTTAACACTTTCTTTACTTTACGGCTACTATACGCATTCATGTCATGGAACATCTCGATGTAAGGAATATATTTTCAATATTTGATACAATTGCCGTTTATTAACACTTATCGTGCTAGATGCGACCACGACCGAAGTTGGAAACAGTCTGGATCCGGACCAGACACCGAATGACCCACGCTGTTTGTCGCTCGAACAATTTTTTTCACCAAATTCGATGTGCATCTAACGATGTTGAATATTGGATTAGACGAAACTTCAAGAAGATGTCACTTTATTCTGCAAGATAAGGGTTAAGATAATACCACTTTGCCTGAAAATGCATACCTCTATTTTAATATGTTTTGCTTTTCGTTACCATACCGAAGATGAAAATCATTACACAACTCGCAAAAATCGTAGCGTTTGCCTAAAAATAAAGCTTTCAACTATTATATTTAATTAAGCCTGAACCATTTCCTGTGAAGTTTACGCTGTGTTACATTGTAACTCTTTCAACTCTGTAGTCCGCCATTGACTGTATCTGCAAACAGTGTCGACCCAGCTCATATGGCTATCTTTGATCCGTTTGAAATGAACTTGTAAATATTTATAGAAACAGAAACCAATTATTTTTTCTGAGGTTGAAGGGTTAAACTAACGCTGAAATGAACCTATTATTCATACGACTTTACAGTTATACAGTAACGTGGTGATAAATAGCCAGGACATGTGCTAGGAGTCTGCTTCCCTGTCGGAAAGCTAATTAGGGGGCAATAAATTTCGGATTGACCTGCCATGGGTCAGATTTTTCTCTCTGTTATAAACCTCTCATGTGGCATTGGCTCCTGCATACATGTATGCATAGCTTTACATTCTAGGTTTATAAAGGGTGTTAAGAAAGTTCGTTCCCATTTGTTAATTATCTTTTTTTTGTTGAAAAACCTTTTCAATTGACATGTTGTTTTGAAAGTGTGACTGAATCACTTCTATGCAAATGTGTATTGAGATTTTAACGACGTTCTTATTTCTCACGCGCATCGTTGCCAGGGTAATCGGTACTGATGCTGTAAACAAAACATTTAACGATGTCGGCGGTACATTTAAAGGTTAAAGACCCGAAATCACTGTCGCTAGAGCAAGAGCGGGCTCAAATTCTATAATGTAAAAATGCAGGACTTATAGACAGGGATATTGAAGATCGTATTGGTAAATCTCAGCGCTGGGTTCGTAAATGGAAGGCCAGATGGAGGGACACTGGCGACCTATGTGATTTGGGTCGGTCGGGACGTCCTTCAAAAATACAGGGGAGGGTCAAGAAAACAATCAATAGGATGAAGTACAAGGGAGTAACTCTACCAGAAAAGTAGCAAAACGTCTAAATTCAATCGGAGAAAGCGTCAGTCATGAAACTATTTATAATTGTTTGAAATATAAGCGAAAATGGAGACCTTATAAGAGACAAAAAGCCCACCTCATTAACATCAAATAAGTGAAATAACGGTAGGAAATATTAAAGTTTGCTAGACTGTACAGTCACCTTTCAAGGGAAGACTGGGAGAACTATATCTTCTCTGATGAATCCATGAAATATCTCTTCCACAAGCCGAACCAAAAGAATGATATTGTGTGGGGATCGCAGAATTACGATATCCCTGACGTGATATGCGCAAAGGACAGTAGCAGGGTGATGTTATGGGGTGCCATGGGCGCCCATGGGTTAAGCAAGCTTCACTTCGTCCCTAATAGAAAAACGGTTAATTCAGAGTATTACCGTAAAGAAATTTTGGAAAAAGAGATGAAACCTGCTCTAAGGAGATTTGTCACTGACGGCAAAACCAGCAATAGAAAACTGGTGTCGGATTCCAATGAGGTAGTTTTCCAACAGGATGGGGCCACTCCCCACACGGCCGCGAGCACACAACAGTGGTGTAGAGACAACCTCCCAAAATTCATAGGCAAAGAGGAATGGCCAGGCAACTCACCAGGCCTAAATGTTATAGAAAATCTTTGGAGTATTTTGGACACAGAAGTGTACAAAGAGCCACCCCTACGTCAATGCCTGCCTTTCGACGTCGTTTACGTCAAGCCTGGAACAGTATTCCACTGAATCACTTGACAGCATTGGTCCACTCTATGCCTAATCGTCTCATAAATGTAATAAAAAACAAAGGTGGTCCCTCTGGTTGTTGAGTAAAAAATTTCAGGAGATTCTGACTTATTGTTTTCTTATTAGACATGTGTTAGAAAATAGGAACGAACTTTCTTAACACCCTTTACAACAGTACAATAACGTTTCTAGAATAGTTTTGAAGATTTGTACCGATGAGAAAGTTTCCATTATTTTAAATGCAATAGATCTTGCCAGGTATAATTTACCCGATGAGTCTGAGCGCATACAACTTCCTGAATTCATGCTCACATTAAATGTATAATTCATATTAATGTTGTTGATGATGATGAAAATAATAATAATGATAATAATAGTATTAGTGTCATTGTCATTATTATCATTATTATTATCATTATTCCATGTATTACTATTATTATTATTATTGATATTATTACATGCACTTATGTGCGTTTCTGTGGTGTTTGTGTCTGTATGTGTGTCTGTGTGTGTTGGTGTTGTTGTTGTTGTGTGCATGTGTGCGTGCGTGCGTGCGTGCGTATGTGCGTGTGAAAGCGCGCGCGTGCATGTGTGGCAGAGTATGGATAATAGAGGATAAAAATTGAGATTTCTCTAAATATATATAACTGGTAATTATCGGCCTCTTTTCACACTGGATCTGCTAAACATTGCGCTCCAGTTTAAATCTGAGTAGGCAAACTTACAAAATTTAGTATGTTGATGTTCGTTCAATTTGTATGTTTTGTCATGAGTAAATAGATCTGGATAAGGAACTTTTTCGAACCCTCTGATCTCGGTCTAAGTTGTTTCTCAGGATGGTTAATATGCAAGGTAAATTGTTGAAAACCTTAAAGGGGTCCCTGATCTGGTTCAGCACTGCAGTACCTAGATCACTTTGCTAGGTAAACCATTGCATTATATATGCTTTGATGTATCTTGAAATTATGTTTTGGTTTGTGCAAACCATCCTGTTTGGAATGGTGATGTTGAATCTTTTTTATCCACGCTTGTGCTGTTTGGTTTAATCATATAAGGTGAAGAACGTTGCATTGTGTCATGAGTAAACCGCAGAGCTGTTGATTAGGGAGCCTATTGATCTGGGTCTACACTGTTCCGTTGTCCGACTCTTAAAACTAGCTTAATCTTAACATATCTAGTATGTTAATGCTGGTTGATTTAGTACCCCTTTCCCTTATATGCTATATTTAGACTCAGAGAAGGCGTCTGGTGAAAAAAAAAAATATAGAAGAGAAGAAATGTTTGAATAGTTTTAAAACCGTTGTAAGAAGTTGAACATTTGCTGATTCCCAACAATTGCTTCATTTACCCATTTCCCACAATGTAACTTACACAGAAACGGGACATTCCGTTTCTATATGAGGAAAACGATTAAATTTTAGTATCGAGTAACTGTACAGATTAGGATTAGAGTCTTGTTCAAACACATTCATCTTACACTGCAGTTTCTTGGTATCTATCTAATTGTACTATTGTAATGATTGCATATTTTGTGTGTTGATGTTCGCTGAACTTGCTGTTTTATAATAAGTAGACAATGAAGCTCTGGTTTAGATCCCAATACTGTGGATTTTCGCAATTTCTGATTCATTAAAGGAGGCAAACTATTGCAAATATGGTATATTAACCAGTGTGGAATTTGTAGCTTTGTATGCAGTTAACGGTGCAGATTTAGAACGATAACTTATTCAAGCATTTTGGTCAGGTTCAGCACTGTTTATTGAAGCCGTGTTGACCATAATAGGCTAAATTGTGCGAAGTTGGTAGTAAGAACCGGTTGACACTATCATCATTTCTGATATGATAAGTCATTGGACTGACAACGTATCCGGAACATTGCCATTACCGGCTCCAAACTCTGCAACTGAGGTATAAACACGCCACTAGTTGTTACTAATAGATCACTAGAGCGAAAATCCGAACCAAAAATGCTAGGTGAAAAAAACGCAACAGCAATCGACAGGGCTTGTCTAATGAAGCAAATTTACTGTTTACACTAGCTTTCTATCTTCTATGGATCCTGGGTGTTCGGTCCCGTTCTCCCGTTCGCCTAGTGAACCCCATAAACGTGATATCAATCGATGGATCTCACCAGGACAAGCAACTTTGCAGCGTACTAAGGTTTTCTATCTTTCTCCATTCAAAAGTTATGACGGTTTTATATTTCAATTTTGTTACTCCATCTACATTTGTGCCGAGAGGCCGGTGGTTGTCGGCCGTGTTGTTCTGATCCAAATACGACCAAATCCATGCTTGTAGCATATCGTTGGAAAGGTTTCAATGCAGTGAGTTTGACACCATGATCAAATGGACAACTCCACTGAATCCAAGTGAGCCTAACGAATTAGGTTTTCTCTTACAACAAGCTATCGGAGAGATTTGGAACAAAAGTTGTTCAGTGCTAGCCAATAGAGCGATTGATAACAAGGTTTCGAACCTGGGGCTTAAAAATCGTACACTGGAGCGAAAATCCGAATCAAAAGTACCATTTGCATAGTGAATCCCATAAAAATGATATCAATCAAATTTGCAGTTTACTTTGGTTTCTATCTTTCTCCATTCAAAAGTTATGACGGTTTTGATATTTCAATTTTGTTACTCCACCCACATTCGTGCCGAGAGGCCGGTGGTTGTCGGCCGTGTTGTTCTGATCCAAATACGACCAAACCCAGACTTGTAGCATATCGTTGGAAAGGTTTCAATCATTGGGTTTGACACCATGGTCAAATGGACAACTCCGCTGAATCTAAGCGAGTTGGCTGCCCTTGTTTGTGTCAGAGCCTAATGAATTAAGTTTTCTCTTACAACAAGCTAATGGAGAGATTTGGAATAAATATGTAAGAACATGTTAGAACAAAAGTTGTTAAGCCCTAGCCAATAAATCGATTGATACCAAGGTTTCGAACCTGGGACCTCAAAATCGTGCACTAGTGCGAAAATCCGAACCAAAACAGCTAGGTGAAAGAACGCGACAGTAATCGACAAGGCTTTTCCAATGAAGCAAATTACTGTTGACACTATCTTTCCAGTGAGTATGACACTATGATCAAATGGATTTCTCGGCTTGATTCAAGCGGGTTGTCTGCCTTTGTTTGAGTCAGAGCCTAGTGATTTAAACTTCTCTTATAACAATCCACCGGAGAGATTTGGAATATATATGTAAGAACAAAAGTTGTTCAGTCCTAGCCAATAAATCGATTGATATCAAGGTTTCGAACCTGGAACCTCAAAATCGCGGACTAGAGCGAAAATCCGAACCAAAAGTGCTAAGTGATAAAAACGCGACAGCAATCGACAGGGCTTGTCTAATGAAGCAAATTTACTGTTTACACTATTTTTCTATCTCCTATGGATCCTGAGTTATGCCGGGTCGAACTTCGGACGGAAATGGTTTTCGGTCCCCTTCTCGGCCAGTCGCATAGATAACACGGTAAACATGCCACCAATCGATAGATCTCGTCACGACAAGCAACTTTGCAATTTACTTTGGTTTTCTATCTCTCTCCGTTCAAAAGTTATGACGGTTTTAATATTTCAATTTTGTTACCCCATCCACATTCGTACCGAGATGCCGGTGGTTGTCGGCCGTGTTGTCCTGATCCAAATGCGACCAAACCCAGGCTTGAAGCATATCGATGGAAAGGTTTCAATGCATTGAGTATGAAACTATGGTTAAATGGACAACACACTGACAGTTGAATACAAGCGGGTTGTCTGCCCTTGTTTGTCTCAGAGCCTAATGAATTAATTTTTCTTCTACAACAAGCTACCGGAGAGATTTGGAATATATATGTAAGAACAAAAGTTGTTCAGTCCTAGCCAATAAATCGATTGATATCAAGGTTTCGAACCTGGGACCTCAAAATCGTGCACTAGACCGAAAATCCGAACCAAAAGTGCTAGGTGAAAAAACGCGACAGCAATCGACAGGGCTTGTCTAATGAAGCAAATTTACTGTTTACACTATCTTTCTATCTCCTATGGATCCTGAGTTATGCCGGATCGAACTTCGGACGGAAATAGTTTTCGGTCCCCTTCTCGGCCAGTCGCATAGAGAACACAGTAAACATGACACCAGTCGATAGATCTCGTCATGACAAGCAACTTTGCAATTTACTTTGGTTTTCTATCTTTCTCCGTTCAAAAGTTATGACGGTTTTAATATTTCAATTTTGTTACCCCATCCACATTCGTGCCAAGAGACCGGTGGTTGTCGGTCGTGTTGTCCTGATCGAAATGCGACCAAACCCGGACTTGTAGCATATCGTTGGAAAGGTTTTGATGCAGTGAGTATGCAACTATGGTCAAATGGACAGCTCGGCTGAATACAAGCGGGTTGTCTGTCCCTGTTTGAGTAAGATCCTAATGAATATATAAACTTTCACTTCTAACAAGCTACCGGAGAGATTTGGAATATATATGTAAGAACAAAAGTTGTTCAGTCCTAGCCAATAAATCGATTGATATCAAGGTTTCGAACCTGGAACCTCAAAATCGTGCACTAGAGTGAAAATCCGATCCAAAAGTGCTAGGTGAAAAAACGCGACAGCAATCGACAGTGCTTGTCTAATGAAGCAAATTTACTGTTTACACTATCTTTCTATCTCCTATGGATCCTGAGTTATGCCGGATCGACCTTTTGACGGAAATGGTTTTCGATCCCGTTCTCGGCCAGTCGCATAGAGAACTCAGTAAACGTGACACCAGTCGATAGATCTCACCAGGACAAGCAACTTTGCAATTTACTTTGGTTTTCTATATTTCTCCATTCAAAAGTTATGACGGTTTTAATATTTCAATTTTGTTACCCCACCCATATTCGTGCCAAGAGACCGGTGGTTGTCGTTCGTGTTGTACTGATCCGAATGCGATCAAACCCAGGCGTGTAGCATATCGTTGGAAAGGATGCATTACAGTGAGTATGACACCATGGTCAAATAGACAACCCGGCTGAATACAAGCGGGTTGTCTGCCCATGTTTGTGTCACAGCCTAATGAATTATGTTTTTCTCTTACAACAAGCTACCGGAGAGATTTGGAATATATATATAAGAACAAAAGTTGTTCGGTCCTAGCCAATAAATCGTTAAATCGTTTGATATCAAGGTTTTAATTTTTGCACCAGATTGAAACCCATAACGGAACATGCTAGGTGGGAAAGTGGGACGGAATTGACAGGGCTTTTGAAACGAAGCAGTTTTGTAGTTGTCACTATTTTTGAATCTCATACTGTTACTGAGTGTTACCAGTTTAAACGTTTTAGCCGGTTACGAGGTAACAACGAGGAACCTTACGCAAAAGCGTAGTTAGGTCTAACCCTAACCCTAACCTAACCCTAATTATATTTTTTTGTGCCGAGTGACCCGGAGTACACAAAATGACCAGGTTCCTCCTTATTAATCTTGCGTTAATAATGAAACTTGGTATATACATATATTTCGAGTATATCTGCTAATCCTCCCCCACCCACACACGAATTTGGGGTAGGGTTAATTACTTTTGGCGCATTTTCGGTCAACTTCTAGGGACACTCCAACCCTTGATTTTTAACCCCCAGCGATTACGCAACACCAATCGTGACCTTTCAAGGTCGGGTTTCGATGACCTTGACCCAACCACATTACCAGCACAAAAAAACAAAATTCGATCTCCAAACTCAGGAGTTGAGATTATGATGCCATGTCAGATATACTATTTACCTAACAAAAGTCCGCAACTTTCGTGATCTGTTTATGACACTTTTATTTTTTTCCCGAATATAGCGATGGTGGTGTCAAAAGATGCAGCATCAAAAGGTCTTTGGATTCTGTAAATATCATTTCCGAAAACGTCCATAAGTTATTAAATTTTTCTGCGTTGAATTTTGATAGGAATTGGTGGTTGAAGTGTCCCTGTCCGTATTTGGGCAATAAAAAAACTTATCGATGCACGGATACCAATTAAAAAAGTATCGCCGTGTAGGGCATGCTAAGATCTACAAAATGACACATCGTTTGATATTCTCGCCTTATGCGTTCTCCTAAAAAAATGTTAGAAATAGACACTTCCTTAAATGGACGAGTTACATAAAACGTTCATAACGCGCTTATATCTTAATATTTCTGTATTATTTTTTCATGTACGCGTAGAACTATTCAAGATGTAAAACTTAAGGCCCTATCAAGTGTCAACTCAGAGTTTTAATAAGGTTGCCAGTTATGACACAGATACACCTAAAATCGCTCCGAATTTGCTCATTTTAAGGGGTTGGAACCTGATATCGCAGCCATTTTTCAATATTTTTTCAATATCTTTGCACCGACTTGTAGCTGCGTACTTGGTTTTTCAACCGGTACTAAATTCACGATCCTCAGTGTATAGGTGTTCGTCCGTCAGAACGCAAAAACCCTTTTGGCGCCAAAACATTTCTTTGTTCTATAGCGATTTCCGCCGTTTTGGGTGCCCCATTAGTAAATAATCCCTGCATATATTCTTTATATCTATATAGCAATATAAATAACTATTCTTGGACATAACTTATGCATAAATATATTGGTCTGGCCGCTATATGTCTGTACGAGGTCTTGAATTAGCTAAGTATCGCGAAAATTACCGGTTTTTTTCCGAATTTTACAAACTTTAACGGACATTTACGAACTGACCTCGCACTGACCTACGCACTAAATTTGTAATGCATATGTAGACCTAATATTGCTTATTTAATTGGTACTGAGTACATTACCGAGAACCCTCGATATAGTTGGTTCTAGGCTCGATTCTGGAGGCCCGCTAAAGAGTCCAAAATGCACCTTCTGGGCCATATTTAATGAGCCCTTGACTCTATAAACATTTATTCTTATTTTAAACCTACGTGTATTTATTAAAAAAGTTATTCTCTACAAGCTGGTATTATGCGTTATAATATAATGCGTTCGGCTGTTTGTCCGTCCGTACGCCCCGTTCTCTAGGCCCACAGTGCTATTTTTGTGACAATCAGGCCATTTTTTGTACCTTTTGAGGATTATTTCTACATTATTTAATTGTATCTATTAATTTTTCTTTACATATGTATGTATGTAACAAAGATATAAATAAAATGACTCAATCTACATAGAACTTTGGGCATTCGTCCGTCCGTACAGCTTAAGAAACGGCCAAATTCAGACATCCGGAAAGTGCAAATTTTAATTTCAAATGCTCTTATAAGGTATAATTTTATAGATAGATAACATAAATTTACATTCCTTGCAAAGGTCCTATAAAATTACCAGATGTTGCAACATTTACGTGTTTGTCCGACCGTACGCGCAGCAAATTATCTTATCCGAGGCTATATTTCGTTATTAAAACGGGTCGTTTTTCATGACTTTTGACAAGGACTGTATCCATAACAGGGTGGTATAGAATTATAATATATAAATGGGTATATGGTATAGTACATTTGCTAATCGTCTGCGTATGTTTTATTGTCCGTCCGTTAATCTGTCTGTCTTTGCGGGCAGTAAAATATAGGTTTACTTCTCGACCGTTGTTTTCATTAACGAGAATAGGCTGATACTTTGTATACGAAAAAAGTTAAATTTCAAAACGCTAGATCTTTTTTATCGTATTTAGGAAACTTCATTCTAGAAGATTACATATAGTTTTATACCTTACAGCCGTCTGTTTTTGTCCAGATCATAAACAAAGTATCTTAGTACAAAGAGATTTTTCTTTTTTTGCATTATGCAATCCAGATATCCGAGGCTCTGATCAGGGTCTGCACTGTTTGTTGCATTGAGTTACAGGCATGTGGCTCTGATCAGGGTCTGACCGTTTGTTGCATTGATTAACGTGCCGCCACCTCTCCGATGCGGCTCTGATCAGCGTCTGCACTGTTTGCTTCATTGATACATATACAGGCTTGTGGCTCTGATCAGGGTCTGCAATGTTTGCTGCATTAATTTGCATACCGGTGTCTCTCCGAGGCGACTCTGATAAGAATCTGCACTGTTTGCTGCATTAGAAAGCCGATATTTTCGTGTTTCTGCAACCCCTTGGAAGAATGTTTCATGTTTCTTGAGCCCGCTGGAGGTCTTAGGATATATATTTTCACTTATACGTGTATGTATACTACTGACCTTAGAGTACAAGAGCCAAACGGTTTGACGTCTCCCTGATCGCCCTTGCGTCTGCATGAGCCCCCAAAATGGACGATGAACAGAAAAGAACGTAGAATAAACGTGACCTAAGCCTTTATGATAAAACTTAAGAAGCTGAATGCTGCACATATTATAGGTTTTGTACATACGTATCATTTTGGTATAATATGGCGCTTGCATGTCCGTTTATCCGTCCGTATCAGCAAAACATTCCATTTAAATATGAATATCTTAGGTTATTTTAGGACCCGTATCTCAATTATTGACTCAGTAAGAGGGTTAAATATACATATGGGTATTTATATGTTGACTAGAAACATTTGCCTACAAGACCGGGGCACTCTGAAGTCTCTCTGATCGTCCGTGCGTCTGTCCGAGCTCCAAAATGGACGATTTAGCCAGTTTAAGTAAATTGAACAGAACAGAATAAGCGTATAAACGTGACATAAGCGTTTGTTAAAACAACTAGAAAGATAAAAAGAGTATGTTGTAGAAGGGGTAAAGACACGTTTTATGACCAAATATGGTCTTTCTTTATATATGGGCATAAGGCATCACAGACGAGGGGCTAATAACTACATACATCAGCTGAGGTGAGGAGCTAATAAATACATGCATCCACTGAGACGAGGGACTAATTTACATCCACTGAGACGAGGAGCTAAAAATGAATTACACTCACTGAGACGAGGGCCTTAAAAGCATATACGTACATCCACTGAGGAAAGGTGCTAAAATGTAAAAACATCCTCTAAGACGAGGGGCTAATTTACACCCACTGAGACGAGAGTCTAAAAAGGAATTACATCTGTGACAAGGGCCTTAAAAGTTTATACATCCACTATGGACATCCACTATGGCGAGGTGCTAAAAAACCTCTAAGACAAGGTGCTAATTTACATTCACTGAGACGAGGGGTTAATAACTACATATATCCACTGAGACGAGGGACTGAAAAGGAATTGCATCCACTAAGACAAGGGCTTTAAAAGTACATACATCCACAAAGGCGATATGCTAAAAAGTACAAACATCCTCTAAGACGAGGGGCTAATTTACATCCACTGAGACGAGGGGCTAATAACTGAATACATCTACTGAGACGAGGGGCTAATAAGGAACCATATCTAGTGAGACGAGGGCCCTAAAAGTATAAACATCCACTGAGGCGAGGTGATAAAAAGAACAATATCCTCTAAGATAATGGGCTAATTTACATCCAATGAGACGAGGGGCTTAAACGTATATGCATCTACTGAGACGAGGTGCTAAAAAGGGAAAAAAAACTGAGACAAGGGGTTAATAACTACATACATACACTGAGGTGAGGAGCTAAAAACTACATAGATCCACTGAGAGGAGGAGCTAATGACTATATCCACTGAGAGGAGGGGCTAATAACTACGAGGGGAACATTTACATCCACTGAGACGAGGGGCTAATAACTACAAACATCCACTGAGACGAGGGGCTAAAAAAGAATTACATCCACTGAAGCGAAGGCCTTAAAAGTTAGAAAGATCCATTGAGGCGAGGAGCTAAAAACTACATAGATTAACTGAGACGAGGAGCTAATAACTACTGTAACGTTCGTAGAACGTTGGTTACATGCAAATGAGGCTGACCAGATCATTGTATCTGGGGAAGTGGTGGTAATATATAGCGCAACAAACATCTCTTGGTGTGAGCTTAAGCTTTGCATCGACAGGGTTTGTTGTTGCTGGGTCTCTCGGTTTGCACGTTACGAATGGTGGCAGCGGTGGGATGAAGACAACTGCCAGACCGGAGTTGCCTTACCCACGGGTCTCTCAGGGTCCAGGTCTAGGGACGAGACTTCTCGGACGGGAGAGTAATGTAACGTACGTAAAACGTTGGTATTTATGCAAATGAGGCTGACCAGATCATTGTATCTAGGGAAGTGGAGGTAATATATAGCGGAACAAACATCTCTTGATGTGAGCTTAAGCTTTGCACCGACAGGGTTTGTTGTTGCTGGATCGCTCGGTTTGCACGTTACAAATGGTGGCAGCGGTGGGATAAAGACAACTGCCAGGCCGGAGTTGCCTTACCCACGGGTCTCCCAGGGTCCAAGTCTCGGGACGAGACTTCTCGGAGGGGAGAGTAATGTAACGTTCGTAGAACGTTGGTTACATGCAAATGAGGCTGACCAGATCATTGTATCTGGGGAAGTGGTGGTAATATATAGCGCAACAAACATCTCTTGGTGTGAGCTTAAGCTTTGCATCGACAGGGTTTGTTGTTGCTGGGTCTCTCGGTTTGCACGTTACAAATGGTGGCAGCGGTGGGATGAAGACAACTGCCAGACCGGAGTTGCCTTACCCACGGGTCTCTCAGGGTCCAGGTCTAGGGACGAGACTTCTCGGACGGGAGAGTAATGTAACGTACGTAAAACGTTGGTAGTTATGCAAATGAGGCTGACCAGATCATTGTATCTAGGGAAGTGGAGGTAATATATAGCGGAACAAACATCTCTTGATGTGAGCTTAAGCTTTGCACCGACAGGGTTTGTTGTTGCTGGATCGCTCGGTTTGCACGTTACACTACATCCACTGAGACGAGGGGCTAATTTACATCCACTGAGACGAGGGGCTAGTAACTACATACATCAACTGAGACGAGGAACTAATAAATACATCCACTGAGACGAGGAGCTAATAAATACATCAACTGAGACAAGGGGCTAATAAGGAATCATATCTAGTGAGACGAGGGCCCTTAAAGTACTGTAAAACCTCTCTATAACGGCCACTAAATCAAATCAAGTGCTTTGTGTTAAAGGCAGGTGGCTGCTTTACGCAAGGTGAAAGTAAAAAAGAACGCACCTATAGGAGCGTTCTGTTTTACTTTCACCTTGCGTAAAGCAGCCACCTGCCCTAAATACCAACCAATTAACAAAATTAAGTGGCCGATATAGAGAGGTTTTACTGTATATACATCTACTGAGGCGAGGTGCTAAAAAGAACAAACATCCTCTAAGATGATGGGCTAATTTACATCCACTGAGGCGAGGGGCTAAAAAGGAATTACATCCACTGAGACGAGGGGCTTAAAAGTATATGCATCTACTGAGACGAGGTGTTTAAAAGGGAAAAAAACTAATAAGACAGGAGGTTAATAACTACATACATACACTGAGGCGAGGAGCTAAAAACTACATAGATCCACTGAGACGGGGAGCTAATAACTACATCCACTGAGACCAGGGACTAATAACTACATATATCCGCTGAGACGAGAGGCTAAAAAGGAATTACATCCACTGAAGCGAAGGCCTTAAAAGTATATACACATCTACTGATGGAAGTTGTTAAACTCATACGAGACATACATCCACTGAGGCGATGAACTAATAACTACAAACATCCACTGAGGTGAGGAGCTAATAACTACATACATCCACTGAGACGAGGAGGTAATAGCTACATACATCCACTGAGACGAGGAGCTAATAACTATATACATCCACTGAGGCGATGTATGTATAACTACATACATACACTGAGGCGAGGAGCTTATAACTACATACATCCACTGAGACGAGGGGCTAAAAGGAATTACATCCACTGAAGCGAAGGCCTTAAAAGTATATACACATCTACTGAGGGTAGTTGCTAAACAAAAAACATCTCATACGAGACATACATCCACTGAGGCGATGAGCAAATAGCTACATATATCCAGTGAGGCAATGAGCTAATAACTACATACATCCACTGAGACGAGGAGCTAATATCTACATACATACACTGAGGCGAGGAGCTAAAAACTACATCCACTGAGACGAGGGGCTAATTTACATCCACTGAGACGAGGGGCTAATCACTACATACATCCACTGAGACGAGGAGCTAATAACTACATCCACTGAGACGAGGGGCTAATTTACATCCACTGAGACGAGGGGCTAATCACTACATACATCCACTGAGACGAGGAACTAATAAATACATCCACTGAGACGAGGGGCTATTAACTACATACATACACTGAGGCGAGGTGCTAAAAAGAACAAACATCCTCTAAGATGATGGTCTAATTTACATCCACTGAGACGAGGGGCTATTAACGACATGTATTATATACATGTACATCTACTGAGGCGAGGTGCTAAAAAGAACAAAAACATCCTCTAAGATGATGGGCTAATTTACATCCACTGAGGCGAGGGGCTAAAAAGGAATTACATCCACTGAGACGAGGGACTTAAAAGTGTATGCATCTACTGAGACGAGGTGTTAAAAAGGGAAAAAAACTAATGAGACAGGAGTTTAATACCAACATACATCCACTGAGACGAGGAGCTAATAACTACATCCACTAAGACGAGGGGCCAATTTACAGCCACTGAGACGAGGGGCTAATAACTACATACATGTATCAACTGAGACGAGGAACTAATAAATGCATCCACTGAGACGAGAGGTTATTAACTACATACATACACTGATGCGAGGAACTAAAAACTACACATATCCACTGAGACGAGGAGCTAATAACTACATCCATTGAGACAAGGGGCTAATTTACATCCACTGAGACGAGGGGCTAATCACTACATACATCCACTGAGACGAGGAACTAATAAATACATCCACCGAGACGAGGGGCTATTAACTACATACATACACTGAGGCGAGGAGCTAATAACTACATATATCCACTGAGACGAGGAGCTAATAACTACATCCACTAAGACGAGGGGCTAATTTACATCCACTGAGACGAGGGCTAATAACTGCATACATCCACTGAGACGAGGAACTAATAAATGCAGCCACTGAGACAAGGGACTATTAACTACATACATACACTGAGGCGAGGAACTGAAAACTACATAGATCCACTGCGAGGAGGAGATAATAACTACATCCACTGAGACGAGGGGCTAATTTACAACCACTGAGACGAGGGGCTAATAACTACATACATCCACTGAGGCGATGAGCTCATAACTACAAACATCCACTGAGGCGAGGAGCTAATAACTACATACATGTACATCCACTGAGACCAGGAGGTAATAGCTACATACATCCACTGAGACGAGGAGCTAATAATTACATACATCCACTGAGGCGAGGAGCTTATAACTACATACATACACTGAGGCGAGGGGTTAAAATGAATTACATCCACTGAAGCGAAGGCCTTAAAAGTATATACACATCTACTGAGGGTAGTTGCTAAACAAAAAACATCTCATACGAGACATACATCCACTGAGGCGATGAGCAAATAGCTACATACATCCACTGAGGCAAGGAGCTAATAACTACATACATCTACTGAGACGAGGAGCTAATATCTGCATACATACACAGAGGCGAGGAGCTAAAAACTACATAGATCCATCCACTGAGACTAGATTTTATTAACTACATACATACACTGATGTGAGGAACTAAAAACTACATATATCCACTGAGACGAGGAGCTAATAACTACATCCACTAAGACGAGGGGCTAATTTACATCCACTGAGACGAGGGGCTAATAACTACATACATCCACTGAGACGAGGAACTAATAAATGCAGCCACTGAGACAAGGGACTATTAACTACATACATACACTGAGGCGAGGAACTGAAAACTACATAGATCCACTGCGAGGAGGAGATAATAACTACATCCACTGAGACGAGGGGCTAATTTACAACCACTGAGACGAGGGGCTAATAACTACATACATCCACTGAGGCGATGAGCTCATAACTACAAACATCCACTGAGGCGAGGAGCTAATAACTACATACATGTACATCCACTGAGACCAGGAGGTAATAGCTATTTCCACTGAGACGAGGGGCTAATTTACATCCACTGAGATGAGGGGCTAATCACTACATACATCCACTGAGACGAGGAACTAATAAATACATCCACTGAGACGAGGGGCTATTAACTACATACATACACTGAGGCGAGGAGTTAATAACAACATACATCGACTGAAGCGAGGTGCTAAAAAGAACAAACATCCTGTAAGATGATGGTCTAATTTACATACACTGAGACGAGGGGCTATTAACGACATGTATTATATACATGTACATCCACTGAGGCGAGGTGCTAAAAAGAACAAACATCCTCTAAGATGATGGGCTAATTTACATCTACTGAGGCGAGGTGCTAAAAAAACAAACATCCTCTAAGATGATGGGCTAATTTACATCCACTGAGACGAGGTGGACTAATAAATACATCCACTGAGACGAGGAACTAATAAATACATCTACTGAGACAAGGGGCTAATAAGGAATCATATCTAGTGAGACGAGGGCCCTTAAAGTATATACATCCACTGAGGCGATGTGCTAAAAAAAATCCTCTATGATGGTTGGCTAATTTACATCCACTGAGGCGAGGGGCTAAAAAGGAATTACATCCACTGAGACGAAGGACTTAAAAGTGTATGCATCTACTGAGAGGAGGTGTTAAAAAGGAAAAAAAACTAATGAGACAGGAGTTTAATAACTACATACATACACTGAGGCGAGGAGCTAAAAACTACACATATCCACTGAGACGAGGAGCTAATAACTACATCCACTAAGATGAGGGGCTAATTTACATCCACTGAGACGAGGGGCTAATAACTACATACATGTATCAACTGAGACGAGGAACTAATAAATGCATCCACTGAGACGAGAGGTTATTAACTACATACATACACTGATGCATGAAACTAAAACTACATAGATCCACTGAGACGAGGAGCTAATAACTACATCCACTGAGACGAGGGGCTAATTTACATCCACTGAGACGAGGGGCTAAAAACTACATACATCCACTGAGACGAGGAACTAATAAATACATCCACTGAGACGAGGGGCTATTAACTACATACATACACTGAGGCGAGGAACTAAAAACTACATAGATCCACTGAGAGGAGGGGCTAATAATTACATCCACTGAGACGAGGGGCTAATTTACATCCACTGAGACGAGGGGCTAATAACTACATACATCCACTGAGACGAGGGCCTAAATGCATTTAAAAGCATACACATTTCAAACACCAAATAAAAGCTGTTTTATCATAAAGCAGGCATAGTAAGTTATCACATTCATACATGGTGACAATCATTGGGAGGCAGCTCATGCAAAATCCAATACAGAAGGATGCATGAATTACATCCCTTGACTACGCTACAATAAACAGATTGGTATTTGTTTTTAAGAATAACTAAATTGAAAGAGCTATAGTCTATTAAAGGTGATTTATTCTAGACTAAAATGCATTAAAAAGCATAAATTATTCAACTGTAGTTTAAGACACATTACATGTACATAGTCAACAACAAAATTATATGGGTACCAAATATGCAGCACATGCATAAGCAAAACATAAAACGAAAATGGATAAGAAGTGTAACACGGTGAAAAGTTGTGTCTCGACTGGGACTCGAACCCAGGACGTCCGGCTTATCATGCCAATACTCCACCGACTGAGCTACCAAGCCACACAGTAAAGCCTATCAACTGATTCACCACAATCTCTACCCGGCTACAGAAGCAGGCAAACATAGAAATTACATTCCGGGGCAAAAGGCACAAAACGTAAACTATGGGCTGACATGAAAAATGGAGAAATTTTCTACATGCTGCAGCCAAAAAGACTTCAGCATATGAACTCATACCTTAACCATTTCCCTCATATATATGTGTTTTCAACGCAATAGCAACCAGAGTAGACCCAGATCAGACGGCTCCTATGATCAAGGTATGCTCTGTTTGTTAGTAGAAATTGAAAGATCTGTTTCTTTACTTCTAAAATGGTTAAAATGTTCTACCTTCCAATTTCTTTTTAACTATTTGCCCATGACTATTCGGTAGGTATTGAGGTTTGAAATAAACAATTATTTCACTAACGGCTAATTGAGGTGAAATGATGAGTAGCTTTATAGAAGAAAAAAAAAGATTGATATAACTGTTATCACATTTTCAATCTTCTCTTTATAGTGGTGAAAATATTATATAAATAATGCGACAAAATAAATTTATCAAAGTATATATTTGCTAATGTTTGAAGTAAGGAAATAGACCTGATCAGGATCTACTCTGTTTAATTTTGACATGATATACATCTTATTCTACAGTTTGTGTCAAAGTAAAAACAAATAAATTGAAAATTCTATTTAAAAAATCATCATGTTAGGCTCTTATTTCATGAATATGAAATATTTTAGTACATCTATATACAAACTTTAAGATCAGGGTTAATAGGTGAATTACATATTTACATAACTAGATTTACATATATCAGGGCCGTACCCAGGAAATTCTTGCTGGGGGGGGGGGGGGGCCTAGGTGGGGAGGGCACGGGAGGGGTGTCCCCTCCCGGTAGCCGATTTTTTTTGGTTTGCTACATTGAATGGTGCAATTTCCTGCTATCTGAATCACTCTATCAAGATATAATTTATTTTATAATATAGGAAATCAGTTCCGTTTACACCTGGGTTTCAGTGCATAGACTTACAGACGATCGATATGTGTTCATAATTTGTTCTATTGACAGACAGACGTGATATTGGTTAAAGTTTTTTTGCCATTGACACAAAGACAGACAGACATGTGACCATGTCTCAAGATTTTTGCCATTGACAGACAGTCATACAGACATATGAAAAGTTTTTTTCTGTAAGAATAAATAACTGAAATGCAAATATATAGATTAATTTGTTTTTCTGAACATTACCAAATTATATACAAAAAAGCAAAATATCCAAATAAATATACACTCAACTAACGATGGCATCACAATGGGTTCTTTCTTCTAAATGTGAAAATAACACTGATCAAAACTACAAACATGAAATGTTACAGTTTACTAAGAGGGCCATGATGGCCCTTAATCGCTCACCTGGCAGGGCTTTTTTCTATATAACAGATACTCGTGATTTCCTTTAAAATCATATGCAGTTTTCCCCTAAAAATGGGTTTACCTCAGGTTTTTTCCCCAATTGGCAAACTGCGCTTGATTGTTTCCCTTAATTAGCCATTTTTACTATATAAAAGCGGGTAGCAATGTTTTCCCCTTCAAGTGAAAAAACTGCATGCCTGGTTATAACAGATTTATTTATACAATGAAAAAGACATTTCATTTTGTTTTAATTTAGAATAAGTTTCAGGGCTTTTTTAGCCGATTTTATAGCCCTTATTCGGCTATATCCCCAATGGCAAAATGTATGTTTTTCACCTATTTATTTTAGCAAAATTCCCAATCTCAAGTCACCAAAAAATCCATGAAAAACGTTAACACACCTCGATGTATTCAGTACAATCGATCTGGGGACGAATTATTCATACTTTTTTATCATTCGAATTGTTCGGAGTTATTCTTTGATTACTAGCTATTGATCAATGTCAGTAAAACGCTTATCGGTCGAAGTGTGTACTGCTTTTTGTAGCAAGTTATGCTTAATAACGTCTTGATACGTCACACCCCTTGTCTTAATTTTTCGACAATGTTTGTGAACAACGTAGCAATTTGCATTTTGACACGACTGGTTCCTGAATAATTTAATTGCTAAACTCCAGTATATAGCGAAAACTGGAACCAACTCGTGATTACGTAATTCGGGTGTTCTCCGCGGGGGATTCTCCTGATTGGCCCATACCAAAATAGGCCAAGCTTGGATCACAGCGTGACAGGTCTGTCTGTGTCTAAGAGAACTAACAGATAATCTCTTCCAGGGAGGAAAATATCGGTCACTAAAAAGTGCCTTGGTAAAATTTCAAAACGGTAGATTTAGCTGAAAACTAAAAAGGGCCCATTAAAAAATGGTATCGTCCACTTCCCTCTTATCGAACCTCACCTTGCATTCGAACCTTTCAATGTTTTGGGATTTTACGCATGTAGAAGTGCACACTACGTCATAAAACCATGAGTACCGTTGCTTTGTCTGTAAACAACGCCTCGTAGCTTTAAAAAGGAAATATATGTCATAAACAGGTCAAAACAGTTTGTTTTCCGTTCAACTATGCTAAACATGAGAAAACTCTTACTACGTTATAGAATATCAACGTGAATTGAAAAGTGTACAACATTTTAAATGTTTGACAGCTCTGATCCCTTCAGCTTATGCAAAGGTCACGTGCCCATGATGAAATAACGTGACTATGAGTATTATTTTACAGTAAACAATTTCTAAAATAGAGGTTCGATAGGCAGGTGAGGTTTTTCTGGCAGCCATTTTTGTTTTTGTTATGCGGGTGGTGGGGAACACTGGATTGTTTGGGGATTAATAGATGAGGATAAAAATATTTAATTGTTTCAGGGTATGTATAAAAGATTACTTTGGACTGCTGATTTATTTTTTTCTTCAATATTCACAGTAAACATTTTTTGTTCCTGGTCAAAGGTTAAGAGGTTCGATAGATGGTAAGACCATGCTATCTTGGCAGCCAGCTGGGGGGGCCCGGGCCCCCTAGCCCCCCACCTGGGTACGTGCCTGTATATTGAGCTTGCCAGATTATCAAAGTTTTGTTTAAAGATAAACTTGTGTGTATGTGTATGTGGGGGTCCCTTTCGCTAATTATCCAAACTTTGCACCAAAGATATATTGCCTAGGCAGTCATCCACCTAAATTATGGGCGGGGCAAAGACAGATCCGCCCCTCGCCTCATCGGATGTTTGCAACTTCCTCGCCTCACTGGTTACTCTTTAGCACATCCCGTCTTAATAGAGAGGGGTAATTTGAAATTCAAATCGCGGTGCTGTTTGCGGCTTGTTGCGGACATTTTTGTTTAGAAACTGTGCGGATAGTTGTTGTCCAAGTGGGGGGTACGGACAACTTCCCCATAGGGTGATTACCCCATCGGACTATTCACCCCTGGATGACTGCCCCACAATAAAACTGCCAAACTGGACAATTCCCCCATGGTTATTAAAAATCCCTAAAAAGTGTTTTTAGTTTTCTTTTTTTATATTATAAAATTATCTGATGTTTTTGAAGGCTAAATGCCATATAATTTTCTTTGTGCTGAATAAAATATTGTATTTGTATGTCCAATTTTACCTAATGCTCCTAACTACATATATCCCCTTCTCCTGTATTACCGTTCCCCTTAGCAAAATAATAATCATGAAAACAATTACTTTAAATGCAACAAGTAGCTTCCTTGAAGGAATGGTGAGAAAAAATATTTTTCTAACGGAAAATAACACTTTAAGTAAACAAATAACCCCACAATTGAACCAAATGTCGGTTCTTTTAACTCACTCAATGCTGCAAATGCAGCCTCCATGTTTCCTATATTGCCGTTCCTATGACGTCATAATCTCCCACTCAAAGGTGTTTGAGCACAATTGGGTCAAATATATACTGCACAAGAAAGGTTAAGTCCCAGACACTCACTATACCTAATAAACATTTTGAGTTATGTTGAACTAGATGTTTTAATCGAAATCATTTTCAAAAGCACCATGAACAAAATAAGACAGAATTATCAGCCTTATAAATTCAAATGTTATTTTACAAAAAGTGTTTCCTGAGATTTGATTTTAAAAAATACTTTGAAATATACAGATTGCAATCAGCTAAACAGATAACACTTAAAATTAAAGAAATACCAACATATTTACAATTTAGATGTGTACTGTGGCATTTTATTCAGTACAGAAATGTATTTATGCCGTCTGATAACAGACTCCATTGTACAAAATTTGACATGGGTCACGTTCATAACATGAACCCTAAGTTTTGCTGAACAGTATATTTGTGACGTATTATTTGCTTGGTCACGTAATAAGGGCCTGTCTGAAGGGTTGGTCTAAAACACGCAATGGAAGAAATGGAAGAAATGGAACACAAAACACGCAATGGAAATTTTTAAGGCATTTCTGGGTCGATTTTAATAATTTTTTCAACAAATATAGGTACAATAAGGTAATATCGATTGATTTAGATCATATAAAAAAAGACTGGTCAATAGATAACCATAAAATCGCGTAGTTACTGAAAACTTTTCCATTTCGCCAGTGGAGAAATGGAGAAATGGAGATGAAATATGCATTTTTATGTTGATTTTGTTCATTTTTTAGGCATTATGACTACTCTTACACGAATTCTATCGAATTAGATCAAGCCAAGTATATGTCGTCCATTAATAATTATGCAATGGTGTATTTACTTTAAAAAAGTCCATTGCGCCACAAGAGAAATGGAGAGAAAACACGCAATTGATTTTTACAGTTTTTTCAAGCAATATAGGTACTATAAGGTAATTTCGATTGATTTAGACCAACTAAAACGATAATTATCAATATATAACCTTAATGAAAATTTTCCATTTCGCCAGTGGAGGTTAATAGTATGGAATTGAAATATGCATTGATATGTTTATTTTGTTTTGTTTTTCAGGCATTATGACTACTTTACAGGAATTCTATCGGATTAGACCAAGCCAAGTCTCATTTGACATTAATAATTGTAAAATCGTGTATTTATTTAATCAAGTCCATTCCGCCACTAGAGAAATGGATGGAAAACACGCAATGGAAATTTTAAAGTTATTTCTGGATCCATTTTAACAGTTTTTTCTAGCAATATGGTTACTGTCAGGTAAGGTCGATTGAATCCCACCAAATAAAACACGACATGTTAATAGATAACCATTAAATAGTGTATTTACCAAAAACAAATCCATTTCGCCAGTAGAGAAATGGAAAGAAAACACGCAATGGAATTTTTTAAAGTCATTCATTTAGAAACACCCCTCCTGCTTTACCGGGACTGGGGACCCGCAATAACCTCATTTTCAATAGAAGCTATTGGCGCAGTTAATGTTCTTTACATAAAATTGAATTAGATAACACCGCTGCATCAACAATGTTTCATTTGAATGGACAATGAAACACTATTAATTCAACGCTGTTAGCCTTAAGTTTATGACGGACAGTCTAGACAGTTTAACTGCTCCCTGTAAGAATTCAGATAGGGCAGACCCTGATCAATCAGTTCCTACACGAGCCGTTTCATCTGGGTCTACTATGTTAGTGTAAGATTTCTGACGCAAACAGGGGAGACCCTGATCAGTCGGTTCTTTCATGAGCCGTCTCATCTAGGTCTACTATGTTAGTGTAATAAATATATAACGACGTTACCAATAATTAGAGTAAGTTTCTGAAAATTACAAGTATCTTTCACAAATTGAGAAGCAAACAGAGCAGACTGTGATCAGTCGGCTCCTACATGAGCCGTCTGATCTGGGTCTACTATGTTAATCCTGAGAAAAAGCGATGTCAACATTAATTAGATTTCATTCCCCACGTAGAGTGTTGGTCACTGCAAAATGTAAAGTGTAATTTAATATATCGGAAAACAGAGCAGACCCTGATCATTCGGCCTCTATAGGAACCGTCTGATCTGGATCTAATATGTTAATCATAAGAACTAACGACGTCACAATTTATTAGATTTTATTCATCACACAACGTTTTGGTCATAGCAGAAAATGTCAAGTCTAATATACAATTTGAACTCGGAAGCAAGCAGAGCACATCCTGATCAGGCGGCTTCTACAGAAGCCGTTTGATCTGGATCTGATATGTCACCATTTATTAGATTTTATTCATTATATAACGTGTTGGTCATTGCAGAAAATATCAAGTTTGATTAAGTATTAAAGGAGTATATAACAGAGCAGATCCTGATCAGTCGGATTTGATTTCCGCACCCGTGAAAGTCCTGAACGATTAAAGTTGATGTTTAATCCAATCAGCGATTATAGCGTGATTGGATTATCACACCTTTTAGCGACAGTCCCGCACATCTAACCGCTCACAGATCAAACGCGTGTTGCTCCTGTAGAAGCCAATTGATCAGGGTCTGTTCAGTTTGCTCTGCTTTGTATGTACAGCCTAAATAAATGTGTAATTTTTTTAGCATTATATACATAAACCAACCTAAACACCTATATGTAGGTAATTCAGGGAGTTGTGGTATAGTTATGGTATAAAAACATTTGACTAATTTTGGTGCGCGTATATCGCCCATCCTATCGCCTATTTAATCCTTTCACCCATATTCACGCCTTTGCTAACATAGTAAACCCAGATCAGACGGATCCTATATGATATGTCTGATCAGGGTCTGCTCTGTTTGCTGATATTATTTGAAAGGTCTGGTTTTTTTTAAATGGGCGCAATTGTCCACTTTCCATATTGATAATCTACAGTTCATGGGAACATTTAACGTGTTAGTAAAAATGATGAAATCTCCTGTCAGCCGTGATGTAGTCTCCAAAGATATCTACACTACAGTTAATGTGAACTTTTAACGTGTTAGAAAGATGGATAAGTCGGGGCCTATTTAAGGTCCTGGTGCGAGTTTATCGCCCATCCGACATATACATACTCTATAGTTAATGGGAACATATAACGTGTTAGTAAAAATGATGAAATCTCCTGTCAGCCGTGATGTATTCTCTCCTGGTTGTTGTTGTTTTCCAAATTTCTTCTTTATTTAGATATCTACACTACAGTTAATGTGAACTTTTAACGTGTTAGAAAGATGGATAAGTCGGGGCCTATTTAAGGTCCTGGTGCGAGTTTATCGCCCATCCGACATATACATACTCTACCGTTAATGGGAACATATAACGTGTTAGTAAAAATGATGAAATCTCCTGTCAGCCGTGATGTAGTCTCCAAAGATATCTACACTACAGTTAATGTGAACTTTTAACGTGTTAGAAAGATGGATAACCCGGGGACTATTTAAGGTCCTGGTGCGAGTTTATCGCCCATCCGACATATACATACTCTACAGTTAATGGGAACATATAATGTGTTAGTAAAAATGATGAAATCTCCTGTCAGCCCTGATGTAGTCTCTCCTGGTTGTTGTTGTTTTCCAAATTTCTTCTTTATTTAGATATCTACACTACAGTTAATGTGAACTTTTAACGTGTTAGTAAAAATGATAAAATCTCCTGACAGCTTTGATGTAGTCTCTCCTAGTTGTTTTTTTCCAAAGTTGTTCTTGATTTGGTCCTACGTGCAAATTCTTTTCTTGGCATTTGGTGTTCTTGACCTCTCTGCTCTTTTTCTTTTCGTCTGGTGTGGCTTTTTCCCTGCTGTTGGAGTTTTCAATAGTGTCCTTGAGCCGTCGCTTGATTGAATTATATTTGGTACAAATCGTCCCTTGTCTCTTCTGAACTTGGTCACTCGTGTATGTTGTTGTTCTTCTGTCATGTCTGCCCACGAATCTATATCAATGTAGTGATGGCTGAACGCAGTTGATAGCTTGTAGTTTCCCTTGTTCCTGATAGCTCTGCATCTCTCTTTCTGCTCCCCGCGAATCACATCATAGAGGAGGTCTATGAATCTAGGCAGGTCTTGTGATTTCCATTTGGTCATCGATTTCAAGTCAAAGTCTGGAGATAGAAGTTCAAATTTGGAGAAAAGCCGATGACTTACAATCTTGTTCCTGTTCGTCACCATCTCAATGCAGCATCTGTACTTCAGTTCCCCAGTCCTTGAATCGTCGCCACACAGCAAAACTGATATTGCATGAAATAGACAGTCTCCATCACCAGTGGTCTTCAAAGCCGTGTCCTCAGTTGGGTGAAAGTGTCTCAAAATTGTGTTTGACACAGGATCTTGTTCATTCGCTGAGAAGTCGGAGTGAAGATCTGTGGAAAAACTAACTTTCTGTAGAAAAATAAGTTCCCTATCAGCGGCTGTTTTGAGACGTCTCAGTCCATGTTGTGCAGCTTCATTCAGTCTACCAGAAGCCATCATGTAGTCAAACTCTCCGTCCTCGTCACACCGACATCTGCTGCATATATACTGTAAGGCGATCTGTGTCCACTGTTTCCTGATTTTGTCGTTGATTCCTTCACATTCATAATGTACCCAAGTCTGGCAGGTCTGCAATAATTCCATAACTATTTAACACTGTTTAAACATAGTAACATATCACAAGTATGTAGTGTTAAAGCTGTTTTACTGTAACAAGCACTGTTTAGAGTGCGGCATTCGATCTGGATCTACACTGTTTATAGTAAAATGTCAGAATTATACTTATTGCAGATTTACCATGTTTAAGAGTTGCCATTCATTTGGATCTAAACTGTATTAGACTAACAAGTACATCCAGATCCCTCAGTAATTCTGCAGGATCCAGACTGCTTGACATTCTAATCTATAACTGTTCTTAACCCTTTACTCCATAAATATGCCTTTCTATGCCTTTGCAAACAGAGTAGACCCAGATCAGAAGACTCATATAAAAGCCGTCTGATCAGGGTCTGCTCTGATTTCTTATCATATAATATTGATTTGATTATACAGTTGACATGTCCAAAAATTTCATGATGTAATTATTACGTACATGAATATTCATGGAATAAAGGGTTAAAAGTTATTTTCAGATACGTTTTCATGAACCTCGGCGGGAATGATATCAATGCACAATGCAATATACAAGATATTGTCGATCGACTGGTGGACATAGCAACACAGATGAAAGAAAATGGGACAGAGAGAGTGTTCGTCGCCAGTGTTGCAGAGAGGGGCTACTGCCCAAAATTCACAGGAATTGACCCAAAAACTTTCAATAAAATAAGAAAGGGACTAAATGCCAAACTGCATGTTGCATTTGGCGCTGACTTCGTTAATTTAGAAAGGAAGCTACGGTATCCAAAACATTACAACGATGATAAGGTACACCCGGGAGGAGAGAACGGTGGTCTGAAAGTATTCAGTTGTGCCATAAAGTGTTGTTTTAATACAACTTTGAATTTATAGAATTTCTACCAGTGACACTTACTGTCTTGTTATCTATGTGCATTAGTATAAATATCATTGTTAAACATTGTATGTGTAATTTCTTAATAGCTCCATAACAATATAAAGGTAAAACAGTGTTGACGCTTCTGTTCTATTATTTACCCCATTACTCCAAACATGCATGTGCAATCAATTACTTGTTAAAACCATAAATCCCATCGCATCAGTTGACTTAATACACAAAGGTCGCACGTGCTACCGTTCAGAGTACCGTAACCGGAACCCTGCTGCTATCACGCGTGTCCTTTACACTTGAGCTACTGATTTAACCCTTTGCCTTTTTTCACGAATTTGCAAACAGCTGTAGGGGCTGTGTGATCTGGGTCTGCTCTGGTTGCGTATGGAATTTCTTTCCAAAATGGCCACAATATTTCACCTTCTATACTTCATTATCACTTTTTTGTTCATGAATATTCAATAGTAATAAAAATTTTGAATAAACGGGGAAAATATTAATATCCATGGCCAACAATATGAAAGATGAAGCATTCTAATTAAAAAAGGAAATGGCATTTCCATTAGAAAACAGAGCATACCCCGACCAGTATTATTGAACTAATAAAGACAATATCAAATTACTTACCTCGCATAATATACAATCCGTCCTACATTTCTCGGAACACACTGAACAAGCATACTTTTTAGACATTTTGAGTAGCTATGACGCCTATATCAGGAAATGTCCTGATTATATACTCTTTTCCTTCCTATATCTATATTTTGCTAAGATGATTGGATAATTCAGTTTTAACCAATAACAATTTAATGCTTTAAACGAGCTAATTACATTTTAGTTAAATGGGACAATTATGACTCAGCAAATAAAAAGTCTATGTGCCACTTACAAGCAATTAAAGTTGATAATCTTCCCGATTTGTACAAACTCAATATAAGTCTACTTTTACAGGCCGACTGCTTTCACACTTACATTTAATTTAACTACACAGTACAGCAATGCGTTATGTCATTAATCCTATACACTGTTCTCTATAATAAATATTTATGAGGGTGTGAAAAATGCGTCTTTGATTGCGACAATTATGTAATTGCAATAAACATACAAACATCTATTAAATAATGTTTTATTAAATAATTACTTGTTGTCTGATAATAGACTCCATTGTACAAAATCCGACATGGGTCATGTTCATAACATGAACCCTAAGTTTTGCTGAACAGTATACTTGTGACGTGTTATTTGCTTGGCCACGTAATAAGGACCTGCCTGAACGTTTCCGCGGCATCTGTCAATTTTTTAAGATTCGAAAACCGATTATTTTTAGGAAATATTGTTAGAAAAATGGTGTGACGTGATGAGAATGTTTATATTTTTGTTGAAAATAATCTGTTTCTTTAAAGTTTCATTCAATTTACCCGTTTTTTCCCTAATTTATCGGCTCTGTATCTAAAAGTGTTTTATCCAGTCACCAGGCTTCTCTAGTGACATAATAAAGGGGGTGCAAATAAACTTAGGTTTATTAGGTTACTTCCGGTAGTGGAAGGTTTATTAAGTTAGTAGATAGGCGTAATGATTCTATAACCATGGAACTATTTTAGTTTTCTGTAAATATTCATAAACATGTTGATGGAATAGATCTAACAGATCTACTTGGTCACCAGAAGAATTATTCAAATGAGAAAAAATAAAAATAATTGGCTACAGCTGGATTCGAACCCGCGCCTGATCCTACAAAAACTAATTCTAATCTCTCTAGAGACGTCGCCCTTACCGATTACGCCACTGAGGCCACATACAAAATGACGTTGATTTATCACTTATATTAATTTAATCCACCGCTGGCAAAACCCGTTTTTGATAAAATCAAACCTGGAAGCAAAGATTGGCAGATAAATAGTAAATGTTTTCTTTTCACTCTTATGATTATTTGATTGATAAACTCTTACAGGGGCGGTGATAGTCATAAACCTAAATATAGCCTGTTCAGTTCCATCGATTTCTGAGTGACGTTAGGTAGAATCTAAAAATAGAAACCGAGACTACGTAACTCGAATTTGACCAAAGAATATAGATCATGTCTGTTTGAAATAACTTATCGACCCTCGATTCAAATCATCTTATTTTTCAAATTCAACCACGTTTCCCTTCTAGTAATACAAGTATCGAAACTATATTCCTCTGCGGTAGCTCATTAGATCTATTTACGTCTAAATGGAAGTGAAAAGGGAGGGATCCGTTGATCGAAAAACTGTATTTTCAATGTAAATTATTTCAAGAGTGTTATGAGTCTATAAAAAAGACATTTAACTATATTGACTGGATAAATCGAATAATAGGTTAGTGCCGTAGATGGGACGCCTTTATCCGACTCGGAGAGAAAACAGTTGAGGCTCGGCAAGCCTCGCCTCAACGTTTTCTCCCCTCGTCGGATAAAGCGTCCCATCTACGGCACTAACCTATTATTCTCTATTTATTTACAATCGAAAAACATTTTGAGGGATGACGTAGAGAGGTCGCACGCGCCATATCAAGCGCTTTTGTGATGCGGACGGAATAATAGGAAAGAACGGAAATATAGGAATCGAGCATATAGCTTTAAATTTGTTTTGGGTATAATCTGTTTCGATGAGAAGGAATTAGAAATGTTTGTTCACACAATTTATGCTTGTTTAATATACTATATGTGCTAGTATTACATTATCTTTAGCTAATGACTTTTTATTATCTGACATTGAGCAAACAGGGTAGACCCAGAATGAGATTATATTGCATTAGGTGGTCATGTAATTTATGCTTATAAATACAATATATGCCATGTGTGCTGGTATAATGTATTACATTATCTTACAATGATGTGCTTTACCTAATGAATATTTATTGTCATTGAGCAAACAGAACAGAAACTGATCTGAAAGCTTTGTCATGAATATTCATTAATGTAATATTAAAAATAATATGGTATTATTATGAAATATTATAATAAAATGCATTGAGTGTATGCAAGAAAATAAAATCGATTAACGACTTTCGTTTATTTATTGTTGTTGATATTTCTATATAGTGTCCCGAAATGAAACAGAATCTTAATTTATTACTCTTTCAATTTGGACATACAAACCACAGTGTAGCTCCTATTAACCTTATAGCAGTGACCTGTCACCATTTTCTCTTACTTTCGTTTTGTGCACGCTTTTGAGTGACTAATGACTGATCATACAGCTTGCATTGTGATGAGACGCTATCTTAATCAGCGCCTAATCAGGATCCAAACTGTTAGCAAATACCAGTTAGGTTGCACTTAGCAGGCAAAGGTATTACAGAATTATTAATTCTTCATTTAAGTTGTACAAAAAATTTCTTAGTGTGTACTTTCTAATGGGGATTATGCCCTTTCTTTAGGTTTACATGTCCAAATATTTGGAGTCAATACAATACATACAAGAGTTCCAATTGGTCTACACAGCTTTCTACTAATTTATTTTCATCATATAATTTATTAAATTTTACTTATATATTATTTTTTTTACAAAATAATAATATCTTTTTTATATTGAGGGGGAGTCACCCTATGGGGCAATAATCCTAAAGGGTTATTATCCTAAGGGGCAATTGCCCATAGGGCAATCATCCTATGGGGGAATCACCCTATGGGGGAATCACCCTACACTCGTCCAAGTGGCATTCTATGAAATTGTTTTTCAAAAAATCGTCGGCTTCAAAATTAAAACGCCTCATGCCTAAAGAAAACTTATTTATATCGTAGATAATAATAATAATAATAATAATAATAATAATAATAATAATAGTATAATAATAATAGTAAACGCACTTTAAATAGGAAAGCTAGACTGTATAAAAGAGCCAAAGAGACCGGTAACTGGTCAAATTATCGCAAATTCCAGCGCGAGTGCAAACGACAGGTGAGTAGAGCAGAGTGGTCATATATTCCCTTCTCCTGTATTAGTTACCGTTCCCCTTAGCAAAATAATGATCATGAAAACAATTACTTTAAATGCAACAAGGAGCTTCCTTGAAGGAATAGTGAGAAAAAATATTTTTCTAACGGAAAATAACACTTTAAGTAAACAAATAGCCAAAAAATTGAACCAAATGACGGTTCTTTTAACTCACCCAATGCTGCAAATGCAGCCTCCATGTTTCCTATATTGCCGTTCCTATGACGTCATAATCTCCCACTCAAAGGTGTTTTACCACAATTGGGTCAAATATATACTGCACAAGAAAGGTTAAGTCCTAGACACTCACTAAACCTAATAAACATTTTGAGTCATGTTGAACTATGTGTTAATCGAAATCATCTTCAAAAGCACCATGAACACAATAAGACAGAATTATCAACATTATAAATTCAAATGTTATTTTACAAAAAGTGTTTACTAAGATTTGATTTTAAAAAATACTTAGAAATATACAGATTACAATCAGCTAAACAAATAACACTTAAAATTAAAGAAATACCAACATATTTACAATTTAGATGTGTACTGGGGCATTTTATTCAGTACAGAAATGCATTTATGCCGTCTCCATTGTACAAAATTTGACATGTGTCATATTCATTACATGAATGGAAAAGTAGTAAAGTCAAGCAGGCAAAGCCACATGCAAGACGCAACCACCACCAAAACACCGATAGACAGCATGACACACACACACACACAACCACACACCCAAACGCACACACACATACACACACGAAATGAACACAGAAAACACCAAAAGACACACAAGAACCAGGGACAAACGTTCCACAACATGAACAAACCACAAACACAAAGACGCAAGGCAAATAAAAGGAAGACCCCAAATTTTGCTGAACAGTATACTTGTGACGTGTTATTTGCTTGGTCACGTAATAAGGACCTGCCTGAACTTTTTTTCCGCGGCATCTGTCAATTTCTTAAGCTTTGAAAAACGGATTATTTTTGGGAAATATTGTTTGAAAAATGGTGTCACGTGATGAGAATGTTTATATTTTTGTTGAAAATAATCTTTTTCTTTAAAGTTTCATTCAATTTACCTGCTTTTCCCTAATTTCTTCGGCACTGTATCTAAAAGTGTTTTATTTACAATCGAAAAACACTTTGAGCGATGACGTAGAGAGGTCGCACGCGACATATCAAGCGCGTTTGTGATGCGGACGGAATAATAGGAAAGAACGGAAATATAGGAATCGAGGATATAAGCAATACGATAAGTGAAAGCCTTGAGAAAAATAATAATAAACCATTCTGGAAGTATGTAAAATCAAAAAAGGAAGATAGTACAGGAGTCGCACCACTCAAATCAGGCAACCATCTCGTTACTGATGGCAAAGCTAAATCTGAGCAAATGATAAACCAGTTTCAGTCAGTTTTCAGTAGGGACGACAACTCGAGTTTCTCCCCTCCCTCCACAAGGGTGAAATACAGTATAACCCCACTTATCATCCGCCAAAAAGGTGTACTCAAACTACTGGGTGAAATACAGACCAATAAGGCGCCAGGACCGGATTGCCTACCAAATCGAGTCCTAAAGGAATGTGCTCATGAGTTATCCCCAGCTATAACAGCAATTTTCCAAAGATCCATCGACAGTGGAGAACTGCCATCTGATTGGAGAAATGCAAATATTTCACCTGTTTATAAAAAAAGGCGACCGCCACCTACCGGAGAACTATAGACCTGTGTCATTAACCTGTGTCATTTCTAAATTAATGGAACATATCATCTGTCGCCATCTGTTAAACCACTTGGACAAACATGATATATTAACTCATCTTAACCATGGATTCAGATCAGGATATTCTTGTGAGACACAATTGGTGGTAACAACTCATGATCTACTACAATCCTACGATAATGACATTCAAACTGATATTATGGTATTAGATTTTAGTAAGGCATTCGACTCTGTTACCCACAGAAAGTTGCTGTCAAAGCTTGAGGCTTATTGTATCAAAGGACACATATTAGATTGGATTGCAAATTTCCTCACAAAACGGAAGATGAGTGTTGTTGTCGACGGGGAGAAATCACGTGAGGTGGATGTGGAATCTGGGGTTCCCCAGGGTACTGTACTGGGACCTCTGTTGTTTTTATGCCACATCAATGACCTACCTGAATCTGTTTCATCTCAAATAAGGTTATTTGCGGACGATTGTCTCCTTTATAGGAATATAAAAAATCAAGACGACCATCTCATATTACAGAAAGACTTGGACACTCTTTATTGTTGGGCTGACAAATGGGGGATGAAATTCAATGTAAAGAAATGTTATCATCTGAGTATAAAGCAGAAATCCTCTCATTTTTATATCATAAATGGTCACATCCTAAACCAAGTACAGGATAATACTTACCTCGGCATCACCTTCTCAGAAAACCTGAAATGGACTACTCATATAGACCAATTACGGAAGAAAGCTAACTCCATGCTAGGCTTTCTTAGAAGGAATTTACGTCATACACCACAGCCATGTAGGAGAAATGCTTACCTTTCACTGGTTCGTTCTAAATTAGAGTACGGAAGTGTCATCTGGGATCCGTACATTAAATCCGACATTGATAAACCTGAAAGAATACAACGCGCTGGAGTAAGATTTATATCTAAAGACTATCGTAATAGACAGGAAGGCTGTGTCTCAGACATGCTACGCAACCATGACCTACCAACTTTACAGGAGCGGCGTAGGCAACAACGGCTGACGCTGATGTACAAGGTGGTGGAAGGGCAGGTACCGGCTATCAAAGCTGAACACTACTTAGTACGTCAGAGACAGAAAAGAACAGTAAGGGCTAAGAAATATACAGACTGTACTCAAACCAATCTGATAGATAACTATGCCACAAATAATACTAAGTGTTTCAAATTAATACGTGCCAAGACGGACCAGTTCAGGAACTCTTTTTTCATAAGAACAGTGCCGGAATGGAATAGGCTAAATGAAGAATTAGTGAATACTGAGACAGTTAATAACTTTCGTCAAAAACTGAGGAACTTTAATTTTGACTAATCAGCGCACTCCCTTCCGTCGTATTAAAGCCAGTATTGGTGTCTTCGACGTATTCATTCAGATTCAGATTCAGAATAGATCTGATAATAATAATAATAATAATAATAATAATAATAATAATAATAATAATAATAAATTAATAATAAAAGAGTGTCAATCTCCGTGGAGAGTTTTTCGTTAAAATAGCACATGGGCACGGATTTATTCTATTATGGCAGGCAGTGTAGAAGCATAATTATGTATCTATAAAGAGCACCAGCAAACAGATCTAGAGCAGACCCTAGTCCTATAAATAAGACCTGACGTTGCTATTTTACATTTTCTAGTTACATGCACGATAAATAATTATAAAATAAGGGGCATGTAGATACGTCTTAATCTTTGGACTAGAGCAGATCCTCATCAGACGAACATGATAACCACGAAATAAAATTGTATGAAAAGCTACATAATAATTATCTATTTTGGAACACCTTCAATTTACTTTTCCTGTCCCCAGAAAAGTATGGGAAAATATGGTATTATTTACTGTATAAGAGAGGTCGAGTGAGGGACCGATTAACAAAGAGTTTTGACCCCAAATTCGGATTCTACGCATTTTTATGGTTAGAATATATCGTAGACTCGCCTTCTATCAAATCCCACCTATTTTTCGAACCTTTCATTTTGTTTTATTTTTACGCATGCACAAGTGCACACTACGTCATAAAATCATGAGTTCCGTTGCTTTGTCTGTAAACAACGCCTCGTAGCTTTAAAAACGAAATATGCGTCATAAATAGGTCAATACAGTTTATTTTTCCTTCAACTATGCTAAACATGAGAAAACTCTTATACGTTAGAGAATATCAACATAAATTGAAAAGTGTACCACATTGAAAAAGATTGACAGCTCTGACTCCTTCAGCTGATGCAAAAGTCGCGTGTCCATGGTGAAATCATGTGACTATGAGTATTACGTTACAGTAAACAATTTCTAAAATAAAGGTTCGATAAGTAGGTGATATTTTTCTGGCAGCCATTTCTGTTTTTGTTATGCGGGTGGTGGGGAACACGGATTGTTTGGGGATTAATAGAAGAGAATAAAATTACTTAATTGTTTCAAGGTATGTATACAAGATTATTTTGAACTGCTGATTTATTTTCCTTCTTCAATATTCACGGTAAACGTTTTCTGTTCCTGGTCAAAGGTTAAAAGGTTCGATAGACGGTGAGACCATGCTATTTATTTTTATCAAAATAAAATATTGTTTGTATGTATACTCAAACTTCTTTTACAAGTAACACTAACGTTTAGTACATGTACATATTTATAAATTATTTGCGACGTGAGTGAAATATGGTATGTATAAATAATGTTTCTGAATTCATATCTTTCATTACAAGTGAACTTCTTGGATGTTTAATCGTTATTTTCTACTGGGGTAATTGTGATAGTTTGCTGACTTATATTATTTTTTAACAGCAAGATAATGGCCTTGTTTTTAGGTTGCTGTTCTAAGAAGTTTGAATCTACAGAATAATGGCTAAGTTTTATGCTTTGATTTTCTTTTTTTCAGGTTGCTATTCCAAGAAGTTTGAATCTACAGGATACGGGTTTGGGATTGTTGGTTTATATTTGGCACTTAGATCACGCGATCGTTAATGTCACGTGCTTTAAATATAAATGCATTTTTATCTTCTGAGCATTGAAGGTTTCTGGTGTAATTATCTCTATTTCCAGTAGTCATTTACAATTTCCCTGTTCTTTAATGTTTACATTCTATGAGCATGTAGAAAACAATCATTCCTTAATACTCATGTTCTTGTGACAACGCTTAGTATTATTGTAAAATAGCAAATACTCTAATACATGCTCTAACATACATTCCAGAATGGCAAGCAGATTTATCTACCAGAGGCCTTTGACGAGACATTTCTTGACAAATATTGTGTCGTAGAGTACGATGGATTGCCTACCTGGGATTTTTATGGATATTGACGATGAAAGTTTGGAAGTTAAAGTCATGCATCGGATTGGTGTCAACATATTTTTTTGGCTAATGAGAGAAGACAGTATCTGGTATGCGAAAAACAAATAAGTGACCATGCTAAATGGCGTGCCAGAACACGTAACTGAAAGACACCATTGCATAAATCCTAAGCTGTGGGGTGCCGTTTGCCAAAAATAAATTTATGAGTCCAATCATTGGATCAAAGTATTCTTTATAAACTAACTCTGATTGAATAACAATCTTAAAATGTTCAATACTGAATTAATCATTAAGTTCAATGATTGTTATGCATGTTGTGGAGTTGTCTGGAGGGGGAATTTTATTTACATTTTGACCTTGGTGAAAGTGGGATAAGGACGAGGTTGGGTACCCGTAAACCAGGTTTAAGTCCCCCAGTAGCTTATTTTGGTTGCTGGCCGTTCTAAGGCGGCACTCCTGCTTTCAGCCTAAGATCAATTTTGTTGTTTTATATGCTTAATGTTTAATGTGTTTCGTCTTGATATGCGTCCTGTTATGTTTTGTCTTGTGGCTTTACCGTTTCTTGTTTGATAGTGTTTGGTGCGGTGTCATTTCGTGTGTGGCTCTCTTTTAACGGGGCTGTCATTACCACAACGCAATGTCAGTACCGCAACATGCATTATTTTCTGAAATAAACAAGAGCAAACTGTATTCTATTCTATCTTATACTTTAATATAATTTCATAAATCCATTAGCGTCTAGATAATACACATTTCATCCCAATTGCACGTCCGATTCCAAATGAGAGATTATTAATGATATTGATTTTTAATTAATATTATCCCAAATAACAACGTGCTACCTTTTTTATTAAGTAAACGGTGTAATTCTTTATTTCACGAAGGAACGTATTAAATGGCATTAAAAAACCATGATGTGAAATAAGATACAGCTATATGATAGCTGAGTCACTATAATTTACCGATTTTATAGCTGTTGCGGTACTGACATGTAGATACATGCAAAGCCAAAAAATAAAACAGTATGCATATGTGTGCACGGACATGAGCACTAAACCTGGTAGATATGTTGTTTCTATTGTTAGATAGTATTTTAATACAAAAATACGATTTTATTTTTCGCATTCGATTGCAAGAAAATTTACAGATGTTTCAAGAATTACCCGTAAACTTTGTTTAACCTGTTACCTCAGGAAAATTCTTGTAGGCAAAACGACACTATGAATATTAATTAGATCAGAGTCTACACTGTTCGCTAATAGGAATTTCAATATAAAACAAAACGAAATTGAAATTTTGGCCAGGCACCCCTTAGATAAAAGATGGACTAATCCAAATATATAAACATAGAAGAATCCACTGGGTGCAAATGGGTTAAGTTCTCAGATTAGGCTTTGCTTAATCAATAAATTTCAAAGGAATACAGCAGCATCTATTTCATTTGTAAGATACCATAAGCCTTGCCCACTGCCCAATGATAATAGACGGGTTCCAAATCTCAATATGAACTGGTTCACTTTATATGATATGGGTAGTTTTTTCGCTTATGAAATTTATGCTTGATCTAGTCACTTCGTGAATATTGTTTTAAAATATAGATTCTTCATTGGAATTGTTTGCTTTGACAGAAACAACCGCATGATTAGATCGATATAATTTCATCAGCAAACGGAACAGACCTTGATCAGACGGCACCTACAGGAGGAGCCGTACTGGTTCTACTTTGTTTGCACAGGTGTGATAAGGTTTGTATATGAGGGAAACGGATAAAAGGCTAAACTGTAGTGTGTTTATTGTTTATGAACACAAAGTCATATTCTAATGCGACAGCTATAAAGATGTCGAATTGTTTAGGTAGGTGATAGTTTAACACTTTACCTGTTGAATATTCATGTAAGAAATAATAACACCATTAATATGAATCAGATTATAAATTATAACGACATGTCATGTTTGCCTAAGCAGGAACTGAAGATTCAGCTCAATATTATACCATAATAAACAGGGCTGACCCTAATCAGACGTTTCTACTCTGGGTGCAAAGGTGTGAAAAGGCGTTTACATTACGGAAAGGGGTAATACAAGACGAAAGTTACATAGAAAACACCCCGGGTATTTCTTACATTAATATTTAACGGGAAAATGGTTAAAGCTATGTAAACTGTACAGCGCACATATAAACAAACAAATAACCATTAAGTTATACAGTTTACAACACGTGTTTTTTTTACAATACACCCTTTCTAGTGCGACCGCAAAAAGAGGTATTAAATGAGTCGTAAAACAAATGGCTGCTTCATGCATTAATGTTACGCATAACTGTTACCAAGTAGTTATATTTTTGCTCATATTTCGTATAAATCAAGGTCAACCACAACCACTAGAAGGGTGAATAGCGGTAGTATACTACTGTTAATATGCTGCTAATCTTTCGTATGAATCAAGGTCAACCACAACCACTAGAAGGGCGAATAGTGGAATAAACTACTACGCTGCTCATATTTCGTATAAACAATGCATATGAAGAGCGGTACACATATTTATATCATTTAATAAATATTTCCCACGGTGTATATGTACTGAGTCAAGCAATAATGCTAAAACCGACTTTTCTACAGTTACTCTGTTTGCAGCTCAATCATTGAGTACAATAGCGATAGGTGGATACAGTATTTTCAATAAAATGTTTTTTTGTTATACATGCACTTTACCACTGTATTTGCTGTCGCGGTTGTTGTAGATTAGTCGGAGAGGGGATACGTTTATTTACACTGTTTGTCTTTTAGGATGGGGATGGAATAAGGGTGAGGTTGGGCGCCCATAAACCGGTTTAAACCCCCGGTGACTTTTGTCACTGACCGTTCCAAGGCGGTACTTCCATCTTCCTCCTATTGTATGTTTGTTTTGTCTTTGTGCGTCTCTTGTTGTTTTTTCTACCTATGTACATTTGCTGTTTCCTTGTGTTGCTGTTCGGGCGAGTGTTTGTTCTGTATGTGGTGTTTCCTGCATGACTCATTTTTGTACTTTTACTATTCCCTCATATTGAACCCTTTGATGTCTCTGTGAAATATACTTTTTGAAACAATTGTGATAAATAGAGCATTTGCTCCGCATGAGCAAATGCTTAAATTTTCACAATGGCTTCAAAACTACACAGTTCTGAACTTGAACGTTTTACAAAATAAAACAGTGAACTACAGTATATTGGCGATATTTCGAGCACCGTCGGGAATCAGTAAAAACCTCGGATTATCGCAATGCTCGAAATAACCGATCTCTAGCATTTTGTGTCATTTCCAAGAGCATTGTTTGACGACAAGAGGAAGCATATTTCTTCACAGTAAACTTTTTAACATGATCATAAACTTCAATGCGTATATAATTCATCGATTCTTTCCTTATATAAGTGATAACAGAAAACACCATTTACATCGGCGACCGAAGTTTTGAACAGTATAATTTGTATGGGTCAGTTCAACGGACCCTTCACAATATAAACTCAAAACTTGTTTCAAACCATTTAGACATATCCCTTGAACAGTCGTGGCATTTAGCGTTATGTCGTTTATTTTGCATATTTTCCATTTGTCGACATTAATTTAGTTGTTGGTGCTGAGTTGGTGCACAAACAAACATTTTTGTTTCGTTCCCGTGCTATTTCGTAGTGAGGAAAATCAGGGCGAGTGACCAAATTAATTAATAATCGGAACACTCGGCTTTTTTCGTCTGACATAATTATTCTCGTTCATCTCTCGTAGCAAGAGTCTGCATGAACGAGACTGTCTAAAATTAACAAAAATAATGCGAATTTCAAAGCACTACACGAAAAGCACTGCACTATTTCTAAATTTAAAGCAGAAAGACGTTATATGGCACCCTTTCAGCGGTACCGAAAAATCACAACACGTTTGTGAACGTATGCAAATTCATGGTTCCGTAAATTATAATTGTGACTCTTTGTCTATTAAGACTTCAGTCTACTAAATTCTCATCATTATTTACACAAAAGTAAAGTCTGCATTCAATGAATGTGTTATTCACACATTTGGAAGATCTAATGTCCCATAGACCGGATCTTTCAAAAGGTCACGACAACGCATAGAGAAGGTGTGAATACCTCGGAGGTGGGAAAACACCATGCTCGAAATAAACAATCAATAAAAGGAACCAGAATGATCCGCGGGACCAGCACACATGCTCGAATTTTCGGATTATCGCTATTCGGATTAATGCAGGTATTTTCAATTAGATTTGATAGAATTTGAGCCGGGACCTCAACATTCCCTCGGAATAAGAGGGTATCTCGGAAAAACGAGAGTCGAAATAACGCCGTTATACTGTAGTCGCAAATACCCCATGTTACACAAACTTGCAAATAACTTAGCTTTTACAATAACGAGAAATATTGAACCTCGCTCAGTTCATCATTTTAAATGGCAAGTAGAATCGAAACATGTTATATGTAGTTGCAAAGGTAGCAACCCAGGTATACTCGGGTTTGTTGGGTTTTTATGTATTGTGTATTTGTACAAAAGTACAAAAATGAGTCATGCAGGAAATACCACATACAGAACAAACACTCGCCCGAACAGCAACACAAGGAAACAGCAAATGTACATGGGTAGAAAAAACAACAAGAGACGCACAAAGACAAAACAAACATTCAATAGGAGGAAGATGGAATTACCGCCTTGGAACGGTCAGTGACAAAAGTCACCGGGGGTTTAAACCGGTTTATGGGCGCCCAACCTCACCCTTATTCCATCCCCATCCTAAAAGACAAACAGTGTAAATAAACGTATCCCCTCTCCGACTAATCTACAACAACCGCGACAGCAAATACAGTGGTAAAGTGCATGTATAACAAAAAAACATTTAATTGAACATACTGTATCCACCTATCGCTAGTGTACTCAATGATTGAGCTGCAAACAGAGTAACTGTAGAAAAGTAATAAAGGGTACGACAAAAATGAAATAGTACAGATATCCGACGTTCTCCTTCCATTTCTGGATTTAAGTTATTCCAGTATTATTGATCATGGATCCAATCCTATCCCTCCGCCTATTTCTGTTCACAGATAATTACAGAGCAGTGATCTTGTCTAAAGGATCAAAGATCTAATAATATATATCCACCTATACCTGGTAATGGAGCTTTGATCTAGTGTTTATCTGACCATAGACCCAATACTGTAACTCCACCTATACCTGGTAATGGAACTGTGATCTAGTGTTTATCTGACCATAGAACCAAAACTGTAACTGCACTGATATCTGGTAAAAGAGAAATGATCTTGTCAGATTGATCATGAATCCAGTACTATCTCTTCGCCTAGATCTAGTTCCAGTTAGGCGATCTACCTGCTTCATCATGGACCCAATACTATCTTTCCACCGATATCTGGTCATAGAGCAGCGATGTATCTTGTCTGATAGTTGAGTGTCACTAGAGACTTTGTATAAAAGACAATAATCTACTTATTTCGTCGCAGAACGGTTGTTGCAACACAAGTGAAACTGGATAAACTCTCCGCATTTAGACGTGAGTATTATTATTGCATTTGCTTTAGTTACAGATAATGGTAATATTTGTCAAATTTCGTGAGTATTATTATTGCATTTGCTTTAGTTACAGATAATGATCTTATTTGTCAAACTTAATATAAGTCCATGTAAGAGTCATGCAGGAAACACCGTTAAAATTAACGTTCACCCTTTCAATACAAACTTTCTAGTTGACTGATATCAACTATTTAAAAACATTGTAAAATGAAGAAATGAGATTAATTAATGTAAACTTGTGTTGTTATATTTTCTGATCCTTGGCGATCATTAGTTTTGATGGTATAAGTTTTGAAAATTTAATACTGTTTAAGCCGTTGCTAGCGGGCGTGAGTAGTTTTGCACTTTTAATGACTACTCATGAACATATTCAATCAAACCGAGTCTTCAATTTTCTCTTATGCATTGCTACTTTTGCTTTCGAGGGGTCATCCACTTTCAGGATATTTGTTCCGGGATACATTTAAAGGAATATACCGCAGACATAGACCAAAAGGTCGAGACAAAATTGGATTCCTTGGTCAGACACGCGTCTGGTCTGGAACTACACCTTTTATCGGGATGAGACACTGGTGGTGAAATAGTTTAGTGTATTGTATGCTAAAACTAGAGTTTGAGTCCCTCAGAAAACGTAGTGCATTATGGCGACATTGGTCAAAAAGCTCCATGAAAAATATGCTTAAGTGCAAAGGGTGTACATGCAATCTAATTAAGATTCCTAGGATAATTACATGTTTTGCTAAAAGTTGAGAAAACACGATTCAGTAAAACAATTAGGGTTTGTTGTAAGAAATGAATATGACCAGAACCAAACATTTGCAATAATTATTGTTTGAAGCATATTTTAACTTTTAGCCTATTGCGCTCGGATGAATGATTATCAATGAAAACAGTTTGGATCCAGATGAGACATCCAGTAAACTGTTTGAAACCGGACCGTGTTGTTGAAATGGAGTGCAAGATAAATCAACCATTACTATTGATTCGATGATAGCTATGTTCAATAGACTAAATATTAACGCTTTCCCTGTTTGAATATTTATATAAGAAATAGTGGCATATTGAATATTTACAAGTTAAAGTGGTATAATAAGTTAAAGTAGTAAAGAGCTACAGATAAAGGTGTTTGAATATTCATATAAGAAATAATGACATCTTGCATATTAACCGTGTTTCCTTCATACTGACGCCTTTTAACGCTTCTGTAAATGTCATGTTTTGAAACCATTGTGATCAAAAGAGCATTTTCTGCATAGGAGCAAATGCTCTATCACAATAGTTTATAAATACACAACTATAAAATTCTCCTTATGCTCCTTTTCGGTAGATTTATTCAAAGAACTTGAGTCTAAGAATAGCCTTTGAGGTAATGGGTGACCAATCTAAAACAGGACAATAAGTTACAAGTAAAGAGCTATGGAATTTCTCGACCAAACCCTATACTGTGACAACTCTTTAGAAACGTATCGAATATTGATATTTCATTGTGTGTAAATTCTTATATCTGTCCTTACTAATTGAAGTTGTACCTCGGTCCATATCGCATCGAACTGACAACCCCCGTAGATGATGAACGGAAAAAATTGACACATACCAGACGGTTCCTGTTGGAGACGTCTGATCTGAGTCTGCTCAATTTGCTTATGGAATTGTAATATATTAGAATCTGCAGTTTTTATCGCTTCCAAATTATAAACTGTACATATGCTACTATAATGTTTTCATAATGTCATTTTTCAACAGGGAAAGGATTAACTAGATGGTTGAATTAATAAGCAAGTAACTATAATAAATAGATGGTTGAATTAATAAACAAATAGCTATGAGAAATAGAAAGTTGAATTAATTAACAAGTAACTATAAGAACTAGATGGTTGAATTAATTAGCAAGTTACTATGAGAACTATATGAGTTGAATTAAACAAGAACAAACCAAACCAAACCAAACCAACTTAACCAAACCAAACCAAACCAAACCAAACCAAACCAACCCAACCAAACAAAACAAAACCAAACCAAACCAGCTAAACCAAACCAAACCAAACAAAACAAAACCAACTAAACCAAACCAAACCAAACCACACCAACTAAACCAACCAAACCAAACCAACTAAATCAAACCAAATCAAACAAACTTAACCAAACCAAACCAAACCAAACCAAACCAACTAAACCAACCAAACCAAACCAAACCAACTTAACCAAACCAAACCAAACCAAACCAACTAAACCAAACCAAACCAACTAAACCAACCAAACCAAACCAACTAAACCAAACCAAACCATCTAAACCAAACCAAACGAACCAAACCAAACCAAACATGTGTTAGTTGCATTTTTATAAAGGTATTTGTGCATAGAATTGTTTTGGTATAGGAGATCCTGCAGCGTCAGATCAATATATGATTTCATAAGCAAGCAGAGCAGATCCTGATTAGACTGCTCCTACAGGGACTGTCTGATCTGGGTTTACTATGTTTGCAAAATTTTGACTATGTAGCAACGTGCATTCAGTCTGCGTTTCATTCAGAAATATAACTCTTTAACTGTATACAAGTAAAACTAATGACATAATTAATATATAGTAGCTAATTTTATTGTAGAAAAATAAGCAGAAAATCGTATGACAATTAAAGAAAACGTAGCATCTAATCGATACAATTTCATAAGAGACAGCAGACTCTGATCTGACAACTCCTACAGGAGCTATTTAATCTGGATATTTTCTGTTTACACAGACATGAAAAGGCGTTTATTTCGGGTAGAGGTGTACATGAATATAGATGCTAGGATGACCGGGAATGAATTATATATTCATCTGTTCACGAACCATCAGTTATTCCAACAGTTGAGATATTGACACAGAAAACTGTGTCTGACTGCTCGAGTATGTCACGTGACTTAATAAGAGACACTGAAGGATCCTAGAATCTCTAAACGAGTTTTTGGTTTCTAAGTAATTAAATACAGTTATTGTCTGACAATATTGATCACTTTATTGTTACAGCTGACACATTGTCACATTGACCACAACTATGGAATTCCTAAACGTTTTACTATGTAGGTATCTCTGTGATGTATTTGCAAATAATGTAGACTCTGGTCAGAATACACTTGTTGGAGCCGTCTAAGCAGGATATGTTATATTTGCTTATAGCACACATCTGATTGTGTAGTAAGTTTCTGTTATGTCCACATTTCCTGTGCCCACATGTCATGACAGAAATTCTGCCATTTACAAATCATGACGTCATCATTTCTTACATGCATATTCATGGAGTAGAGGGTGAACTATTTCGCCGGTGATGTCATTTGCAAACAATTGGACCCAGATGATACACCGTAAAACCCATTCTCTCATATTGACGCTTTCTGACGCCTCTGTAAAAGTCACTTTCTGAAACCATTGTGATAAATTATTTATCACGATGGTTTCAAAATTACACAATTCTAACATTTTTTCTTTTCTCTAAGAAAATGCTCCTTTTCTGTAGATTTAGTCAAAGAGGATCTAAAAATAGCTTATGAGGTAATGGGTTAACCATTACATCTCATCATGATCCAAACTGTTCGCAGCTGAATGGTTAACATTGAATATGCTGCAATAATAATAATAATAATAATAATAATAATAATAATAATAATAATAATAATATATGCTTCAAGCCTGATGTATTGAAATATGAACAACCTGCAATTAGTTTAAGGTTTTGGGATGGTATTGACGGAGCGTGCACCTTGTATCTCATCTGATACCAGTCATGTCGTTTGCTGCCACTCATCTCATCTTATACCAGTCATCTCGTTTGCTGCCGCTCATCTCATCTGATACCATCTAACTAATCCGATAGCAGTCATTTCGTTTGCTGCCACTCATCTTATCTGATACCAGTCATCTAGTTTGCTACCCATCTCATCTGATACCAGTTAACTCATCTGATACTAGTTATCTAGAATGATACCACTTACCTCATCCGATACCACTTATTTCATCTGATACCAGATGTATCATGATACCAGTTATATCATCTGATACTAGTTATCTAGAATGATACCACTTACCTCATCCGATACCACTTATTTCATCTGATACCAGATGTCTCATTATACCAGTTATTTCATCTGATACTAGTTATCTAGAATGATACCACTTACCTCATCCGATACCAGATGTCTCATGATACCAGTTATTTCATCTGATACCACTTATCTCATCTGATACCACTTATTTCATCTGATACCAGATGTCTCATGATACCAGTTATTTCATCTGATACCACTTATCTCATCTGATACCACTTAATTCATCTGATACCAGAGGTCTCATGATACCAGTTATTTCATCTGATACCACTTATCTCATCTGATACTAGTTATCTAATCTGATACCAGTTAACTAGATTGACACCATTTATTTTATCTGATACCAGACATCTCATGATACCAGTTATATAATATGAAACCGGTCATCTCATCTGATATCAGTCTATTTGCGATGACGAGGGTTAACCCTCAGCCTGCTATGAAAATGAGGTATGCTGTTGTTGCTGTCACTTACTTTTGATTTGTTCAAGGTTTTGACATACTACTGACAGAGTGTCAATGAGATTGGGTCCTGTTGCGAAACAGAGTAACTCGAAGTCTAATCTGGATCCAAGCTGTTTGCAATAACCAGTTAGGTCGCGCTTAGCAGGCTAAGGGTTAAAAGTATATTTAGTTGAACTTCGATATCTCGAAAGCGGATAACTAGAACATCGGTATAACTCGAAAACTATGATGCAACACACATTCAGTGAGTATCCCTCCAACATGTACAATACAGACTTGATCTAAAATATAAAACTGCGCATACATGTATACAGAAACACAAGTGACAACTTATTAAACGTCATACATGGACTTAGAATTAGACCTGCATTGAACAGAGAATTTGAGAAGCCGTTCAGATCACAAATGAAGGAACTCGAACTGCTGTTAATTCGCAGTAATTTGTATGGTCCCATGATGTTTTAGATATTGAAGCATAAATATATATATTTACTTTTCCAGATGTTCTCTTCCAAGCACCTGTGTTTCTTGTTTTGTTTGTTGATGACCTTGATGACCTTTATGCACGTGGCTAGATCATATCCAGCTCCTGGTAAGTACAAGTAAAATTTAACATTTCACCGCAAACAGCCATTGTCACCGAACTGTAATACGACATTGAGTAATTTCAGATCAGATGCAACAATTTTACCGTTTTTCCCATCCTCTAATTCTTTGCAGTTTAATGCTTTTAAATTTATACACTTTATCGCAATTCAAATTGGTTGCAGATGATTGCAGAAAACTTGGCACAGAAACGAGTTAAGCCGTACCAGGAGAAAACAAATGCACTTTTATTAATGGTTAACGCTTTACTTCAAATCTATGCCTTTCTACAAATTTGCAAACAGCAAATCCAGATCAGATGGCTCCTGTAGGAGCTGTTTGCTCATAAAATAATAAAGATGTGATCCTACAGTTTCTTCCATGGCCAAACACTATATGTTTATGCGCCATTATAATAGTAAATGTAATGAATGTTCATGACGTCATTATTTCTTACATGGGAAATTTACTAGTCACACTAGCTATACAACGTCTTGTAACTTGTTTACTAGACACACTAGCTATATAATGTCTTGTTACATGTTTACTAGTCATCCTAGCTATACAAGGGCTTGTAACATGCTTACACTGACTTAACAATGTCTGGTAGCACGTTTACTAGTCACAGTAGCTATACAACGTCTGGTATCAATGTCAGGAATAGCCAGTAATGAGGACATTCGTCATTCGGTGACCTAAACTGATGCAATATGGTCTATATGGATATAAAGCCAGGGCGATTATACAAGCATTCTGCATACATAGTCAAGCTCACTGTAACCCGAAACAGAAAAGAAACTGCTTTTAGAAATAAAAGGTATGGGGTGTTTGGGGGAAGTTTTGAGTAAGGGTTAGTGAAATAGTAGAATAATGGGTTTGAACAATGTCAAATGCCGCAAAATTATATTATTTTCGTGATGTATTTATTTCTGAATCCACTGAATAATATCGTTTTGTTTGTTCTAAGATGACCTTGGGTTAGATGTGCCAATGGGTTTCGACACAGATTTTCAAATTCTGGACAAAAGACGACGGATGGGCTGGAGGTAAGCACTGACATCTTAATCTGCTGATTCGCTACCACTAGGTATCGTTCATAATAAACGAACAGCATACAAACGTGTATCAGTAAGTAATGCTGTATCCGGTTTCATAATTATTTATGTGTGTATTCAACAACCAGTATTATATGACATAATCCTTTGAATGCAGGATACACATACATCGTCATATGCAAACAGTGTAGACCCAAATCAGAGGAGCGTGATCCTAATCCTCCTAGAGAAGCCCTCTAATCGAAGGTTCACTGTTCGTCGTCTAGTAAGTTTAAAGCCTTTCCTTTGGATGGACTCTTTAGATTTAGACAAATTAGAGGAGCTTATCATAATCCTCCTAGAGGGGCCTCTGATCAGAGGTTCACTGTTTGTCACTCAAATCGTCTACTAAGTTTAAAGCCTTTCCTACCTGGGTGGACTCTTTAGTTAAAGACTGATGGGTACTTCCACGCTGTAAATTCAGGGATACAATGGTAAACTCTTTACTACGTTAATTGATTACTTACAGGGAGCATTACTGATTGATTACTTCCCAGGAGCATTACTGATTGATTACTTCCCGAGAGAATTACTAATTGACTACCCAGTTAGCATTATTGATTATTTCCAGGGAACATTACTAATTGACTACTGCATGTAGGCATTACTAATTGATTACTGCCTAGGGGCATCACTAATAGATTACTTCCAGGGAACATTACTAATAAATTACTGTCTCGAGGCATTACTGATTGATTACTGCCTGATACATTACTAATAGATTGCTTCCCGGGATATTACTGATAAAATTATTCCCTGGAGCATTTCTAATTGATTACTACCAGGGGATCTGTTCGAATTTAGCAGCAAACAGTTATTCATAATATTACGGACAACAACAACGCCGATGCCGGATTTATAACAATAGCTCGTATTTTTCCTCGAAAAGACAAACGAACTAAAAATTTACTATATTAAGTTTTCTGAACACTTTTGGCGCAAATAAAATTCCACATATGGATATCATCTGCTTGAGATTTCAGAGCGGCAATTTCTTCCTTTTTAAACAAATACAATCATTGTCCAATAGTTCGGACCATCCTTGGTTGATTGATAGGTTGTGTTGATTAACGTTCATTTCTGTTACCCATTGGCTAATTGGAAACCCAAGAGGTAAGCTAATACTGAAACACCCAGACACGACGCCTTATCGATAGACTTTCTGTGGTACTGTTAGGTGCCCGGTGTCAAGCACTAATACATCAGACCTCGGTTTATAAAATCTCTTCCAAAGGACTAGGGTAGGCAAACTTAGCAAAATATATTGTTTATATAGCCAACGTGTTCTAAATGCGATTACAAAACTTTTTATCTAGTATTTTTCTTTTCCAGCAAGTGCAGTCGATTTTTCAAATGGAGATGCGGAAAAGAAACACGCATTGTGAGAGGCAAGCGGTTAGCCTAGACCACAGCTTTGCATAAAAAAGGATACTTTTTGGCTTTGATGACGAAAACATTGATTTGTTACAACATATTCACGTACTTATAAAGTACAGAGACACACTCTAACTAACGAACTTTTTAACATTATAGATGTGCTATGAAGGAGTAATTAAAACTGAAAATAAATATCGATACAAATATATCAGTCTACTTTAGTAAAAATAATATTATGCTTGTACGATGGAATATTTGAGAAAAAACAGTACTCATCATGATCGATGTTGCCTTATCACCTTATTCTGTGATTCTTTCTCTTTCTCCCCTCTCTCTCTTTCTCTCCCTCTCTCTCTCCATGTAATTCTTCTTTTTCTCTTTCTTGTTCCCCCTTCTCTATGTATATGTGTGTATGTGTCTGTCTGTCTCTATTAAAAAGCATCCAATAAAAATGTCATTCCCATACGCACATCTCCTATTTCTAATGGTACTTTCTAAAACGTTTCATTAAAAAAGGGTCAATTGTTGGTGTGAAATAACTCTCTCTGTGTAATATTCATGTAAGAAATATTAGCGACAGGAATATTTATGAGCTGATTTTTATAGGAGCCCTAACCCAGATCAGACATCTGGGCTTATTCTGTTTGCAAAGGCGTCAGGAGGCGTTTACATGAGAAAATGGTTAATCAAGACCATAACAAAGTACCGCATACGGTACATAATACGCCCACTTGCAAACGTTCTCTGATTCAAAATGCCTTATAAGTGTTGACATTTTCTAATCTGTGCTTCAGATCTTGATTTCTATATTAAGGTGATACTATTTTTTTAAAAAATGAAGTGAATATCTTATTAAATAAAAAAGTTACAGCTAATCCTCATTTTTGCAGATTTTTGTAAAGTGCAACAGCCATAACTCTGTAAAGACAAACTGAATGAACCTCAAAATTAACTCAGCTTCAAATTTTGTTGCTTAAAACATTTGTGTTACGTTTCATTTATATCATTTTAATATATTTCCCAGAAAACAACAGACAAACTAAAAGTTGACCGACAAACAAAGCAACGAACACACAAAGTTCAAGGACCTTAACTTTGGAATAAAATGACATATCAAAACCCCCGCAATATATGTGAAAATTCACATTAAGGTTTAACCATATAAAAATTGAAGCAAATATCATTTCAAATGAAAAGTTATGACCATCCTCATATTTGCATAGATTTGCATTATTTTTTTAAGTGCAAGGGCCATAACTCCGAAACAACAAATCAAATGATCCTCAGAATCGACTTAGCTTCAGGTCTTGATGCATTAAACATGTGTATGAAGTTTCATTAATATCTGTCACAGTTTTGCTAGAAAACAGCGGACAAACTATATGCATATATTTGCATTATTTTTTAAGTAAAAGGGCCATAACTCCGAAACGACAAATTAAATAAACCTCAAAATCTACTCAGCTTCAGATCTTGATGTATTAAACATTTTTGTGAAATTTCATTAATATCTCTCAAATAGTTTTCCCAGAAAACAGCGGACCAACTATTTGCATATTTTTTAGGACAAGGGCCATAACTCTGAAATGAAAAATCAAATGAACCTCAGAATCAACTCAGCTTGAGATCTTGATGCATTTAACCTTTTTAGTGAAGTTTCATTAATATCTCTCAAATAGTTTTCCCAGAAAACACCGGACAAACTATTTGCTTGTATTTGCATTATTTTTTTAGGACAAGGGCCTTAACTCTGAAAAGAAAAATCAAATGATCCTCAGAATTAATTCAGTTTCAGATCTTGATGCATTAAACATTTGTGTGAAGTTTCATTAATATCTTTTAAATAGTTTTCCCAGAAAACAGGGGACAAACTATTTACATTTTTTTAAAACAAGGGCCATAACTCTGAAATGAAAAATCAAATGAACCTCAGAATCAACTCAGCTTGAGATCTTGATGCATTAAACATTTGTCTGAAGTTTCATTAATATCTGTCAAATGGTTTTTCCAGAAAACAGCGGACAAGCTATTTGCATATTTTTTAAGGACAAGGGCCATAACTCTGAAATGAAAAATCCAATGAATCTCTGAATCAACTCAGTTTCAGATCTTGATGCATTAAACATTTATGTGAAGTTTCATTAATATCTGTCAAATAGTTTTCCCAGAAATCGGCAGAAAAACTATTTGCATGTATTTGCATTATTTTTTTAATACAAGGGCCATAACTCCGAAACGACAAATCTAATGAACTTTAGAATTGACTCAGCTTCAGATCTTGATGCATTAAACATTTGTGTGAAGTTTCATTAGTATCTCTCAAATAGTTTTTCCAGAAAACAGCGGACAAGCTATTTGCATATTTTTTAAGGACAAGGGACATAACTCTGAAATGAAAAATCCAATGAACCTCAGAATCGACTCAGCTTCGGATCTTGATGCATTAAACATTTGTGTGAAGTTTCATAAATATCTGTCAAATAGTTTTCCTAGAAAACAGCGGACAAACTATTTGCATGTATTTGCACTATTTTTAAGTAAAAGGGCCATAAGTCCGAAACGACAAATTAAATGAAACTCAGAATCGACTCAGCTTCAGATCTTGATGCATTAAACATTTGTGTGAAGTTTCATTAATATCTTTTAAATAGTTTTCCCAGAAAACAGGGGACAAACTATTTGCATTTTTTTAAAACAAGGGCCATAACTCTGAAATGAAAAATCAAATGAACCTCAGAATCAACTCAGTTTCATATCTTGATGCATTAAACATTTGTCTGAAGTTTCATTAATATCTGTCAAATGTTTTTTCCAGAAAACAGCGGACAAGCTATTTGCATATTTTTTAAGGACAAAAGCCATAACTCTGAAATGAAAAATCAAATGATCCTCAGAATCAACTCAGCTTCAGATCTTGATGCATTAAAAAATTGTGTGAAGTTTCATTAATATCTGTCAAATAGTTTTCCTAGAAAACAGCGGACAAACTATTTGCATGTATTTGCACTATTTTTAAGTAAAAGGGCCATAACTCCGAAACGACAAATCAAATGAACCTCAGAATCGACTCAGTTTCAGATATTGATGCATTAAACATTTGTCTGAAGTTTCATTAATATCTTTTAAATAGTTTTCCCAGAAAACAGCGGACAAACTATTTGCATTTTTTTTAAACAAGGGGCATAACTCTGAAATGAAAAATCAAATGAACCTCAGAATCAACTCAGCTTGAGATCTTGATGCATTAAACATTTGTGTGAAGTTTCATTAATATATGTCAAATAGTTTCCCCAGAAAACAGCGGACAAACAAAATGTTGACGGACGAACGAACGAACGAACGAACGAACGGACGGACGGACGGACGGACGGACGGAAGTACAGTGCCACGACAATATACGACCACCTTTATTAGGTGGGCGTATAAAAATCAACAAACCATTTAAATCCAATTTCTGGTGACAAATGTATATGGTTCTTGCAAGTTGCACTTCTGAGTGTGATCCGTCTGTACAACATAAGCTCCATGATGGTCCTATATCGCTCCCATGTTAATGTAGCACTTACTGAGATGACCTAGATATGGTCATCAGTGGACTACCAAATACCATTCAAACTTGGAGAAGCTTTTAAAAAGTTTCTGTATAGTTATATAAGGTATCTAGCCACGCTCCTGTATGTTAAGATATCAACAATATTTAACAATTTTGTTAAAGGATTACAAGGCGACTATTTCAACTTAAGTGGACATTGGGTTTGGAGAATATATTTAACCCTTTCACCGCGTCTGATCAGGGAATTCACTTTTTGTCTCATTCTCTTTTTCTATATATGTGTTTTATTCTTTCGAAATTTGCATTATTTATCTCATTTCCTTATTGTACCGAATGATTCAACAAAATTTGGATTGTAAACGACACTCAGAAATTTGATGCCGAAAAGGTTAAAGGTTTTAAGGAAATCCAGCCCGCCCCTGGTGGCCATGTTTTTGAGACACCAACATGCTTTAAAAAAGCTTGATAAAGGGTCACCAGGAGACTATTCCTACCAAATGCTATATAAACAGGACCATCTGTTTTGGAGAAAAATAAAGGTATTCTATTAACAGGTAGAACAGGTAGAAAGTTATATAAGGAATCAAGCAACGCCCCTGGCGACCATGTTTTTTGAGACATCAACATGCTTTAAAAAAGTTTGATAAAGGGTTACCAGGAGACTATTCCTACCAAATGCTGTATAAACAGGACCATCTGTTTTGGAGAAAAATAAAGGTATTCTATTAACAGGTAGAAAGTTATATAAGGGAATCTAATAACGCCCCTGGCGACCATGTTTTTAAGATAAAAAGATAATTTGAACATTTTGGTAGAGAGTTCACAGAAAGACTATTCCCTTCAAATATCATTCAGTTCTGACCAATGTTTGATAAGATGTTTAAATATTTCTGTTTTTGGTTGGCATGATAACCAGTTCTATATGGATCCAGATTATTTTAGCAATTTTATAGAGCATGATACAAAGACCATTTCTTTAAAGTTTAGTTACTATCTGCCTTGTGGTTTCAGAGATGTCATTTAAAGCAACTGTTCAAGGACGGACGGACAGACTCACGTTCTCAAGGCTTGAATGTTATGTGACTACTCGTTGGTTCAAAAGTCACATAAAAGGAAAGATACAAAAGGTATTTTGTTCTCAGTATCACATAACCATCAATCCGCGTGAGAGGATATACAGACAGACGGCGGACGAATGGACGTGGGACTATAGGCAATCACAAAAAACTCACAGAAGCATCCTCAGGTGACCTAACAAGTTTAATCAATTATCTTTGGTACTTTTGAAATACTGCGCTAAAATAAAGGACATAAATACGGAGAATGTGGAATAGTTTGTGGACACTGAACCTCTCTCCAATTAGACCATTTTGTATTTGAAGTCTGAAGTCGATAGCTTTTGTACTTTTTAAGTTGTGTCCCGTACTTAAGAAATGAATGACGTGCTTCCGGTGTTCATGAGATTATGCAACGCATAGCTTTACGAGCAAAGTTAGTGAAGCCCGAAGGGCTTCACGTGAATCTTTGAAAATTGTAAATTGTAAATTAGACATGACATTTTCTGCAATGACCACCACTAAATACGTGATTAATGAATATGAATCTAATTAATGGTGATCGACGTCGTCATTTATCGCACTAATATAGTAGACCCAGATCGGACGCCTCATGTTACACTAATATAGTAGACCCAAATAACGTGATGATCTAATTAATGTTGAAGTCGCCATTTGTTGTACTAATATAGTAGACCCAGATGAGACCGCCCATGTAGAAACCGACTGATCAGGGTCTGCCCTGTTTGCTACTGGTAATAGATACTTCTTAATTCTCAGACATACAAGACGAAGCTGTACTTTACTAGAGCATTGATTTAGATTTTTTTATTTCTTTTTATTTGTGTATTGCAAAATGAACATTTCCACATAAGTACTGAAATAAGGCGTCGTTAATCGCTGACGTTTCAGTAAGTGGAGTGTTTATGTTTACATTGTCACGTATCGATTCCCCATTGATAAATCTTAAAATAGGTCATAACTGGGTCAGAACAGTATTACTCCGCGCTTACACAGTGGAATTCTGGGAAAAGGAGAACCGACTTAAACCGGTATAGAAATGAACGTTCATGGGAAAATGCAACTTTCTTTTTAGAATAAGGTTATATAAGGACGTTGCAGGGCGAATGTAAATATATAAAATTAAATTCAATCAGTAGTTGCTACAGCCTTGACAAGAAATTCAACACATACCGAATAAAAGGACAATACTAAAACATATAAAGTCAAAAGCCTTTTTTCGATTTAAATTATACCACTGACCAGAATATGTGATGTTCAGACAGTAATGCGGACGGACAAGGTGACTCCAGTTCACTTCGTTTATGGGTGTATGAACGGTAATAACTTGCAGGAGCATCATGATGGCCCTGGTGTTGCTCACCAGGCAACAGAAGAGAAGATTTTCAAAGTATTCACTATATGAATCTTTAGAAAACTGGTCACCCCTGGGGCGGGGCCCCATTCGACCCAAGTTGCATAATTCATTTAACTTTTGTAAAAAACCTTCAAAAGGATGCTATGTGCCAAATATGAAAGCTGAAAACCTTCCAGATTCAGAGAGAATTTTCAGGTTTCACAATATGTTTCTATATAAAACAAGGCATCCTTCGGGCATGGTCAAATGTGACCCCACAGGCATAATTTGTAGAATACTTTTGAAGAAGACCTAAAGTTGTGTTCTGTGTTAAATATTAAAGCTGAGAACCTTTCAGTTTCAGAGGAGAAGCTTTTCAAAGTTTTCAATACATGTCTATAGAAAACTGGCCAACCCTGGGGCGGGCCACATTTGACTCCAGAGGCATACTTTGTATAACTTTTGTAGAGGACCTAAACATGATGCTATATGCCAAACATGGAAGCTGAGACCCTTTCCGTTTCAAAGGAGAATCAAGTTTTTTCTATAGGAAACGGTCATCCCTTGGGAGGGGCCAATTTTGATCCCAGAGACATAATTACATGTATATAACTTTTGTAGATGACCTACAGATGATGCTATGTGCCAAAGATTAAAGCTGAGAACCCTGTAGATTCAGAGGATAATATTTTAAAGGTTCAAATTGTTGACGACTGACAATGCACGATGCACGCTGACGGATGACGGACATCAGGCGATGACAAAAGCTCACACTGAGCACTTTGTGCCATGGTGAGCTACAGTTGGCCAGAAATATTTTAATAAAGTCCAAAGGAAGTGACAATACTCTTTATTGTAAAACAACATTTAGATACATTTACAAGAAAGCAATGCAATGTAGTCATACAAATATCAACATGAAATAAGTACACGCTTTTTGGAAAGCATATAATAGTAATGAAATATACATAGCTGAATTTCGATATGTCGAACTCGGATAACTCGAAATTTGGGATAACTCAAAGACAAAGTTTGGCTCTTCCAAAATTTACAATACTGCATTTTTCTAAAATGCATCAATATGCATATCTAGAAACACATGATATAGCTTATGGCATGTCATAAGCAATGCTGAAAGCTCCTACAGGAGAAATTGTCCAGCTAGAAAACTTTTATAATAAGTCTGCTGAAAAATACAAATGAGTTAATTTGTTGGTACGATACGGGTCATATATGGAGCAAGTGACAATTTTTGCAGAAGATAGATGCATACTCGGATGCCATTGGTTCTATCCCTACTTCATGCAACATTTATAGTACCTGTAGTTATTTTAATGTAGTTATTTTAAACTCCATTTTCCTTTGAATGAAAGTAACACAGACAGTGTACCCAAATGACCTTTATTGTATGGGAACCTAGGAACTTCTAGTGAATGTTTAATGTGTGGGAGTAATGAACTTTTTGTGAATGTTTAATGTGTGGGAGCATAGGAACTTCTTGTGAATGTTTAATGTATGGGAGCATAGGAACTTCTTGTGAATGTTTAATGTGTGGGAGCATATGAACTTCTTGTGAATGTTTAATGTGTGGGAGCATATGAACTTCTTGTGAATGTTTAATGTGTGGGAGCATATGAACTTCTTGTGAATGTTTAATGTGTGGAAGCATAGGAACTTCTTGTGAATGCTTAATGTGTGGGAACAAAGGAATTTTTTGTGAATGTTTAATGTGTGGGGGCAAAGGAACTTCTTGTGAATGTTTAATTTGTGGGAGCAAAGGAACTTCTTGTGAATGTTTAATGTTTGGGAGCATAGGAACTTCTTGTGAAGGTGTAATGTTTGGGAGCAAAGGAACTTGTGAATGTTTAATGTGTGGGGGCAAAAGAACTTCTTGTGAATGTTTAATGTGTGGGAGCATAGGAACTTCTTGTGAATGATGAATGTGTTGGAGCATAGGAACTTCTTGTGAATGTTGCAAATTATTTGTTTTCATATAGATCATGAGTGAAGTAAAGTGATTTAAGATGAGTTCAGTTGAGGTAAAATGATGCGAGGTTGAGACGGGTTGAGGCAGAGGGAAAGGTGAACCATGAACCACTGATATGAAACCCTGTTTATGTATAGGCTGGAGTGTTTGTTCAGTTTCTTTGGATTGTATGAGGTTGTTCTCCGCTTTTGTTATTCATGGTACTATATGACACATTTAGTGTTGCAGTGCCGTAAAACTCAACTCAATTGTAATATCCACTGCATAATAGTTGGAGTTAAAGTAACATATCTGGATGGATCAAATATAATTTTGAATGTCAAATATGAAACCGAGAATGAATCCTTGATATAAATGTTCACAAAGATACTTACGCTAAGCAGATACCTTACAAAGGTGACTTATCGCTGTTGAATAACGGTTGTACTACATATATAATTGCGCCCCCCCCCCCCTTGAATAACTGGCAATGAAAAATGAAATACTTTTTGAAATATTCGATTCGTAACAAAAGTAGCACACTTATTGACGCGCCAAACTATAGGTGTATGTATATGTATGTAACCTATAAATCAACTGGTACTGGTATTGTAAAGCAATGTACAATCAATGTAGGCCCGTACTCCAATAATAACGTTAATGACATGCTAAATGCATTAAGAAGAGTAGTATGCTGAGCACTACTCTTTAATGAAATACAAATCAGTATAGCTGTACCGGTGATATTCTGGGATAGAGCTCAAATGTGATGACAGGCTGGTCAAATATCAACCAGATTGGATCCAAATGAGATGTCAAGTTGATCAAGTATCAACCAGATTGGATCAAGATGAGATGTCAAGTTGGTCAAGTATCAACCAGTTTGAACTCTAATGAGACGCAGAGCTAAGCGGGTATCAGTCAGCTTAGATCCTGGTTAGACACCGAGCTGAATAAGTATCTATCAGCTTGGATACTGATAAGACAGCAAGCTGAACAAGTATCTATCAGCTTGGATCCTAATTAGACACTGAGATGAACAAGTATCTAGCATCAGTTTAGATCATGATTAGACGCCGAGCTGGACAAGTATCTATCAGCTTGGATCCTGATTAGACATTGAGATGAACACGTATATATCAGCTTGGATTCTGATTGGAAATCGAGTTGAAAAGTATCTTGCAGCTTACATCATGATAAGACGCCGTGTTGAAAACGTATCTAGCAGCTTGGATCCTAATGCGACGCCGAGTTGCACGGTCTCTCACTGTTACAATCTACACTGTTAAGACTTATTTTCTGACAACTGTTCCCTGCTAATATTTTATTGATTTTTGCAGAATAAGTACATTCTCATGGATCAAAAGCTTGGATCTTGATGAGATGCCGAGTTTGATCTAGATCTAAACCGTTTGCATAGGTTACTACTACTACTATATTTGTTTTAATGTTACATGCGTCTAAATGATATGTCACTCTGAAATGATATTCACAAATAATCCATTCCCTCATAGGCTATTTTAAACCATTACTTCATATGCTACTTTAGAACATTATCTTTAGGATACTTTTTAGGACCCAACATCATTGAATAATCTACTGAAAAGCAGTTACTTTACTAGGAAATGCTCTATTACAATGATTTCAAAACTGACCATTAAAGAGGCGTCAATATGAGGGAATGGGTTAATGCATACAATGGACGCGACAAATTATTGGAGGAGTGCACATGTACCAAGTGGAATACTTTTTTTTATTTGATGAGTACATAAGTATATTGTTATACTTGTATCTGATTAGTACATAAGTACAGTGTTATACTTGTATCTGATTAATACATAAGTACAGTGTTATACTTTTATCTGATAAATACTCTTGTACAAAGTGTTATACGTTTTTGAAGTTTGCATATTAGAATTTTGATTCTCTCTTCGAAATAGTTAATTCCTGTCAAGAATAGTTTTCATTTTACAATTGTCGATCCTCCTAAATGTTTCCATTTTACAAGTTCAGATACTCAGATAAGCTACATATGTTTGGTTGGTTTTCTTAATTTTACATGCGGTGTGTATCATGATCAGATGTACCCAACTTTTTTTTACAATTAATGTACTTCTAGATCAGATCCAGATCAGCCACACCTGTTTGTGTTTTTTCGTTTTTTGGTTTCTTTGGCCTTTTTTGTTTGTGTTCTTCTTTGTTTATTTTTTAGATTTTATATGCAGAGTATTTTTAGATCAGCTACACCTGTGTGTTCGTCTTTATCAACTTGTGTACTTCTAGATAAGATTCACCCATTTTCATATTGCAACTATTGCTGATCCAGATCAAACACACTGAATGTTGAAACCTTACAAAAGTAGATCCAAAATCAGTTGCTGTATTGATTAATGGTTTTCGGTCAGAATCTACAGATTCTGAATCTGCAGCGCCATTATAAATCATACTATGACAGAGCCAATATAAGTGATACATAGCAGAGCCAATATAAGTGATACAATGGCAGAGCCAATATAAGTGATACAATGGCAGAGCCAATATAAGTGATACAATGGCAGAGCCAATATAAGTGATACAATGGCAGAGCCAATATAAGTGATACATAGCAGAGCCAATATGTGATACAATGGCAGAGCCAATATAAGTGATACAATGGCAGAGCCAATATAAGTGATACAATGGCAGAGCCAATATAAGTGATACAATGGTAGAGTCAATATAAGTGATACAATTTAAGCACTGGTCTGTATTACCAGTTGCCATATTAACTTGTTTCATTACGTCATGCTTTTATTGACAGGTCGAGAGAAAAGAGAACACCATTTTAAGAAACACTCTTTATTTTTCTCATACAGAGTATATCAGAGACTACATTCTGCATTATCTGTCATGCAATAACTACTTAACCCTATCCCTAATGAATATTCGTGTAAGAAATAATAACATCATGAATATTTATAGGCCGATTTTTATAATGGCACATGTACACACGTTGTTATTGTTTTTATTGTACTGGTAGAAACTGTAGAGTCAGATTTATTCATGAGTATACAAAGCAGACTCTGATCAGGATCTACCTTGTTTGCAAAGACTAGACAAGGCATATGTACGAACGAAACGGTTAACACTCCAATCTATTGTGTCATCGTAGAGGTTATGCTGTATTTACTGACATAAAATACGAACATTTTTAAAGACCACATGGCTATTCTGCTGTTCTGAATGGTAAATATGAATAGTTTAAATTCTTTTCCTGCCATATTTGCAAATGATTGTCTGCTTTAACATATTGAAAGCGGGTAGGTCACAAGTACACTGAAAGTTGCAAACAGTGTAGACTCAGATCAGGGGCTCCTAGAAGAGTTCTCCGGTCATGGTCTGCACTGTTGGTCATGTAACTTTCTCTAATAAATTTAATATCTTCATACAGAATGGATTCTCTCTTTAACCCTTTCAACACCGGACACGCATTCACTATCACTTGCAAACATCTCCTTGCTACTTTTGCTGTCGAAGGATCACCCACTTTCAGAATATATGTACTTCACAACTTCACAATAGCAGGTATTAAGTGATTGTGTGCCGGCTGTAAAAAGTCGCCCCATACTTCATTCTCAGTGTTGTTAAATAAATGTTCTGGTCCTTCATGATCATTAGTTTTGATGAACTTGAATACTGCCTAAGCCGATGCAAGGGGGCATGAGTAGTGTGGCACATTTATTTACTACTCATGAACAGGCTCAATAAATATACCCTGAAAGTGGGAGATCCTTCGAAAATAAAAGTAACAATGCAAAAAGAGAACATTGCAGACTCGGTTTTATTGAGTCTGTTCATGAGTAGTAATTAAAAGTGCAACACTACCCATGCCCCCTAGCACAACCAAGTCTGCAATTTTCTTTTTTCGCAATGTTACTTTTGCTTTCGAAGGATTTCCTATTTACAACCTGCAAACATTCTTCTACCACTTGCATACATTTTCCTATTTACCACTTGCAAACATTCTTCTATTTCAACTGGCACAATCAATTCTTAATTTACTCCATAATACAATTACAACTAAATTTTACTATATGAAGTTCAATTTTATCAGATACAAGATAACTATGAAACTAAACTATCGACCCTTTATCTGATGAACATTCAAGTAAGTATTGAATGTTAGTTAGCTGAAATTATATAACTATCAGTACAGAAAGGTAAGATTTATTACATGGTAGATACTGCATAATGAGAACGATATTATTTCATAACAAAAAGAACAGATCCAGATCTGACAGCTCTCTATGGGAGTGTTTTATCTTCTTATGCTCAGTTTGTAGATGTATACAAATGTCTGCATCAGATATAGAGAGGTTAACCCTTTACTCCTTGAATATTCATGTAAGAAATAATGACAACATGAATATTAATTGTCTTTTTTGTAATGTGGCACGATAACAAGGGGAGATTTTTATCATGACAGAAACTGTAAAACTAATATTTTATATCATAAACAAACAGAGCAGACCTCCTGTCGTCTGATCTGGGTCTACTCTGTTTGCAAATGTGTAGAAAGGTGTATGTATGGAGTAACGGGCTTGATCTGACATAATCATACAAACTTTATACAATACAAAGACCTGACACAAACCAAACCAAAAACTATACATATGAGTAAATGGGTGAATTTTGATATCACGTTTGTTGTTTTCAAATGCAAAGAGTAATGCACTGCTCCATGAGAAATTATGTGTAGACCTGAGAGATCTAGAGACAGATTGTCACATAGTCGCTATAAGTACCGGTAGTTAGCTCAATGCTGATCTCACAATTAGCAAATTTGTCTCTATAAGTACCGGTAGTTAGCTCGATGCTTATCTGATATTTAGCAACTGGGTCTCTATATTAATACCACTACAAATTAGCTGGATGCTGATCTGATATTTAAAAAGTGGGTCTCTAAGGCTGTTATAAATAGTTAGACCAATGCTCATCTGACATCTAGCAAATTAGTCTCTACAAGTACTGGTAGTTAATTAAATGCTTATCTGAAATTTAACAATTGGGTCTCTATTAGTAGTTAACTACACTTTGATCTGAGATCTAGCAACTTGCCGCCTGTGGTACGGAAGGTCGTGGGTTCGATCCCCGGCCGCGACAGACCAAAAGTCGTTAAAAGTTGGTACTAGTAGCTCCCTTGTCTGTGCTCGACATTAAAAGGTGTAGTTCTAGGACTGGTCGGCCCGGTGTCAGGATAATGTGACTGGGTGGGATGCCCTTGCCATGTGCCCGCGGCAGGGGTATTTCAGTGAGGCAGCACTATAACTTGTCTCATGCGGGTGCCGTCTGCATATAACTGAAATACTGTTGGTCGGACGTTAAACCCAACTCACTCACTCACTCTAGCAACTTGGTCTCAGCTAGTAGTTTCAGCCAGACACTATACTGAAATATAACAACTTTGTCTAACCTTTTAGTTAGCTAGACAATTATCTGATACCTAGCAACTTTGGTCTTAGCTAGTCTCAAGTAGAAGTTAGCAAGACATTAATCAAGGAAATTGGTCTCAGATAACCCCAGGCATTAGTTAGCCAGACAATCTAACATCCTGCAACTTATTCCCAGCTAGTAGAAAGATGCACACTTATCTGATATCTAGCAACTTGGTCCCAGCTGTAGTTAGAAGGCCAGAAATCTAACATCTATAAACTTGGTCTCAGCTTATATTTAACTATATACTAATCTAAAATCTAGCCATTTGGTATCAGCTAGTCCCAGATAGTATTAGCCAGATATACATTAATCATAGCCAGACACTAAATATCAAAAATATGTCATATGGGTCGAAGCTAGTAATTAGCCAGACAATTATCTGACATCTAGCAACATAGTTCAAGCTAGTAGCTTGCCAGTCATTAATCTGAAATCTAGTAACTGGGTCTCAGCTAGCTGTTAGCTGGACACTAATCTGAAATCTGAATAACCAGACTGTTAGCTGGACACATATCTGAAATTTAGATAACCAGACTCAAACCAGAAAACTAGCAAATGGGTCTGAAAAAGTTACCCCGACCAGGGTCAGACATCTAGCGAATGGATCTCAATAAGTCGCTAACTAGACCAGGATCAGACATCTAGCAACTGGATTTTAGTAAGTAGCTAACACGATAGGGGTCATCTAGGAAATGGTCTGAATCAGTTTTTGATGTGACCATGATCGGAAATCTAGCAACTGGATTTCAATAAGTAGTTAACCAGACCAGGACCAGTCATTTATTAACTGGGTCTCAGTAAGTAGTTAATGAGATCATGATCACATATCTAGAAACTGGATCTCATTTAGCAGTTAACAATTAGACCCAAAATCAGAGATCTAGCAACTGGGTCTGAATTCGTAGTTAACCGGAACCAGAAACTGAGTTTCATTTAGTGCTTAATCAGACCAAGATCCGAGATCTAGCAACTGGGTCTCATTTAAAAAAGAAAAAAGTAAAGTACCTAGTTATAGTCTACTTTCAGTCCGAATGACCGCTCAGCCGACTATACATTACTCTCCTGGTCATTGAGTCATTGGTCTACAATATTGAGCACTGCTAACATATGGCGCAATCACGCAGCCGCACTACCGGTGAGTGACCCTCACAGGTACCCATTTTAACCCCTGGGTGGAGAGGATATGCAGGTGGGAGTCTTGGAAATTTCCGGGACGAACCAGGATTTGAACCCCCGACCTCCGGACTGATAGTCAAGCGTGTTACCACTAGACCACCGCCACCTGCGGTGTTAATGAGACCTGGATCAGAGATTTATCAACTAGGTCTGAATAAGTAGCTAACTAGACCTGGGTCTGACATCCTGAAATTGGGTCTCATTAAGAAGTACCAAACCTAAATCAGAGATCTAGCAACTGGATCTTATTTTGTAGTTAAGGAGACCATGATCAGACTTCTAGCAACTGGGTCTCATTTAGCAGTTAACCAGACCCGGATCAGACATCTAGCAACTGGGTCTCGTTTAGTACTTAACTGGACTTGGATCAGACTTCTTGCATCTGGGTCTCATTAAGTATCTAACAAGACTCAGATCAGACATCTAGCAACTGCGTCTGAATTAGTAGTTAACAAGGGCTCATATTCAGAAAGCTGCTTAGGAATATTTGAACCTTATGACAACTTAAGGAGATTTTTTCTGTCTACATTTATAGCAAAACTAGTGACTAAATGATTATCCAATGACTTCTAGAATACTTGGTTAAGTATTTATTCTATATACAGCTTTTTTATTTCTCTTGAATATCTTAACCTGCACTGATGTTATACGATTAAGGAACATTCAAGAAACTAAGGAATTTTCTTAAGTTTCTCCTTAGGAATTTTAGTAATATGAGTCCAGACCAGGTTCAGACATCTAGCTGCTGGGTCTGAATGAGTAGTTAACAAGACCCAGATCAGAATCTAGCAGCTGGATCTCGTTTCGTAGTTAATCAGACCTGGATCAGACATCTAGAAACTGGGTCTCGTTTAGTAGTTAATCAGACCGATATCAGAGATCTAACAACTGTCTCTTTGTAAGTAATTAACGAGACCGGGATCAGACAACCATCAACTGGGTCTGAATTAGGAGTAAAGTAGACCCAGATTAGACGGCCAGCAACTGGATCTCAGTAAGTAGCTAAAGAGACCCAGATCTGACATTTAGCAACTGGATTTGAAATAATATACAACTAAACCTGGATCTGACATCTAGCACTGGATCTGAATTAGTAGTTAACCAGAACCTTGTCATGTTGATGGATACCTCGTTGAGCATATCTTAACCTTTCCTCGTTCTATGTTTATTACTAATTTTATACCTACTGAATATTCATGGAAAAATATTCTCGTATAATGAAATATGGAAGGTGGAACATTGTGGCCATTTTAAAAACCAAAGAAACAGACCTTTCAAATTCCACTAGCAAACGGTACAGACCCTGATCAGACGGCTTCTCTAGGAGCCGTCTGATCTGGGTCTACGTTACTCTACTTGCAAATGCCTGAAATCACGTTTATTTGAGGGAAAGTGTTAACGCAGCAGTGCCAAGTATTCACCCATTTATAATGAAACAAGAAATTATCTATGTATTTGTTCACACAAAACAAACTAATGCAAATAAACAAACAGTAGTTATTGAATCTCTACAAGTATATAGACATCAAACATAAACTACATGTATGTAGATAAATGTACAATTGCATAAAACACATTTAAAACAAACATGTGTATCAGTATCAGTAAACCATTGTGTTAACCCTTTCCCTGTTGAATATTCATGTCAGAAATACTGTCATCATGCATATTAATGAGCCAAACTATTTTAAAGTGTCATTAACAAAGGCATTTTTGACTAACAGAGACTGTAGAATCTTTTTATAATACCATCAACAGACAGAGTAGACCCTGATCCTACAGGAGTCATCTGATCTGAGTCTGCTCTGTTTTCAAGTGCATTAAAACGTGTTTATGTGAAGGAAATGGTTAACTATTTTCAAATTCAACTCCTTGATTCTAAGTTCGTAAAGCATGAAATATTACAGCTGCATATACATTAACCCTTTCTCTGTTGAATATATTATAATGTAATGGCGTTAAACAATGGCATTAAACAATGATATTAAACAAAGGCATTAAACAATGACATTAAACAATGGCGTTACACAATCGCGTTAAACAATAGCGTTAAACAATCGCGTTAAACAATTGTGTTAAACATGAATATAGACTATAGTGAACAGCTGGTTGTATTGTTTGATATTTTAACCTAATATACATGTACATATAAAGTTTTCTTAGCCTTAGCTAAAATTGAATACCAAAATATATTCAAATATAACACTGTATACAAACCATATTGAATGCATGACACTGTTTTTCCATTTAGGAAAAACATAACTAATATTGCCTAAGAAACAAATTGTGTATATGGGCAATATGTCCATATCTGGCTATTTATTATAATTATGTGCAATATGTAAGAACTAATGACATAATGAATATTTATAAGTTGAAGTTTGTACACAGGTATATTTTGGTATCAGTAGAAACTGTATGGTCAGATCTATTCTATTTTCATAGGCAACAGAGCAAACCGTGATCAGACCTCTATTGGACTTTTCTGATCTTGGTCTACTCTGTTTGCGTAGGCGTGTAAAGGTGTTTTATGAAGAAAAGGGTTTAACTTTGAATAGTGGACATGCCTACATTGGAAAACAGTGCTGACCCTGATCTGAAGGCTCATCTAAGACAAGCATGTACTGACTAACATGGCAGACCCTGATCTGAAGGCTCATTTAGGACAAGCATGCACTAACAGAGCAGACCCTGATCTGAAGGCTCATCTAGGACAAGCATGCACTGACTAACAGAGCATACCCTGCTCTGAAGGCTCATCTAGGACAAGCATGCGCTGACTAACAAAGCAGACCCTGATCTGAAGGCTCATTTAGGACAAGCATGCACTAACAGTGCTAACCCTGATCTGAAGGCACTAACAGTGCTGACTCTGATCTGAAGGCTCCTCTAGGACAAGCATGCATTAACAGTGCTGACCCTGATCTGAAGGCTCATCTAGGACAAGCATGCACTGACTAACAGGGCAGACCGTTATCTGAAGGCTCATCTAGGACAAGCATGCATTAACATGGCAAACCCTGGTCTGATGGCCCCTCTAGGACAAGCATGCACTAACAGTGCTGACCCTGGTCTGAAGGCTCATCTAGGACAAACATGTACTAACAATGCTGTCCCTGATATGAAGGCTCGTCTAGCATGCACTGACTAACAGTGCTGACCCTGATCTGAGGCTCCTCTAGGACAAGCATGCATTAACAGTGCTGACCCTGATCTGAAGGCTCATCTATGACAAGCATGCACTGACTAACAGGGCAGATCGTTATCTGAAGGCTCATCTAGGACAAGCATGCATTAACATGGCAAACCCTGGTCTGATGGCCCCTCTAGGACAAGCATGCACTAACAGTGCTGACCCTGATCTGAAGGCTCATCTAGGACAAACATGTACTAACAATGCTGTCCCTGATCTGAAGGCTCGTCTAGCATGCACTGACTAACAGTGCTGACCCTGATCTGAAGGCTCATCTAGGACATGAATGCACTGGCAAACAGAGAAGACCCTGATCATACAGTTCCTTGAGGACAAGCATGCACTGACTAACAGAGCAGACCCTGGTCTGAAGGCTACTCTAGGAGAAGCATGCACTAACAGGGTAGACACTGATCTAAGGGCTCCTCTAGGACAAGCATGCATTAACATGGAAAACCCTGGTCTGATGGCCCCTCTAGAACAAGCATGCACTAACAGTGCTGACCCTGATCTGAAGGCTCATCTAGGACAAACATGCACTAACAATGCTGTCCCTGATCGATCTGAAGGCTCGTCTAGGACAAGCATGCACTGACTAACAGTGCTGACCCTGATCATACAGTTCCTTGAGGACAAACATGCACTGACTAACAGAGCAGACCCTGATCTGAAGGCTTCTCTAGGACAAGAATGCGTTGACTGACAGTGCTGACCCTGGTCTGAAGGCTCCTCTAAGACACAAATGCACTTACAAACAGAGCAAACCCTGGTCTGAAGGCTACTCTAGGACAAGCATGCACTAACAGGGTAGACACTGATCTAAAGGCTCCTCTAGGACAAGCATGCACTAACAGGGTAGACCCTGATCTGAAGGCTCCTCTAGGACAAGCATGCACTGACTAACAGAGCAAACCCTGATCTGAAGGCTACTCTAGGACAAGCATGCACTAACAGGGTAGACACTGATCTAAAGGCTTCTCTACGACAAGCATGCACTAACAGGGCAGACCCTGATCTGAAGGCTCCTCTAGGACAAGCATGCACTAACAGGTCAGACCCTGATCTGAATGCTCCTCTAGGACAAGCATGCACTAACAAGGTAGACCCTGATCAGAAGACTCGTCTAGGACAAGCATGCACTAACTAACTGGGCAGACCCTGATCTGAAGGTTCATCTAGGACAAGCATTCACTAACTAACAGGGTAGACCCTGATCTGAAAGCTCCTCTAGGACAAGCATGCACTAACTAACAGAGCAGACTCTGATCTGAATGCTCCTCTAGGACAAGCATGCACTAACTATAAGGGTAGACCCTGATCATACAGCTCCTCGCTGATATGAATGCACTGTTAAACAGTGCAGATGATTAGTTGGCTCCTCTAGGACATACACGCATTGGCATATGCACACAGAGGATCCTTTTTATCAGGATCTACACTGTTTGTCATTTAATATGTGCTTTTCATACATACTGAGTGGACTCTATATAATAGTTAACAGTTACTAAGGGCCATTCTGGCCCTTACGCGCTCACCATACAATCAGAGAAGATTTTCAAAGTTTTCACTATATGTTTCTATAGTAAACTAGCCTACCCTGGGGCGTGGCTAATCTTTTACCTTAGCGGCACAATTTATATAATTTTTGTATTATATAATTTATATAAAATTTGAAGAATGAATGAATGATGTTTTACGGCCCATAAAAATTTGAAGAGGACCTGAACATGATGATATGAACCAAATATGAAAGCTCAGAACCTTCAAGTTTCAGTGGAGAAAGTTTTAACTATTGTTTCTATTGAAAACTGTCCATCCCCAGTGCCATAATTTACAAAACTTTTGTAGAGGACCTGAACATGATGCTCCGTGCCAAATATGAAAGCTGAGAACCATCCAGTTTCAGTGAGGAAAATTTTCAAAGATTTCACTATTTGTTTCTATTGAAAACTGCCAACCCCTGGGGCGGAGCCAATTTCGACCCCAGGGCCATAATTTATATAACTTTTGTAGAGGACCTGAACACGATGCTATTTGCTAAATATTAAAGCTGAGAGCCTTCCGGTTTCAGTGAGGAAGATTTTCAAAGATTTCACTATTTATTTCTATTGAAATCTGCCCACCCCTGGGACGGGGCCAATTTTGACCCCGGGGCCATACTTTTTAAAACTTTTGTAGAGAATCTGAACATGATGCTCTGTGCCAAATATGAAAGCTGAGAGCCTCCCAGTCTCAGAGAAGATTTTCAAAGATTTCACTATTTGTTTCTACTGAAAATGGCCCACCCCTGGGGTGGGGCTAATTTCGACCCCACGGCCATAATTTGTATAACTTCTGTAGAGGACCTGAACATGTATCTATGTGCCAAGTATGAAAGTTGAGAACCTTTTGTTTTCAGAGAAGAAGATTTTCAAAGTTTTACTAAATGTTTCTATTGAAAACAAGGCACCCCTGGGGCAGGGCCAATTTTGACCCCAGGGGCATAATTTATATAATTTTTGTAGAGGACCTGAACATGATGCTCTGGACAAAATATGAAAGCTAAAAGACTTCCAGTTTCAGAGAAGATTTTCAAATATTTCACTATTTGTTTCTATTGAAAACTGCCCACTCCTGGGGCGGGCCCAATTTTGACCCCAGGGGCCATAATTTATAAAACTTTTGAAGAGGACCTGAACATGATGCTCTGTGCCAAATATGAAAGCTGAGAGACTTCCAGTTTTAGAGAAGAAGATTTTCAAAGATTTCACTATTTGTTTCTATTGAAAACTACCCATCCCTGGGGCGGGGCCAATTGTAACCCCAGGGCCATAATTTATATAACTTTTGTAGAGGACCTGAACATGATGCTATGTGAGTGAGTGAGTTGGGTTTTACGTCCGACCAACAGTATTTCAGTTATTTGCAGACTGTACCCGCATGAGACAAGTTATAGTGCTGCCTCACTGGAACGCCCTTGCCGCGGGCACATGGCAAGGCTGACCCCACCCAGTCACATTATCCTGACACCGGGTCAACCAGTCCTAGAACTAACCCTTTAATGTCGAGCGTAGACAGGGGAGCTACTAGCACCAACTTTTAACGACTTTTGGACTGTCGCGACCGGGGTGATGCTATGTGCCAAATATGAAAGTTGAGAACCTTCTGGTTTTGAGAGAAGAAGATTTTCAAAGTTTTACTATATGTTTCTATTGAAAACAAGGCACCCCTGGGGCGGGTCAATTTTGACCCCAGGGCCATAATTTATATATCTATGGTAGAGGACCTGAAGATGATACTATGTGCCAAAGATGAAAGCTGAGAACCCTGTAGATTCAGAGAAGATTTTTTAAAGATTCAAATTGTTGACGACTGATGACGGACGACGCACGCCGATGGACATCAGGCAATCACAAAAGCTCGCCCTGAGCACTTTGTGCTCTGGTGAGCTAAAAACGGACATGAATGGCACTGAATGCACTGGCAAACAGTTCAGATGATTAGTAGCTCCTCTTGACATACAGTAAAACCTCTCTAAACCGGAATTCTAGGAGAGAAGATGTTTTATATGTTAGGCAGGTTGCAACTTAATGCAGGATGAAAGTCATGCAGAAAGCTCCCAGAGGAGCTTTCTGCATGACTTTCACCAAACATTAAGCTGCGATCTGTCTCCAAGACTGATATTTATACTCAATTCAATGTCCGGTTTAAAGAGGTCTGACTGTATATGCAAATATGACTGCATGAATATTAAATAGATTAACTTTATTAAAGCACATGGAGACATAAACTTTAATTTGGCCATAGCAGAAACTATATAATCATATCTATATTATATCATAAGTGCAAATCTACACTGTTTGCAAAGTTGTAGAAAGGCATATTTATGTAGTAAAAGGATATTAGCAGATACTGTACACTAATATCAACTGTCTTATTAGAATGTAGTTTCTGATCTGGGTATACACTGCAGTTCTTGGCTGATTTCCATCTTGGCTGTCTCAGTATGTTGAGACACTACACGCGTACAAAAACTCCTGATCAGACAATGCATTTTAATAAGGAAGCTGATATGGGTCTACACTGTTGCAAATACACAAATACCATTTACATATGATGCCAACAATACAATATTCAACACATAATCTGTGTATATACAAGAAATAAATATACAAATCAATATACATTTAAACTTGATGGAATGTATCATCTGGTTCAGTGTACACTGCTGTTTAATTATCCGCAGTATAAGTCATTAACTGTACGCTACGATCAGTACAAACAGCGTATATCAGTACAGTGTGTATCAGTACAAACAGTGTATATCAGTACAGTGTTTATCAGTACAAACAATGTATATCAGTACAAACAGTGTATATCAGTACAGTGTATATCAGTACAAACAGTGTATATCAGTACAGTGTATATCAGCACAAGCAGCATAAATCCTGATCTGGCATTCTCTGTAAACATTTATCCTGCCGATCTGAGGCCTAACCGTTATTTGCAAACAGCTTGATTCCAGATAAGACTCATCAGGATCAGGATATATTGGGACCAGAGCAATACATAAAGATGCATGTATATAATCAATTACTAAATTCGTCATCATCAAACCATATGTTGTGATCACTCTATTTGAGATGATTATAAAGAGAGGTCAAACGACAGGATTTGGTGGAAAAATAAAGGATATATCCATGAAAATGCTTTAATTGATGAATCTTATCTGGGCTTTTGCCTGGCTATACAACTATCATCACCAATTGCCCATGTAGGAGTGAACATCTCACTAATTGTACACACAATAATAAAATGTATACACCTTTATTAACCATTTCAATGGTTATTTGTCAAATGTCGACAATTCAAAAACGCATCAAACTGACACAAAATATCCTCATCTGGAGTCATTCGACTGTTTATCGTAATTAGCCAAGATGCTATAACCTCACACAATTTCGTGAAGATTGAAGATAAATGTCAAAATAAGAGTGGTATCTTCTTGGTTATATACTGGCATTACGGTCTGCAACATATATATCTATCCACTGTCCTCACGTGTAGTCATAGCTCTTGATTGGTTAAAAATCACAGTGTCTTCCAAAGCCCTGAAATTAGATTTTCAAATAATTACAAATAAATTAACCATGTACCAAGGACAATCTTTAGTGTGGCCCCAAACCTCTAAACATCTCTTAACCCTCATACACCTTTTCATGCCTTTGCAAACCAAGACCAGACAACTCCATAGAAACCATCTGATAAAAATCTGACGTGTTTGCTTATTAAATAATATAGATATGATTTTACAGTGAAGGCTGGGTCTATCAAACAATTGAAAACAGAGCAGACCTACGTCTACCCTGTTTGCAAATGCATGAAAATGCAGTTGTATGAAGCAAACAGTTAACACTTTACTCAATAAATATTCATGTAACAATTCTGATTCCTTTGAAAGCAAAAGTAGAAATGCAAAGAGAAAATTGCAGACTCGGGTTTATTGAGTCTGTTCATGAGTAGTAATTAAAAGTGCAACACTACTCATGCCCAAAGCACCGGCTTAAAGCAGTATTCAGTTTTCAAAACTAATAACATCAAAACTTAAGGACCAAATAATGACATACTGAACATTAATCAAGATTCCTTTATATACGAGGAGTATTTGGCCATGACAGTCAATGTAGAATCATATCTATATTGTAACATAAACAAATAGAGCAGACACTGATAAGACGGCGCATACAGGATCTGTCTGATCTGGTTCTACATCATTTCAAAAGCGTAGAAATGTGTTTTATGGAGTAAAGGGTCAACACTGTAAATAATATGAAGGAGGACTACAACAGAAATTATGAAAAATACTCTAATGAGATATCACATGTATTATAATATTACAACCAGTCTGGGTCTACAGCTAAACTCTAATGAGATATCACATATGTATTATAATATCACAACCAGTCTGGGTCTACAGCTAAACTCTAATGAGATTTCACATATGTATTATAATATCACAACCAGTCTGGATCTACACCTAACTCTAATGAGATTTCACATGTATAATAATATCACAACCAGTCTGGGTCTACAGCTAAACTCTAATGAGATATCACATGTATTATAATATCACAACCAGTCTGGGTCTACAGCCAAACTCTAATGAGATATCACATGTATTATAATATCACAACCAGTCTAGATCTACAGCTAAACTCTAATGAGATATCACATATGTATTATAATACCACAACCAGTCTGGGTCTACAGCTAAACTCTAATGAGATATCACATGTATTATAATATCACAACCAGTCTGGGTCTACAGCTAAACCCTAATGAGATATCACATATGTATTATAATATCACAACCAGTCTGGGTCTACAGCTAAACTATAATGAGATTTCACATATGTATTATAATATCACAACCAGTCTGGGTCTACAGCTAAACTCTAATGAGATTTCACATATGTATTATAATATCACAACCAGTCTGGGTCTACAGCTAAACTCTAATGAGATTTCACATATGTATTATAATATCACAACCAGTCTGGGTCTACAGCTAAAGTCTAATGAGATATCACAATGTATTATAATATCACAACCAGTCTGGGTCTACAACTAAACTCTAATGAAATATCACATGCATTATAATATCACAACCAGTCACAACCAGTCTGGGTCTACAGCTAACTCTGAGATATCACATGTATTATAATATCACAACCAGTCTGGGTCTACAGCTAAATTCTAATGAGATATCACATGTATTATAATACCACAACCAGTCTGGGTCTATAGCTAAATTCTAATGAGATATCACATGTATTATAATATCACAACCAGTCTGGGTCTACAGCTAAATTCTAATGAGATATTACATGTATTATAATATCACAACCAGTCTGAGTCTATAGCTAAATTCTAATGAGATATCACATATGTATTATAATATCACAACCAGTCTGGGTCTACAGCTAAATTCTAATGAGATATCACATGTATTATAATATCACAACCAGTCTGGGTCTACAGCTAAACTCTAATGAGATATCACATAATGCATTATAATATCACAACCAGTCACAACCAGTCTGGGTCTACAGCTAAATCTGAGATATCACATGTATTATAATATCACAACCAGTCTGGGTCTGCAGCTAAATTCTAATGAGATATCACATGTATTATAATACCACAACCAGTCTGGGTCTATAGCTAAATTCTAATGAGATATCACATGTATTATAATATCACAACCAGTCTGGGTCTACAGCTAAATTCTAATGAGATATCACATGTATTATAATACCACAACCAGTCTGGGTCTACAGCTTAATTCTAATGAGATATTACATGTATTATAATATCACAACCAGTCTGGGTCTATAGCTAAATTCTAATGAGATATCACATATGTATTATAATATCACAACCAGTCTGGGTCTACAGCTAAATTCTAATGAGATATCACATGTATTATAATATCACAACCAGTCTGGGTCTACAGCTAAACTCTAATGAGATATCACATGTATTCACAAGTAAAATGTTGATGCATAGCATCAAAGTCGCTGCCAAAAATTATTTACTTTTATAACTTTATGGAATATGGAACTAATAATATACAGGTCTAGTCAATTACATCAGAGAATAGTCCTTTAATGCATTCCTTTTTAATCTTTGCTTAAATCTTAATTGTCTACGATACTAGTAGTAATAGTCACGTATTTTGCTTTTGACTAATAAAGAACTAAATAAATTGCCATAGAAATAAACCAATTACCATCATTTCCAAAGAAAGAGGGACTAGATGTATATATGGAAGGCCTTTCAAACAGAAGTGATCCATTGATTAATACAGAAAATGTTCTTAAATTCGGAAATAATTTTGCTTGTGCATATATAAGGAAAAGGGATGAACAATTGATGTCACACAAAAAAGTGCCCATGTTTTACCAGAGATTCATTGATGATGGTTTTGGGATCAGGGATGGTACAGAGCAAGAACTGGAAGATTTTGTGAAACATGCAAACAGTATTCACTCGAATTATAAGGTAGAGCTAAGATATGGTTTGGATCAGATAGAATTTCTGGACACTTTAGTTAAAATAGACAATGGCCAAATATATACAAATCTTTATGTTAAGCCTACAGACAAACAGCTGTACCTTAACAATTCTTCCTGTCATCCTCCTAGTACAAAGAAAAACAGCATATGGTTTGGGACTGAGAATTAAGCATACATGCGAAAGAGAATCCGACTATAATAGGGAAAGATATAAACTCAAGGGTCATATGAGGAAGAGAGGATATAACAGCAGGATGATAGTAAATCAGTTGGTAAGGCTAGACAAACTTGACAGATCTACCACTTTAGCAAAGAAACAAACGGTTAATAGAACAGGAGGGCCATGATGGCCCTAAATCGCTCAACTGGTTACTATAGACATATGCATACACTGTATTTCTATGTAAAAATAAGTAAACTTCAGATTGGGGCCAATATGAAACCAAGGGCCATAATTTTAGGCCTTGAGTTTCAAATTTGAACAATCTAAATAAAGGAACATTAGATGCTTCATATAAGTTTCAAAGTTCCGGGCCTTACAATTTCACAGAAGGAGATTTTAAAGATTTTCCTATGAAAAACTGATAAGCCAGGGGCGGGCCATTTTGGTCCAGGGGTCATAATTTGAACAATCTTGGTAGAAAACCATTAGATGGTTTCATTACGGTTTCAGAGAAGAAGCGTTTTATGAAAAACTGATAAGCCCCAGGGCAGGGCCACTTTTGGTCAAAGGGTCATAATTTGAACAATCTTTATAAAAGGACCAATAGATGATGCTACATACCAAATATAAAATGTCTAGGCCTTACGGTTTCAGAGAAGAAGATTTTTAAAGATTTTCCTATGAAAAACTGATAAGGCCCGGGGCAGGGCCATATTTGGTCAAGGGGTCATAATTTGAACAAACTTTGTAGAGGACCATTAGATAATGCTACATACAAAAGACCAATGGTCTAGGTCTTACGGTTTCAGAAAAGAAGATTTTTAAAAAATTTCCTATGAAAAACTGATAAGCCCCGGGGCGGGTCATTTTTGGTCCACCGGTCATAATTTGAACAATCTTTGTAGAGGACCATTAGATGATGCTACACACCAAATATCAAAGGTCTAGGTATTACGGTTTCAGAGGAGAAGCTTTTTAAAGATTTTCCTAAGAAAAACTGGTAAGCCCCAAGGCAGGGCTATTTTTGGTCCGGGGGACATAATTTGAACAATCTTTGTAGAGACCAAATAGATGATGCTACATACCAAATATCAAATGTCTAGGCCTTTTGGTTTCAGAGAAGAAGATTTTTAAAGATTTTCATATTAAAAACTGATAAGCCCCGGAGTGGGGCCATATTTGGTCCAGGGGTCATAATTTGAACAATCTTTGTATAGGACAGGGGTGTGATTGACCTAAGAGCTGAGGGGAGGAAATATTTCGGCGCGGGGTTTGGGGGCCTCTATAGGGGTCCAGGGGCAAAGCCCTGGTGGGGGTCACCGAAAATAAAAATAGGGCTTTAAAGGTCAATTGGAAAGCTCTCCCTGAGCTATCCTGGTTCAAAATTTAAAACTTAACAAGAGGGCCATGAGGCCCTGAAGCGCTCACCTGAGATACCCTAGGGACGGGGCCATCATTTGTACAACCTTGGTAGAGAACCACAAGGCAAAGCAGTATGCCATTAATTAAAGGTCTAAGCCTTATGGTTTCAGAGAAAAATGATATAGTTTTCCCATGAAAACTGATAAGCCAGGGCCAAGTTTTGCCCAGGGGTCATGGTCGTAAGTTGAACAATCTTGGCAGAGGACCACAAGCCAAAGCTACATACCAAATATCAAAGGTCTAGGCCTTACAGTTTCAGAGAAGAAGATTTTTAAAGATTTTCATATGAAAAACTGATAAGCCCTTGGGCGGGACCATGTATTGCCCGTGGTCATAATTTGAACAATATTTGTAGAGGACCATTAGATCATGCTACATACCAACTATCAAAGGTCTAGGCCTTACAGTTTCAGAGAAGAAGAATGTTAAGGAGTTTCCTATGAAAAACTGATAAGCCCTTGGGCGGGGCCATTTTTGGCCCAGGGGTCATAATTTGAACAATCTTTGTAGAGGACCATTAGATCATGCTACATGCTAAATATCAAAGGTCTAGGCCTAATAGTTTCAGAGAAGAAGATTTTTAAAGATTTTCCTATGAAAAACTGATAAGCCCTTGGGCGGGGCCATTTTTGGCCTGGGGGTAATAATTTGAACGATTTTTGTAGAGGACCATAAGATCATGCTACATACTAAATATCAAAGGTCTAGGCCTTACAGTTTCAGAGAAGAAGATTTTTTAAAGAGTTTCCTATGAAAAACTGATAGGCCCTTGAGCGGGACCATTTTTGGCCCAGGGGTCATTATTTGAACAATTTTTGTAGAGGAAAATTAGATCATGCAACATACCAAATATCAAAGGTCTAGGCCTTACAGTTTCAGAGAAGAAGTTTTTTAACAAGAGGGCCATGATGGCCCTGAAATCGCTCACCAGAGGGAAAGATTTTTAAAGTTTCAACTACATGTATGTTTCTAAACAAAACTGGACACCTGTTTTGTGGGGTGTTATTTGACCCTTTCTCTGTTTAATTATAATGGCAAGCTTTCTGGGATGATTTGCTTTATTATAAATATTTTCTAAGTCCAATACCGAACGTTTACCGACCGTTAGCTTGGAAAGCATAATATATCGCACAAAAATTATGTGGAAAAGTTTCATTTTCCATTACATATTACTACGCATAACCTAACAACTCCTTGATATATTGCGTATTTAGAAACGAACGACAACTCTTGTAGAGCACGTTTCGTAACAAAACCAGTTCACACCTGAACGTTTCGAACCCCTTCAGAATTAGAGTACTGATGATTGTTTCAAAGCAGAAATTGTATAAAAATTGCGATTTCAACAATTTATACAAACGGAATTGTTATGGAAATGGAAAAGTAAAACTTGTTAACAATAACTGCTGATAATAACCATTGTGATAAATAGAGCATTTGCCTTAGTGATAAATAGAGCATTTGCTCCATAAGAGTAAATGCACTATTTATCACAATGGTTTCAAATCTACACAATTCTGAAATTTTCCTTTTCTCTAATTAACCCTTTTCCTCATATAAACATGTTTTCACGTATTTGCAAACAGAGTAGACCCAGATTTACCTCTTTGAATAAGCAGACAACATTTCTAACAGATGACAACCCTATCACAGCTTAGCAGGACTTAACCAAAATTAGCACACAGTTTGAACTCAGATCTGACACAGACCGGTATGTAACTTTATATGTGGTTTGTATATGAGTTAATTTACTCCTATGGAGCAAATGCTCTATTTATCACAATGGTTTTAAATCTACACAATTCTGAAATTTTCATCTTCTCTAATTAATGCTCCTTATCAGTAGATTTATTCAAAGAGGTAGGATCTGAAAAAGGTCTTTGTGATAAATAGAGCATTTGCTAACCATTGTGATAAATAGAGCAAAAGCTCCATAGGAGTAAATGTTCTATTTATCATAAAGGTTTCAAATCTACACAATTCTGAAATTTTCCTTTTCTATAATTAATGCTCCTTATCAGTAGATTTATTCAAAGCGGTAGGATCTGAAAAAAGCCTTTGTGATTAATAGAGCATTTGCTCCATAGGAATAAATGCTCTATTTATCACAATGGTTTCAAATCTACACAATTCTGAAATTTTCCTTTTCTTTAATTAATGCTCCTTATCAGTAGATTTATTCAAAGAGGTATAATAGTCACTTTATGAAACCATTGAGATAAATAGAACATTTGCCTTTGTGATAAATAGAGCATTTGCTCCATAGGAGTAAATGCACTATTTATCACAATGGTTTCAAATCTGAACAATTCTGAAATTTTCCTTTTCTCTAATTAACCCTTTTCCTCATATAAACATGTTTTCACGCATTTGCAAAATAGAGTAGACCCAGATTTACCTCTTTGAATAAGCAGACAACATTTCTAACAGATGACAACCCTATCACTGCTTAGCATGACTTGACCAAAATTAGCACACAGTTTGGATTCTGATCTGACACAGACCGGTATGTAACTTTATATGTGGTTTGTATATGAGTTAATTTACTCCTATAGAGCAAATGCTCTATTTATCACAATGGTTTGAAATCTATACAATTCTGAAATTTTCCTTATCAGTAGATTTATTCAAAGAGGTAGGATCTGAAAAAAGCCTTTGTGATAAATAGAGCATTTGCTAACCATTGTGATAAATAGAGCAAAAGCTCCATAGGAGTAAATGTTCTATTTTTCACAATGGTGTCAAATCTACACAATTCTGAAATTTTCCTTTTCTATAATTAATGCTCCTTATCAGTAGATTTATTCAAAGAGGTAGGATCTGAAAAAAGCCTTTGTGATAAATAGAACATTTGCTCCATAGGCTTAAATGCTCTATTTATCACCATGGTTTCAAATCTACACAATTCTGAAATTTTCCTTTTCTCTAATTTATGCTCCTTATCAGTAGATTTATTCAAAGAGGTATAATAGTCACTTTATGAAACCATTGTGATAAATAGAGCATTTTCTCCATAGGAGTAAATGCTCTATTTATCACAATGGTTTCAAATCTACACAATTCTGAAATTTTTCAAGAGGCAGATTCTGAAAATATCCTATGAGGGAATGGGTTGAAACAGTGTGAACAAACAGACTAATTCTGAAGCAGACAACATGATAGAATTTTGACCAGGAACTTGACCTATTCAGTGATTATGCAACACAGATGGAGTGACCTCAATCCCTCTAGTTCAGAGGAACCTTTATAGTGTAAAATAATATTTTAAAGTATAACCAACAGGGCAGGGCCAATTTTAACCTCAGAACTATGATATTTACCAATGTCAATAAGGTATACTAAGTAAATCTATACACCAAATATCTAAGCTCTGTGACATGTAGTTTTTGACAAGAAGATTTTTGAAGTTTTCCCCATGCCAAACCTAAGTGAGCCCAGCATTCTGCTACTTGTACAGAAAACAACAGTCAGCTAGAAAAAACTGGCCACCCCTGGGACCGTGGCGGGGCCAATTTTGACTCCAGGGACATAATTTATATAACTTTTGTAGAGGACCTATAGGTGATGCTATGTACCAAAGATGAAAGCTGAGAACCCTGTAGATTCAGAGGAGAAGACTTTTAAAGTTCAAATTGTTGACGACGCACGACACACGACGCACGACGCACGACACGACGCACGACAAACGCCGACAGACGACGGACATCAGGCGATCACAAAAGCTCACCCTGAGCACTTTGTGCTCTGGTGAGCTAAAAATTTCCTATGAAAAACTGATAAGCCCCGTGGCGGGGCCATTTTTGGCCCGGGGGTCATAATTTGCACAATTTTTGTAGAAGACCATAAGATCATGCTACAATATCAAAGGTCTAGGCCTTACAGTTTCAGAGAAGAAGATTTCCTATGAAAAACTGATAAGCCCTTGGGCGGGGCCATTTTTGGCCCAGGGGTCATAATTTGAACAATTTTTGTAGAGGACGATTAAATCATGCAACATACCAAATATCAAAGGTCTAGTTTCAGAGAAGAAGATTTTTAAAAAATTTCCTATGAAAAATTGATAAGCCCCGGGGCGGGGCCATTTTTGGCCGGGGGGTCATAATTTGAACATTTTTTGTAGAGGACCATAAGATCATGCTACATACTAAATATCAAAGGTCTAGGCCTTACAGTTTCAGAAAAGAAGATTTTTTAAAATTTTCCTATGAAAAACTGATAAGCCCTTGGTCGGGGCCATTTTTGGCCCGGGGGTCATAATGTGAACAACATTTGGTTCCCCCTAGCCAATGATGCTTCTGACAAAATTTGGTTAAAATCGGGTCAGCAGTTTCAGAGGAGATGTCGTTTGAAAATGTGGACGGACGCCGGACGCCGGACACCGGACGCCGGACGCCGGACAAATAGCGGTCACAATAGCTCATCCTGAGCCTTTGGCTCAGGTGAGCTAAAAACACACAAAAAAAACAACTGCACTGTACTAAATACCATTTTATTACTAGAGCTGGTGTTGAAGACAAAAACTTCATAATGTTAATCCACTTTCAAAACTTCTATTGAGGTCAACTGGTCTAGCACAACTTTTCCTTCTTTCTCATCAAGAGATGTTTGTAAAACATGTATACCCCCCAGACCCCCTGACCTTTGATCTAGTGACCTCAACTATAGAGGTCATCTAGCGGTTATGACTAATCACCACAGCAACTTTGAAGATCCTAAGCCAAACCACTGATCATTTATTGATCTGAAAACAGTTCACATATTATTGTCATGGTGACCTTGACCTAGTGACCTCAACAACTATAGGGGTCATCTAGTGGTCACGACCAACTACCACAGCAAGTTTGAAGATCCCGAACTAAACCATTGAGCAGTTAATAATTGGAAACCATTTCATCAGTTAAGGTCATGATGACCGTGACCTTCGACCTAGTGACCTCAAAATCAATAGGGGTCATCTAGTTCTCATGACCAACCACCTAAGCAAGTTTGAAGATCCTAAGCCAAACCCTTGAGCAGTTATTGATCGCAAACCATTTCACCAGTTAAGGTCATGGTGACCTTGACCTTTGACCTAGTGACCTAAAAAACAATAAGGCTCATCTAGTTGTCATGACCAACCACCTAAGCAAATTTGAAGATCCTAAGCCAAACACTAGAGCAGTTATTGATCAGAAACCATTTTACAAGTTAAGGTCATGGTAACCTTGACCTTTGACCTAGTGACCTCAAATACAATAGGGGTCATCCAGTTGTCATAACCAACTACCGCAGCAAGTTTGAAGATTCTAAGCCAAACCCTTGAGCAGTTATTGATCGGAAACCATTTGACCAGTTAAGAGCATAGTGACCTTGACCTTTTGACCTAGTGACCAAAAAAACAATAGGAGTCATCTAGTGGTCATTACCAACCACCACAGCAAATTTGAAGATCCTAGGCCAAACCCTTGAGCAGTTATTGATCGCAAACCATTTCACCCTTTAAGGTCATGGTGACCTTGACCTTTGACATAGTGACTTAACAAACAATAGGACTCATCTAGTTGTCATGACCAACCACCTAAGCAAATTTGAAGATCCTAGGCCAAACCCTTGAGCAGTTATGGATCAGAAACCATTTTACAAGTTAAGGTCATGGTGACCTTGACCTTTGACCTAGTGACCTCAAAATCAATAGGGGTCATCCAGTGGTCATGACCAACTACCACAGCAAGTTTGAAGATTCTAAGCTAAACCCTTGAGCAGTTATTGATCGGAAACCATTTGACCAGTTACGGTCATGGTGACCTTGACCTTTGACCTAGTGACCTCAAAATCAATAGGGGTCATCTAGTGGTCATGACCAACCACCACAGCAAGTTTGAAGATCCCAAGCCAAACCCTTGAGCAGTTATTGATCGGAAACTATTTCACCATTTAAGGTCATGGTGACCTTGACCTTTGACCTAGTGACCTCAAAAACAATAGGGGTCATCTACTTGTCATGACCAACCACCACAGCAAGTTTGAAGATTCTAGGCCAAGTCGTTTATTAGTTATCATTCGGAAACCATCGATCTACCGACCGACCGACCGACCGACAGACCGACAGACCGACCGACCGACCGACCGACCGACCGACCTGTGCAAAGCAATATACCCCCATTTTTTCAAAAGGGGGGTATAATAACTGTTGGTACAAAATGTATGTTTTTGTTATTGTTGCTTGATCAAGGTTTAGCAAAACTGGTGTTTTCTTCAGCTTCTCTACTGTTTTCCTAGTCATAGTTTCACCAAGTCTATGAGGCTGAAGTGCAAACCATACTCAGGTTCTGTAAAGCTTTGATGTCCTTCGCAAGTTCTTTGGCTAAGTCAATCAAGACCTGTACCATGGACAGAGGTAGATTCCTCTCAGCAATGACACCAAGAACTATTGCCTGAAAAAAGAGGAGTGAAAGAATTACTAATATGCAACTGTTTGTACAAGACAAACCTCAGTTTGATGTTTCAACTTCTGCTCATGAACTAGTTTTTAAGGCTTCGCTCTATAAAAACTCCTTTGCAAACTGAGAAGGCCTGTAAGAGCAGTCTGATTTGGATCTGCTCAATTTGCTTATAAATAAAATCATATACAAAAAATAATAATTCTTAAGTCTCTGCCATTGCCAAAAATTATTGTATTCATGTGGCATAATATAATTATACTTCATGATGTCTTTATTTCTGATATATGAATATTCATAAAAAAAATAGTGAAGTACAAAAGAATGCTCTTGCAATATTCTCCAGTCTTTTTGAAGTAACCAGAAATTCCAGCATAAAATAACAAATTTCCGTGCACATGTATGATGATGATGCAATTATAAACAGATAGATCTTGAGTATGGCAAAATGTTGCATAGATGTAGAGAAAAATAGAGAAAATATGGCCCTCGGGTTCATGATGGAATACTCTGGCTCAGTATGATTTAAAGTCTGGAAAAAGTGCCAACATGAATCTTCTACTGTTATTGCTTTTTTTATTTTTCTTATTGTAATTTATTTCTTCTCATAACTGTCATTGAAATAGTTTACTAATAGTTGACATGCACCTTCTCATAAAATTCAGGAACCAGCTGCAGGTTAGTTATTCATTGAAAATCAATCACATATTTTTTGCTCCTACCTGTGCATTTGCTGTTCTGTCTTCAAGTAATACTACAGGAACAGGTGTTTCACATTCTTTTGGCTTTGATACGTTTTTGAAAATTGGGTGAATACCATAGTTTCTGTCATCTTCAGATTGTCCACCGGTTACGTAGGGCGGTAACTTACTTTCTGTTGGTTTTAATCACATTTTCCTTCTGTGTGTGTCAGATGAAGAACTATGTTCTACAATAGCAAGCTTCCCTCTTTGCAGTATGTAATCAATTTGTCGCACACACAACACTTCGCTGTTTTCTGTCAATGACAACTTCAGAGATGCACGAGGACTAGTCTCATTAATGACCCGTAAGACAGCATGCTAATTTTGTGACAGGTGCCGTCTATCGTTAAAACCGAAAGTAGCTCGATACCACCATTTAGAGTACACAGATGTGAACTACACGAGGACACGCTGTCATTTTTCAGTTTCTAGCCAGTCCCGCTTGAACTTATTCCTACTGCTAGTGTCAATACGCAGAATTTCCGCTGAATCAGCTGTCCGATAAAATATTATTGTCATTTTAAGTTCATTTGATTCAAATACAGCAATAGTTTGAGATGTTGCCAGGTTTTTTTACGTTTGTTGTGAAAGTTCGCTAACAATTTGGGAGGAAACGGATTTGTAACTCATGCAACGATAACAGCGATTTGATTGGTGTAGGCACGAAGATTTGGCCAATCGGATTCCGCGTAGTATAGGTAAGATGAAGCTGAAATGGCACAGGGTAAATACGCGGAGAGTTCGGCGAGACTAATTCCCGGACCAGACCGGACGCGGACTCGCCCCCCCCCCCCCCCCTCCTCGGATTTTCGCAACGGATTTAGACGTTTTGGAAAAATGGTCCTTTGGAACATTGGATCCGCGGAAATCCGCGGAAAAATCACACCCCTGATAGGACCATTAGATAATGCTACATACCTAATACATCAATGGTCTAGGTCTTACGGGTTCAGGAGAAGATTTTTAAAGATTTTTCCTATGAAAAACTGATAAGCCCCAGGGCGGGGCCATTTTTGGCCCGTGGCCATAATTTGAACAATCTTTGTAGAGGACCATTAGATGATGCTACATACTAAATACCAAAGGTCTTACTCTAGGCCTTACGGTTTTGGAGAAGAAGATGTTTAAAGATTTTCCTATGAAAAACTGATAAGCCCCAGGGCGGGGCCATTTTTGGTCATAATTTGAACAATCTTTGAAGAGGACCATTAGATGATGCTACATACTAAATACCAAAGGTCTAGGCCTTACGGTTTCAGAGAAGAAGATTTTTAAAGATTTTCCGATGAAAAACTGATAAAGCCCCAAGACGGGGCCATTTTTGGTCCGGGGTCATAATTTGAACAATCTTTGTAGGGGACCATTAGATGATGCTACATACTAAATACCAAAGGTCTAGGCCTTACGGTTTCAGAGAAGAAGATTTTTAAAGATTTTCTTATGAAAAATTGACAGGCCCCGGGGCGGGGCCATTTTTGGCCCGAGGATCATAATTTAAACAACTTTTGTAGAGGACCATGAGATCATGCTACATACCAAATAACAAAAGTCTAGGCCTTACAGTTTCCGAGAAGAAGATTTTTAAAGCTTTTCCTATGAAAAACTGATAAGCCCTTGGGCGGGGCCATTTTTGACCATGGGGTCATAATTTGAACAAACTTTGTAGAGGACCATTAGATCATGCTACATACCAAATATCAAAGGTCTAGGCCTTAGTTTCAGAAGAAGATTTTTAAAGATTTTCCTATGAAAAACTGATAAGCCCCATGGTGGGGCCCGATTTTGGCCCGGGGGTCATAATTTGAACAATTTTTGTAGAGGACCACAAGATCATGTTACATGCCAAATATCAAAGGTCTAGGCCTTACAGTTTCAGAGAAGAAGATTTTTAAAGTTTTTCCTATGACTGTATGACAAACTGATAAGCCCTAGGGGTCATAATGTGAACAATATTTCGTTCCCCCTAACCACTGATGCTTCTGACAAAATTTGGTTAAAATCGGGTCAGTAGTTTCAGAGGAGATGTCGTTTGAAAAAGTGGCCGGACGACGGACGCCGGACGACTGACGCTGGAAGACGGACGCCAGACGACGAACGGACGGATCGCGGTCACAATAACTAACCTGAGCCTTTGGCTCAGGTGAACTAAAAATGTGACTTGTATTTTGACATGATAATCTTTGAAAAAGGTCCTTAGTGGTCGAAATATTAGATCAGAGCTATTCAAGCATTTATGTATTAATGATTAATTCCCTTTCCGGAATATTTTCTTAGGGCTGCAATTTATTCCTATCCCAAGGGACCGGTTCCTGTTTCGTTTTTTATTAATTTTGTATTGGATTTTTAAATTTATCGTTGAATCTTTTTAATTTTCACTACCTTTCTATGATAATACTTCTATAATTAGATTTTTTGGAGTAAATGTTTTTCTTTTAAGTATGTATTTCTTATCTCTCTAAAAACAGACTACTCCTTCCATAGCCCAAATAGAAAGGGATTACAAATATAGGTCGCCACCTCCACGGCGGCGACCAATAATATCACAACCAGTCTGGGTCTACAGCTTAACCCTAATGAGATATCACATGTATTATATCATGACCAGTCTGGGTCTACAGCTAAACTCTAATGAGATATCACATGTACTATAATATCACAACCAGTCTGGGTCTACAGCTAAACTCTAATGAAATATCACATGCATTATAATATCACAACCAGTCTGGATCTACAGCTAAACTCTAATTAGATATCACGTATTATAATATCACAACCAGATATCACAATGTATTATAATACCACAACCAGTCAGGGTCTACAGCTAAACTCTAATTAGATATCACATGTATTATAATATCACAACCAGTCTAGGTCTACAGTTAAACCCTGATCAGATACCATGTCTATTGTACTATCACATTCAGACTTAATTGGTCCACATGCAGCTTCACACTGATCAGATATCAATCAATCTAAATATCACAACAAGTCTGTGTCTTTAGCTAATTTCAGATCAGATATATATATTGAGGATGTATACACACATTTATTGGGTATGGATAGATTTTTGGGGTATATAAATTGCGTATATTTCTTTGTTATAACTGTTTTACAACAAGAGGGCCATGAGGCCCTGAAGCGCTCACCAGACATAACCCCAGGGGCCGGCCATATTTGACCACAAGAAATCATGTGTACACCCTTGGTAGAGAACCACAAGGCAAAGCAATATGCCATTCATTAAAGGTCTAAGCCTTATGGTTTCAGAGAAAGATAATATTTATATTTTTCCCATGAAAAACTGGTAAGCCCTGAGGCAGGGCCAAGTTTCGCCCAGTGGTCAGGGTCGTACGTTAAACATTCTTGGCAGAGGACCACAAGCCACAGCTACATATTTGTAGAGGATCATTAGATCATGTTACATACCAAATATCAAAGGTCTAGGCCTTACAGTTTCAATAGATTTTTAAAGATTTTCCTATGAAAAACTGATAAGCCCTTGGGCGGGGCCATTTTTGGCCCGAGGATCATAATTTAAACAACTTTTGTAGAGGACCATGAGATCATGCTACATACCAAATAACAAAAGTCTAGGCCTTACAGTTTCCGAGAAGAAGATTTTTAAAGCTTTTCCTATGAAAAACTGATAAGCCCTTGGGCGGGCCAATTTTTGGCCCGGGGGTCATAATTTGAACAATATTTGTAGAGGACCATAAGATCATGCTACATACGAAATATCAAAGGTCTAGGCCTTACAGTTTCAGAGAAGAAGATTTTTAAAGCTTTTCCTATGAAAAACTGATAAGCCCTTGGGCGGGGCCATTTTTGGCCCAGGGGTCATTATTTGAACATTCTTTGTAGAGGACCATAAGATCATGCTACATACCAAATATCAAAGTTCTAGGCCTTACAGTTTCAGAGAAGAAGATTTTAAAGATTTTCCAATGAAAAACTGATAAGCCCTTGGGAGGGGCCAATTTTGGCCCGGGGGTCATAATTTGAACAATCTTTGTAGAGGACCATAAGATCATGCTACATACCAAATATCAATAGGACAGAATGGTTTCAGAGAAGAAGATTTTTAAAGATTTTCAAATATTACCATATATGGAAAAAATGACCACGCCCTCTGGCGGCCATGTTTTTTGCCGGATCAAAATTCTTTTCACAACTTTTAAAGTCTATCAACTGAGAAACATTTTGGTGAAAACTATATTCAAATCGGACAAGTCATTCCGGAGAAGAAGATTTTTCTAGATATTGCGTACAGTTGCCATGGCAACAAGACCGATGGCCCCGTCCACTATCTTTTAACAACTTTTGAAGCACCCACCCACAGTATGTATCTGACCAAGTTTGGTTACAATTGGGCAGTCGGTTTCAGAGAAGAAGTCGTTTGAAATTGTTGACGGACAGACAGACGGACGTACTAACAAATGGGTAGTTGTGTGACTTTTTCCTTTTATCTTTTCTTGTGTGACTAGTCCCACAAGAAAAACTATTTTTGGCTCTAACTTTGGAAAAGAATGATCTGGAAGCTAACCCTAACCCTAACCCTATGTCCCACAACTGGCCAGGTTAATGTTATAAGAAATGGCCAGGTTAATGTCACAAGAGATGGCCAGGTTCATGATTTTACTTGTGGGACTAGTTAGAAAAAGTCACACAACTACCCTTTGGTGAGTGCGGACAGACGGACAGACGGACGCCGGACGCCGGACACAGGGGTATCACAATAGCTCACCTTGAGCACTTTGTGCTCTGGTGAGCTAAAAAGAGTATCAGACCTTCCATTATTCACATAATCTATGGATTATTAAACTCATGGCACCCAGATGGATATCAGCACTTCATGGTCATTCCACACGTTCATTACTTCATCATCATCATATCAACACCACAATGAATTTAATCCTTTACTCCATGAATATTCAGGCAAGAAAAGAATTATGGTCATTAATATTAATTCACTGAAATTTTATAATGGCACTCTGAAAAAACCATGTGTTTATCCTAACAGAAAGTTTCCCTTTCCTACATATAAAACATGTGTCTATCCTAACAGAAAGTTTCCCTTTCCTACATATAAACCACGTGTTTATCCTAACAGAAAGTTTCCCTTTCCTACATATAAACCATGTGTTTATCCTAACAGAAAGTTGCCCTTTCCTACATATAAACCACGTGTTTATCCTAACAGAAAGTTGCCCTTTCCTACATATAAACCATGTGTTTATCCTAACAGAAAGTTTCCCTTTCCTACATATAAAACATGTGTTTATCCTAACAGAAAGTTTCCCTTTCCTACATATAAAACATGTGTTTATCCTAACAGAAAGTTGCCCTTTCCTACATATAAACCATGTGTTTATCCTAACAGAAAGTTGCCCTTTCCTACATATAAACCATGTGTTTATCCTAACAGAAAGTTTCCCTTTCCTACATATAAACCATGTGTTTATCCTAACAGAAAGTTTCCCTTTCCTACATATAAAACATGTGTTTATCCTAACAGAAAGTTGCCCTTTCCTACATATAAACCATGTGTTTATCCTAACAGAAAGTTGCCCTTTCCTACATATAAACCATGTGTTTATCCTAACAGAAAGTTGCCCTTTCCTACATATAAACCATGTGTTTATCCTAACAGAAAGTTTCCCTTTCCTACATATAAACGCCTTTTCAAACAGGGTAAGCACAGAGCAGACAGCCCCTTTAGGAATCTTTTGATCAGCGTCTGCTCTATTTGCTTACATAATCAGGCAGAGATAAATTCAAGTATACATGTTAATAAGGAAAGTGGTACTTTCAACTGACATTCTTTTGCGTATTTATTATTTTCTTCGAAAATGTTTTTCAAACCATGTTTGTTGTTTTAATTAACATTCAGAAAGGAAGGAGACTTAAAATTGTTCAGCAAGTTAAGGGTGTCGGTTTGTCATACAGTGAAGACCTAAATCAGATGGCACATTTAAATGCAGTAGTAGATCTGGATCTACACTGTCTATACTGTTAATCACAATAATGCGTGCACACTACATACAATTCTAAAAGTTGTCAGCTTGTCAAACTAGAAATATCACTAAAAGTGATGGAATATCCCCGCTTAACTGGTTTGATCACAAATCAAACCATATTTTTCTACTGTCTAACCTAGTGACCTAGTTTCTGACCCAATATGACCCACTTTTTAACTCGAATGAGATTTTATTAGGACAATTATTCTGACAAGGTTTCATGAAGATTGGGCTAAATTGGTGACCTCTAGAGTGTTCAAAAGGTTTTCCTAGTATTTGACCTAGTTTTTGACCCCACATTACCCACTTTCAAAATTGTTTGAGAATTTATCAACACAATCATTTTCATCAAGTTTCATAAAGATTGGGCTAAAAATTTGACCTCTAGAATGTTCACAATTTTTTTATATTAATTGACCTATTGACCTAGTTTTTTGACCCACTTTCGAACTCAACTGAGAGTTCATCAACATGATCATTCTGACCAAGTTTCATGAAGACTGGACTAAAATCGTGACCACTAGAGTTCGGTTTATATGGTTTTCCTACTACATGTATTTGACCTAGTGACTCCGCATAACCCACTTTCAATATTTTCAAAGATTTTATCAAGAAAATCATTTTCACCAAGTTTTATGAAGATTGGACTACAAATGAGACCTCTAGAATGTTCCCAAGTTTTTTTTCTTTTATTTGACCTAGTGACCTAGTTTTTGACCCAACATAACCCACTTTCGACTGAGAATTTATCAAGACAACCAGTCTGACAAAGTTTCATAAGGATTGGACTAAAATTGTGACCACTTGGGTTCATTGTGGTATGTTGTGCCACGGACAGACAAACGGAAAGAAAAACAGACAGACCGACCAACACAGTGACTCATTCGTTTGCGGGGGTATAACAACTAAGACCAATATCAGAGGGCATTTTCAATATTGTAGCTGATCATTCTGGATCTACACTATTTTGAAGGCTATTCAAATGTTGTAGCTAATCTGGGTCTACACTATTTGGAGGGCTATTCAAATGTAGCTGCTCTTGGTCTCCATTATTAGGAGATCTATTCAAATGTTGTTGCTGATCTGGGTCTACAAGATTTTGAGGGCTAATTCAAATGTTGTAGCAGATCTGGGTCTACACTATTTGGAGAGCTATTCGAATGTTGTATTAGATCTGGGTCTACACTATTTGGAGATCTATTCAAATATTGTAGCTGAACTGGATCTACACTATTTTAAGGGCTATTCAAATATTGTAGCTGAACTGGATCTACACTATTTTAAGGGCTATTCAAATGTTGTTGCTGATCTGGATCTACACTATTTTAAGGGCTATTCAAATATTGTAGCTGAACTGGATCTACACTATTTTAAGGGCTATTCAAATGTTGTCGCTGATCTGGATCTACACTATTTTTAGGGCTATTCGAATGTTGTAGCTGATATGGGTCTACACTATTTTGAGGGTTATTCAAATGTTAAAGCTGATCTGGGTCTTCACTATTTGGAGGGCTATTGGAATGTTGTGGCTGATCTGGGTCTACACTATTTGCATGTCTCTGCATTATGACCCATTAATTTATGACTATACAAAATACATGCAACATTTTTAGCAGGAGCAATAATTATGTAAGAAATAGTGACACCATGAATATTAAATAGATTAGTTTTATAATGGTATAATTATGAACACTTTAGTCAGTTTGGCTCAGTCAAACACTGTACAATCATTTCTATATGATACCAATAGCAAACACAGCGGACGTTGATCAGAAGGCTCTGACAGGAACCATCTGATCTTGGTCTGCTCTGTTTGCAAACACTAGAAAAAAACATTGGTATGGAGGAAATGTTTAAATCTTTCTCTTCATCAGAGTCCATTTTGTGTTGCTGGCATTAGTAATAAAGTTCTTTAACTCTTTCCCTGTTTTCTGTATTTAGGCCAATTTTCAGTACCTAATGAATATTCATTAACAAAATAGTTATATTATGGCAGGCGGAACATTATTGTCATTTTAGAAAGTAAAGAAACAGATCTATCAAATTCTGCAAACAGAGCAGACCCTGATCAGACGGTTCATTTAGGAGCCGTCTGATCTGGGTCTTCTCTGTTTGCAAATGTGTGAAAACAAGTTTATATGAGGGAAAGGGTAAACATTTTATTAAAACGGTTTATATCAAAATGACATTTTAAATTGCATACTGCATGTCACATGAAAAGTGTGCAAGATTGCATGATCTGTGCTATAAATGTAAAACATTAGTATTCAATATCTCCTTTATATAAACAGTGTACCCAGTTGCCCATGACTACCTTATATACACTTTATATACACTTAAACCTTGGTCTGGTATAATATTTCTAAAGTTTAGAGGGTTACAAAAATAATTTTGTGACTTGCTCTTTGTTAGTTGGTGCACACGATCAATAATTGGACAGGTTTACTTTTCTTGATACAGTAAAGTTCCACTAATACGACCACCTAAAAGAGGTATTATTCTGGGTGCTAGATGCTGGTGGTAGCTTAATGCAGGACAAAAGTAATGCAGAAAGCTCCTAGAGGAGCTTTCTGCATTACTTTTGTCCTGTGTTAAGCAACCACCTGCTTATAAAGGCACCCATATCTATTCTTTAAGTGGTCGCATTAGCTGGGTTTTACTGTACAATGTCAATCCATATCTCTTATCAATTGTAAAGTGTCTATACAAACCTATTTGTTGTATATTTCACTCCTTATTGCTTAGCAGTAACTAGCTAGGCCAGGAGTAGAGATATTTAACACTTCAAATTCAAATGTTGGAATTTTTAATTGAATGATCCACATACATTGAACAGTATAGTCCATTTAGTATTGATTAGATTAGTTACTAAATAAGCCATGGCCAAAACTGTAGAACATCATATCTATATTATATTATGAGCAAAAAGAACACACCCTGATCAGGCAGCTCTTATAGAAGTCCTCATTGTGATCCGATGGGTCTACATGTACTCTGTTTGCAAATGCATAGAAAGGCATATTTATGGAGTAAAGTCAAGTGTCAGCTTACAAATAAGACGTACCCGCGCCAGTGCACATTCAAGTGCTGCAGATGATCTGGGTCTACATTCGTTGCATTCTGTCTCATTAGTTTTTAAAGAGTACATGTTAAATGAACTGCAATAAATAAGCTCATGGATTGGCATTTAGGGACACAGCATTGCTACAACTACAGAAACCAGAGCAGGAGGCAAGAAGGATCCATACAATAATTTAAAGTATGTTGCCAGTCAGCAAATAATGAAGTATACTAGACATTAAATATTTCTATTCATGTTTAAAATTGTTCAAAACCATGAAGAGAATGCTGGCAGTATTGAATAGGCCTGTTCCTTATCAGGAGCTCAGCTGACAGTCAAAACTGAAGCATAATTATTTTTTCCTCTCATTCTGAACCAACCTTTCCGTTTGCAAATGTGACCTAAAAGGAGCATAGAGTAAAGGGTTAAATAATAGATATTTCTCCTCTTAGTTGCATTCTATAAGATTTATTCAGGGTGGGTAGGGATGGCAGGGGGGTGAGAGTAGAGTAAGGGGTGGGAATTGGGTTAGGTGTCTAGGGATGTTATTACATGTATATGGAAGTGCTCTAACAGAAAAGTTAGCTTCTGTGAGCCCAACATAAATTCAGCTATCATTTTAGAAAGTGGAAGGAATTTTTGAGAAACTAGAACACTGACCAAGTCAGAAAGAGCCCCATATGATGCTGTCAGAGAAGCTAATGCACCTGAGGGGTAAGTGTATTGTAAACAAGATCTAACTGTAACTGGTTCTGTTACAGGATTCCCCCAATAAAACACAACAAGTATAGATAGTTAGGTAAATCAAACAGTAGACTGAAATGCACCTACTGTGACGATATTTCCCTCATACATGTATCCGTAGCAGTATGGATCCTGACCCCAGTTTCACAAATATAGATCTAACTATCAATCTTACACATATAACTTATTAACTTGTTACTGTGTATACATTGCATAAAAAAGATATATATGGAGAAGATAGTTGGAATGATTTTATCTAAACAGAATCATTAGAGCCATTTCTCTTATACTTGTAAATAGAAAACTACGTACATTACAGAACATATGACAGTTTGTACATATAACTGTTTTATTAAATTCTTAAATCTGTTACAAATTCAGAAATACAGTTAAATCTCGATTATTCGAACACTAAAATATATATATTATTATCGATCTGTAAGATAGGTGGCAGCTTCCTGCATGACTTTCATCATGTACATTAAAACCCTTTCCCTGGTCTATGTTTATTCAAAATTTCAATATCTACTGAATATTCATGGACAAAATAGTTATTATAAAATATCAAAGGTGGAACATTGTAGCCATTTTAGAAAGCAAAGAAACAGATCTATAGATCAAGTTCTATTAGCAAACAGAGCAGATCCTGATCAGACGGCTCCTCTAGGAGCCGTCTGATCTGGGTCTACTCTGTTTTCAAGTGCGTGAAAACATGTTTATATGAAGGAATGGGTTAAGCAGCTATGTCTATCTAAAAGGGTCTACATTAAATCGAATAATCAAGATTTTATTGTATTTATATTTGTACGACAGACCCCCAGCAAATCTATTGAAAAAGTGTCCTGATAACGGTTGTAAGAGGACACATTTGTACACACGTGATTTTTGTGGTTAAAATCTATCTACCTAGGATCAAGCCCGTGCATTTGGAAGTATCGCCCAATGTCACGTGCTCCATACTGTGTACTTACAACGTAACATGATTGTCGCTAAAAATAATACGCGTTTACATCTACATCAAAAACTGTATAACGTGAATTATAATATTATATCAGCAAAGTGAACAGACCCAGATCAGGCAGCTCCTACAGGACTGGTCTGCTGTGGGACACAGAGTAGACCCATATCAGTCGAACAGGACATAACCGGGTGACTCACAGAGTAGACACAGATCAGATAGTACGTGTATGGCCGACTCGAATAGTGTCACAGTAAACCCAGATCAGATAGTACGTGTATGGCCGACTCGAATAGTGTCACAGAGTAGACACAGATCAGATAGTACGTGTATGGCCGACTCGAATAGTGTCACAGAGTAAACCCAGATCAGGCAGCTCTTCAGAATTTATCTAGGTGACAAACAGAGTAGTCTAATACCAAATGGTTCCTATAGAACCTATCTTGGTGGGTTACAGAATAGAGCCAGATCACACAGCTCATAGAAGACCGACCTGGTGCAGGTTACGGATTACACCCAGATACGGTAGCTTCTACAGGGCCGATCTGGGTGAGTTATAGAGTAGACCCTGATCAGGCAGCTCCTATAGGAATAATCTAAGTAGTTTACAGATTAGACACAGATCAGACAGCTCCTGTAAGACCAATCTAAGTGGGTTACAGCGTAGACACAGGTCAGTTAACTCCTACAGGACCTATTTAGGTGGGTTAAAGTGTAGACCCATATCGGACAACTCATATAGAACCTATCTATGTGGGTTACAGAGTAGACTAAGATCAGGCAAAGTGTGATCAGCAAAAGGTGTCACAGAATTTGTCTTACCTCTGCTCTAAACCGACATAATAATTAAACTCTGTAGATTGCAGATCTGTTGATAATGGCGATAATGTTGATACATGTATGTTGGAAACACGGGTCACGATTTACTCGTGCAGGATACTGCTCGAGCCACTATGTGGCCAGTGGCTATTTAGAGATCAACGAACGGCTTCTTTGTAATTTGAATTGGGTGAACCAAGGGGAAAACATTTTGTACTTATTTGTGAAATATTCATTTCTATTCATTTTTAATCAAAATTAAAAGTCTACAACGTACTGTCGTACAAGTAAGATACATGTACTCGTCTTACTACCAAAGTGTCTTCTTACAACCGTTATCAGGACAGTTTGTTCGCATGACCTCAGACAAGTGTCCTCGGCTACGCCTCGGACACGTGTCTTCGGTCATGCGAACAAACTGTCCTGATAACGGTTGTAAGAAGACACTTTGGTAGTAAGACTCGTACTGTATCTATTACATAAATTATATTATTTTTTACATGCATGTACATCACCTTCAGTTAGTATCAAATACAATAACACATGTTTATATATATTTATTCTTAACCCTTTCCTCCACAAATATGCATTTTTATGCCTTTGCAAACAGAATAGACCCAGATTAGATGGCACCTTAAAATATATAGGAGTCGTATGATCATCAGGTCAGCCTGTTTGCATGCTGTTGGAATACTACAGATATGATTTTATATAGTTTCTACTTTTGCAAAAACTCATGACATTGTTTTAATAAGCAATTTTAAAAATCTATTCTAATTTATAAATGTTCATGATGTCATCATATTTCTTACATGAATATTCATGGAGTAAATTTTAAGGTTTATGCTATGTTTTACATGTTGTCCTGTGTTCACCGTCGTCTATGTTGTGGGTAATTCCAGCGGGGATCACTTTATTTACAATATTTGTAAAGCTAGGGTGACTTTGAGAGAAGTGTGAGGTTAGGACGTCCGTAAACCGGTTTAAACCCCCCAGTGGTGTTTTTGCTGCTGACCGTGCCAAGGCGGTACTCTCTTTGTCACCCTTCTTTTTGTTTGCCTTGCGTCTTTGTGCTTGTGGTTTGTTCATGTGTGGAACGTTTGTCCCTGGTTCTTGTGTGTCTTTTGGTGTTTTCTGTGTTCATTTCGTGTGTGTGTGTGTGCGTTTGGGTGTGTGGTTGTGTGTGTGTGTGTGTGATGCTGTCTATCGGTGTTTTGGTGGTGGTTGCGTCTTGCATGTGGCTTTGCCTGCTTGACTTTACTACTTTTCCAATTAAAATGATAATTGAGCAAGAGTCTTATGTCAAGATTACATTTTATGTCAAAATAAAAGTACATGTTAGAGTCATGCAGTAAACAAGCATACAAAACACAACCCGCCCAAACAGCACCACAATTTAAACAGTAAAATGTACATGTATATAAAAGACACAAAGAGACACAAATTTAGGCAAAACAAACATACAATTTATGCAAACTTATAAATGCTCTTGTGCAATTTCAACACACTGACATGCAGGCTTAGCTAAGTAATAACTTACTTTAAGAATGTTCATGAAACTGAGGCCACTCAGGCCAGATGAAAAGTGCTACATGTTGAATCCTTGAACAGACTGAACAGTCTAATGCCATACACATGTATACAATGTTCTATAAAATGTAACTTTAAGAATTGTAGCAGATGACAATTTTGCACTCAAAAATTACTTACATGTAGTGTGCAAAGAGTTAACCCTTTACTCTATAAATACACCTTTAATTACATTTGCAAACAGTGTAGACCCTGATCAGATGACTACTACAGGAGACCATTGTCTGATCAAGGTCTGCTGTTTGTTAATTATAGTAAAATATACATGTAGATTTGATTGTACAGTTTTGTTAACAGCTAGTCTAACCTTTTACTCCATAAAATACTTTTTACATCTTTGCAAACAGAGAAGACCCAGATTAGATGGCTTCTACAGGAGCTGTATCACTGATCATGGCCTCTGAGTCTGCTCTATTTGCAAATGAATGAAATAATGTAGATAGATCTATATAAAATTCAACAGTAATATTTGTCACGGTAGAAATGATTTTGCTTAAATACATGAATTCAGAGACTTAATAATATGTAAATTTTATTTCTTGCCTAAATTCATATCTGGAGTAATCCGGTCCGATTCGGTGATTCGTGACACCGGTAAATGGTTAATATGCAAAATCATAAAATTCAACTTATCAAAATCATACATTGTCATATATATTACATAAGCTGTTTCATGAAAATGAAACAGCTTATATAATATATATGACAATGTGTACAGTGTGACCATGGATGTTTTCATACCTCCATGAAAACAAGAAATATTCTATATTCTTTACAGTCCCAAAATTAAAATTCAGCTCATCAATGTAACATGATGTTTGTGCTCTATTCCAGTTTGTACACTTTAATGTTATTCCTGTATTCAGGTTTGATACTCAAACTACTAACATACAGTTGTCCAGTGTTGTATGTTATGGCCCTGGGACTCAGGATCCCATCCTTCTGTTCTATACAAACATTTCCCAGCTGCCCACTGGACGACAACTGGATAACACGATTATTAGCACGACTACATATGTATAGATGTCCATGTTGGTCCACGGTTATTCCCTCTGGCCCCTGTAACATGTCATTGGTATACGTCGCCATCACACCACCGTCACTATTTAAACACACAATTTTTTTGCTCTCACTATCAGTCACATAGACAACATTTTTATCTTCATTCAATGTTATTCCTGACGGAAATTCAAATATTTTGTTTCCTGTGTTGTCTGAGTCAATTTGTTGTAATAAGTTTCCATCCACATCACAGATGTGAACTGATACAACAGGAGACTCACAGAGCAGGAAGAACTTTCCTTTATTATAAGTGAGGCCGCCATAAACACCTGGTACAATTATAGTGTGACGCACTGATAAAGTTGGTGACACAGACAGGAACTTGATACGCTTGTCCCGATACAGCGTTACTGCCAGCTGGTCCTCGTCAACCATTGTAATGTCTAACGGCCGTGATGTTAATGTGACTTTCTGTGATTTGTTTTCATCGGTCTTGTCTATAATCTTAACACAATTGTTGTCACAATCACTCACTGCCAGTCGCCCATCTTTCATGACAACAACGCCAGTAATCCAACAGTCCTTTCTATCTTTTGATGTTTTCACGTTGATGTCTTCCACATGTTTCACTCTGACATATTTCACTCTGACATTTTCTGTTTTACTTTGACTTGTTGATCTTCTCGCCATGTTTTCTAAAACATGTTGTTTTGTAGCGGATGTCTTTTTATGATTTGTTCTACACTCACGACATAAATTTTCTTTACATTCTACACAATACACAATGGCCTCCACTTTCTTTCCCTCAGATTGACAAAAATCACAAAATGACACAATTTCGTGAAGAACATGTTTTTTTGTAGCTGATGTCCTTTTGTGGATAGTTTTACACTCGTGACACAAATTTTCTTTACACTCTCCGCAATAAACAATGGCCTCCAGTCTTCTTCCATCACTAATACAAAAGTCGCAAATTATGTCAAAGTCCTCCTCCGACCCAGCAATAAACGTTCTTCGCAAACTTTCAGCTAATTCCGCCATTTTAATAGAAGGCAATACTATTTTAGCACATCCCCAATACTATCTAGGAATTGTAACCAAGGTGACAAATCGTAATGGAGAAGGGGTGTTTTCAGATTCTGCACGCGGGGCTTTTTGCGGACCTTTTGTTTCTGCGGATCTGGAAGTTGCTGTCCATGTTTTAGCATTCTTTGAAATTGTTGTTTACAAAAATGTTCGTCTGCTTCAAAATCGAAAAAGCTCGTGACAGTAGGAAATGTATTTGTTATTGATAGTATCGTCATCAGAGACATTTTATTATAATAATAATAATAATAATAATAATAATAATAATAATAATAATGATGATAATAATAATGATAAAAATAATAATAATAATGATAATAATAATAATAAGAAGAAGAAGAACAATAATAATAACAATAGAATAATAATAATAATAGATCTAATAATGATAAAGGATTTTAGTAATGATAATAATAATGAGAATAATAATAACAATAAAAAAAATTGATCAAACGATAATGATGAAAAAAATAGTACATTAGTAATAATAATAGATCTAGATTCTAATAATAATTACAATAAAACAATACATGTAAAAATAATCATAATTAGAATCTATATTGTTATTATTAGTGTTTAGATCTACCCAGCCAGCACACCTATATCGGGCCGATGTCGGCCTATAAGCGTAATGACGGCAACAATTCTCGACATCGGCATGACGACGGGCCGATATCATTCCCACGCTATAATATGAGCAAAATATGTTAAACTTAAAACTACCATGTACCCATATCAAACCGACGAAGTACCGATAAAAAGTTTGACACTTGTATTAAAAAAAATATGCCAGATAACATACGACGTCGGCCCGATGTTGTGCCGACCTAGTTTCTCTTAAGAAGACGTACGTCGGGCCGATGCTGGGCCGATGTCACGTTAAGACGATCAGGAACGGACTCAGCGTATCAAAGAAAATAACTTTATTAATTTACTGAACAGTATTAATTTCCATGAGAAATATAAGTAATTATTTTTTATTTTGCTAGCCATTATCAGAATAATTTTTTAAAGCTTGGCAAAAAAATAAATAATATTCGCTGCGGTCTTTTGGAGTTCGTCTGCAAAAGAAGTTGGATTGAACAACTAAACACTGGGTATGTAGAAACTTTTCCTGTTTTTGTATGATAATATATGATATATTAAAGATATGATCAGATGCTATTTTTATTTAGAAAATGTATATAGATTCTAATTTTAAAATATCTCATTTAAAAGACTTGGCTAAAGACCATAATATGCTTTCTTGAATATACTCTGTAACCGGTTTTCGCGAATTAGTGATATTTAACTTGACGTTGCCTTCTGTTTTCATGGATGAAATTTCTCTGGATTATTTTTTAAAATCAAGATTATGAATATCGTAAATGACTAGATCTAGATATTTTACCCTCGCGTTACCAGTTTTCGTGTGGATAACTATTCAATCACGGATTAACATGACGAGATAACAACAATTTAAAAATGAAACACGCCAACAAACAAAGCAAATATTGCATTATTTAGCCCCTAAAGAAATGTACAAATTGTGGCAATATTTTTTGCATAAGCGCTGTCATTTTGATCAGTACAGCAAATGACGTCATCACAGGCGGGTATACCTATTTTCGTGGACAGCAGAAAAATCAATAAAATCGAGGCCCTGATGGGGTTACAAGTAAACAACCACCACATAGAGAGAAATAAATGTCATTTCTATTTATCCATTCACTGTAAAATGTTTTTATCTTCACAACAATATTTTGTAACAATTTTGGACATATTGCCCTCAAGGTGTACTGATGACGCAGATGTCATCGAGGAAGGGGAGGAAAGGCGGTACTTCTTTGCAGGAGGTGGGATGTTGTAAACCTAAAACCATATGTCTAAATAAGAAATAAATCTACTCAAAAACCATTTAAAACTGTTCAAAATAGACCTATAGATCTACATAGATCTATATTTAAAATATCTAATGTTATTCATAATCATCATCAGCATTCGTGATTTATTTCCAACAAAATTTGTATTAGGGCCTCTTAAGAAAACCACCACAGTTAACTCCCTTGCAATGGTAAACAGAATTATTGAATCGGTACACCTGACCCTGACGTTGCGTAGTATTGTGTTTACAAACAGATGACAGTAACTCGGGCTGTTGAATGGACTTTTTAATCAGAAAATTGTATGAAAGCTATAGCGCATCAAACAGATTTAAATACAATACCACATTTTGCAACCATAGACACAAAATTAGCGGTGATTTACCCCTCCAAGTTTGATTCTTAGAATTTTTGGTGGCAACCTGGCGGAGTGGGTGTTGTCCACTTGCTCTGAAGTTTATGACGTCAGAATCAAAACAGCGCGTGCGATATCGAAATTATTTCCGGTAACACGAAAACAACTCTACCCCGATTTGAGGTAACTGGAGGATATTAATTTTTGCTTCATACGTTTAGAAAAAAGGTTTCAGGACTTGGAAAATACTGTGTCTATGCAGACTATGTCTATGTCGTATAGCCTATACTCCCGGACCAAAACCAAATCGGACAGGGTCAAATCAGACCCCTATATATTGAAAAGAATGTCCCATATGATTTGTTATTGATATGACCTAGTGGCAACTGACAAAATAAATAGATAGATCTACCTAAATTCGGACAAATAAGAATAGTGTCATGCATTGACAGTGATCATTTTACCTGTGCGTCCCGCGTCCCTGACGCACATAATCTATTGTGGACGCATTGCTTTTAATTATGTGCATCCATATGGACGCAAAGATTTTACACCATGTTTTACTTTGTCGTAAATTCCGCGATCAGCTGAAAGTTAGAATTTCGCATGACGGGCCCGACATTCGATCTTTGTCGGTGGCGAAAATCCGACACCCCTTAATTTCTCCGACATGTGAAAATTCTCGAGTCGACGCCCTCTCAAACGTGTTTGTTTATATGTCATTTTAAGTGACAAGTATACACACAGACTTTCCCTGGTGTTGCAATGTCTCAAGCTATCAGCCAACACCCGCAGCGCGTGCCGTACGCATGGATGATTGCATGTCGCGTGTAAACAATTAACCACTGAAGCAGTACAGAGGTGCGATACGGTTAAACGAACAAACAATTCAGCCCATTGAGAAGAACGTTCCAGAAAGTCAAACCAACAAAAACAACAAATGGCGTGACCGGACAAGAAATCGGGGAAAAAACATTCGCTGGCTCACTGAAAGTTCAAAGCGTAAGTTTGTCGTATATAGACTACCGATTTTAATAACTGTAATTGGACTATTAACGTGGATACTACTTGAATTTGTTCTGCATACTCGATTTATATCGGAACAAAGAACTTCCATTCCTTGTACGAGTATGATTAAATAAAGTTCCTTCTTTATTTGTAAAGGCCGAATGTACGTTAGCATGATGTTTGAAACAACTATGACCTGGACTGGCAAAACTACCGATAATTCGACAAGATTCATCAATATTTAGAAAAAAAATCACCATCTGTTTAATTTGTCAAATAATATTGATAAAATACTTGAATATTAAATAATGACTGTTGGAACTGAAGTTCGATGCAGGCGTCCCAGGGACACGTCGTCCCGGCCAATTTCAATGTCAATTAAATTTGTTACACGATGTTATGCGCATACTGAGTGAATATTGACTATCCAGTATCCATAGATACATCTTTGCAAACAGAGTAGATCCAGATTAGACGACTTTTATAGGAACAGACTGGTAAGTACCTGCACTCTTTCTACCAAACAATAGTTTAGATCCTGGTTTTAAGCTTCTGACCATATATTATGCAAAATTGTCTAGAATAAAGGTATTGAATTTGTTGTTTTTTGTGTTTTATTATTATTATTTATTTCATTTTTTTTTTGGGGGGGGGGGAGGGGGTTGTAAATCTTTATCTAATATTGGTTTTGATGGTAGTCTCATGTTACTTCCATGGTACATACTCTTTTCACAAGCTTCACTTTTTTTCAGACTTTGATAGATGATTCTCTGAACTGAAACGTTAAAGGACCAGTGTCACATACATCAACCTCCAATCCCTTCTGACGACTTTCACACAAGGTCCTCTAACACTGGAATTTCCATACCAAGATGGGTCAAATTACCGACTTTAATATTGGCCATAACTTTTGGACCAGAAGAGATAGAGATATGATATTTGGCATGCTGATGTATCTCATGAAGCCACACATTTTGAGGGGTGACATGTCAAGGTCAAGGTCATCATTCAGGGTCAAATGTCAAATGGTCTGTTTTTTATCTGTAACTTGTAAAGTAAAGTGTTTAGGCGGGGCCCATGTAATTTGGGTATTTGGGGTCTGTACGTGGCACAAATCTTGTAATGCGAACTAGATCTACTTCTATATTTCTTTATACCAATTAACATCAAACTTTGCATTTGCATTTTATAATCAAGTATGTGTAGAATTGTTCCATTAATCTCAATATATTGTTGTTTTCTTTCAGGCTAATATATTTCCCATCTTCAGATGATGAAGATACATCAACTACAATCTCTCTAAGTTACCTAAACCACCCAAACCAGTTTTTACTTCAACCCAAGTGTTACCAGTGAGTAACACCGTGCAGCCGTCAATGAGCACACCAACACCAGATCTACTCTCACCAAGACATGCCAGTACTCAGCCTTCGACGCTAACGGAATTTATCCATGGTAAATATATGATATATGACAAATCCAAATGTAATGTAATTAAGAGACTTTAGAAGAGAGTTTTGTACCGGTGTGGGTTGGGGGGAGTAGGGGGTTAAAAAGTTGTGCATTATCAGGACGTCTTTATAATAGCAACCTTACCAAAATCCAGTTTAGAATAACATTTTGATAATCCCATCGAGTAGAAAATTGTACCTACTCTAGATCTAGGGCAACCATCGTCCTGCTGGGAATAGAATACTAAATTTAAGTAAAGGAATTCATTTATTTAAATACCTTATTTGTCTTTATGTGTTTAATCAATTTCCAAGAAAAACAACTTAAATACACAAAACAATTTTAATGTGATCCTTTGAAGAAGATTAGATTTAACAAACGACATTCATACAGAAATAAGCGTCAAATTTCAACCAATCAGCATTGTTTGTGACACATGTACTATTAATACCCCCTGAATCGAGGTTCTGTGCCAGATAGGTTTTACCCTTAGTTTTGCCCTTAACCCTTTCGCTGCCAATGCCGGATCTGTGATTACGTATGCAAACAGTTTGGATCCAGATGAGACGCCGAGTAACTCGGCGTCTCATCAGGATCCAAACAGTTTGTTACTGTTACTAAGTTTTTGAAACAAAAAATAAGAAAATCAAAAGAATTAAACTTTATAGCAGACAACAAAGTTAGCAGACGACAGGGTTTGGCAGCGAAAGGGTTAATGTATGTTTGTCTGTCCATCTTTTGCTATCTGTCTGGCTGTGCTGCTATCCAGGGGCATTTATGAATCACAAACATATTTGCTTGAGGTAAAACAGAAGGCGGTATGAAGCTGCTATATGTATTTTTAACCCTTCATAAATATTCGTGATAGAAATGATGATGGTATTAGTATTAATTAGGCTAATTATTAAAATGGCATACAAACACATGAAATTTTCACCAAAGTACAAACTGTAGAATCAGATCTATATTAATATATCGTATTCAAACAGAGTAGAGCCTGATCAGACGGGTCGGTTCCTATAGGAGCCGTCTGATCTTGGTCTGCTCTGTTTGGAAAGGCTTAGAAAGGAATATCTATGGAGTATATGGTTAAATAACTGCATACTTATGGAAAAACTTTTTGGTTCAAGTACATTGAGATAATGTACATGTATTTTGTTTTGATTTTTAGCCAGGGACATATAAGGCTGATCACAGTTCTTGAGAAAATCAGGGGGACACAGGGCAAGCTTGTTTATAAGGAGTTGCAGGGAATGCCAAACAGCCTGCATGTATGACCAGAAATGTCCAAGGGAAGTTTGCCTGAGGAAGTATCCAGTTTGCTTCCACTGAACAGCCATGAGGATCTCAAAACCCTAGAAAACCTTTTAGCTGATAAGCAGAAGTTTTCTTCTCTGGTAAGAATAATTAACTATATCAATACCCCAACAATCTTTGTAAGATTTCCAAAGCAAAAACAGTATTCTGAGTAGGACAGAAAGGGTCAGGTAGAAACTAGCAAGTATCTGTATACAAAATTACTACCCAATATGCAAACAATGCACTAAAAAGTAGTCAATTTGTGTAAAAAAGGTGAAACAAAAACTCGTCAAGTCAAACCTCATTGCAATACATGGATTTGTTCCCTTTAAATATGACTATTCATTTCCCCGAGATAAATCTCGGGATGAATATTTCAACCTGTCGCTATATATATAACGGGCAATATTCAACGGTGACAAAGATCTAGATATAAGTTGTTTGATTTTGCTCGTGTTTTGAATTTTGAAGGATTAATGAAACTGAAAATATGTAGATTTTTCTCATACTTTACGTTGTCTTAACCCTTTCCTCCGTAGCTTATTTTCAGTATTGAATACAGATGGTTGCTTGAAGCAGACTGAAAGTTAAGCAGAATTCTCCTTTAGTATTCTGCTTTACTTTTAAGTCTGCTTTAAATTTCTATCTGCTAGTATATAGGAAATATTTCTTATGTTGCATATTCATGACTGTATAAAGCAGAACTTATTTTCTTTACTGGGGGAATAACTTAAATGTGTTAAAATGAGTATCTTTGGAGTAAAGGGTTAAGGCTCGAAATACTATTTAAGATATCTTTATCTTACACATGTTTAAGATCATTCAATTAAGATCTGACACTAGTTGTCACGAGATCAACATTTCTCAAATTCGTTTAGAAAAAGGGTTATTTAACTGTTTATTTCAGAAAACAACTTGTGACAAAACCTGTATTTATGGTACATCTATATCTTAATATACTATAATCGGTGTAAGGCGGGTGCCCAGGTATCAGCAGGTAATTGCCAAAGAGCTACCTGGGTACAAAATTTATACCCTTTTCAATCCTTATTCTACAGATAATGTTCTGTTGAAAAGTAAAAGTTGTAAAATATTTACTGTTTAACCCTTTCCTCCATAGCCAAAGTACAAATCTCCTTAATCTTCAACTGGTTTATGGTAGGTTTCTGCTAGAGCAAGATAAAAGTAAATTAGAAAGCTCCTTAAATTGGACCTTTCTGTTTTACTGTCATCTTGCTTTAAGCTACCACTTGTAATCAAAACCTTCAATGAATGTTCATAGTGATGGCTGATTTGATTTTTATGCCCCCCAGATCAGATCTGGGGGGCATATTGTTTTTGCCCTGTCTGTTTGTTTGTCTGTTTGTCCGTTTGTCTGTTTGTCTGTTTGTTTGTCAGCAACTTTAACATTGGGCATAACTTTTGAGCCAGTACAGATAGAGACTTGATATTTGGTATGCATATGTATCTCATAAAGCCGCACATTTTGACGGGTGACATGTCAAGGTCAAGGTCATCCTTCAAGGTCAGAGGTCAAATATATGGGTCAAATTACCGACTTTAATATTGGCCATAACTTTTGGACCAGAAGAGATAGAGATATGATATTTGGCATGCTGATGTATCTCATGAAGCCACACATTTTGAGGGGTGACATGTCAAGGTCAAGGTCATCATTCAGGGTCAAATGTCAAATGGTCTGTTTTTTATCTGTAACTTGTAAAGTAAAGTGTTTAGGCGGGGCCCATGTAATTTGGGTATTTGGGGTCTGTACGTGGCACAAATCTTGTAATGCGAACTAGATCTACTTCTATATTTCTTTATACCAATTAACATCAAACTTTGCATTTGCATTTTATAATCAAGTATGTGTAGAATTGTTCCATTAATCTCAATATATTGTTGTTTTCTTTCAGGCTAATATATTTCCCATCTTCAGATGATGAAGATACATCAACTACAATCTCTCTAAGTTACCTAAACCACCCAAACCAGTTTTTACTTCAACCCAAGTGTTACCAGTGAGTAACACCGTGCAGCCGTCAATGAGCACACCAACACCAGATCTACTCTCACCAAGACATGCCAGTACTCAGCCTTCGACGCTAACGGAATTTATCCATGGTAAATATATGATATATGACAAATCCAAATGTAATGTAATTAAGAGACTTTAGAAGAGAGTTTTGTACCGGTGTGGGTTGGGGGGAGTAGGGGGTTAAAAAGTTGTGCATTATCAGGACGTCTTTATAATAGCAACCTTACCAAAATCCAGTTTAGAATAACATTTTGATAATCCCATCGAGTAGAAAATTGTACCTACTCTAGATCTAGGGCAACCATCGTCCTGCTGGGAATAGAATACTAAATTTAAGTAAAGGAATTCATTTATTTAAATACCTTATTTGTCTTTATGTGTTTAATCAATTTCCAAGAAAAACAACTTAAATACACAAAACAATTTTAATGTGATCCTTTGAAGAAGATTAGATTTAACAAACGACATTCATACAGAAATAAGCGTCAAATTTCAACCAATCAGCATTGTTTGTGACACATGTACTATTAATACCCCCTGAATCGAGGTTCTGTGCCAGATAGGTTTTACCCTTAGTTTTGCCCTTAACCCTTTCGCTGCCAATGCCGGATCTGTGATTACGTATGCAAACAGTTTGGATCCAGATGAGACGCCGAGTAACTCGGCGTCTCATCAGGATCCAAACAGTTTGTTACTGTTACTAAGTTTTTGAAACAAAAAATAAGAAAATCAAAAGAATTAAACTTTATAGCAGACAACAAAGTTAGCAGACGACAGGGTTTGGCAGCGAAAGGGTTAATGTATGTTTGTCTGTCCATCTTTTGCTATCTGTCTGGCTGTGCTGCTATCCAGGGGCATTTATGAATCACAAACATATTTGCTTGAGGTAAAACAGAAGGCGGTATGAAGCTGCTATATGTATTTTTAACCCTTCATAAATATTCGTGATAGAAATGATGATGGTATTAGTATTAATTAGGCTAATTATTAAAATGGCATACAAACACATGAAATTTTCACCAAAGTACAAACTGTAGAATCAGATCTATATTAATATATCGTATTCAAACAGAGTAGAGCCTGATCAGACGGGTCGGTTCCTATAGGAGCCGTCTGATCTTGGTCTGCTCTGTTTGGAAAGGCTTAGAAAGGAATATCTATGGAGTATATGGTTAAATAACTGCATACTTATGGAAAAACTTTTTGGTTCAAGTACATTGAGATAATGTACATGTATTTTGTTTTGATTTTTAGCCAGGGACATATAAGGCTGATCACAGTTCTTGAGAAAATCAGGGGGACACAGGGCAAGCTTGTTTATAAGGAGTTGCAGGGAATGCCAAACAGCCTGCATGTATGACCAGAAATGTCCAAGGGAAGTTTGCCTGAGGAAGTATCCAGTTTGCTTCCACTGAACAGCCATGAGGATCTCAAAACCCTAGAAAACCTTTTAGCTGATAAGCAGAAGTTTTCTTCTCTGGTAAGAATAATTAACTATATCAATACCCCAACAATCTTTGTAAGATTTCCAAAGCAAAAACAGTATTCTGAGTAGGACAGAAAGGGTCAGGTAGAAACTAGCAAGTATCTGTATACAAAATTACTACCCAATATGCAAACAATGCACTAAAAAGTAGTCAATTTGTGTAAAAAAGGTGAAACAAAAACTCGTCAAGTCAAACCTCATTGCAATACATGGATTTGTTCCCTTTAAATATGACTATTCATTTCCCCGAGATAAATCTCGGGATGAATATTTCAACCTGTCGCTATATATATAACGGGCAATATTCAACGGTGACAAAGATCTAGATATAAGTTGTTTGATTTTGCTCGTGTTTTGAATTTTGAAGGATTAATGAAACTGAAAATATGTAGATTTTTCTCATACTTTACGTTGTCTTAACCCTTTCCTCCGTAGCTTATTTTCAGTATTGAATACAGATGGTTGCTTGAAGCAGACTGAAAGTTAAGCAGAATTCTCCTTTAGTATTCTGCTTTACTTTTAAGTCTGCTTTAAATTTCTATCTGCTAGTATATAGGAAATATTTCTTATGTTGCATATTCATGACTGTATAAAGCAGAACTTATTTTCTTTACTGGGGGAATAACTTAAATGTGTTAAAATGAGTATCTTTGGAGTAAAGGGTTAAGGCTCGAAATACTATTTAAGATATCTTTATCTTACACATGTTTAAGATCATTCAATTAAGATCTGACACTAGTTGTCACGAGATCAACATTTCTCAAATTCGTTTAGAAAAAGGGTTATTTAACTGTTTATTTCAGAAAACAACTTGTGACAAAACCTGTATTTATGGTACATCTATATCTTAATATACTATAATCGGTGTAAGGCGGGTGCCCAGGTATCAGCAGGTAATTGCCAAAGAGCTACCTGGGTACAAAATTTATACCCTTTTCAATCCTTATTCTACAGATAATGTTCTGTTGAAAAGTAAAAGTTGTAAAATATTTACTGTTTAACCCTTTCCTCCATAGCCAAAGTACAAATCTCCTTAATCTTCAACTGGTTTATGGTAGGTTTCTGCTAGAGCAAGATAAAAGTAAATTAGAAAGCTCCTTAAATTGGACCTTTCTGTTTTACTGTCATCTTGCTTTAAGCTACCACTTGTAATCAAAACCTTCAATGAATGTTCATAGTGATGGCTGATTTGATTTTTATGCCCCCCAGATCAGATCTGGGGGGCATATTGTTTTTGCCCTGTCTGTTTGTTTGTCTGTTTGTCCGTTTGTCTGTTTGTCTGTTTGTTTGTCAGCAACTTTAACATTGGGCATAACTTTTGAGCCAGTACAGATAGAGACTTGATATTTGGTATGCATATGTATCTCATAAAGCCGCACATTTTGACGGGTGACATGTCAAGGTCAAGGTCATCCTTCAAGGTCAGAGGTCAAATATATGGGTCAAATTACCGACTTTAATATTGGCCATAACTTTTGGACCAGAAGAGATAGAGATATGATATTTGGCATGCTGATGTATCTCATGAAGCCACACATTTTGAGGGGTGACATGTCAAGGTCAAGGTCATCATTCAGGGTCAAATGTCAAATGGTCTGTTTTTTATCTGTAACTTTAACGCAACTTTAACATTGATCATAACTTTTGAGCCAGTACAGATAGAGAGTTGATATTTGGCATGCATATGTATCTCATAAGGCCACACAGTTTGAGGGGTAACATGTCAAGGTCAAGGTCATCCTTCAAGGTCAGAGGTCAAATATATGTGTCAAATCACCGACTTTAACATTGGCCATAACTTTTGGACCAATAGGGATAGATACTTGATATTTGGCATGCTTATGTATCTCATGAAGCTGCATATTTTGAGGGATAAAATGTCAAGGTCAATGTCATCCTTCAGAGTCAAAGGTCAAATTTTCTGTTTCTTTGTCTGTAACTTTAACATTGATCATAACTTTTTAGCCAGTACAGCCAGTGACTTGATATTTGGCATGCATATGTATCTCAAAAAGCCGCACATTTTGAGGGGTGACATGTCAAGGTCAAGTTCATCTTCAAAGGTCAGAGGTCAAACACATGGGTCAAATCACCGACTTTAACATTGGTCATAACTTTTGAGCAAGTACAGGTAGAGACTTGATATGTGGCATGCATATGTATCTCATAAAGCCGCACATTTGAGGGGTGATATGTCAAGGTCAAGGTCATCCTTAAAGGTCAGAGGTCAAACATATGGGTCAAATCACTGACTTCAACATTGGCATAACTTTTGAACCAGTGCAGATAGAGACTTGATATGTGGCATGCTTGTGTATCTCATGAAGCTGCACAGTTTGATGGGTGAAATATCAAGGTTATCCTTCAGGGTCAAAGGTCACCAACTTCAAATTGGCCATAACTTTTGAACCAATAGAGATAGAGTCTTGATATTTGGTATGCATGTGTATCTCATGAAGCTGCACATTTTCAGGGGCAATATGTCAAGGTTAAGGTCATCTTTTAGGGTCAAAGGCCAGCGACCTTAACATTGACCATAACGTTTGAATATGTAGATGCAGACTTGACATTTGGTATGCATGTGCATATCATGAAGCTGCACATTTTAGGGGTGACATTTCAAGGTCAATGTCATTTTTCAGGGTCAAAGGTCACCGACTTTAACATGGCTTAAAATGGCTATAACTTTTGAACCAGTAGATATACAGACTTGATAGTTGGTATACATGTGTTTCTCATTTGGCTGCACAGTTTTAGGGGTAACATGTCAAGGTCAATGTCATCCTTCATGGTCAAAGGTCACCAACTTTAACATTGGTCATAACTTTTGAACCAGTAGAGATACAGACTTGATATGTAGTATGCATGTGCACCCCATGAAGCTGCACAGTTTGAGGGGTGACATGTCAAGATCAAGGTCATCCTTAAGGGTCAAATATCATACCGAGGGGGCAAAGTGTTTCACAAACACATCTTGTTTTGGTCTATTTTCAGAGGCAATTAGAAGATGCAGAGAGGAGGTAACGAATGTTGAATTGGAGGTGACTGTACGTGAACGGCTACGTAATGCAAGCGACAGAGTTGGCGGTAGGAAGAGGAGAGCGGCAGCAAGCTGTCAGAGTGAAAACAGTGAATTGATTCTATAATAGGACTGGAATAGACACTTTGTATCAAATCAAGGGACATTAGGGTATTTGTTTTCAGATAAATTTATTCTGTATTTGAGCATTTGAATGTATAACAGATTTAGACTTATTCGGGATATTTTGACTATTGCACGGTCTTGTCTTGCCTTGTGACACATGGCCAGTCAGTGCTAATCACATGACGTAGGTCGGTCACATTACTCGAGGAGTTATGTACATTTAAATCTCCTTAAGTTCTATATCCTTGAGTCATGTGACCTACCTAGGTTATGTGATTCACACTGATTGACCATCCGTCACACTTGTCCTATGCAAACAGTGTAGACCCTTATCAGTGGTCTCCTTAAGAATCCCTCTGATCAGGGTCTGCACTGTTTGTGGTTTTAAACTATTTAAACTATATTGTATAGTCAAGCCTGTCTTAAGCGACCATGCTACGAGGAAGCCTAGCGATCATTAAAGACAGGTGACTGCTTAATGCAGGTCGAAAGCATTATTTTCGATCTGCATTCAGAAGTCACCTGTCTTAAAAACTTCAAGATGACTTCTGTTTCTTTTTGATGGTTGTTTTAAACAGGTTTGACTGCATAAAACAACCCTAAATAGTAAAATAATATTGGAAATTGGAATTGTTTATTTGAAGTTTCAGGGGTACATGAATTAATAAATGGATGAGACTTACTTTGGATTTACTAGTTTTTTTATTTCATTTTTAAAAATATGGAACACACATTTGATGAAATTTTGTTGTATGAGTGTCTATTTAACATGATTGCAGATCTGTACTTCAAGATAGCACTTGTACAACCTTGGCCAGAATTCAAAATGAGGTTTCAACATTATTTTGACATCCAGCCAGTGTCATACCGATGTCTTGTGTCTTCTTAACCCTTTATTCCATAACATGTTTTCAGTATTGAAGACAGATGGTTGCTCAAAGCAGGATGTAAGTCAGGCATACTACTCCTTTAGGAGCATTCTACCTTACTTTCAGCCTGCTTTAAGCTGCATCATCTGCTAGAATATGGAAATATTTCTTGTTGTACATATACATGACAGTATATTTTCTTGAGTGGAGGAATAGATTATATGTCTTATAATTCGCATCTATGGAGTAAAGGTTAAAGAACCCGTTGGCCCAAAATCATGTGTTTCTGATCGGCTGTAGATATCTGATATCTGATTGCAAACATTGGTCCGATGTCGACCCACTTCTCGTTTGCAACGCGTTTTGACGTTGGCCCGATGTAAGGTTTGATGTCGGCCCGATATCGTTTGAATGTCATTTTGTCATCGGCTGTAGATCATTTTTATGTCGGGCCGACGTCAGAACTTACATCGGGCCGACGTCAGAACTTACATCGGGCCGACGGGAAAACGCGTTGCAAAAGAGAAGCGGGTCGACATCGGGCCGCCTTAAAATCCGACGTTGGACCGATATTGGAAACAATATCGGCCCAATGTCGGCCCGATTGCAGCGTGCTGCCTGGGTATTAGATCTATTATTATTAATAACACTAATATTTATAGAAATAATGATAATAATAATAATTCTATAAAAATGGTTTTAATAATAATAACAATGATAAATTAATAATAATAACACGCAGGTGTGAACGCTTATTAATATGTCAACCTTATCAAGCTGAACATGCATACCAAAAATGAAGGTTGTTAATAAAAAAGAAGTTATGGTCAATGTTAAGATTTCGGACGACGACGACATCAAAGTCCAACGCAGACGCCAGAGTTACGACAATAGCTAGATCTAATAATTTCTTTGAAACAAATGAGCTAATAATATATAAATAAAATAATAACAATACTACTACTGCTACTAGATCTACTACTAATAATAATTAATGATCATTAGTACTTTAGTAGTAGTAGTAGTAACATTAGTAGTAGCAGTAATAGCAGCAATGCCATATCCAGAGATGAAAAAGCACAGAGGCATTTACACTGTTTGTCTTTTGGGATGGGGATGGAATAAGTGTGAGGTTGGGCGCCCATAAACCGGTTTAACCCCCAGTGATTTTTGTCACTGACCGTTCCAAGGCGGTACTTCCATCTTCCTCCTATTGTATGTGTAGCAGACGGAAGTTTTTGTCATTCTGATTTCATGTATATTTTTAGATGTTTTATCCATAGCTTGTGAAACCAGGTATTCTGGTCTATATTTAGAATGGAGTTGTTGTTTGTGACAGGTTACACGGATTTGTCAATTCTGTCAGGTGATGTAATTATCTGATTGCTGATTGGATATCGTTTGGATTGATTTGGAAGGTTTTGGGGCTTCGCGGGGTTTCTTGCCGCCATGGTCATTGCTTGTTCACTCTTTGGTCATCGTTGTTTGGGAATAAACGGGAGTCTTCTTTAATCTGATAATTGTGGTGGTATAAAGAAGGAAGGTGTGGCTAGGAGATTGGCTTTTTCATTGTAAGTTGATGTCTATTTCTGCTGACATTGCTTGTGAATTATGTTTCATTCGTTTGTTATCGCCATGTCATTTCGGTCTCGTGTCAGTTCGACCTACAGTACGCGTTTAACACAACTTTATATTTTGGACGAAACCGGACTGAATTATCTAATTATTTTAACCCCTTGCATGTTGTATTAGGTAAATGGTTTCTCTTTTACAGCTACTACTAACTCTAGCATGGCACCAGGTAGAGAGAGATAGACGGAGGGGAGTTTGTAATTCTGGGCAGGTCCACAACCTGGTAAGGAATGTTGAATATATGTGTAAAATGTATTGTTTTGTAAGATACCTGATGCATCATTGAGTATTACAAGTAGGTAAATAGCTAAGACATTTCCATATAGTTCAGGTCATGTATATTATGAGTTATGACCAACAAGTCTGTCATAGTATTTGTTAGATATTAATATAACAGTATTTCATGAATATGCATATATTTACCTGTGTAAAACTATGTTCTTTATAGTATCTGTTGTATATGCATTGATGTTAATTCTGGGAATGTATTGTTTCAGCCCAGCTTATGGTACAGTGTAAACTGCAGATTGGAATAAAGAGAAAGGATATATACCAGACGATTGAGCTAGTTGTTTGTTCAGCCTCCTCGTAGCTCTACCATAAACATATAGAATAATATAAAAAAACAAGGCTGTAACAGTATGTTTGTTTTGTATTTATGCGTCTCTTGTTGTTTTTTCTACTTATGTACATTTGCTGTTTCCTTGTGTTGCTGTTCGGGCGAGTGTTTGTTGTTTATGTGGTGTTTCCTGCATGACTCATTTTTGTACTCTTTTTCTGCGGGATCCAGGGGCATCCCCCACCCAAAAATTATTTTTGACAGTCTGATTTAAATTTGGCGTAGATTTGGGCTATTTTTCTCAAAATGCAAGCTTAAAATTTTGTGAATTCTTGTACTAAACCTACGAAATCTAGCATGGTGACTGAAAAGATTAAATGATATTATTCTGGAGACGGAATTTAGTTCAACTGATAAACCAAGCATTGCTACTGTTCTTGTTTTCAAATGCTACATTTATTCTGCTGAAGTAATTCTAAGGGAGGAAAAGTTACTAGCCTCTACCGGGATTCGAACCACGGTCTCCTGGATACTAGTCTGACATTCTAAACACGTCGCTAAAGGGTTAACCCAACAGCAAGGCTGTTGGAGATGCCTTATATAGGCCGATCACTACACTCCCCTCCCTTTTAACCTTTAGGAGCCATGCATATACCCATGCATGCTCCTAAACCTCTACATGCATCCCCGCATACAACCCGAATTATCCTCGTCGCCAATGAAGTAATTCTAAGGGAGGAAAAGTTACTGGCCTCTACCGGGATTCGAACCACGGTCTCCTGGATACTAGTTCGACACTCTAACCACGTCGCTAAAGGGTTAACCCAACAGCAAGGCTGTTGGAGATGCCTTATATAGGCCGATCACTACACTGCGCTTGCCTGTACTGTCCCACATCTGCAAAATTTTGAGTCTATCAATAGACATATATTGTCCGTAAATATACATGAGAGCTATGTTGTTAAGACGTTCTTCAACAATTTTACTCCTACAACAAGTTTCTAAGTCTACGTAAAGCGCTAAAACTGTGCTCACATGAACAAGAACCCACTGGTAGCGATATTAAACCAACCAATATAATTCTTCAAAGCCTACAATTCCCAGTGGCGGATTCGGAATTTGTTGTAGGGATGGGGGTGGGCGTAAAGATGAAAGGTAAGCTGGGCGTCCAGGGCAAATACCTGGTAGGGGCACAGTGGGTGGGTGTGTGGAAGCTCCTGGAATTTAGTGAATTTAGCAACATTTCCATATCAATCAATGTGACCGAACGGCCATTAATGAGTTACTAGATCAACCATATTTATTGAGGCGCTGAAACCGGTATGTGAGTATAAAATGTATCAATGACATTGGAATTCTAGGAGTAATTACACTACTGTAAGTAAACGTCTAGCAGAGAGCATACGTGAATTAATGGATGGATGAATCATGAAAGAATAAAGCTTAAGCGATTCTGATTTTTGATTATCGGAAAAGTGCTTGATTTTTTCTATTTTTGTAATTTCTAAAAATTTCACTGAGGCAAGTATCTCAGCGTAGCTACGTATGGGCCTGAATGTAGCAGATCTAGTAGTAATATAATAATAATAATAGTAGTAGTAGTAGTAGTAGTAGTAGTAGTAGTAGTAGAAGAAGTAGTAATAGTATTAGCAGTAGTTGTATTATAATAATTAGATCTATTGTTAAGTAGTAGTACGTAGTGTTAGTATTAGTAGAAGAAGTGACAGAACTAACAGTAGTGGTAATTCTAGTAGCAGTAGTTGTAGTAGTATTAGTAGTTGTATCCGTGGTAGTAGTAGTAGTGGTAGTAGTGGTAATAATAGTAGTAGTAGTACTTATTATTATTATTAGTAGTAGTAGTAGTAGTAGCAGCAGTAATGATAGTAGTGGAAGAGGTAGTGGTAGAAGTGTAGGAGGAGGAGTAGTAATACTAGTACAAGTACAAACTAGAGCTTGTTTTTAAGAAAAACATATGTGACTGTCTCCCACCTGTTCCTGTCTCAAAAATGATTGGATGCATTTTTATGAAGCTTGTTGGAGACTGTATTAGGACTTTTTTATTTAGAGAGCAGACAAAGCTAAAAAAAAAGAGCTCAGTTTTCAACAATTCAAGGGCTGTAACTCTGGTGTACAACTCTGGTTTATCAACAATTTTCTCTTTTTGTGTTGCAATTTTTGCTCTCGGGGATCACCCCCTTTCAGAATTTATAATCTTCACAACAGCAAGTGTTAAGTGCTTGTGTGGCGGCCGTAAAACGTCGCCCCGTACTTCATTCTCAGTGTTGTTATACCTTCTGATCCTTCGAGATCATGAATTTCAGTACTTCTTGTTCTGAAAATTGAATACCGCTTAAGCCGGTGCTAGGGGCGTGAGCAGTGTTGCACTTTCAATTACTGTTCATGAACAGACTCAATAAAACCGAGTCTGCAATTTTCTCTTTTTGTGTTGCAATTTTTGCTCTCGGGGATCACCCCCTTTCAGAATTTAGCCTAGATATTATAACCATAAACATTTTCATAAGGTTTGGTGATGATTAGATGAGAACTTTATGACTTAGACTTGGTTGTGTGTGTGTGTATGTGTGTGTCAAGCTGTCTATCGGCGTTTTGGTGGTGGCTGCGTCTTGTATGTGGCTTTGCCTGCTTGACTTTACTACTTTTCCAATTAGAGAGTGGACAAGGCAAACAAAGCCAATTTTGTACTATTCAATGCCATAATTCTAAAGTGCCTTTTCAATCTTGCTGGTTATTGTACTTGGCCTATATATTATAGCCATAAACATTTTTATAAGGTTTGGTGAAGATTGGATGAGATGTTTTTACTTAGAGAACGGACACGGCTAAAAACTCAAATTTGGATATATCAAGGGCCATAACTCTGAAGTTCTTGAAACAATCTTGCTAGATATTTTGAATTTAGATAATCCTTATTTTGAAACTATGATTTCTTCAATTTACCCAAAAGAATTGTCTTTAAAAAAAAGCGAATCAATCGGACATTATAGCTACATTTTTAGATTTGAATATTTCAATTACAAATGATAAAGTTTCGTCCAAAATATACGATAAAAGAGAAGATTTTAATTTTAAAATTGTTAATTATCCTTTTTTAGGTGGAGATGTGTCCCGTTCTACATCTTATTCGGTTTGCCCTAGCCTGTTCTTTGCTTGAAGATTTTAATAGTCGTAATTTATTTATAACTGATAAACTTCTTAAGCAAGGTTACTGATATCACAAACTTCGGAAAACGTTTTCTAAATTTTATTATCGAAATTTACCACTCATTAGTAAATATAAGTGCAATCTACGGACGTTACTGCAACAAGGCATTTCTCAACCAGATTTTTATGTGGATGTTATCTACAAACTTAGGAAAATTCGGAGTCATATCCATTTTCATGATTTGTTTATAAAACGCATTAAAACATTTAAGAAGAAAGGTTATGATCCCATTATATTGCAACGCACTGCATGTTTGGTTATCGACCCTTTTACAGTCGGTAGCTACGCTTCCCTCTTTGCTTGCGCGATGACAGGAAAAGGGTAGTACTCTATGATGGTTAACTGTTAAACTCGGACACGGGATGAGCTTACCAGACTCATGTATTACTTTTCCCTGTCGTGCCCTTAACGGCTCTGACTTCTGCAAAGTCATTGACTACATATTTGACGGATTTTCACAGTTATTATGCTATGTTTTACATGTTGTCCTGTGTTCACCGTCGTCTATGTTGTGGGTAAGTCCAGCGGGGATACCTTTATTTACACTATTTGTAAAGCTAGGGTGACTTTGAGAGAAGTGTGAGTTTAGGACGTCCGTAAACCGGTTTAAACTCCCAGTGGTGTTTTTGCTACTGACCGTGCCAAGGCGGTACTCTCTTTGTCACCCTTCCTTTTGTTTGCCTTACGTCTTTGTGCTTGTGATTTTGTTCATGCGTGGAGTGTTTGTCTCTAGTTATTGTGTCTGTTGATGTTTTCTGTGTTTATCTCGTGTGTGAGTGTGCGTTTTGGGTTTGTGGTTGTGTGTGCATGTGTGTGTCTCATGCTGTCTATCGGTGTTTTGGTGCTGGCTGCGTCTTGTACGTGGCTTTGCCTGCTTGACTTTACTACTTTTCCATTGAACTTGGCCTATATATTATAGCCATAAAAGTACAAAAATGAGTCATGCAGGAAACACCACATACAGAACAAACACTCGCCCGAACAGCAACACAAGGAAACAGCAAATGTACATAAGTAGAAAAAACGAGACGCACAAAGACAAAACAAACATACAATAGGAGGAAGATGGAAGTACCGCCTTGGAACGGTCAGTGACAAAAGTCACTGGGGGGTTAAACCGGTTTATGGGCGCCCAACCTCACACTTATTCCATCCCCATCCTAAACGACAAACAGTGTAAAGAAACGTATCACCTCTCCGACTAAGCTACAACAACCGCGACGGCAAATTCAATGGTAAAGTGCATGTATAACGAACAAACATTTAAGTGAACATACTGTATCCACATATCGCTAGTGTACTCAATGATTGAGCTGCAAACAGAGTAACTGTAGAAAAGTAATAAAGGGTATGACAAAAATGAAACATTTTTATAAGGTTTGGTGAAGTTTGGATGAGACTTTTATGACTAAGGGAGCGGACATGGCTGAAAAGGCCAAATTGGGATAAATCAAGAGCAATAACTCTAAAGTTCCTGAAACCATCTTGTTGGATATCGATCTCGGCCTAGATATTATAGCTAAAAACATTTTATAAGGTTTTGTTAATATTGGATGAGAACTTTTAAAATTAGAGAGTGGACCAGATTTTGTGACAGACGGACAGACAGACAAACAGAAAGACAGAAAGGAGTAAATCAATATGTCTCCCACACAACTACGTGGTGGGAGACATAATAGTAGTAGTAGTCGTATTAGTATTAGTTGAAATTGTGGTGGTAGTAGTAGTGGTAGTAGTGGTAGTAGTAGTAGTAGTAGTAGTAGTAGTAGTAGTAGTAGTAGTAGTAGTAGTAGTGGTAGTAGTAGTTTAAATAGTCTCTTCAGAAGGACTTGGTCTGGTGGGGAATCGACTTCACCTCTTGGGCAGGACCACTTTTGACCCAAGGGCTATAATTTATACAACTTTTGTAAGGACCTGAACATGATGCTATGTGCTAAATATGAAAGCTGAGAATGTTACCTCTCAGTTTCAGGAGTATATTTTCAAAGTTTTCACTACATGTATATGTTTCTATTTAAAACTGCCCTCCCCTGGGACAGGACCAATTTTGACACCAGGGGAATAATTTATATAACTTTTGTTGAAGACATAAACAATGATGCTGTGCACCAAACATAAAAGCTGAGAACTTTCCATTTTCAGAGAAGATTTTCAAAGTTTTCACTTTATGTGTCTATTGAAAACTGACCTCCCCTGGGACATGACCAATTTTGACACCAGGGGAATAATTTATATAACTTTTGTTGAAGACATTATCAATGATGTTGTGCACCAAACATAAAAGCTGAGAACTTTCCATTTTCAGAGAAGATTTTCAAAGTTTTCACTATATGTTTCTATTTAAAACTGCCCTCCCCTGGGACAGGACAAATTTTGACACCAGGAGAATAATTTATATAACTTTTGTTGAAGACCTGAACATGATGATATGCACCTAACATGAAAGCTGAGAACTTTCCATTTTCAGAGATTTACAAAGTTTTCACTTTATGTGTCTGTTGAAAACCGCCCATCCCTGAGGCGGAGCCAATTTTGATCCCAGGGCTATATTGTATGTAACTTTTGTAGAGGACCTGAACATGATGCTATGTGACAAATATGAAAGCTGAGTACCTTCCAGTTTCAGAGGAGATTTTCAACGTATTTACTATGTTTCTATTGAAAACTCCCCCCTTGGGCGGGGCCAATTTTGACACCAGAGCAATAATTTATCTAACTTTTTTATAGAACCTGTTCATGATCCTGTGTGCTAAATATGAAAGCTGAGAATGTTACCTCTCAGTTTCAAGAGAAGATTTTCAAAGTTTTTACTATATGTGTCTATTTAAAACTGCCCTCCCCTGGGACAGGACCAATTTTGACACCAGGAGAATAATTTATATAACTTTTGTTGAAGACATAAGCAATGATGCTGTGCACCAAACATTAAAGCTGAGAACTTTTCATTTTCAGAGAAGATTTTCAAAGTTTTGACTTTATGTGTCTATTGAAAACTGACCATCCCTGAGGCGGAGCCAATTTTGATCACATGGCCACATTTTATGTAACCTTTGTAGAGGACCTGAACATGATGCTATGTGACAAATATGAAGCTGAGAATCTTCCTGTTTCAGAGATTTTCAACGTTTTCACTATGTTTCTATTGAAAACTGCCCATCCCTGGGGCAGGGCCAATTTTGACCCCAGAGCAATAATTTATATAACTGTTGTAGAGGATCTGAACATGATGCTATGCGCCTAATATGAAAGCTGATATATGTACCTTCCAGTGTCAGAGGAGAATATTTATAGCTTTCACTATATATGCTTTTATTGAAAACTACCCACTCCTAGGGCGGGCTAATTTTGACCCCAGAGTACTAATTTATATAACTTTTGTAGAGGACCTGAACATGATCCTATGCGTCAAATATGAAAGATGAGAACCTTTCGGTTTCGGAGAAAAAGATTTTTACTATGTTTCTATTAAACACAAGGCATCCCTTGGGCGGGGCCAATTTTTACCCCAGGGGCATAATTTATAGAACTTTTGTAGCGATATCAAATTTTAAAATAACCAAGATGTTCGGAAAGAAGTTTTGTTTTGACTTTACAAAGCCTACAACCCCAGTGGCGGATTCGGAATTTGTTGTTAGGGGTGGGGATGGGCGTAAAAGTGAAAGGTAAGCTGGGGGTCCAGGGTAAAGACCTGGTAATGGCATAGGGTTGAGGGTGTGGAAGCTCCTGGAATTTAGTAAATTTAGCAAATATGAAAGATGAGAACCTTTTGGTTTAGAGAAGATTTTCAAATTTTACTATGTTTCTATTAAAAACAAGGCACCCCCATTGGGCGGGGCAAATTTGGACCCCAGGGGCATAATTTATATACCTTTTGTAAAGGACCAAAAGCTGATGCTATGTGCTAAAGATGAAAGCTGAGAACACTGTAGATTCAGAGGAAAATAATTGTAAAGGTTCAAAATTATTGTGTGCATCACAACGCATGACGACGGACACCAGGCGAGCACTTTGTACTCTGGTGAGCTAAAACGAACAGGATATTTCTTCAGCTTATTTCAGGCCAAAAAATAAATTATTTACATATATATCTGATTAAATATTTTGTAATCGTATTCAGTCACTTGAAACGAGACTCACAAAGAAGCAACTAGTGTCGACCAAAATCAAAATTCCCATTCTGAAGCAGTTTGATCCGTTCTGCAATATTTGGCCAATTTGTCTAAATCCAATACGTATGGTAAATATGGTAGGTACCTTTTAATACACGTACATGTCTATGTCCTTCTAATCAACTTGCAAAATATAAAGAAAATAAACTATTTGAAACTGTAATAATTTATTGCAGCAATTTGCAGTGTTTATGACAAAAATACAAGGCTACAATATCAACTATAAAATATTGAAATCAGAGAAAAACGACCTTTAGTCACTGCTAAACAAAGAATGAAGAAGTGAAGAAAAAGGAGAGCTAACTCAGGGATAAATCAGGAAACACATTGACCACATTGCTGTTGAAGAACTGTTACGCAGTATGACCATGGGATAAGTTGACCTGTAATAGATTAGCACTATTCTGTTGTACAGGCAAGTAACTTGTGGGCAATAACCATTCCCTCACAGGCTATTTTTAGAGCCAACCTCTTCGAATAATCAAGTTAAAATGAATCTATTTTATCACAATGGTTACAGTAAGTGATATTGTAGAGGCTTCAAAAGGCACCAGACTGAGGGAATGGGTTAATCCTTTAATTTCTGAATTTTCAGTTAAATATCCTATCTGTGTTTAGAACCCACTTAGTATCAAGAAACCCTTAACCCTTTCCCATTTCTATGTTTATTCCAATTTTCAATACCTAATGAATCTTTATGGCCAAAAAAGTTATAATGAAATATGGTAGATGGAACATTGTGGCCATTTTAGAAACTAAAGATACATATCTATCAAATCCCTTTACCAAACAGAGGACACCCTGATCGGACGGCTCCTATACCCGTCTGACCAATGTCTCCTCTGTTTGCAAATGCGTGAAAGGCGTTTATATGAAGTAAAGGGTAAGCCCGTTCAACACTGAACTTTCATATTAGAATAGTTTTTAATTCCCTAATTGGCTATCTTTGACCCATTCCATCATAGGCTATTTTTAGACCCAATCTCCTCAAATATAGCTACTGAAAAGGAACTTTAATTAGCGAAAAGTAATACTTTAGAAGTGTTTAGTGTTGAAACCACTGTGTAAAATTCATCAGAACAGCTTCAAAAAAAAGACTTTCACATGAGTGTCAAAATGCATCAATATAAGGGATGCCATGAACACGTACGGAAACAGTCGGAATATCTCACGGAAAGTGCCGAGAAGTTTTAATATCTCTGGGAAAGTGCCGAGAAGTTTTAATTAATACTGAACTTGACACATACAAATTTGTCTAAAAGGCAGCGAATAATGCTTGCAACATCCTTCTTTTTAACATCAAACGTTTGCAATATTAAGTGGTTATTCTTTTATATTTCAAAACCTTACATATTTTCGTAAAACAAAGTACAATATATTTACATTTTTACAGATTTCTTAAACATGTAATTTCTAGACTCAATACCGTTCAGTCATGTTAATTAGTCAGATATTGGTAATAATATTTTCTGGTAATTTTGTTCTTGGACTATAATCTGTTAATCGGTTACCCCATGAATATTCATGGTATAATTATGACATCATCAATATTGACATATGGACACATGCATGTTTGGTTATGTAAGAAACTGGTATCAGATTTACGTTATTACATATAAACAACCAAAGCCGACCTTGATCAGACTTGTTTAAGGCTACTCTATAAACAAGGGTAAGAATAGGTATCTCCATAACAAAAAGGGTTAGCCTTCTCCTCATATACACCCTTTTTATGCCTATGCAAACAGATTAGACCCAGACTAGATGGTTCCTATCTGATAAGGGTCTGCTGTTTGCTTACGAAATTATAAAAGATTTGGCTATGACGTTTCTACCAATATCAAAAACTGTCCATAAGTCATTATAAAAAATCAACTAATAAATATTCATGATGTCATTCCATCTTATATGAATATTCAACAGGGAAAGGAGTTAAATAATGCAAATCAGATTAGATTGCATTAAACTGGAGTGAAATAATTATATTCTGTAATTGGGAGATCCTTGAAAGCAAAAGCAGCAATGGGAAAAGAGAAAATTGCAGACCCGATTTTATTGAGTCTGTTCATGTGTAGTATATATATAGGTGATGGGGGTTCTGGCTCACTCGCTCCGCTCGCGATCCAGAACACGCTTCGCTCCCATCACCTATATATATAGGTAATACGTATATAAAATTTTATAATTTTCCCACTTATTCCAATATTGAAGATTTCCTTTTATCAGTTTAGTTTAACTAAAATCTAATTTAATCTATTTCGATCTATTTTATTTTTAAAAAAGTTTACATCCGTAAAAAGGAGGGACAGCGGGATGGAGTAAAAATTTTAAAAAATGTAAAGGAGGGACAGAGAGAAACTATTGTGGGTAGGAGAGAGAGTAAATTTTTTTTACCTCCCTCAAAAAGGAGGGACAGCGGGATGGAGTAAAATTAAAATAAATGTAAAGGAGGGACAGTGAGAAACTATTGAGGGTAGGGAGAGAGGTAAAAAAAATAAAAGGTACATGTAGTAAAAGGAGGGACAGAACGCTCCTATGTCCCCCGATTAACTAAAAAAATTACGTTAAAAATGAAGCAACCGACGGCTCCTTCTATATATCCGGATCTGCCCGTAGAAGACGGGCAGAATTAGAGGTTGCAGAAAATATCGGAGATTGAGAGAATATTAATTAATGAAAGAGATATAAGAAAATCATTAAGAAAAAAATATAAACGAGGAATAAATATTACCGATGGAGTAGATACCGGGTTAATATCAGCGAGTATTATTTTAGCGGGAATTGGAATAGCTATTCCCGTTCTGTTACCGATACAAATCGCCGCTATAGTGTGCGGAGGAGTGAGTATGTGCGTTAAAATAATAAGACGTAAATTAATGACAAAAACTCAAAAACATTGTAATGTTCTAGCAGTAGCGGAAAGTAAACTAAATAGTATTAAGGATATTATATCTAAATCCCTACAAGATGGAGAAATAAGTTCGGAAGAGTTTAAATTGATTTTAAATGAAAGGGAAAAATATTCTAAACTTAAAGAAGAAATTATATCAATAAAAAAATTAGACACTGAAGTAATAACCGAGGAAGAAAAAAAAAATTAATCGAGAAGGTAAAAGAGGAAGGGATGAATACTATACAAAACAGTTTAAAAAAGGAATAATTTATACAATTAATAATAATTATGTTACTAATAATTATAGATATGAAAATCCACCACCAATTTATTCCGAATAAAAATGGCTGAAGGCGGATATGATTTTGAAAATCCTATTTTTGATGAAGATGATTATGATGAAGATGATTATGATGATTATGATTATATGGATGATGATGAATTTAACAGAACATCCACTAATATCGAGAATATTAATGATGTAGATACAAGAACACAATTAATAGTGGAACAGAAACAATCAATAGTTAAAAGATATTACGATATGATAAAAGAAAAATATGGATTAGACCCGGTTCGTATAGATATTTCAAACTTTGAACTTGGTCCCGATAATAAAACGTTATTTTTAAAGGTTGGAGATAGAGACATTCAAATCACATCCAAAAGAGGAGGTTTTATCGCTTTGAATACTTTGGCGGGTAAAATTGGTGCGGGTGGAACGGTCGCAATTAGAGATTTATTAAATTTACCGGATTACAGTACACAACGACTATCTGCCAAAGCTGTTGCAGCTTTACAAAATATAAGAGATGAAATTAATAATGCGGGACAAGAAATACCCCTAGAAAATATAACTTCCGAACAAGACATACGAGATTTAACCGATACCGCTGAAACAAATTTTAACAATTTAGAATTAGTAATAACTGATTTAGAAAAAGAAACACAAACAGATGTAGAAATGAGAGAAATTGATGGTATTATGAAAGCGATGACAACAACTAAAGAAGAGATAGCAAATGAATTAGCAAAACTTACTGAAACAAATAAAGAAATAGCAAAAGAAAAAGAAAAATTAGAACAAACCGATGATGAAGATCAAACAAAACGAATTAAAGGTAGAATAATAGATTTAGAAATAGAGAGAGATGGAAGACTACAAGTGATTAATGTTAATAAAGAAAGATTAAGAAGTCAATTAAATAGAATAAAAGAAACGATCCATAAAGTATTAAGAGAAGACACGACATTAGCCGAAAGAATAAAAACTTTATTCAGGGAACAAGGAATTACGATTGCTAGTTTAGGTTTAGGTTCAGGTTTTTTAATAGGAGATGTTTTAGTTTTTGTTCCATTTATTACGTTAGAAGGAGATTTATTTATCGAATTAACGTCATCGTTAATTCCTAAAACTTGTTCTTCGGTTGATACTACAATTTCGTTATTATATCCGACAATAGTTCCTATTTGTAAAATCATATCGCTCGGAGACATATAAAGACCGAGTCCGTAACTGTAATTAACTTTACTTCTCGCGTATTTTAAAACATTTTCGTATTTTGATATCTGACTCGGTAAATCTATCGGACTATTGACAGCATCCTGTATATTTGCTAAGAATTGTTTTTGAGCGCCAAAACCGGTTCCTACCTTTAAAATTTCTACTCTATTTTGACTTTGAGATCCTAGTAAAGCCCATACGAATATTCTAATACTTTCGTTTATTCTAACTAATCCCGCATGAGTAAATCCGTTAGATTTATCTAATAAAAAAGTAGTCCAGGCGTTACTAATATTTCTAGTATGAGTTATAGAATCATTAACGCTAAAGAACGGTCCATCGCTTAAATGACTAGCTCTGTATTTTCCGTCTGGTTTAAAGTATTGACTGTACGAACCGAGGCCGTGACAACCTCCTCTATCTAATTTCTGTCTCCAATCCGTATGAATAGAAATATTAAACTCGTTACATATTTTTTGATACGCGGCTTTATCGTATTGATTTTTATAATAACAGAATGCTGGATCCGTAGGAATTGGACATTGTAATTCTTTTATTATTCTTAAAATGCAGTAATAAACGTGAAAAGTATAAACAGTTTTTGTCAGATCTGTAGTTTTTTCTAAATGATCTTCGTAACTTACTCCGCAACCGGATGTCGAACACCAAACGGCAAAATTTAATTGACATTGCCACCAATCGAAAGGAGAATTTAACCAAGTATTCCAAGGATCGTTAGAATGTAAAGGAGGATTTTGATAATTTTGAAATATATTAGGAAAAATTACTGTAAATTTTTCATCTTTATTAACGTACATATCTTGTTTGATAAGGTTTATATTTTTAAGTTTATAAGCGGCTCCCAATTTATAAGATACGTTCGGATTAAATTTAAATTCTTTTGGGATTGACATTTTTTAAACATAAAAAATGCATCATATAATTTCAAATATTGATAAAACTATTAACTTACAACAATATATCGATAATAGAAATGGGAATAAATGTATCGGATTAAAATGTATTACGTACGGTGTAGGTTGGTATAATATCTTTAACGAATATGTACAAAAGGTGGGCGAGAGACCTATTCAAATTCCAGATGGTTATTATAGTTTTCAACAATTATCGGATTTTTTAAAAACTTATAATATTACCTTAACTGTTAACGAAACTAATGGAATAGCATCGTTAATTACTACTCAAGAATTAAGATTAAGTAAAGATTTGAACTCTATATTAGGATTTGATAAACGTAAATTTATAGCTAATGATATACACATCGGTGATAAAAGTATAGATTTCGCTATCTATAAATCGTTGTACGTTCATTTGGAACAAGTTAGTACTTCTCATAATTTTCTAGACGGTAATCCTAGTACCTTGTTAGCGGTTATTCCTGTAGAAAATAAAGAATTTGGAGAGATAACGACAATGAGATTGGAACATCCGGAATACAAAAGTTTAATTAATGACTCTATAACGGAATTAAAATTAGAAATAAGAGATGAAAATAACAAAAAAATAGTTAATCGTCTACCAGTTAATTGCGTTTTAGAGTTAAAAGATTCTCTTTAAAAATGAGTATATTTGGAACTAAAAAAAAACGTGTTGGTAATTTAGAACTGAAAAAAGAAATTAATAATTTGAGAGACGTTTTAGTTCCACAGATAGCTATATTGTATGATAGACAAAATGACGATAATTTAGAAAGGAAAGAAGAAATTAACAAATTGAGGGACGTTGTAGTTCCTCAAATTATTAATTTGAAGGACGTTGTAATTCCTCAGTTGATTGATAAATCCAGTGATGATGATTTAGCAATTTATAAGCAAATTAATGAGAGTAGGTTGATAATCGTATATGCCGAAAGTAAGGGGGCATTACAGGAGGGAGAAGTATTTAGTTTCGGTAATGGCGGTAGAGAAAAAGGCGTCGGTTGTGTGGTGCCCTATCCAGGTAGAATAATGGCTATGGGATTATCTAGTAAAATAACGGACAATGCTAATGTATCTGTAGCTATATCTATTGATGGAAAAGAAGTACCGAACTATATTGCGAATACTGTTAATACTCCAACCGCCTCGGTACTTTTTCTTATACCGCTAGAGATTAGGGCTAATAATTCAATTAATTTTGTTTCTAAAACCGATAATCCTACATGCGTTAATACAGTGGCGTCAATGATAATTGAATTAATTCACTGGTAAAAAAAAATATCCTTAAAAATGAGTGTATTTGGAACTAAAAAAATAAAACGTTTAGCGCTGAAAGAAGAAAGTAATCATGTGAGGAACGTTTTAGTTCCGCAGTTGTCTAATAGACAACATGCCGATAATTTAGCGTTGAAAGAAGAAATTAATAAATTTAGGGGTGTAGTTCCACAGTTGTCTAATAGACACCATGCTGATAATTTAGAAAGGAAAGAAGAAATTAATAAATTGAGGGATGATTTAGTTCCACGTATAGATAGTATTAGTACAAAGAAGACAATAAGCATATGCGCCGAAAGTAAGGGTGCATTAAAGGATGGAAAAGTATTTAGTTTCGGTAATGCCGGTAGAGAAGAAGGGGTCGGTTATGTGACGGGAAGGACCGGTTGGATATTGGGGTTAGGGTTATCGAGTAAAAGAACGGACAATGCTAATGTAGCCGTTGCGGTATCTATTAATGGAATTGAACAACCGAAATATGGCGTGTTTTGGGGTATTTTTCCAAGCGCCGCGGCACGTTTCGCTAAACCATTACAGATTGAACCTCTCGATGTAATCAATTTTGTTTGTAAAACCGATAATTCTACGTGCGTTAATACGGTGGCGTCAATGATAATTGAATTATCGTACTAAAAAAAAAGCCTTAAAAATGTCGACCTACGGAGAAAAATTAAACCCCTACAGAAAAATAAGGGAACCGAGAGGCGTAAAAGGAATTAGACAGAGCGTCGTAATAACTAATAATCCTTCAACTATCGATCAGAATCAACAGTTATTAGTGAGATTCCCTAATCTAAGTAGTAACGACGTTATTGTCCCCGGAACGGTTAGATTAGCTTTCGAAATTGAAATTAAATCTAAGGACGTAAATTCGACTATATATCAAAACGTAGGAAGATCAATAATTAAAAAAACGACCATTCGTATAAGCGGAAATGAAGTTATGTCAATTGATGATAGCGATATTTATCATTGTTACGTCGATTTATGGAAAACGCCTACCGAACGCGCGAACATGGCTTATCAAGGTCTAGGTACCGTAAACATGTTAAAACACAGAGTTGGAGCGGGAAATGCTGGTGCAGACAAAGAAGACGAAGCTATAGCGGACGCGTATAAAAATAGATTTTGTATTCCGTTAGACTTCGAACTATTAGAAACGCATATGCCATTTTATCAGTCCGGTCTCGGTGATAGACTCGAATACGAACTTACTTTCAACGATTATAATAAAGTTATTAACTCTACCGATAAAGATGCGAGTTATAAAATAAGTAATATTTGTTTAGAATTCGATATGGTTTCCGACACCGAATTAGCTAGACAGATAAGACAACAAGTTTCCGGTAAAATGGTTATTTTGTACGATAGAATACTAAGACATAGAAAAATAACTAAAAATAAATCCGATACTCTATGGAATATAAATTTAAATGTTCCGGCTAGAAGTATGAAAGGGGTTCAGATGTTATTCGAGGATCCCGAAAGAACGAACACCGAAACTTGTTTCAATCCTAAAATAACTAAAGTAGAGATTACGATAGAAGGAGTTCCGAATCAACTATACAGTCAATGAATGAAAGCTTATCAACAATGGGACGAAATAATTAAATTTTTTGCTATGAATTCTAAACGAAATAAAATAACGAATTCCGTTTTAAAAGATACGGTCTTCACTAATACGACATTAGAGAAATATCTTACCAGTAATTACGCGTTATGGCTCGATTTACGCTCAACGGATGATAACTCGCTACACGGTTCGGGAAGGCGAATTGAGAATGCCTCCGAAGGAATTACGATACAAATAACGAAAGAAGGAGGAGAAGATAAATTAATAAACGTTTATCTATTCGTTATACAAGACGCGCAAATTAATTTTGAAGATGGTAGATTTAAAGAAGTTAATTATTAATTATTAAAACATGGAGCTACCGAAATTTCCTCATTCGGCTATTATATGCGGTCAAACGGGATGCGGGAAGACGGAGATCGTACTCGATCTTCTAGAAAATGAATATTATAAAATATTCGAATATATAGTTATATTGTGTCCTACTATTCAATGGAATAAAGCTTATAAAAATCGTGAGTGGATCGGAGATGTCAGGAAACCTAAAAACAAAAATATAATAATCGTTAATCCTATCGTTAATGAAGAAGAGAAACTACATGAATTATTAAGAATGTTCTTTAATAAATACGCCGGTTATTCGACGTTATACGTTATTGACGATTGTAGCGCTACGAAAGAATTAACTAAGAAAAGGGATATGCTTTCGGAATTAGCTTTTTCCGGTAGACACGCGGAACAATCCGTATGGGTTATTTCTCAGAGATACAATTCGGTATTAAAAGATTTGAGAGAACAAACTAAATGGGTTTGTATGTTCTACATGAAAGATAGAGACAGTTTCGAAAATTGTTTAAGGGAGAATGATGTTATTCCAACTATAGAAGAACGTCAAAGAGCGAAAGAAGAACTTAAAAAAAAGAAGCATCGTAAATTAATATTGATAACGGATCAACCTACGAATTATTGGTTAGTCGATTAAGCATTTGCTAAAAGCATTTGCTAAAAGCATTAAGCATTTGCTAAAAGCATTGTTTTAAGCATTAAGCATTTGCTAAAAAGCATTTGCTAAAAATTGCTATTGGAAATACTAACAATTATAACAAATACTACAGTCTTATCATTAGTCGGATATGTGATATTTAATTATTTAAAACTGAAAAATATATTATATAAAATGAACGCCGAAGAATTATTAACCGAAGTAACGGGAAAAGATGTTGAAGATGTTGAAGAAGAAAAAAAACGTGAAAGATTATCGGCTATTGTAGCTGGTGGAAGTAGTAAACAATATCTCGGAAGAGAGTTACAACTCTCGGATATCGACACAATGACATTAGAACCAATAAACAAACTATACTGTAGATACGAAGCGAGATTAGGAGCTAGTATGACTAAAACATTAGGTAATTCATTTATTAATTTATATGTTATGAGCGTTTCAAAGTATTTTAACGTTGTTAATCCTCCTAAACTAATACAAGACTTAGAAGAAGATCCTTTTATTAATCACGCTTTGACTACTTCATGTTGCGAACTATATTATAAATACGGAATGTATTTAGCGCCTTTTACCGCGATGTTAACGACGGTAAAACATATTCAATTTGACAAGAGCGATCAAGATTTAGATATAAAAAATGAATAACGAAGAAAAAACGAAAGACCCGAAACGAGTAGCCGCGGGTAAGAAAGGTGTAGAAGCTAAAAAATTAAAAGCCGAATTAAAAAGAAAAGAAATAGAACTTTTGAAGATAACGAAAGATTCGGATGATGATTCTTTAAAAAAATCGAAACACGAGGAGAAACCAAATTACGTACCATTATATATATCAATAGGAGTTGTCGGATTAGGATTATATTTTTTCGTAACCAAATCGGAACCTAATCGGAACCAAAGCGGAACCAAAGCGGTCGCCCCCATCGAAAAGGAAAAGAAAGACCCGTTTGAATTTAATTATTTTTTTCTTTTAAAAAATGTCGGCAGATAAAAAAGAAATAGTGAATACGTTATATCACGCCGGAGTAGAAACGGTATTAAAGGTCGGATACGCGGAAATAGGTAGAAAACTATTTAAAAGACAACCGCCTAAAGTAGATTTTAATATGAGTGATATCGGAATGTTATCTATCGATATATTACTCGCAATGGTAACTAAAGATATGTTAGTTAAACAAGGCATTATACCGGCTGATATTATGAAGTAAAAAATGGCGAGCGCGGTAGTATCGTTGATTGGGGGAGCGATTACGAATGCATTAGCTTTTAGCGGTAGTAATTATTTATTTAAAAAATTAGATGGTGATTCGGATGAAGAAAAAGAAAGACACGATAAAGCGATGGAACAATTAGAACAAGAACAAGCGGATTGGAATAAACAAAGAACTCAAAGATTAGATTATATTAATGAGGTGATGAAAAAAGAACATCACTCTGAGAAAACATTTGACGATGTCGATACGGCTATGAAACAGTATTATTACTCTACCGGAAAAGAACTTCAAGCGTTACCACCGGAACCTAAATTAAGCGATTTTTATACGCCATCGGAAGACCAAAAGAATAGAGAACTCGTTTTCGTTATCGGTGGAATGGCATTAACCGGGTTTGTTGCTTGGAAATTATATAATTGATTTTCTATATTAAATAAATGAGAGCACAAGAGCAAAGTAAAGCACAAATGCAAAAAGAAATCACTGAAGAAGAATTTGAAGAAATGTTAAAAGAAAGCGAATATAATACAAAGAAATGGTCTGATTTGGAAAAAAATAAAATCTATACAATCGTTGACTATAGAACAGTTGAAACGAGAAATGGCGAAAGTACGATATTAACTCTCAAAGACAATGTAAAAGCGTGGTGTCTTTCGCACCTCGCTACTAAAATAGAGGATAAATATCCACCTTTTTACGTCAGACCGCTCGGATTGAAACCGTGTAAGAATAACAAGAAGAATAAATATCACGCTTATGATTTAATTTTCCCATGAAAATGGAAAAAATATACTATAGTCCTAAAGGATTTTGGAAAGGTAAGACGGCCGTTAGTAAGTTAGCTAAAGAAGCCAAAGTTAGTAATAAACGAGCATTAGAATTTCTAAATAAACAAGCTGTGTGGCAGATATATTTTCCCGCACCTAAAAAGATAATAAGACCTAAATTTGATGTGTCTGCGAAGAATGAAGTACATCAAGCCGATTTGCTGTTCTTACCTTTTGATAGAGTTAAAAATAAAACGTATAAGTACGCATTGACATTAGTAGATGCGGGAACGAGATATAAAGAAGCCGAACCATTGACATCGAAAGACAGTAAAGAAGTTGCCGCCGCTTTTGAGAAGATTTATAAAAGACATTTGAACTATCCTAAACTATTACAAGTTGACCCAGGGAGAGAATTTATGGGCGTTGTTTCTCAACTAATGGCTAAACGTAATGTTAAAATAAGAAGAGGTAGAAGAGAGATACATAGAGATCAAGGAATCGCAGAGAGATTTAATAGAACTTTGGCCGAAAGATTGTTCGGTTATCAGTACGCTAAGGAGATCGAAACGCGGGAAAGAAATAGAGAATGGGTTAAGAGATTACCGGACGTCGTTAAAGCATTAAATGTGGAGACGAAAAAACCTTCTCCAATTATAACGAGAAAAGTTGATACTGAAATATGTCCACTCTCGATCGTTAGATATTTATATCAACCCGGAGAATTAGAAGGCGGTGGTAAGAGAAGAGCTACCGACCCAATATGGTCGGTCGATATTCATAATATAGATTATCATATTATTACGCAAGGGATAAGAGTATATTATTTGAAATCTCCCGCACCGCAGAGAGGGTTCGTTAAAGAAGAACTTCTTATTGTTCCAGCTGATACCCATACGCGTATGTCGTAATTCCATCTGACGATATATATCTTTTGGTATCAAGTGGAGAGAGAGTAGTTTTATTAACGGTCAGTCCGTATATATTGTGATTTACGGATCTTAGCATGTTCATCGAATGTTCGTATTTTCGTTTATTAAATAACGCGTTTTTATAATTGTCAAAGTTTATTTGTTTTTCTATTACATATTTTTTAGTTCCTTTCGCTGTTTTAATAACTTGCTCATCCGCTCTTAATATCGAATATAGTTTAGGTCTTAGACCGATGTATTCGGCTATGGGAATACCGTCGCATTCGTCTTTGAATTTACCCGGTATTTTTTTATTTTCTTCGTCGTATAAAAAGTGATCTTTAGGATAATCGGATAGATCGTATTCCTCTTTCATTTCGAACATATCTTTATAAACATCTTTGGTTTTTATATCAACTAATAAACTATCGGTGTCGGTATATAACGCGGTACAGTTTTCTCCGTATTTCTCTTTCAGTACGTTATAATACCAGTCAAACATTAGCTCTTTCGATAACTCTAGAATAGAGAATCCGACGTAAATCGGTTTGTTAAGAAATAGTTTAGTTTTATGTACGTGTAACGCCGATAAGTCATCGGAAAACTTTACTCTTCTGTAAAAGGTAGGTTTCGCTATTATTTTTCTAAGTTTTTCGTTTTGACTACCATCCGTTTTCACTAGTTTTATGTCTACCCTTTTACGAAGGTTTTCCATCGTTTTACCGAAGGCGGCGTTGTTTAATAACTTAAAGAAGTCTTTTTCAAACGTTGATTTAGCTTTTTTTCTTAATTCGGTATTTAGACTAATATAAGGCTCCATCCAAGGTTTTTCGTTAAACTCTAAGATTCTATGATATTTAGTTACTATTAGACCTAGTTCCTGGTATAATTGTAAATTTTTATAATGAACAATATATTTTTCCTTATTCATTAGATTAGGTATAAGTTTTTCTACCTTTAAAATACTATCGTTGTCTAATAAATCTTTTTGGTATTCGGAAAGCCATTCTTCTTTCACGGAAAGTTTTTCCGGAGCGAGCGGATAATCGTTATGGTCTTCGTGTAGATGTTTAGGATATTCTAAATCGACTTCTAATATCCATCCTTTATTTTTAGGGCGCCTCTTAACTTTATTAGGATTAATCCATTTGAAACTGGAGTGCGGAAGCGGTCTCGACATCGCGTGACCGTACAGATTATTCGCGTCGTAGTACATTATATAATTATTCTCTTTTTCTTTATCGTAATCTTCTACTAAGGGGTTATTAGCTTTCGCGTATAGCTTAGAAACCATACTTATTCCACCTCTCATTCCTTTTTCTATAAAAAGATGCATATCTATATCCGTTATTAATTCTAATTCTATTTTAGTTTGTTTTAATAGGGCATCCCAGGATAATCCGGGTGCCGTGTAATAATGTAGAGGATCTAATTTATAAGTGTTCATACAAGTTTTTCTAAAAGTTTGAAATATATCGGGTAGTAAGAGAACATCCGTTTTTAAATATAGATCGTGGTAATCGCCTATGTTTTTACAATCGTATTCTTTCCATACATTTTGAGCGTGTTCGTAATCTTCTAAATTAATACTTTCTTCGGATAGAGAACTATAAAACTTTTCTATAGGAGGTAATTTAGTTTCATTAAATCTATCGAAGGAATCCATATATTTGTACGGATAAACGCATTTACGTAATATTAAATTAAATTTATCACCGAATTGACTTTTAGTTATATCAAAATCTTTTTTATCCGTTACTTCTACTAATTTCTTTAATGATGATGCCATAAATTGAAAGCTGTCTAAGAATTTTAATTGTCCTACGCTAAACGAAATATACTTTTCGGTATTACTCGCTATACAAGAAATCTTACCGCTTCGAGCGGTATGTATCTTTTGCATTATAAGATGGCAATCGTATCCTTTTAGATTATGAAATACGACTGGTATTTTAGTCGAATACGGTTTTATCTTTAGTTTTAAATTACACGCTTTATGAGCCGCGCCTCTGTAATCACCCGTGAAATGGCAGTGATCTCTAACTTTATCTTCGTTTATTTTTCTTTCGCATATCCAACAATGAGTAGCGCCGTCGTAGTCTTCGATATCTCGTTCTCTCATGATTAACGATTTAGGATTTTTAAATACTTCGTTTATATTTTTTAATTCTTTTTCTAAATGTTTTAGAAAGACTTCCGCCGCATTTTCTCCTCTATATATGATAGCTTCTTTTTCTATTTTACCGTCGTATCTCACTACTTGATATCCAAATCCGCATGCTTCGTGTTCGCTAGTTATTTCAGTTTTATCTCCTTTATCTTCCGACATTGGCTTTATAATACTTTCAAAATCAGCGTATATTACATACGGAACGGGCATTTGATTCTGGTGTTTTTTTAAATTTAAGTGTGTCACCTTTTTTAGGCATTATTATACTTAAAAATGATTTGTTTATCCCTTCGCAATCCTCTTTATGTGTTACTAGTAATTCTTCTTTAGAAAATCCGTATAAACATCTATCGCAGAAATAAGTTTGTTCTCTATGTTTGTTTTGATCGTAGAGTAATCTATTGAGATTCTTAATCCAACAGTAATGATACGTTTCATCATTAGAAATTAACATTAGATTTATTCTTTTTATCTCTTTAGGTTGTTCGGATAAATAGTGCGGAAATATCGATTTCTTATAACCGTATACGTTTATAGCTAGATTATTTTTCTTTTCTACTTTTGATATTTGAGATAACGGTGTAGGAATTGGAATATCTTTTACATTAAGAACCGTTTCGTAATCGGGATAAAATGAAGGTCTATCCGAATTTTTAGATACGGGGTGAAGAGAGGAAACTATCGATCTAAATAAACACGCGTGATCATTATTTTTACGTTAACTATCGCTTTCTTAAGTTTTAAATAGGGAGGTAGGTCTATATACGAAGAACCTTTTAACGGTTCGTATTTCGCTATATTTAAATATAATAATTTACAACGATTTATTTCTAACCCTGAAGCGTGTTCGTAAATTTCCCTATCCACGATCTTAAATAAGAAGTTTGTTTATTAAAATATTCTTCTACGTTTTCGTCATCGATTACCGCGGATTGTAGTCCGTGATTCGAAGAGTCGATATACTTCTTATTACCGTTAAGTTCATCGTGAAAGAATTGAACAGATAGACCTACCGAAAACTTAATACCGTTATATCTTTTTTATTTTATCTAATATCTCATACTTTTTATCGTTAAATAGAATGCTAGGATCTTTATAACTAAGGGCTTTAAATTCGTACGTTCTTAAATAATTACATCTAGGTTTATCCGTTAATTTTAAAGTTTCTCGGGATTTTTTAATGTCCATTTATTTAGATTTAATTTTTGATCATATAGTTATTTTTTCTTTTAATTTTTTAGAACGGTATTCCTCGGTATAATTAGGATTTCTTTCTATGAAGGATTTAAAAGCTTCTTTATATTTTTCTTTATTTTCTCTATAGTGTTTTTGTTTCATCGGTTTTTCACATTCTTTACATTTTCTCCTATGACCGTCTCTACAATTTTTTACTTTTCTAAATAAATCGAGGGGTTTAAACTCAAAGCAATAATCGCAATTTCTTCCTTCTAGATGATTGCTACTCATTTTTTCTTCGTCCATTTTTAGAGAAAACAATTTTAATTATCTTTTAAAGGTATATTTTATTTTTATCACTTATCCTACCCACGAAAGATTCTCTGTGTCCCTCATTGGATTTTTTTTTTTTAAAATAAAAAATTAAATAGTTTAATATCATATTTATAAATTAATTAATTATATTTAAAATTTTATAAAAAGTTTATTTAAAAAAATAAATCTGATAATCTAATATTATTATTTATTTTACTATTTAATACATCCAATTTATACATAATTGGTTGATTTAAAACTATACCGCCATTATTAATTGTTGTACCTAAAAATTTAATATAGCCACAACTACTTTTTTCATCAAACATTTCTTTCTCTTCTGGTGTTCTATATTTTGACTTTTTATCAAAATATTCTACATTATTTTTTAATTTACTAGTTTTTTAGTTGTTTATTTTTTATAAATTTTTTTTAATTTTTATATTTTTAAAAAATGGTAAAAAGGAGGGAAGAAAGTAATTTTTTTTTTACTCTCTCTCCTACCCACAATAGTTTCTCTCTGTCCCTCCTTTAGGTTTTTTAAAATTTTTACTAATCTCACTGTCCCTCCTTTTACCACATGTACCTTTTATTTTTTTTACCTCTCTCCCTACCCTCAATAGTTTCTCACTGTCCCTCCTTTACATTTATTTTAATTTTACTCCATCCCGCTGTCCCTCCTTTTTGAGGGAGGTAAAAAAAAATTATTCTCTCTCCTACCCACAATAGTTTCTCTCTGTCCCTCCTTTACATTTTTTAAAATTTTTACTCCATCCCGCTGTCCCTCCTTTTTACGGATGTAAACTTTTTTTAAAATAAAATAGATCGAAATAGATTAAATTAGATTTTAGTTAAACTAAACTGATAAAAGGAAATCTTCAATATTGGAATAAGTGGGAAAATTATAAAATTTTATATACGTATTACCTATATATATATATAGGTGATGGGAGCGAAGCGTGTTCTGGATCGCGAGCGGAGCGAGTGAGCCAGAACCCCCATCACCTATATATATGTAGTAATTAAAAGTGCAACACTACTCACGCCCCTAGCACCGGCTTAAGCAATATTCAATTTTCAAAACCAATGATCCTGAAGGACCAAAAAATATAACAACATAGAGAATGAAGTACGGGGCGACTTTTACGACTGCCACACAAGCATTAGTCATGGAAAACAATACATCTTTTTGTAAAATGTTAACTAAACACAGCTAAAATAATATTAACAGAAAATGTCATAAACATGGTGTGAACATATTGTCACATACATATTTAAGCCTTCTGTGGGAGCTGTCTCATCAGGATCTGCACCGTTTTCACTCAGAATATATTTTACATATCAAATTATTATTTAAGAAAATGAATATGCAAATAGCGCGGAGTCTAAATCATAAATATTTCTTGAGTAAAGTGTTATGTAATTAGTAACAATAGCGTTTCCTAAGTCAGTCAACAGTCATGGGTATATATGCAATTAGAGGCACATGCAAAGATTTCCTCTTGACGATTTGTCGTCTACCCGTTTACATTGTTAATTATCGACAACAATACTAGAAATAAAAGTATCTACAAAAACAAAATTGAGACAATCAGTACTGGAGCAATAAATGAAATTATACTCATCAATTTCAATATGAAATTCATCCTGCAGAATTAACCCTTTACTTTATAGACAGGCCTTCTAAATACTAAATCTGTTTGGCTCATAGATTTAGTAAGTAATAACCCTTTTAAAGCGGGCTTTCATTTGCACACAGTGTAGACCCAGCTCAGATGGTTCATCGAACATCCCTCTTATCAGTGTCAGCACTGTTTGTCATTCAAAATCATCTAGCAGTTTAGTCTTCCATAATGAGTGGACTCTTAGAGTTAAACACAAATGTCCATGCAACTGTTCCGCGTTGTTCTCCTGTCACTTAATAATTAGTGTGCTAAAACATTAAAAGAACGGTTTAACATGTACGGACCAGTAATAATCATGATCAGCATCAATTACAAATATACTCGATCAACATGGATGCAAGACTGTAAATTTTCAGTACTGATTAAATGCACTCTTGTGTTAATGCATTACCATGGCAACAGTACAAAATTAGATTTGTAACATATAAGCAAACAGGGCATGCTCTGAGTAGACAGCACCCACATGTGCCATCTAATCTGGGTCTACTCCATTTGGAAAAGCGTAAAAACGTGCAATTATCTAGGAAAGGGTTAATGAATCAACCAATGAACCAAATGGGCTGATTATTATATGCTACTGAAATGGAAGCATCGAAATATATATCAAGCACAAAATACTTACTTTGACAACATAATCAGATCTGGTGGCCTATTAGACCTTACTATCCAAACACATATAAAATTTGTTATACCATATTGCCCCTAATAATCTTACCCACTTTAATAAATACTCTCCTATTTCGTGGGAGGGTGAGGGGGGCTTACGATCAGTAAGACAACGATAACCTTATGTAATAACCATTAAATGAAGACATACTGGTTTTCAAACTACCTGTGGTCGCTTAATGCAGGCTAATAGCAATGCAGAAATCTCGCCTATGTGATTTAAAACTCTCCTGTGTGACTTTATTCTGCTTTGAGGAACCACCAGTGTACAAATACAATAAGGTCCTTTTTAAAAATATGTAACACAGGCTTGAGTGTTTATTAGAGAGAATACGGTATACATACATACATACATATATTATATAAAACTTTCACCAAGTTCAATACGACAACTAAAATATCGCATGTTTATAGCAATAAAACAGTTGGGTCTTATGACCTTCAGAACGATATGGGCAAATAAGTGATAACAATTGCCAAGTCTGCTTCCAGAGGAGATGCCAAATTTTTATGTCTCATCTTTAGTTTTTCTAAACTATTTCACTATTGCTAAGAACTTAAAAGTTTCTATTAACCTCTAAACAACGGGGAGACTTTCAGATGCAAAACTTCTTATTTCTCCAATGAACCCCTAGATACCTGTTTCCTATTCTTCAGACATGTTTGACGTTTACCTTAGATACTTACGACAACTCCCAAAGATATGTGTGACTTTTAGCCTAGATATGTCTTCTGTAGCTACATGTGTTACATCCAGCCTAGATACGTGTGAAGTCTCCCCTAGATACTTGTGACATCTAGCCTAATAATATCTTCCAGTGACATCTAGCCTAATAATATCTTCCAGAGTTACATGTGTGTGAACTCCCTTTGACACCAGTAACAACTATAGCTACTTCTGACCTTTCCCCTAGATACTTACGATATTGCCCCTGATGCATTTGACGTCTCCTCTTGATATGTGTGATATCTCCCCTTAATACATGTAAAATCTTCCCTAGATACACTTTACATCTAGCCTAGATGCGTGTGAAATCTCACCTAGATACTTGTGACATCCAGCCTAGATACATGTGATATATTACTTCAAGCATAAATATGTGTGTTTTCTGTGTTCATTTCGTGTGTGTGTGTGTGAGTGTGCGTTTGGGTGTGTGGTTGTGTGTGTGTGTGTGTGTCATGCTGTCTATCAGTGTTTTGGTGGTGGTTGCATCTTGCATGCGGCTTTGCCTGCTTGACTTTACTACTTTTCCATTTAAGTCCCTCCTAGATACTTGTGACATCTAGCCTAGATAGGTGTGACGTCTAGCCTAGATAGGTGTGATGTCTCCCCTAGATACATAAGAGGTTTCCCTTAAATATGTTTAACATTTTATGAAAGTAGTAGCTATAACTACTGGCTGTTTTGCGAATGGTCAAGAGGATGTTGGAAATATATAATTTACCGCACAAAATTTTGGCACTGAATAGAAATGAAGCAGACAACAATTTAAATGTAAGACTATTTTCTTGGCATGTTAAAACGAGTCAGATCATTTTCTTGGTACACTAACAAGTGTAAAACATTTTGTATGTTAAATAATTTGTTACCCAGTAATGTTCTCAGCACATTAAAGAGTGTGCGACAATGTTCTCAACACACTAAAGAGTTTGAGAAAAATGTTTCAACACACATATGAGAAAAATATCTCAACACACTAAAGAGTGTGAGAAAAATATCTCAACACACTAAAGAGTGTGAGACACTGTTCTCAACACACTAAAGAGTGTGAGACAATGTTCTCAACACACTAAAGAGTGTGAGACAATGTTCTCAACACACTAAAGAGTGTGAGACATTGTTCTCAAGAGTGAGACAATGTTCTCAACACACTAAAATGTGTGAGACAATGTTCTCAGCATGTAAGAGTGTAAGACAATGTTCTCAGCACACTAAAGCATTTTAAACAATTTGTTGCTTGGCACGCTACAGAGTTTATATCAATTTGATCAGCATGTTTGACAATTTATATTTGATCATTCTATTCCCTCCATGAAGCTTGTGTCTAGGTTTTGTATAAGTGTCCGTATAAAGCCCATCTCCTTCCGTGTGTTCTCGAAGATAATCAGCGGGTCTTGTGATTCACACCTCAGGCAGTTAGGAGCCATGACCATAGCAAGATTGTTTACATCCATTTAAGTCACGCTTGCATTTTCTGGGGCGGCAAACACCTGTGGAATAGAAAACAGATCCATTTACTTCATACTCCTGTATTGTCACCCGAAGACCCAGAATCAGCTCTGTTTTGAGAATTTTTAGAATGCTCTACTATTGCTACGACAACAAATTTTATAATTATTTCAGTATCAGTCACGCTTGCATTTTCTGGGGCAGCAAAACCTGTGAAATAGAAAACAGTTCCAACTAGAATTATCACCAAAGGTGATTGAATACTCCCATTAAGCTCCACAAACGGACATGCTGCCACAAACGGACATGCAATGGACAAACAGCCAGACCAACTGACCAACCAACACACTCCTATATACCCCCTCTCAAACTTTGTTTGCGGGGGTATAATTACTTCATGTTTCTGTATTTGTCACCCTTGCAAACAGAGTAGACCCAAAATCGGCCCTGTTTTTGTGAAATTTTTGAAATCTTTTGAAATCTACTACTGCTATGACAACAGATTTGATAATTATTTTAGTATCTGATATTTTACAATAATTAAACTGATATTCAAAATATAGACGGGTATTGGTACTGTTCATTATTACCTGTAAAAACCTAATGAGGTAAGCCAGAACAAGGCGATTGATCTCTGGCAGTTTAATGACCACAGCCACAGTCTCCGCATTGGTGTAGTTATCTATACAGTCTGCATAAAATTCCGCTGCAATGAGAGGAGACTCGAGCTCTCTGTACCAGAGCTTGAGAAGGGAGGCTGGGATGTGACGGTCTGCACATTCTGTCGGAGGCTTCCATTGATCACAGTGGATTTTCAAGGCGTTCACCTCGTCTATGTCACCCGGTACTCTGGAACAACGAAAATATTCGTGACAGAGAGACAGACAACAAAACAATACAGTTTTACTTTTAACATGGGATTATCCCTTTACCCCATTAAACGTTTTGCAAACAAAGTAGACCCAAATCAGAGGGACCCTATAGTAAGCATCTGATCAAGGTCTGCTCCGTTCAATCTTTCTCTGTTGAATATTCTAGTAAGAAATAATGACATTATGAATATTTATTAGCTGAATTAACAGGGAATAAATGTTTGACTCAAGCAGAAACCATTCGAAACAGTGATCAGAACAGAGGGTTTAGTGGAGAGAAAAGAATGAGCTATTTTTAACCCTTTCACAAATGAATATTTATGTATGAACTGATCACTTATGTTTACATGGTAATTTTAAGGGATTTTTAATCAAGACAACAAAAAGTTGTAAGATCAGATCTGGATAATACCATAAGTAAACAGAGCAGACCCTGATCAGGTGGTTCCTACAGGAGTTTTCTGATCTGTGTCTACTCTGCTTGCAAAGTTGTAAAAAGGTGTTCATACGAAGGAAAGAGTAAAATAATGTTTGATTTATGACTCTCATCCGTGTTGCTGGACAGAGGTAAACAGACTTGTGTATACCTGAATATGCCTTCTATCTGGGCTCCGTTCAGTCTTAGAACCCATTCTGAGAGAGTTGTCTGTATCCATGGCAACCGTCACTCAGGATAATGGTCCTTTTGCATCTTCATAATGTCCTCCAGTGTACTACCAAACATTGATGGGCAGTAAATGGATTTCTGAAATATAAAAACACCCTAAAATTAAAGCACTTTCTGTCAAAAGGGTTAAGCAGAACTTACTTACTACTCTAGGGATTCAATAATTTTGTCAACCTTCAAATGAAGCTTACTCTGCGTTTGATGCGAATCTACTCTGTCTGCAAATGCATTAAAAGGTCACCTGTGTGAGGTAAAGGATAAACCCTTTCACCCATAAACATGTCTTTTTTATGTTTTGCAAACAAAATACACCCATATATAGGAGTCATCTGATCAGTGTCGGTTCTGTTTGCTTGTGAAATAATATAGATTTGATTCTACACGTTTCTGTTGTAATAGAAACATTCATTGTTTATAATGATATTATAAATTTTCAATCAATTAATATTCATGATGTTTTTATATATTGCTTGAATTTTCATGGAGTATTAGTTTAAACATGAACAAAATTACCTTTGCTTGTTTTATCTCATCCATTGAAGGTTTGCGGACACCTCGATTGGCCCCAGACTGCATTGTCTTCTCTAGCCGCCGATGACAATGCTCAGCAAAATGGTGGACTGGTACCTACAACGATCAAATGGTGGTTACTTTATTTAACACCCAATGTCAAAGAATTAGTGACCCAGTGCCTGTGCACATTTATATTCCGAGTTATTTTTGTATGCAAAAGCTTGTTGTCTGCAACATTTCTCAAAGTTAAATTTTCGTTCATTTCTTACCTAACCCAAGATCAAAGATTCAAACAGTATGGATCCTGATGAGACGTAAGTTACTATGTGCTTTATCAGGACCATAGCTGGATGTACAGGTACTGCATACCATATGATAATCATTAGTATCTGAACATGGAGATCACCGATTTACAAACAGTTTGGATCCTGATGATACATCTAGTAACCTAGTCTCATCAGGATACAATCTTGATATTTGTGTTTATCTTTTTTGACCCAAAATGGAAGGAATTTCAAAAATATAAATTGTAGCAGAACAGTTTTGGCAATGGCAATTGTGACTTGGATTAGATGGAGAGGGAATATGTTCATTTACACTGTCTGTCTTTTAGGGTAATAATGGAATAAGTGTGAGATTGGGTGTCCCTAAACCGGTTTAAAACCAAAGTGACTATTGTCACTGATCGTTCCAAGGTGATACTTCCATCTTCTCCCTATTGTTTGTTTTGTCTTTGTGCGTCTCTTTGTGTTTTGACAGATATGTACATTTGCTCTTGTTTTCATGTTGTGGTGCTGTTCGTGTGGCTTTGTGTTTTGTTTGTGGTGTTTCCTAAATGACCCGTACTTGTACTTTTTCACATCTAATCTATAAAAGTAGAATAATATAAAGTACACAGGCCAAAAAAAATACAAACAAAAACAAAACATATCTTACGCCAATAGTATTCAAGAATTTCTTCCCCATGATGCATGTTGAAACTTATACCTTTTATTCCATAGACATGCTTTTCTATCTATTACCATTCAAGGTGATATTATTTCATGGAGTAAAGGGTAAATATCAGAGAGTAATATAATAAGTTGTAATATATGCAGCATCCACTCATAACAGGCCTGATTTACGCGAATGCATCATGCAGAGCATTCCGAACTCTTTCGATGCCAAATTCCAAATTGTAATTTGTTGAATCATTCAGGAAAAATAAAGATTTCAGATAAATGAAATGATGAACTTGAGGCTGAGATAAACAATGAAGTCCCTAATCTTGTGTTTTAATGATGTGGTGCAGGTTGGCGACATTGGTGGTGAAAGAGTTAAACCTTTACCACACAAAAAACAGACCCAGATCAGATAATTCATGCAAGACTCAATTAAACATGGACTGCTCTGTTCGCTTATGACATTATATATATATATATATATATATATATATATATATATATATATATATATATATATATATATATATATCCATTTCTACAGTTCTTCCATGGTCATAACAACTCTTGTTCAAATGCTATTAAAATTAACGGAGTTTAACTTTTTATATATAATACCAATTCTGCAATCAAATGGTGAAAAGCTATGCAATTGTTGGATGAGGAGTAATAAATCTGTAATCAGAGGCTGAAGAGAAAACAAATCTGTAATTATTGGATGAAGAGTTAAAAATCTTTATCCATTGGGTGAAGAGACACATCTGAAACTTATGGGTGAGGATACAAATCTGTAACCACTGGCTGAAGAGACATGAATCCGTTATCATTGGGTCAAATACCATGTATCTTCTAACACTAGATCAAAAGCCATAAATCTGCAATGGGTCTAAAGCTATAAATATGCATTCAGTGTATCTAAAGCTATCAATCTGCAATTACAGGGTCCAAGCTCATTACTAAGGGTTAGTTCCTGAATGTAAGCACATTTTCATGTTAGTTATTCAGATAGTATTTTTATATGCAGACATTTCTAAAAGTAGCAAAAAGTAGTTTATGCTATTGAGATTTAACTAAAACTAGCAAACAGTTCACTCTAAATATTATTGCATTATTGAAACCTGAAAGAGATATTCTACAGACAGTGCAATAGACATCATTCTCAAATTTGTAGCTGCACATGTACATGTATATGAACTAAAATTCAATGGAACCTTGACAAAAACCAGATGAGAAATAATGACTGTATTAATATAAATAGTCCAATGGAACCATGACAAATAACCAGGTGAAAAATAAATGTGTATGAATATTATAAATAGTTCAATGGAACCTTGACAAATATCCATGTAAGAAGTGCCACCAGTAGGTGGAGGCACCGCTAGTTATAGCTGTGGGACAAATAGCTCTGGGTGGCAGACAACTGGTTCTGGGTAGTAGACAACTAGATCTTGGTCAGGGACATGTTATGGGTTAGAGCAACTGGTTCCGTCAGGGGGACAACTGATTCTAGGTGAGAGAAAACTTCCTATGGGTTTGGCCAACTGGCTCTGGATGACAGACAACTGACTCTGAATGGCAGGCAACTGGTGGGGAGAAAGTTGCTTAATTATTAACAACAGGCTATTAGTGGCGAATGGATATAGGTTGGCGACAGCGCTTACTACAGGTGGTAGACGAATGGTTCTAAGTGGGGGGGGGGGAATACTGACTATAGGTGGGGAGGAAAATTGACTATAAATGACACACGACAGGCTATAAATGTGGGAAAATGTGCAACAGATGCAGATGACTTATATTGATAACAATCAACTAGGTGGCAGATGATTGGTTATGTGACGGCAGTCAACTAGGTATAGGTGGTAGGTGACGGGTTATGTGATAGCAGTCAACTAGCTATATATATAGGTGCAGATGACTGGATATGTGATGGCAGTCAACTGGCTGTCAACTATCAAAATGTTCACTGAAATGCACAAACATCAATGCAGTAGATTAGTCTGAGATTTCCAGTCACCAGCGAGTTAAATAAGGAAAGTTTTCAAACCTTTTTTCCATGAATATTCATATAAGAAATAATCATATCATTTAGATTTTGCCATACATTTTGTTTAATGATACTATAAAATCTGTATTAACATAATTCCGTAGGCAAATGTAAAATAATCACACAGCTGTTCTGAAATGCATGAAAATGTATATTTATGGAGTAAAGGTTTAAGGTACAATATTTTTGTCATATTTCTCAATCAAGTCATATCTAAGAGAGGCAATTCTAATTGGTAGCAATAAGATAAGATTTGATGGAGAAAATAAGAAATATTTGTAGATCAGTATTCCTCTTTTCTGCCTCACTGGAGGTGAAGGGCAACATGGGTTAGTGAAGTATGGTGAGATGAGCAGTAACTCTCAGCACACTACAGGACAATCCACAGTTACATTTACAAACTCTACTATACCAAAACACAACCTTCAGGCCTTTTCACCTTCTACACCATGAATATTCATGTAAGAAATAATGCCATCGTGAATGTTAATAAGAATAATTTTATAATGACATATGAACGCAGGAATTTTTTACCACGGTAGAAACTGTAAAAAATCATATCTATATCATTCCGTTAAGCAAACGGACCAGACCCTGATCAGACGGCTCCTATAGGAGTTGCCCTACCTTTGCTAATAAAATACTATAGATCAAATTCTTAAGTTTCTGAAACAAACATACTTGTATATAGTGTTATTATAAAAGTTCAGTTAATCAATGATATCATTATTTCATGAATAACGGTTGATATTTCAAGGTGTTTTTGTACATTATGCTAACTGTACTGAAAACTACATAACGTTTGATGAGTAAAGTACAATGTAATAAGAACAAGACCAGGTCCTGAGATCATAAAACATTTTGCTTGTGTTCGAATTCATTCTCAAGCATTTGACCATTCAAATGGCCAATCAGATACTTGAGAATGAATTCAGACACATATTCAGAACTTTCATAACCTTGGATCAAAGTTCTGAGATTATAGAAACATTTTGCTTGTGTCTATGTTCAATCTGAAGTATGTGATTAGTCAGATTTAAAGTATAACTGTATTCAAAATTTGACCGATCAGGGTCCATGCTTATAAAGCTTTCAGTTGAGTCAGAGTTCGTTCTCAAGCTTTTGATTGGTCAATCAAAAGCTTGAGAACTCATATCTGACCAATCTAAAGCTTGTACATGTTCTGCAAAAGCCATAAAAAGTCCATAAAGCTGTTGTAAACATTCATCATATAAATACCATGATGTCATTATTTCTTTTATGAACATTCATCAGTTATAGTATTGTTGAATGTGAGACACGTATTTGCAAAAGGTGCAAGAAACTTGTAAGAAGATACTCTTTAGGGGACAAAAAATCCTGAAATTGTCACTTATCCTGCAATACAGAGAAAACAGACAAGAAATCCCAGTTTATCCTGCAATATAAAGAAGGGGCAATCACATACAGGACAAGAAGACAACTGAAAGTTCCATGTTGGCCAAGAGAATTGAAGAAATCCTCCATTTACGTTCTGTGCCAGTTGAAATTTCGAAGTCAGTTTCTGTAAAACTCTGCAGACGTACCTGTATTATACTCTAATAATAGTATTCTAACACAAAACCTCCCTTCCCCGAAGCTTTGTAAAGCTGAACAAATAAATTTGATATCCTATACTCTCTACATGCTTTAACATTTATTCAAACATTTATCTGTGAAATCAGATCTACAAATTCCATTAAATCGACATTGTTGAAGCATACGAAGTACCAAATTTGTGTAGTGAATACATTGAGGTAGTGAATACATTGAGCCCTATGGGAAACTGACCAGTGGCCCTTAAATCATTTTGTTGATTAGAGTACAGAAAAATCCCTCTAAACCAGACGTCCAATTTATTATAAATATCAGTCTTGGAGACAGGTGGCAGCTTAATGCAGAGTGAAAGTCATAACTTTCACAAGCATTAAGCAGCTACCTGCCTAAAGGTATTTAAATTCTTCTATACCAGAAATCCGGTTAATCTAATAATATGATGTTACTATCTCTTTAATGAATTTTCATGAAGAAATTATTGATGAGGACGACAGACGGTGGAGACAGGACGATCCTACTAGCCTACCTTGGCACTTTTGGCCATTGATGTGAGCTAATGAACTGTTGCATTTGTAGGTACATAGATAACAATATGACGACACAGTAGAACAGAATACTGTCAGTGTGTACTGATCTAGTGAGATGGAGACAGTATTATCACCTCTATGCACACCAGCACCAAATTCCTGATAAACTACAATGACCAAGATAAGGGTCCATGCTTATAAAGCTTTTAGTTGAGTGTGAGTTTCATTCTCAGTCTTTTGATTGGTCAGATTTGAGTTCTCAAGCTAAAGGCTCAAATCTGACCAATCAAAGGCTTGAGAACGATCTCAGACTTAACTAAAAGCTTTATAAGCATGGACCAAGATGCGTAAATTAAAACATTTCCTGAATAGCTTTTTTATTTCGCCACCAAACCTTATGTTGTGACCAATCTTTAGAATCGTCTCTAGAGTTTGGTGGAGAAATGGCAAGTTTTACTGTTTTAATACACACTTTTATCAATTGCTCTAAAATTTTGCAAACTTATCAGAATCAGACAAGACACATGACTCAGTGTATCATCAGGATCCAAACTGTTTGACACTCGTTACTGCATTTTGAAGAGATATAAAAGTGAACGCTCAGAATTGTAGCAGAAGCGTGCAAAGAGCTAACCCTTTACCTGATTGAAACACACACCTGATTGAAATACCTTCAAAAACAGAATAGACCCAGATCTTGTGGGACCCAGAGAGTCTGCTATGAGAATAGACCCAGATCCTGTAGGAACCGAAATCTGCTTCGAGAAAAGACCTAGATCTTGTAAAATCCAGAGGAATTGCTCTGAGAATAGACCCAGATCCTGTAAGATCCAGAGAGTCTGGTCTGAGAATAGACCCAGATCCTGTAGGGTCTGCTCTGAGAATAGATCCAGATCGATCTTGTAGGATTCAGAGGGTCTGCTCTGATTATGTTTGGAATTTCACAGATCTGATTGTTAATTTTCTGCCGTGCCATGGCCAAAATATCACCTTTTTGTATGCTAATCAAAAATCAATTAATTAATATTCATGGTGTTGAATATTCAACAGGTAAAGGGTTAAGGTCACTACAAGAAGTTGCCCACACTCCAATAACCAATAAATATAACAAACACAAGCTATTCAGGGTGAGAAACAGAACTAGCCAACCAGGGGCAAGCTACTGTTAGTACATGAAACCATGCCAAGATTGATTTATCTCCCTTACATGGTTGTAATGTTCGTCATCAATGATATCTGTGTAACGGATTCCGTGCATGTTGCACCATCGAGCCAAGCTAGACTGTCAAACAAAAGGCATTCATAAATAGAAACATGAAAACAAAATTAATCTGCTAGAAAATAATCTCAGTTTATGATATGAAATAAAACATTGAATGAGTGCTTCTACTAATGGATGAATAGAAATGCATAAACCATGTTACAGCTATATAGAAACATGTACAGTGCCAGTCTAACAAACAACAGAGGTTCACATAAGATGTGTTATTTAAAATTAATGTTTTCAAGACTTAACTCCTTTATTTCTCCCCCACACCCTATGTTGTGACCACGCTTTAGAATCGTCTCTTAAAGATTTGGTGGAGAAATGATGATTTTAGTATCGGAGTATGCACATATATTGGTTGCTCTGGGTAAGACCTGTAAATTTATTTTATTTTAAAGAATAGCTTCTTTTTTTCCCACACCAAACATAATGTTGTGATGCATTTTTACAATGATCTCCTCTAGGGAAACATAGGGTTTGGTGGAGAAATGACAATTTTAATATTTGAATAAGCACCTTTATCTATTGTGTAGACACCATGGCATGATAGAGCTAAATAAACAAATGAACATAGTGGCATAAGCAGTAGATAAATGCCATAAGTAGGAAATCTGGTAAAAATATTTTCTGTATTTCTTTTCCAAATATTTGAATACAGTAGAACCTGTCTTAAGTAGTCATCAAAAAGAGGTCTGTATGCCAAGTGGTAGTTTAATGCAAGTCAAAAGCAATACAAAAAGCTCCAAAAGGAGCCTTTTTGCATTAGTTTTGCCCTGCATGAACCATCTACTTGCTTAATAAGACTCCTATGTTATAACAATAATTTAGACCTCAGAGGCATAATTTATATAAATTTTGTTGCAGACCTGAACATGATGCTATGTGCCTAATATGAAAACAGAACATTCCAGTTTAAAGTGGCCACTTAAGGCAGGTTCTACTGTATATTTGTCTCTGTTAACCCTTTTCTCCACTATTATTCCTGCTAGACTACACCAATTATAAACAACAAAATACACACTTCCCTTTTGAGTATTCATGTAAGACGTAATGACATCATGAATATTTATTAGTGGATTTTTTATAATGGAATATGTACATGGGGATTTTTTGTGTAGGTATGAACTGTAGAGTCAGATCTATTACACTTTCATAAGCAAACAGAACAGACCCTGGTCGAAAAGCTCCTATATGAGCTATCTGATTAGGGTATATTCTATTTGAATGTGTGTGAAAAAGCGTTTATATGAGAGAAAGGGTCAACCTTTACTCCATATAAATATGCCATCCTAAAAATGTCTGATCGGGGTCTGCTCAATCTGCTTAAGCTATACTATAGATAAGATTCTACAGTTTCTGCAAAGGCTTAAAATATTGTGCCCATTTGCTATTATAACAAATTAATCTAATTAATATTCATCACATCATTATTTCTTACATAAATGTTCATGGAGGAAAGAATTAACTAATCATATTATACTGATCTATTTAATAAGTGAATACACAGCTATGCCAAACTGTAAATTATCAGATAAAGATCTTTTGTAAGCAAACAGCAGAACCTGATCACACAGCTCCTGTATGAGCTGTCAGATCTAGGTCTACTCTGTTTGCATGTTTACAAAGGTGTTTAATGGAGTATCTATGAAGTAGAGGGTTCGACAGGGTTAGTTTTGTACCTGTACAATTTTTGCTGGTTAGTACCAGTTATTGTTCCACTGTAACACTTAACTCCATCAAGAGATCTTTCTATGAATGTGCAAACAGAGTAGAACCCGATCAGACACTTCTTTTAAGGAGCTTTCTGATCACGGTTTGCTCTGTTTCAGTTCGCCACTATGGTCAAACCTTTCCATGACCATGTGATATTATAAAAAAATCTAATTAATATTCGTGTCATTATTTCTTATATGAATATTCATGCAGTACAGGGATACATATACTTTAACATCGCTTAAATGACAAATAAGTGTCCACTAAGTTGGATCCAAACATTACCCTTAACACTCCATAAATATTATATTCATGTCAGAATAATGATATCATGAATATTAATTAACTGAAGTTTTGTAAAGGCACTCTATGAATAAGAAAACATTTCATCCAGACAACTGTATTAGATCTGTATTCAGATAGATCTGTATTATTTCATAAGCCAACAGAACAGACCAAGATCAGACGGCGCTTATATGGCTTAAAGATATAAGCACCAGGCTTCCTGTTGCAGTACTTACTTTTTTCTAGGCCATATTTGGGGTCGATTTGCCCAGATATATAGCCCTCCTGGTTGGAATAGAAATTGTGCGTGAGAGGGAAGAACTTCAGGAGAATAGCCATAAGCTCCAACCCGCAATGCAAACTGTCACTGAAAACAGAAAATGCATTAAAATAGTGCCAGCTAGATAAAACAAGAGCTGTCCGCAGACAGCGCGCTCCACTTTCTTTAATGCTGGATAGTATAATGGAAGTCTAAGTCAGAAGAGGGGGATAACACCAGCAAAACTAATTTTAGGGTTACCTGTCCTTGTGAAATGGGTCCCCCTTGTAATTGTTAACATGTATACCAAAAGTACAAAAATGAGTCATGCAGGAAACACCACATACAGAACAAACACTCGCCCGAACAGCAACACAAGGAAACAGCAAATGTACATGGGTAGAAAAAACAACAAGAGACGCACAAAGACAAAACAAACATACAATAGGAGGAAGATGGAAGTACCGCCTTGGAACGGTCAGTGACAAAAGTCACCGGGGGTTTAAACCGGTTTATGGGCGCCCAACCTCACCCTTATTCCATCCCCATCCTAAAAGACAAACAGTGTAAATAAACGTATCCCCTCTCCGACTAATCTACAACAACCGCGACAGCAAATACAGTGGTAAAGTGCATGTATAACAAAAAAACATTTAATTGAACATACTGTATCCACCTATCGCTAGTGTACTCAATGATTGAGCTGCAAACAGAGTAACTGTAGAAAAGTAATAAAGGGTACGACAAAAATGAAATAGTACAGATATCCGACGTTCTCCTTCCATTTCTGGATTTAAGAGGTCGCCTTCATAGAGTACTTAACCTTTCTTGTCGGCGTACATGCAAAGAGGCCAGCGTGATTGCCAACTGTAAAAGGGTTCACAACCAAACATGCAGTATGTTGTAATAATACAGGATCATATCCCTTTTTAATGAATTGTTTTATATATTTGATGAACAAAGTGAGAAAATGGGTATGTCCAATAATTCTACGAAGTTTGTAAAAAAGTTTAACCAAATATCTCTGACAGTTTCTGAGACATGGACCTGAACATAAAACTTAACCAGCAATGAACATTCTAAGTCGAAAAAAGGGTCATAACTATGGCAACATTAATTTAAGGGTTACCTGCCCTTGTGGAATGGGTCCCCCTTGTAATAGTTAACATGTATACCAAAGTTGAACCAAATATCTATGACAGTTTCTGAGACATGGACCTGAACATAAAACTTAACCAACAATGAAAATTGTAAGTCAAAAAAGGGGCATATAACTAGTAAGTCAAAAAGGGGCATAACTAGCAAGCACCAGCAAAATTAATTTTAGGGTTACCTGCCCTTGTGAAATGGGTTCCCCTTGTGATAGTAAACATACATACTAAATATGAACAAATTATCTTTGATGGTTTCTGAGAAAAGGACCTTAACAAAAAGGTTAACGAACGCCGACGCCGACGCCAACGAGAGGGTCATGACAATAGCTCCACTTTTTGAAAAAGTGGAGATAAAAAGACCTATTAATATTTTACCCATTACTAGATAGCTTTGCTTTTTAAGCGTTTGCAGACAGAGTAGACCGAGATCAGATGGCATGGGCAAGCTAATTAAGGTCTGAACTGTTCGCTTAAACTTCCTATGTTCGTAAATATCAGGAAATAAAGTAAGAAAGCTTCAAAAACGGTAATGCCGAAACCTTCTACAGGAGATAAAATTGTTTATGCACAAACAATAGTTTCCTATTAAGATGATATATCCACATATGTCAACTATCTAAGTCCTTTGTCAAAAGACAAAAAAGTTCTCGCACAGACAATAGTTTCTGTTCAACTCTTTTCCTGTTCTATATTTATTCCAAATTCCAATTCCTACTCAATATTCAAGGACAAAGTTGTTAAATGGAATATGGAGGTTGGAATATTGTAGTCATTTTAGAAATTTAAGAAACAGGTATATCACATTACATTTCATTAGCAAATAGAGCAGACCAAGATCAGACAGCTCCTATTGAAGCCATCTGATCTGGGTCTACTCTATTGATAAATGTGTGAAAATGCATATAAGGGAAAGGATTAAGGTATATAAAAGTTGACCTCTTAGACACAGGCCAAGGACACATTAAGGTTTCCATGGTTCCTGACACTTCCACTCATGATAATACAACCACAAATATCTAAGCCCTTGGTCAAAAGAAGTTATGGCACATGCAATAGTTTTCTATTTAAGATAAACAAGTTTGACATCAATGTCACAGGTTAAGGTCAAGTAAAGGTCATCATGGTTTAATAACAAAAAAAGGTTCAAGACCAAAGGTCATACGCTGGTCAGCATGGTACACGACCCTTTGTCTCTTAATGATACATTCACATGCCAAATATATCAGCCCTAGGTCAAAAGACAAACAAATTCCGACCTGAACATGTTTTGTATGAGATGAACAAGAATAAGAATTCACACTAAAACAATGTTTCCCTTCTGGAAAAGGGAGACATAATTACAACAGAGCTGACTATATAGTTACTACGCCATGATGGCGCATAATGTATACAACTTTTGTAGAGGATCTGAACACTATGCTATGTGCCAAATACGAAAGCTGAGAATTCCAGTTTCAGGAGAAGATTTCAATATATGCTCAATAGAAAACTAGAGGTTTTTGTCACAAAAACGAAAGTCATCTCCTACCCCTCGTACCCACACATACACACTGCGACATATTGTCACATTTATGTACATGAGAACTTTACTGGACAAGATGTGAGACAGACAGGTACAAACAACTCTGACCAAAACAAAATGTAAAGGGAAATAACTAAAAATGTTCCTACCATAGTAATGGACTTGATTAATAATACTTCCCTTCATTATGCGCTTTCCACACCACATCAATGATAAAAGCTTATAAACTCCAAAATATTGATACCCTGGTTATGGCCCTTGTGCATGATACTTCCTTTCATCATAAATGAAACGTCATTCCAATAGCATCAGTAGAACAGGAGTTATTGATCGGACAAAAAATGTAACAAAGGGCAATAACTCCAAAATTAACAAAGCCAGAGTTATGGCCCTTGTTCAAGACACTTTTTCTCATCATGCAGCCATGCAGGTATGAGCCATAAGGACTTGTCGTCCAGACAAGAAATTGTGAAACAACTATACAAGGGGCAATAATTCTCAATTTATTGAAGCTAGAGTTAAGGACATTGTGGATGACACTTCTACTTATCATGCTCTTTCCATGTAGAAAGTTTCAATCCAATGGCATGAGCCATATAGAAGTTATCATCCGGACAAAAAAAGTATGAAAAAATTTACAGGGGACAATAACTCCAATTACATGTATTAGTGAAGCCAGATTTGTGGACCTTGTGCAATGACACTTTCTCTCATCATGATCTTTCCATTTATGAAGTTCAATCCAATGGTATGAGCCACACCAGAGTTATCATCCGGGCAAAAAGAATGAAAAAAACTTACAAGTGGCAATAACTCCAATATTAGTGAAACAGAGTTATGGACCTTGTTTTATGATTTGGTTAACCAAATAATGATACATGTAACCAACCACTAAACCAAATCATAAAACAGACCTTAGGCATGACACTTCCTGTCATCATGATCTTTCCATACATATATGAAGTTTATATCCAATGGCATGAGCCATATAGGAGTTATCATCCGGACATAAAATTATGAAAAATGTTTTATAAGGGGCAATAACTGTTGTGCATGACACTTCCTCTCATTATGCTCTTTACACATATATGAAGTTTCAATCTACTGGCATCAGAAATATTTAAATTATCGTCCGGACAAGAAACCGTGACGGATGGACAGATGGACGGACAGACACAGACAACTCTCAGGAAAACCATGTATATTTGCTACATATACATATGGGGGATACATAACAAGACACCCCTGGGCCGGGGCCAATTTTGACCCAAGGGACACAATCTATATAACTTTTATGGTGCAGACCCCAGTTCCCTGACTTATACAGGTCTGTAACACAGTGTAGACCCAGGGTCCCTGACTTAAACAGGTATGTAACACAGTGTAGACCCAGGGTCCCTGACTTATACAGGTCTGTAACACAGTGTAAACCCAGGGTCACTGACTTATGCAGGTCTGTAACACAGTGAATACCCAGGGTCCCTGACTTATACAGGTCTGTAACACAGTGTAGACCCTGATTTATACAGGTCTTTAACACAGTGTAGACAAGGTGCCTGATTAATATAGGTCTGTAACACAGTGTAGACCCTGGGTCCCTGACTTATACAGGTCTCTAACACAGCGTAGACCCTGCTTTATACCTGTAACACAGTGTAGACCCTGCTTTATACCTGTAACACAGTGAAGTCTACTGTGTAGACCCTGAGTCTCTGACTTACATTGTATACCTGTAACACAATGTACACCATGCCATACCTGTAACACAATGTAGACCCTGATCAGTACCTGTAACACAATGTAGACCCTGATCAGTACCTGTAAATCAATGTAGACCCTGATCAGTACCTGTGACACAATGTACATCCTGACATACCTGAAACACAAGGTAGACCCTTGATCAAACCATTCTTGAAATGGTTATGAATGGTAACAGTTGAAGTAATGAATGTTCTAGTTGCTCTCAAAGTAAATATGTTTTATTAGATCTATTATTTTTATCTATTTATTTATTATTATTATATATTTTTCAATTTTCTAATTTTTATTTTTTATATTTCTAGTTTTAGTTTTTGTTTTTGTCCCTGTCTAATTATTTGACAAAAATATAAGATGATCGACTCTGGAACTCGAAGAATTACCAGGCAAACCCAATGAGTATTTTCTGAGATGAGTGTTTTAGCCGCCATGTTTACTACAACATGTCAAATCAAACTTAACTGTTTTAATATCATAGCAATCGTAATTAAGATCGTGTGTATAATCAAAATCATGATTTAGGAAATAAAACACACCCCTGATCAAGACATGATTATCAAGGTAGATCCTGATAACCAGTATAGATCCTCATAACAAATTACATTAACAATGTACTCTTAGCAAAACCTGACAAACAGGATAGACCCTGATAAGTACTGTCAAACCGTGTAGACACTGATTAGTACTGTCAAACCATGTACACCCTGATAAGTAATGTCAAACCACATATGCTTTACCTAGAATAAGAACTAACAAACTGTGTAGAACCTAATTAGTACTTCAAACAATGTATATCCTAATAAGAACTGTCAAATACTATAGACCCTATTTAGTACTGCCTAACAGCTAGTGTAACACTGTGTAGACCTTAATTAGAACTGTCTAACAGTATAGACCCTAATCAGTACTGTCTAACAGTTTTGACCCTAATTAGTACTGTCAAACACTGTAGACCATATTTAGTACTATCAGTGTACTTCAAACTATGTAGATCCTAATATGAACTGTCAAGCACTGTATACTCTATTTAGTACTGTCTAACAGCTAGTGTAGACCCTCATTAGAACTGTTTAACGGTGTAGACCCTAATTAGAACTGTAAAACACTGTAGACCCTATTTACTATTTAGACTCAGTAGTCCAACAGTGTAGACCTTAACTAGTACTGTCAAACAGTGTAGACACTAATTAGTACTGTCAAACACTGTAGACCCTATTTAGTACTGTCTTACAGTGTATACACTAATTACAGAGCTCCAGATAAGATGCGTAAATGAAAATATTTTCAAGTATAACTTCTTTATATCTCCATCAAACCCTTCGAGACGGTTCTAAAGAGTGGTCACAACATAGGGTTTGGTGGAGAAATGACGATTTTAGAATTTGAGTACGCATCGTTATCTGTAGCTCTGTAATTAGTACTGTCTAACAATGTAGACCCAATTTAGTACTGTCTAACAGTGTATACCCTAATTAATGCTGTCAAACACTGTAGACCATATTTAGTACTAACACTGTTTACCCTAATTAGTACTTCAAACAATGTAGATCCTAATATGAACTGTCAAGCACTGTATACTCTATTTAGTACTGTCTAACAGTTAGTGTAGATCCGAATTAGAACTGTTTAACAGTGTAGACCCTAATTAGAACTGTCAAACACTGTAGACCCTATTTAGACTCAGTAGTCTAACAGTGTAGACCCTAACTAGTACTGTCAAACACTGTAGACCCTATTTAGTACTGTCTAACAGTGTATACACTAATTAGTACTGTCTAACAATGTAGACCCAATTTAGTACTGTCTTACAGTAAAGACCCTAATTAATACTGTCAAACAGTGTATACTCTAATTAATACTGACACATACTGTTAAAATGTATGACCACTGATTAGTAATAGTACTGTTATAAAATGTCGAACCCGATTAGTACTGTAAAACGGTGTAGTTCCTGATCAAACCATGATACACAGTGCAGTTTTTTGTTGCTGTGTTTGTTTGCTCAAATTGCTGTATTCTTTTTTCTTTCTTTATTCTTAATCTTGACTTAGAAAAATGACCACAATTTTTCATCAAATACTCATTTTTAATCTGTAAAAACCATAGCAGGAATGTATTTTTATTGTGATTAATTATATAAGCTACATGTATATAAAAGACTTGATAAATAATGTAGATCTCGTACAGCCTATTCACCAGGATGTGATTATTCTAATTTTAGTTTATAACACAAAAATTGAATCTTACAGAGGCATCAAAAGCCTCAATATAATATAAATCTTTAGCTTAACATGTCATAAAGTACATACTAACACAATAATGCAACAACACACATAAATATATACAATTTACCGTAAACTGATAAATAAATGCATATACATGTACAAAATGATCCAAACAGTTAAGATACTGAAAGAAGTTACATGATTTCTGATTTGGATCCAAACTGTTTGTATTTTTGCCCAAAGTACAAAAATGAGTCATGCAGGAAACACCACATACAAAACAAAAGTTCTGATTACTTTGCTAAATGACTATGCCGTCTTTTAAGAGAGAAAGTGTTGACTTACCTCCATGTCTATTCTCTATTCCAGTTTATACACTTTAATGTTATTATTGTATTCAGGTTTGATTTTGTAATTACTAACAAACAGTTTTCCAGTGTTGTATGTTATGGCCTTTGGTCTAAGGATCCCATCCTTGTGTTCTATAAGAACATTTTCCAGCTGCCCACTGGGCGACAACTGGATAACACAACAATTATAATTACTACATATGTAAAGATGTCCATGTTGGTCCACGGTTATTCCCCGTGGCTCCTGTAACATGTCATTGGTATACGTCGCTATCACACCACCGTCACTATTCAAACACACAATTTTGTTGCTATCACGATCAGTCACATAGATGACATTTTTATCTTCATTCAATGCTATTCTTTCCGGCCATTTAAATAATTTGTTTCCTGTGTTGTCTGAGTCAATTTGTTGTAACAAGTTACCAGCCACATCACAGATATGAACTGATTCAACAGGATACCAACAGGCCAGGAAGAACTTTCCTTCATTATATGTGATGCCAGTATAATTACCTGTTACAGTTATAGTGTGACGCGCTGATAAAGTTGGTGACACAGACAGAAACTGGATACGCTTGTCATCATATAGCGTTACTGCTAGCTGGTCATCACCAACCGCTGTAATGTCATTAGGCCGTGATTTTAATGTGACTTTCTCAGATATGTTTTTATCTGTCATGTCTATAATCGTAACACATATGTTGTTGATATCAGTCACTGCCAGTCTTCCATCTTTCATGACAATAACGCCATGAATTTCACAGTTTGAAGTATCTCTTAACGTCTTAACGTTGATTTCTTCGACATGTTTCACTCTGACATATTTCACTTTGACATTTTCCGTTCTACTTTGACTTGTTGACATTGTCGCCATGTTTTCTAGAACATGTTGTTTTGTAACGGATGTCTTTTTGTGATCTATTCTACACTCACCACATTTGTTTCCTTTACATTCTGCACAATATAAAATGGCCTCCACTTCTTCTTCTTCTTTAAGTTTACAGCACTCCCTCAGCATTCTTCGCAAACTTTCAGCTAATTCAGCCATTTTAATAAACAAATCGTCTTAATAGAGAAGGGGTAATTTGAAATTTAAATCGCGGTGCTGTTTGCGGCTTGTTGCGGACATTTTTGTTAAGAAACTGTGCGGATAGTGGACAACGGGTAGTTGTTGTCCAAGTGGCATTCTATGAAATTGTTTTTTAAAAAATCGTCGGCTTCAAGATCAAAAAACCTCATGCCTAAAGAAAACTTATTTATATCATAGATAATAATAATAATAATAATAATAATAATAGAGTAACTTCGGGTAAATTCGACAGTCGGGCAATTTCGACACATACTTTGTTATCCATTCGGGCACTGTGGGATAAAGACTTGCCAGAGGTAGAAGTTTTTTATTTTTCTTAAAAAAAGTCTCAAAAGCCACAATGTCATCAATAATTATTGGATCACTAACTAAATTTTCAGGGATTAGTGGCACAACATGGTCGGGTTTCCAAAAGGATCTTTTTCCATTAAAACCAGACCATAAAATTTGTACACTTTCTCTGGACCGAGAATTTCGGAATTTGAACGTGGTGTTTCTGTTTTTGAATATATGTATTATGAAAAACAAATATCACCCCGATCAGATCGTTTTGAATGACGGTTAACATAAAGCTTAACTAATTATTATTAACGCATATATGCAAACATAGTAGACTCAGATCAGACGGCTACTATACAGGAGTCGTCTGAAGCGTCTGCTCAATTTACTAGAGGAATTTGATAGATCTGTTTCTTTACTTTCTAAAATGGCTACAATGTTCCACCTTCCATACTTCATTATAACTATTTCGTCCATGAATATTAAGTAGGTATAGAAAGTTGGACCAAATATAGAACAGGGAAAGGGTTGAAAGACATGGTAAAAGTTAAGCTGGTAAAAAGTTAAACCGCATATCTCTTGACACACGCCGCTAGTTATCGGTGATCGATGATCCAATCATCGGATTAGCACCTCTGTTGATTATGTATTATGCTCAAGGCACGGTTAATCTTCACCTGTCACTTGGCACGTGCCGCAACATATCAATACTCAATCAAATATATACCGTTATGCAAACTGAAGCTGCTGAATCTGGGTCTACTCTGTTTGCAAAGGCGTATCTAAGATGGAAAGGGATAATTAACACTCGTTGATTTATTACAAACAAACACGGCAGTTAATTTTGCTGGCCCATATCCATAGCTGTCGCAATTATTTAGAAGATTTTTAGAAGATTATTATTTGAAAAAATGTGAATACACGATATCCATTCATGCTATCAAACCAGGGAAATGCCTTATAGAGCAGTTATATGGTGTTCCTACTTGAATTATAGCGTATTTCTATTTCGAACCTCAAGAGTCAACCTGTATCCTAGTGAGGCCGGTTGTCACTGGCGAATCGTTGTAAAAGCATGTTAATATTCTGAGAAAAATAGATGACTGCTCATCAAGAGTGGTGATTTCTTTGATAAATAAGACACAGTTAATGGAAATCTGTGGTCAAATAAGCTTTCAAGAACCCATCGATTTTGGAGCAGATTCCGGCCGGAGTTGGATACCTTTTACATATTTTATAGAGCAGGGGTGTTCGCGAAAAAAAAATCTCATTTTTTTGGATGGGTCAGAAAACTATCTTTTGGTATGTTTTAGAAACTTATATGACATGTAATTAAAAATAATGTATTTGTGATTGAGTTTTTGTTGAGACATATAGTACCTGTGGATCAGATGGATAGGTTTGGGTCAACTCTGTTTGCAACACATTTATATGAGGCAAAGGATTAACTATTTCTGGAAAGTGTGTATGTATGAATATGCACTTACTGAATGAATAAAGTTTAATTTAACACCATTGTTATCATTTTGAAATCCGTTACTAGCCTATGCTAACATAGTAGATTCAAATCAGGCAGCTGATTGATCAAGATACACTCTGTTTGTCATAAAATTAAAATGTGCAGTTTTCCGTTGAAGCAGAGTACCAGATTAACTGAATCGTTTATAGCATTCGCCAACAAAAATCAATCAGAAATAGTAGGGAAACAACTTGTGAAAAAGTGGTTTGGCAAGCTAATGTGCGAAAGTGCGAATGTCATGACTATCTAAATCTCACGCCAACACAATTTCTAATTCAGAACACGGTTGGAAAATATCCCATTTTAAACGTTACATCGCATATTTTTACATCAAAAAATTCTAATAATCATTAAGAATGACTTTACCAACTAATATTGAGAATAACCCTACTATATTAACCACAGTAACCAGATATTTATCGAGTTGGCTTTGTTGACTCTGGGTCGGCCGGTGTCGGTGTCTTTCCGTTGCTATAATTCGGGTTCTAAATGCAATCTAAGGCAATATTTCGAACATTTAAATATTTTTATTCATTAATTACATTATAATATTATTATATATGGCTGTTTATATATAAATAATGCCCTAAAACGCTTTTTTTAAGTTATTTGTCTCTAGTTGTCTCTGGTTGACACTTGTTGTCTCTGTTTAGTACCACCGGTGTTTCATTATAATTGGGCTGATCATTTCTCTGTGTGCAAAAATTATGACGTAATTACATTCCATGACATCATAAGAACGTCATTGATTCTCTTGAGGGTTTCTTTTGAAGAAAGATGAGTCATGTAAATATTGACCTAGTGACGTTACGCTATTTTTAGACGACGTTATAAGATGTCATAAGAAGGGACAGTGTGTTAGGAGTGCTATATCTTTAACTGTGCACTGTACTTTGTCATTTTTTCGCAAGTTAAATCTCACGCAGACATTGTTTTTATCTGTATGACCTTGCTTTTCAAAGAGTAATCGTTTGCAAGCTATGATCAGAGGGGTGTCGAATTTAGCAGACATAATCTTGCATAAGCGGGTAATTTCGTCACTTACTATAAGACAGTACACATCCACTTTTTAGATATCTATGTGGCAATTTAATTTTTTCTAAGAAACATAATTATCAATTAAAGCTTATTAGAAGTAACCTACTACCTATTACACCTTCTATACTACCACTACTAACTACTACTAGACTCTACTACTACTTTACTAAAGTAGATCTAGATTTACCTTAACAAAAGTAGATCTAGATTTCCAACTAACTACTATTGACTACTTACTACTACTAGATCTAGATTTACTACTTACTTCTACTAACCACTACTACTAACTAGATCTAGTATCACTACTACTACTACTACTACTACTACTACTACTACTACTACTACTACTACTACTATACTAGATCTACAACTAACTACTATCACTATACTAACTACTACTACTACTACTACTACTACTACTACTACTAGATTTATCATTACAAATAGATTTACTAACAATTACTACTAATTACCACTATTACTACTACTAGCTACTAACTACTACTAATTACTATCACTACTAACTACTACTACTATTTGTTATCACTACTAACTACTACTAACTACTAATTAGTAATTACTATCACTACTAACTACAAACCCACCTACTACTAACCCACCCACTACCAATCCACCTACTACTACAACTACTAGTAGTCCACTACTACCTACTACTACCTCCTACTGCTACTACTAGTCTACTACTACTTCTAAGTATCACTACGTACTGCTGCTACTACTACTACTAAAATATACTACTACTAACAACTACTATGTAGATCTACTACTACTACTATGTATTATACTACTTACTAATACTTCTGCTTAGCACTTCCAATACTTCTGCTTAGCACTTCCAATACTATCTCAACTTTTTAACAGATTCATTTGTAACGAAAATTGGGATTTTGAGCGTGTCTTCGTCTCGAGTAAAGCCATACACGTCTAATTAATTCTAGTGAACAAATTTATTTGGCGACAAGACCTCGCATCAAAACGAAAGTTTTTAAACAAATATGCGGATAGTGCTATGTAAAATATGTGCTCTGTAAAATATGAATAAGGAGACTTTAATTTGTTTAATAAATCCTTTCATGACAAGCAATTTGACAAGTGTCGAAATTGGCCGAACAGTGTCGAAATTACCCGAAGCTCAGTATGTACAACCGTTACCCATCACTAGGCAACTGACGGTGTTTTATACATTCATATCACTCGAAAATGTTTGGAACTTATCGTTATATACCATTTCGAAACAATTTGTCGGCTAATTTCGACATGCATATTTTTACAAATTATTAAAGCTTAAGGTGTCGAATATACCCGAAGTTACTCTAATAATAATAATAATAATAATAATAATGATAATATAATAATAATAATAATAATAATAATAATAATATATCTAATAACAATAATAATAAATTAATAACAACAGGGTGTCAATCTCCGTGCAGAGTTGTTCGTTCAAATAGCAGATGGGCACGGATTTATTTTATTATGGCAGGCAGTGTAGAAGCATAATTATGTATCTATAAACGAGCCCCAGCAAACACTTCTACTTCTACTTCTACATTTTAGTGACCACCTTCAACTGGCTGAAGTTTATGTCACTGGTGGTGAACTGCGCCACGAATAGGGGGCCAAGTATAAGTTAAAACTATTTACAGTGATGTTAAATTAATGGATGTAGGAGTGACTTTTGATGGCAGTTTTGAAGGATTCAATAGAATCACTCCCAACTACAGTCAAAGGCAGGCCATTCCAGTCCTTAATGGTCCGAGGGAAAAAGGAGAGTTGTCTTGATTGTGTTCTGCATGATGGAAGTTGGTAGGCGAGAGTGTGCATATTGCGGGACTGTCTGCGTGGTGGTAAAAGTCTGTTATTATTTGGAATGGCAACCAGATTGTGTGAGATTTTGTACAACATAATGAGACGTGCATCTGTTCGTCTGTCTGCAAGGCTTCTCCATTCTAAGCTGTTCAGCATGTCACCAACACTAGAAGTATTCCTAAATCTGTTGGTGACAAACCTAGCAGCTCTCATTTGCACTTTTTCTATATTAGTTATGTCTTCATTAATGTAAGGGTCCCAAACTGAACTGGTATATTCTAAAGTTGGGCGTACTAGGGATTTGTATGCCTGTTCCTTAATTGAAATGGAGCTGATGTTTAAGTTCCTTTTGAGGAAACCAAGAGTTCTGTTGGCCTTATTGCATATGTTGTTTACGTGGATTTGCCATTTAAGATCTGACTGTATTGTGACACCTAAATATTTTGCTTTGTCAACATGTTCTAAAACTTGACCATGAAGGGTGTATCTGTAGTCAAGTGGGTGTTTGTTTCTGCTGACAGGAAAGACATGGCACTTGTCTGGATGAAAAGCCATTTTCCATGTTTGTTCCCAACAACTTAGTTTATCGTAAAAACAGATCTAGAGCAGACCCTAGTCCTATAAATAAGACCTGACGTTGCTATTTTACATTTTTACATTTTCTAGTTACATGCACGATAAATAATTATAAAATAAGGGGCATGTAGATACGTCTAAATGTTTGGACTAGAGCAGATCCTCATCAGACGGACATGATAACCACGAAATAAAATTGCATGAAAAGCTACATAATAATTATCTATTTTGGAACACCTTAAATTTACTTTTCCTGTCCCCAGAAAAGTATGGGAAAATATGGTATTATTTACTGTATAAGAGACGTCGAGTGAGGGACCGATTAACAAAGAGTTTTGACCCCAAATTCGGATTCTACGCATTTTTATGGTTAGAATATATCGTAGACTCGCCTTCTATCAATCTCCACCTATTTTTCGAACCTTTCATTTTGTTTTATTTTTACGCATGCACAAGTGCACACTACGTCATAAAATCATGAGTTCCGTTGCTTTGCCTGTAAACAACGCCTCATAGCTTTAAAAACGAAATATGCGTCATAAATAGGTCAATACAGTTTATTTTTCCTTCAACTATGCTAAACATGAGAAAACTCTTATACGTTAGAGAATATCAACATAAATTGAAAAGTGTACCACATTGAACATGTTTGACAGATCTGACTCCTTCAGCTTATGCAAAGGTCGCGTGTCCATGATGTAATCATGTGACTATGAGTATTATGTTACAGTAAACAATTTCTAAAATAAAGGTTCGATAAGTAGGTGATATTTTTCTGGCAGCGATTTCTGTTTTTGTAATGCGAATGGTGGGGAACACGGATTGTTTGGGGATTAATAGAAGAGAATAAAATTACTTAAGTGTTTCAAGGTATGTATACAAGATTATTTTGAACTGCTGATTTTTTTTCTTTCTTCAATATTCACGGTAAACGTTTTCTGTTCCTGGTCAAAGGTTAAAAGGTTCGATAGACGGTGAGACCATGCTATTTATTTTATCAAAATAAAATATTTTTTGTATGTATACTCAAACTTCTTTTACAAGTAAAACTAACTTTTAGTACATGTACATATTTATAAATTATTTGCGACGTGAGTGAAATATGATATGTATAAATAATGTTTCTGAATTCGTATATTTCATTACACGTGAACTTCTTGGAGGTTTAATCGTTATTTTCTACTGGACTAATTGTGATAGTTTGCTGACTTATATTATTTTTTAACAGCAAGATAATGGCCTTATTTTTAGGTTGCTGTTCTAAGAAGTTTGAATCTACAGGATAATGGCCAAGTTTTATGCTTTGATTTTTCTTTTTCAGGTTGCTATTCCAAGAAGTTTGAATCTACAGGATAATGGCCAAGTTTTATGCTTTGATTTTCCGTTTTTCAGGTTGCTATTCCAAGAAGTTTGGATCTACAGGATACGGGTTTGGGATTGTTGGTTAATATTTGGCACTTAGATCACGCGATCGGTAATGTCACGTGCTTTAAATTTAAATGCATTTTTATCTTCTGAGCATTGCAGGTTTCTGGTGTAATTATCACTATTTTCAGTAGTCATCCACAATTTCCCTGTTCTTTAATGTTTACATTCTATGAGCATGTGGAAAACAATATATTCCTTAATACTCATGTTCTTGTGACAACGCTTAGTATTATTGTAAAATAGCAAATACTCTAATACATGCTCTAACATACATTCCAGAATGGCGAGCAGATTTATCTACCAGAGGCCTTTGACGAGACAGTACTTGACAAAAATTGTATCGTAGAGTACGATGGATTGCCCTACCCGGGAATTATTATGGATGTTGACGATGGACGTTTGGAAGTTAAAGTCATGCATCGGATTGGTGTCATCATATTTTATTTGGCTAATGCGAGAAGACAGTATCTGGTATGCGAATGACAGATTAGTGACCATGCTAAATGGCGTGCCAGAACAAGTAACTGGAAAACACCATTGCATAAATCCTAAGCTGTGGGTTGCCGTTTGCCAAAAATGGATCTATGTGTCCAATCATTGGATCAAAGTATTCTTTATAAAATAACTCTGATTGAATAACAATCTTAAAATGTTCAATACTGAATTAATCATTAAGTTCAATGATTTGAAAATTGGAATAAATTGCACGAGCAATACTTTAGAATTATTTTCTTGTTATTACCGTAACGGGGCTGTCATTACCACAACGCAATGTCAGTACCGCAACATGCATTATTTTCTGAAATAAACAAGAGCAAACTGTATTCTATTCTATCTTATACTTAAATATAATTTCATAAATCCATTAGCGTCTAGATAATACACTTTTCATCCCAATTGCACGTCCGATTCCAAATAAGCCTTTTTTATTACGTAAACGGTGTAATTCTTTATTTCACGAAGGAACGTATTAAATGGCATTAAAAAACCATGATGTGAAATAAAATACAGCTATATGATAGTTGAGTCACTGTAATTTACCGATTTTATAGCCGTTGCAGTACTGACATGTAATTAAGAGGTCCATAACATGCAAAGCAAAAAAAAAACAACAGTATGCATCTGTGTGCACAGACATGAGCACTAAACCTGGTAGATATGCTGTTTCTATTGTTAGATATTATTTTAATACAAAAACACGATTTTATTTTTCGCATTCGATTGCAAGAAAATTTACAGATGTTTCAAGAATTACCCGTAAACTTTGTTTAACCTGTTACCTCAGGAATATTCTTGTAGGCAAAACGACACTATGAATATTAATTAGATCAGAGTCTAGACTGTTCGCAAGAATAGGAATTTCAATATAAAACAAAACGAAATTGAAATTTAGGCCAGGCACCCCTTAGATAAAAGATGGACTAATCCAAATATATAAACATAGAAGAATCCACTGGGTGCAAATGGGTTAAGTTCTCAGATTAGGTTTTGCTTAATCAATTTCAAAGGAATACAGCAGCATCTATTTCATTTCTAAGATACCCTAAGCCTTGCCCCCTGCCCAATGATAATAGACGGGTTCCAAATCTCAATATGAACTAGTTCACTTTATATGATATGGGTAGTTTTTTCGCTTATGCAATTTATGCTTGATCTAGTCACTTCGTGAATATTGCTTTAAAATATAGATTCTTCATTGGAATTGTTTGCTTTGACAAACACAACCGCATGATTAGATCGATATAATTTCATTAGCAAATTGAACAGGTCTTGATCAGACGGCACCTACAGGAGGAGCCGTATTGGTTCTACTTTGTTTGCACAGGTGTGATACGGTCTGTATATGAGGGAAACGGATAAAAGGCTAAAATGTAGTGTTTTATTGTTTATGAACACAAAGGCATCTTCTAATGCGACAGCTATAAAGATGTCGCATCGTTTAGGTAGGTGATAGCTTAACACTTTACTTGTTGAATATTCACGTAAGAAATAATAGCACAATTAATATGAATCAGATTATAAATTTTAACGACATGTCATATTTGCCCAAGCAGGAACTTAAGATTCAGCTCAATATTATACCATAACAAACAGGGCTGACCCTAATCAGACGGTTCTACTCTGGGGGCAAAGGTGTAAAAAGGCGTTTATATTACGGAAAGGGGTAATACAAGACGAAAGTTACATAGAAAACACCCCGGGTATTTCTTAAATTAATATTAAACGGGAAAATGGTTAAAGCTATGTAAACTGTACAGCGCACATATAAACAAACAAATAACCATTAAGTCATACAGTGTACAACACGTGTTTATTTTACAATACACCCTCTCTAGTGCGATCGCAAAAAGAGGTATTAAATGAGTCGTAAAACAAATGGTTGCTTCATGCATAAATGTTACGCATTACTTTCGCCCAGTAGTTATATTCTGCTCATATTTCGTATAAATCAAGGTCAATCACAACCACCAGAAGGGTGAATAGCGGTAGTATACTCGTACTATTAATATGCTGTTAATATTTCGTGTAAATCCAGGTCAACCACAACCACTAGAAGGGTGAATAGCGGTAGTACACTACTGTTAATATGCTGCTAATCTTTCGTATAAATCAAGGTCAACCACAACCACTAGAAGGGTGAATAGTGGAAATAAACTACTACTTATATGCTGCTCATATTTCGTATTAAACAATGCATATGAGGAGCGGTACACATATTTATATCAATTAATAAATGTTTCCCACGGTGTATATGTACTGAGTCAAACAATAATGCTAAAACCGACTTACTTTTCCCTCAGATTGAGCCCTTTGACGCCTCTGTGAAATATACTTTTTGAAACAATTGTGATAAATAGAGCATTTGCTCCGCATGAGCAAATGCTTAACTTTTCACCATGGCTTCAAAACTACACAGTTCTGAACTTGAACGTTTTACAAAATAAATCTGAACTAGTCGCAAATACCTCAAGTTACACAGACTTGCAAATATTTTAGCTTTTACAATAACGAGAAATATTGAACCTCGCTCAGTTCATCATTTTAAATGGCAAGTAGAATCGAAACATGTTACATGTAGTTGCAAAGGTAGCAACCCCGGTATACTCGGGTTTGTTGGGTTTTTATGTATTGTGTATTTGTACAAAGTTATTCCAGTAATATTGATCATGGATCCAATCCTATTCCTCCACCTATTTCTGTTCACAGATGATCACAGAGCAGTGATATTGTCTAACTGATCAAAGATCTAATCATATATACATTGTATCCACCTATACCTGGTAATGGAGCTGTGATCTAGTGTTTACCTGACCATAGAACCAAAACTAACTCCACCGATATCTGGTAAAAGAGAAATTATCTTGTCATATTGATCATGAATCCAGTACTATCTCTTCGCCTAGATCTTGTTCCAGTTAGGCGATCTACCTGCTTCATCATGGGCCCAATACTATCGTTCCACCGATATTTGGTCATAGAGCAGCGATGTATCTTGTCTGATAGTTGAGTGTCTCTAGAGACTTTGTATAAAAGACAATAATCTTCTTATTTCGTCGCAGAACGGTTGTTGCAACACAAGTGAAACTGGATAAACTCTCCGCATTTAGACGTGAGTATTATTATTGTATTTGCTTTAGTTACAGATAATGATCTTATTTGGCAAATTATTTGGAGCTTACCAGACTCATGAATTACTTTTTCCCTGTCGTGCCCTTAACGGCTTACCTGCAGGTGCTCTGACTTCAGCAAAGTCATTGAGTACATATTTGACGGATTGTCACAGTTATTATGCTATGTTTTACATGTTGTCCTGTGTTCACCGTCGTCTATGTTGTGGGTAAGTCCAGCGGGGATACCTTTATTTACAATATTTGTAAAGCTAGGGTGACTTTGAGAGAAGTGTGAGGTTAGGACGTCCGTAAACCGGTTTAAACCCCCAGTGGTGTTTTTGCTGCTGACCGTGCCAAGGCGGTACTCTCTTTGTCACCCTTCCTTTTGTTTGCCTTGCGTCTTTGTGCTTGTGGTTTGTTCATTTTGTGGAACGTTTGTCCCTGTTTCTTGTGTGTCTTTTGGTGTTTTCTGTGTTCATTTCGTGTGTGTGTGTGTGTGCGTTTGGGTGTGTGGTTGTGTGTGTGTGTGTGTGTGTGTGTCATGCTGTCTATCGGTGTTTTGGTGGTGGTTGCGTATTGCATGTGGCTTTGCCTGCTTGACTTTACTACTTTTCCATTAATATAAGTCAATGTAAGAGTCATGCAGGAAACACCGTTAAAAATAACGTTCACCCTTTCAATGCAAACTTTCTAGTTGACTGATACCAACTATTTAAAAACATTGTAAAATGAAGAAATGAGATAAATTAATGTAAACTTGTGTTGTTATATTTTCTGGTCCTTCGCGATCATTAGTTTTGATGGTATAAGTTTTGAAAATTGAATACTGTTTAAGCCGGTGCTAGGGGGCGTGAGTAGTTTTGCACTTTTAATTACTACTCATGAACAGATTCAATCAAACCGGCAATTTTCTCTTATGCATTGCTACTTTTGCTTTCGAGGGGTCATCCACTTTCAGGATATTTGTTCGGGGATACATTTAAAAGGAATTTAACGCAGACATAGACCTGAAGTTTGAAACAAAATTGGAATCCTTGGTCAGACACGCGTCTGGTCTGGAACTACACCTTTTATCGGGGTGAGACACTGGTGGTGAAATAGTTTAGTGTATTCTATGCTAAAACTAGAGTTTGAGTCCCTCAGAAAACGTAGTGCATTATGGCGACATTGGTCAAAAAGCTCCATTAAAAATATGCTTAAGTTCAAAGGGTGTACATGCAATCTAATTAAGATTCCTAGGACAATTACATGTTTGTTAAAAGTTGAGAAAACACGATTCAGTGAAACAATTAGGGTTTGTTGTAAGACATGAATATAACCAGAACCAAACATTCGCAATTATTATTGTTTGAAGCATATTTTAACTTTTAGCCTACTGCGCTCGGATGAATGATTACCATTGAAAACAGTTTGGATCCAGATGAGACATCCAGTAAACTGTTTGATACCGGACCGTGTTGTTGAAATGGAGTGCAAGATAAATCAACCATTAATATTGATTCGATGATAGCTATGTCCAATAGACTAAATATAAACGCTTTCCCTGTTTGAATATTTATATAAGAAATATTGGCATATATAATATTTACAAGTTAAATTGGTATAATAAGTTAAAGTAGTAAAGAGCTACAGATAAAGGTGTTTGAATATTCATATGAGAAATAATGACATCTTGCATATTAACCGTGTTTCCTTCATACTGACGCCTTTTAACGCTTCTGTAAATGTCATGTTTTGAAACCATTGTGATCAAAAGAGCATTTTCTGCATAGGAGCAAATGCTCTATCACAATAGTTTATAAATACACAACTATAAAATTCTCCTTATGCTCCTTTTCGGTAGATTTATTCAAAGAACTTGAGTCTAAGAATAGCCTTTGAGGTAATGGGTGACCAATCTAAAACAGGACAATAAGTTACAAGTAAGGAGCTATGGAATTTCTCGACCAAACCCTATACTGTGACAACTCTTTAGAAACGTATCGAATATTGATATTTCATTGTGTGTAAATTCTTATATCTGTCCTTACTAATTGAAGTTGTACCTCGGTCCATATCGCATCGAACAGACAACCCCCGTAGATGATGAACGGAAAAAATTGACACATACCAGACGGTTCCTGTTGGAGACGTCTGATCTGAGTCTGCTCAATTTGCTTATGGAATTGTAATATATTAGAATCTGCAGTTTTTATCGCTTCCAAATTATAAACTGTACATATGCTACTATAATGTTTTCATAATGTCATTTTTCAACAGGGAAAGGATTAACTAGATGGTTGAATTAATAAGCAAGTAACTATAATAAATAGATGGTTGAATTAATAAACAAATAGCTATGAGAAATAGAAAGTTGAATTAATTAACAAGTAACTATAAAAATAGATGGTTGAATTAATTAGCAAGTTTCTATGAGAACTATATGAGTTGAATTAAACAAGACCAAACCAAACCAAACCAAACCAACTAAACCAAACCAAACCAAACCAAACCAAACCAACCAAACAAAACAAAACCAAACCAAACCAAACCAGCTAAACCAAACCAAACCAAACCAACTAAAACAAACCAAACCAAACCAAACCAAACCAACTAAACCAACCAAACCAAACCAACTAAATCAAACCAAATCAAACCAACTTAACCAAACCAAGCCAAACAAAACCAAACCAAACCAACCAAACCAACTAAACCAACCAAACCAAACCAAACCAACTTAACCAAACCAAACCAAACCAAACCAAACCAAACCAACTAAACCAACCAAACCAAACCAAACCAACTAAACCAACCAAACCAAACCAACTAAACCAAACCAATATGGAAAAATAGTCAAACAGGGAGAGCCACACACGGAATGACACCGCATCAACCACCATCTAACGAGAAACGATAAAGCCACAAGACAAAACATAACAGGACGCATATCAAGACGAAACACATTAAACATTAAGCATATTAAAAAACCAAAATTGACCGTAGGGTGAAAGCAGGAGTGCCGCCTTGGAACGGTCAGCAGCCAAAAGCAATAAAAAAGGGCTACTGGGGGACTTGAACCTGGTTTATGGGTACCCAACCTCGTCCTTATCCCACTTTCACCAAAGTCAAAATGTAAATAAAATTCCCCCTCCAGACAACACCACAACATGCGTAACGATGTATGCCAAAATGAAAATGATTTGAAAATGAACGTTATTAGAAGTAAACAAGCGACGTCATCATGTAAATGACGTCATAATTTAAAAATACGGGAAAACTATTTGAAACACTTCTACTGCGACATTTAAAAGATCAATCGCAAGAAAATACAATTACCAGTGGATATTAATCATACACAACTGTTTTGTTTGCAAAAGAATAAACTTGACATCGTAGGCATGTACTCGATGACTATTCAGGTCAGAGCAGCTGTGGAGTAGTCATTTGGGGTACGACAGAACTAGCAAAATACAAATATCTAATTTCCTCCCTCCGTAAACGGGTTTCAGAGGGAATCTTCATAGAGTATTAAGCCTTTTCCGTCGTCGCACAAGTAAAGAGGAAAGCATAATGACCAACTGTAAAGGGGTCGACCACCAAGCATGTAGTGTGCTGCAATATAGAGGGGTCATATCCCTTTTTAATGAATTGTTTTATGCGTTTGACAAGCAAAGAATCAAAATAAGTATGTCCAATAATTTTTCGAAGTTTGTAAATGACATCACCGTAAAACTCCGGATGTGAAATACCTAACTTTAGAAAAGTACGTAAATTACAATTGTATTTGCTGATGAGTAGAATATTACGGTAGTAAAATTTTGAAAATGTTTTACGAAGTTTGTCATATCTGTAGCCCTGTTTTAGTAGTTTTTCAGTGATAATAAGGTTACGATTGTTAAAATCATCAACAGAGGAACAAGCTCTAGCAAAACGAATAAGCTGAGAAATGTATACACCGTAACATGTAGCTCGGGGAACATCCCCATCCAAATGAGGATAGTTAACTATTTTAAAATTAAAATCATCCCTTTTGTCATAAATTCCAGAAGAAATTGTTCCATTGTTTATAGATAAATTTAAATCTAAAAAGGCTGCAGATATGTCAGAACTATTTGCTTTATTAAGCTTGAGCTCCCTAGGGTAAATTGAGGTTATCATAGAATCAAAGTATGGGTTATCAATATTAAAAATGTCGTCTAAATAACGTGCTGTATTGTTAAAGGCATTGATGACATCCGCCTGTGAATCGCTGTTAAGGTTAAGCATAAAATCCCGTTCATAACAAAACAAAAACAAGTCTGCAATTAAAGGAGCACAATTGGTTCCCATTGGAATACCAATAACCTGGCGATAAACAGAATTACCAAATCGAACAAATATATTGTCTAACAGAAACGTAATAGCGTCACAAAGATCTAAACATGTCCATGAGGTATATTTATTTGTAACATCATTGGTAAAGAACGTTCTGTCTAGAATTACAGGCAATAAATGATACTTTTTCTCTGGCAAATGTTTTATTTATCAGATTAGTAAGTTTGATCTTAATTAGATCGTGTGGTAATGTGGTATAAAGTGTAGAAAAATCATAAGTGCTTATAGTGTAAGCTTGGTGATGCTTGATTTTTAATTTAGTTAAAACCTCATTGGAGTTTTTAATAGACCAAAAAAGGTTAATTCCTGAATTCTCATAAGCTTTATCGCAGTAACGCTTGACATGTTCTTTGACCGCTGTTAGACACGATGTAATTAGTTTGGATAGTGCAGTTGTTGTGCACGAGACAGAATTTGCTATGAAGCGTGATTTATATGGCGTTTTATGGAGTTTAGGTATCCAGTACATCGTCGGAAGTTAATGGTGTGTGATTAATATATCAGCATTGAACTGTTTACATTTATTAACATGTTCAGATATTATGTCGTTTTCAGACTTAGAGACCCCAATATATGACTTTGTCTTAGTTAGTTCTTGTTCTAAAACATCCACATAATAAAGTCGTCAAACGATATTTACATTGTTTGACGCTTTATCAGCTGGGACAAACACGTATTTAGAGTGAAATTCTTGTATACTATTTTTTAAGAAGCGAACTGAAGTCTTAGGTTTAGGCGGAAGAAGGTGAATGTTAGATTTGTAAAACGCGATACGTGTATCCATTATATTTGAAATTTGTTTTATCCATTTATTAAGGGCACTATTGTCTGCATGTTCTCGGCGACACCATTTTACACTGAAGTCTAACAAAGATTCTATAATTTTGCTGCGGCAGATTTTGAAATCTATCAAAGAAGGTAGTCTGTATTTAGGTCCCTTAGTTAGTAAAGTACGGAGACGTTTGTTTTCGATAATGTCAAAATTGCCTGTAATAACATGACCAGCCTCGGCGTAACAGAACCTAGAAGAATTACAATTTCAACTAACAGGAGTATTATTTACAATATTAAGGTCCGATACAATCTTATTGTAATTAAAAATAGTATTCCTAATAGGTATTTTGTACTTATAACAGATAATTGGAGATTCTAAGTTTTTGAAATAGGCTGGGATGGTATTAATTACGTTTTTATCGCGAAATATTGATTGTAGATCGATAAAATCTATACCTTTATGAACAAAGGGAATTTTCAAAAATATCTTTTATGGGCAGACACTGAATCAACGTGTGGTCGAAGAACATGCCGAGTGTAGTTCTGAATGAAAGAAGCTGTATTATATAAAGGATCTGTTCGTAAGATCACTTTGTCTGCTTCTATGTCAATGTCTCTTATAGAAGAAATAGACAAAGAACATAGACGAGAGAGCATAGTATGTCTGCCAGATTGTAGACGTATAGTGTGTAAATCTGAAACAGACGTTTTAAGTCGAGCTTTGCGTTTGATATAAACCAAACCAAACCAACCAAACCAAACCAAACATGTGTTAGTTGCATTTTTATAAAGGTATTTGTGCATAGAATTGTTTTGGTATAGGAGATCCTGCAGCGTCAGATCAATATATGATTTCATAAGCAAGCAGAGCAGATCCTGATTAGACTGCTCCTACAGTGACTGTCTGATCTGGGTCTACTATGTTTGCAAAATTTTGACTATGTAGCAACGCGCATTCAGTATGCGTTTCATTCAGAAATATAACTCTTTAACTGTATACAAGTAAAACTAATGACATAATTAATATATAGTAGCTAATTTTATTGTAGAAAAATAAGCAGAAAATCGTATGACAATTAAAGAAAACGTAGCATCTAATCGATACAATTTCATAAGAGACAGCAGACTCTGATCTGACAACTCCTACAGGAGCTATTTAATCTGGATATTTTCTGTTTACACAGACACGAAAAGACGTTTATTTCGGGTAGAGGTGTACATGAATATAGATGCTAGGATGACCGGGAATGAATTATATATTCATCTGTTCACGAAACATCAGTTATTCCAACAGTTGAGATATTGACACAGAAAACTGTGTCTGACTGCTCGAGTATGTCATGTGACTTAATAAGAGACACTGAAGGATCCTAGAGTCTCTAAACGAGTTTTTGGTTTTGTTTCTAAGTAATTAAATACAGTTATTGTCTGACAATATTGATCACTTTATTGTTACAGCTGACACATTGTCACATTGACCACAACTATGGAATTCCTAAACGTTTTACTCTGTAGGTATCTCAGTGATGTATTTGCAAATAATGTAGACTCTGGTCAGAATACACTTGTTGGAGCCGTCTAAGCAGGATATGTTATATTTGCTTATAGCACACATCTGATTGTGTAGTAAGTTTCTGTTATGTCCACATTTCCTGTGCCCACATGTCATGACAGAAATTCTGCCATTTACAAATCATGACGTCATCATTTCTTACATGCATATTCATGGAGTAGAGGGTGAACTATTTCGCCGGTGATGTCATTTGCAAACAATTGGACCCAGATGATACACCGTAAAACCCATTCCCTCATATTGACGCTTTTTGACGCCTCTGTAAAAGTCACTTTCTGAAACCATTGTGATAAATTATTTATCACGATGGTTTCAAAATTACACAATTCTAACATTTTTTCTTTTCTCTAAGAAAATGCTCCTTTTCTGTAGATTTAGTCAAAGAGGATCTAAAAATAGCTTATGAGGTAATGGGTTAACCATTACATCTCATCATGATCCAAACTTTTGGCAGCTGAATGGTTAACATTGAATATGCTGCAATAATAATATTAATAATAATATATGCTTAAAGCCTGATGTATTGAAATATGAACAACCTGCAATTAGTTTAAGGTTTTGGGATGGTATTGACGGAGCGTGCACCTTGTATCTCATCTGATACCAGTCATCTCGTTTGCTGCCACTCATCTCATCTTATACCAGTCATCTCGTTTGCTGCCGCTCATCTCATCTGATACCATCTAACTATTCCGATAGCAGTCATTTCGTTTGCTGCCACTCATCTTATCTGATACCAGTCATCTAGTTTGCTACCCATCTCATCTGATACCAGTTAACTCATCTGATACTAGTTATCTAGAATGATACCACTTACCTCATCCGATACCACTTATTTCATCTGATACCAGATGTCTCATGATACCAGTTATTTCATCTGATACTAGTTATCTAGAATGATACCACTTACCTCATCCGATACCACTTATTTCATCTGATACCAGATGTCTCATTATACCAGTTATTAAATCTGATACTAGTTATCTAGAATGATACCACTTACCTCATCCGATACCAGATGTCTCATGATACCAGTTATTTCATCTGATACCACTTATCTCATCTGATACCACTTATTTCATCTGATACCAGATGTCTCATGATACCAGTTATTTCATCTGATACCACTTATCTCATCTGATACCATTTAATTCATCTGATACCAGAGGTCTCATGATACCAGTTATTTCATCTGATACCACTTATCTCATCTGATACTAGTTATCTAATCTGATACCAGTTAACTAGATTGACACCATTTATTTTATCTGATACCAGACATCTCATGATACCAGTTATATAATCTGAAACCGGTCATCTCATCTGATATCAGTCTATTTGCGATGACGAGGGTTAACCCTCAGCCTGCTATGAAAATGAGGTATGCTGTTGTTGCTGTCACTTACTTTTGATTTGTTCAAGGTTTTGACATACTACTGACAGAGTGTCAATGAGATTGGGTCCTGTTGCGAAACAGAGTAACTCGAAGTCTAATCTGGATCCAAGCTGTTTGCAATAACCAGTTAGGTCGCGCTTAGCAGGCTAAGGGTTAAAAGTATATTTAGTTGAACTTCGATATCTCGAAAGCGGATAACTAGAACATCGGTATAACTCGAAAACTATGATGCAACACACATTCAGTGAGTATCCCTCCAACATGTACAATACAGACTTGATCTAAAATATAAAACTGCGCATACAGTGAAGCTCACTTATAACGAACTTGGATATAACGAAATACTGCATATAACAAAATAAAATTTATTCCCCCTCTATGATTACATATAGTAAAATGGACCTGATATAACGAAATTTGGATATAACGAAAGAAATCAGAGGGTCTCGAGGACTTCGTTATAAGTGAGCTTCACTGTATACAGAAACACAAGTGACAACTTATTAAACGTCATACATGGACTTAAAATTAGACCTGCATTGAACAGAGAATTTGAGAAGCCGTTCAGATCACAAATGAAGGAACTCGAACTGCTGTTAATTCGCAGTAATTTGTATGGTCCCATGATGTTTTAGATATTGAAGCATAATTATATATATATTTACTTTTCCAGATGTTCTCTTCCAAGCACCTGTGTTTCTTGTTTTGTTTGTTGATGACCTTGATGACCTTTATGCACGTGGCTAGATCATATCCAGCTCCTGGTAAGTACAAGTAAAATTTAACATTTCACCGCAAACAGCCATTGTCACCGAACTGTAATACGACATTGAGTAATTTCAGATCAGATGCAACAATTTTACCGTTTTTCCCATCCTCTAATTCTTTGCAGTTTAATGCTTTTAAATTTATACACTTTATCGCAATTCAAATTGGTTGCAGATGATTGCAGAAAACTTGGCACAGAAACGAGTTAAGCCGTACCAGGAGAAAACAAATGCACTTTTAGTAATGGTTAACGCTTTACTTCAAATCTATGCCTTTATACAAATTTGCAAATAGCAAATCCAGATCAGATGGCTCCTGTAGGAGCTGTTGGCTCATAAAATAATAAAGATATGATCCTACAGTTTCTTCCATGGCCAAACACTATATGTTTATGCGCCATTATAATAGTAAATGCAATGAATGTTCATGACGTCATTATTTCTTACATGGGAAATTTACTAGTCACACTAGCTATACAACGTCTTGTAACTTGTTTACTAGACACACTAGCTATATAATGTCTTGTTACATGTTTACTAGTCATCCTAGCTATACAAGGGCTTGTAACATGCTTACACTGACTTAACAATGTCTGGTAGCACGTTTACTAGTCACAGTAGCTATACAACGTCTGGTATCAATGTCAGGAATAGCCAGTAATGAGGACATTCGTCATTCGGTGACCTAAACTGATGCAATATGGTCTATATGGATATAAAGCCAGGGCGATTATACAAGCATTCTGCATACATAGTCAAGCTCACTGTAACCCGAAACAGAAAAGAAACTGCTTTTAGAAATAAAAGGTATGGGGTGTTTGGGGGAAGTTTTGAGTAAGGGTTAGTGAAATAGTAGAATAATGGGTTTGAACAATGTCAAATGCCGCAAAATTATATTATTTTCGTGATGTATTTATTTCTGAATCCACTGAATAATATCGTTTTGTTTGTTCTAAGATGACCTTGGGTTAGATGTGCCAATGGGTTTCGACACAGATTTTCAAATTCTGGACAAAAGACGACGGATGGGCTGGAGGTAAGCACTGACATCTTAATCTGCTGATTCGCTACCACTAGGTATCGTTCATAATAAACGAACAGCATACAAACGTGTATCAGTAAGTAATGCTGTATCCGGTTTCATAATTATTTATGTGTGTATTCAACAACCAGTATTATATGACATAATCCTTTGAATGCAGGATACACATACATCGTCATATGCAAACAGTGTAGACCCAAATCAGAGGAGCGTGATCCTAATCCTCCTAGAGAAGCCCTCTAATCGAAGGTTCACTGTTCGTCGTCTAGTAAGTTTAAAGCCTTTCCTTTGGATGGACTCTTTAGATTTAGACAAATTAGAGGAGCTTTATCATAATCCTCCTAGAGGGGCCTCTGGTCAGAGGTTCACTGTTTGTCACTCAAATCGTCTACTAAGTTTAAAGCCTTTCCTACCTGGGTGGACTCTTTAGTTAAAGACTGATGGGTACTTTCACGCTGTAAATTCAGGGATACAATGGTAAACTCTTTACTACGTTAATTGATTACTTACAGGGAGCATTACTGATTGATTACTTCCCAGGAGCATTACTGATTGATTACTTCCCGAGAGAATTACTAATTGACTACTCCCAGTTAGCATTATTGATTATTTCCAGGGAACATTACTAATTGACTACTGCATGTAGGCATTAGTAATTGATTACTGCCTAGGGGCATCACTAATAGATTACTTCCAGGGAACATTACTAATAAATTACTGTCTCGAGGCATTACTGATTGATTACTGCCTGATACATTACTAATAGATTGCTTCCCGGGATATTACTGATAAAATTATTCCCTGGAGCATTTCTAATTGATTACTACCAGGGGATCTGTTCGAATTTAGCAGCAAACAGTTATTCATAATATTACGGACAACAACAACACCGATGCCGGATTTATAACAATAGCTCGTATTTTTCCTCGAAAAGACAAACGAGCTAAAAATTTACTATATTAAGTTTTCTGAACACTTTTGGCGCAAATAAAATTCCACATATGGATATCATCTGCTTGAGATTTCAGAGCGGCCATTTCTTCCTTTTTAAACAAATACAATCATTGTCCAATAGTTCGGACCAACCTTGGTTGATTGATAGGTTGTGTTGATTAACGTTCATTTCTGTTACCCATTGGCTAATTGGAAACCCAAGAGGTAAGCTAATACTGAAACACCCAGACACGACGCCTTATCGATAGACTTTCTGTGGTACTGTTAGGTGCCCGGTGTCAAGCACTAATACATCAGACCTCGGTTTATAAAATCTCTTCCAAAGGACTAGGGTAGGCAAACTTAGCAAAATATATTGTTTATATAGCCAACGTGTTCTAAATGCGATTACAAAACTTTTTATCTAGTATTTTTCTTTTCCAGCAAGTGCAGTCGATTTTTCAAATGGAGATGCGGAAAAGAAACACGCATTGTGAGAGGCAAGCGGTTAGCCTAGACCACAGCTTTGCATAAAAATGGATACTTTTTGGCTTTGATGACGAAAACATTGATTTGTTACAACATATTCACGTACTTATAAAGTACAGAGACACACTCTAACTAACGAACTTTTTAACATTATAGATGTGCTATGAAGGAGTAATTAAAACTGAAAATAAATATCGATACAAATATATATGTGGTATGTTTTATTTGCAAAAGACATACATGTCCATCAGCATTATATAATACATAGTAAAAAACAAGTAATGACGGGCAGTCATTCATAATATGTAATGCTAAATGTGCCTTATTAACAAACACTACCAATGACAAACATTGCGGACTCGGACCAGAGGGCTTCTTAGGAGCCCCCTGATCTGTGTCTACACTGTTTGTACATCAAGAGTGTGCCAATTAAGGTCTTATGTGCACGGTTTAACACTGTACCCCCAAAAAGACAAACAGTGCGGAACCAAATCAGTGGGCTCCCCAAAAGCACTCCGATCTGTGTCTACACTGTTTGTACCCTGCAAGTGAACTAATTAAAGGTACATGGTTTATAACTGGCGAGCACACCCTAAAGACAAACAGTGCGGAACCAGACCAGGGGGAGGGGGGTTCAGGAGCCCTCTAATCTGTGTCTTCACTGTTTGTACATTACGAGAGTGGCAATTAAAGAACTTAGACACATGGTTTAAAACTGTATACCCAAAAAAGACAAGCAGTGCGGAACCAGATCAGGGGGCTCTTCAGAAGCACACCGATCTGTGTCTACACTGCTTGTACTTTACAAGTGTACCAATTAAAGGTACATGGTTTATAACTGGCGATCACATCCAAAAGACAAACAGTGCGGAACCAGATCAGGGGGCTCTTCAGAAGCACTCCGATATGTGTCTACACTGTTTGTACCTTACCAGTGTACCAATTAAAGGTACATGGTTTATAACTGGCGAGCACACCCAAAAGTCAAACAGTGCGGAACCAGATCAGGGGGTTCTTTAGGAGCCCTCCGATCTGTGTCTACATCGTTTGCACATCGGAGGTTCACTCATTAGTGGTGCATGCCTTATAAAAGACGAGTACACTCAAAATGACCAACATTGCGGACTCAGACCAGGGGGCTCATTAGGAGCCCTCTGATCTGTGTCTGCACTGTTTGCACATTTCAAGTGTTCTCATTAGAGGTACATGGTTAATAAATGACGAGTACACTCAATATGACAAAACAAAACAGTGCGGACCAAGATCAGGGGACTTCATAGGAGCCCTCTGATCCGGGTCTACCGCTTACACATCGCAAGTGCACTCATTAGAAGTGCAAGGTTCATAACTGACGAGTACATCGCTAAGGTGTTAATGTACTGGGAAAGCACAAAGTATTAGGTTTAGCTGCGGCGTGTGGCTTTTCCGTTATGATACAAGATTAAATGCTTTGTAAACATAAATACTTAAATTTCTAATTTCTTTCTTGTTCCTGGAGGTGAGCAGTTCGATTAGTATTGGGATGTTGGGTCTCTGCCAATAATATTTGTTAATGTAAGTAGACCTTAAGCAGCTATATTTTCTACATTGAAATAAAAAATGAAATTCATCTTCGAGTTCGTGACACTCTAAACACTTTCTGTCGTTAAGAGGCACGGGCTTAGGCTTTTTATATCGACCTTTTTCTACTTCCAATTTGTGTGAAGATAATCTCAATTTAGTTAATGCCATTCTAAACTTTGTAAATGTTACATGATTTAGGTAGTCTTGAAAGCCAAAATTGGAAAATAATATGTAAAAACGAGCTTTTGGCGAGCTCTCTAATCTAGCCTGCCAATTTTGCATCATGTTGTCTTCTGACCGTTCCAAGGCGGTACTTCCATCTTCCTCCTATTGAATGTTTGTTTTGTCTTTGTGCGTCTCTTGTTGTTTTTTCTACCCATGTACATTTGCTGTTTCCTTGTGTTGCTGTTCGGGCGAGTGTTTGTTCTGTATGTGGTATTTCCTGCATGACTCATTTTTGTACTTTTCAATCTTTGTTTGAAAACAGACATAAAATACGAGCTATTTCCGACTCCCTGAAATAACCAAACTTCATAAAAACCTAATTCTGACAGCATCTTTTTCACAAGGGAAGCCCAATTATCTTTTCTTGGCATTTTTTCAATGTCATTTACAAGTGTAATATATGCACATTTTATGTATTTTGTATCCGAACATTGTACAATTTTCAACCAATAATTTACTATTCTTAGGAAACGATTGTACTGCAATGGAAGACGCCCTAATTCCCCATATACCATATCTGTTTGCGTACTTTGCTTTACGTGTAATAATCGTTTACAAAATTGTAGATGTACTTTCTCGATTTTGTCAGCCTTACAAAATCCCAAGACTTCACAACCATAACAAAGAATTGGAGTAACAAGTTTGTCAAAAAGTTCTAGATAATGTTTCAAAGGTATATCAGTCTACTTTAGTAAAAATAATATTATGCTTGTACGATGGAATATTGGAGAAAAAACAGTACTCATCATGATCGATGTTGCCTTATCACCTTATTCTGTGATTCTTTCTCTTTCTCCCCTCTCTCTCTTTTTCTCTCTCTCTCTCTCTCCATGTCATTCTTCTTTTTCTCTTTCTTGTTCCCCCTTCTCTATGTATATGTGTGTATGTGTCTGTCTGTCTCTATTAAAAAGCATCCAATAAAAATGTCATTCCCATACGCACATCTCCTATTTCTAATGGTACTTTCTAAAACGTTTCATTAAAAAAGGGTCAATTGTTGGTGTGAAATAACTCTCTCTGTGTAATATTCATGTAAGAAATATTAGCGACAGGAATATTTATGAGCTGATTTTTATAGGAGCCCTAACCCAGATCAGACATCTGGGCTTATTCTGTTTGCAAAGGCGTCAGGAGGCGTTTACATGAGGAAATGGTTAATCAAGACCATAACAAGAGTACCGCATACGGAACATAATACGCCCACTTGCAAACGTTCTCTGATTTAAAATGCCTTATAAGTGTTGACATTTTCTAATCTGTGCTTCAGATCTTGATTTCTATATTAAGGTGATACTATTTTTTTAAAAAAATGAAGTGAATATCTTATTAAATAAAAAAGTTACAGCTAATCCTCATTTTTGCAGATTTTTGTAAAGTGCAACAGCCATAACTCTGTAAAGACAAACTGAATGAACCTCAAAATTAACTCAGCTTCAAATTTTGTTGCTTAAAACATTTGTGTTACGTTTCATTTATATCATTTTAATATATTTCCCAGAAAACAACAGACAAACTAAAAGTTGACCGACAAACAAAGCAACGAACACACAAAGTTCAAGGACCTTAACTTTAGAATAAAATGACATATCAAAACCCCCGCAATATATGTGAAAATTCACATTAAGGTTTAACCATATAAAAAATTGAAGTAAATATCATTTCAAATGAAAAGTTATGACCATCCTCATATTTGCATAGATTTGCATTATTTTTTTAAGTGCAAGGGCCATAACTCCGAAACAACAAATCAAATGATCCTCAATATCGACTTAGCTTCAGGTCTTGATGCATTAAACATGTGTATGAAGTTTCATTAATATCTGTCACAGTTTTGCTAGAAAACAGCGGAAAAACTATATGCATATATTTGCATTATTTTTTAAGTAAAAGGGCCATAACTCCGAAAAGACAAATCAAATAAACCTCAAAATCTACTCAGCTTCAGATCTTGATGCATTAAACATTTTTATGAAATTTCATTAATATCTCTCAAATAGTTTTCCCAGAAAACAGCGGACCAACTATTTGCATATTTTTTAGGACAAGGGCCATAACTCTGAAATGAAAAATCAAATGAACCTCAGAATCAACTCAGCTTCAGATCTTGATGCATTTAACCTTTTTAGTGAAGTTTCATTAATATCTGTCAAATAGTTTTCCCAGAAAACACCGGACAAACTATTTGCTTGTATTTGCATTATTTTTTTAGGACAAGGGCCTTAACTCTGAAAAAAAATAAAATGATCCTCAGAATCAATTCAGTTTCAGATCTTGATGCATTAAACATTTGTGTGAAGTTTCATTAATATCTGTCAAATAGTTTTCCCAGAAAACGGCAGACAAACTATTTGCATGTATTTGCATTATTTTTTAAATACAAGGGCCATAACTCCGAAACGACCAATCTAATGAACCTTAGAATTGACTCAGCTTCAGATCTTCATGCATTAAACATTTGTGTGAAGTTTCATTAGTATCTCTCAAATAGTTTTTCCAGAAAACAGCGGACAAGCTATTTGCATATTTTTTAAGGACAAGGGCCATAACTCTGAAATGAAAAATCCAATGAATCTCTGAATCAACTCAGTTTCAGATCTTCATGCATTAAACATTTGTGTGAAGTTTCATTAATATCTGTCAAATAGTTTTCCCAGAAAACGGCAGACAAACTATTTGCATGTATTTGCATTATTTTTTAAATACAAGGGCCATAACTCCGAAACGACAAATCAAATGAACCTTAGAATTGACTCAGCTTCAGATCTTCATGCATTAAACATTTGTGTGAAGTTTCATTAGTATCTCTCAAATAGTTTTTCCAGAAAACAGCGGACAAGCTATTTGCATATTTTTAAGGACAAGGGCCATAACTCTGAAATGAAAAATCCAATGAACCTCAGAATCGACTCAGCTTCGGATCTTGATGCATTAAACATTTGTGTGAAGTTTCATTAATATCTGTCAAATAGTTTTCCTAGAAAACAGCGGACAAACTATTTGCATGTATTTGCACTATTTTTAAGTAAAAGGGCCATAACTCCGAAACGACAAATCAAATGAACCTCAGAATCGACTCAGCTTCAGATATTGATGCATTAAACATTTGTGTGAAGTTTCATTAATATCTTTTAAGTAGTTTTCCCAGAAAACAGCGGACAAACTATTTGCATTTTTTTAAAACAAGGGCCATAACTCTGAAATGAAAAATCAAATGAACCTCAGAATCAACTCAGTTTCAGATCTTGATGCATTAAACATTTGTGTGAAGTTTCATTAATATCTGTCAAATGGTTTTTCCAGAAAACAGCGGACAAGCTATTTGCATAGTTTTAAGGACAAAAGCCATAACTCTGAAATGAAAAATCAAATGATCCTCAGAATCAACTCAGCTTCAGATCTTGATGCATTAAAAATTTGTGTGAAGTTTCATTAATATCTGTCAAATAGTTTTCCTAGAAAACAGCGGACAAACTATTTGCATGTATTTGCACTATTTTTAAGTAAAAGGGCCATAACTCCGAAACGACAAATCAAATGAACCTCAGAATCGACTCAGCTTCAGATCTTGATGCATTAAACATTTGTGTGAAGTTTCATTAATATCTTTTAAATAGTTTTCCCAGAAAACAGCGGACAAACTATTTGCATTTTTTTAAAACAAGGGCCATAACTCTGAAATGAAAAATCAAATGAACCTCAGAATCAACTCAGCTTGAGATCTTGATGCATTAAACATTTGTGTGAAGTTTCATTAATATCTGTCAAATAGTTTCCCCAGAAAACAGCGGACAAACAAAATGTTGACGGACGAACGAACGAACGAACGAACGAACGAACGGACGGAAGGACAGGGCCACGACAATATACGACCACCTTTATTAGGTGGGCGTATAAAAATCAACGAACCATTTAAATCCAGTTTGATGACAAATGTATATGGTTCTTGCAAGTTGCACTTCTGAGTGTGATCCGTCTGTACAACATGAGCTCCATGATGGCCCTATATCGCTCCCATGTTAAATGTAGCACTTACTGAGATTACCTAGATACGGTCATCAGTGGACTACCAAATACCATTCAAACTTGGAGAAGCTTTTAAAAAGTTTCTGTATAGTTATATAAGGTATCTAGCCACGCTCCTGTATGTTAAGATGTCAACAATATTTAACAATTTTGTTAAAGGGTTACAAAGTGTGAACAATTTGGAACCGATATTAAAATTACACAACATAAACTTCCTACTATGTATTGGTTACCAAAACTACATAAAAACCCTATAAAGCGCGTTTCATTGCAAATTCTAGTTCATGTACAACTACTAAATTGTCTATACTTTTGACTTCTTGTTTAACGAAGGTAAAGGAACATGTAAAATTTTACTGTGATAAGACTTATGAAAATTCTGGAATAAATCTCTTCTGGTCTATTAAGAACTCTTCAGAAGTCTTAAACAAACTTAAGAACAAAAGGTATCTTGCATCCACTGTAAGCACGTACGATTTTTCTACTCTGTACACAACTCTTCCTCATATTTTAATTAAGGATAAGCTTACTAACTTGATCCAGAAAGTATTTGCCCGAGAAAAAACATCATTCTTGGCATGTAATGCTGAAAAAGCTTTCTTTACTGACGAGCAAATGAAATATTACACCAATTGGACTTGCTCAGAAGTTTGCGAAGCACTAACCTTTCTTTTGGATAACATATTTGTACGTTATGGGAATGCTATATACCGTCAGGTAATTGGTATTCCCATGGGTACGAATTGTGCACCACTTGTCGCAGATTTGTTTTTGTACTGCTATGAGAGAGATTTCATGTTGAGTTTGAATCTTCAATCACAAGAAGATGTTATAAAAGCCTTCAATGAAACTTGTCGATATTTGGATGATATTTTTAACTTAGATAACCCTTTCTTTGATGCTCTGATTCCTACAATTTATCCTAAAGAACTCAAATTGAATAAAGCTAACCCGTCCGACAATTATGCAGCGTTTCTTGACCTAGACCTTAAAATTAATAATGGAATGATTTTTTCTAAAATATATGACAAAAGAGATGATTTTGATTTTAATATTGTAAATTTTCCTCATCTTGACGGGGATGTTCCCCGTGCTCCATCTTACGGGGTTTATATATCTCAACTTATGCGTTTTGCTAGAGCTTGTTCATCTATTGACGATTTTAACAGTCGAAATCTCATTTTAACTGATAAACTGCTTAAACAAGGATATAGATACCATAAACTAAGAAAAACTTTCTCTAAATTTTACTATCGAAATCTCTCGCTTATTGGCAAGTACAAATGTAATCTCAAGGTACTTTTGCGACACGGTATTTCACATCCGGAATTTTATGGTGATGTGATTTACAAACTTCGTAAAATTATTGGACATACCCATTTTCTCACTTTGTTCATCAAATATATAAAACAATTCATTAAAAAGGGATATGATCCTGTATTACTACAACATACTGCATGTTTGGTTGTGAACCCTTTTACAGTTGGCAATCACGCTAGCCTCTTTGCATGTACGCCGACAAGAAAGGTTTAGTACTCTATGAAGGCGACCTCTTAAATCCAGAAATGGAAGGAGAACGTCGGATATCTGTACTATTTCATTTTTGTCGTACCCTTTATTACTTTTCTACAGTTACTCTGTTTGCAGCTCAATCATTGAGTACAATAGCGATAGGTGGATACAGTATTTTCAATAAAATGTTTTTTTGTTATACATGCACTTTACCACTGTATTTGCTGTCGCGGTTGTTGTAGATTAGTCGGAGAGGGGATACGTTTATTTACACTGTTTGTCTTTTAGGATGGGGATGGAATAAGGGTGAGGTTTGGCGCCCATAAACCGGTTTCAAACCCCCGGTGACTTTTGTCACTGACCGTTCCAAGGCGGTACTTCCATCTTCCTCCTATTGTATGTTTGTTTTGTCTTTGTGCGGTTTCCTTGTGTTGCTGTTCGGGCGAGTGTTTGTTCTGTATGTGGTGTTTCCTGCATGACTCATTTTTGTACTTTTACAAGGCGACTATTTCAACTTAAGTGGACATTGGGTTTGGAGAATATATTTAACCCTTTCACCGCCGAAGTCGCATAAATGCACCACGACAAATAGTGCAGTCCCAGATCAGACGCAGCCTTTTCAACGCGGCGTCTGATCAGGGAATTCACTTTTTGTCTCATTCTCTTTTTCTATATATGTGTTTTATTCTTTCGAAATTTGCATTATTTATCTCATTTCCTTATTGTACCGAATGATTTAACAAAATTTGGATTGTAAACGACACTCAGAAATTTGATGCCGAAAAGGTTAAAGGTTTTAAGGAAATCCAGCCCGCCCCTGGTGGCCATGTTTTTTGAGACACCAACATGCTTTAAAAAAGCTTGATAAAGGGTCACCAGGAGACTATTCCTACCAAATGCTATATAAACAGGACCATCTGTTTTGGAGAAAAATAAAGGTATTCTATTAACAGGTAGAACAGGTAGAAAGTTATATAAGGAATCAAGCAACGCCCCTGGCGACCATGTTTTTTGAGACATCAACATGCTTTAAAAAAGTTTGATAAAGGGTCACCAGGAGACTATTCCTACCAAATGCTGTATAAACAGGACCATCTGTTTTGGAGAAAAATAAAGGTATTCTATTAACAGGTAGAAAGTTATATAAGGGAATCTAATAACGCCCCTGGCGACCATGTTTTTAAGATAAAAAGATAATTTGAACATTTTGGTAGAGAGTTCACAGAAAGACTATTCCCTTCAAATATCATTCAGTTCTGACCAATGTTTGATAAGATGTTTAAATATTTCTGTTTTTGGTTGGCATGATAACCAGTTCTATATGGATCCAGATTATTTTAGCAATTTTATAGAGCATGATACAAAGACCATTTCTTTAAAGTTTAGTTACTATCTGCCTTGTGGTTTCAGAGATGTCATTTAAAGCAACTGTTCAAGGACGGACGGACAGACTCACGTTCTCAAGGCTTGAATGTTATGTGACTACTCGTTGGTTCAAAAGTCACATAAAAGGAAAGATACAAAAGGTATTTTGTTCTCAGTATCACATAACCATCAATCCGCGTGAGAGGATATACAGACAGACGGCGGACGAATGGACGTGGGACTATAGGCAATCACAAAAACTCACAGAAGCATCCTCATGTGACCTAACAAGTTTAATCAATTATCTTTGGTACTTTTGAAATACTGCGCTGATAATGTATAAAATAAAGGACATAAATACGGAGAATGTGGAATGGTTTGTGGGCACTGAACCTCTCTCCAATTAGACCATTTTGTATTTGAAGTCTGAAGTCGATAGCTTTTGTACTTTTTAAGTTGTGTCCCGTACTTAAGAAATGAATGACGTGCTTCCGGTGTTCATGAGGTTATGCAATGCAAAGCTTTACGAGCAAAGTTAGTGAACCCCGAAGGGCTTCACGTGAATCTTTGCTCGTAAAGCTATGCGTTGCGTAACCTCATGAACACCGGGAGCACGTCATTTCTTTCTTCTACTTATACATGTATTCCATTTTATTTCTTATATTTCAACGGACTTTTTTTAAAATATTATATACCAGTCACGTAATAGCCGCTATCTAGGTCGTTGCCAGGTTCGTTTCTAACGTAGTAGGATCTCTATATATGGTATGAAAAATAGTCCCAAACACATATTATAAATATAGAATGAATACAAGATTTTAATCAGTAAATTGTCCAGCTATGTTTATAGAAAAGATTATCGAGATATTTCAAATCATATATATTTACGAAATGTTGGTATTAAAGCATTTTCTTAAATGTAGCTCCCGGTGTCGAAGCCAATTTACTCACCCGCCATGCTTGATCGAAAGCGGGTCACAACGTTGGGTTTTATTCTCAGATTTTTCTTAGTTAACGGTAAGGACATTGACTTATTTATGCTTCACTTTTTACTTGATAATATATTTTGATACGCCACGGCTGTTAAAGTTGGCAATATTATGTATTTAAGCGATAATTCTCAGTAAGAAGATTTTCTGTTTTGCGCTTAAAACTCATGGGGGCTCCAGTTAATGTCTGCTACACTTGATTCACACCCATTGACAACATGCTGTGTTGTATCATCATGCACAAGTTCAATTACAGAATTTTATCCAGATCATACGGTTCCTGTAGGAGCCGACTGGTCAGGGTCTGATCGGGGTCTTCTCTGTTTGCTTCAGATCTTGTAAATTAGACATGACATTTTCTGCAATGACCACCACTAAATACGTGATAAATGAATATGAATCTAATTAATGGTGATCGACGTCGTCATTTATCGCACTAATGTAGTAGACCCAGATCGGACGCCTCATATTACACTAATATAGTAGACCCAAATAACGTGATGATCTAATTAATGTTGACGTCGCCATTTGTTGTACTAATATAGTAGACCCAGATGAGACCGCTCATGTAGGAACCGACTGATCATGGTCTGCCCTGTTTGCTGCTGGTAATAGATACTTCTTAATTCTCAGACATACAAGACGAAGCTGTACTTTACTAGAGCATTGATTTAGATTTGTTTATTTCTTTTTATTCGTGCATTGCAAAATAAACATTTCCACATAAGTACAGAAATAAGGCGTCGTTAATCGCTGACGTTTCAGTAAGAAGGGTGTTTATGTTTACATTGTCACGTATCGATTCCACATTGATAAATCTAAAAATAGGTCATAACTGGGTCAGTACAGTATTACTCCGCGCTTACACAGTGGAGTTCTGGAAAAAGGAGAACCGACATAAACCGGTATTGAAATGAACGTTCATGGGAAAATGCAACTTTCTTTTTAGAATAAGGTTATATAAGGACGTTGCAGGGCGAATGTAAATATATAAAATTAAATCCAATCAGTAGTTGCTACAGCCTTGACAAGAAATTCAACACATACTGAATAAAAGGACAATACTAAAACATATAAAGTCAAAAGCCTTTTTACGATTTAAATTATACCACTGACCAGAATATGTGATATTCAGACAGTAATGCGGACGGACAAGGTGACTCCAGTTCGACTTGCTAAACTTCGTTTATGGGTGTATAAACGGTAATATCTGGCAAGGGCATCATGATGGCCCTGGTGTTGCTCACCAGACAACAGAGGAGAAGATTTTCAAAGTATTCACTATATGAATCTTTAGAAAACTGGTCACCCCTGGGGCGGGGCCCCAATCGACCCAAGTTGCATAATTCATTTAACTTTTGTAGCAAACTTCAAAAGGATGCTATGTGCCAAATATGAAAGCTGTAAACTTTCCAGATTCAGAGAGAATTTTCAGGTTTCACAATATGCTTCTATATAAAACAAGGCAACCTTGGGGCATGGTCAAATGTGACCCCACAGGCATAATTTGTAGAAGACCTGAAGTTGTGTTCTGTGTCAAATATTAAAAGTACAAAAATGAGTCATGCAGGAAATACCACATACAGAACAAACACTCGCCCGAACAGCAACACAAGGAAACAGCAAATGTACATGGGTAGAAAAAACAACAAGAGACGCACAAAGACAAACAAACATTCAATAGGAGGAAGATGGAAGTACCGCCTTGGAACGGTCAGTGACAAAAGTCACCGGGGGTTTAAACCGGTAAGCTGAACCTTCCAGTTTCAGAGGAGAAGCTTTTCAAAGTTTTCAATACGTGTCTATAGAAAACTGGCCAACCCTGGGGCGAGCCACATTTGACTCCAGGGATATACTTTGTATAACTTTTGTAGAGGACCTAAACATGATGTTATATGCCAAACATGAAAGCTGAGAGCCTTTCAGTTCCAAAGGAGAAAAAATCGAACGTTTTCTCTATAGAAAACGGTCATCCCTGGGGCGGGCCAATTTTGATCCCAGAGACATAATTTACATGTATATAACTTTTGTAGATGACCTACAAATAATGCTATGTGCCAAAGATGAAAGCTGAGAACCCTGTAGATTCAGATGATAATATTTTAAAGGTTCAAATTGTTGACGACTGACAATGCACGATGCACGCTGACGGATGACGGACATCAGGCGATGACAAAAGCTCACACTGAGCACTTTGTGCCATGGTGAGCTACAGTTGGCCAGAACTATTTAAATAAAGCCCAAAGGAAGTGACAATACTCTTTATTGTAAAACAACATTTAGATACATTTACAAGAAAGCAATGCAATGTAGTCATACATATAACAACATGAAATAAGTACACGCTTTTTGGAAAGCATATAATTGTAATGAAATATACATAGCTGAATTTCGATATTTCGAACTCGGATAACTCAAAATTTGGAATAACTCAAAGACAAAGTTCGGCTCTTCCAAAATTTACAATAATGCATTTTTCCAAAATGCATCATTACGCATATCTAGAAATACATGATATAGCTTATTGCATGTCATAAGCAATGCTGAAAGCACCTACAGGAATAGGAGCCTCCGCAATAAGTTGGGTTTGCATTAAAGCTGTGAGCTAGAGAAATTGTCCAGCCTAGAAATTGGATGACTCAAACCCTTTTTATCTCAAAGTCATGTGTTAGTTCCTTTGAAGTTTGAGATATCAAAATACAGCTGTATAGCAAGAGCTTATCGCAAACTAACTATGACTACAAGAAATTCAACGAATTCACGTTGATTATTGGCAATGTGTTTGGTCCCAGTGTTTGGAATCTCATCAGAATCCAAACTGTCTGACAGCCTGGTTGGGTTTTGAAACTAAAATAAACAACCGCACATTGCAACTTGTAGTATAAATATAATTGGTATTGAGGAATAAAACAGATCTGCTCTAAGCTCTCGGCATACAAGATATGTTAAACCTGAAGTATACATAAAATTAGTATTGAGAAGTTATAACAAATTTGCTCTAAGCTTCTCCGCATACAAGATATGTTAAAGTTGTAGTATATGAGAAGTTACAACAAATTTGCTCTAAGCTTCTCGACATACAAGACTTCTGACAGTTTGTTATATGTATACATCATCGCTTCAAGTACGAGTAACTAGTGAATATTTTGAAATATATATTATATAGACAAAACAACTGATAGAATATATAGACAAAACTACAAAGTAAACAATGAATACATAACTCATATCTATAAAATATATGGATATAGTTTAGCCTTAGTTTATTATCTTGTACTATATACATGTGCAAATAGGACACACGATACCATACGCCTTTGTCACTCGATCAAAGGAAATATTTCAACCTTTTACTCCATAAATATTCATATATAAGAAATAATGACAGCTAGAACTTAACTTTGCACAATATTTGAAGGGGAAATGAACAATATATTTTTTAGCTATGGAAGAAACTACATAATCATATATTTATTACTTCATAAGAAAACAGAGTAGACCCTGATTAGAAAGTCCCTACAAGAACTGTCTGATCTGGATGTATTCTGTTTGTAAATGCGTTTAAAGACGTATATATGGAGCAAAGGGTTAACAAATATATGGTAAGTCAATACTAAAACCCCACAGGTGTCCAACTTAACCCTTCGCTTGCTGAATTTTAAAATACATTTCTCCTTCTCTACCCATGTCCTGTTGTATAATTACATATATCTTCACTGTGTGCACGTATTTCTCTGTGCAATCACTGCTGTGGAGTACACTGGTTGCACAATCAACTTGTAAATAGTGCAGACCCTGATGAGACAGCTCCTGCAGGAGCTGTCTCATCTGTCTCTTCACTATTTACAGGTAGGTATATTGACGTGAATAGCAAGCGAATGGTTAACATACCTTCATGTGTTTGTATTGGGGTTCTTTGTTATCAGTATTGCATTCTTATTGTGACGACTTTCAGCTAAAAACTCTTAACACGTTAAGCGAGTTTCGTCTGCAACACTTATCAAAATACAATTTGTCTAATTTCTTTTCAAACTTATGGTCAATGTGTCAAACAGTTTGGACCCTGATGTATCTAGGTCAAATACGTTTGTAGTTAAGTAAGACATAAACAAGTGTGATAGATATATAGGTGGTAGGATAGCCAGTCAAGGGTAAGTCCAAATCTTCCTTTTGTTACACTGTGACATAAAACAGAAAATCATGAAATAACGCCAAGTTAACTCTTTCACTGCAAAATTTCGTATCTGTCCTTATCTATGCAAACAGTTTGGATCAAGATGTAAAGCCGTATGAGTCGGCTTCTCATCAGGGTCCAAACTGTTTGTAACTGTATTTTATGAAAAAAAAGAAAATGAAAACTGAAAATTGTAGCACACGATAAAGTTTGCAGACGACAAAAGTTGGAAACGAAATAGTTAAACATAACCATATCCCCTGGATCTTAACCCTTTCCTACATATAGGTCTGCTCTGTTTACTTTTGATCTTATAAAGATCCGATTTCTACAGTTTTTGTCAAAGCAGAAAATTTTCTTAAAAAGATTACCTTATAAAAAATTCAGCTTATAAATATTCATTATTTCTTACATGAATATTGAACAGGGGAAGGGCTAAACTATTATAGATCATTTGTCGACACTATGCATACTAAGAAATTATTTTTAATAAAGGCGATACTCTGAAAATGGTTTGATCACTTTTTATATGAAAAACATGCCGACAAGAAACCGCGTAAATTGTTTTTGTAGTTAATGAATAAAGTCTATGGGTCAAGGTTGAAAGTATCTTCATTTTCATTATCATTCATAGCTACAGTAAATACCCTCTTCTGTAAAGACCAACAATGTGTAATTCTGGATGGTTGACAAATGTGGAAGCTTAAAGCAGAATAGAAGTTATGCAGAAAGCCTCTGTGGGAGTCTTATGCAATACATTTGTCTGGTATTAAATATCCTTTCTGGTTTTGAAACATCCATGTTTATTCATTCGGTGGTTGGTATAGAGGAATTCCATTGTATGTTCTGACGATAAACATTAACTAGAGAAAGTTTCTCCAGGCTAGGCAATATTAACCTCACAATGTATCAATTGTCTTGTTAATAATCATTGTAATTAAATACAAAAAGGACCAATCTAGTGTTTAAAAAGATCCATTAATGCTTCATTAAACAACAGACTGTCTTTGTTAATTGCATTCTTCTGCAACACAAAAGAAAACAATACAAGTCTTAACAAATGAAGGAGCTGGTTTACATTTCACTATCTCCCAATCCTTAAGACATTTTATTATCTCTTGATCTAAATGTACACGTCAATATAGCAGGATGTCATGCCTGATATATTAAACTTAATGGCACCATAAAAGTTTTCAAAAAATATACGGTTTGAAACGATCAACTATGTTCTAATTATAACAGTCTATTGGCATTATTCTCTGTAGGCATATTGATCAAAGAAAATATTATTTAGCTTTTCAATATTTACACTTAGCATGTATGCTCAAACTCTCATCTTCTACAATTTTCACTTAATTTCGTTTAATTAAAACTTTAAAACTAAAGATATTCTAGTTACCTCTTTGATAGTGATAAAACGTGTGAGCCTCTGGTGTCTCATCCAGGATTCAAACTGTAAATATACAAGGTGAAGGGTTAACATCATATGTCATTTATCGACAGCTTGGGCATTCTTGTAGAATATATGTTCTGCCAACAGAGACAACTTGCTTCCAAAACTTTATTCAGTCAGTTTTTGTCTACCCACTATATCCACTACTATATTGCGGGATATTGAATTGTTAAAGAAATTGGTGCAAGTCCTTAACCTTTTATTCCATAAATAAAGTATACGCATTTGCAAAGAGAGTAGGCCTAGCTCCTATATGAGCTGTCTGAGCAGGGTCTCCTCTGTTTGATAATGATATAATAAAGCTCTAATTCTACAGTTTCTGTCACGGTATTGATATCAACCATCAAACAAGTGCTGACCTCAGTAATCAACTGAGATAGTGACAAGACAGACACAAAGATTAAGTCTTTCGCAAAGAGCCATAACTCTGGTGTTCCAAAGCCAATGTGAGTGATACATACAGAGCCGGTATTTCTTAGGTTATAGAAAAACACTTTATCGTTTCTCAGATATGACTCCTTTCAGAAAAATAGGTTGATGCAAAATATATATGGTTATTTGGCAACAAAGGACCATAACTCTAATGTTGCATATCCAATATAAGTGATACTTGCAGACCGCATTTCCTACTAGTACTGAATATTTTTACATGAAAAACCGTTTCTGAGATATAGCACAGGCAGACAAAAATGTTAGCCTATATTTTCGGCAAAGAGTCATAACACAGGTCCCAAGGTCAATGTCAATAAACCTGCAGGGGTGCATTTTCTTATGCAACAGAAAAATATGGTACATTCTTTGGTGTTCCAAAGTCACTATAAAGGATGCTTGCAGGGCAGCATATCCTTATGCCATTTAACATTTACACTAAATTTCACAGAAAAACTCTGACAAATGACTCCAGACAGAAAAAAAACTAGACAGAAGACAGAAACAATTGTGACAAAGCATTTGGTCCCAATGTTTTATTTATCACAATATTTTCAAAATATCAGTTTTACAGAGATGTTTAAGGTGTCAATAAGAAATGGGTTAATACCTTCGAGTTACTTCAAAGTGTTCACGAAACACCCACCATGGCAAACATCTTATCAGGTTCTACATGGTTTGACACTCTGACATAATTTATCTAAGTATCTGCCCTATACGTTTGCATTATGATAGACAATATACAGTTACATACGTAAGTATATGCTCTATAAGTGTATATTATGATAGACAATAGACTGCTACATACTTAAGTATATTCCCTATAAGTTTGCATTATGGTAGACAATATACTGTTTCATACTGAAGTATGAGATCTATAAGCTATCATAACAGACTATTTTATACTTAAGTATATGCCCTATAAGTTTGAATTATTGTACACACTAGAAAGTATCAGATGCATATTTATGACCTTTACACTAAGCAAAGTATCAATTAGACTTCAATGAAAAACACAAAAAGCAGACTCATACTGATTAGTATAATATCTGTCAAATGATTTTGTCAAATGGCAAATGAAAAGGGTATATTTGGCCATGACTTGTTGTAGATTAGTCGGAGAGGGGATACGTTTATTTACACTGTTTGTCTTTTAGGGTGGGGATGGAATAAATGTGAGGTTGGGCGCCCATAAACCGGTTTAACCCCCCAGTGACTTTTGTCACTGACCGTTCCAAGGCGGTACTTCCATCTTCCCCCTATTGCATGTTTGTTTTGTCTTTGTGCGTCTCTTGTTGTTTTTATAGTTATGTACATTTGCTGTGTCCTTGTGTTGCTGTTCGGGCGACTGTTTGTTCTGTATTTGGTGTTTCCTGCATGACTCATTTTTGTACTTTTAAACTATAGAATAAGATCTGTGAATATATTATTAAGCAAACAGATAACTCCCTAATCAAAGACTCCTATGGAGGAAATTTGAGTTGGATCTACTCTGTTGGCAAATTTGAGAAAAGGTATTTCTATCAGTACAGCATTTACTTTGAAATAAACTGAAAGAAAAACAAATCATTGAAAGACAATAAAATATTCAACAAGACAGCCATGCTGATTCAGTATCGCTCACCAAAGAATTAGTCATGTGATCTATTTGGTTAAATGACAAAGAAGAAAAGTCAAGGAGGAAAAGTCACGCACAAAACACCACCATCACCGAAACACCGACGGAAAGTAGATAATATAGCAATTTATACACATACACACATCCATTGAAAGACGACAGCGAATATTGCTCTGAATGTTTAATATTTAACTACATGTACCTTGTAACAAGTTTACAACATGGCAGCCATATTTTTTGGATAAATTACAATTATCTCAGCTGTCTTGGTTAAGTGGTATCTTAAGAATATTCCTACAAAATCGTCCCCTTTAACAATACACAGAAATGTAGCTTTTTTATCAACATTTTTGATAAAGTTTAACTGATGACTAATCCTGCAAAACAGTTATGGTTGTGGTTGATACTTTAAATGTTTCTCTATAACCATATAAGGAAATTTAGCCCCACCCAAAATCATACAAAAATCAGCCCAATAGTTTCACAGAAAATATCCTTGGAGAGTTCCATATACAAAAACAATTGCTAAGTTTGAGTGTAGATAACTTTAATGTTTCAATATATGTGGCTGAAATCATCTGTAATTCATAAAAGAATGTCTTGTGAATCTTTGAAATCGGCATATTGCACAGAAAGTATCAAATTTGATTGGTAGATTTCAAAAGTCAATAATCAGTATCTTGACCGCCATGTACAATGCTGACTGCCTGACAATGACATCATATTGAGAGCACAAGCTTGTTTATGTCTGCCTGTGTGATGTTATTCCATTCTCATCCTGTGATGCTCGTAGGTCAATGACGTCGTTTGGCGGGTTGGGACGTCGATGTACGCATTGATCAAGATTATCCAATATCTATTCAATTGGATTCAAATCCGGCTTTTTGAGCGCCAGTCAACGTGAAATCAATGTTATGGTATACCATTATATATATACTGGTATACACAATTATCCCTTATGTACACATGGAAAGTTCTCAAATTTAGCATTAAACAAGCTCATTGGATTTTATCTAGGGATTAACTGATCGATTTTCACAATATAGCAGTTTTAGAAATTACCACTTGCTGCATAATAATGCATATATGAGTGTGCATTTCAAAGTAACATCGAAAGTTTTGCACATACTTTACGAAAATTACTGTTTGGTTCAGTGTAGTACTGTACAATAACAAGAACAAAATAGCTCTGCCTCTGTTGACACTTTTTTAACGAATCCCAACCACTTGAACAATTTGGTAGACGATCACCTATACAATATTTATTCATATATACCGGTTTTCTGCCAGTAGTTTCAGACGCTTCTGTTAGTAGTTTCAGAGGTGACGTCATTTAAAGGAAAAGTAAAAGCCAGCAATTTAGCTCAGTTGAGTATACACAGTTGGATGCTTAAAGCAAGGTGAAAGTAAAACAAAACGCTTCTATAGAAGCGCTCTGTTTACTTTCACCTTGCTTTAAGCAAACACCTGCTCAAAATACCAACTAATTAACACACTTTAGTGGTCGTTATAGAGAAAATTTACTGTAGTGCCATTTCCGGTCAGTTGGACAGAAACGTCAATATTCTTTCTATTGATATGCCATACTTGTGGCTGCAAGTGCAAATGGTTAAAATACCGGACTGTTGCAACTACATGTACTTTTCAAATAGTCCTCGTCAGCTATCTGTACTCGAGCATTGAAAACTGACATTAGAAATACATGTATCCATATCACTCATAATATTTTCCATAATAAACAGCTTTTATAGCCGACTTCAATAAGTATCTTTTTTACCAGAACTGAAATCTAGATATATAGAGATGTAATAAATGTACAAAAGAATTAAATATCTATATATACACATATTTTTATCCAACTGAAAGTAGACTTTGCAGTATAATAAATTTATCATGCAGTTTCTTCCAAGTGTATCTGACAAAGTATTAATTATTTAGTAATTTATTATTAGAATGTGCCACCCATCACACTCAAACTCTTTCTCCTTGATTTCTGTGATCCAGGAATAAATGGTCAAGTACCATGGGTAGAAACTATATACATGTAACTAACAAAATCTTATTGTAGCGGGTTTCATTACAGTCCCCAAAACGAAACAATACATCTATTTTGAATTCACAGTCTACCATCGAGTTACCATGGCAACCAACACTTTGAAAGACCTGCCATTAAGTTCAGGGTACCTAAGTATCCCTACATACAAATTTGCACCAAAACAAATAATATCTAAAGTGTGACCAATCAGGGGTTCAACACTTTATTACCTTTTAAAACACCTACGACTAAGTTCGGGGTACCCAAATACTCCTACATACCATAACTGATTTTTTATAAGACATTATGAACAAAAAGAACTTTTGACCATAACAGAAGCCAAGGTTTAAATAATGTTACTTCCTATGCAAACAGAGAAGGTTCTGATCAAACAGCTACTTAATGATATGGCTGAACTGGGTCTGCTCAGCTTGAAAATGTGTAAAAGCCATTTATATCAGGTAAAGGACAATCAACTCCAATCAACGACCGTTTGCACTGATATACCAAATAATGGCAAATATACAGAAGAGTGAGAATACATATTAATTTCAAACACAAAAACACAATTATCAACTGTTATTTATGTATGAAAGTGTACCAAATCACAGGATACTTCATAGTGTATCATAACACTAAAGTGTACCAAATCCCAGGAGACTTCCTGGTGTACCAAATCACAGGAGACTTCATAGTGTACCAAATCACAGTAGCCGCCATAGTGTACCAAATAACTGTAGACTTCATACTGTGTACCAACTCACAAGAGACTCCATAGTGTACCAAGTCACAGGATACTTCATAGTGTACCAAATCACATGATATGCAATAGTGTACTAAATCACAGAAGATTACATATACCAAATAACAGGACTCTTTGGTGTACCAAGTCACAGGAGACTTCAAAGTGTACCAAATCATAGGAGACTTCATAGTGTACCAAATCACAGGAGACTTCATAGTGTATCATTATCATATTTGATAACACTAAAGTGTACCAAATCCCAGGAGACTTCCTGGTGTACCAAATCACAGGAGACTCCATAGTGTACCAAATCACAGGAGACGCCATAGTGTACAAAATCACAGGAGACGTCATACTGTGTACCAGATCACAGGATACTTCATAGTGTACCAAATCACAGTAGACTCCATAGTGTACCAAATCACAGTAGACTCCATAGTGTACCAAATCACAGTAGACTCCATTGTGTACCAAATCACAGTAGACTCCATAGTATACCAAATCACAGTAGACTCCATAGTGTACCAAAATCACAGGAGATTACATATACCAAATAACAGGACTCTTTGGTGTACCAAATCACAGGAGACTTCAAAGTGTACCAAATCACAGGAGACTTCATAGTGTACCAAATCCCAGGAGACTTCATAGTGTATCATTATCATATTTGATAACACTAAAGTGTACCAAATCCCAGGAGACTTCCTGGTGTACCAAATCACAGGATACTTCATAGTGTACCAAATCACAGGAGACGCCATAGTGTACCAAATCACAGTAGACGTCATACTGTGTACCAGATCACAGGATACTTCATAGTGTACCAAATCACAGTAGACTCCATAGTGTACCAAATCACAGTAGACTCCATAGTGTAGCAAATCACAGGAGACTTCATAGTGTACCAAATCACAGTAGACGCCATAGCGTACCAAATAACTGTAGACTTCATACCTGTGTACCAAGTCACTGGATATTTCATAGTGTACCAAATCACAGGATACCCCATAGTGTACCAAATCACAGGAGATTCCATATCAAATCACAGGACTCCATAGTGTACCAAATCCCAGGAGATACCTTAGTGTACAAAATCACAGGAGACTCCATAGTGTACCAAATCACAGGAGACTCCATAGTGTACCAAATCACAGGAGACTCCATAGTGTAACACTATAAATACTCTGCCATTGGAAGTGTTTTTATTTATATATCCAGGGCTGTTTGATAAATACATACCGATTCTATTAAAATCTGTTATTTCTCAGCCAAACTTTATTTGCTGTAACTCATTGGACTCACTCAGGGGAGGCAATTCAAATGAGTTGCAGTAAGATAGGATTTTTGGCATATAAATATTTAAGATATATTATTAAGATTTGCTAAATATGCTTCTTATTTACAGTCATGCATATCTATTTGATTTCATCTTGGCAGCAGAGTGTACATCCATATATATGAGGATATCGGGTATCAATCGGTTGTCTACTATTGTTCATCCTCTGTCACGTCATTTGATGTTGCATCAACACGTCTTTCCGAAGCCTGAAAATAGATTTTTTAAATAATTACAACCAAATCAATTATCTAACTAGGCTAGACCACTTAAGAACACTAAGAAATTGACCATTCATGCAAGTTGAAGTGTAGATATTTCAGACAATCTGTAGTGTAGCTTAGTTCCTGGTAACTGTAATGCTTCCAAGTCAGTCTTCTACAATTGTATTGGTTTCAATTAAGTGTTCATTGACCTTTTGACCCTGTCTATCATGAATATTCATGTAAAACAAGATTCTCTCTGAGATCATTATAGTGTTGATGGTATAAGTTTTGAAAATTAGATACTGATTAAGTCGGTGCTAGGGGGCGTGAGTACTGAGTTGTGTTGCACTTTAATTACTACTCATGAGTGAACATGAACAGACTCAATAAAACCGAGTCTGCAATTTTCTCTTTTGGCATTGTTACTTTTGTTTTCGAAGGATCACCCACTTTTAGAATATATTTATTAGCTAAACTTTTAAAATGATGTATGAATTGTTTGAAACCTGAACTATACAGACGAAGATCTATATAGTAAATAAGTATGACTAAAAAGTAGGATTCTATAGTATGGCTTAACAAAAGTGCAGACCCTTATCAGACAACTTTTGTAGGAATCTATATCTAGTGTGACTAAACAAAAGTGCATACCCTCACAGACAGGTCCTGAAGGAATCTATAGTGTGACTAAAAAAAAGTGCAGACCCTAATCAGACAACTTTTGTAGGAATCTATATCTAGTGTGACTAAACAAAAGTGCATACCCTCACAGACAGTTCCTGTAGGAATCTATAGTGTGACTAAACAAAAGTGCAGACCCTAATCAGACAACCCCTGTAGGGGCTGTCTGTTAAGGGACTACTCTGTTTGCATGCATGCTCATTGTTTTACAATTTGGTCATGTCATTAATTTCTCTATAATGAAGTCTGGTCATGTCATTAATTTCTCTATAATGAAGGCTCACCTGAGAAAATAGACCAGTTTCACTGATTGCTATTCATTAGACTATAACAACACTCAACTTGGCAAACAGTATACATTTTACTTTCATTTCACCACACTAAACATCCAGTAAAGGTTCATTTTATCATGCAGTGTCTCAGTTTATAAATACATGTACTAGATTTTTTAGATGTTCCAAACATACGTTGTTTGCCAGTGTCTCAATAATATAAAACTGTTTTCAATAAGATTGTATGTAAAATGTAGTGAGCCATGTTCTGGTCATACGCTGTTTTTGTGTGTACCAGTATTCCCCAGGTTCCATGTCAGTGGCACCCCTTCCCTATTCAGGTACACAACTAAACATTCTGAGATCTTTCCCTCACTTATGATAACTCTTTTTTTAGCTCATCTGGCACAAATGGTCAAGACAGGCTATTGTCATAGTGCTATGTCTTCCATTGTTTTAAATCATGCATCATAAGCATTTAAATATTTCGAAGAATGACTTTCAAAACTACTAGACCAATAATTAGTTTAATCAAACCTCGATCACCAGAATGATTTAGACTTGTCCTTTATCAGATTTGTTTTCAAATATAGATCATACATGTAGGAATCCAATTGCCTAACAAGTAATTAGTACATTCAAATAATATACACCCTAATGTGTACTGTCTTACAGTGTAGACACAAATTAGAACAAGAGTACCGCATACGGTACATAATACGCCCACTTGCAAACTCTGATTCAACATGCCTTATAAGTGTTGACATTTTATAATCTGTGCTTCAGATCTTGATTTCCATATTAAGGTGATTCTATAAGTGAATATCTTATTACATAAAAAAGTTACAGCTAATCCTCATTTTTGCAGATTCTTGTAAAGTGCAACGGCCATAACTCTGTAAAGACACACAGAATGAACCTCGTAATAAACTCAGCTTCAAATTTTGTTGCTTAAAACATTTGTGTTAAGTTTCATTAATATCATTTTAATAGTTTTCCCAGAAAACAAAAGACAAACTTAAAGTTGACCGACTAACAAAGCAACACACACACGAAGTTCAAGGACCATAGCTTTAGAATAAAATGACATATCAAAACCCCCGCAATATATGTGAAAATTCACATTAAAATTAAACCATATAAAAAAATTGAAGTAAATATCATTTCAAATGAAAAAGTTATGGCCATTCTCATATTTGCATAGATTTGCATTATTTTTTTAAGTGCAAGGGTCATAACTCCAAAACAACAAATCAAATGATCCTCAGAATCGACTTTACTCCAAAACGACAAATCAAATGATCCTCAGAATCAATTCAGTTTCAGATCTTGATGCATTAAACATTTGTGAGAAGTTTCATTATTATCTCTCAAATAGTTTTCCCTGAAAACAGCAGACAAACTATTTGCATATTTTTTAAAGGATAAGGGCCATTACTCTGAAATGAAAAATCAAATGAACTTCAGAATCGACTCAGCTTCAGATCTAGATGCATTCAACATTTGTGTGAAGTTTCATTAATATATCTCTAATAGTTTTCCCAGAAAACAGCGAACAAACTATTTGCATGTATTTGCATTATTTTTTAAGTAAAAGGGCCATAACTCTGAAACGAAAAACCAAATGGACCTCAGAATCGACCCAGCTTCAGACCTTGATGCTTTAAATATTTGTGTGAAGTTTCATTAATATCTCTCAAATAGTTTTCCCAGAAAACAGCGGACAAACTATTTGCATATTTTTTAAGGACAAGGGCTATAACTCCGAAACGACAAATCAAATGAACCTCAGAATCAACTCAGCTTCAGATCTTGATGCATTAAACATTTGTGTTAAGTTTCATTAATATCTGTTAAATAGTTTTCCCAGAAAACAGCAGACAAACTATTTGCATGTATTTGCATTATTTTTTAAGTAAAAGGGCCATTACTCCGAAACGACAAATCAAATGAACCTCAGAAACGACTCAGCTTCAGATCTTGATGCATTAAACATTTGTGTGAAGTTTCATTAATATCTCTCAAATAGTTTCCCCAGAAAACAGCGGACAAACTATTTGCATATATTTTTAGGACAAGGGCCATTACTCTGAAATGAAAAATCAAATGAACCTCAGAATCAAATCAGCTTCAGATCTTGATGCATTTAACATTTGTGTGAAGTTTCATTAATATCTGTCAAATAGTTTTCCTAGAAAATAGCGGACAAACAAAATGTTGACGGACGAACGAACAAACGAACAAACAAACGAACGAACGAACGAACAAACGAACGAGCGAACGGACGGACGGACAGGGCCACGACAATATACGACCACCTTTATTAGGTGGGCGTATAACTATCTAAGAACAGTGTAGACCCTTATCAGTACTGCCTAATAGTATAGACCCTAATTAGTACAGTCTTGCAGTGTAGACGTTTTATTATTACTGTCTAATAGTGTAGACCCTGATCAGTATTGTCTTACAATGTAGACCCTGATCAGTACTGTTAGACAGTGTAGACCCTGATCAGTATTGTCTAATAGTGTAGACCCTGATCAGTAATGTCTTACAGTGTAGACCCTGATCAGTACTGTTAGACAGTGTAGACCCTGATCAGTAATGTCTAATAGTGTAGACCCTGATCAGTACTGTCTAACAGTGTAGACCCTAATTAGTACTATTTAACCGTATAGACCCTGATCAGTACTATCTAACAGTGTATACACTAATTAGTACTGTCTAACAGTGTAGACCCTGATCAGTACTGTTAGACAGTGTAGACCCTGATCAGTACTGTCTAATAGTGTAGACCCTGATCTGTAATGTCTTACAGTGTAGAGCCTGATCAGTACTGTTAGACAGTGTAGATCCTGATCAGTAATGTCTAATAGTGTAGACCCTGATCAGTACTGTCTAACAGGGTAGACTCTAATTAGTACTGTCTAACTGTATAGAACCTGATCAGTACTATCTTACAGTGTAGACACTAATTAGTACTGTCCAACAGTGTAGACCCTAATCAGTACTGTTAGACAGTGTAGACCCTGATCAGTACTGTCTATAATAGTGTAGACCCTGATCAGTAATGTCTTACAGTGTAGACCCTGATCCATACTGTCAAATAGTATAGTAGCAAATTCATGCCATGATTTAGACAAATAGATTGGTCTAGATCACGTTTGATTAGAAATCTATTAACCATTTGCCCTACTTTGTTAGCCAATGCTCCATTCGGATAGATTAAGAAAATATATTCCATATTTTTCAGTTTTGCTCAAGTATTTTCGTCACACCTTACCGGATAGCGTAAATGGATGTCAAACGGACAAAAAAAGCGACAAAAAGTTATCCGGTGATGAAATTCGTCCCCTTTGCTGTTCGAGGCCCTAGCGTTTGGTGTATGGAGCGCATAAAACGTAGAGTTACCGCTCGATTACAGGACATATACAGGGAAATTAACAGTCAATTAACGAACATCACGATAAACGGAAAGGTACCGGGTAAAAGGGAAATGCAACGCATGAGAAACTGACAAGACGTTCATCATATGACATTGTCTGGCACACCTCCGGTTGATCCGTTGCAGGTGAGGTAGTAGTCCGGACGCGAATCAGGTCCATCGGACATCAACGGATGCAAACCGGACAAGTCCAGGAGAAGAAACTCACAAACAGAAGGAGCGCATGAGTTCCAAAAATACCGCATGCACATGCATAGATACCGTCTGTCCAGCAGATGCCTTTGTCCGTTCTGAGTTTTCAGCATATTCAAAACTGTCATCCGGACTGCACTGACCTTGCCAGACAAAAAGCGCACATGCCGAATGAGAAGCGAACAGGGAACGCATGCGAACGGATTAAAACTTCTGTTATCCGTTTGACGTCCGTTAATGCTATCAGGTAAGGTGTGATACAAACACTTCCGGTTATGAGAACGGTTAAATCAATTTGAACTTAATAAGTTTGGCATGCGTACTGGGTAAATTCTTGATTGACAGTCCCCAGACCCAACTCTACGTCAAGTGAAAATTTACTATTTACAGCCACTGCTAGCAGTCATACATTCTGTGTAGACATGTTGTACACACCAGGATCAGCGATATCTCATCTTTTTAGAGATTTTTCAAATACACTTTTGTTTATAGGTATGTATCCAGTGAGTACTTAAAGATGTTTATAAAAATACTTCTGAAACATGAACAAAATTCAAAGACTGTAAATATGTTACGCACTGGTCAAACAAATTGTATGCATACGTACATTATCATGTACTAGTTGTGTTACTTAATAAACTTGTTTTCTTAAACATTTCTTTTTGCCGGCCTTTCAAAAGTAACTGAGATGCAATTAATTACATTTGGCAAATTAATTAATAAATTACATTCATAAAACACCTGTAATTGTAATAGTAATCGAAATTTTATTAATGTAATTGTAATTTGATTAATTACAATGCCATGTATTTTATATTTTAACAAGAAATATCGACACAACATTAAACCGGGTTTTCCTTCACTATTAACTAGTAATTTCTAAGTTGAAAGGGACATAACTCCCAGAACAGAGTTTTTGACCTTTGATCTCTAAGTATGACCTTGACATTTAAGCTTCTGACGTGGTATTTTCGTGTGACACGCCATACCTTCTAGAGGAACATTTATGCCTATTCATTTCACATGTTTTTGAGCTCTAAGTATGACCTTGACATTTAAGCTAGTGATGTTTTTTTTGTGCGGCACACCATACATTCTAGAGGAATATTTATGCCTAGTCATTTCGCAGTCCATCCATGGAGTTCTGAGTTAGAGCCCAGACAAGACCGGATGGATGCACGGATTTCTTGGCAGCTGCCCATCTGCCAGCCTATCCGTCTGTCCGCCCGCCCACCCGCCCGCTCGCCATACATCACCATGTCAATAACCCGGTCAAAAATAATGGAACTTAAGTTAACCCTGCGCTCTGCTAGCGCTTCGCTTGGGTTAAATTACATACTTTTCAAAATATCAACTACAAGAGGGCCACGAGGCCCTTAGGCGCTCACCTGAGATAACCCCCGGGGCCATTTTTTACCCAGAAGTCATCATTTGTACAACCTTGGTAGAGAACCACAAGGCAAAGCAGCAATATTTTGAAAGGACTATGCAAAACTGATAAACTCCAGGATGGGGCAATTTTGGCATGGGGATAATAATTTGAACAATCTTAGTGGGGGATAGTGTAGTGGAAGTCTAAGTCAAAAAGGGCAGATAACTATTAATATAAGGGTTACCTGCCCTTGTGGAATGGACCCTCCTTGTAATAGTTAACTTGCATACCAAATTTGAACCAAATATCTTGGACAGTTTCTGAGACATGGACCTTAACATAAAACTTAACCTACAATGAAAATTCTAGGTCGAAAAAGGGGCATAACTATGGCAAAATTAATGTTAGGGTTACATACCCTTGTGAAATTGGTTGCCCTTGTGGTAGTTAGCACACATACCAAATATGAACCAAATATCTTTGATGATTTCTGAGATAGACCTTAACAAAAAGGTTAACCTACGCCGACGCCGACGAGAGGGTCATGACAATAGCTCCACCTTTTGAAAAAGTTGAGCTAATAATGATATATACCAAATATCATAGGTCTGGGCATTTAGTTTAAGAGAAGATGTTTTTAAAGAGCCTGGGGGCGGGGTCATTTTCAACCCAGGGGTCATAATTTGAACAATATTTGTAGAGGACCATTAGATCTTGCTACACACCATTACCAAATATCAAAGCTCTCTGCTTTACATTTTCAGAAGATTTTCCTATGAAAAATTGATAAGCCCTTGAGCGGGGCCATTTTCGACCCTGGGGTTATGATTTGAACAATCTTTGTAAACGACTATTAGATCGTGCTACATATACCAAATATTAAAGGTCAAGGCCTTACAGTTTCAGAGAAGATTTTTAAAGATTTTCCTATGAAAAACTGATAAGCCCTTTCAACCCAGGGGTTATGATTTGAACAATCTTTGTAAAAGACTATTAGATTTTGATACATATACCAAATATTAAAGGTCAAGGCCTTACAGTTTCAGAGAAGAAGATTTTTAAAGATTTTCCTGTAAAAAATAATTGATAAGCCCTTGGGAGAGGCCATTTTGGTCCAGGTCATAATTTGAACAATCTTCGTAGAGGACCATTTGATCATGCTACATAGCAAATATCAAAGGTCTAGGCTTTACAGTTTCATAGAATATTTTTGAAGATTTTCCTATAAAAACAGTAACTGATAAGCCCTTCGGCGGGGTCATTTTTGGTCCTGGGTCATAATTTGAACAAACTTTGTAGAGGACCATTAAATCATGCTACATACCAAATATCAAAGGTCTAGGCCTTACAGTTTCAGAGAAGAAGATTTTCCTATGAAAAACTGATAAGCCCTTGGGCGGGGCAATTTTTGGTCTGGGGGTCATAATATGAACGATAATTTGGTCCCCCTAGCCAATGATGCTACTGACAAAATTTGGTTAAAATCGGCTTAGCGGTTTCAGAGATGTCGTTTGAAAATGTGGCCGGACGCCGGACGCCGGATGCCGGACGGATCGCTGTCACAATATCTCATCACGAGCCTTTGGCTCAGGTGAGCTAATAAATACAAGTAAAGTACCTATAGGCTGGGTCCTAGAAGTGGTTACCGTAGCACCCCCCCCCCCCCGACTTCTTTGCATGGGTACCATATTGTTCGTTGGGGTCCTCAGAACACATTTTGAGCATGCCCCCCAAAATAAGTTTGTCCCAGCTATGTTTCATTTAACGGTTTCCATGGTAACCCAAGGCAATTTTCGAAACTACCTTGGTTCAGAAAATGTGTCATAACTTTGCTTTTTGAAGCAATAGAAGGACAAAACAAGTACTAAAGTAAAGCAGAGACATATAGCTTAAATAAGATATATGATTTAATTCATATTCATAAATGCGTTCTTATGAATATTAATGAGGAAGTAAAAAATGGGTTTTTTGTTGAGAAAAAAAGGAGTTCAAAAATTTCGAAACACCCGTGGTTAAAAAGGGGTCATAACTTTGCTTTTAGAGGCAAAAGAAGGACAAAACAAGAACTGAAATAAAGCAAAGACATATAACTTGAATATGATAAGTAATTTAACTAATTTTCATAAATGTATTCTTATGAATATTAATGAGGAAGTAAAACGAAGCAAATTTATGACGCATTTTCTGAACCAAGGTAGTTTCGAAAATGACCTCGGGTTACCATGGAAACCGTTAAATAAAACATAGCTGGGACAAACTTATTTTTGAGGACATGCTCAAAATGTGTTCTGAGGACCCCAGCGAACAATTTGGTACCCATGAAAAAAAAGTCTAGGGGGATGCTACGGTAACCACTACTAGGACCCAGCCTACTAGTTATAGTCTACTTTCAGTCCGAAGGACCGCTCAGCCGACTGTACATTTGCTCCCCTCGTCATTGAGTCATTCGCCTTCAATATTAATCACTGCTAACATATGGCGGAATCATGCAGCCGCAGTATGTAACGGCTAGTGACCCTCATAGGTACCCGTTAATGATTTTAACCCTTGGGTGGAGAGGGGGAGCGGATGGGAGACACTGAAAAGCGTCTCTGAAATTTCCGGGAGGGACCGGGATTTGAACCCCGAACCACCGGATTGGTAGTCAAGTGCGTTACCATTAGACCAACGCACACCACAGATAAATAATACATAACCCGGCCATATTTAGCATTTATACAAAACCAAATTAGCCTGCCAATTAAATAAAAAATTAATTGTGATTTTTAAGATATAATTTGGTAATGTGATCTTTTTTTCTTTTTTAGGGGGGGGGGGGGGGTATCATGGACTAGGTAAATAGTGTAGATCCAGTCCATTCATCATGTTTTCTATGCAGTCATTGTTGCCTGACCATGATTATATATATACACATAATTATACACTGCTTGACATCCTTCAGCATCTGCTGTTTGACCAATCTGATCCAATGTAAATATATATAGAATTTAAGAACATCTATACACTGTTTAGATAGTCCTACATTTTTTCTCCAATATAAGGTAGCTCGATCAGCTCACAGTCTCAGAATATAAGATGAAGTGACATTGATGATTGTCTGTAAAGTTAGACAGTAAAGCATGCTTGTTTCTTTGTTTATAATTACAGACAGAAGGGTAGGTCCAATGCAGGTGCGGATCCAGCATTTCAGATTAAAGGGGGGGATTTGGAAAGGGGGAGGGGGTGCTTTGATGACATAACTAAGCGTAATTGGGTGAGGGAAATAAAACACTCAGATTAAATCATTGTTTTATTGATTTTTAATTAGTAGATCTAGATCTAAAATATTACTAAAAAATTTGGTTTGGTTAATTTTAGATGGAGAAGGGCGTCGGCAACCTCTAAATCCGCGCCTGCATTGTACTAGAGATCCACTTTCATGATGTTTTAATATGCGTTTTGATACCCACAATATGAGACATAAATCATGAATAGTTGAATACATATATTATAATATTAGTAAACTTTACTAGACGGATGTTCTAACATATGTACACTTGTTGGGCAGTTCCTTTGGTTTATTTAAGCAATTCTCTCCTACTTGCGCTTTTTTGAACAAGTCTGCTTTTCTACAGTTACTGCTCCTTTTTGGATAGATTGATTCAAAAATGTTGTCAGGATGCTTGGCGATGTCCTACTTACAAGACACAGCTTCCTACCTCAAAATAACCAGCAGCGATCGTTGATGCTTGCCCCAGTCTAAGCATTTGTATACAGTTTTCATTAATCTGAGTAAGTTCAGTAAATTAGCATATTAACAGTTTTTTATTCATATTAATTATTTCGATTGACTAACCGCTTTACACATTCGAATACATGTATATACAAAGGACTAACTTTTATAAGGTATTAAATAAACAAAATGAAGTTTAAAAGTGAAATAACTTTGATACACAACGAATTATTACTAACAGTTAAAAAGGAGATAATCGTGTATATACAGCGATACATCAAATCGTTTACCTAGCGATATACTACAGGTTTTCTTGACTGAGGTTGGCTTTAAAAATAGTGTAGGGGAGGTGTGGGTGAGTGAAACGCACCAAACAGGACCACAAAAGTACTCAACAATATCTATAGATGGAATGAATAGAATTTAGTGTTATCTATTGCTCTCCATACATTTCCGTTCAATTCAACCAAGCTTTTCCGTAAGTTATCGGAAATTTCCGTACAATTTCGCATTATATATGTGCACTATGCTGTGCGTAGAAATCTGTAGGTATGAAATAATGCATTTATATGCCAAACTCCCACTCATTATTTTTTCTCTCTTAGAATCGCATTTTTACCAAGTTTTATTAGTAAATGTTAACAAACTTTAAATGTAGAAGCAAAAACAGATTGGAACTTCGCCGATCTATTTGCTTAAGCGTATTGGCATTTTGTGCAATCGGTAAATCGCACTTTTACTCGGTTTTATTCGGAAATGTTTGGGTAGGGGTTGAAATTATGGCATGACTACTATGGCCTTCGGCTTGGCAAGCCAACCCAGGCCAAAAACCTAATCAAATGGTTCCTTCAGGATCTGTTTGATCTGTTTTTACACTATTGGTCTTAGTTTGTTAAGCCGAATACAACTTCTTTGTATAAATCTACCGAAAATGAGCATTAACGAGAGAAAAGGAAAAATTTAGAATTCAATTGTGTAGTTTGAAACCAATGTGAAAAATAGAACATTTGCTCCTTTAGGAGCAAATGCTATATTTATCACACTTGTTTCACAAAGTGACTTTTACAAAGTCATCAAAAGTCGTCAATATGAGGGAATGGATTAAGGTATAAGAGAGAGAGAGAGAGAGAGAGAGAGAGAGAGAGAGAGAGAGAGAGAGAGAGAGAGAGAGAGAGAGAGAGAGAGAGAGAGAGAGAGAGAGAGAGAGAGAGAGAGAGACACACACACACACACACATCAAGATAAGTAATACAGAAGCCACGATTTTGAATTGAAGCGTTATGGTTATTGTGTAGGGCCTTCTCCTAAATGAGATCTACCCACTTATGAAGTAAAAATCCATGTTCATACTTTTTGAGTAATGAGCTTTGTTAAAGTTTTTTCACGCCGATGACAGCACCTACAACTACGTACATGTACATCAGCGCCGACAACCCATTGATCACACTAGCTCGACATTTCTTTTGAAACAGATGAGCTAGAAATGACTTTTGGTTGTAAAAAATACCTTTTTCTGATAGCTAGTGCTAATCATATATCTCACCACCTTAACCCGTTGCTCTGTTTAATTATGAAATACATTGTGATCCATATCTCATTCTATAGCTTCTGCAACTATAAATTATTTCTGTTTTCATGTGTCAAACTAAAAACAATTTAATTAGTATTCACATGAATATTCATGGTGTCATTATTTCTTACATGAATGTTAATGGAGTATAGGGTTAAGAGTGTTTAACAGTTTCGATCCCTTCAAAAGCCTGAATTACCAATCATTTCACCTTAATACTATTTGCATAGATTAGCATCGAGTCATCATCGCGTGTAAATAGTTCAAGCAAAAATAACTTAAGTCTCTTACTAGAGGAAATATATGCTGGTCACTATGTAAGTTGTTACAGCCGGTTATTATGCTGTCCTTACAACAGGTAGTAGTAGTAGTAGTAGTAGTAGTAGTAGTAGTAGCAACAACAACGGCAGCAGCAGTGGTAGTACCAGTAGTAGTATGTCAGTTGTAGTAGTATATGTCAGTTGTAGTAGTATGTCATCAGTTGTAATAGTATGTAAGTAGCAGTAGCATGTTAGTAGTGGTAGTATGTCAGAAGTAGTAGTATGTCAGTAGTAGTAGTATGTCAGTAGTAGTAGTATGTCAGTAGTAGTAGTATGTCAGTAGTAGTAGTATGTCAGTAGTAGTAGTATGTCAGTAGTAGTAGTATGTCAGTAGTAGTAGTATGTCAGTAGTAGTAGTATGTCAGTAGTAGAGTATGTCAGTAGTAGTAGTAGTATGTAAGTAGTAGTAGTAGTAGTAGTATGTCTGTAGTAGTAGTATTTAAGTACTAGTAGCAATTATTATAGTAATTATTGTTGTTGTTTTTGTTGTTGTTCATAGATGACAATAATGATGATAGTGACAGCATCATTTTACAACAGTAAGGAGCACTCTGTTCTGAGTGAGAGTTTCGGAAATCCTATCAACGAAACAAATACCACGAACCACCAAAAGAATTGCAATTGTATGTAGCCACTGGGATCAGGGAGGAACCAATGAAAGTGTCCAGCTCAGTCCTCACGAACATCACAAGGAATGCAACAGCAACCGTACTAAGGCTGAGAGTATGTAAATTATATTAATATCGTTACTATTTACTTAATAGAAATGCCTATTCAAACGGATTATACCCATATCATACAGTTCATGTATAAGTCATCCAACCAGGGTATTGTTTGTTTTGTTTTGGAATAAAATAAATCTGACATTCTACATATTTTGCCAACTAGCATGTTGTTTAACGTGTTATGTAATTTTATGCACTGTGTATCGTATTTGGAATGCTGCAGGAAACATCACATACAAAACACACAGTCGACCGAAGCTTTGGTCCTATATCTATAAAGTAAGTTTGACACATCGCGTGATTGCAACAGTTTACCCATTACCTAACATATACTTCCTTTTGCCTTTACAGAGTAGACCCATATCAGGCAGTGTCTGTGGAAGCCGTTTGACGATAGTCAGCTGTTTTTTATTGCTGAATATCTCAGATCTGATCCTATGCTTTTTATCACGACACTGTATGAACTTGTGGTGTATCAAAAAGGCAAGTATGAATACTGTAAAATATCGGCGCCAAATTTCTAATTGTCGTATGCACTCGAACTCTGTTAAATCATATGGAAAAATAAAGAAATGAGATAAAAAAAAGGCAACTTTAAAAGGAATAAAGCACATATATGGAAATAGAGACTGAGACAAAAAGTGAAGTGCCTGATCAGACGCCGCCTTGAAAAGACGACGTCTGATCTGGGATTGCACCATTTGTCGTGGTGCATTGTTGCGACTTCTGCGGTGAAAGGGTTAAAAATTGTAATATGGATTAACAGTTATGCTTGATAACGTAGAGGTATTAATGTACATATAAATATGATAGTTTCCGAAATGAATGCTGGAGTAAATTGAGAATGACCTCATTTTTCGAATGACAGGCTGGTCAAGTATCAACCAGATTGGATCCAAATGAGATGTCAAGTTGATCAAGTATCAACCAGATTGGATCAAGATGAGATGTCAAGTTGGTCAAGTATCAACCAGATGGGATCAAGATGAGATGTCAAGTTGGTCAAGTATCAACCAGATTGAACTCTAATGAGACGCAGAGCTAAGCGGGTATCAGTCAGCTTAGATCCTGGTTAGACACCGAGCTGAATAAGTATCTATTGTAATACAGCTCGATTGTTAGGCTGTAGAGAATGTTTGTAGAATAGTTTGAGAACTGTAGAATGTGGAGTTGGTAGATGGATAACTGCTCCAATAGTATTTCATATGTTTATTATGTATCCTGGTATTCCATTTTGTAATATATAACAGTGGCAATCCACAGACAGTAAAACAACAAGTCTAAATGTAAAACGTAACTATATGAAAGCAAAGTAATTTAGTCAGGATATCCCGAGTACTAGAAATCTAGCATGGCCTAAACACGTGTTTCTTTGTCTAACTCTACACTGTAACTCTCGAAGAAAGGGGGCCGAAGGGATTTAGTACATCACGTGACTTTTGACAGGTAAATTGTACACAACGCTTATCGCGTCTTAATTGGATTAAATCTTGCGTAATAGCTATCACCAGGCAGGCGGTATATGTTGACAGTTATTACACTAGATAAATGATCTGGAGAACAACTATAAATATAAATGTATGAAGTGTATGAATTTACCGATGTAATATATCCCCACATCCCGGAAAAGATTGCGTCCTCGTAATCTAAATTTGAGGAACATCATAAACAAATTTCATGATATTGATATTTTAACAAGAATTTTAGCAAAATGAAATATAATGCAGACTACTTAAATGTTAAGGGGATAAACAATATGTAGAATGTATTAGTAACGTATTCTTTCCATAAAATGATCACATTGCAATTCAAAATGAGTAAGACCGACTTGTGGGTCTCTTATAAAGGAAATGAAATAATTAATATAACGGGAACCGAAATCGCGTTCCTGAACGTTATCTGAAAATTGGAGAGCAATTTCCCGATTAATTGTAAAACATGAATTGCAAATGTAAATATTTCTTCTTGAAGCAGAATACATAGCTAAGTATAAATGAATGAAGTAAATGATATCAATGAATTGCGCACCGACCAGATGCTAAGTACTCAGGACAATATGCATGTTGCTAACGATATTAGTCAAGTGGTATTAATTAGTATGCAATTTGTGTATGCATTTCAGCAGATTTGTAAACGACTGGAGATTATTACACACTTTATCAGAAAACCAGGATAACGCCACGTGCTTTGCGCCGTAGGTTTCCAAGTGTCAATTGTAATTCTTAATATCTAGCTGCCAGTGTTCGGCATCTTTATGACCTTACGTCATATCGATTGCTAAACAAAACAGACCGATACGCTAGTGACAGATCTTGGGTAGTCGAGCAAAGCAAACAAAGAAATTAGGTTATGCATAATGAGATTAGCGTACTGGTCCAGTACAGATACATACTAAGTAAATGAAAACATGAAAATGCAAAAACAAGCATGTCACAAGTAGCCAAAATTGAACTTTAGGATATGCACCAATGACAAATATTGAATACAGCTAATCAATGATATTTGTACCGATGTAAATGGTGTTATCTACATTTACCTAGAAGTTAAACTGGTTATATCTGGGTAATAAAAATACAGCTGACGACATTTCCATCCAACGCCGATAACGATTTTACAAACACAATGGCGAAGGTGTGAAAGTTTTGACATTTTGATTATACCTGTACGTGGTAAACTATCTATACTTTGCAAACAAAATGATACTAATAATGTCTCAAAAAATGTAGAAATATTGTACTTTGTTAAACTATATATTCCCTTCGTAATTAACCGTAACGCAATTTCCAAAACAAAATCGACCAACACGCGGGTCAAATAATATAATGATCCCTGGAAGCACCGTCCGTATCTGGGATCTGGAAGCAATATTCCAAACAGTAAACAAGTGTAGGAGCAATTGTCCCGAAAAGTAAATGTGGAAATGCATATACGTATATTATTTGTTGAAGAGGAATAGATAATTGAACAATTAACAAATTCGAACTACGGTTAAACTATGTATTCCCTTTGTAGGTTAATCATTTCGCAATTTCAGGCAAATAAATGACCAGCACGCGGGCCATGCAGTAAAGCATATAAAATCTATAACGGGAACCGAAGCCGTTTCTGAACATTATATGAAACATGGGAGCAATGACCCGTAAAAGTAAAAGTAATTGCAAATATAAATGTCCCTACATGAAGTGGAATACATAGCTGAAATTTTTGAATTAGAAGTAACAACTATAAACTCAGGGAAGCGCACTAGAGAAGCAAACTTGCCTCAATCTGCAGAACAAGCATGGATGTAATAGAAAATTTCAATTCAGTATGCTGAATATCATTACAGATGCTGATGAAAGTATTTACTGATGAAGATAAACCATACCTTTTTAAATACACAATGCATGTAAAGACAATTGCACTAGAACAACACGTAGTATAAAGTTAATCATTCTACTGCATATCAAAACATCAAACAAATGAATACTGTAATTTAAATTTAGAATGAAACGTTAAATAACTGAATTGAAGAATTCAAACACATTAAAAAAGCTATAAGATTGAAGATGTATGTATTGTCCAAATGTAAAAGTAATAAGTATATAGTAAACTGGCAATGGAACTGGTTTTCAACATCCCACATGTAGCTGGCAACATTTTCACGTTATCGCCCGCGCCGATTTCGCCGACCACGATGAGGAAAGTTATTATTGTTCGAATATCCGCCGTACATGTAACCACGGTTTCGTTGACAACGAGTTTGAAGATCAGATATTTCAGAACGGGCTTCTAAAAGTTCTCGTTCTAACATATCAGAAATATCGTTAGCTTCACGTTGCTGACGAATACTTAAATCCAGTTGTACCTGTAAATTTTCATTTTCGAGTTCTTTCTCATGCAATTCACTTTCAATGTAACGAATAATTTCAAGAAGTCCGTCTTTTCTTGATTCTAACGATTTTATTTGATCTGTGAGTTCCGCGTTGATATCCTCTGTTGTTTGGGTTGACGTCGCAGCTGTAATTATCGGCACTGTAGCACGAGGTCTCTGGTGAAGTGAGTTGTTGGTGCCTAGCTTCAGTAGTTCAGGAGTTTCCAGGCAGTTGAAAGGTAGGTTTTCTGCCGTTTTCCGGTGAATAAATGCCGTCATCCTGGCCCGATCACGTTTTAATTTTCTCTCCCGCTGTAACGACGGAGAAGAAAGATTTCTTATGCCGTGTAAGAAGTGAGGCTGAATTTTACCGTTAAAATTCCGATGTCGCACTTTGGAGTAAGAAGGTTGTCCATAGAAATGTCCATTGAGTTGCATTGGATGTCCAAAGTAAAAATCCATGTGGTGATCCAGCATGTTGAAAATGGGAAATTTGGATATAGCTCGAACTTGGGTAGACTCCACTCGCTTTGTGAAAGTTCCGAGAAAGTGTACACACAAAATATATGTGTGTACTCCGGATTCTCAAACCAATTTGTAATACAGCTCGATTGTTAGGCTGTAGAGAATGTTTGTAGAATAGTTTGAGAACTGTAGAATGTGGAGTTGGTAGATGGATAACTGCTCCAATAGTATTTCATATGTTTATTATGTATCCTGGTATTCCATTTTGTAATATATAACAGTGGCAATCCACAGACAGTAAAACAACAAGTCTAAATGTAAAACGTAACTATATGAAAGCAAAGTAATTTAGTCAGGATATCCCGAGTACTAGAAATCTAGCATGGCCTAAACACGTGTTTCTTTGTCTAACTCTACACTGTAACTCTCGAAGAAAGGGGGCCGAAGGGATTTAGTACATCACGTGACTTTTGACAGGTAAATTGTACACAACGCTTATCGCGTCTTAATTGGATTAAATCTTGCGTAATAGCTATCACCAGGCAGGCGGTATATGTTGACAGTTATTACACTAGATAAATGATCTGGAGAACAACTATAAATATAAATGTATGAAGTGTATGAATTTACCGATGTAATACTATCAGCTTGGATTCTGATAAGACACCAAGCTAAACAAGTATCTATCAGCTTGGATCCTAATTAGACACTGAGATGAACAAGTATCTAGCATCAGTTTAGATCATGATTAGACGCCGAGCTGAACAAGTATCTATCAGATTGGATCCTGATTAGACATTGAGATGAACACGTATATATCAGCTTGGATTCTGATTGGAAATCGAGTTGAAAAGTATCTTGCAGCTTACATCATGATAAGACGCCGAGTTGAAAAAGTATCTAGCAGCTTGGATCCTAATGCGACGCCGAGTTGCACGGTCTCTCACTGTTACACTCTACATTGTTATTTTCTTTGGTCAACTAACAACTGTTTCCTGCTAATATTTTATTGATTTTTGCAGAATAAGTACATTCTCATTGACCAAAAGCTTGGATCGTGATCAGATGCCGAGTTTGATCTAGATCCAAACCGTTTGCATAGGTTACTACTACTACTATATTTGTTTTAATGTTACATGCGTCTAAATGATATGTCACTCGGCAATGATATTAACAAATAATCCATTCCCTCATAGGCTATTTTAAACCATTACTTCATATGCTATTTTAGAACATTATCTTTAGGATACTTTTGGACCCAACATCATTGAATAATCTACTGAAAAGCAGTTACTGTAAAAAAGAGCAAATATAGAAATCATTTTGAAAAAAAATAGAGACTTTACTAGGAAATGCTCTATTACAATAATTTCAAAACTGACCATTAAAGAGGCGTCACTATGAGGGAATGGGTTAATGCATACAATGGACGCGACAAATTATTGGAGGAGTGCACATGTACCAAGTGGAATACTTTTTTTTATCTGATGAGTACATAAGTACAGTGTTATACTTGTATCTGATGAGTACATAAGTACAGTGTTATACTTTTATCTGATGAGTACATAAGTACAGTGTTATACTTGTATCTGATGAGTACATAAGTACAGTGTTATACTTGTATCTGATGAGTACATAAGTACAGTGTTATACTTGTATCTCATGAGTACATAAGTACAGTGTTATACTTTTATCTGGTGAATACTCTTGTACAAAGTGTTATACGTTTTTGAAGTTTGCAGATTAGAATTTTGATTCTCTCTTCGAAATAGTTAATTCATGTCAAGAATAGTTTTCATTTTACAATTGTCGATCATCCTAAATGTTTCCATTTTACAAGTTCAGATACTCAGATAAGCTACATATGTTTGGTTGGTTTTCTTAATTTTACATGCGGTGTGTATCCAGATCAGATGTACCCAACTTTTTTTACAATTAATGTACTTCTAGATCAGATCCAGATCAGCCACACCTGTTTGTGTTTTTCCGTTTTTTGGTTTATTTGACCTTTTTTGTTTGTGTTCTTCTTTGTTTATTTTTTTAAATTTTATATGCAGAGTATTTTGAGATCAGCTACACCTGTGTGTTCGTCTTTATCAACTTGTGTACTTCTAGATAAGATTCACCCATTTTCATATTGCAACTATGCAGATCCAGATCAAACACACTGAATGTTGAAACCTTACAAAAGTAGATCCAAAATCAGTTGGGTTTTTTTTATTAATGGTTTTCGGTCAGAATCTACAGATTCTGAATCTGCAGCGCCATTATAAATCATACTATGACAGAGCCAATATAAGTGATACATAGCAGAGCCATTATAAATGATACAATGGCAGAGCCATTATAAATGATACAATGGCAGAGCCAATATAAGTGATACAATTTAAGCACTGGTCTGTATTACCAGTTGCCATATTAACGTCATGCTTTTATTGGCAGGTCGAGAGAAAAGAGAACACCATTTTAAGAAACACTCTTTATTTTTCTCATACAGAGTATATCAGAGACTACATTCTGCATTACCTGTCATGCAATAACTACTTAACCCTATCCCTAATGAATATTCGTGTAAGAAATAATAACATCATGAATATTTATAGGCCGATTTTTATAATGGCACATGTACACACGTTGTTATTGTTTTTATTGTACTGGTAGACACTGTGGATTCAGATTTATTCATGAGTATACAAAGCAGACTCTGATCAGGATCTACCTTGTTTGCAAAGACTAGAAAAGGCATATGTACGAACGAAACGGTTAACACTCCAATCCATTGTGTCATCGTAGAGGTTATGCTGTATTTACTGACATAAAATACGAACATTTTTAAAGACCACATGGCTATTCTGCTGTTCTGGTAAATATGAATAGTTTAAATTCTTTTCCTGCCATATTTGCAAATGGTTGTCTGCTTTAACATTTTGAAAGCGGGTAGGTCACAAGTACACTGAAAGTTGCAATCAGTGTAGACTCAGATCAGGGGCTCCTAGAAGAGTTCTCCGGTCATGGTCTGCACTGTTGGTCATGTTACTTTCTCTAAGAAATTTAATCTCTTCATACAGAATGGATTCTCTCTTTAACCCTTTCAACACCGGGCACGCATTCACTATCACTTGCAAACAGCACCTTGCTACTTTTGCTTTCGAAGGATCACCCACTTTCAGAATATATGTACTTCACAACTTCACAATAGCAGGTATTAAGTGATTGTGTGGCGGCTGTAAAAAGTCGCCCCGTACTTCATTCTCAGAGTTGTTAAATAAATGTTCTGGTCCTTCATGATCATTAGTTTTGATGAACTTGAATACTGCCTAAGCCGGTGCAAGGGGGCATGAGTAGTATGGCACATTTATTTACTACTCATGAACAGACTCAATAAATATACCCTGAAAGTGGGAGATCCTTTGAAAATAAAAGTAACAATGCAAAAAGAGAAAATTGCAGACTTGGTTTTATTGAATCTGTTCATGAGTAGTAATTAAAAGTGCAACACTACCCATGCCCCTTAGCACAACCAAGTCTGCAATTTTCTTTTTTCGCAATGTTACTTTTGCTTTCGAAGGATCACCCACTTTCAGAATATGTTTCTCTGATAAATTTAATCTTTTCATACAGAATGGATTCTATCTTTAACCCTTTCAACACCGGACACGCATTCACTATCACTTGCAAACAGTGTAGACTCAAAACAGACGACTTTTAGAGGGGCCCTTTGATCAGGGTCTGCACTGTTTGTCATTCAAACTCCTAAAGCAGGTTACAGCCTTTCATCTAGAGTGGACAAAATAAATAGATGCAAGATGAGAAAGGCACACATGCCATCTCACCAGTTGAGATAAAACTCCTAGACATATTTAATACATGAACTATTTCAGTACTATTGTGAAATGTTCGTTGAGTAATTCCAATGGATTAATAAGATACAAATAATAAAACTTGATTTTACTGTTTACAGTTTTTCTAACGAGATATACCGGTATATATTCCTGTTTAAATATGACACACATGTTAACATCTTGCATAAAGTCCTCTAATAAGCACTTGCATACATTTTCCTATTTACCACTTGCAATAATTCTTCTAGCACTTGCAAACATTTTCCTATTTACAACTTGCAAACATTCTTCTAGCACTTGCATACATTTTGCTATTTACCACTTGCAAACATTCTTCTATTTCAACTGGCACAACCAATTCTTAATTTACTCCATAATACAATTACAACTAAAGTTTACTATATGAAGTTCAATTTTATCAGATACAAGATAACTATGAAACTAAACTATCGACCCTTTATCTGATGAATATTCAAGTAAGTATTAAGTACTATGAATGTTAGTTAGCTGAAAGTATATAACTATCAGTATAGAAAGGTAAGATTTATTACATGGTAGATACTGCATAATGAGAACTATTTTTTTTTCATAACATAAAGAACAGATCCAGATCTGATAGCTCTCTATGGGAGTGTTTTATTTTCTTTTGCTCAGTTTGCAGATGTATACAAATGTCTGCATCAGATATAGAGAGGTTAACCCTTTACTCCTTGAATATTCATGTAAGAAATAATGACACCATGAATATTAAATGTCTTTTTGTAATGTGGCCCGATGAACAAGGGGAGGTTTTTATCATGACAGAAACTGTAAAACTAATATGTTATATCATAAACAACCAGAGCAGACCTCCTGTAGTCTGATCTGGGTCTACTCTGTTTGCAAATGTGTAGAAAGGTGTATTTATGGAGTAACGGGCTTGATCTGACATAATCATACAAACTTTATACAATACAAAGACCTGACACAAACCAAACCAAAAACTATACATATGAGTAAATGGGTGAATTTTGATATCACGTTTGTTGTTTTCAAATGCAAAGAGTAATGCACTGCTCCATGAGAACTTGTGTGTAGACCTGAGAGATCTAGAGACGGATTGTCACATAGTCGCTATAAGTACCAGTAGTTAGCTCAATGCTGATCTCACAATTAGCAAATTTGTCTCTATAAGAACCGGTAGTTAGCTCGATGCTTATCTGACATTTAGCAACTGGGACTCTATATTAATACCACTACAAATTAGCTGGATGCTGATCTGATATTTAGCAAGCGGTCTCTAAGACTCTGTTATAAGTAGTTGGACAAATGCTCATATGACATCTAGCAAATTAGTCTCTACAAGTGCTGGTAGTTAATTCAATGCTTATCTGAAATTTAACAATAGGGTCTCTATTAGTAGTTAACTACACTTTGATCTGAGATCTAGTAAATTGGTCTCGGCTAGTAGTTTCAGCCAGACACTAAACTGAAATATAACAACTTTGTCTAACCTTTTAGTTAGCTAGACAATTATCTGATACCTAGCAACTTTGGTCTTAGCTAGTCTCAACTAGAAGTTAGCAAGACATTAATCAAGCAAATTGGTCTCAGCTAACCCCAGGCATTAGTTAGCCAGACAATCTAACATCCTGCAACTTATTCTCAGCTAGTAGAATGATGCACACTTATCTGATATCTAGCAACTTGGTCTCAGCTGTAGTTAGAAGGCCAGAAATCTAACATCTATAAACTTGGTCTCAGCTTATATTTAGCTATATACTAATATAAAATCTAGCCATTTGGTATCAGCTAGTCCCAGCTAGTATTAGTCAGACATACATTAATCATAGCCAGACACTAAATATCAAAAATATGTTATATGGGTCGAAGCTAGTAATTAGCCAGACAATTATCTGACATCTAGCAACATGGTTTAAGCTAGTAGCTTGCCAGTCATTAATCTGAAATCTAGTAACTGGGTCTCAGCTAGCTGTTAGCTGGACACTAATCTGAAATCTAAATAACCAGACTGTTAGCTGGACACATATCTGAAATTTAGATAACCAGGCTCAAACCAGAAAACTAGCAAATGGGTCTGAAAAAGTTACCCCGACCAGGGTCAGACATCTAGCAAATGGATCTCAATAAGTAGCTAACTAGACCAGGATCAGACATCTAGAAACTGGATTTTAGTAAGTAGCTAACACGATAGGGGTCATCTAGGAAATAGTCTGAATCAGTTTTTGATGTGACCATGATCGGAAATCTAGCAACTGGATTTCAATAAGTTGTTAACCAGACCAGGGCCAGTCATCTATTAACTGGGTCTCAGTAAGAAGTTAATGAGATCAGGATCACATATCTAGAAACTGGATCTCATTTTGCAGTTAACAATTAGACCCAAAATCAGAGATCTAGCAACTGGGTCTGAATTCGTAGTTAACCGGAACCAGAAACTGAGTTTCATTTAGTGCTTAATCAGACCAAGATCCGAGATCTAGCAACTGGGTCTCATTTAAAAAAGAACAAGAGGGTCGTCACGGGTGACAAATGCCCCCAAAGTGTTTGACACCGAAATGCATTTTGGTGGAAAAACAATACAATGTAAGGCAGGTGTAACATGAAATTTTGATGCTGTTAAAAATGACACAGGAGTCAGTTCTTAACATTAGAAACAGAACCTTTGACGATTATGATAGCTAAGAAAAGAGCCAAGCGTCAAAACTTAGTTAAAAAGGACCCTAAGTCATTCTCAACGTTAAAAAGGACCCTGGGTTGATTGTCAACGTTTAAAGTATAGGAGATATGCTCTGGACAAGCTTTTTGTATCTGGTAAGATATAGGAGATATGCTCCGGACTGTAAAATTGAGGTCAAAGGTCAAGGTCAAGGTCAGTGATCTGAAAATGGTACATGACTCTCCCCCATCCCAAGATGAATTCACAAACCAAATTTGGATTCCGTAGCTGGTAAGGTATAGGAGAAATGCTCCAGACAAGCTTTGTGTAAAATCTAGGTCAAAGGTCAAGGTCACAGTGACCTGAAAATGGTACGCGACACACCGCCATCCCAAGATAAACTCACACATTAAATTTGGAATCCGTAGCTGGTAAGGTATAAGAGATATTCTCTGGAAAACCTTTTTTGTAAAATCGAGGTCGAAGGTCAAGGTCAAGGTCACAGTGACCTGAAAATGGTACGCGACACTCCGCCATCTGAAGGTGATCTCACAAACCAAATTTGGAATCCGTATCTGGTAAGGTATAGGAGATATGCTCTGGACAAGCTTTTTGTAAAATCGGTCAAGGTCAAGGTTAAGGTCATAGTGACCTGGAAATGGTACATGACATTCCGCCATCCCAAGATGAACTCACACACCAAATTTATTATCTGTAGCTGGTAAGGTAAAGGAGATATGCTCCGGACAAGCTTTTTGTAAAATCGGTCAAAGGTCATGGTCAAGGTCACAGTGATCTGAAAATGGTATGCGACACTCCTCCATCCAAAGATGAACTCACACACCAAATTTGGAATCCTTAGCTGGTAAGGAATAGGAGATATACTCCGGACAAGCTTTTTGTAGCTGGTAAGGTATAAGCGGTTTTTAAAATCGAGGTCAAAGGTCAAGGTCAAGGTCACAGTGACCTGGAAATGGTACGCGACACTCCGCCATCCCAAGATGAACTCACACACCAAATTTGGAATCTGTAGCTTGTAAGGTAAAGGAGATATGCTCCAGACAAACTTTTTGTAAAATCGGTCAAAGGTCATGGTCAAGGTCACAGTGATCTGAAAATGGTACGCGACACTCCTCCATCCAAAGATGAACTCACACACCAAATTTGGAATCCTTAGCTGGTAAGGAATAGGAGATATACTCCGGACAAGCTTTTTGTAGCTGGTAAGGTATAAGCGGTTTTTAAAATCGAGGTCAAAGGTCATGGTCAAGGTCACAGTGATCTGAAAATGGTATGCGACACTCATCCATCCAAAGATGAACTCACACACCAAATTTGGAATCCTTAGCTGGTAAGGAATAGGAGATATACTCCGGACAAGCTTTTTGTAGCTGGTAAGGTATAAGCGGTTTTTAAAATCGAGGTCAAAGGTCAAGGTCAAGGTCACAGTGACCTGGAAATGGTACGCGACACTCCGCCATCCCAAGATGAACTCACACACCAAATTTGGAATCTGTAGCTTGTAAGGTAAAGGAGATATGCTCCAGACAAACTTTTTGTAAAATCGGTCAAAGGTCATGGTCAAGGTCACAGTGATCTGAAAATGGTACGCGACACTCCTCCATCCAAAGATGAACTCACACACCAAATTTGGAATCCTTAGCTGGTAAGGAATAGGAGATATACTCCGGACAAGCTTTTTGTAGCTGGTAAGGTATAAGCGGTTTTTAAAATCGAGGTCAAAGGTCATGGTCAAGGTCACAGTGATCTGAAAATGGTATGCGACACTCATCCATCCAAAGATGAACTCACACACCAAATTTGGAATCCTTAGCTGGTAAGGAATAGGAGATATACTCCGGACAAGCTTTTTGTAGCTGGTAAGGTATAAGCGGTTTTTAAAATCGAGGTCAAAGGTCAAGGTCAAGGTCACAGTGACCTGGAAATGGTACGTGACACTCCGCCATCCCAAGATGAACTCACACACCAAATTTGGAATCTGTAGCTGGTAAGGTAAAGGAGATATGCTCCGGACAAACTTTTTGTAAAATCGGTCAAAGGTCATGGTCAAGGTCACAGTGATCTGAAAATGGTACGCGACACTCCTCCATCCAAAGATGAACTCACACACCAAATTTGGAATCCTTAGCTGGTAAGGAATAGGAGATATACTCCGGACAAGCTTTTTGTAGCTGGTAAGGTATAAGCGGTTTTTAAAATCGAGGTCAAAGGTCAAGGTCAAGGTCACAGTGACCTGGAAATGGTACGCGACACTCCGCCATCCCAAGATGAACTCACACACCAAATTTGGAATCTGTAGCTGGTAAGGTAAAGGAGATATGCTCCGGACAAGCTTTTTGTAAAATCGGTCAAAGGTCATGGTCAAGGTCACAGTGATCTGAAAATTGTACGCGACACTCCTCCATCCCAAGATGAACTAACACACCAAATTTGGAATCCTTAGCTGGTAAGGTATAGGAGATATACTCCGGACAAGCTTTTTGTAGCTGGTAAGGCATAAGCTTTTTTAAAATCGAGGTCAAAGGTCAAGGTCAAGGTCACAGTGACCTGGAAATGGTACGCGACACTCCGCCATCCTAAGATGAACTCACACACCAAATTTGGAATCTGTAGCTGGTAAGGTAAAGGAGATATGCTCCGGACAAGCTTTTTGTAAAATCAAGGTCAAAGGTCAAGGTCAAGGTCACAGTGACATGAAAATGGTACACGACACTCCCCCATCCCAAGATGAACTGACACACCAAATTTGGTATCCGTAGCTGATGTGACAAAGGAAATATACTCCGGACAAAAGGTACACACACCCACACACACACACACCCACCCACCCACCCACCCACCCACCCACCCACCCACCCACCCACCCACACACGCACGATGCGATCACTATATGCCGCCAAAGCCTAGCTTTGGGGGCATAAAAAGTAAAGTACCTAGTTATAGTCTACTTTCAGTCCGAATGACCGCTCAGCCGACTATACATTACTCCCCTGGTCATTGAGTCATTGGCCTACAGTATTGAGCACTGCTAACAATCATGCAGCCGCAGTACCAGTGAGTGACCCTCACAGGTACCCATTTTAACCCCTGGGTGGAGAGGATATGCAGGTGGGAGTCTCGGAAATTTCCGGGAGGAACCAGGATTTGAACCCTCGACTCGGTTTGAAATAATATACAACTAAACCTTGATCTGACATCTAGCACTGGGTCTGAATTAGTAGTTAACCAGAACCTTGTCATGTTGATGGATACCTCGTTGAGCATATCTTAACCTTTCCCCGTTCTATGTTTATTACTAATTTTATACCTACTGAATATTCATGGAAAAAATATTCTCGTATAATGAAATATGGAAGGTGGAACATTGTGGCCATTTTAAAAACCGACCTTTCAATTCCACTAGCAAACGGTACAGACCCTGATCAGACGGCTTCTCTAGGAGCCGTCTGATCTCGGTCTACGTTACTCTGTTTGCAAATGCGTGAAATCACGTTTAGTTGAGGGAAAGTGTTAACGCAGCAGTGTCAAGTATTCACCCATTTATAATGAAACACGCTATTATCTATGTATTTGTTCATACAAAACAAACTAATGCAAATAAACAAACCGTAGTTATTGGATCTCTACGAGTATATAGACACCAAACATAAACTACATGTATGTAGATAAATGTACAATTGGATAAAACACATTTAAAACAAACATGTGTATCAGTATCAGTAAACCGTTGTGTTAACCCTTTCCCTGTTGAATATTCATGTCAGAAATACTGTCATCATGCATACTAAAGAGCCAAACTATTTTAAAGTGTCATTAACAAAGGCATTTTTGACTAACAGAGACTGTAGAATATTTCTATAATACCATCAACAGACAGAGTAGACCCTGATCCTGCAGGAGTCATCTGATCTGGGTCTACTCTGTTTTCAAGTGCATTAAAACGTGTTCATGTGAAGGAAATGGTTAACTATTTTCAAATTCTACCCCTTGATTCTAAGTTCGTAAACTTTAAAGCATGAAATATTACAGCTGCATATACAATGTACATTAACCCTATCTCTGTTGAATATATTATAATGTAATGGCGTTAAACAATGGCATTAAACAATAACATTAAACAAAGGCATTAAACAATGACATTAAACAAAGGCATTAAACAATGGCATTAAACAATAACATTAAACAAAGGCATTAAACAATGACATTAAACAAAGGCATTAAACAATGGTGTTAAACAATGGCGTTAAACAATGACATTAAACAATGACATTAAACAAAGGCATTAAACAATGACATTAAACAATGACATTAAACAATGGCGTTAAACAATGACATTAAACAATGGTGTTACACAATCGCGTTAAACATGAATATAGACTATAGTGAACAGCTGGTTGTATTGTTTAATATTTTAACCTAATGTACATGTACATATAAAGTTTTCTTAGCCTTAGCTAAAATTGAATACCAAAATATATTCAAATATAACACTGTATACAAACCATATTGAATGCATGACACTGTTTTTCCATTTAGGAAAAACATAACTAATATTGCCTAAGAAACAAATTGTGTATATGGGCAATATGTCCATATCTGGCTATTTATTATAATTATGTGAAATATGTGCAATATGTAAGAACTAATGACATAATGAATATTTATAAGTTGAAGTTTGTACACAGGTATATTTTGGTATCAGTAGAAACGGTATGGTCAGATCTATTCTATTTTCATAGGCAAACAGAGCAAACCGTGATCAGACCTCTATTGGACTTTTCTGATCTTGGTCTACTCTGTTTGCGTAGGCGTGTAAAGGTGTTTTATGAAGGAAAGGGTTTAACTTTGAATAGTGGACATGCCTACATTGGAAAACAGTGCTGACCCTGATCTGAAGGCTCATCTAAGACAAGCATGTACTGACTAACATGGCAGACCCTGATCTGAAGGCTCATTTAGGACAAGCATGCACTAACAGAGCAGACCCTGATCTGAAGGCTCCTCTAGGACAAACATGCATTAACAGTGCTGACCCTAATCTGAAGGCTCATCTAGGACAAGCATGCACTGACTAACAGGGCAGACCCTGATCTGAAGGCTCATCTAGGACAAGCATGCATTAACATGGCAAACCCTGGTTTGATGGCCCCTCTAGGACAAGCATGCACTAACAGTGCGGACCCTGATCTGAAGACTCATCTAAGACAAGCATGCACTGACTAACATGGCAGACCCTGATCTGAAGGCTCATTTAGGACAAGCATGCACTAACAGAGCAGACCCTGATCTGAAGGTTCATCTAGGACAAGCATGCACTGACTAACAGAGCATACCCTGCTCTGAAGGCTCATCTAGGACAAGCATGCGCTGACTAACAAAGCAGACCCTGATCTGAAGGCTCATTTAGGACAAGCATGCACTAACAGTGCTAACCCTGATCTGAAGGCACTAACAGTGCTGACTCTGATCTGAAGGCTCCTCTAGGACAAGCATGCACTAACATGGCAAACCCTGGTCTTATGGCCCCTCTAGGACAAGCATGCATTAACAGTGCTGACCCTGATCTGAAGGCTCATCTAGGACAAACATGCACTAACAATGCTGTCCCTGATCTGAAGGCTCGTCTAGGACAAGCATGCACTGACTAACAGTGCTGATCCTGATCTGAAGGCTCATCTAGGACATGAATGTACTGGCAAACAGAGAAGACCATGATCATACAGTTCCTTGAGGACAAGCATGCACTGACAAACAGAGCAGACCCTGGTCTGAAGGCTACTCCAGGACAAGCATGCACTAACAGGGTAGACACTGATCTAAGGGCTCCTCTAGGACAAGCATGCATTAATATGGCAAACCCTGGTCTGATGGCCCCTCTAGGACAAGCATGCGCTAACAGTGCTAACCCTGATCTGAAGGCTCATCTAGGACAAACATGCACTAACAATGCTGTCCCTGATCAGAAGGCTCGTCTAGGACAAGTATGCACTGACTAACAGTGCTGACCCTGATCATACTGTTCCTTGACGACAAGCATGCACTGACTAACAGAGCAGACCCTGATCTGAAGGCTTCTCTAGGACAAGAATGCGTTGACTGACAGTGCTGACCCTGATCTGAAGGCTCCTCTAAGACACAAATGCACTTACAAACAGAGCAAACCCTGGTCTGAAGGCTCCTCTAGGACAAGCATGCGCTGACTAACAGAGCAAACCCTGATATGAAGGTTCCTCTAGGACAAGCATGCACTAACAGGGTAGACACTGATCTAAAGGCTCCTCTAGGACAAGCATGCACTAACAGGGTAGACCCTGATCTGAAGGCTCCTCTAGGACAAGCATGCACTAACAGGTCAGACCCTGATCTGAATGCTCCTCTAGGACAAGCATGCACTAACAGGGTAGACCATGATCTGAAGACTCGTCTAGGACAAGCATGCACTAACTAACAGGGCAGATCCTGATCTGAAGGTTCATCTAGGACAAGCATTCACTAACAGGGTAGATCCTGATCTGAAAGCTCCTCTAGGACAAGCATGCACCAACTATCAGAGCAGACCCTGATCTGAATGCTCCTCTAGGACAAGCATGCACTAACTATAAGGGTAGACCCTGATCATACAGCTCCTCGAGTATATGAATGCACTGTTAAACAGTGCAGATGATCAGTTGGCTCCTCTAGGACATACACGCATTGGCATATGCACACAGAGGATCATTTTTATCAGAATATACACTGTTTGTCATTTAATATGTGCTTTTCATACATACTGAGTGGACTCTATAGTTAACAGTAGGGCCAGAATGGCCCTTACGCGCTCACCAGATAATCAGAGAAGAGTTTCAAAGTTTTCACTATATGTTTCTATAGTAAACCAGCGTACCCTGGAGCGTGGCTAATCTTTTACCTTAGCGGCACAATTTATATAATTTTTGTATTATATAATTTATATAAAATTTGAAGAATGAATGAATGGTGTTTTACGGCCCATAAAAATTTGAAGAGGACCTGAACATGATGCTATGCACCAAATATGAAAGCTCAGAACCTTCAAGTTTCAGTGGAGAAGGTTTTCAAAGTTTTCACTATTGTTTCTATTGAAAACTGTCCATCCCCAGTGCCATAATTTATAAAACTTTTGTAGAGGACCTGAACATGATGCTCTGTGCCAAATATGAAAGTTGAGAGCCATCCAGTTTCAGTGAGGAAAATTTTCAAAGATTTCACTATTTGTTTCTATTGAAAACTGCCAACCCCTGGGGCGGGGCCAATTTCGACCCCAGGGCCATAATTTATATAACTTTTGTAGAGGACCTGAACACGATGCTATGTGCTAAATATTAAAGCTGAGAGCCTTCCGGTTTCAGTGAGGAAGATTTTCAAAGATTTCACTATTGGTTTATTGAAATCTCCCCACCCCTGGGGCGGGGCCAATTTTGACCCCGGGGCCAAACTTTTATAACTTTTGTAGAGAATCTGAACATGATGCTCTGTGCCAAATATGAAAGCTGAGAGCCTCCCAGTCTCAGAGAAGATTTTCAAAGATTTCACTATTTGTTTCTATTGAAAATGGCCCACCCCTGGGGTGGGGCTAATTTTGACCCCAGGGCCATAATTTGTATAACTTTTGTAGAGGACCTGAACATGATTCTATGTGCCAAGTATGAAAGCTGAGAACCTTTTGTTTTCAGAGAAGAAGATTTTCAAAGTTTTACTAAATGTTTCTATTGAAAACAAGGCACCCCTGGGGCAGGGCCAATTTTGACCCCAGGGGCATAATTTATATAACTTTTGTAGAGGACCTGAACATGATGCTCTTTGCAAAATATGAAAGCTAAAAGACTTCCAGTTTCAGAGAAGATTTTCAAATATCTCACTATTTGTGTCTATTGAAAACTGCCCACTCCTGGGGCGGGGGCAATTTTGACCCCAGGGCCATAATTTATAAAACTTTTGTAGAGGACCTGAACATGATGCTCTGTGCCAAATATGAAAGCTGAGAGAATTCCAGTTTTAGAGAAGAAGATTTTCAAAGATTTCACAATTTGTTTCTATTGAAAACTACCCACCCCTGGGGCGGGGCCAATTTTAACTCCAGGGCCATAATTTATATAACTTTTGTAGAGGACCTGAACATGATGCTATGTGAGTGAGTGAGTTGGGTTTTACTTCTGACCAACAGTATTTCAGTTATTTGCAGACTGTACCCGCATGAGACAAGTTATAGTGCTGCCTCACTGGAACGCCTCTGCCGCGGGCACATGGCAAGGCTGACCCCACCCAGTCACATTATCCTGACACCGGGTCAACCAGTCCTAGAACTACCCCTTTAATGCAACTAGTACCAACTTTTAACGACTTTTGGTCTGTCACGGCCGGGGTGATGCTATGTGCCAAATATGAAAGTTGAGAACCTTCTGGTTTCAGAGAAGATTTTCAAAGTTTTACTATATGTTTCTATTGAAAACAAGGCACCCCTGGGGCGGACCAATTTTGACCCCAGGGCCATAATTTATATACCTTTGGTAGAGGATCTGAAGATGATACTATGTGCCAAAGATGAAAGCTGAGAACCCTGTAGATTCAGAGGAGAAGATTTTTAAAGATTCAAATTGTTGACGACTGACGACGCACGCCAACGGACATCAGGCAATCACAAAAGCTCACCCTGAGCACTTTGTGCTCTGGTGAGCTAAAAACGGACATGAATGGCACTGAATGCACTGGCAAACAGTTCAGATGATTAGTAGCTCCTCTTGACATATATGCAAATATGACTGCATGAATATTAAATAGATTAACTTTATTACAGCACATGGAGACATAAACTTTAATTTGGCCATAGCAGAAACTATATAATCATATCTATATTATATCATAAGTGCGGATCTACACTGTTTGCAAAGTTGTAGAAAGGCATATTTATGTAGTAAAAGGATATTAGCAGATACTATACACTAATATCAACTGTCTTATTAGAATGTAGTTTCTGATCTGGGTATACACTGTAGTTCTTGGCTGATTTCCATCTCGGCTGTCTCAGTATGTTGAGACACTACACATACAAAAAGTCCTGATCAGACAATGCATTTTAATAAGGAAGCTGATATTGGTCTACACTGTTGCAAATACACAAATACTATTTTCATATGATGCAAGCAATACAATATTCAACACATAATCTGTGTATATACAAGAAATCAATATACATCTAAACTCGATGGAATGTATCATCTGGTTCAGTGTACACTGCCGTTTAATTATCAGCAGTATAAGTCATTAACTGTATGCTACGATCAGTACAAACAGCGTATATCAGTACAGTGTATATCAGTACAGTGTATATCAGTAGTGTATATCAGTACAAACAGTGTACAGTCCAATCTGCTGTAAGCGGTCAGTCTAGGGAAGTGGCCACTTTGGCTGCTTACAGCAGGTGACCGCCTAAACCAGGTGCATGTTACCAAGCATACTTTCGAGTAATTATGACAGACATGTATTTTGTGTACAGCAGTATACTAATCGATATTTATAAAGACCGTTCTGACCTAAAGTGCCCGTAATAATTGCAAGTCATATCAAATTAATTGCCTTGTTTGTCGTTCTTCAACCTTTTGTCTCTTATTTATAAGTGTCAGTTCTTTCATTTGAGTAATACACATGCCAGTGTTATTTGAATTTGGCTTCAGGGTGTAACTTCTAACGGTGTAGCCATGTTTGACACGACTGGTTTCCCGAATATGCCCTCTGCGAACATCTAACTCATAAAGCGGAAGTCGGGAACCAGCTAGTTCACGCGTGATTACATTCCGGGGGAATTCCGAGTAGAAGGTAAATCCCCAATCAATATGGCGTGAACAACCGACGCGCTTTGTAAACAAACAAAAGAAACTCTGATAAGGGGTCCAAATGGGTCATGACCGTTAGTTGTATGCATTCAAAGGTGACATAATGTCTGATGTTGCCGATCGATAGCCATGAAAAGTGTTTACACGCTTTACATTTGGCTTTACATTTGTAGAACACCTGGCCGCTTACACCAGTGTGTATTGGCCATTTGGGATGAAATAGAGTGGCCCCTGGCCGCGTTAGGCAGGTGACCGCTTATACCAGGTGTAATATATAGTGTTTTTCGTTGGGAGGGTCCTAGAGTGGCCGCTTGCAGCAGTGTGGCTGTCGATACCAGGTGGTCGCTGAAGCAGGTTGGACTGTATATCAGTACAGTGTATATCAGTACAGTGTATATCAGTACATTGTATATCAGTACAAAACAATGTATATCAGTACAGTGTATATCAGTACAAACAATGTATATCAGTACAGTGTATATAAGTACAGTGTATATAAGTTCAAACAGTGTATATCAGTACAGTGTATATAAGTACAAACAGTGTATATCCTGATCTGGCGTTCTCTGTAAACATTTATCCTGCCGATCAAGGCCTAACCATTATTTGCAAACAGCTTGATTCCAGATAGGACTCATCAGGATCAGGATATATTGGGACCAGAGCAATACATAAAGATGCATGTATATAATCAATTACTAAATTCGTCATCATCAAACCATATGTTGTGATCACTCTATTTGAAATGATTATAAAGAGAGGTCAAACGACAGTATTTGGTGGGAAAATAAAGGATATATCCATGAAAATGCTTTAATTGATGAATCTTATCTGGGCTTTTGCCTGGCTATACAACTATCATCAACAATTGCCCATGTAGGAGAGTGAACATCTCACTAATTGTACATACAATAATAAAATGTATACACCTTTATTAACCATTTCAATGGTTATTTGTCAAATGTCTACAATTCAAAAACGCATCAAACTGACACAAAATATCCTCATCTGGAGTCATTCGGCTGTTTATCGTAATTAGCCAAGATGCTATAACTTCACTCAATTTCATGAAGATTGAAGATAAATGTCAAAATAAGAATGGTATCTTCTTGGTTATATACTGGCATTAAGGTCAGCAACACATATATCTATCCACTGTCCTCCCGTGTAGTCATAGCTCTTGATTGGTTAATAATCACAGTGTCTTCCAAAGCCCTGAAATTAGATTTTCAAATAATTACAAATAAATGAACCATGTACCAAGGACAATCTTTAGTGTGGCCCCAAACCTCCAAACATCTCTTAACCCTCATACACCTTTTCATGCCTTTGCAAACCAAGACCAGACAACTCCATAGAAACCATCTGATAAATCTCTGACGGGTTTGCTTATTAAATAATATAGATATGATTTTACAGTGAAGGTTGGGTCTATCAAACATTTGAAAACAGAGCAGACCTAAGTCTACCCTGTTTGCAAATGCATGAAAATGCGGTTGTATGAAGCGAACAGTTAACACTTTACTCAATAAATAGTCATGTAACAATTCTGATCCCTCGAAAGCAAAAGTAGAAATGCAGAAAGAGAAAATTGCACACTCGGTTTTATTAAGTCTGTTCATGAGTAGTAATTAAAAGTGCAACACTACTCATGCCCCAAGCACCGGCTTAAAGCAGTATTCCATTTTCAAAACTAATAACATCAAAACTTAAGGACCAAATAATGGCATATTGAACATTAATCAAGATTCCTTTATATACGAGGAGTATTTGGCCATGACAGAATGTAGAATCATATCTATATTCTAACATAATCAAACAGAGCAGACACTGATAAGACGGCGCATACAGGATCTGTCTGATCTGGTTCTACATCGTTTCAAAAGCGTAGAAATGTGTTTTATGGAGTAAAGGGTCAAAACTGTAAATAATATGAAGGAGGATAACAACAGAAATTATGAAAAATACTCTAATGAGATATCACATGTATTATAATATCACAACCAGTCTGGGTCTACAGCTAAACTCTAATGAGATATCACATGTATTACAAGTAAAATGTTGATGCATAGATTTTAAAGATTTTCCTATGAAAAACTGATAAGCCAGGGGCGGGCCATTTTGGTCCAGGGGTCACAATTTGAACAATCTTGGTAGAAAACCATTAGATGGTTTCATTACGGTTTCAGAAAAGAAGCTTTTTATGAAAAACTGATAAGCCCCAGGGCAGGGCCATTTTTGGTCAAGGGGTCATAATTTGAACAATCTTTATAGAGGACCAATAGATGATGCTACATACCAAATATAAAATGTCTAGGCCTTACAGTTTCAGAGAAGAAGATTTTTAAAGATTTTCCTATGAAAAACTGATAAGCCCCGGGGCAGGGCCATATTTGGTCAAGGGGTCATAATTTGAACAATCTTTGTAGAGGACCATTAGATAATGCTACATACAAAATATCAATGGTCTAGGTCTTATGGTTTCAGAAAAGAAGATTTTTAAAGATTTTCCTATGAAAAACTGATAAGCCCCGGGGCGGGCCATTTTTGGTCCAGCGGTCATAATTTGAACAATCTTTGTAGAGGACCATTAGATGATGCTACACATCAAATATCAAAGGTCTAGGTCTTACGGTTTCAGAGAAGAAGATTTTTATAGATTTTCCTAAGAAAAACTGACAAGCCCCAGGGCAGGGACATTTTTGGTCCGGGGGACATAATTTGAACAATCTTTGTAGAGACCCAATAGATGATTCTACATACCAAATATCAAATGTCTAGGCCTTACGGTTTCAGAGAAGAAGATTTTTAAAGATTTTCCTATGAAAAACTGATAAGCCCCGGAGTGGGGCCATATTTGGTCAAGGGGTCATAATTTGAACAATCTTTGTATAGGACCATTAGATAATGCTACATACCAAATATCAATGGTCTAGGTCTTACGGTTTCAGGAGAAGATTTTTAAAGATTTTTCCTATGAAAAACTGATAAGCCCCAGGGTGGGGCCATTTTTGGTCCGGGGTCATAATTTGAACAATCTTTGTAGAGGACCATTAGATGATGCTACATACTAAATACCAAAGGTCTAGGATTTACGGTTTCAGAGAAGAAGATTTTTAAAGATTTTCCTATGAAAAACTGATAAGCCCCATGGTGGGGCCATATTTGGTCCAGGGGTCATAATTTGAATAATCTTTGTAGAGGACCATTAGATAATGCATCATACCAAATATAAATGGTCTAGGTCTTACGGTTTTAGAGAAGAAGATGTTTAAAGATTTTCCTATGAAAAACTGATAAGCCCCAGGGCGGGGCCATCTTTGGTCATAATTTGAACAATCTTTGTAGAGGACCATTAGATGATGCTACATACTAAATACCAAAGGTCTAGGCCTTACGGTTTCAGAGAAGAAGATTTTTAAAGATTTTCCTATGAAAAACTGATAAGCCCCAGGACCGGGCCATTTTTGGTCCGGGGTCATAATTTGAACAATCTTAGTAGGGGACCATTATATGATGCTACATGCCAAATACCAAAGGTCTAGGCCTTACGGTTTCAGAGAAGAAGATTTTTAAAGATTTTCTTATGAAAAACTGATAAGCCCCGGGGCGGGGCCATTTTTGGTCCGGGGGTCATAATTTGAACAATCTTTGTAGAGGACCATTAGATGATGCTACATATCAAATATCAAAGGTCTAGGCCTTACGGTTTCAGAGGAAAAGATTTTTAAAGATTTTCCTATGAAAAACTGATAAGCCCCAGGGCGGGGCCATTTCTGGTCCGGGGGATATAATTTGAACAATCTTTGTAAAGGACCATTAGATGATTCCACATACCAAATATCAAAGCTCTAGGCTTTGTGGTTTCAGAGAAGAAGATGTTTAAGTAAATTGTTGACGACGCACGACGCACATACACACATACGCACGACGACGGACGCCAGAGACTGCCCCCTCACAATACTTTACCTGGCACTTTGTGCCAGGTGAGCTAAAAATGAATAGGGTCCATTTAGTTTTGACATATTCAAATCTACTTCCAAATATACATGGCATTGTAAATCAAGAGTGTTGTGACTGACAGACAGACAGACTGACTGACAAACAGACAGACTGACAGACAAACGACGGAGCTGAACTTCTTGCAGTATTCTTGAAATGTCAAGTATTAGGGACATAAATAGGCAATCAGTTTACAATGTATCTACTAATAGTAACTGTAGAGAAAGAAATGAAGTGTATGCAATTAAATGCAAAGGTGCTCGACGCATGCTTGGACTCACCCATGGACCCCCCCCCCCCAAAAAAAAAAAAAAATTGTGATGGAAGTATGTTAAACTAGCATAAAACTATCTATTTGAACCTTAAACCACTCCGAAAAACGAGAAAAGCACGACCCGGAAATTTTTTTCCTATCGGGTCTATATATGTATTGAAAGGTATCTAACTACGACAGATCAGCGGCGGAAAATACAACAGTTATGTTTTTCAAAGTCTTACAGCAAAGCCAATTCAACACCGATTTTAATCAGTTTGGTCTTGATCCGTTCCAAATTCCATATGCTAAGCGACACTTTAGTGTTTTCCTTAAATATTGCCCCGTCTTGTCGCTGCAAGACCGCGAATTTGAAAAAACGCTAGAGCGAAACGATGTGACTCCCGCCAGGATGCATAGAAGTATATAGGGGGATCTGTATTCGTTAAACTTTTCAGCAAAAACGCGAATTATGCTGAAACACATTCGAAAAACATTCAACTTACCGCAGTTAAAACGGTGCTGGCTATTTGTAGTCTGCTATGAGACGCCAGTTTTCTTTCTCCTACTTTCGTTTTGAACGGAGGTGGCCAAATCGCTGTGGCCCGGATATTTGCATATCGAATAGTTTATGAGCCGGGTCACAGCAAAATGGTCGCATCCGTTCAAAAGGAAAGTTGGAGAAAGAAAGCTGGCGCCTCGTAGCTGACTGGAAATGGGAAGCACCGTTTTAATTGCGGTAAGTTGAATGTTTTTAGATAATGTTTAACCGTAATTCGCGTTTTTGTTGAAAAGATTAACGAATACAGATCCCCCTATATACGTCTATGCATCCTGGCGGGAGTCACATCGTTTCGCTCTAGCGTTTTTTCAAATTCGCGGTCTTGCAGCGACAAGACGGAGCAATATTTAAGGAGAGCACTAATTGTGCCGCTTAGCATATGGAATTTGGAACGGATCAAGACCAAACTGATTGAAATCGGTGTTGAATTGGCTTTGCTGTAAAACTTTGAAAAACATGACTGTTGTATTTTCCGCCGCTGATCTGTCGTAGTTAGATACCTTTCAATACATATATAGACCCGATAGGAAATTTTTTCCGGGTCATGTTTTTTTCGTTTTTCGGAGTGGTTTTAGGTTCAAATAGATAGTTTTAGGCCAGTTGAACATGCTTCGATCACAGTTTTATTTTTTTTATTTTTTTTTTTTTGGGGGGGGTCCATGAATGAGTCCAAGCATGCGTCGGGCACCTTTGATTAAATGCAGTAAATGTGATGTAATGGTGTACGTGGTTGAGAGTAAGAGAGAAATTAGGGAGAGAATGAAAGAACATTTGAGTGATGGCAAGAGAGAGAGAAGCCAGTAAACTGACATTTTGATGATATTAGATTTGTAGTTTTGAAACGGATGTTCAATGCATGTAGAATTGAAAGACAGATTCATGAAACTGATTGGATATGAAGGCTGTGAACTTACAGACCATTTAGCTGTAACGTCAAGGAGGCTAATGCATGCATGACGTCGTTGTGATCATGACATCATTTGATGACGTCATGACATTTTAAGAGGGCCATGAGGCCCTGAAGCGCTCACCTGAGATAACCCCAGGGGCGGGGCAATTTTTGACCAAGAAGTCATCATTTGTACAACATTGGTAGAGAACCACAAGGCAAAGCAGTATGCAATTAATTAAAGTTCTAAGCCTAATGGTTTCAGAGAAAAATAATATTTCATATTTTTCCCATGAAAAACTGATAAGCCAGAAGGCAGGGCCAAGTTTTGCCCAGAGGCCAGGGTCGTAAGTTGAACATTCTTGGCAGAGGACCACAAGCCAAGCTACATATTTGTAGAGGACCATTAGATCATGTTACATACCAAACATCAAAGGTCTAGGCCTTACAGTTTCAGAAGATTTTTAAAGATTTTCCTATGAAAAACTGATAAGCCCTTGGGTGGGCCATTTTTGGCCCAGGGGTCATAATTTGAACAATCTTTGTAGAGAACCATTACATCATGCTACATTCCAAATATCAAAGGTCTAGGCCTAAGAGTTTCAGAGAAGAATTTTTTTAAAGATTTTCTTATGAAAAACTGATAAGCCCTTGGGCGGGGCCATTTTCGGTTCAGGGTCATAATTTGAACAATCTTTGTAGAGGACCATTAGACCATGCTACATGAAAAATATCAAAAGTCCAGGCCTTACAGTTTCAGAGAAGAAGATTTTTAAAGATTTTCCTATGAAAAACTGATAAGCCCTTGGGCGGGGCCATTTTTAACCCAGGGGTCATAATTTGAACAATCTTTGTAGAGGACCATTAGATCATGCTACATACCAAATATCAAAGGTCTATGCCTTACAGTTTCAGAGAAGAAGATTTTCCTATGAAAAACTTATAAGTCCTTTGGCGGGGCCCGATTTTGGCCCGGGGGTCATAATTTGAACAATTTTTGTAGAGGACCACAAGATCATGTTCCATGCCAAATATCAAAGGTCTAGGCCTTACAGTTTCAGAAAAGAAGATTTTTAAAGATTTTCCTATGACAAACTGATAAGCCATAGGGCGCGGCCATTTTTGGCCCGGGGTTCATAATTTGAACAATATTTCATTCCCCCTAACCACTGATGCTTCTGACAAAATTTGGTTAAAATCGGGTCAGTAGTTTCAGAGGAGATGTCGTTTTAAAATGTGGACGGACGCCGGATGCCGGACGCTGGACGCCGGACGATGGACGGACGGATCGCGGTCACAATAACTCACCTGAGCCTTTGGCTCAGGTTAGCTAAAAATGTGACTTGTTTTTTGACATGATAATCTTAGAAAATGGTCCTTAGTGGTCGAAATATTAGATCAGAGCTATTCAAGCATTTATGTATTATTGATTAATTCCCTTTCTGGAATATTTTCTTAGGGCTGCAATTTATTCCTATCCCAAGGGACCGGTTCCTGTTTCGTTTTTTAGCTCACCTGGCACAAAGTGCCAAGGTGAGCTTTTGGGATGATCCTATGTCCGGCGTCCGGCGTCGTGTGTATGTGCGTATGTGCGTTGTGCGTCGTGCGTACGTGCGGGCGTCAACAATTTACTTAAACATCTTCTTCTCTTGAACTACAAAGCCTAGAGCTTTGATATTTGGTATGTAGTATGATGTAATGGTCCTCTACAAAGATTGTTCAAATTATGTCCCCCGGGCCAAAAATGGCCCCGCCCCAGGGCTTATCAGTTTTTCAGAGGAAAATCTTTAAAAATCTTCTTCTCTGAAACTGTAAGGCATAGACCTTTGATATTTGGTATGTAGCATCATCTAATGATCCTCTACTAAGATTGTTCAAATTATGTCCTCTGGGCCAAAAATGGCCCGCCCCGGGGCTTATCAGTTTTTCATAGGAAAATCTTTAAAAATCTTCTTCTCTGAAACTGTCATGCATAGACCTTTGGTATTTGGTATGTAGCATCATCTAATGGTCCTCTACTAAGATTGTTCAAATTATGACCCCCAGGACAAAAATGGCCCGCCCCGGGGCTTATCAGTTTTTCATAGGAAAATCTTTAAAAATCTTCTTCTCTGAAAATGTAAGGAATAGACCTTTGGTATTTGGTATGTAGCATCATCTAATGGTCCTCTACCAAGATTGTTCAAATTATGACCCCCAGGACAAAAATGGCCCCGCCCAAGGGCTTATCAGTTTTTCATAGAAAAATCTTTAAAAATCATCTTCTCTGAAACTGTAAGGCAATAGACCTTTGATATTTGGTATGTAGCATCATCTAATGGTCCTCTACTAAGATTGTTCAAAATATGACCCCTGGGCCAAATATGGCCCCGCCCCGGGGCTTATCAGTTTTTCATAGGAAAATCTTTAAATATATTCTTCTCTAAAACTATAAGGTATAGACCTTTGATATTTGGTATGTAGCATTATTTAATCGTCCTCTACCAAGATTAATCAAAATATGACCACGGACCAAAAATGGCCCCGCCCAAGGGCTTATCAGTTTTTCATAGGAAAATCTTTATAAATCTTCTCCTCCAGAAATGTAAGGTCTAGGCCCTTGATATTTGGTATGTAGCATCATCTAATGGTTTTCTACCAAGATATTCAAATTATTACCCCTGGGTCAAATATGGCCCCGCCCTGGGGCTTATCAGTTTTTCATATGAAAAGCTTTAAGAATCTTCTTCTCCAAAACTGTAAGGCAGAGACCTTTAATATTTGGTATGTAGCGCTATCTAATAGTTGTCTACCAAGATTGTTCAAATTATGTCCCCTGGGTTGAAAACGGCCCCGCACAGGGGCATATCAGTTTTTCATAGGAAAGTTTTGAAAAATCTTCTCTTAAACATCTTTAAAAGTCTTCTCTGAACTTGTAAGGCATAGACCTTAGATATTTGGTATGTTGCATTATCAAATAGTCCTCTACCAAGATTTTCAAATTATGAACCCCGGATCAAAATTGGCCCCGCCCTGGGGCTTAACAGTTTTTCATAGGAAAATCTTTAAAATATCTTCTCCACCAAATCTGTAAGTTCTAGACTCTTTATATTTAGTATGTAGCATCATCTAATGGTTTTCTACCAATATTTTTCAAATTATGCAATCTGTCATTGAAATCATTAATCTGTTACGAACAGGTGAGCGATTAAGGGCCATCATGGCCCTCTTGTCAATAATTTTGTAATGGATTTTTAATTTTATCTTTGAATCTTTTTCATTTTCACTACCTTTCTATGATAATACTTATATAATTAGATTTTTGCGGTAAATGTTTTTCTTTTAAGTATGTATTTCTTATCTCTCTAAAAACAGACTGCTCCTTCCATAGCCCAAATAGAAAGGGATTACAAATATAGGTCGCCACCTCCACGGCGGCGACCAATAATATCACAACCAGTCTGGGTCTACAGCTAAACCCTAATGAGATATCACATGTATTATATCACAACCAGTCTGGGTCAACAGCTAAACTCTAATGAGATATCACATGTATTATAATATCACAACCAGTCTGGGTCTACAGCTAAACTGTAATGAAATATCACATGAATTATAATATCACAACCAGTCTGGATCTACAGCTAAACTCTAATTAGATATCACATGTATTATAATATCACAACCAGATATCACAATGTATTATAATACCACAGCCAGTCTAGGTCTACAGCTAAACTCTAATTAGATATCACATTTATTATAATATCACAGCCAGTCTAGGTCTACAGCTAAACCCTGATCAGATACCATGTCTATTGTACTATCACATTCAGACTTAATTGGTCCACAGCTTCACGCTGATCAGATATCAATCTAAATTTCAGATCAGATATATATATATTGAGGGTGTATACACACATTTATTGGGTATGGATAGATTTTTGGGGTATATAAATCGCGTATGTTTCTTTGTTATAACTGTTTTACAAAAAGAGTATCAGACCTTCCATTATTCACATAATCTATGGATTATTAAACTCATGGCACCCAGATGAATATCAGCACTTCATGGTCATTCCACACGTTCATTACATATAAACTCTGAACAAACCATGTGTTTATCCTAACAGAAAGTTTCCCTTTCCTACATATAAACCATGTGTTTATCCTAACAGAAAGTTTCCCTTTCCTACATATAAACCATGTGTTTATCCTAACAGAAAGTTTCCCTTTCCTACATATAAACGCCTTTTCAAACAGGGTAAGCACAGAGAGCAGACAGCCCCTTTATGAATCTTTTGATCAGCGTCTGCTCTATTTGCTTACATAATCAGGCAGAGATAAATTCAAGTATAAATGTTAATCAGGAAAATGGTTAAGCACTTTCAACTGACATTCTTTTGTGTGTTTATTATTCTCTTCGAATATGTTTTTCAAACCATATTTGTTGTTTTACTCCTGCAAACGAAGTTTTGGAGGGATTAGTTGGTCTTAGTTGTTATACTCCTGCAAACGAAGTTTGGGAGGGATTATATTAACGAAGTTTGGGAGGGATTATATTATGAGTCTACACTATTTGGAGGGTTATTCAAAATCTGTAGATGATCTGGGTCTGCACTATTTGGAGGGTTATTCAAATGCTGTAGCTGATCTGGATCTACAATATTTGGAGGACTATTCAAATGTAGCTGATCTGGGTCTACACTATCTAGAGGGATATTCAAATGTTGTAGCTGATCTGGGTCTACACTATTTCGAGGACTATTCAAATGTAGCTGATCTGGGTCTACACCATGTGTTTATCCTAACAGAAAGTTTCCCTTTCCTACATATAAACGCCTTTTCAAACAGGGTAAGCACACAGAGCAGACAACCCCTTTAGGAATCTTTTGATCAGCGTCTGCTCTATTTGCTTACATATTCAGGCAGAGATAAATTCAAATATGTATACATGTTAATCAGGAAAGTGGTACTTTCAACTGACATTCTTTTGTGTATTTATTATTTTCTTCGAAAATGTTTTTCAAACCATATTAATAAAATTTTGTTGTTTTAATTAACATTCGAGACTTAAAATTGTTCAGCAAGTTAAGGGTGTCGGTTTGTCATACAGTGAAGACCTAAATCAGATGGTGCATTTAAATGCAGTAGTAGATCTGGATCTACACTGGCTATACTGTTAATCACAATAATGTGTGCATACTACATACAATTCTAAAAGTTGTCAGCTTGTCAAACTAGAAATATCACTAAAAGTGATGGAATATCCCCGCTTAACTGGTTTGATCACAAATCAAACCATATTTTTCTACTGTCTAACCTAGTGACCTAGTTTCTGACCCAATATGACCCACTTTTTAACTCGAATGAGATTTTATTAGGACAATTATTCTGACAAGGTTTCATGAAGATTGGGCTAAATTGTGACCTCTAGAGTGTTCAAAAGGTTTTCCTAATATTTGACCTAGTTTTTGACCCCACATAACCCACTTTCAAAATTGTTTGAGAATTTATCAACACAATCATTTTCATCAAGTTTCATAAAGATTGGGCTAAAAATTTGACCTCTAGAATGTTCACAATTTTTTTATATTAATTGACCTAGTGAACTAGTTTTTTACCCCACATGACCCACTTTCGAACTCAACTGAGAGTTCATCAACATAATCATTCTGACCAAGTTTCATGAAGACTGGTCTAAAATCATGACCACTAGAGTTCAGTTTATATGGTTTTCCTACTACATGTATTTGACCTAGTGACTCCGCATAACCCACTTTCAATATTTTCAAAGATTTTATCAAGAAAATCATTTTCACCAAGTTTTATGAAGATTGGACTACAAATTAATGAGACCTCTAGAGTGTTCCCAAGTTTTTTTTCTTTTATTTGACCTAGTGACCTAGTTTTTGACCCAACATAACCCACTTTCAAACTCGACTGAGAATTTATCAAGACAATCAGTCTGACAAAGTTTCATAAGGATTGGACTAAAATTGTGACCACTTGGGTTCATTGTGGTATGTTGTGCCACGGACAGACAAACGGACAGAAAGGCAGACAGACCGACCAACACAGTGACTCATTCGTTTGCGGGGGTAAAACAACTAAGACCAATATCAGAGGGCATTTTCAAATGTTGTAGCTGATCATTCTGGATCTACACTATTTGGATGTCTATTCAAATGCTGTAGCTGATCTGGATCTGCACTATTTGGATGACTTTTCAAATGTTGTAGCTGCTCTTGGTCTACATTATTAGGAGATCTATTCAAATGTTGTAGCTGATCTGGATCTACACTATTTGGAGGGCTATTCAAATGTAGCTGCTCTTGGTCTACATTATTAGGAGATCTATTCAAATGTTGTCGCTAATCTGGGTCTACACAATTTTGAGGGCTAATTCGAATGTTGTAGCAGTTCTGGGTCTACACTACTTAAAGGTCTATTCAAATATTGTAGCAGATCTGGGTCTACACTATTTGGAGATCTATTCAAATATTGTAGCCGATCTGGGTCTACACTATTTGGAGGGCTATTCAAATGTTGTAGCTGAACTGGATCTACACTATTTTAAGGGCTATTTAAATGTTGTCGCTGATCTGGGTCTACACTATTTTTAGGGCTATTTGAATATTGTAGCTGATCTGGATCTACACTATTTGGAGGGCTATTCAAATATTGTAGCAGATCTGGGTCTACACTATTTGGAGATCTATTCAAATGTTGTCGCTAATCTGGGTCTACACAATTTTGAGGGCTAATTCGAATGTTGTAGCAGTTCTGGGTCTACACTATTTGGAGATCTATTCAAATATTGTAGCTGATCTGGGTCTACGCTATTTGGAGGACTTTTCAAATGTCGTAGCTGAACTGGATCTACACTATTTGGAGGGCTATTCAAATGTTGTCGCTGATCTGGATCTACACTATTTTGAGGGCTATTCGAATATTGTAGCTGCTGATCTGGGTCTACACTATTTGGAGGGCTATTCAAATGTTGTAGCTGATCTGGGTCTACACTATTTTGAGGGCTATTCGAATGTTGTTGCTGATCTGGGTCACACTATTTTTTTATGACTATACAAAATGCATGCAACATTTTTAAAGCTACTTATACATAAACAACAGCAGGAGCAATAATTATGTAAGAAATAATGACACCATGAATATTAAAAAGATTAGTTTTATAATGGTATAATTATGAACACTTTAGTCAGTTTGGCTCAGTCAAACACTGTACAATCATTTATACATGATACTAATAGCAAACATAGCGGACCCTGATCAGAAGGCTCTGACAGGAGCCATCTGATTTTGGTCTGCTCTGTTTGCAAACACTAGAAAAAACATTGGTATGGAGGAAATGTTTAAATCTTTCTCCTCATCAGAGTCCATTATGTGTTGCTGACATGTGTAATAAAACTCTTTAACTCTTTCCCTGTTCTGTATTTAGACCAATTTTCAGTACCTAATGAATATTCATTAACAAAATAGTTACAAAGAAATATGGCAGGCGGAACATTGTTGTCATTTTAGAAAGTAAAGAAACAGATCTATCAAATTCTGTTAGCAAACAGAGCAGACCCTGATCAGATGGCTCATTTAGGAGCCGTCTGATCTGGGTCTTCTCTGTTTGCAAATGCGTGAAAACAAGTTTATATGAGGGAAAGGGTTAACATTTTATTAAAATGGTTTATATCAAAATGACATTTTGAATTGCATACTGCATGTCACATGAAAAGTGTGCAAGATTGCATGATCTGTGCTATAAATGTAAAACATTAGTATTCAATATCTCCTTTATATAAACAGTGTACCCAGTTGCCCATGACTACCTTATATACACTTTATATACACTTAAACCTTGGTCTGGTATAATATTTCTAAAGTTTAGAGGGTTACAAAAATAACTTAAGAATTTTGTGACTTGCTCTTTGTTAGTTGGGGCACACGATCAATAATTGGACAGGTTTACTTTTCTTGATACAGTAAAGTTCCGCTAATACGACCACCTAAAAGAGGTATTATTCTGGGTGCTAGATGCAGGTGGTAGCTTAATGCAGGACAAAAGTAATGCAGAAAGAGGAGCTTTCTGCATTACTTTTGTCCTGTGTTAAGCAACCATCTGCTTATAAAGGCACCCATATCTATTCATTAAGTGGTCGCATTAGCTGGGTCTTACTGTACAATGTAAATCCATATCTCTTATCAATTGTAAAGTGTTTGTACAAACCTATTTGTTGTATATTTCACTCCTTATGGTTAGCAGTAGCTAGCTAGGCCGGGAGTAGAGATATTTAACACTTCAAATTCAAATGTTGGAATTTGTAATGGAATGATCCACATGTATTGAACAGTATAGTCCATTTAGTATTGATTAGATTAGTTACTAAATAAGCCATGGCCAAAACTGTAGAACATCATATCTATATTATATTATGAGCAAACAGAACACACCCTGATCAGGCAGCTCTTATAGAAGTCCTCATTCTGATCCAATGGGTCTACTCTCAGTCTCTGTTTGCAAATGCATAGAAAGGCATATTTATGGAGTAAAGTCAAGTGTCAGCTTACAAATAAGACCCGCGCCAGTGCACATTCAAGTGCTGCAGATGATCTGGGTCTACATTCGTTGCATTCTGTCTCAGTAGTTTTTAAAGAGTAGGTTAAATGAACTGCAATAAATGAACTGCAATAAATAAGTTCATGGATTGGCATTTAGGGACACAGCATTGCTACAACTACAGAAACCAGAGCAGGAGGCAAGAAGGATCCATACAATAAAGTATGTTGTCAGTCAGCAGATAATGAAGTATTATAACTAGACATTAAATCTTTCTATTCATGTTTAAAATTGTTCAAAACCATGAAGATAATGCTGGCAGTATTGAGTAGGCCTGCTACTTATCAAGAGTTCAGCTGACAGTAAAAATATTTGTTACTCTCATTCTGAACCAACCTTTCCGTTTGCAAATGTGACCTAAAAGGAGTATAGAGTAAAGGGTTAAATAATAGATATTTCTAGTTTTAGTTGCATTCTATAAGATGTATTCAGGGTGGGTAGGGATGACAGGGGGATGAGAGTAGAGTAAGGGGTGGGAATTGGGTTAGGTGTCTAGGGATGGTACTACATGTATATCGAAGTGCTCTAACAGAAAAGTTAGCTTCTGTGAGCCCAACATACATTCAGCTATCATTTTAGAAAGTGGAAGGAATTTTTGAGAAACTAGAACACTGACCAAGTCAGAAAGAACCCCGTATGATGCAGTCAGAGAAGCTAATGCGCCTGAGGGGTAAGTGTATTGTAAACAAGATCTAACTGTAACTGGATCTGTTACAGGATTCCCCAACAAAACGCAACAGGTATAGATAGTTAGGTAAATCAAACAGTAGACTGAAATGCACCTACTGTGAAGATATTTCCCTCATACATACATGTATCTGTAGTAGTTTTGAAATAAATCTGAACTCATTGTTGTAGGTATTTAACCCATTCCTCCATCGGCTATTTTAAGATACAACTTCATTTACTATTTTTAATATTCACATTAATATTTATCATACATGAGTATAACTATATGCAAATAAGGTAATTTAAAAACAAGCTGTAAATAAAAGCACAATGTCTTATCTTCAACTTGGTACCAGGTTTAGGAGAAAAACTGGCTGCCGTATGGGCAAATTTGCAGGTATAGGTCATCTTTACAAGAACCGTGGGGTTGCCATGGAAACGGTTAAAATACACAGTCATAGCCTTAAAGAGTTTAAACTTGTGTACAGTCTTGATTCTGATTCGGTTTGGCACTCATGAAAAAAAGTATTTGGGGGCAGGGCACTGCCAGGGGTGCATGGTAGACCCCACTGGCTCTCTGAGTATAATATTCATATGATTCTACAGTTTCTGCCATGGTCAAAATTTCTTGTGTGACTATTACAAAAGTTATTCTAATTAGTATCCATGACGTCATTAATTTCTTACATTATGAATATTCATACTGAATTATTGATGGAGTAAAGGATTAAGAGACCAAAACAGGGTGGACTCTGATACAAATTTTACAGGTCAATATTAAATTTTAGTACAGAACTTGTGAAAACCTGTTCAAACAGTATGGATCCTGATCCCAGTTTCGCAAATATAGATCTAACGACTTAATATCAAGCTTACATATAACTTATTAACTTGTTACTGTGTATACATTGTATAAAAAAATTATATGGAGAAGATAGTTGGAATGATTTTATCTAAACAGAATCCTTAGAGACATTCTATTATACTTGTAAATAGAAAACTACATTACAGAATATATGACGGTTTATACATAGAACATCTAAATTAATGTTTTATTAAATTCTTAAATCCGTTACAAATTCAGAAATACAGTTAAATCTTGATTATTCGAACACTAAAATATGGGAACACATCTAGTATAGCGGACCCCATTTTTTACCGCAAAATATAATACAATTATGTCGGTTGCGGTAAACATACGATGACGTAACCAATGACGTCAGAATATTTGCAAATGGCAGGATGTTGCTGTTCTGTCGGGGGCTATCGCCCCCGAACCCCCTGCTTTATTAACCTTTTTCCATACAGAAAATCAAGCCACTTATAGAAATGATATGATGAAACATTTCCCTGCTTGAAATCCGTTTATTCAAATAATTATAGCCGCCAGTTATTGTACAAAAGTCGCCGCAGTGACCCAAGGTAAACATAAAGCAATGAAACAAAATGGCGTCGCGTTTAGCAACATTATTGGCTCAAAAAGGCACGTGCTGTGCTTTGTTATGATTTGTGATTTCCGGGGTCTGCTATACTAGATTCTTCCCAAAATATGTATTATTATCGATCCGTAAGATTGGTGGTAGCTTAATGTACATGTGAAAGTCATGCTAGGTCAGCTTCCTGCATGACTTTCACCATGTGCATTAAAACCCTTTCCCTGCATGGTCTATGTTTATTCAAAATTTCAATATCTACTGAATATTCATGGACAAAATAGTTATAATGAAATATCAAAGGTGGAACATTGTAGCCATTTTAGAAAGCAAAGAAAGAGATCTATCAAGTTCTATTAGCAAACAGAGCAGACCCTGATCAGACGGCTCCTCTAAGAGCTGTCTGATATGGGTCTACTCTGTTTGCAAATGTGTGAAAACATGTTTATATGAGGGAATGGGTTAAGCAGCTATACCTATCTAAAAGGGTCTACATTAAATTCGAATAATCAAGATTTTATTGTATTTATATATATATTATTTTTTACATGTACATCACCTTCAGTTAGTATCAAATACAATAACACATGTTATATATATTTATTCTTAACCCTTTCCTCCACAAATATGACTTTCAGTGCCTTTGCAAACAGAGTAGACCCAGATCAGATGGCACCTTGAAATATAGGAGTCGTATGATCATGGTCAGCCTGTTTGCTGTTGGAATACTACAGATATTATTCTATATTATAAGTTTCTACTTTTGCAAAAAACTCATGACGTTGTATTAATATGCAATTTTAAAAATCTATTCTAATTTATAAATGTTCATGATGTCATCATATTTCTTACATGAATATTCATGGAGTAAAGTTTTAAAATGATAATTGAGCAAGAGTCAAGATTACCTTTTATGTCAAAATGCAGATGACATTTTTGCACTCAAAAATTACTTACATGTTGTGTGCAAAGAGTTAACCCTTTACTCTATAAATACACCTTTAATTACATTTGCAAACAGTGTAGACCCTGATCAGATGACTACTACAGGAGACTGCATTGTCTGATCAAGGTCAGCTGTTTGTTAATTATAGTAAAATATACATGTAGATTTGATTGTACATTTTTATTAACAGCTAGTCGAACCTTGTACTCCATAAAATACTTTTTTACATCTTTGCAAACAGAGAAGACCCAGATTAGATGGCTTCTACAGGAGCCGTCTTATCATGGCCTCTGAGTCTGCTCTATTTGCAAATGAATGAAATAATGTAGATAGATCTATATATAATTCAACAGTAATATTTGTCATGGTAGAAATGATTTGCTCATACATGAATTCAGAGACTTAATAATATGTAAATTTTATTTCTTGCCTAAATTCATATCTGGAGTAAATGGTTAATATGCAAAATTATAAAATTCAACTTATCAAATTCATACATTGTCATACAAATATTATATTCAAGCTGTTTCATTAAGTGTGACCATGGATTTTTTCATACCTCCATGAAATCAAGAAATATTCTATATTCTTTACAGTCCCAAAATTAAAATTCAGCTTATTAATATTCATGTGGTCATTATTTACAACATAAATATTCATAGAGAAAAGGTTTACATATTAAGTTATAACACATGTTTACTTACCTCCATGTTTGTGCTCTATTCCAGTTTGTACACTTTAATGTTATTCATGTATTCAGGTTTGTGACTCAAACTACTAACATACAGTTGTCCAGTGTTGTATGTTATGGCCCTGGGTCTCAGGATCCCATCCTTCTGTTCTATACAAACATTTCCCAGCTGCCCACTGGACGACAACTGGATAACACGATTATTAGCATAACTACATATGTATAGATGTCCATGTTGGTCCACGGTTATTCCCACTGGCCGCTGTAACATGTCATTGGTATACGTCGCCATCACACCACCGTCACTATTCAAACACACAATTTTGTTGCTATCACTATCAGTCACATAGACGACATTTTTATCTTCATTCAATGTTATTCCGTACGACCATTTAAATAATTTATTTCCTGTGTTGTCTGGGTCAATTTGTTGTAATAAGTTTCCATCCACATCACAGATGTGAACTGATTCAACAGGAGAATAACAGGTCAGGAAGAACTTTCCTTTATTATAAGTGAGGCCATAATAAACACCTGGTACAGTTATAGTGTGACGCGCTGATAAAGTTGGTGACACAGACAGGAACTGGATACGCTTGTCACCACACAGCGCTACTGCCAGCTGGTCCTCGTCAACCATTGTAATGTCTATCGGCGATGATGTTAATGTGACTTTCTGTGATTTGTTTTCATCTGTCTTGTCTATAATCTTAACACATTTGTTGTTCCAATCAGTCACTGCCAGTCGTCCATCTTTCATGACAACAACGCCAGTAATCAAACAGACCACACTATCTGTTGATGTTTTCACGTTGATGTCTTCCACATGTTTCACTCTGACATATTTCACTCTGACATTTTCTGTTTTACTTTGACTTGTTGATCTTCTCGCCATGTTTTCTAAAACATGTTGTTTTGTAGCGGATGTCTTTTTATGATTTGTTCTACACTCACGACATAAATTTTCTTTACATTCTACACAATACACAATGGCCTCCACTTTCTTTCCCTCAGATTGACAAAAATCACAAAATGACATAATTTCTTGAAGAACATGTTTTTTTGTAGCTGTTGTCCTTTTGTGGACAGTTTTACACTCGTGACACAAATTTTCTTTACATTCTCCGCAATAAACAATGGCCTCCAGTCTTCTTCCATCACTAATACAAAAGTCACAAATTATGTCAAAGTCCTCCTCCGACCCAGCAATAAACGTTCTTCGCAAACTTTCAGCTAATTCCGCCATTTTAATAGAAGGAAATACTATCTAGGAATTGTAATCAAGGTGACAAATCGTAATGGAGAAGGGGTGTTTTCAGATTCTGCACGCGGGGCTTTTTGCGGACATTTTATTTCTGCGGACCTGGCAGTTGTTGTCCATGTTTTAGCATTCTTTGAAATTGTTGTTTACAAAAAAATGTTCGTCTGCTTCAAAATCGAAAAAGCTCGTGACAGCAGGAAATGTATTTGTTATTGATAGTATCGTCATCGGGGGCATTTTATAATGATGATGATAATGGTAATAATAATAATAATAATAATAATAATAATAATAATTATGATAATAATAATAATAATAACAATAATAATAATAATAATAATAATAATAATTACAATAGATTTAATAACAATAAAATAATAATAATAGATCTAATAATGATAAAGGTTTTTAGTAGTTTATAATAATGAGAATGATAATAACAATAACAATAAAAAATTTTTTAGATCAAATAATGATGATAAAAATAGTACAGTAGATCTAGTAATAATAGTAGATTCTAATAATAATTACAATAAAACAATACATGTAATAATAGTCATAATTAGAATATACATTGTTATTATTAGTGTTTAGATCTATTAGATCTATTATTATTAATAACACTAATATTTATAGAAATAATAATAATAATAATTCTATAAAGAATGGTTTTAATAATAATAACAATGACAAATTTATAATAATAACAAGCGGGTGCGAACTCTTGTATGTCAACATTATCAAGCTGAACATGCATACCAAAAATGAAGGTTGTAAATGAAAAAGAAGTTATGGTCATCAATGTTAAGATTTCGGACGACGATGACAACAACAACGCAGACGCCGGAGTTACGACAATAGCTAGTGATTTCTTTGAAACAGATGAGCTAATAATAAATAAATAAAATAATAACAATACTACTACTGCTACTAGATCTACTACTACTAATAATTAATGATCATTAGTAGTAGTAGTAACAGTAGTAGCAGTAGTAGTAGCAGCAATGCCATATCCAGAGATGAAAAAGCACAGAGGCAAAAATTTTCTGGGGGATCACATCCCCCACCCAAAATTTATTTTTGACAGTGTGATTTAAATTTGGCGTAGATCTGGGCTATTTTTCTCAAAATGCAAGCCTAAAATTTGTGAATTCTTGTACTAAACCTACGAAATCTATCATGGTGACTGAAAAAATGAAATAATATTATTCTGGAGATGGAATTTAGTTCAACTGATACACCAAGCATTACAACTGTTCTTGTTTTCAAATGCTACATTTATTCTGCGCTTGCCTGTACTGTCCCACATCTGCAAAATTTTAAGTCTATCAATAGACATATATTGTCCGTAAATATGCATGAGAGCTATGTTATTAAGACGTTCTTCAACAAATTTACTCCTACAACAAGTTTCTTAGTCTACGCAAAAGCGCTAAAACTGTGTTCACATGAAGAAGAACCCACTGGTAGCGATATCAAATTTTAAAATAACCAAGATGTTCGGAACGAAGTTTGTTTTAACTCTACAAAACCTACAACTCCCAGTGGCGGATTCAGAATTTGTTGTTAAGGGTGGGGTGGACGTAAAAGTGAAAGGTAAGCTGAGTAGTAATATAGTAGTAGTAGTAGTAGTAGTAGTAGTAGATGAAGTAGTAATAGTAGTAGCAGTAGTTGTATTATAATAATTAGATCTATTATTAAGTAGTAGTACGTAGTGTTAGTATTAGTAGAAGTGACAAAACTAATAGTAGTGGTAATTCTAGTAGTTGTAGTATTAGAAGTTGTATCCGTGGTAGTAGTAGTAGTGGTTGTGGTAGTGGTAATAGTAGTAGTAGTAGTAGTACTTATTATTATTATTATTAGTAGTAGTATTAGTAGTAGTAGTAGTAGTAGTAGTAGTAATAGTAGTAGTAGTAGTAGTAGTAGTAGTAGTAGTAGTAGTAGTAGTAGCAGTTATGATAGTATGATAGTAGTGGTAGAAGTGGTGGTAGAAGTGGAAGTAGAGGAGGAGGGATAGTAATACTAGTACAAGTACAAACTAGAGATTGTTTTTAAGAAAAACATATGTGACTGTCTCCCACCTGTTCCTGTCTCAAAAATGATTGGATGCATTTTTTATGAAACTTGTTGGAGACTGGATTAGGACTTTTTTATTTAGAGAGCAGACAAAGCTAAAAAAGAGCTCAGTTTTTAACAATTCAAGGGCTGTAACTCTGGAGTACCTGTTCCAAAATTGATAGTTATTCAACTTAGCCTAGATATTATAACCATAAACATTTTCATAAGGTTTGGTGATTAGATGAGAACTTTATGACTTAGACTTGGTTGTGTGTGTATGTGTGTGTCATGCTGTCTATCGGTGTTTTGGTGGTGGTTGCGTCTTGTATGTGGCTTTGCCTGCTTGACTTTACTACTTTTCCAATTAGAGAGTGGACAAGGCAAACAAAGCCAATTTTGTATTATTCAATGCCATAATTCTAAAGTGCCTTTTCAATCTTGCTGGTTATTGTACGTGTCCTATATATTATAGCCATCAACATTTTTATAAGGCTTGGTGAAGATTGGATGAGATGTATTTTACTTAGAGAGCGGACAAGGCTAAAAAAGGCCCATCTTACGGGGTTTATATATCTCAACTTATTCGTTTTGCTGGAGCTTGTTCATCTATTGACGATTTTAACAGTCGAAATCTCATTTTAACGGAAAAACTGCCTAAGCAAGGATATAGATACCATAAACTAAGAAAAACTTTCTCTAAATTTTACTATCGAAATCTCTCGCTTATTGGCAAGTACCAATGTAATCTCAAGGTGCTTCTGCGACACGGTATTTCACATCCTGAATTTTATGGTGATGTGATTTACAAACTTCGTAAAATTATTGGACATACCCATTTTCTCACTTTGTTCATCAAATGCGTTAAACAATTCATTAAAAAGGGATATGATCCTGTAGTACTACAACATACTGCATGTTTGGTTGTGAACCCTTTAACAGTTGGCAATCACGCTGGCCTCTTTGCATGTACGCCGACAAGAAAGGTTTAGTACTCTATTAAGGCGACCTCTTAAATCCAGAAATGGAAGGAGAACGTCGGATATCTGAACTATTTCATTTTTGTCGTACCCTTTATTACTTTTCTACAGTTACTCTGTTTGCAGCTCAATCATTGAGTACACTAGCGATAGGTGGATGTTCAATTAAATGTTTTTTCGTTATACATGCACTTTATCATTGTATTTACCGTCGCGGTTGTTGTAGATTAGTCGGAGAGGGGATACGTTTATTTACACTGTTTGTCTTTTAGGGTGGGGATGGAATAAGAGTGAGGTTGGGCGCCCATAAACCGGTTTAACCCTCCAGTGACTTTTGTCACTGACCGTTCCAAGGCGGTACTTCCATCTTCCTCCTGTTGTATGTTTGTTTTGTCTTTGTGCGTCTCTTGTTGTTTTTTCTAGTTATGTACATTTGCTGTTTCCTTGTGTTGCTGTTCGGGCGAGTGTTTGTTCTGTATGTTGTGTTTCCTGCATGACTCATTTTTGTACTTTTTTTTGGATAAATCAAGGGCCATAACTCTGAAGTTCCTGAAACAATCTTGCTAGATATTTTGAATATAGATAATCCTTACAGTGTTTTGAAACTATGATTTCTTCAATTTAACCAAACGAATTGTCTTTAAACAAAGCGAATCAATGGGACATTATAGCTTCGTTTTTAGATTTGAATCTTTCAATTACAAATGATAATGTTTCGTCCAAAATATACGATAAAAAAGATTTTAATTTTGAAATTGTTAATTATCCTTTTCTAGATGGAGATGTGCCCCGTTCTATATCTTATGGGGTTTATATTTCTCAACTTATTCGGTTTGCCCGAGCCTGTTCTTTGCTTGAAGATTTTAAAAGTCGTAATTTAGTTATAACTGATAAACTTCATAAGCAAGGTTACAGATATCACAAACTTCGGAAAACGTTTTCTAAATTTTATTATCGAAATTTACCACTCATTAGTAAATTTAATTGCAATATACGGACGTTACTGAAACAACGTATTTCTCAACCAGACTTTTATGGGGATATTATCTACAAACTTAGGAAAATTCGGGGTCATATCCATTTTCATGATTTGTTTATAAAACGCATTAAGACATTTAAGAAGAAAGGTTATGATCCCATTATATTGCAACGCACTGCATGTTTGGTTATCGACCCTTTTACAGTCAGTAGCTACGCTTCCCTCTTTGCTTGCGCGATGACAGGCCGAGTGTAGTACTATATGATGGTATACTCTTAAACTCGGATACGGGATGAGCTTACCAGACTTATGTATTACTTTCCCCTGTCGTGCCCTTAACGGCTTACCTGCTCTGACTTCAGCAAAGTCATTGAGTACATATTTGACGGATTGTCACAGTTATTATGCTATGTTTTACATGTTGTCCTGTGTTCACCGTCGTCTATGTTGTGGGTAAGTCCGGCGGGGATACCTTTATCTATACTATTTGTAAAGCTTTGAGAGAAGTGTGAGGTTAGGTCGTCCGTAAACCGGTTTAAACCCCCAGTGGTGTTTTTGCTACTGACCGTGCCAAGGCGGTACTCTCTTTGTCACCCTTCATTTTGTTTGCCTTACGTCTTTGTACTTGTTATTTTGTTCATCTGTGGAGTGTTTGTCTAGTTCTTGTGTGTCTGTTGATGTTTTCTGTGTTATCTCGTGTGTGAATGTGCGTTTGGGTGTGTGGTTGTGTGTGTGTGTATGTGTGTGTCATGCTGTCTATCGGTGTATTGGTGATGGTTGCGTCTTGTATGTGGCTTTGCCTGCTTGACTTTACTACTTTTCCATTCATTTTGCATTTCCAATTTTGCTTTCAAAGGATCACTCATTTTCAGAATATATGTACTTCACAACAGCAGGTGTTAAGTGTTTGTGTGGCGGCCGTAAAAAGTCGCCCCGTACTTCATTCTCAGTGTTGTTATATTTTCTGGTCCTTTGGGATAATAAGTTTTCATGTTATTATTATTGAAAATTGAATACTGCTTAAGCCGGTGCCAGGGGGCGTGAGTAGTGTTGCACTTTTAATTACTACTCATGAACAGACTCAATAAAACCGAGTCTGCAGTTTTCTCATTTTGCATTTCTACTTTTGCTATCAAAGGATCACCCATTTTCAGAATTTACGTCTTTGTGCTAGTGATTTTGTTCATGTGTGGAGTGTTTGTCTCTAGTTCTTGTGTCTGTCGATGTTTTCTGTGTTTATCTCGTGAGTGAGTGTGCGTTTGGGTGTGTGGTATTTCATGTGTATGTGCGTGTCATGCTGTCTATCGGTGTTTTGGTGGTGGTTGCGTCTTGTATGTGGCTTTGCCTGCTTGACTTTACTACTTTTCCATTGAACTTGACCTATATATTATAGACATAAACATTTTTATAAGGTTTGGTGAAGTTTGGATGAGACGTTTTTGACTTAGGGAGCGGACAAAGCTGAAAAGGCCAAACTGGGATAAATCATGAGCAATAACTCTAAAGTTCCTGAAACAATCTTGTTGGATATCGATCTCGGCCTAGATATTATAGCTAAAACATTTTAAAAGGTTTGGTAAATATTGGATGAGAACTTTTAAAATTAGAGAATGGACAAGATTTTGTGACAGACGGACAGATTGACAGACAGACAGACAGAAAGGAGTAAATCAATATGTCTCCCACACCAATACGTGGTGGGAGACATAATTGTAGTAGTAGTCGTATTAGTATTAGTAGACATTGTGGTGGTAGTAGTAGTGGTAGTAGTAGTAGTAATAGTAGTAGTAGTAGTAGTAGCAATAGTAGTAGTAGTAGTAGTAGTAGTAGTAGTAGTAGTAGTAGTAGTAGTAGTAGTTTAAAGTCTCATCAGAAGGACTTGGTCTGGTCGGAGTACATATTTGACGGATTGTCACAGTTATTATGCTATGTTTTACATGTTGTCCTGTGTTCACCGTCGTCTATGTTGTGGGTAAGTCCAGCGGGGATACCTTTATTTACAATATTTGTAAAGCTAGGGTGACTTTGAGAGAAGTGTGAGGTTAGGACGTCCGTAAACCGGTTTAAACCCCCAGTGGTGTTTTTGCTGCTGACCGTGCCAAGGCGGTACTCTCTTTGTCACCCTTCCTTTTGTTTGCATTGCGTCTTTGTGCTTGTGGTTTGTTCATGTTGTGGAACGTTTGTCCCTGGTTCTTGTGTGTCTTTTGGTGTTTTCTGTGTTCATTTCGTGTGTGTGCGTGTGCGTTTGGGTGTGTGGTTGTGTGTGTGTGTCATGCTGTCTATCGGTGTTTTGGTGGTGGTTGCGTCTTGCATGTGGCTTTGCCTGCTTGACTTTACTACTTTTCCATTTATAAGCACAATAGTGTTGTTTGTGCAGTGTGGCGGCGGTGAAACGCCTCCCCGTACATCCAATCAATATTGTTTTCTTCCTCTTGCAGTAATTGCTCTACATTCAATGTGTTTCCTCATACCTTTACACCGTACTTTGCACTTCATGGTGGCTTCCGTACTCACCGACATATTGTGTGACTATTTTAATTTCCCTTTTAAGATTTGTGCCGTTTGCGTTTTCTCTAGTGCGACTTTACCTTATTTGTGTTTCTTCTTACTTTTTACCCATTCAATGTTTCACTATTCAATGTTTCATTCATATTCTTAGTCTTCTTTATTTTTGTCATAACCTCTGGTATGTTTTCTATTATTTTACACCACTTTTCGTTACATACGTATGTCGCTTTTTACAGAAGGGTGCTACAATTACTACACAAAATATGAATAGTCTCCCTAAACTCAAAATTAATAACTTAAACTTACACTCTGTGTCTTCCGTTCAGATTCCTCATAACCTGGCTAATTTCCAATCACTACAGCCGTCAGTTTGTATTAAACCTCTAAAATTGTCTTCTGCTTCATCTTTTCATGTTCCCTCTTCGGCTATTAGTAACATTTTTCATAATGGACCTAAAATCGTTTTGTCTCCTTTAAAGCAATCTATCATTCGTTATAGTAAAGTCCATCTAAATTCACATTATTTGAACAAAAGACATAGGGTGTATCCAATAATTACTAAGTGCAATAGTAAGAGGTGTATGTGTTGCAATTTCATTTCTACTAGATAAACAATTAAATCTCTTGTTAATGGTAGAGTGTTTAGTGTGAAGATTAATTCTGATTTAGACTGAAACTCATCTAATATTATATATGTTCTTACATGAAATGCGCCACGTTGTGGCATTCAATATGTAGGTCAGACAGGACGTTCTTTAAAAACTAGGTTTCGTGAACACAGTTACCATTGCCGGATCAAAAAAGTACGCAATTTTCTTTACCAGCATTTTCGTCATACAGGACATTCTTTCAAATATGTTTCGGTTCAACCAGTAGAACAAATTTATTATGATTCTAAAACTACTGGTAGTTTAAAATCTAAAGCTCGTTTCTTCACAGAGCTAGACTGGATAAAGAAATTACAAACACCTTTTCCTTTAGGCCTTAATGATAACATTTTCCAAAGCGGCAATATTTCTAAAGATCCAAGTATCGACATTTTCTCTATATTTTCTATTCGAAAACGTAAAAGTAGATCACATGGCAGACGTAGAAATGGTAATATAAAGCGTAAATTACGTCGTAATATGTCTATTCATGATTTACATACTATTCTAAAACAAACTGGTAAACATTCTATGTTATCTTGTTTATCGTCTTTACCCTTTTCCTGTCTTAAGTCAATAGACGAAGAGGCTGATAAAATCTATATGCGTACAGATACGTTAATTAATACTGCCTCACTTATACAAAGTTACACGTACACAGCATGTTCTTCGTCCACGTATTGATAAAGAATCTGAACATAAAAGACATTTTCTGAAACTTCAGTTCCTAAATAAAGGTATCGATTTTATTGATATTCAAAGTATATTTCGTGATAAGAATGTAATCGATGCTATTCCCAAATATTTCATCAACTCTGAATCACCTATCATCTGTTATAAATATAATAAACCTATTAGAAATGTTATTTTGAACTACAATAAAATTGTCTCTGACTTAAATATTCATGTTAATACCCCTATTTCTTGAGATTGTAGCATTTCTAGCTTTTGCTATAAACCAGTTGGTCATGTCATTACTGGTAATTTTGATAGCATTAAGGATAAACGTCTCAGGACCCTCCTAACTAAAGGACCTAAATATAGATTACCTTCCCTTATTGATTTTGACGCTTGTCGAACTCATATTGCGGAAGCTATTCAAGAATTCTGCATCAAATGGTGTCGACGAGAACATGCTGATGTTAATGCCCTTTCGGATTGGAAGAAATGTATTTTCGATATTATTGATACACGAATAACTTTTTACAAATCAAATAACCATCTTTTACCACCTCGACCTAGAGTTACATTTCGCTACTTGAAGAAAAACATTTCTAATTTTCATTCAGATTATGTTCTTGTTCCTGCTGACAAGACATCAAACAATGTAATCATTATTTGAAGATTGTATTATGTTGATGTTTTAAAGAAGGAGCTAACTGATTCAAAAACTTATATAACAGTTCAAACACCTGAAAAAGATATAGTCTCGGAACATGTAAAAATGTGCAATGATTTAAAGTCTGGTCCTTACATAAAACAACATAAACTTTCTACTTTGTACTGGATTCCGAAACTACATAAAAACCCTTATAAGTCGCGTTTTATTGCCAACTCTAGCTATTGTACCACTACTAAATTATCTATACTTTTGACGTCCTGTCTTACTACGATCAAAGAACATGTTAAACGCTACTGTGATAAAATATATGAAAATTCTGGTATTAATGTTTTTTGGTCCATAAAAAATTCAAATGATGTTTTAACAAAACTTGAAAATGAACAGTATAACATTTCTTTACTGAGCTCTTATGATTTCTCTACACTCTATACTACTCTACCTCACCATCTTATAAAGAATAGACTTATTAAATTAATAGAAAAAACCTTTGCCAGAGAAAACAAAATGTTCATTGCTTGTAATGTTCAACGTTCATTCTTTTCGAATTCAGAAGTTGAACATTACACAATGTGGACTTGCCTTGATGTTTGTAGATCTCTTACCTTTCTTTTAGATAATATATTTGTGCGTTATGGAGATACCATATATCGTCAAGTTGTTGGTATACCCATGGGTACAAATTGTGCCCCTCTTGTTGCAGATTTGTTTTTGTATTGCTACGAGAGGGATTTTATGCTTAGCTTAAAACCTGATACACAGACCGATATTGTTAATGCTTTTAATAAAACTTCAAGGTATTTAGACGATATTTTGAATTTAGATAATCCTTATTTTGATACTATGGTTTCTTCAATCTACCCAAAAGAACTGTCTTTAAACAAAGCTAATCAATCTGACATTAATGCTTCATTTCTAGATTTGAATCTTTCAATTACAAATGATAAAGTTTCGTCCAAAGTATACGATAAAAGAGAAGATTTTAATTTTAAAATTGTTAATTATCCTTTTCTAGATGGGGATGTGCCACGTTCTACATCTTATGGTGTTTATATTTCTCAACTTATTAGGTTTGCCCGAGCCTGTTCTTTGCTTGAAGATTTTAACAGACGTAATTTAGTTATAACTGATAAACTTCTTAAGCAAGGTTACAGATATCACAAACTTCGGAAAACCTTTTCTAAATTTTATTATCGCAATTTACCTCTCATTAGTAAATATAATTGCAATCTACGGACGTTACTGCGACAAGGCATTTCTCAACCAGAATTTTATGGGGATGTTATCTACAAACTTAGGAAAATTCGGGGTCATATCCATTTTCATGATTTGTTTATAAAACGCATTAAAAAATTTAAAAAGAAAGGTTATGATCCTATTATATTGCAACACACTGCATGTTTGGTTATCGACCCTTTTACAGTCGGTAGCTACGCTTCCCTCTTTGCTTGCGCGATGACAGGCCGAGGGTAGTACTCTATGATGGTATACTCTTAAACTTGGATACAGGAGGAGCTTACCAGACTCATGTATTATTTTTTCCCTGTCGTGCCCTTAACGGCTTACCTGCAGGTGCTCTGACTTCAGCAAAGTCATTGAGTACATATTTGACGGATTGTCACAGTTATTATGCTATGTTTTACATGTTGTCCTGTGTTCACCGTCGTCTATGTTGTGGGTAAGTCCAGCGGGGATACCTTTATTTACAATATTTGTAAAGCTAGGGTGACTTTGAGAGAAGTGTGAGGTTAGGACGTCCGTAAACCGGTTTAAACCCCCAGTGGTGTTTTTGCTGCTAACCGTGCCAAGGCGGTACTCTCTTTGTCACCCTTCCTTTTGTTTGCATTGCGTCTTTGTGCTTGTGGTTTGTTCATGTTGTGGAACGTTTGTCCCTGGTTCTTGTGTGTCTTTTGGTGTTTTCTGTGTTCATTTCGTGTGTGTGCGTGTGCGTTTGGGTGTGTGTGTGTGTGTGTGTCATGCTGTCTATCGGTGTTTTGGTGGTGGTTGCGTCTTGCATGTGGCTTTGCCTGCTTGACTTTACTACTTTTCCATTCACCTCTTTGGCAGGACCACTTTTGACCCCAGGGCTATAATTTATACAACTTTTGTAGAGGACCTGAACATGATGCTATGTGCTAAATATGAAAGCTGAGAATGTTACCTCTCAGTTTCAGGAGATTCACTATATGTTCCTATTTAAAACTGCCCTCCCCTGCGACAGGACCAATTTTGACACCAGGAGAATAATTTATATAACTTTTGTTGAAGACCTGAATATGATGCTATGCACCAAACATGAAAGCTGAGAACTTTCCATTTTCAGAGAAGATTTTCAAAGTTTTCACTTTATGTGTCTCTTGAAAACTGCCCATCCCTGAGACGGAGCCAATTTTGATCACATGGCCATATTGTATGTAATTTTTGTAGAGGACCTGAACATGATGCTATGTGACAAATATGAAAGCTGAGAACCTTCCAGTTTCAGAGGAGATTTTCAACGTTTTTACTGTTTCTATTGAAAACTGCACCCCCTGGGGCGGGGCCAATTTTGACCCCAGAGCAATAATTTATATAACTTTTGTAGAGAACCTTAACATGATGCTGTGTGCTAAATATGAAAATGTTACCTCTCAGTTTCAAGAGAAGATCTTCAAAGTTTTCACTATATGTTTCTATTTAAAACTGCCCTCCCCTGGGACAGGACCAATGTTGACACCAGGGGAATAATTATACCCCCACAACGAAGTTTGGGGGGGGGTATACTGGAATCAGGTTGTCCGTCTGTCTGTCTGTCTGTCTGTCTGTCTGTCCGTCTGTCCGTGGACACAATTTTGTCCGGCCTTCTTCTTCTACAGTTTTGCTTCAATTTTGTTGAAACTTCATGTATAGCCATATGACCATATAAACCTGTGCACCGCATATTTTCATTATGATCGGACCATTACATCAGGAGTTATCTCCCCCTTTTAGTCCCCTACCAATGTTTTTCGGTTTTCTGGACTTTTAATGGAAGTGACTGGAAGTATCAACTCTATATTTAGTACAAAGCTAAATCTAGATAAGTTACAGCTTATGTTCCAATCTCAGTCTGGTTGAATAATTATTTCCAGAGTTATTGCCCTTGAACTTCATTTTTTTTCTTCAAATTTTTTTTGAAGTGGTTAGAGATTTTAACTTCATTTTTGGCATAAAGCTAAATATAGATGATTTACAGCTTAATTCCCAATCTCAGTCTGGTTGAATAATTTTTTCCAGAGCTATGGCCCTTGAACATAATTTTTTTTTTATCAAATTTTCAATTTTCAGGTGTTTCTTTGGAAGTGCTTGGAGACATGAACTTTATATTTGACATAATCTAAATCTAGATGAGTTGCAGCTTAAGTTTGAATATCGGTCTGGTTGAATAATTTTTCCCAGAGTTATTAATATATGGTCCTTGAACTTAAGGTTTTTCTGAAAAGGTACGTATTTGTTTAGAACTTTGGAGTTGACACTTCACAAAAATAAACAAAGCTGCTTGAACTTAGTGGATGACATTGTCTGGCAGCAGCCATAACACTTCTTTGAATTTTAACAACAGACTTATCTCCCTTTTTGGATTTGACAATATTTGGTAAAAGTTGCTTTATTTATGTTTGCGATTGATCTTGGATTGAATAGTACATTTTTTCTTTCTTGCTGAACATCTTGTCATTTTTATTACATAAATTGGGTTTTATAAATCTCTTCATGTTTCTGTATGTACATATGTTCAACGATTGATGATAGGTGTTCTGACAAGCAGCCAGGTGGGGGAGGGTATTCGTTAGCCTGTGGCTTACAGTTCTAGTTTATATTACTTTTGTTGAAGACATGAACAACGATGCTATGCACCAAACATAAAAGCTGAGAACTTTCCATTTTCAGAGAAGATTTTCAAAGTTTTCACTTTATGTGTCTATTGAAAACTGCCCATCCCTGAGGCGGAGCCAATTCTGATCACAGGGCCATATTTTATGTAACTTTTGTTGAGGACCTGAACATGACGCTATGTGACAAATATGAAGCTGAGAACCTTCCAGTTTCAGAGATTTTCAACGTTTTCTGTTTCTATTGAAAACTGCCCATCCCTGGGGAGGAGCCAATTTTGACCTCAGAGCAATAATTTATATAACTTTTGAAGAGGATCTGAACATGATGCTATGCGCCTAATATGAAAGCTGATATATGTACCTTCCAGTTTCAGATGAGAATATTTTCAGTTTTCACTATATATAAATTCTGAAATTGGGTGATCCCCGAGAGCAAAAATTACAACACAAAAAGAGAAAATTGCAGACTCGGTTTTATTGAGTCTGTTCATGAACACTAATTGAAAGTGCAACACTGCTCACGCTCCCCTAGCACCGGCTTAAGCGGTATTCAATTTTTCAAAAGAAGTACTGAAATTCATGATCTCGAAGGATCATGTTTTTATTGAAAACTACCCACTCCTAGGGCGGGCCAATTTCGACCCCAGAGTAATAATTTATATATCTTTTGTAGAGGACCTGAACATGATCATATGCGTCAAATATGAAAGATGAGAACCTTTCGGTTTCAGAGAAGAAGATTTTTAAAGTTTTACTATGTTTCTATTAAAAACGAGGCATCCCTAAAGGACCCTTGGGCGGGGCCAATTTTGACCCCAGGGGCATACTTTATTTAACTTTTATAGCGATATCAAATTTTAAAATAACCAAGATGTTCGGAAAGAAGTTTTGTTTTGACTCTACAAAGCCTACAACCCCAGTGGCGGATTCGAAATTTGTTGTTAGGGGTGGGATTGGCGAAAAAGTGAAAGGTAAGCTGGGGTCCAGGGCAAAGACCTGGTAGGGACACAGGGGTGATGGTGTGGAAGCTCCTGGAATTTAGTAAATTTAGCAAATATGACAGATGAGAACCTTTCGGTTTCAGAGAAGATTTTCAAAGTGTTACTATGTTTCTATTAAAAACAAGGCACCCCATTCGGCGGGGCCAATTTTGACCCCAGGGGCATAATTTATATACCTTTTGTAAAGAACAAAAAGCTGATGCTATGTGCTAAAGATGAAAGCTGAGAACCCTGTAGATTCAGAGGAAAATAATTGTAAAGGTTCAAAATTATTGTGTGCATCACAACGCATGACGCCGGACATCAGGCGAGCACTTTGTGCTCTGGTGAGCTAAAACGAACAGGATATTTCTTCAGCTTATTTCAGGCAAGAAAAGAAATTATTTAAATATATATATCTGATTAAATATTTTGTGATCGTTTTCAGTCACTTGAAACAAGACTCACAAAGAAGCAACTAGTGTCGACCAAAATCAAATTCCCATTCTGAAGCAGTTTGATTCGTTCTGCAATATTTTGCCAATTTGTCTAAATCCAATATGTATGGTAAATATGGTAGGTATCTTTTAATACACGTACATGTATGTCTATGTCCTTCTAATCAACTGGCAATATATAAAGAAAATAAACTATTTGAAACTGTAATAATTTATTGCAGCAATTTGCAGTGTTTATGACAAAAATACAAGGCTACAATATCAACTATAAAATATTGAAATCAGAGAAAAATGACCTCTAGCCACTGCTAAACAAAGAATGAAGAAGTGAAGAAAGCTTCAGAAAGAAGAGAGCTAACTCTGGGATAAATCAGGAAACACATTGACCACATTGCTGATGAAGAACTGTTACGCAGTATGACCATGAGATAAGTTGACCTGTAATAGATTAGCACTATTCTGTTGTACAGACAAGTGTAACTTGTGGACAATAACCATTCCCCCACAGGCTATTTTTAGAGCCAACCTCTTCGAATAATCAAGTTAAAATGAATCTATTTTATCACAATGGTTACAGTAAGTGATCTTGTAGAGGCATCAAAAGGCACCAGACTGACGGAATGGGTTAATCCTTTCATTGCTGAATTTTCAGTTAAATATCCTATCTGTGTTTAGAACCTATTTAGTATCAGGAAACCCTTAACCCTTTCCCATTGTTATATTTATTCCAATTTTCAATACCTAATGAATCTTTATGGCCAAAAAAGTTATAATGAAATATGGTAGATGGAACATTGTGGCCATTTTAGAAACTAAAGAAACATATCTATCAAATCCCTTTACCAAACAGAGGAGACCCTGATCAGACGGCTCCTATACCCGTCTGACCAGGGTCTCCTCTGTTTGCAAATGCATGAAAGGCGTTTATATGAAGTAAAGGGTAAGCCCATCCAACATTGAACTTTCATATTACAATAGTTTATCAGTGTTTCCTGCATGACTCATTTTTGTACTTTGAGGGTCCACTCAGTATGAAAGTATAAATGTAAACCCAATCAACGCCGAGTTATCAGAGTGAAATAGCCTGTCTGTGTTTAACTATATAGCGTCCATCCAGTATAAAAGGCATCAACTTACTAGAGGATCTTGAACAACAAACAGATAGACTCTGGTCATAGCGCCTCCACATTCCCTCTGATATGTGTCTACATTGTTTGCAATTGACAGTACATGCGTTAGTGTGATGATTGTTTACCCTATACGCAAAATGAAGTTTCACTGAAGCCTCCACGCAACAGGAATCTTTATATTTTTACCTCTAGAAACAATAACATGAAAGGATATCTATTGCCAGGACTACCAGTGGATAATCAGACCAGTAACACATAATCAAATAGAACAAGACTTGACTAGCCAACCCCTATAAAACCGCGTGAGCTGGATTTATTCTGTTTGCAAATGTGGAAAAAAGCAATTATTAAAAAGAGGGTGAACCATTTCCTTATATAAATGCATCTTCATGCCTTTGCAAACAGAGTAGATCCTTATCAGATGGTTCATATGGGGGACGTCTGATCAGGACCTGCTCGTTTTGCTTATGAACGTATATAGGTCAGACTACAGTTTCTACCAATACCAAACATCCTGTGTACATGTACACTTATGAACATTAGTTAATAAATATTCATGACATTGTTATGTCTTACACGATTATCCAACAGGGAAAGGGTTAAGATATACAGCAAAAGTAATCTTTAGTTGTTTCAAAGTAAAACTGAATGTAGAGCCAATATGTAAGACAAATCAAATATGAAACAAATATGTATTATATGAATCCTGCTCAGCTGACACAAGGAGAGTTTCCAAAAGATACCAAGTTGATTTTAGGGTCAAGTACGAAATATCTGAATAAAAGCGTTTTTCTGGTTGTCCAACATGTGCAAGGTTAGGCAGTGAAGGCAGAATATCAGACAACATTTCGCGCAGGAACACTGAGATACTTCCACGTATCAAAATAACAAACCACATGTATAAAAAACCTTATAGTACACATATAAAGACGGACAGATAACCATACAGTATACACTCTTATATCAACAAAAATAAACAACTACAAAACCAGTCATAGATTGCTGTTTGCAAAACCTACACAAAAGTTTCATGTTTCAAACAAATGCATTCATATATACTTAAAGGCATTGTACAGGCGATAAATAATGAACAAATTGTATAAACACCATCAGTTTCATAATATTTAAATATATTTATCATCATGCTATCATCATGCATACATCTTCAAAAGTACACTTAAACAACAGCTCAGTCTGATATATTCTATAATACAGTACATAGTTTCACTCATTTAATGATAAATAAACAAGATGTTATAACTGAGGATACTTCATACCTTTATGAAGTTGTAGTTTACTAATAGAAGGGTCACTGATTGCAAATAAATCTTACCCGAGATACATCCTTAATAAAATAAATGAAATTACAACTTATGTGTGAAATCTGACAATCTGAATACAGGGGTGCCCGACGTTACGGTAAATGACCGTTTCGGTAAACTGGATTTATATAGTAATCCCTTCTGACATTTCGGTAACAATGCCATTGTATAGCACTGGCTCAGGCAGAAACTGTAGAATGGGATATATATTCTACCATAAGCATACAAAGCAAACCATTATCAAATGACTCTTACAGAAGACATCGGTTCTGTACCTACTCTGTTTGTAAAGGTGTAAAAAGGAATTTATCTGAAGAAAAGGGTTAAATCCCTCACTTCAAGGTATTGCCGTCTACATGATACACGGTGTGGTCTGCTTCATTTTGGACTGGACATTTCTCCCATTACCGACAATCAGTGTCAAACAGTTTTGATACGGAATAGACAAAAAGTTTCGTAGTATCTCAACTGTTTGCAAATGCTATCATATTCTCATCTTCATGGCAGCGAAAGGGTTAATACACTGATCATCGATCTCCTTACTTGTCAAGATCAGGGAAAGGTGGGGCATTCTGATTTGAACGAGTATACTGTAGCTAGTATGGGAGTATGGCATTAGAATGTCAACACAGTTTGGAACCTGTGCAGAAACCGAAGTACTTGGTATATAATCAGCATTTAGACTGCTTATCATCTTCATTTAAAATATCCTACAGATTGACAATTAAACCTATGCATTTTATTAAAGTCATATAAGTATATTACTGTTACTTGATCTACATCTGAAATAAGCTTTTCTAGTTAATGATACAGACATTTGTTATGACAAAACGAATAATGGTTGCTTTATTTTCTGCCAAACTAACGTCCCACAATTTCACAATTTTTTCATGAAACAAAAAGTAACTTATGGCACTTCAAAACTACACATTATTTCAATGAAATACACCCAATAACGTTTTGTATAACGCCGCACTACAAATGTTATGCTACTCTGATACATGTAATTTAGATAAAATATCTGTAAAGTAGCCAATACAGTACAAGCACGTGAAACACTTGGTCTATACAACTTAACTTTATATTCATGAAAGAGATAATTACATTGAATGATACTAATCCACTTCTCCATAAATATTTATGTAAGAAATGCGGGCATCATGGCCATTTATTAGCTGACACTTATAATAGAACATCTACACGCTGAATTCCATCAGCAAAAAGAGCAGACACTAATCAAAGAGCAGAGTTTCCAAAGGAGTCATCTGTTCAGGGTCTACTCTGTTTACAAATTTGAGCTAAGGGTCTGTATCATTTTCAATCCTCCGAATTTATCTACTTTTGTTAAAAGTCAATTCAACCAGATAAACACGGAGTAATTATTGTTGGCAGGAATAGTCATAAAGTTTCCTTATTTCTCCTGCAGCAAGAATGTTAACACGTTTATATTCTTATGAGACCCAGGGCTATTTGACTTTCCATCTGGGTTCAAACTAAATATTTGCATCACAAATTACAAATACATCGCTAGCATTCAAATAGACAAACATAAACTGTGAATAATTAATCCAGTGGTCCTATTATAAGACTAATCCATCTACATAACGGCAATTAATATAATATATATTGTTTCTTTAAATCTGATTCTCTACTATAGATGATAAACATATACTTATAGCTTTCCAGTTATCATAGTATTTATTTTATTTTTTCTAAAAATTAAAACAAAATAAAGCACACAAATTATTATAACTTTACATTATGCTAAAAATGAACTGACCATAATATCACAGAAATAATACAATACATTAGTAACAAAATTAACACAAATACTATATACAATATGCCCTCATTTTATAAATTATAAAAATCTTAACTCTTACATTATATTCCACCTTATTAGAGTAGACCCAGTACAGACAGCATATGAACACAAGGCAATTTGGTTTAAGCCGAAACTGTAGAATCAGATCTATTATACCACAAGCAAACACAATCAGACTCTGACGAGAAAGATACTACAACAGTTATCTGATCATGGTTTACTGTTTGCAAACGTGTTAATATCAACTCAAATATTTGGTTAATTCAATCGCTATGAATCTGTGATCTAATTTACAAAAAATGGAAACTGAAACAAAATACAATTTGTAGCATCGAATAAGGTAAATGTGTGCTTCGCTACAGGACATCTCGTTTACATGGTTCAGTTCTGAGACAGACGGTGGTCAAGAGAAGGTAATACTCATATGTAGTCATAGTATATTCAATTATCGCAATCTTTCCGTACCATACTCATCACCTCCCTTCAGAATTTATGCTATAATGATTTCTCAACAATGTTAACTTTTTAACAATTTATTCCCATTTTGTCCAATTGGTTGATCGAAATCGTTTGATTACAAGATCACAAATCATTCCCTGCAATTCAGTTTGGATGTCCCATAAGCAATGATTCTGAATAAATCCTGTTTGTGAGTTAATGATAACGCTTTGTATCGCCATTTCTTGATCTGAAACAAAATATAACTAATTCCCTATTTGGCTATATTTGACCCATTCCATCATAGGCTATTTTCACACCCAATCTCCTCAAATATAGCTACTGAAAAGGAACTTTAATTAGCGAAAAGGAATATTTTAGAAGTGTTTAGTGTTGAAACCACTGTGTAAAATTCATCAGAACTGCTTCAAAAAAAGACTTTCACATTGGTGTCAAAATGTAAAAAAGACTTTCACATGGGTGTCAAAATGCATCAATATAAGGGATGTCATGAACACATACAGAAACAGTCGGAATATCTCACGGAAAGTGCCGAGAAGTTTTAATTAATACTGAACTTAACACATACAAATTTGTCTAAAAGGGCAGCGAATAACACTGGCAACATCTTTCTTTTTAACATCAAATGTTTGCAATATTATGTGGTTATTCTTTTATATTTCAAAACATTACATATTTTCGTAAAACAAAGTACAATATTATTACATTTTTACAGATTTCTTAAACATGTAATTTCTAGACTCAATAGCGTTCAGTCATGTTAATTCGTCAATTTCAGATCTTGGTAATAATCTGTTCTGGTAATTTTGTTCTTGGACTATAATGAGTTATAAAATTATGACATCATCAATATTGACATATGAACACATGCAAGTTTGGTAAACTGATATCAGATTTACGTTATTACATATAAACAACCAAAGCCAACCCTGGTCAGACTTGTTTAAGGCTACTCTATAAACAAAGGTAAGAATAGGTATCTCCATAACGAAAAGGGTTAGCCTTCTCCTCATATACACCCTTTTTATGCCTATGCAAACAGATTATACCCAGACTAGATGGTTCCTATCTGATAAGGGTCTGCTGTTTGCTTACGAAATTATAAAAGATCTGGCTCTGAAGTTTCTACCAATATCAAAAACTGTCCATAAGTCATTATAAAAAATCAACTAATAAATATTCATGATGTCATTCCCATTTATATGAATATTGAAAAGGGAAAGGGGTTAAATAATGGAAATCAGATTAGATTGCATTAAACTGGAGTGAATCCTTATATTCTGAAAATGGGAGATCCTTGAAAAGCAAAAGCAGCAATAGGAAAAGAGAAAATTGCAGACCCGGTTTTATTTAGTCTGTTCATGTGTAGTAATTAAAAGTGCAACACTAATCACGCCCCTAGCACCGGCTTAAGCAATATTAAATTTTCAAAACCAATGAAGGACCAAAAAATATAACAACACTGGGAATGAAGTACGGGCGACCTTTACGACTGCCACACAAGCATAAGTCATTGTAAAATGTTAACTAAACACGGCTAAAATAATATTAACAGAAAATGTAATAAACCTGGTGTGAACATTATTGTCACATACATATTTAAGCCTTCTGTGGGAGCTATCTCATCAGGATCTGCACCGTTTTCACTCAGAATATCTTTTACATATCAAATTATTATTTAAGAAAATGAATATTCAAATAGCGTGGAGTCTAAATCATAAATATTTCTGGAGTGAAGTGTTACGTAATTAGTAATAATAGCGTTTCCTAAGTCAGTCAACAGTCATGGGTATATATGCAATTAGAGGCACATGCAAAGATTTCCTCTTGACGATTTGTCGTCTACCCGTTTACATTGTTAATTATCGACAAAAATACTAGAAATAAATGTATCTACAAAAACAAAATTGGGACAATCAGTACAGGAGCAATAAATGAAATTATACTCATCAATTTCAATATGAAATTCATCCTGCAAAATTGACCCTTTACTTTATAGACAGGCCTTCTAAATACTAAATATGTTTGGCTCATAGATTTAGTAAGTAATAACCCTTTGAAAGCGGGCTTTCATTTGCACACAGTGTAGACCCAGCTCAGATGGTTCATGGAACATCCCTCTTATCAGTGTCAGCACTGTTTGTCATTCAAAATCATCTAGCAGTTTAGTCTTCCATAATGAGTGGACTCTTATAGTTAAACACAAATGTCCATTCAACTGTTCCGCGTTGATCTCCTGCCATTTAATAATTAGTGTGCTAAAACATTGAAAGAACGGTTTAACATGTACGGACCAGTAATAATCATGATCAGCATCAATTACAAATATACTCGATCCGCATGGATGCAAGACTGTCCATTTTCAGTACTGATTAAATGCACTCTTGTGTTAATGTATTACCATGGCAACATTTCAAAATCAGATTTGTAACATATAAGCAAACAGCGCATGCTCTGAGTAGACAGCACCCACATGTGCCATCTAATCTGAGTCTACTCCATTTGCAAATGCGTAAAAACGTGCAATTATCCAGGAAAGGGTTAATGAATCAACCAATGAACCAAATGGGCTGATTATTATATGCTACTGAAATGGAAGCATCGAAATATATATAAAGCACAAAATACTTACTTTTTAATAAATGACAACATAATCAGAACTGGTGGCCTATTAGACCTTATTATCCAAACACATATAAAATTTGTTATACCATATTGCCCCTAATAATCTTACCCACTTTAATATAATAAACTCTCTTATTTCTTGGGAGGGTGAGGGGGACTTACGATCAGTAAGACAACTATAACCTTATGTAATAACCATTAAATGAAGACACAATGGTTTTCAAACTACCTGTGGTCGCTTAATGCAGACTAATAGCAATGCAAAAATCCGGCCTATGTGATTTAAAACTCTCCTGTGTGATTTCAGCATTGATTTCATTCTGCTTTGAGGAACCACCAGTGTACAAATACAATAAGGTCCTTTTTAAAAATATGTAACAGGCTTGAGTGTTTATTAGAGAGAATACGGTATATATACATACATATATTATATAAAACTTTCACCAAGTTCAATACGACAAATAAAATATCACATGTTTATAGCAATAAAACAGTTGGGTCTTATGACCTTCAGAACGATATGGGCAAATAAGTGATAACAATTGCCAAGTCTGCTTCCAGAGGAGATGCCATTTTTTATGTCTCATCTTTAGTTTTTCTAAACTATTTCACTATTGCCCAGAACTTAAAAGTTTCTATAAACCTCTAAACAAAGGGGAGACTTTCAGGTACAAAACTTCTTATTTCTCCAATGAACCCCTACATACTCGTTTCATCTTCTTCAGACATGTTTGACGTTTACCTTAGATACTTGAGACAACTCCCCAAGACACGTGTGACTTTTACCCTAGATATGTCTTCTGTAGCTACATGTGTTACATCTAGCCTAGATACGTGTGAAGTCTCCTCTAGATACTTGTGACATCTAGCCTAATAATATCTTCCAGAGCTACATGTGTGTGAACTCCCTTTGACACCAGTAATAACTTCAGTTACTTCTGACCATTCCCCTAGATACTTACGATATTTCCCCTAGATGCATGTGATGTCTCCCCTTGATATGTGTGAAGTCTCCCCTTAATACATGTAAAATCTCCCCTAGATACATGTTACATCTAGCCTAGATGCGTGTGAAATCTCCCCTAGATACTTGTGACATCCAGCCTAGATACATGTGATATATTACTTCAAGCATAATGTGTTCAGTCCCTCCTAGATACTTGTAACATCTAGCCTAGATAGGTGTGACGTCTCCCTAGATATGTGTGATGTCTCCCCTAGATGCATGTTACATCTAGCCTAGATACGTGTGAAGTCTCCCCTATATATGAGTGTAATCTAGCCAAGACAGGTATGATATCTCCTCAAGGAACATGAGATGCATCCCCTAGATATGAGTGACATCTCCTCTTTATATATGTGACGTCTAGCCTAGATAGGTGTGATGTCACCCCTAGATACATATGATGTTTCCCCTATATATGTTTAACATCTTATGAAAGTAGTAGCTATAACTACTGGCTGTTTTGCGAATGGCCAAAAGGATGTTGGAAATATATAATTTACCACACAAAATTTTGGCACTGAATAGAAATGAAGCAGACAACAATTTAAATGTAAGACTATCTTCTTGGCATGTTAAAACGAGTCAGATCATTTTCTTGGTACACTAACAAGTGTAAAACATTTTGTATGTTAAATAATTTGTTACCCAGTAATGTTCTCAGCACATTAAAGAGTGTGAGACAATGTTCTCAACACACTAAAGAGTGTGAGAAAAATGTTTCAACACACATATGAGAAAAATATCTCAACACACAAGAGTGTGAGACAATGTTCTCAACACACTAAAGAGTGTGAGACAATGTTCTCAGCATGTAAGAGTGTGAGACAATGTTCTCAGCACACTAAAGAGTGTGAGACAATGTTCTCAACACACTAAAGAGTGCGAGACAATGTTCTCAACACACTAAAGAGTGCGAGACAATGTTCTCAACACACTAAAGAGTGCGAGACAATGTTCTCAGCATGTAAGAGTGTGAGACAATGTTCTCAGCACACTAAAGCATTTTAAACAATTTGTTGCTTGGCACGCTACAGAGTGTATATCAATTTGATCAGCATGTTTGAAAATTTATATTTGATCATTCTATTCCCTCCATGAAGCTTGTGTCTAGGTTTTGTATAAGTGTCCGTATAAAGCCCATCTCCTTCCGTGTGTTCTCGAAGATGATCCGTGGGTCTTGTGATTCACACCTCAGGCAGTTAGGAGCCATGACCATAGCAAGATTGTTTACATCCATTAAAGTCACGCTTGCATTTTCTGGGGCAGCAAACACCTGTGGAATAGAAAAGAGTTCCATTTACTTCATACTCCTGTATTTGTCACCCGAAGACTGAGAATCAGCTCTGTTTTGAGATTTTTTAGAATGCTCTACTATTGCTACGACAAAAGATTTCATAATTATTTCAGTATCAGTCACGCTTGCATTTTCTGGGGCAGCAAAACCTGTGAAATAGAAAACAGTTCCAACTAGAATTATCACCAAAGGTGATTGAATACTCCCATTAAGCTCCACAAATGTACATGCTGCCACAAACGGACATGCCATGGACAGACAGACCAACTGACCAACCAACACACTCCTATATACCCCCTCTCAAACTTTGTTTGCGGGGGTATAATTACTTCATATTTCTGTATTTGTCACCCCTGCAAACAGAGTAGACCCAAAATCGGCTCTGTTTTTGTGAAATTTTTGAATGTTCTACTACTGCTATGACAACAGATTTGATAATTATTTTAGTATCTGATATTTTACAATAATTAAACTGATATTCAAAATATAGAAGGATATTGGTACTGCTCATTATTACCTGTAAAAACCTAATGAGGTAAGCCAGAACAAGGCGATTGATCTCTGGCAGTTTATTGACCACAGCCACAGCAGTCTCCGCATTGGTGTAGTTATCTATACAGTCTGCATAAAATTCCGCTGGAATGAGAGGAGACTCGAGCTCTCTGTACCAGAGCTTGAGAAGGGAGGCTGGGATGTGAGGGTCTGCACATTCTGTCGGAGGCTTCCATTGATCACAGTGGATTTTCAAGGCGTTCACCTCGTCTATGTCACCCGGTACTCTGGAACAACGACAATATTCGTGACAGAGAGGCAGACAGCAAAACAATAGTTTTACTTTTAACATGGGATTATCCCTTTACCCCATAAAACGTTTTGCAAAGTAGACCCAAATCAGATGGATCCTATAGTAAGCATCTGATAAAGGTCTGCTCCGTTTACTTAAATCTTTCTATGTTGAATATTCCAGTAAGAAATAATGACATTATGAATATTTATTAGCTGAATTAACAGGGAATAAATGTTTGACTCAAGCAGAAACCATTCGAAACAGTGATCAGAACAGAGGGTTTAGTGGAGAGAAATGAATGAGCTATTTTTAACCCTTTCACAAATGAATATTTATGTATGAACTGATCACTTATGATCACTTATGATTATATGGTAATTTAAAGGGATTTTTCATCAAGACAACAAAAAGCTGTAAGATCAGATCTGGATAATACCATAAGCAAACAGAGTAGACCCTGATCAGGTGATTCCTATAGGACTTTTCTGATCTGTGTCTACTTTGCTTGCAAAGTTGTAACAAGAGCACCGCGAGACGGGGCAATATACGCCCGAAGGCTGTTCTATTTACACAATGTGTGAACCTTCAGAAGTTGCGCATATGAGGTCTATTAGGGCTAAGGCAATAGCAAGGAGAGTAATTACCCGAAACTATCAAAGGGCAATAACTCCAGAATGAAAAATGATATGAGAGTTATCTCACTGATATGCACAACTACACATCAGTATCTATCATTCCTGAAAGTTTGAAGAAATTATGTTGAAAAATAAAGGAGGAGTTAGTTGCACAAGAAATTGCTACCTGAAACTATCAAAGGGCAATAACTCCAGAATGAACAAGTTTGAAATAAGTGAATAAATATCCAAGATATGAGCATGGTAAGAACAGTGTACATAGCAATCATTTTCAGACTTTCAGACTTTTTTGAACTTTGGAAAAAAAGTCGAGAAAGTTTAAACCGAATGTGACATAAGTGCGTTTAACCTTTCACCTTCAAATATGACTGACCTTAAAGGTAATGATGTAGGTCTAGTTAGCTACAGCCAGGACACAAAATTTGCTAACGCTCTATTTGTGACCTTGACCTTGAAAGTTCACAATTGGGTTTTGTATGCAACACACCTTCAAGTGATACTGAAGCCCTATTTGTGACCTTGACCTTGAAAGTTCACAATTGGGTTTTGTACGCGACACACCTTCAAGTGATACTGAACATATGTGTGAAAGAATTTTGAAAATCGGAGAAAAAATGAGTAAGTTATAGCCAGGACACGAATTTGCTAACGGACGGACAGAATTGCTAACGCCCTATTTGTGACCTTGACCTTGAAAGTTCACCATTGGGTTTTGTACGCGACACACCTTCAAGTGATACTGAACATATGTGTGAAAGAATTTTGAAAATTGGTGAAAAGATGAGTAAGTTTTAGCAAGGACACGAAAATTGCTAACGCCCTATTTGTGACCTTGACCTTGAAAGTTCACAATTGGGTTTTGTACGCGACACACCTTCAAGTGATACTGAACATTTGTGTGAAAGAATTTTGAAAATCGGAGAAAAAATGAGTAAGTTATAGCCAGGACACGAATTTGCTAACGGACGGACGGACAGAATTGCTAACGCCCTATTTGTGACCTTGACCTTGAAAGTTCACCATTGGGTTTTGTACGCGACACACCTTCAAGTGATACTGAACATACGTGTGAAAGAATTTTGAAAATTGGTGAAAAGATGAGTAAGTTTTAGCAAGGACACGAAAATTGCTAACGCCCTATTTGTGACCTTGACCTTGAAAGTTCACAATTGGGTTTTGTACGCGACACACCTTCAAGTGATACTGAACATTTGTCTGAAAGAATTTTGAAAATCGGAGAAAAAATGAGTAAGTTATAGCCAGGACACGAATTTGCTAACGGACGGACGGACAGACAGACGGACATACTAACGGATGGGTAGTTGTGTGACTTTTTCCTTTGATCTTTTCTTGTGTGACTAGTCCCACAAGAAAAACTATTTTTGGCTCTAACTTTGGAAAAGAATGATCTGGAAGCTAACCCTAACCCAAACCCTATGTCCCACAACTGGCCAGGTTAATGTCACAAGAAATGGCCAGGTTAATGTCACAAGAGATGGCCAGGTTAATGATTTTACTTGTGGGACTAGTTAAAAAAAGTCACACAACTACCCTTTCGTGAGTGCGGACGGACAGACAGACGGACAGACAGACAGACGGACAGACGGACACCCAGCCAGACGGCCAGACGATGGAGACCATAACATAATACGACCCTTCGGGCGTATAAAAAGATGTTCATTAGTAAAATAATGTTTAACTAGGTTTGTTTTTGTCTAAAAAACAGATGTCTCCCCCTCCCATCCTCTTTCCAATACACAAGTGTAATGTCTGTAACTCCAAACTTATCAGGGTCTAATTTTTAAGTCATCAGAAGCAATAACTCCAACATTGTCAGGGGGAGATAATTCAAAAGCCCCAGGTGCACAAAAACACATGCTAGTCAACATTCTTGTGAAGTTTGGTGACTCTAGTACTAGTGGTTTCAGAGATACATGTGATACAAAGTAAAGTTTCTCTTATTTTATTAAGTCATATGGGGCAGTAACTCCAAAGTTATCAGGGGTAAACAATAAAAAAACCCTAGATGCACAACAACTCATGCTGGTGAAAATTCCTGTGAAGTTTGGTGACTCTAGCCCTACTGGTTTCAGAGATACGTGCAGCACAAAGTTTCTCTAATTTTAAGTTAACATATCAAGGGCAGTTACTCAAGAATTATCAGGGGGAGACAATTAAAAAAAAACAGGTGCACAACAACTCATGCTGGTGAACATTCCTATGAAGTTTGGTGATTCTAGCCCTAGTGGTTAAGATATGCATGACACAAAGTTTCTCTAATTTTAAGTAATCATATCAGGGGCAATTACTCCAAAGTTATCAAGAGGAGACAAATACAAAATCCCAGGTGCACAACAACTCATGCTGGTCAACATTCTTGTGAAGTTTGGTGACTCTAGCCCTAGTGGTTTCAGAGATATGCACGACACTAAGTAAAGTTTGTCTAATTTTAAGTCATCAGGGGCAGTAACTCCAAAGTTAACAGGGGGAGACAATTCAAAAAACCAAAGAGCAAAACAACTCATGCTTGTGAACAATCCTGTGAAGTTTGGTGACTCTAGCCCTACTGGTTTCAGAGATACGCGCAGCACAAAGTTTGTATAAATTTAAGTATTCATATCAGGGGCAATAACTCAAGAATTATCAGGGGGAGACAATTCAAAAACCATAGGTGCACAACAACATTCCTGTGAAGTTTGGTGACTCTAGTACTTGTGGTTTCAGAGATATGCACGACACAAAGTTTTTCTAATTTTAAGTCATCAGGGGCAATAACTCCAAAGTTATAAGGGGAGACAATTCAAAAAACCCAGGTCCACAACAACTCGTGCTGGTGAACATTCCTGTGAAGTTTGGTGACTCTAGCCCAACTGGTTTCAGATATACGCGCGACACAAGTTTGTGATGGCCAGACAGACAGACGGACAGACCTACTGGCGGGTAGTTGTGTGACTGCGATGCCTGTGTGACAACAAAATTTACTTATGTGACAACTCAAAAAGTGTACGCACTGCACCACACTTCTGCAGCAGTCACAGAAGTATTTTTAGACATCAGTCACAGAAGCAAGTTTGATTACCAAAGTCCATATGAATTCCATATGAATTACCTCAGTATTTTAGTATATCTTTTTTTTAACCTCAGTATTTTAGTATATCTTTTTTTAATAAGGATCAATCAGTATCCTGGTAATCCTAATAAAATAGGTGACCCAACACAAGAATTCTGCAGAATTAAATGTCTTGCATACCCACGATTACACATACATCTGTAGCCAAAGTATGTCTGGTGTGTGAAGCACTTGTACCTTTTGGGTAACAGAGCTAGCAAAAAAGCTAATGCTCAAGGTAAATGTAGGTCACAGAGGTCAAGGTCAGAGGTCACCAAACTGTGATGCAACATGCTATACTCAATGAGGCACATCAGCACATGAAGTTGAAGCTGCAGTACTTTTGTCGAAAACTTTAGCCAAGGTCACAGGTCACTAAACTCCAATGCAACATGCTGTACTCATCAAGATGCATGAGCATGTGAAGCTGAGCAACTGTAGCTGCAGTACTTTTTTAGCAAAAAATGGATAAGGAGCCCTCTGATCAGTGTCTACACTGTTTGCATAGGAAAGCTGCCACAGAAATATAAGAATATGATTTGGGAGTCACACAAGAGACAAAACATGGACAACACTGTCACAGAAGTAAATAATATGACTTGGGTGTCACACAAGACATGGACAACACTGTCACAGAAGTAAAAGAATATGACTTGGGAGTCACACAAGTGACAAGACATGGACAACACTGTCACAGAAGTAAAGGAATATAACTTGGGAGTCACACAAGACATGGACAACACTGTCACAGAAGTAAAGGAATATAACTTGGGTGTCACACAAGACATGGACAACACTGTCACAGAAGTAAAGGAATATAACTTGGGAGTCACACAAGACATGGACAACTGTCACAGAAGTAAAGGAATATAACTTGGGAGTCACACAAGACATGGACAACACTGTCACATAAGTAAAAGAATGACTTGGGAGTCACACAAGACATGGACAGCAGAAGAGGGCAATATGGTGAACATTTATATGAAGTTATTTTGAAATCTGGTCAGCGGTTTGGGAGGAAATGTCATTTAAAGCAATTGTGTAGTTTTGATGCAATCTCGCATAAGCTCGCCTTCCTGAAGAAAAAAAAAACACCTTTAATTGATTCAAGCAGACAAAAAAATTAAGAATGACAAAGGGTTGTTTTAGATATCTACTTAAGAATCTCCAAACTGGTATTGAGAGATATTTATACTGTTAACTTTTAATTTAAATCACACTTGTGTAAATAAAATCCATGTACATATGGAAATCTTAATTTCTAATAGGCAATTTAAGGTAAAATTTCTCGGCAGTAAGTAACACTTCGAATGGTGCAATTTTGAGGCATCGGACGTTAAATTTTGTTTAAATCTTTGATTATAAAAGAATAAAATCTGTACTTGATAAATCACCCACTTTTGAACAAACAAAACGGGTCAAAATTGAAAAATTGGGCAGGGGTTCCCCCTAGGCAGTGCCACAATGTATACACCCCTTGTAAAAGACCCTCCCAAGATGGTTGGACAAGACAGAGATTTTATAAAGACGAGTAGGCTGTGACAGATTCCATTTATACATCTTAATATGGAATCATGCCTACTCGCAGAATAACAAGGATAGAGAATGGCAAAATTTCACTCACCTTGTTAAAGAAAGTTTTATCCTTTGTATAAAGCTGTTTAAAAAGCCTCTAACCTTGAAATTCATCTTTTCATTTTTAGCATGTGCTTATTTTGGCACTTGCAATCAGAAAAATCAACTGGCATTTAGCGAGTTAGCCATGTAGCATCTGTTATTAGTTACTAATGTCAGAAAATGCACTGGCTGAAACAAAATGCCAAGACGTGAAAAACCATGTATGACATATGAATATTTTCTCCAATTATACAGATTGTAAATTCAATTGCATGGTATTATGTATTTAAAAACAATCCAAAAACTCGTTAAATAGGATTTCTGTAATAGAAAATCTGTTTTAAAGATTGGATACTCACGTAATCAAAGTATCAGTGACCGTAGATGCGTAATTTTGAAGTGGGTGGGGTACACGTTTTATCATCCGTTTTCATGGGAGTTTCATCGTTGCAAGACAATTAATTCTGTACCAGGAGTTTTCTGTTTGATCAGCTAATGATATTTTAGCTATTCTCTCCTGTATTATAAATTGTTGAGACATACTTTACCCAAGTTTAAATTGGCCTTTCAAATTACCAACAGGGTACACTATTTGACTGTTTTCCTAGACTGGTCCAAGTTTGATCTCTATTACTCAGGCGCATACAACAAAACACATAGAAAAATGGAATGCGTCTCAACCACCCTGATCAAATGAAATAAGACACCAGTCAACTTAATGAAAACTGTGGTCTTGTCCAATCCCCATGGAACCCAACTCTGTCCAACGTTGATCAATGTGTCCAACTATCTTGTGCTGCAGTTTGTATGGACACCAAGGATTTGTCACAGAAGTAAATCTAAGCCAGTTTGGACACATTTTCTTGTGTGACTGTCACAGAAGACAAAATTGCAGCACAAGTACCCATTTTTTCAAGGAATTCGCAGCACAAGTAGACCCTCGTCAACACGGACAGACAGACAGACAGACAGACAACTCTGGCAAAAACAATATATCTCCCCATAAATGCGGGAGACATAATTATGACTCTCGTCTGTCTTGCTGGACAGAGGTAGACAGTCACCCCGTACTTTATTCTCAGTGTTGTTATATTTTCTGGCCCTTCGGGATCATTAGTTTTCATGTTTTTAGTTTTGAACATTGAATACTGCTTAAGCCGGTGCTAGGGGTCATGAGTAGTGTTGCACTTTTAATTACTACTCACGAACAGACTCAATATCAAAGGCCTGAAGCGCCATAATTGCTTTCGGGTTTGATATGGATGTTAAGCATAAGGGAAGAAGATGCTGCACATTTTAATCACAATTTTTGACGTATTGGTATTGTTTAATGTAATACTAAAAATATGACAGACTGTAACAACAGTCAAACCATAAGCAAAGTGGTTATTAGTGACACTCAGACAGTCCTTGACCTCAACAAGTCAGAAATGCAATGCTGAGTGACAGTGTCCAGCTTTCAATTCATATCAAAGCAATGTCAAATGATGCTGTGTATTTCAAAGCACTACCCTCGTTATTAATTACAAAACCTAGAATTTTAACTGCTGTTTAGACAATGGAGTATGCATTTGTTCGGGTTATATATGCAGACACACAGACATTAATCCAAAATCTTGGTTGATCCATAATGAACAAACACATTACACACAGTATATCAAATGAACAGTAAGTTCCTAATAATCCACATGATATTTTATTCTATCAAAACTCAACCCTGAATTCCACTGATAATAAAAATATATGAATCCCAACTTTTATATTCCAATTTATTCTTGAAATTTTGACTGACAGTTTTTTGTTATTAACACTCTTACAGATAAATCATTATCAAATGAATTCTATCATTGTTCTATCCTTACTGGGTCTATCCAAAATAGCTAAACGGAGATTAACCCCTGTAAAATGTACATGATCGGGGTAGACTGTAAGACACTGTTTTAAACCTTTTTTTAAAAATAAAAAATAACTTCATTTCCATCAGGATGTTGATGGCCAAGAATGACAGCATCTCTGGCTATTTCATATCAAATTTGTTGTCAAATGTTCTTTGCTGTGACATCTCCCAGGGGCTTTTCTTTGATTATGGGGAAAGGGCCTGGCCTTACTGGAGGGGGGAAATAAGCGTGAAATGAATGCTTTACGGGAAAAAGTCAGAAAATATCAATATAACACTTAACATGTTCATATTTTCAAGTGACAGTACAATTCAATTCAGAGCATTTCATGCAGTTCTGATAGTTTAATGGTATGTTTCTTGTGTGTTTTGTCTACAACTGTGTAACTCTTGGCTATTACTAAAATTGTAAACATGTCATCTATGAGTTTTCATGAAAACCCAATTATAAATCAGAAATCACAGTAAATCTCAACTATTCCATTAACTGAGACAAATATGATCGGAATTTTGGGGAGATAAAGATATCATCGGCATAATTTTGTAAATGAAGAGGCCTACATGTATGTCTCGCATTTTTGCGATGCCAATGGCAAGGTCTATCTCGGTTTTTGGAAAAACTAATTAAATCCACTGTAGAGAGTAATACCCATACTAGACTGTTAACACTGCAAGAGAAGTTGGCATTTCTATCATGTTTCATCAGTAATATTACGCTAATAGAAAAGAAATCGTTGCAGTACTGCGGGTATGAAAGCGAAAGTACAGACACTGCGATTCATGCTAAATGCTATACGGAATACTCGGATCCCTAGGTTAGATGGATGTAAAGAAATGCAGTTCGCGTTTTATCCCGTTTCCGGTGTCGATATAAAAATTGCCCTCTCCCTCCCTATTGGCGGAGAGGTAATTGATCAATGAAAAAACACAATATGTTTTCTAGTTAGGAAGTCTTCGCTATCGGCGGAGAAGAAATTTATAATTTATAGACAAGATATTGTTGCTGTAGAAACGCTAATGTGTTGTGAAGCGAAGTATTATTAAATGCATGAAAAGTACATAAATACATGAACATTTTAAAACAAAACTAGTTCAGAATTAAAGAGAACTATTATCTTCTTGCGCATGTTCACAAGAAATAGTGAAGTCTTTGCCGTTAAAGCGTCTGATCGCCATATTGCATTCTTCGAAAGCAATAAAAACCGAGTCTGCAATTTTCTCTTCTTGCATTTCTAATTTTGCTTTCGAAGGATCAACCTTTTTCAGAATATTTGTGTATACCTAAATATGCCTTCTGTCTGGGCTCCGTTCAGTCTTAGAACCCATTCTGAGAGAGTTGTCTGTATCCACGGCAACCGTCGCTCAGGATAATGGTCCTTTTGCATTTTCATAATATCCTCCAGTGTACTACCAAACATTGATGGACAGTAAATAGATTTCTGAAATATAAAAACACCCTAAAATTATAGCACTTTCTGTCAAAAGGGTTAAGAAGAACTACTACTACTGTAGGGATTCAATAATTTTGTCAACCTTCAAATAAAGGTTACTCTGTGTTTGATGCGAGTCTACTCTGTCTGCAAAGGCATTAAAAGGTCACCTGTGTGAGGTAAAGGGTAAACCCTTTCACCCATAAACATGTTTTTGTTATGTCTTTGTAAACAAAATACACCCACATATAGGAGCCATCTGATCAGGGTCAGCTGTGTTTGCTTGTGAAATAATATAGATTTTATTCTCCACTTTTCTGTCGTAATAGAAACATTCATTGTTTATAATGATATTATAAATTTTCAATCAATTAATATTCATGATGTTTTTATTCATTGCTTGAATATTCATGGAGTATTAGTTTAAACATGAACAAAATTACCTTTGCTTGTTCTATCTCATCCATTGAAGGTTTGCGGACACCTCGCTTGGCCCCAGACTGCATTGTCTTCTCTAGCCGCCGATGACAATGCTCAGCAAAATGGTGGACTGGTACCTACAACGATCAAATGGTGGTTACTTATTTGAACACCCAATGGCAAAGAATTAGTGACCCAGTGCCTGTGCACATTTATATTCCGAGTTATTTTTGTATGCAAAAGCTTGTTGTCTGCAACAATTCTCAAAGTTAAATTTTCTTCCATTTCTTACCTAACCCAAGATCAAAGATTCCAACAGTATGCATCCTGATGAGACGTAAGTTACTATGTGTTTTATCAGGACCGTAGCTGGATGTACAGGTACTGCATACCATATGATAATGATTAGTATCTGAACATGGAGATCACCGATTTACAAACAGTTAGGATCCTGATGCGACGTCTAGTAACTTAGTCTCATCAGGATACAATCTTCTTGAAATTTGTGTTTATCTTTTTTGACCCAAAATGGAAGGAATTTCAAAAATGTAAATTGTAGCAGAACTGTTTTGGCAATGACGATTGTAACTTAGACTAGATGGAGAGGGAATATGTTCATTTACACTGTCTGTCTTGTAGGGTAATAATGGAATAAGTGTGAGATTGGGTGTCCCTAAACTGGTTTAAAACCAAAGTGACTATTGTCACTTATCGTTCCAAGGTGGTACTTCCATCTTCTCCCTATTGTTTGTTTTGTCTTTGTGCGTCTCTTTGTGTTTTGACAGATATGTACATTTGCTCTTGTTTTCATATTGTGGTGCTGTTCGGGTGGCTGTGTGCTTTGTTTGTGGTGTTTCCTAAATGACCCGTACTTGTACTTTTACACATCTAATCTATAAAAGAAGATTAACATACAGTACACAGGCCCAAAATAAATACAAACAAAATCAAAACATATCTTACACCAATAGTATTCAAAAATTTCTTCCCCATGATGCATGTTGAAACTTATTGAAACTTAAGCCGGTGCTAGGGGGCATGAGCAGTGTTGCACTTTCAATTACTGCTCATGAACAGACTCAATAAAACCGAGTCTGCAATTTTTTCTTTTTGTGTTGCAATTTTTTGCTCTCGGGGGATTACCTCCCTTCAGAATTTATATGTTTTATTCCATAGATATGCTTTTGCAAACAGAGTAGAGCCAGATCAGATGATTGTAGGAGCCAACTGACCTTGGTCTGCTCTGTTTGACAGACGTATTATTATAACAGAATAATACAGATCTGATTCTACAGTTTCTGCCTTGGCCAAAACTTCATATGTTCATGTCATTATAAAAATCTAGCTAACTACTATTCAAGGTGCTATTATTTCATGGAGTAAATGGTAAATATCAGAGAGTAATATAATAAGTTGTAGTGTATGTAGCATCCACTCATAACAGGCCTGATTTACGCGAATTCATCATGCAGAGCATTCCGAACTATTTCGATGCCAAATTCGAAATTGTAATTTGTTAAATCATTTAGGAAAAATAAAAATTTCAGATAAATGATCCCTGATCTTGTTTGTGGTGCAGGTTGGCGACATTGGTGGTGAAAGAGTTAAACCTTTACCACACAAAAAGTAGACCCAGATCAGATAATTCATGTAAGACTCAAGTAAACATGGACTGTTCTGTTCACTTATGACATATACATACATGTATATCCATTTCTACAGTTCTTCCATGGTCATAACAACTTTTGTTCAAATGCTATGTTAAAATTAACGGAGTTTAATTTTTTTATATACATGTAATAACATAATTCTGCAATCAACTGGTCAAAAGCTATGAAACTGCAATTATTGGATGAACAGTAATAAATCTGTAATCAGAGGCTGAAGAGAAAACAAATCTGTAATTATTGAATGAAGAGTTAAAAATCTTTATCCATTGGGTGAAGAGACAAATCTGTAACCACTGGGTGAGGAGACAAATCTGTAACCACTGGGTGAAGAGACATGAATCTGTTATCATTGGGTCAAATACCATGTATCTTCTAACACTAGATCAAAAGCCATAAATCTGCAATGGGTCTAAAGTTATAAATCTGCATTCAGTGTATCTAAAGCTATCAATCTGCAATTACAGGGTCCAAGCTCATTACTATGGGTTAGTTCCTAAATGTAAGCACATTTTCATGTTAGTTATTCAGATAGTGTTTTTATATGCAGACATTTCTAAAAGTAGCAAAAAGTAGTTTATGCTATTGAGATCTAACTAAAACTAAAAGCAGTTCACTCTAAATATTATTGCATTATTGAAACCTGAAAGAGATATTCTACAGACAATGCAATAGACATCATTCCCAAATTTGTAGCTGCACATGTACATGAACATAAATTCAATGGAACCTTGACAAAAAACCAGATGAGAAAAAATGACTGTATTAATATAAATAGTCCAATGGAACTATGACAAATAACCAGGTGAAAAATAAATGAGTATTATAAATAGTTCAATGGAACCTTGACAAATATCCATGTAAGAAGTGCCACCAGTAGGTGGAGGCACCGCTAGTTATAGCTGTGGGACAAATAGCTCTGGGTGGCAGACAACTGATTCTGGGTAGCAGACAACTAGATCTTGGTCAGGGACATGTTATGGGTTAGATCAACTGGTTCTGTCAGGGGGACAACTGATTCTAGGTGAGAGAAAACTTCCTATGGGCTTGGCCGACTGGCTCTGGATGACAGACAACTGACTCTGGATGGCAGGCAACTGGTGGGGAGAAAGTTGCTATATATTATGGACAACAGGCTATTAGTGGCGAATGGATATAGGTTGGGGACAGCGCTTACTCCAGGTGGTAGACGAATGGTTCTAAGTGAGGGGGGGGGGGGCACTGACTATAGGTGGGAGGAAAATTGACTATAAATGACACACGACAGGCTATAAATGTGGGAAAATGTGCAACAGATGCAGATGACTTATATTGATAACAATCAACTAGCTATAGGTGGCAGATGATTGGTTATGTGACGGCAGTCAAGTAGGTATAGGTGGTAGGTGACGGGTTATGTGATAGCAGTCAACTAGCTATAGGTGCAGATGACTGGATATGTGATGGCAGTCAACTGGCTTAAGGAGACGAGTGACTAGTTATTGCAATGGCAGTCAACTGGCTGTCAACTATCAAAATGTTCACTGAAATGCACAAAAATCAATGCAGTAGATTAGTGTGAGATTACTAGTAACCAGTGAGTTAGATAAGGAAAGTTTTCAAACCTTTATTCCATGATTATTCATATAAGAAATAATCATATCAATTAAACTTTGTCATACATATTGTTTTAGGACATGAATGATACTATAAAATCTGTATTAACATAATTCCGTAGGCAAATTTAAAATAATCACACAGCTGTTTTGGGTCTACCATATTTGCATAGGAGTTAAAATGCATGAAAATGTATATTTATGGAGTAAAGGTTTAAGGTACAATATTTTTGTCATATATCTCCACCAAGTCATATCTAAGAGAGGCAATTTTAATTGGTAGCAATAAGATAAGATTTGATGGAGAAAATAAGAAATATTTGTAGATCAGTATTCCTCTTTTCTACCTCACTGGAAGTGAAGGGCAACATGGGTTAGTGAAGTATGGTGAGATGAGCAGTAACTCTCAGCACACTACAGGACAATCCACAGTTACATTTACAAACAAACTCTACTATACCAAAACACAACCTTCAGGCGTTTTCACCTTCTACACCTTGAATATTCATGTAAGAAATAACGACATCGTGAATGTTAATTAGAATAATTTCATAATGACATATGAACGCAGGAATTTTTTACCGCGGTAGAAACTGTAAAAATCATATCTATATCATTCCGTTAAGCAAACGGACCAGACCCTGATCAGACGGCTCCTATAGGAGTTGCCCTACCTTTGCTAGTAATATTATAGATCCAATTCATAAGTTTCTGAAACAAACATACTTGTATATAGTGTCATTATAAAAGTTCAGTTAATCAATGATATAATTATTTTATGAATAAGGGTTGATATTTCAAGGTGTTTTTCTACATTATGCTAACTAAACTGAAAACTACATAACGTTTGATGAGTAAAGTACAATGTAATCAGAACAAGAACAAGACCAGGCCCTGAGATCATAAAAACATTTCGCTTGTGTTCGAGTTCATTCTCAAGCATTTGACCAATCAAATGGCCAATCAGAAACTTGAGAATGAATTCAGACTCATATTCAGAACTTTCATAACCTTGGACCAAAGTCCTGAGATTGTAGAAACATTTTGCTTGTGTCTATGTTCAATCTCAAGTATGCGATTAGTCAGATTTAAAGTATAACTGTATTCAAAATTTGACCTATCAGGGTCCATGCTTATAAAGCTTTTAGTTGAGTCAGAGTTCGTTCTCACGCTTTTGATTGGTCAGATTTGAGCCAAAGGCTCAAATCTGACCAATCAAAAGCTTGAGAACTCAAATCTGACCAATCAAAAGCTTGTACATTTTCTGCAAAAGCTCAAACTTGATGTGTCCATAAAGCTGTTGTACACATTCATCATATAAATACCCATGATGTCATCATTTCTTTTATGAACATTCATCAGTTATAATATTATGAATGTGATACATGTATTGGCAAAAGGTGCAAGAAACTTGGGGACAAAAAATCCTGAAATTGTCACTTGTCCTGCAATACAGAGAAAACAGACAAGAAATCCCAGTTTGTCCTGCAATATAAAGAAGGGCAATCACATACAGGACAAGAAGACAACTGAAAGTTCCATGTTGGCCAAGGGACTTGAAATCCTCCATTTACGTTCTGTACCTGTTGAAATTTCGAAGTCAGTTTCTGTAAAATTCTGCAGACATACCTGTATTATACTCTAATAATAGAATTCTAACACAAAACCTCCCTTCCCCGAGGGTTTGTAAAGCTGAACAAATAAATTTGATTTCCTATACCCTCTACATGCTTTAACATTTATTCAAACTTTTATCTGTAAAATCAGATCTACAAATTCCATTAGCAAACAAAGCATAACCTGATCCTTAATGAGCTGTCTGATCTAGGTCCACTTTGTTTGCAAAAGGCGTGACAATGCATTTCCATAACGGAAACTAGACTGATGTAATAGCGGATGTAGACCCAAATGATCCATTTGATCTGGGTCTACACTATTTGTCTGTTTGGTTGTCTGACCGAATACGTCCATTTGATCTGGATCTACAATATTTGTCTGTATGGTTGTCTGATCGAATACTTAGGGTAACTAGACCCAGACGATCCATTTGATCTGGGACTACACTATTTGTCTGTTTGGTTGTCTGACTGAATACTTCAGGTAATTAGTATTCTCAATATTTGTCATTCATGGCTTCAATGAATTCTTAAACACCTTACTTCATACACACACCTTTTGGTATATATGCAAACAGAATAGACAAAGATCAGACATCAGCGTGAAATCTATTTGCTTTTGCAATATTATAAATCTTTTTTGCTCTTTTGGCTTATGAAGTAACATATGCTTTTCTCTAAATTTACTCTAGTATTTTGGGTAAAATGATTAAAAAATACTTTTCATTATCAAATTTCAGCTTTACAATCTGTTAATATACTACTGTTAATCAAAGTATTGTACAGAATCAACAATTGCTTTGAGAGTGAAATATCTGCTTTGAATGGTAAGACATTGAGGGCATGAGAAGACACCATGTGATCATATCCATCAGAGACAGAATTTAATCCTATAATTCATGAATATTCATGTCAGAAATAAAGAATGCACGAATATTAATTAGTCAAATAATTATAGTAGCATACGAATGAGAACAGTTCTGATTATTATTGTGAAGTTTTGATCAAAGTCCATTCAAAAGTTTGTTTAACCCGTTCCTTCATATTGGCTGTTTATAATATACTCAACAAAAATATTAACGGGTCAGTGTTACTTTTCCCATAGAGTTTATGCAATGACCCTACAAATTTTGCATCCTGTAATTTCCGTATACATAAATTAATTTCGACAAGATTTACAGGAACTTCAGAAAGTATTGTGAAAATGTCAAACTACAGATTCCAGTGAGATTGAGTTATGCCAAGGTCCTATAGGCATTCAAGGAATGAAAATACAAAAATTGGGAATTTCTGAAATTCTCAAAAAAAAAATCAAAAAAAAATCAATTTACTCTTATCTGGAATACCAATGAACATGTCTTTGGTATGACAAACATTTTGATAAACCTTTCAATGTTTTCGATTTCTAAAGCAAGGAAAACTCCTTTTTTTTACATTTTTGTCTCCACAGAGGTGCATAAGACTCCCGCAGGTATATTTTTTAATCTGCACCTGTTAATTGAAACTAACAATAATTACTGAAATTTTCGTTGGAATTAAGCAACATCATTGAACGATACGAAGTACCAAATTTGTGTAATGAATACATTGAGCCCTATGGGAAACTGACCAATGGCCCTTAAATTATTTTGTTGATTAGAGTACAGAAAAATCCCTCTAAACCAGACGTCCAATTTATTATAAATATCAGTCTTGGAGACGGGTGGAAGCTTAATGCAGAGTGAAATTCATAACTTTCACAAGAATTAAGCAGCTACCTGCCTAAAAGTATTTAAATTCTTCTATACCAGAAATCCGGTTAATCTAATAATATGATGTTACTATCTCTTAAATGAATTTTCATGAAGAAATTATTGATGAGGACGACAGACGGTGAGACAGAACGATCCTACTAGCCTACCTTGGCACTTTTGGCCTTTGATGTGAGCTAATGAACTGTTGCATTTGACTTTGCAGGTACATAGATAACAATATGACTACACAGTGGAACAGAATACTGTCAGTGTGTACTGATCTAGTGAGATGGAGACAGTATAATCACCTCTATGCACACCAGCACCAAATTCCTGATAAACTACAATGACCAAGATAAGGGTCCATGCTTATAAAGCTTTTAGTTGAGTCTGAGTTTAGTTCTCAGGCTTTTGATTGGTCAGATTTGAGTTCTCAAGCTTTTGATTGGTCAGATTTGAGCCAAAGGCTCAAATCTGACCAATCAAAAGCCTGAGAACGATCTCAGACTCAACTAAGAGCTTTATAAGCATGGACCAAGATGCGTAAATTAAAACATTTCCTGAATAGCTTTTTTATTTCGCCACCAAACCTTATGTTGTGACCAATCTTTAGAATCGTCTCTAGAGTTTGGTGGAGAAATGACAAATTTTACTGTTTTAATACACACCTTTATCAATTACTCTAAAATTTTGCAAACTTATCAGATTCAGACAAGACACACGACTCAGTGTCTCATCAGGATCCAAACTGTTTGACACTCATTACTGCATTTTGAAGAGATATAAAAGTGAACGCTCAGATTTGTAGCAGAAGCGTGCAAAGAGCTAACCCTTTACCTGATTGAAACACACACCTGATTGAAATACCTTCATAAAGAGAATAGACCCAGATCTTGTGGGACCCAGAGAGTCTGCTCTGAGAATAGACACAGATCCTGTAGGAACCGAAATCTGCTCTGAGAATAGACCTAGATCTTGTAGGATCCAGAGGAATTGCTCTGAGAATAGACCCATATCCTGTAGGACCCAGAGAGTCTGCTCTGGGAATAGACCCATATCATTTAGGATCCAAAGGATCTGCTTTGAGAATAGACCCAGATCCTGTAGGATCCAGAGAGTCTGGTCTGAGAATAGACCCAGATCCTGTAGGGTCTGCTCTGAGAATAGATCCAGATCGATCTTGTAGGATTCAGAGGGTCTGCTCTGATTATGTCTGGAATTTTACAGATCTGATTCTTCATTTTCTGGCCAAAATATCATCTTTTTGTATGCTAATCAAAAATCAGTTAATTAATATTCATGGTGTTGAATATTCAACAGGTAAAGGGTTAAGGTCACTACAAGAAGTTGCCCACACTCCAATAACCAATAAATATAACAAACACAAACTATTCAGGGTGAGAAACAGAACTAGCCAACCAGGGGCAAGCTACTGTTAGTACATGAAACCATGCCAAGATTGATTTATCTCCCTTACATGGTTGTAATGTTCGTCATCTATGATATCTGTGTAACGGATTCCGTGCATGTTGCACCATCGAGCCAAGCTAAACTGTCAAACAAAAGGCATTCATAAATAGAAACATGAAAACAAAATTAATCTGCTAGAAAATGATCTCAGTTTATGATATGAAAAGAAACATTGAATGAGTGCTTCTACTAATGGATGAATAGAGATGCATAAACCATGTTACAGCTATATAGAAACATGTACTGTGCCAGTCTAACAAACAACAGAGGCTCACATAAGATGTGTAAATTAAAAATTAATGTTTTCAAGACTTAACTCCTTTATTTCTCCACCACACACTATGTTGTGACCACGCTTTAGAATCATCTCTTAAAGATTTGGTGTAGAAATGATCGGAGTATGCACATATATCAGTTGCTCTGGATAAGACCTGTAAATTTTGTTTTTCAAAAATAGCTCCTTTTTTTTCCCACACCAAACACAATGTTATGATGCATTTTTACAATGATCTCCTCTAGGGAAACATAGGGTTTGGTGGAGAAATGGCACTTTTAGTATTTGAATAAGCACCTTTATCTATTGTGTAGACACCATGGCAAGATAGAGTTAAATAAATAAATGAACACAGTGGCATAAGCAGTAGATAAGTGCCATCTGTAGAAAATCTGGTAAAAATATTTTCTGTATTTCTCTTCAAAATATCTGAATAAAGTAGAACTTGTCTAAGTAGTCATCTAAAAGAGGTTTTTACGGCAGGTGGTTGTTTATTGCAGGTCTGTAAGACAGGTGGTAGTTTATTGCAGGTCTGTATGACAGGTGGTAGTTTATTGCAGGTCTGTATATCACGTCATTGTTTATTGCAGGTCTGTAAGACAGGTGGTTGTTTATTGCAGGTCTGTAAGACAGGTAGTTGTTTATTGCAGGTCTGTATGACAGACGGTTGTTTATTGCAGGTCTGTATGACAGGTGGTTGTTTATTGCAGGTCTGTACAACAGGTGGTTGTTTATTGCAGGTCTGTATGACAGGTGGTTGTTTATTGCAAGTCTGTATGACAGGTGGTTGTTTATTGCAGGTCTGTAAGACAGGTGGTTGTTTATTGCAGGTCTGTAAGACAGGTGGTTGTTTATTGCAGGTCTGTATGACAGGTGGTTGTTTATTGCAGGTCTGTAAGACAGGTGGTTGTTTATTGCAGGTCTGTATGACAGGTGGTTGTTTATTGCAGGTCTGTACAACAGGTGGTTGTTTATTGCAGGTCTGTATGACAGGTGGTAGTTTATTGCAGGTCTGTATGACAGGTGGTTGTTTATTGCAGGTCTGTAAGACAGGTGGTTGTTTATTGCAGGTCTGTACAACAGGTGGTTGTTTATTGCAGGTCTGTAAGACAGGTGGTTGTTTATTGCAGGTCTGTATGACAGGTGGTTGTTTATTGCAGGTCTGTAAGACAGGTGGTTGTTTATTGCAGGTCTGTAAGACAGGTGGTAGTTTATTGCAGGTCTGTAAGACAGGTGGTTGTTTATTGCAGGTCTGTACAACAGGTGGTTGTTTATTGCAGGTCTGTAAGACAGGTGGTTGTTTATTGCAGGTCTGTATGACAGGTGGTTGTTTATTGCAGGTCTGTAAGACAGGTGGTTGTTTATTGCAGGTCTGTAAGACAGGTGGTAGTTTATTGCAGGTCTGTAAGACAGGTGGTTGTTTATTGCAGGTCTGTATGACAGGTGGTAGTTTATTGCAGGTCTGTAAGACAGGTGGTTGTTTATTGCAGGTCTGTATGACAGGTGGTTGTTTATTGCAGGTCTGTATGACATGTGGTTGTTTATTGCAGGTCTGTATGACAGGTGGTTGTTTATTGCAGGTCTGTAAGACAGGTGGTTGTTTATTGCAGGTCTGTATGACAGGTGGTTGTTTATTGCAGGTCTGTAAGACAGGTGGTCGTTTATTGCAGGTCTGTATGACAGGTGGTTGTTAATTGCAGGTCTTTACGCCAGGTGGTTGTTTATTGCAGGTCTGTAAGACAGGTGGTTGTTTATTGCAGGTCTGTAAGACAGGTGGTTGTTTAATGCAGGTCTGTATGACAGGTGGTTGTTTATTGCAGGTCTGTATGGCAGGTCTGTATGACAGGTGGTTGTTTATTGCAGGTCTGTAAGACAGGTGGTTGTTTATTGCAGGTCTGTATGACAATTGGTTGTTTATTGCAGGTCTGTATGACAGGTGGTTGTTTATTGCAGGTCTTTACGCCAGGTGGTTGTTTATTGCAGGTCTGTAAGACAAGTGGTTGTTTATTGCAGGTCTGTATGACAGGTGGTTGTTTATTGCAGGTCTGTAAGACAGGTGGTTGTTTATTGCAGGTCTGTATGACAAGTGGTTGTTTATTGCAGGTCTGTAAGACAGGTGGTTGTTTATTGAAGGTCTGTATGACAGGTGGTAGTTTATTGCAGGTCTGTATAACAGGTGGTAGTTTATTGCAGGTCAAAAGTAATGCAGGAGATTTATGCCTTAGTTTTGCCCTGCATTAACCAACCACCTGCTTTTTACGACTCCTATGTTCAATAAATGAATGGCCACTTAAGGCAGGTTCTACTGTATATTTTTTTGTTAACCCTTTTCTCCATTATTATTCATGCTAGACTACACCAATTATAAACCTCAAAATAGACACTTCACTTTTTGAATATTCATGTAAGAAATAACTACATCATGAATATTTATTAGTTGATTTTTTTTAATGATGGAATATGTATATGGGAATTTTTTTTATAGGTATGAACTGTAGAGTCAGATCTATTAAACTTCCATAAGCAAACAGAACAGACCCTGATCAGAGAGCTCCTGTCTAATTTGGGTCTACTCTATTTGCAGGGATGTGAAAAAGTCCAATCAGGGTCTGCTCTATTTGCTGATGATATATTATAGCTATGATTCTACAGTTTCTGCAAAGGCTTAAAATTCATATGTCCATTTGCTATTACAATAAATTAATCTAATTAATACTCACAAGACATCTTTATTTCTTACATCAATATTCATGAAGGAAATAATTAACTGATTATATTAAACAAGTGATGAATACACAGCTACGCCAAATTGTAAAAACAAAAACAGGTTTTTCTGTAAGCAAACAGCAGAACCTGATCCCATGGCTCCTACAGGATCTGTCAGATATAGGTCTAGTCTGTTTGCAAAGGTGTTTAAAGGTGTGTCTATGAAGTAGAGGGTTAGAAAGGGTGAGTTTTGCACCTGTACAATCTCTGCTGGTTAGTACCAATTATGGTTCCACTATAACACTTTATGTCATAAATATGTCTCTCTACAAACAGAATAGACCCAGATCAGACTGTTCCTCTAGGAGCTTTCTGTTCAAGGTCTGCTCTGTTTGCTTATGAAATAATATAGATATCATTTTACAGTTTCTCACTATGGCCAAACCTTCCTGTGTCCATGTGATATTGTAAAAAGATATCTAATTAATATCCATGATGTCATTATTTCTTATTTGAATATTCATGCAGTAGAGGCGACAAGTATAGTTTAACCCTTTCCCTGTTCTGTATTTAGGCCAAATTTCAATACCTACTGAATATTCATTATCAAAATAGTTATAAAGAAATATGGAAGGTGGAACATTGTAGACATTCTAGAAAGTAAAGAAACAGATCTATCAAATTTTATTAGCAAACAGAGCAGACCCTGATCAGACGGCTCCTCTAGGAGCCGTCTGATCTGGGTCTACTCTGTTTGCAAAAGCGTGAAAACACATTTATATGAGGGAAAGGGTTAAACAGTTCCTATTGGAGATATCTGTCCTAGGTCTTTGATTTCAAAACTACACAATTCTGAAAAATTCCTTTTCTCTAGTCAATGCTCCTTTTTGGTAGATTTAATCAAAGAGGTTAGGTCTAAAAATAGCCTAAGTGGAAATGGGTTAAATGACAAATACATGTCCAATAAGTTGGATCCAAACTTTTCTTTTACTCCATGAATATTCATCTAAGAATAATGATATCATGAATATTAATTAACTGACGTTTTGTACAGGCACTATGAACAAGGAAACGTTTTCTCCAGACCACTATAGATTCAGACCTGTATTGTTTCACAAACAAACAGCAGACCAAGATCAGACAGCTCTTATAGGAGTCATTTGATCTGAGTCTACTCTGTTTCAAAGGCATCAGTGGAGATTATATGGCTTAAAGATATAAGCAACTGGCTTCCTGTGGCAATACTTACATTTTCTAGGTCGTATTTGGGGTCGATGTGCCTAGATATATAGCCCTCCAGGTAGGAATAGAACTTGTGTGTGGGAGGGAAGAAATTCAGGAGAATAGCCATAAGCTCCCAGCCTCTCTGTAAACTGTCACTGGAAAGAAAAAAAGACATCAAAATAGTCACATTAGTGCCAGATCAATATGAACAATTTACCCATAACTATATAGCTACGCTTTTTAAGCCTTTGCAAACAGAGTAGATTGAGATCAGATGACTCCGGTAAGGGCGAGCCAGTTAATGGCTTCCCTGTATGCTTATGAAATAATAAAGATCTGATTCTACAGTGTATGCCAAAACTGCCTATGTTTGGATGTCATTGTAGTATTTCTGGAAATGGATTAAGCAACCATTAAAAGGAGACATAATATTAGGTCTATAAGGTAGGTCGTAGCTTAATGCAGGTCAAACGTAATGCTGAAACCTTCTATAGGAGTTTTTTTTAATTATTCTTGCCTTATACTAAGCAACCACCTGCTTTTTAAGATCAATATAATTTAACCCTTCGCTTGATGAATTTTAAAATACATTTCTCCATCTTTACTCATGCCCTGTTGTATAATTACATATATATTCACTGTGTACAAGTATTGCGCAGTGCAATCACTGCTGTGGAGTGCACTGGTTGCACAATAAACTTGTAAATAGTGCAGACCCTGATGAGACAGCTCCTGCAGGAGCGGTCTCATCTGGGTCTTCACTATTTACAGATATATATATTGACGTGAATAGCAAGCGAAGGGTTAAGACAGTATCTGCTGTACAATTTATCTAATTTCTTCTTAACCCATTCCCTCATATTGACACCTTTTGACCCATTCCCTCATATTGACGCCACCGTAAAAGTCACTTTTTGAAACTCAATTCTCTTTTCATCACATTTGTTTCAAAACTATTCAATACTAAATCATTCCATTTTACCAGTATATGCTCCTTTTCAGTAGGTTTAGTCAAAAAGGTTGGGTCTTATAATAACTTATGAGTGTATAGTGAAAAACAATAACTTATGAGGGTATAGTGTAAAACATTAGCTTATGAGTGTATAGTGTAAAACATTAGCTTATGAGTGTATAGTGTAAAACAATAACTTATGAGGGTATAGTGTAAAACATTAGCTTATGAGTGTCAAACAGTTTTGACCAAGATTTAATGATGAGTTATAGTATCTCACTGTTTGCTTAATGATGAGTTATAGTATCTCACTGTTTGCTTAATGATGAGTGACTGTATCTCACTGTTTGCTTAATGATCAAGCTATGGTAAAAACTAATTCCCATGCTCATAAAGTAGACCAGACATCTCTAAGGGGAACTCATTAAGTAGACCCAGACATCTCCAAGGGGAACTCATTGTGCCATTTAAAACATTCAGTTAACTCTTTCCTTCATAAATGTTTCTAAAAACAAAGAAGACCCAGATCAGACATCTCCAATAGGAAGTGTTAAATCAGAATCAGGGTCTGCTCCATTTGCTTATATAACTCTACAAATTCTAATACAAACTAATTCTATGTGCAAATGCCACTATAAAAGTTCAGCTAACAAATATTCCTGATGCTAACACTGCTTATATAAATATTCAAACAGGGAAAAGGGTCTATCATGATAGAGGAGCGTTCTGTTTTACTTTCATCTTGCTTTAAGCAGCCACCTGCCTTAAATACCAAATAATTAACACAATTTAGTGGCCGTTATAGAGAGGTTTTACTGTACAGTTACATATTTGATGTTTTCTCTTTAGGTGCTGTCCTCTGCTTCTTTACCCAGTATGAACAGTAAAGTGTCACCTTATATAAATGCCTTTGCAAAAAGAGCAGACCCAGATCAGACGGCTCCTGTAGGAGCCATATGAACAGGGTCTGTTCTGTTTCCTTATCAAATAATATTGATCTCATTTTACAGTTTCTGCAGATGCCAAAATAACCCTATATTCATTGACAATTATAAAATTTCAGCCCATTGTAATTACTGTGAAACCCCGCTAATGCGACCACTTAATAAACAACCACTAGCGTCGTTTGCAGCAGGTGGTTGCTTAATGCATAACTTTCGTCCTGCATTAAACTACCACCTGCCTCTGCCACCCAGAATTATGCCCCTTTTTGGTGGTTGCATTAGCGGGGTTTTACTGTATGTTATTATTTCTTAAGTGTGCATGTATCTCCTATTCAGTAAATCTTACTCTTTCTTGTTGTCAGTCGTCTGACGGCAGATCTGTATATAGATTTCATCACGAAGATCATGGCCCATTGTCCAGCCTTTAGTTGTGATTTCAAGAGCCAGGTTGATCTGGGTCTGCTTTGACTTCCTGTCTCCCATGTACATCTGGATCAGTGGGGCAAAGGTCAAGGGTCAAATACATAAACTGTCAGATTAAGAGGCAAAAAGTTGTCAAACATTTAATGCCCAACAGGGCCACAGTTAGGATGCGTAAACTAAAACATTGTTTTAAGAATAGCTCCTTTATTTCTCTACCAAACCCTACATTGTGACCCCTCTTAACTCATTACCTCAGTGGCTATTTTAGGCTATTTTTAGATCCAACCTCTTTGAATTAATCCACCGAAAAAAAGCATTGACTAGAGAAAAGGATTTTTTTTTTTAATTTTGTAGTTGAAACCATGGTGATAAACAGAGCATTTGCTCCTGTAGGAGCAAATGCTCTATTTATCACAATGGTTTCAACAGGTGACTTTTACAGAGGCATCAATATGAGGCCATTAATGGGTTAAGAATCATCTCTTTGACAGAGAGTTTAGTGCAAAAACAGCAATTTTAGTATTGGAATACTCATCTTTATCTACTGATCTACCATGCATGCAAAACAATTGTCCTCCACAGAAAAAAATTCATCTGTTGCAATTATTCTTAACTTCCTCGTCAACTAGAATACACTCATCTATATACATAATGTAAATAACTAAGAAGAGCACCTCATTCTGGTAGCCCTTATGATGGTGAACAAATGAACAAAAGTGTGAAGTTTCATATGATTTGCATGAATTGTACAAAGGACATAGTCAACATTTAAATTTCTGTTAACCCTTTCCTCCATAGGCTATTTTTAGACCCACCCTCTTTGAAGGAATCTACCAAAAAGGAGCATTTACTAGGGAAAAGGAAAATGTAAGAATTGTGTTGTATTGAAACCATTGTGATAAATAGAGCATTTGCTCCTAAGGAGTAAATGCTCTATTTATCACAATGGTTTCGAGAATTGACTATTACAGAGGTATAGAAATAGGCGTATTTATGGAGGAAAGGCATAAAATGGCATTGACAATGATGACAATGCAGATGCCAGAGTTATAACAATAGCTTGCATTTTTATTTCTTAGAAATACAAAATTTTAATGAGCTACAAATGAGAAAGGGGGTATGGCACAAAGTCTACTCTTAATTAATCCTTTACTCCATAAATATGCCTTTCTAGGCCAATACAAACAGAGAAGACCAATATCAGTGCAGGAGCCCTCTAATCTGGATCTGCTCTGTTTGTTTATAACATGATATAGATTTGATTCTTCAGTTTTAGAAAATGTGTAAAAACTTCAGATAAATGAATATTTACGATGTTATTATTTTTACATCATGACATCATGATGACGTCATGAGTCTTAACCCTTTTCTTGCTGAATTTTAAAATACATTTCTCCTTCTTTACCCATGCCCTGTTGTATAATGATATATATCTTCACTGTGTACAAGTATTTTTCTGTGCAATCACTGCTGTTGAGTGCACTGGTTGCACAATCAACTTGTAAATAGTGCAGACCATGATGAGACAGCTCCTGCAGGAGCCGTCTCATCTGGGTCTTCACTATTTACAGGTAGGTATATTGACGTGAATAGCAAGCGAAGGGTTAACTTTGAAAGCCATCTTAGCCTTAAAATTCGAAAATAACTTGACTAATCTGGTATGTAGTGTAAAAGTTTTATAAATCAAATAAGCCATGATCAGTCATGTCAAATCAAACTGGTTATATCCAATGCTGTTCTGGTTGACCAAAAGGATATGTTTAAACACCTCCACCGCTTCCTTCTTCACATTCTTGTCACTGGTTCTCAGCATAGGCTTGGTGATTGGATCCTGCAACGAGAACCACACTTAGCATGAGATTGGTTATTGCAGAACACAATAATTTTGTCTGCAGTAATACTTTTCCGTCATGTTAACGCTGACGCCTTCGCTGACTACTTCTGCAGGAGCTATCTGACCTGTGTCTGTTAAGTGTTTGCCGTTCGATTATTTCTCCACCAATTTCTTTCTAGTTGGTATTCATTATAATTGCCTCAGGGAAAACCCAATTTTACTGTAAGTTTTGAATTACAGTTCTTATCAACAACTCTGAAATTTTACATTGACCCTAAATTCCTTCATACAAACCTGTTTTAATGCATTTGCAAACAGAGTAGACCTAGATCAGATGGCTCCTACAGGAGCCGTCTGATCAGGGTCTGCTCTTTTGGCTGGAGGAATTTGAAATACCTCTTCTTTACTTTCTAAAATGGCTACAATTTTTCATCTTTCATATTTTAATGCAACAACTTTATCCATGATACTTCAGTAGGTATTGAACTTTGGAATAAATATAGAACAGGGAAAGGGTTAAAAAACCAAGAGCTGTCCGCAGACAGCGCGCTTCACTTTCTTTAGTGCTGGTTAGTGTAGTGGAACTCTAAGTCAGAAAGGGGAGATAACAACAGCAAAATTAATTTTAGGGTTACCTGCCCTTGCGAAATGGGCCCCCTTGTAATAGTTAATATGTATACCAAAGATGAACCAAATATCTTGGACAGTTTCTGAGACATGGACCTGAACATAATACTTAACCAACAATGAAAATTCTAAGTCGAAAAAGGGGCACAACTATGGCAAAATTAATTTTAGGGTTACCTACCCTTGTGAAATAATTGCCCTTGTGATAGTAAACACACATACGAAATATGAACTAAATATATTTGTTGGTTTCCGAGAAAAGGACCTTAACAAAAAGTTAACCAACGCCGACGCCGACGAGAGGATCATGACAATAGCTCCACTTTTTGAAAAAGTAGAGCTAATAAAATGACAGAAAGATAAAATCAATCCTATATTTTCCTTTAACCATTCTCTTATATTGACACATTTTGACGCCTCTGTAAATGTCACTTTTTGAAACTATTGTGATAAAAAGAGCATTTGCCCCATATAAGCAAATACTCTATTTATCACAATGGTCTCAAAACTACACAATTCTAAAAAAAATCCTATTGTGTAGTAAAGGCTCCTTGTAAGTAGATTTATTCAAAAATGTTTGGTCTAAAAAAAGCCTATGAGGGAATGGTTTTAACCCATTCCCTCATATTGAAGACTTGACGCCTCTGTAAAAATCACTTTGTGAAACCATTGTGATAAATAGAGTATTTGCTCCTATAGGAGCAAATGCTCTGTTTATCACAATGGTTTCAAACTACAAAATTCTAAAAAAAAAAATCCTTTTCTCTAGTTAATGCTCCTTTTGGGAAGATTTATTCAAAGAGGTAGAGCCTAAACATAGCCTATGAGGGAATGGTTTTAAATAACTCTGTCGTGAAAATGGAAAAGAACTGTAGTCAGAGTTACTTACCTTTGACCACTTAAGCATGTTGGTGAGGGGTACGTTTTTACCGAACAGGCCTTTCTTGTGTTTGTTCAGGTGCTGCTGCGCATAATTCTCGATATCACTGTCTGACGGTAACTTCTGTTTGGAGGACAGATTTTTAGCGGACCCCATTGGGGGACATGTCCCCGCTCGGCCCTGGCACAGAGGAAATAGCAGTCAAAACCAGAAATACATGTAAGAATTCACAGATTGATATTATTAACCATCTCAAGAAAAAGATATGTAATTCATCACTTTCTTTTATCTTATTGAACTTTTGCATGTTCTAAATGGAAAGGAGCATATATGTTTAAACCCTTTACACCATATATTCTTTTTAAGCATTTATACACATTGTAAACCCCAGTCATTAGACCCGTAGGAACTGTCCGAACAAGGTCTGCTGTAAAAGTCTTTTTTTGAAAACATTGAGATAATTAGAGCATTTGCTCCATAAGAGCAAATTCTCTATTTATCACAACGCTTACAAAATTACACAATTCTTAAATTTTCTTTTTTCTAGTAAATGTTCCCTTTCACTAGATCTTTTCAAATATGTCTGAGCCTAAAATTAGCCTATGAGGTAATTGTCTAAAGGAGCTGTCTGACCTGGGTCTACTCTCTTTGCAATTGTGTGAAAACACGCTTATATTAGGGATCAAAATTAAGTAAACCCTTTCCCTCATATAAACGTGTTTTCACGCATTTGCAAACAGAATAGACCCAGATCAGACGGCTCCTAGAGGAGCCATCTGATCAGGGTCTGCTCTGTTTGCTAATAGAATTTGATAGATCTGTTTCATTGCTTTTAAATTGTCTACAATCTTCCATCTTTCTTTATAATTATTTTGTTAATGAATATTCAGTAGGTATTGAAATTTGCAATAATCATAGAAAAGGGAAATAATCATAGAACAGGGAAATAATCATAGAACAGGGAAAGGGTTAATGAATATTCATGAGGTAATCTATTCACGCATAAATGTTCATAACGGAAAGGTTAAACTTTTCCTACCTGTCGACTCAAGGATCCGATACTCGGCGACACTGACATATTGGCATCTGATTGACTAGGTACCACCATTGACAATGGCCGCGGAGATAGATCTACAACCAGCGAGTGAGATTTCTCCATGTTTGGACTCGCTGAGGACATCTCCCCGCCTTCTTTGTTTTTACGTTTTAGTGAAGCATGCTGGGTCTCCACGGTCAGCCCTGAGAGATACGGAGGTGATCCCGCAAACATATTTGCATTTTCTGTGTCCTCAAAGCCTTGGTCTATTAACAAGAAACATACTGTTAACTCTTTATCGTACCACAGTAGGCAAAAATGCATACACTGACATATATTCAAGTTCAGTCAGTATTTTGAAAAATTATTAATTTCCTTGACCGGTCTTTTATATGTCATGTGGAGAATTATTGAGATACTCTAAGCGTGGTGATCCAGATTTAACCTTATTTATCATACTATTCAAACATAATGTTATAACGTGACATCATTGTTACAGACGACGTTTTTGCGTACGGCGCCAAAGACTAAGATAACGTTACTTTTCCTGACATGTGTATTGAAAGTGTATTGAACATGTAAAATAGCTGTCGCATAATGATTCATGATAAATGTAATAGACTTTTGTGAACTTACAATTGGCCTGATGTTTTGACTGTGTAAAACAGGGTGAAAAAAAATTCAGCTATTTTAAGAAATCTGAGATAAACTTGGAACTATTTTCTTGCCTCATCACTCATTCAATCACCTGTATGCATAGGATATAACAACAATTTGGCATTTTTTGTATTAAGATTGCATTAGAATAGGGTTAATCCTACAGTAATTTGAAATATGTGACGGTATATGAGGTTTTTAACGGTCTTGAATTATTTTAATGACTCCGCCTTTTGGCGTTGCCATTAAAATAATTTGCGACCGTTAAAAACCTCATATACCGTCGCAAATTTCAAATTACAGCAGGATTAACCCTGTTTTTGCTCCTATCGGAGCAAATGCTCTATTTATCACAATGGTTTCACAAAGTGACGTTTACAGAAGCGTTAAAAGGCATCAATATGCAGGAATAGGTTAACCAGTCAACCATTTATGAGGAAGGGCTTATCGGGGAAACTTAGTGGGGCACAAGCAGGATAGTTCCTGTACGATTCATATGATCAGGGTCTGCTCTGTTTGCTCATGACTTCATGAATATTCCTTTTACTAAATGTTTATAATAAAACAGTAAGGAAAGTTTCGGCCATTTCATAAACTGTACAATCACATCTATAAACAGAGCAGAGTAGCTCCTATAGATCTGATTCTACAGTTTCTGCCATAGCCAAAACACCTGCATTTATATGCAATCACAAAACAAATATCCATGATGTTATTACTTCTTACATAAATATCCATGTTATTACTTCTTACATAAATATCCATGAGATAAAGTGATAAGAAGGTTCCCCTAAACATTTCAGTAATTTTATCCACCAAATCAATAGAGGAACCTGTCCTTGGTGGCTATTCATTTATTGAACATAGGCGTTTAAAAAAAGCATCTGGTTGCTTAATGCAGAGGCAAATATAATGCAGAAAGCTCATGTGCAAGCTTTCTGCATAACTTTTGAGCTGCATTAAGCTCCCTCCCCCCCCCCCCCCCTGCCTTACAAGACCCATAATTTCACCTTTTTGACGGTAATTTAAGAAAGGTACAACTGTAGAATGGTGGAATTTTTATTCATCTGCAACACACATCCATTCAGGATCTAATACACCTATTATCCCAACCTCATATATGCCTTACCTGGACCTAATACACCCCTTATCTGTACCTAATACATCCCTTATCTGTACCTAATACATCCCTTATCTGTATCAAATACATCCCTTATCTGTACCTAATACATCCCTTACCTGAACCTAATACATCCCTTATCTGGACCTAATACACCCCTTACCTTAACATAACACATCCCTTATCTGGACCTAATACACCACTTACCTGGATCTAATACATTCCTTATCCCTACCTAATATATCCCTTATCTGGACTTAATACACCACTTACCTGGACCCAATACATCCCTTATCTGGACCTAATACACCTCTTATCTGAACTTAATACAACCCTTATTTGGACCTAATACATTACTTACCCCTACCTAATATATCCCTTATCTGGACCTAATACACCACTTAATGGACCTAACACAGCCCTTATCTGAATCATATATATGCCTTATCAGGACATTGCTCACCTTCAGAAAATTGAGAACTCTGCATCAGATCAATCATGTGGGCTTCAAATTCCTCCCCCTCGTCATCATCTTCTTCTTCCTCCTCCTCCACTGCACCATTCAATCCATTTTTAAGTTCTAAAGTCACTGCTCTAAGCTCATCTTCATTATCTAGGTTTGTATTCCTCTCTTTTAAAACGTTTCTTAAATTATTCTCTTCTATAACATTGAGGTTAAATTCTGGTGTAAATTCAGATATTTTAGTATCACCTAATTCCTCGATTTTCATAGGCGGAGGAATTGTGGGTAAATTTGCATAATCATGTTCAGAATCCTCGTCTTCGACGATTTTACTGGTGGTCTGAACATACTGGTTATCTAGTTGATTATTAGTCCATTCTACATTATCTCGCTCATGCCCGTAACTACGATTTGAGCCACGAGATGATACTGAGTCTTGAAATGAAACTGCACTCTCTTGCATCAGCCGTAATGAACCATCTGACTGAACGTCAGACATATTGCGTGTAGAGCCTTGTGATGATTGTGAGTCTGATAAATCGCGATTGCGTAAAGACGAGTGTGATGTCTGACTATCTGCCCTGTCCTGGCGATAGGCACGAGAGGAAGAATGGGAACCATCACTGTCTGATCGTTCTTGACGGTAGTAACTTGTATCGAAATATTCTGGGTGAATTTGCGACGTTTGCATGGAAGTAATCGGCGGACTTTCCGAAGCACCAGATTCAGGTATTGGCTGCTGATCAACACTAATTTTTTTATATGCCAGATTACCGTCTCTTTTGTTTACACCTACATAAGTTGGGTTTGTTCTTGGAAAACGCAGCTTTGGCTTGCTCGGTGACGGACTAATATGTCCGCCTTGCTGGGCAAGAATATCCTGACTAAATGCAACACATTCTTCACGCTGTCCTGATACACCTGTGTTATAACCAGATTGTAATTCACGGGTCGGGGTTGGCGTTTTAGAAATGGGACTAAAACCAGAAGTTCTTTCGTACTCCTGTTTGGACATATTTAAAACGGGACTATAGAGATTATCTTGCCTATAACCTGATGAAGCAGACGATTGAACTGATGGCGGACTGTATAAACGGTCATACTGTTCTACAGAACTATCTCTCGAGTGTACAGACTCATGGAACGAACCTTCTCGAGAATGTAATGGTGATGGCGTACAAGAATCATGAATATGAGGTGGTGTGTAAGTTTCTGATCTACTGGCATATAAATATTCCTTATCGCTGCCGCTACCACGGTGATATGCACCGCGTTGGAACCCATGACCCCCATGGTGTAAGTATGAATCATCACGTGAATACACAGGCGATTCCTCTCTTACTCTCACATCCACATATCTGTAACTCCCCGATCGTGCTGGAAGACCTCCACTGTGAGAACTTTCACTCCGATGAACCGCAGAATGTGTTCTCTGTAATCGTGGAGATTCTGCGCTGCGAGGTGACATTTCAAATGACTCCCGTCTTAAAAGTCCCGACTGAAATGACGGGCTAGAGGAGTAACCAGTCTGGGATTGTGAAGAATGAGATCCAGTCTGGGAGCCTCGTCGCCGTATTTGTTCAGAGCTGACACGCTCGCTGACACCTCGGTGCTCTTTGACGCTGTCATGGTGACTCGAGCTACTGTGAGATGAACCCGAGTCCTGACGACTGTAGCGGTGCTGGAATAAAGCAGAACACAAGCTTTATAACCCATTCCTTCATATTGATGCCTTCTGACCCATTCCCTATATTGCAATTTGATCTATGTCTACTCTGTTTACAAATGTGTGAAAAGGCATTCATATGATGGAAAGGGTTAAGGTATACAAAGTTGACCTCTATGTCAGAGGTCAAGGACACATGAAGGTCTCCATGGTCCCTGACACTTCCACACCCAAATGTCAAATATCTAAGCCCTTGGTCAAAAGAAAAAGACCTTTTGGCACAGACAATAGTTAACCTATTTAACCAATTACCTCATATGCTATTTTTAGATATAACCTCTTTGAATAAATCTACCGAAAAGGAGCATTAACTAGAGAAAAGAACCTTTTTTAGAATTTTGTAGTTTGAAACCATTGTGATAAATAGAGCATTTGCTCCTATAGGAGCAAATGCTCTATTTATCACAATGGTTTCACAAAGTGACTTTTACAGAGTCGTCAAAAGTCGTCTATATAAGGGAATGGGTTAAGGTACACAAGTTTGATATCAATGGCACAGGTCAAGGTCAAGTGAAGGTCATCATGGTATGAGAACAAAAACATAAAATCAAGGTCAAAGGTCAAGATCATCGTACATGGCACTTCATCTCATGATGATACATCCACATATCAAATATCTAAGCCCAAGGTGAAAAAAAAAAACAACCAAAAAATGTTATGGCCCGAACATGTTTTGTACGAGATGAACAAGAAGATGAAATTTACAAAACAATATGTTTCCCATCAGGGAAATACCAACAAATATTGTGTACATAATTATGCTTATGTAAAAATTCAGCTAATAAATATTCATGACATCATAATTGCCTACATGAAAGACTGAACAGGAAAAAGGTTAATTACACGACATGATCCAGAATTTCAGAAATTATTCGGAAAATGGTAAACAGCATGGACCCTCATCCAATGTTGAATTACTTGTTGTCTGATCTGTATCCAAGCTGCTTGTAATTCAGTTTAGATTCCCGACCCGAGTCACTAATGTCCTTTGCAAACAGCGTAGACCCAGATGAGAGGGCTCCCCTAGGAGCCCTCTCATCAGGGACTGCACTGTTTGTCATGTTACATTTTTCTTTAGAAAACATCCCTAAATATTCACTATAAGCTTGACCTATTTGAATTTTGGAAAAGTCCATTTGAAAATTCAGCGTTGTAAGGGTTCTCTGTTGAATACTAATGTAAGAAATAACGACATCATGAATATTTATTAGCTGAAATATGAATATTTATTAGCTGATTTTTATAACTGTGTCTGTACATAGCATGTTTTGGTTTTACAGCAGAACCCCACTAATGCGACCACTTAATGAATAAATATGGGTGTCTTTATAAGCAGGTGGTTGCTTAATGTAGGACAAAAGTAATGCAGAAAGCTCCCCTAGGAGCTTTCTGCATTACTTTTGTCCTGCATTAAGCTACCACCTGCATCTAGCACCCATAATTATACCTCTTTTAGGTGGTCGCATTAGCGGAGTTTTAATGTAGGAGACACTGTGGTATCAGACCTATTATAATTCCATAAGCAAACAGAGTAGACCATATCAGATGGCTCCTACATGTACCAGGAGCCGATTGATCTGAGTCTGCTCTGTTTGCAAAGGCATGTAAAGGCATTTAACCCTTTCCCTAATATAAATGTTTTCACGTATCTGCAAACTGAGTAGACCCAGATCAGATGGCTCCTAGAGGGTCTGCTCTGTTTGCTAATAGAATTTGACAGATCTGCTTCTTTGCTTTCTAAAATGTCTATAGTGTTCCACCTGCCATATTTCTTTATAACTATATTGTTAATGAATATTCCGTAGGTATTAAAATTTGGCCTAAATATAAAACAGGTCAAAGATTAACTGAAGGACTAGGTTACAATATAAGAGCTTACCTTTCTTCCTGGGTGAGGACTTGTGTAGGGTTGACTGGATGTCTCCTTCAGGGAACCAGTCCGTACATGATGCTCTCGCCTCTGACGAAAGAAGAAAATAAATCCATACAGAAATGACACTACGTACAGCACAATAAACAAACAGGCTTCCCAAATCTGTTTTACCGAAATATATTCCACCATTGTCCTTATTGTAGTTTTCCTCACTGCCTCCATCTTTCCGCAGGCATTGTCAGCTGCATTAGACGACCACTGCACGATTATGACATATTTCACAGCCGCTAATAAACTTGTCATTGTACTGCACAGTTCAAAGCATAACAAGTGGTTTCCTTTTTACTGTCAATACAAATATTGTGAGTGAGATCTGCTGTCACTGCGAAACCAAGCATAGCAAATAATGTCCTGGTACTCTCGACACAATTTAATGTTTTACCTCTTTTTCTCATGAATATTCATAAAATTTAATCCTTATCTAAAGTTTTAACAATTTCCCGGTTCTATATTTATTCCAAATACCTATTGAATATTCATGGTCAAAATAGTTATAATGACATATGTAAGGTGGAAAATTGTATCTCATTTTACAAACTAAAGAAACAGATCTATCAAATTTCATTACGAGGGCTTGGTGCAAAACTATTCTAACTCCTTCACTTTGTGAAGCCCTCGATTAGCAAACAGAGCAGGCTCCTAGAGGAGCCATCTGATCTGGGTCTAGAGTCTGTTTGCCAGTGCATGAAAACAAGTTTATATGAGGGAAAGGGTTAACATAGCTCCTTCCCTCATAAATATTTATAATATTCTACTTAACCCTTTCGCTCATGAATATTCATAGCCCTTTTCTTCATAAATACGCCTTTCTATGCCTTTGCAAACAGAGTAGACCCAGATCAGATGGATTTTATAAGAACTGTGTGATCAGAATCTGCTCCGCTTGTTTATGATTATAACATAGATATGATTCTACAGTTTTAACTAAGGCCAAAACTTCCTGTGTCCATGTGCTATTATAACAATTAATTAAATATCCATGATGTCATTATTTCTTAGCAATACATGAATATTCATGGAATAAAGGGATAACTTAGACCCTTTCCCTCATGAATATTCATGTCAGAAATAATGACTATAAATATTATAATTAATCAAAGGATTTTTATAATCACTGTGAACAAGAGATTAATCCATGACAGAATCATATCTATATCATGATTGTCATGGCCAAATAGGGAAAACACAGATTAGATTCCATCACGGTCTTACACTGTGCAGTCTTAGGAGCTTAACTTTTGCTAAACTTTGAGAAGGCTAACCCTAATTACTCCATGAATATTCATGCAAGAAATAATGTCATCGTGAATATTAATTAGATTTTTTTTTTTTTTATAATAACACACATGGGTACTAAAATATTGGGTCATGGCAGAAATTGTTGACTCAATAATTGATATTATATCATAAGGTAACAGAGCATGTCCTGATCAGAAAGCTCCTATAGGAGCATGTCTAATCTAGGTCTACTCCGTTTGCAAAGAAAAGCATATACACATGTAAATGGAGAAAAAGCTTAACCCTTTCCTTCATATAAACATGTTTTCACGCATTTGCAAACAGAGTAGACCCAGATCAGACGGCTCCTATAGGAGCCGTCTGATCAGGGTCTGCTCTGTTTGCTAATAAAAGTTGATAGATCAGTTTCCTTACTTCCTAAAATGGCTACAACGTCCAGTATTCCTTATAACTAATTTGCCCAAGTAAGTTTAGTAGGTACTAAAATTTGAAATAAACACAGAACAGGGGAAGGGTTAAATAAAGAAAATGTTTTTGTTTTTTTCAAGTACAGGATGATTTAGTAATCATTTTCTGCTGCATTGCTTATTCTGCTTAATGTGGTGAACCTTGTTAGCACTTTGGAAACTGAAATCAGATCCATCCACACTGTTTGGTGGCTCATCAGTTTGATTAACCCTTTCCCTCATATAAACGTGTTTTCATGCATTTGCAAACAGAGTAGACCCAGATCAGATGGCTCCTAGAGGAGCCGTCTGATCAGGGTCTGCTCTGTTTGCTTAAGGAATTTGATAGATCTGTTTCTATGCTTCCTAAAATGTCTACAGTGTTCAACCTTCCACATTTCTTTACAACTATTTTATCAATGAATATTCAGTAGGTATTAAACATAGAACAGGGAAAGGGTTAAAAGAATTTCTGAAATGAATGTAAAATCAACGTATCAAAGTATTTTTCCATGGCAGAAACTCTAAAATTATATCCATATCATTTCATAAACAAACAGAGCTGACCTTGATCAAACGGCTGCTATAGGAGCTGTCTGATCACAGTCTACTCTGTTTGCGAAGTAATATGTTAACTAACATAGTTATAAGAGTTCTATACCCAATCCATGTAATTCACACTTTCATTCACAAATAACTGCAATTCCAATAACTGCACCCTTAGCCCAATGCAACCAATAAATGTCCTTAAAATCCAGTCTGTTACCAAGCCAACTTATTTCCAAAACATCCAGTCTTTTGTGAAACTTCTGATCGCATCTCAAACTGCTTCCATCCTTACAAGAGAGCAGACTTACTCAGCGTCTCATAAGGATCCATACTGTAAGCGAAGACTATCAAGAAATCACTTTGCCGCTAGACTTCACATATCCTTCACATTGCATTCCATTTCTACGGAAAGGCAGATTAATGTGAGATAGACAGCTGTAAAGTATTTACTCTAAATAATGCAGACAGATTAAGTTCATGTTCCAGTTATTCAAAATTGAGATGTCAAGGTTCATCTGTATATAAGTATGATCCAGGGTCCATGCTTATAAAGCTTTTTTCTGAGTCTGAGTTTCGTTCTCAAGCTTTTGATTGGTCAGATTTGAGTTCTCAAGCTTTTGATTGGTCAGATTTGAGCCAGAGGCTCAAATCTGACCAATCAAAAACTTGAGAACGAACTCAGACTCGACTAAACGTTTTATAAGCATGGACCCTGATTCTGCCAGACCTGTCTGTTGACAATATCCCAATATTACATAATAATCTACTGATTTTCTGCCACACATGTCTGTTGACAATATCCAAATATTACATAATAATCTACTGACTTTCTGCCACACATGTCTGTTGACAATATCCCAATATTACATAATAATCTACTGACTTTCATGATGTTATTATTTTGTTACATAAGTATTCATTGGAGTTAAGAATTGAAGATATCAAAATGGTGCCAACATGCCTTGTATCGTTTTTCCTTCATCATGGCTCTGCAAACAGAGTAGATTAAGATCAGATACCTCCTCCTCTGTTTGCTTATGAAATTATAATAAATTTAACCCCTCGCTTTTAAAATTTTAAAATACATCTCTCCTTCTTTACCCATGCTCTGTTGTATAATTACATATATCTTCACTGTGTACAAGTATTTCCCTGTGCAATCACTGCTGTGGAGTGCACTCCGTTGCAACTTGTGGAGTGCAACTTGTAAATAGTGCAGACCCTGATGAGACAGCTCCTGCAGGAGATGTCTCATCTGGGTCTTCACTATTAACAGGTAGGTATATTGACGTGATTAGCAAGCGAAGGGTTAAAACCTGACTCTACAGTTTCTACCAAAACGAAACTATTCTGTGTACGTACGATATTCAATTAACCATTTACTGCATGAACATTTCTGGGAACAATCTGATCTGGGTCTAGTCTGTTTGCAGAGGCTAAAAGGTTATGAATATTTATGATGTTATAATTTCTAGCATGAATATTCATCAGAGAAAAGGCTACATATTTATAGTAAATATGGCAAGTTTGTTTGCACGATTGTTTCAAGGTCACTCTGACAGTCTATGAACCGGTGCATAACTTTCAGGGGAAAAAAAAACCCAAACAGAAATACTAATAGGCTAGAATACAACGCAACGAAATGTGAGATGATCTAGATGAATAAATTTACATTGTTCAACACATGATTATTTATACCCGAAATGTTTTGAACCTTTTCCCTCATATAAACGTGTTTTCACGCATTTGCAAACAGAGTAGACCCAGATCAGACGGCTCCTAGGGGTCTGCTCTGTTTGCTAATACAATTTGATAGAACTGTTTCTTTGCTTTTTAAAATTTCTACAATGCTCCACCTTCCATATTTCTTTATAACTATTTTGTTCATGAATATTCAGTAAGTATTGAAATTTGGCCAAATACAAAACAGGGAAAGGGTTAATGGCATAATTATGTACACAGAACGTTTTGATACTGGAACCGTCTGTTCAGGGTCTGCTCTAGATCTGTTTGCTTATGATATAATATAGATATGATTTTAAAGTTTCTGCCAAACCAAAAACTTCCTGCGTCCATGTGCTATTATTCAAAATTAATCTAATAACATGTAATAATCATGACGTAATTATTTCCTACATAAATATTCAGAGGAAAGGGTTCATATCGAGGGATTGATGCAAAACTATTCTAACTCCTTGAACAGTTTTGCACCAAGCCCTCCATAAATATATATATATACCAGAATATAAATTCATCTAACAAATATTCAACATGTCATTATTTCTGACATTAAAATTCATCAATTACAGGGTTAATCAAATACAAAGCACCTATTTTATCTTCTAGTCTGGTACCAGACTATTTATGTACCATAAGAATGCACTTTCCCACCATTGTTCCAGATAAAGTCTGGAACCATTCTATTTAAAGGTTTCAATAAATTAATCTGACATTTTACATCCTTCACTGAATGTTGTTTCTTAGAACCAACCTTAACCATTTCCCTCATAGGCTATTTTCAGATCCAACCTCTTTGAATAAATCTACCAAAAAGGAGCATTTACAAGAGATAAGGAAAATGTTATAATTGGGTAGTTTTGAAACAAATGTGATAAATAGAGCATTTGCTCTTAGAGTAAATGCTCTATTTATCACAATAGTTTCAATAAATGACTTTTACAGAGGTGTCACCATCGTTTCAAAAAATGCCTTTACAGAGACATCAAACAGCGTCAATATGTTAACATACACCAACCTTTACAGAGGTGTGAAACAGTGTCAATATGTTAACATACACCAACCTAAGTTACAGAGATGTCAAACAGCGTCAATATGTGAACATACACCAACCTTTACAGAGACGTCAAATAGCGTCAATATGTTAACATACAACAACCTTTACAGAGACATCAAATAGCGTCAATATGTTAACAAACACCAACCTTTACAGAGACATCAAATAGCGTCAATATGTTAACATACACCAACCTTCACAGAGACGTCAAATAGCGTCAATATGTTAACATACACCAACCTTTACAGAGACGTCAAATAGCGTCAATATGTTAACAAACACCAACCTTTACAGAGACGTCAAATAGCGTCAATATGTTAACAAACACCAACCTTTACAGAGACGTCAAATAGCGTCAATATGTTAACATACACCAACCTAGGTTACAGAGACGCCAAACAGCGTCAGTATGTTAACAAACACCAAGCTTTACAGAGACATCAAATAGCGTCAATATGTTAACATACACCAACCTTTACAGAGACGCCAAACAGCGTCAGTATGTTAACATACACCAACCTTTACAGAGATGTCAAACAGCGTCAGTATGAGGGAACACTAACCTGCTTTACATACTTCCCTTATGAATATTCATGTAAATGACAACATGAATATTAATTAGACAAGTATTTATAATGGCAAAAAACATGTTAGCAAGAAGTTTAGCAATGGCAGAATCTGTAGAACCAGATCTGTATTATCCCAACAGCAAACAGAGTAGACGGTGATAACATAACTCCTAGTAGACCCTGATCACATAACTCCTAGTAGACCCTGATCACATAACTACTAGTAGACCCTGATCACATAACTCCTAGTAAACCCTGATCACATAACTCCTAGTAAACCCTGATCACATAACTTCTAGTAAATCCTGATCACATAACTACTAGTAAACCATGTTCACATAACTACTAGTAGACCCTGATCACATAACTCCTAGTAGACCCTGATCACATAACTCCTAGTAAACCCTGATCACATAACTTCTAGTAGACCCTGATCACATAACTCCTAGTATACCATGATCACATAACTCCTAGTAAACCCTGATAACATTACTCCTAGTCGACCCTGATCACATAACTCCCAGTATACCATGATCATATAACTCCTAGTAAACCCTGATCACATAACTCCTAGTAAACCCTGATCACATAACTCCTAGTATACCCTGATCACATAACTCCTAGTATACCCTGATCATATAACTCCTAGTATACCCTGATCATATAACTCCTAGTATACCTTGATCATATAACTCCTAGTAAACCCTGATCACATAACTCCTGTTTGCAACAGCATTAAACAGCTTGTCTACGAGGATTAAATCATTGAGCGCTAAAAAAAGTATTCTCGATGAGATCAATCATTTTTAACAGGATCCAAAAGTGGTTGACAGCAGACCCACATCAGACACCTCCTATAAGACTCTTCTGACAGCAGACCCACATCAGACACCACCTACTTCTGACAGCAGACCCACATCAGACATCTCCTATAAGACTCTTCTGACAGCAGACCCACATCAGACACCTCCTATAAGACTCTTCTGACAGCAGACCCACATCAGACACCACCTACTTCTGACAGCAGACCAACATCAGACATCTCCTATAAGACTCTTCTGACAGCAGACCCACATCAGACACCTCCTATAAGACTCTTCTGACAGCAGACCCACATCAGACACCTCCTATAAGACTCTTCTGACAGCAGACCCACATCAGACATCTCCTATAAGACTCTTCTGACAGCATACCCACATCAGACACCTCCTATAAGACTCTTCTGACAGCAGACCCACATCAGACACCTCCTATAAGAAACATCTGAACTGGACCTACACCATTTGAAAATGTGTGAAAAGGTTAAAAATAGTTACAGATTCAGATGAACTAGCAAACAAACAGTTATGACCCCTGCCCTCTTGGATCTACACATCCGACACGATAATCACAAAACTTGTCCAGCAGTCAAATTCTTTGAAACCATTTTCAACAGGCTGAAGTTAATTTCCTTATTTCATACAAACAGTATTTGAACACAAAAAGATCTTTGTCAAACTTAAAACACTGAGTAGAAGATCTCAACTCTTGTCAAAATTTGTAGGTAGAAACTACTATCATCAAACAAACAATTAACCCTTTACCTGTTCAAAATTTGTGTGAGAAATAGACACTGACAAGATGGCTCCTATAGCAACCCTCTGATCTGGGTCTACTCTGTTTGTAAAGGCATAAAGAGGTGTATTTATGGAGTAATGGGTTAACCCTTTTTACCGGATACAGACACCTTAACACTTATATTCAAACAGAGTACAGTAAAACCTCTCTATAACGGCCACTAAAGTGTGTCAATTATTTGGTATTTAGGGCAGGTTGCTGTTTAAACAAGGTGAAAGTGAAACAGAACGCTCCTGTTTTACTTTCAGCCTGCTTTAAGGAGCAACCTGCCTTTAACCCAAAATAATTGATGTAATTTAGTTGCCGTTATAGAGAAGTTTTACTGTAGATCCATATCAGACGGTTCCTATAGGAGCTCCGTTTGATCAGGGTCTGCTCTGTTCCTGTAGGAGCCCCTATGTGTCTGATCAAGATAATTATGCTCTGTTACCATGACTGTGGAATAATTATTTTAAATTTATGCCATGGCCAAAAATGTCCTGTGTTTATTGTGACTATAAACAAGAGTCGTGTGCGGCACCAACCCTCGTCTTATCAATGATGCTTATCCAGCTAATTTTTTTAAAAGAAATGAACAAAATAAAGGGACATAACTCCAAAATTTTGAAATCAAGAATTATGATTCTGATGTAGGTGGCTTCCATTCAATGAGATCTACCAACCTATGAAGTTTCATGTTTATAATTCTTATACTTTTGAGTAATGAGCTACATTAAGTTTTTGCATGCTGCCGCCGAAGATGACAACACCGACGCCAATGACCACAATTGCTTGACTTTTACAGACGAGCTAAAAATTAATATTCATGATGTCATGATTTCTTGTACAAATATTCATGAGATAAAGAGTTAAATCAATGTCCACAATCCAACTTTTTCCTAAATTCCCCCCCCCCCCCCCCAAAAAAAAAAAATCTTGTAGAGATTTTTCCCACTTTTTTCCAAATCTTGTAGAGATTTTTCCCACTTTTTTCCAATTCCTGAAGAGATTGTTTCACACTATACACAACACTTTCAACAGAACAGCGTGCAATGTTTGGCCAAACTATTAGCAGTAAATGATAACATTATATTAGTACCACCAATTAACACTGCTGTGCTAATTACGTCAGCTTTGTGTCGGTGAGTACACACAGTGATTGCTATCTGCCAAGGCACAAGCTTTGGGCGATATGATCATTTGATCCTTCCTGTAAACACATATAAGACCCTCTTTACTCTTTAACCCTTTCCTTCATATAAACACCTTTCCATACATTTGCAAACAGAGTAGACCCAGATCAGACATCTTCAATAGGAGCTGTCTGATCAGGGTCCACTCTGTTTGCTATTAGAATTTGATCTGTGTTGTACTTTCAATATTTCATTATAACTATTTCGAGGGTTTGGTGCAAACTATTCTAACTCCTTCACTTTTTAGCCCTCGATTTTGTCTATGAATATTCAGTGAGTTTTGAAACTCAGGAATAAACAAAGAACAAGGAAAGGGTTAAACTTTATTCAATAGATACCCTCTTTTATGCCTTTGCAAAACAGAGAAGACCCTAGAACAGGCAGCTCCAATAGGAGCCGTCTAATCATGGTCAGACCCCAGAACAAGCAGCTCCAATAGGATCCGTCTAATAATGGGCAGACCCCAGAACAGGCAGCTTCAATAGGATCCATCTTATCATGGTCAGACCCAGAACAAGCAGCTCCAATAGGATCCGTCTAATCATGGTCAGACCCCAGAACAAGCAGCTCCAATAGGATCCGTCTAATCATGGTCAGACCCAGAACAAGGAGCTCCAATAGGATCTGTCTAATCATGGTCAGACAACAAGCAGCTCCAATAGGATCTGTCTAATCATGGTCAGACCCAGAACAGGCAGCTTTAATAGGATCTGTCTAATCATGGTCAGACCCAGAACAGGCAGCTTCAATAGGATCTGTCTAATCATGGTCAGACCCAGAACAGGCAGCTCCAATAGGATCCGTCTAATCATGGTTAGACCCAGAACAAGCAGCTCCAATAGGATCCGTCTAATCATGGTCAGACCCCAGAACAAGCAGCTCCAATAGGATTCATCTAATCCAGGGTTGCCACAAACCATAGGAAACAAAATTCCCAGACAATTCCCTGACATTTCCTTGACATAATTTCAAATTTCCCTGACACATTTATCACATCTCGAAATTCAGTCTTTCTGTCATGATTTCTGTAATAATTTGTGAATTTTTTAAAATATATGACCTTCACTCTCATGTTTTCAAAAAATTCCCTGACATTTTGCCTATGTTTTCAAATTTCCCTGACAATTCTCAAATTTCCCTGACAATTCCCTGACCTTAAAAAGAGTCAATTTCCCTGACTTTTCCCTGATGCGTGGCAACCCTGTAATCATGGTCGGACCCAGAACAGGCAGCTCCAATAGGAGCCATCTAATCATGGTCAGACCCAATAGGATTCGTCTAATCATGGCCTGCCCCGCCTATGGTATAATATAGATCTATTCTACAATTTCTGCCCCAGCCAAAACATCCTGTGAACTTAATTATTCTATCATAAAAATTAAGTTAATAATATATGTCATTCTTCCTTACATGAATATTAAACAGGGAAAGGGTCAAAAATTCATTTTATCAAGAAATTATGACATGAATATCGACTAACCCCTTCCTCCATAACTATTTTTAGACCCAACCCCTTTGAATAAATCTACTGAAAAGGAGCATTCATCAGAGATAAGAGAAATGTTAGAATTGTGTAGTTTTGAAACCAATGTGATAAATAGAGCAAATGCTCTATTTATCACAATGGTTTTACAAGTGACTTTTTACATAGGCGTATAGAAAGGTGTATTTATGGACGAAAGGGTTAAGATTAATTGTTATAAACACAAAATGTTCACAGGAGGTTTTGGCCGTGTCTAGGAATTGTTTGTAACTGAGAGATTATCGAAAATTAACCAGAACTGCATAGCCTGTTGAAAATACGACCTTGACCCTTAATTTCATGAATAATTATGAAGGAAATAAATTTACACATGAATATTAATTACCTTGAAATGTATAATGGTATCTGAACAAGAAAACTGGTCCTGGTAAAAATAGCAAAATCATAATTTTTATTTATTAACCCATTCCCTCATATTGACGACTTTTGATGACTCCTTAAATGTCACTTAAATTGGTGAAAACATTGTGATAAATAGAGCATTTGCTCCTATAGGAGCAAATGCTCTATTTATCACAATGGTTTCAAATTACAAAATTCTAAAAGTTTCCTTTTCTCTAGTTAGTACTCCTTTTCGGTAGACTTATTCAAAGTGGTTGGATCTAAAAATAACCTATGAGGTCATACAAACACCTTTTTATGCCTTTGCAAACAGAGTAGACCCAGATCAAAATGCCCCTATAGGAACCAACTGATCTGGGTCTGCTCTGTTTCTTTATGAAATTATAATACAGTAAAACCTCTCTATAACGGCCACTAAATTACATCAAATATTTTGTGTTAAAGGCAAGTGGCTGCTTAAAGCAAAGTGAAAGTAAAACAGAACGCTCTTATAGGAGCGTTCTGTTTTACTTTCACATTGCAATAAGCAACCACCTGCCCTAAATAACAACTAATTAATAAATGACATTATAAAAATTCAGCTACTAAGTATGGATGATGTCATTATTTCAACTGGGGAAAAGGTAACTTCAAAAAGCAATCAGAGCAGACCCATATAAGATGGCTCCTACAGGAGTTATCTGATCTGGGTCTCTTCGGTTAGCAGAATAGTTAAAAGTTGTATTTAGTAAAGGATTAACCCTTTCCTCTCTATAAACACTTTTTCATGCATCTGCAAACAGAGTAGACCCAGATCATGGTCTGCTCTGTTTGCTTATGGAATTTGACAGATCTGTTCTTTTAGTTTCTAGAATAGCTAGTGTTTCACCTTCCATACAGTCATCATCATAACTATTTTGACCATAAATATATAGTAGGTACATGTATATTGAAATTTTGGAAAGGGTCCACCCTAAACTGTCTACAACTTTGCAAAACAAAGTAGACCCTACAGGAGCCGTCTGATCTGGGTCTACTCTGTTTACAAAGGCATGAAAAGATGTTCATATGAAGGAAAGGTTTAATGTACTTTACTGATGGGAAATGCCTAACTGGCACAGTAACACTTATAGACAGATGGGGACTGACACAAGAGCACTTAACCCTTTCCCTGCTCTATATTGAATACTACAAATATCAATACCTACTGAATATCCGTGAGCAAAACAGTTAGGTCGAACACTGTAGCCATTTTAGAAACTAAAGAAACAGATTGATCAAATTAAATTCCATTAGCAAACAGAGCAGACTCTGATCAGACGGCTCCAATAGGAGCCGTCTGATCTGGGTCTTACTCTGTATGCAAATGTGTGAAAATGCATATATATGAGGAAAAGGGTTGATACTCTATATATACTAAGTGGCTGTCTATAAGACTTGTCATTTGCTACACATTCTTAACCCTTCCCCAACGAATATTTAATTATGCATATATTAATCACTTGATGATTATTCATGAGCTTAAGGCCTATAATGTTAACTATTAGGAGGACATTTCTGACCTTAGGCAACAACTGTATGATCAGATCCATATAATGGAAGTATCAGGTATATACATATATATATATTGAAAAGACAAACTGACACCACTTGTGAAGATTTACATTTTTATTCCCTACCGGTTTCACTCCTGCTCATCAGGGGAATAACAAATACATAGCAATGCTTTACTTGGTAACGCCGCAGTAACGACGTCATAACTACAGTGTTTCTGCGAAAGAGCATTTTGGCACACTTTTTCTCGGCCTTAAGCTTGATGCAATGAAATTTGGACTGTGCATTTTCCATGAGGCACAAAATTCTCATGTCTACTTCAAGTGACACTTTGCTGAGTTTGGGAGGGAAAAGTCAGTCACTGTGTCAGAAAAAGCCGTCCCTAATTTGCCTAAACGGAAATTTCACCAGGAATGACTAAACGAAAACTCATGGCTTTAATCTAAGCACTATTGTAATAAAATGCATAAATATTGTAATACATCTTAAGCAGAAGGCTATATGGAAAATAATGACTTGTAAGGTAAGCACCAATGAGTGGAAAGACAACCCATTATTAATTGGCTGCACCAACTTTCACCACTCAACTCTTTGTTCGACATTTAGCCCCATATCAACATAGGGCAGCTGCGGAGGCCACAGACTTTTTTGAAGGAGCGGTATCAAAATCAAACTTCAAACATCATGATATAAATCATACATACCCATGTACAATTTTAGGGTATAACCCACCAACATTTCATATGACCCCCAGATTTTTATACATTGGGGTCAAACACTACCCCCAAAATATCAGAGCTGGCAGAAACACAGAATATAGAATGTGATTCTACAGTTTCTGCTATTGCCAAAAATTCATGTGTCCATGGTTCTGTCCATAGTTCTGTCCATAGTTCAGTTTCTGCTATGGCCAAAACTTCTTCAGCGTCCATGTGTTACTATAATTAATGTAATTAACTCTTTCCCTGTTTTATGTATATTCAAAATTTCAATACCTACTGAATATTCATGGACAAAATAGTTATAATGCAATATCAAAGGTGGAACATTGTAGCCATTTAAGAAAGCAAAGAAACAGGTCTATCAAATTCTAGTAGCAAACAGAGCAGACCCTGATCAGACGGCTCCTCTGATCTTGGTCTACTGTTTGCAAATGCATGAAAACACGATTATATGAGGGAAAGGGTTAATATTCATGATATCCTTCTGTCTTACACTAATATTCATGAAGAAAAGGGTTAATATTTCACGTAACTATTCATCGACTGTTCATCGTTAGTAAAGGATTCACCTGTAACATGTAGAACACATCTCACTGAGACTGACTGTGAAACAATCAACATAAGACACCATCACTGTTAGAATTACCGGTACTGTATTAGAGCTGTCATAATACCACTTAGATCTTCAGAGTAATCAAGCCCTTTCCCTGGTCTATATTTGTTCCAAATGTCAAGCCCTTTCCCTGTTCTATATTTGTTCCAAATTTCAAGCCCTTTCCATGTTCTAAATTTGTTCAAAATTTCATGCCCTTTCCCTGTTCTATATTTGTTCCAAATTTCAATAACTACTGAGTATTCATCGATAAAATAGTTATAATGAAATATGGAAGGTGGACTATTTCAGAAACTAGAGAAATAAAGTCTATCATATTTGATAAGCAAACAGAGCAGACCCTGATCTGAATCTACTGTTTGCAAATGTGTGAAAAGGTGTTTATATGAAGGAAAGGGCTATAAACCCTGCTTGAGAGTAGACCTCCTACAGGAGCCCTCTGATCAGGGTCTACTCTGTTTGCTTTTGATACAATGTGAATCTACAGTTTCAAGCGAAAAATTCCCTTGAAAATTTTACACCGGTGTTATAAAAATTCTGCTCATGAATATTCAATATGTCATTTTTTCTTGAATATTGAACAGGGATAAGGGAAAGGGTTACAATCTAAATTAGGGAACATTTTCGACTGATGAAAGGATAAAGGTTATCCGTTTGCATGCTGGTGGTGAAAATGTGAGTTTGGATCCAGATCACACTCTGTGTTATGCATCAGCTCATCAGGATCCAAACTCTTCGACAATTTGACAATATTTTTGCATTTAAGAAATGAGAAAAAAAAACTATTTTAAAAATTGCTGCAAACGATAATTTTTGCAGATGAAAAATTGCGAAGCTTGCAAGCAGTTTAATGTCCCACTTCATGCAACTTCCTGAAGGAGGGACGCCTGCGCATATTTTATGCCAGTTTAGCATACTTCTTGCATTCAAGTGAGAAAAGTGCAAGACCCTTTACCGATATGTATAATACAGCTACAACAATACCCCTCCAAACTAAAATTGTAGTAAAGAAGAATTATAGCTCCAACAATACCCCTCCAAACTGGAATTGCAGTAAAGAAGAATTAAGATCTTTTTTAGGCCAGTTGGAGCTTTTTGAATGACTTTCACCCTACATTAACCTCTTTTCTTTATATAAACACCTTTTCATCAATCTGCACACAGAGACTAGACCCAGATCCTGTGGGAGCCGTCTGATCATGGTCTGCCCTGTTGGCTTATTATTGAGATATAATTCAAAAGTTTCCGCCTGGCTGGTTGATGGACCAAAATTCATGTATCCAATAATTATATATTCAATTATAACAATCTAATATTTGTGGTGTCATTATATTAACCCTTTCCCTCATATAAATGTGTTTTCATGCATTTGCAAACAGAGCAGAGGTTACACAGGTTTCATTGTACTCTGTTTGCTAATAGAATTTGATAGATATGTTTCTTTGCTTTCTAAAATGTCTACAACGTTCCACATTCCATATTTCTTTGTAACTATTTTGTTAATGAATATTCAGTAGGTATTGAAGTTTGACCTAAATACAGAACAGGGAAAGGGTTAATATTCATGGAGTAAAGACATCTCTATGACAGATCAAAAAGGAGTCCTCTGATCAGGTACGATGCAACCACCAAAAAGGGGCATACTTCAAAGTGGCATAGGCAGGTGGTAGCTAAATGTAGGACAAATGTTATGCAGAAAGCTGCTATAGGAGCTTTCTGCATAACTTTCGTCCTGCTTTAAGCAACCACCTGCTTATGAATATAGTCATGTTTGTTCATTAAGTAGTCGCATAAGAGGGGTTTTACTGTAGTTCGACACTGATGATGGATAATATAGCAGAGCTACAAATAAAGGAGCCTACATCAATACTAGACTTGTCATTTCTCCTGCAAACCCTATACTGTGACCACTCTTCTGAGGTGTATTTATCGAGTAAAGGGTTAAACATATTCATGATAAACTCCATCCCATGTGTGAATACATATTAATGTTACTCTTAAAGAAGTAATTGTCATGGAAAACAGTTTGTAAGATACAAGCGAACGGAGTAGACCTAGATCAGACATATTCATGATGTCATGCCGTGTCTGTCAATGTTTACCGTACTGTAGGTATTAGTATATACACCGAAGCCTAATCAAAACACCAAAGGTGAGTGACTTATGGTTGCCATGGGTTGCAACTGAAACAGATACTCCCTCAGCTTTCACTCAACTCTTTCTACACAAAAGTAATAGTTGTCGGAAAAAACTGTTATCTGCCGTTATTCTCAAAGTCACTTTTTCTCAAAAACAAGTATACAATCAGAATGTCACACAGTTTGGATCCAGATCAAAAACAGACTTATTCCAATCTGGATCCAAACTGTATAGTTTATCAAAATTGTCTGTGACTTTCCAAATTTCAATACCTACTGAATATTCATGGTCAAAATAGACGAAATATGGAAGGTGGGATATAGATCATAGCCATTTTAGAAACTAAGAATTTCATAAATAGATCTATCAAATTCATATAGGAGCCATCAGTCTCTGATCTGGGTCTTCTCTGTTTTCAGATGAGTAAAATGGCGTTCATATGAAGGAAAGGGTTAACCCAACTACCTGACACTTTTTGATGAATGTTTACAGGAGTTTGGGGCACAAAAAGTGACTTGAAGAAGGAATGCATTAAACAAATGATTCACACAAATGATTTTACATGTCTTTGCAGGGTAACCCAACATCAAATGGCTCCTGTAAGAGAGGAATCTCTGTAGACCCAGATCAGGTAGCTAGCCACTATAGAAGCTGTCTGATCAGGGTCTGCTCTGTTTGCCTACAACCTAGTTTAGATATGATTCTACAGTTTTTACGTAGCATAGCCAAAAGTTTTTGTATCCATGTGCCAATATAAAAATAAAATCTAATTAATATTCATGATGTCATTATTTCTCACATGAATATTCATGGCAGAAAGGGTTAAACATACAGACAGTGTCGTGCATTTTTTATCCTGATGAGACAATACCATCTCCACAAGTCTAAAACAAAAAACTGCAATTCCTGCAATTGTCATTCAACTGCTAACAGCTATCACAACACAACTGTCTTCCCCTCATAGATGAGGATCTACATCTGATACATGGAAGAAATAATAATCCTGATCATTCCGTTTCTACCTGAGAATTATTCCCACATTTTCACTATTCCCTTCCACCAATACACTATCATACAAATTATTCCACTTATTCCCTATTAATCCAAACAGATGTAAAGCATCATAGTAAAGTTGCAGCGTCTGATATTTTTGCCAGATTCTGCTACTGTTACTAATCACCACTTCACTTGATCAAAGAGATTCTGGCAAAAGGTGTTTCCAAGAACAGAACTGGTTAGCATGATTGAAGAGATGAATCAAGCATACCTAACCTTTTGAGAGGGTGTACTTGTTTATTGTTTATTACACTGCCAGAACATTAAGAACTATTTGTGGATACAAGAACTTGGGTTGGTCAGGTTTCCTATTGGACATACAACTAACTGTGTAACATGCTAAGTAACCTTCCATCTGCAACAATTGTCGTCTGCTTCACTACTTAAAATAAAATTTCTTTCATCTTTTTAACCATCTGGTCAAAGTGTCAAACAGTTTGGATCCTGATCATTCAACTTTGATTGCAGTAGCACCTGTCCTAACCATTTCCTTCATTTCGAGTTTTCAAGCAATTGCAAACAGAGTAGACCCAGATCAGATGGCTCCTATAGGAGCCATCTGATCAGGGTCTGCTCTGTTTGCTAACGAAATTTGATAGATCTGTTTCTTTACTTTCTAAAATGGCTACAATGTTCCACCTTCCATATTTCATTTTAACTAGTTTGACCATGAATATTCAGAAGGTATTGAAATTTGGAATTAACATAGAACAGGGAAAGGGTTAAGCTGCCATCAAAAAGAGGCTGAATGATGGGTCTATAAGACAGGTGGTAGCTTAATGCATGTATGACAAAAGTAGAACAGGGACGGGGGTTAGGGGATTTTTTTTATCAAGACAAAAACTATTAGATCAGATCTATATAATGCTATAAGCAAACAGAGCAGATCCACATCAGACGGCTCCTACTTTAGCAGTGTAGTCTGGGTATACTCTGTTTGCAAAGGCGTGAAAACGCATTTATACCACAGGATGGGTGAAACAATTTCTGCCATGATAAACGTGAATTCCATAGTTCATAATTGTGTTTATCAAAATAATTTCGTAACGTCAACAAGTCATTATACGTACAGGATTTTAAACATGTTTATGATTTTGTTTTGTTGATGCTTTTCAAACATTGCACGTAATGGTATAACCCCTATTCCTCAGCTGTACGGAAGTGTTTCTGATAAAATTTTGTTTACATTCTCCTGTGTACTCAAGTACTAAAATGGTCATTTTTCCACCAAGCCATATGCTGTGACCACTCTTTAGAGTCATCTCTTCAAGACGTTTCTAAAGAGTGGTCACAACATATGGTTTGGCGGAGATATAAAGAAGTTATTCTTGAAAATACTTTAATTTAACCCTTTCCTCCATAAATACGCATTTTTAAGCCTCTGTAATAACCACTTCTTGAAACCATTGAGATAAATAGAGCATTTGCTCCTATGGGAGCAAATGCTCTATTTATCACAATGCTTTCAAACTACAAATTTCTAAAATTTTACTTTTCTCTAGTAAATGCTCCTTTTGGGTAGATTCATTCAAAGAGGCTGGGTCTAAAATTAGCCTATGGATGAAAGGGTTAATTTGAACATCTTATCTGGAGCTCTGCACACTACTGTACTACTTGTGTGTGTCATCAATGATAAGGAAGTAAGCGATACGGACTTCCGGTAAAACTACTTGTCCTCCGAATAAGTGAAACTAGTTAACCATCAAACAGGGTGGAACCAGATTAGGGGTTTCCATGGGGAGTTTTCTGATCTCTGTCTGTGTCTGTTGTAACCCTTTACTCTATAAATATGATCTCTGTCTTTGTCCATTGTAACCCTTTACTTTATAAATAGTAACGCCTTTCTATGCCTTCAGTAAACAGACTTCACCGAGATCAGTCTAGAGATGGCTCCTGTACGATCTGTCAGTTCAGGGTCTGCTGTTTGCTTATATTACAATATAGACATGATCCTACAGCTTTTACCATGACCGAATATGTCTGTGTTCCCGTGCATAATATTTAACCCATTCCCTCATATAAACGCCTTTTCATGCATCTGCAAACGAAGTAGACCCAGAAATTTGGAATAAATACAGAACAGGGAAACAGTTAACTCTAATTAATATTCAAGATCCCATTATTTCTTACATGAATATTCATGGAATGGAGCGATAAAGTCCATTTGCCCTTTCATTCTACATTGAACTCAATACCTTCACACTTTTGCAAGCAGAGTAGACCCTTATCTGACAGCTCCGGTCTGCTCTGTTTGCTTATGCAATAATATAGATCTGGATCAAGCTTTTGATTGGTCAGCTTTGAGTTCTCAAGCTTTTGATTGGTCAGATTTGAGCCAAAGGCTCAAATCTGACCAATCAAAAGCTTGAGAACGATCTCAGACTCAACTAAAAGTTTTATAAGCATGGACCCTGACTGCCTGTCATGGCAAAAATATAGCTAACAAATATGGATGTCATCATGCCTTGCATAAATATTCATGAGGTAAAGGGTTACAGGTATAAAAATAGCTATGATGTCAGAACTCAAGATAAGATGCGTAAATTAAAACATTTTTAAGAATAACTCATTTATTTCTCCACCAAACATTATGTTGTGACTACCTCTTAACCCTTTCCCTCATATAAACATGTTTTCACGCATTTGCAAACAGAGTAGACCCAGATCAGACGGTCTGATCAGGGTCTGCTCTGTTTGCTAAAAGAATTTGATAGATCTGCTTTTTACTTTCTAAAATGTCTACAATGCTCAACCTTCCAGATTTCTTTATAACTATTTTGTTAATGAATATTCAGTAGGTATTGAAATGTGGCCTAAAAACAGGGAAAGGGTTAAGAATTGTCTCTTTGAGTGATCAAAATTGAGATGATTCTAATGAGTAGTCACAACATAGGCTTTGGTGGAGAATGGATATGAGTATTTGAGTATGCACATGTATCTGTTCCTCTGGATGTTACAAAATACGTAAATACTTATCAATCAACAGAAGTCGAAATATGTAAACAAATTTTGAAACTTTGTAAACAAGTAAACAATGCTGACGAGTTTTCATATGGTCTGCTTGGATGTAGAAAATTTATATCTTTACCTGACTGACATCAATTTTTTTTACGCCTTTGTGAACAATGTAGACCCAGATCAAACAACTGCTGTATGACCCATCTGATCGGGGTCTGCTCTGTTTACTGGTTAATATAAATCTTTTTCTACAGATTTTGTCATAGCCAGAACATCTTGGTTAATAAAATCTTGTGTTTGTATGACATTATAAACATTGAGTTAAGAAATATACCTAAAGCTATCAACCCTTGAGTCCATGAATATTCAATTAGATGAATTTTTATAATGCCAAATGAGCCCAAGGATGTTTGGCAGAAACTTAAGAATTGCATCTACAGTAAAACCCCGCTAATGTGACCACCAAAAAGGGGCATAATTCTGGGTGACAGAGGCAGGTGGTAGCTTTCTGCATAGGAGCAACCACATGCTTTAAACGGCGCCAGTGGCTGTTTATTAAGTGGTCGCATTAGCGTGGTTTTACTGTATATTAATACTTCAGTATTAAATATGCCCTGATCTGTGGTTTCTATGTTTGCAAAACTGTTAATAGCATATTTTACTGAGAAAAGGGTTATTATGAAGGATAACTCCACTGAGCATCTCTTTTTAGACTGTATTAATTACCTCCCTTGCTCCATACACTGCATACTAATGCTCACACAATGCTAGAGTTGTCCTTTGCACATACTTGATTTCTGTTGCAATAATTTCTCCCCTTTCTTTCAAAATACATGATTACTCTATATTTAATTAACCAATCACCTCGTATCAACGCCTTTCGATGCCTTTGAAAGTCGCTTTTCGAAACCATTGTGATAAATAGAGCATTTCAATAGAGGTTTCAAAACTACACAATTCTAACTTTACCTTTTCTGTTAGTAAATGCTCCTTTTTCAGTAGATTTATTCAAGGAATTTAGCTCTAAAATAGCCTATGAGAGAATGGATAAAACACCGATCTGCTCTGTGTGCTTATACAGTAAAATCACGATTATTCGAAAAGAATCTCGACCCTTTTAGGCAGGTGGCTGCAGGATGGAAGTCATGCAGAAAGCTCCCAGAAGAAAGCTGCCACCTGTCTTCACACATTCCTCCATACGCTTCTTTTTAGATCCAACCCCTGTGAATAAATCTACCGAAAAGGAGCATGAACTAGAGAAAAGGATTTTTTTTTTAGAATTTTGTAAGTTGAAACCATTGTGATAAATAGAGCATTTGCTGATATCGGAGCACTTAATGCTCTATTTATCACAATGGGTTTCAACAGGTGACTTTTACAGCGGTGTAGAAAGGCGTATTTATGGAGGAAAGTGTTAAAGATTGTTAATGATAACGTGTTTCAGTGTTCTAATAATTGTGATTTTGCTATATAATTAAATACAGATTGGAGTCTACAGTTTGCGTCAAAGCCAAAAACTTTTACAACATGTTAAATATTCATGAAGCCATTTTTTTCTTAAATAAATATTCATGAGGTAAAGGGTTTAACCCTTTCCCTCATATAAACGTGTTTTCATGCATTTGCAAACAGAGTAGACCCAGATCAGACGGCTCCTAGAGGAGCTGTCTGATCAGGGTCTGCTCTGTTTGCTAATGGAATTTGATAGATATGTTTATATATTTTCTAAAATGGCTACAATATTTCACCTTCCATATTTCTTTATAACTAGTTTGTCCATGAATATTCAGTAGGTATTGGAATAAACGTAGAACAGAGAAAGGGTGAATGCCGAACATCAAAATGGAACGGTCTCATAAAATACATTCTTTGCAATTAGAGTAGACCCAGATCAGAATGCTCCTAAAAAAGCTGTCTGATCAGAACCTGCTCTATTTGCTTATGATATAATATAGATATGATTCTACGGTTTCTGCCATGGCCAAACATACTTATGTAACCCATTCCTTCACTGGTTATTTTTAGATCCAAACTCCTTGAATGAATCTACCAAAAAGGACCATTTACCAGAGAAAAGGAAAATGTTAGAATTGTGTAAGTTTCGGTCTGTTGTGAAGTCAGTAGTTTCTCAAAAGCTTACCCCCTTTCCTTAACCTTTTCCCTGTTCTATGTTTATTCCAAATATCAATACCTACTGAATATTCATTTACAAAATAGTTATAAATACAGAAGGTGGAACATTGTAGACATTTTAGAAAGCAAAGACACATATCTTTCAAATTCCATTAGCAAACAGAGCAGACCCTGATCAGATGGCTCCAACAGGAGCCATCTGATCTGGGTCTACTCTGTTTGCAAATGCGTAGAAAGCCATATTTATGGAGGGAAAGTTAAAGCAGCTACTGCCTGTCTAAAGTATCTTTATTCTTCTCTACTTGAATTCAGGTTTAGAGTAGTTTTACTGTAGTTGAGTCATACACAAAAAAATATTGCAAGAATCAACATATGTTCCAAACAGATGGACGAGTTAAGTGACTTTTTGCTGGCTTGCAGTAAAACAAATCATACACAGAGTTATAGCATATTCAAATTTTAACCCTTCGCTTGCTGAATTTTGAAACACAGTTCTCCTACTTTACCCATGCCCTTTTGTATAATTACATATACCTTCACTGTGTACAAGTATTTCGCTGTGGAGTGCACTGGTTGCACAATCCATTTGTAAATAGTGCAGACCCTAATGAGACAGCTCCTGCAGGAGCTGTTTCATCTGGGTCTTCACTATTTACAGGTACGTATATTGACGTGAATAGCAAGCGAAGGGTTAAAACTGTCGTTTCTCCAGCAAAGCCTGTGTTGTGACCACTCATTAGAACCATACAGAAGAGACGATTCTAAAGAGTGGTTACAACATAGGGTTTGGTTGAGAAATAACAATTCAATATTTGAATATGCATCTTTATCTAGTGCACTGTAATATTCATAACAGATCTAGACTGTATATTGCGTATGTATTCACAGAGCCACAGACAAAGGTACACACACAAATACTAAAATCACCAAATCCTATGCCCTCGAAATGATTCTAGATCTAAAGAGTGGTCGCAACATGGGGTTTGGTCGAGAAATAAAGAAGTTATTCTTGAAAATGTTTTAATAAACGTATCTTATCTGGAGGTCTGTATTTGCATCAAGGAACGGGTTACATGACTCACTGGGTTATAAAATTATAAGTCGGGATGCACATAAACCGCGAGAATGTTGCAGCTAAAGTGTCTGCTATGAATGTTTGACTGAAAGCTGAATGAGAAAGTTTGTTGATCCAGACAGTAGACAAATATATTAGCCCTTTGTAAACTGAGTTGATCTGGTTCAAACAGTATTTCAATGTTGCTATCACATTTTGTTATTATGGTTATTACATGTATCAAATATACATTCAATAACTTTAACCCTTCGCTTGCTATTTGCTATCCTGCAGGAGCTGTCTCATCAGGGTCTGCACTATTTACAAACTGATTGTGCAACTAGTGCACTCCACAGCAGTGATTGCACAGCGAAATACTTGTACACAGTGAAGATATATGCAATTATACAACAGGGCATGGGTAAAGAAGGAGAAATGTGTTTTAAAATTCAGCAAGCGAAGAGTTAAAACAGAATTCGAAGGATTAAGTGTTCACGACACCACCTTCCCATGTTCAAATAAGGCTGGACAGAGTCCGCCCAACCGACCGCCAGACAGGGTGATTCTAGTATACCCCCTAGAAAAAAATGTTTGCTGGGGGTATAACAATACAGATCTGACGCTACAGTTTCTGCCATGACCAAAATTCGTTGTGCTAATGAATGCCATTATGAAAATCTATTTAACCCATTACCACATAGACTATTTTTAGATACGACCTCTTTGAATTAATCTACCGAAAAGGAGCATTAATTAGAGAAAAGGAAATTTTTAGAATTTTGTAGCTTGAAACCATTGTGATAAATACTGCATTTGCTCCTATAGGAGCAAATGCTCTATTTATCACAATGGTTTCACAAAGTGACTTTTACAGAGTCGTCAAAAGTCGTCAATATGAGGGATTGGGTTAAGAGGAACTATCCATCAGTGTTTAATGATAGAGCGCACACAGTATAAATAGGTAAACTTTGCAAGAGAATTCTGAATGACAAACACACCAGACCCTGATCAGAGGAAGATCTTAGAGAAGCCCTCTGATCTAGGAACCCTCTGATCTGGGTCTACACTGTTTGAAAATGACAGTACATTTATTGTCCCACATTCAAAGGGTCAAGGTCATTATTTTGTACAGGAATAATATATACATCTTTTCTTAAAGACAAAGGGAGGCAATACTAATGTTTTCAAAGGGAGAGAACTCACCGGTGTTGGCAGTGGAGTCTGTGTGGAGATTTCCCGTTTTGGTGTCTGGTGATCATGATCGTCTCTCACCTCAGTGTTCTGTTTGAGAGTCTGAAAATAAATAAGCAATTCGCTGAATTGAAATCCCTCACCAAACATTTGCTGACCTCAGTGTTTAACCCGTTACTCTATAAATGCCTTTCATTGCCTTTGCGAACAGTGTAGACCAAGATAAAACATTTCTTACATGAATATCCATGTGGTACATACCCAAACTGGGGTGGTACATACCCAAACTGGGGTGGTACATACCCAAACTGGGGTGGTACATACCCAAACTGGGGTGGTACATACCCAAACTGGGGACAAAACCTCAGATCCATGTGGTACATACCCAAACTGGGGACAAAATCTCAGATCCATGTGGTACATACCCAAACTGGGGACAAAATCTCAGATCCATGTGGTACATACCCAAACTGGGGACAAAATCTCAGATCCATGTGGTACATACCCAAACTGGGGACAAAATCTCAGATCCATGTGGTACATACCCAAACTGGGGACAAAACCTCAGATCCATGTGGTACATTCCCAAACTGGGGACAAAACCTCAGATCCATGTGGTACATACCCAAACTGGGGACAAAATCTCAGATCCATGTGGTACATACCCAAACTGGGGACAAAACCTCAGACACCAATGCGAATAGTTAGTCTGATTACATAGTAAATTAATCTGATTATATGAGCTAATATATAATTTGGGCAGATTTCTTGTCCTTTAGGTTTTAAACAAAGCACAAGAATTGTGTAAAGAAAGTTCCTCATAGAATGTGTATATATCAAGGAAATCTAGTAAAATAGTGATAAAAAAATGAATTTGAGGAATTAATTGAACAGCTGTTCCAAGTTTTGGTATCAATTTTTAGGTAAAAGTCATGTCCCAAATCTAAAATTATACATTCAGATCTCTATTTCAATGAGAGAAAATGTGGTTTTCAAAATAATAATGGTGAATATAATAAATATCAACATTTAACTGCATTGTAAAGAGACAATAAAGTCCATAAATAGAATTAATGGCACTCAAAATACACTTTGAACTTTGTCCCTCAGACCTACGTCATTGCAGTAACAATGTTATAATATGGTGGAGTTCTACCATTAAAGCACACATTCAAGGGAGACAACTACCCTCAAGAAGAAGATTGTTCACCACTAAATGGTTGCCACCATGTTATAAGCATGTTGTGAAAACAGTTTCAAAAAACAAGATTATTTAAGTTAAGTATGTGAGTGAGTATTTTTGAAATCTGTCATTTAAGTAACACATATTACAGAGATGCTTTAAATCATAGCTTGCATTTTAAAGTGCATATAGGTTATAAATATAAATGTTTATGTTATAAACATATCAAAGTACGGCTAGGTCAGAGATCAGCACCAAAAGTTGAGGTAAATATGAGAATGCGTCATTGCAATAACAGTCATTGCAATAACACTCATTTTGTGACTGCAATGACAGGATTTGTTATTGCAGTGACAATACAGCATTGTATTGTTATTATCTTTATAATTATCATTTCAGTTGGAATTATTCAACAGAAATATGCAAGTAAATATGCATAATAAATTAAAATGTGCATGTTTGTTGAAAATTTATGTAAGATGGGATTTTTAAAAAAAATTGTTATTGCAATGACAGGATTTTGTTATTGCGATGACATTTCTAGTTCTTTTAAATTTTCTTCATTATTTTTTGTTATTTTACTACAAGAATAGCACTGCAGATATATGCATGCATTTAATGTAAATATATGGAATAAATACAGTTGTCTCTTTCTCAAAGTCAGTTTGAAGGCTGGGTATTGTAAGAAATTGTGTATTGATGCGTTCCCTCATATAAACATGTTTTTATGCACCTGCAAACAGAGAAGACCAAGATCAGAAGGTTCCTATATGGTCTGCTCTGTTTGCTGAAGGAATTGGATAGATCTGTTTCTGTACTTTCTAAAATGGCTACAGTGTTCCACTTTCCATATTTCATTACAATAAATTTGTCCATGAATATTTAGTAGGTATTGAAATAGAATAGAATAGGGAAAGGGTTAATAACAATTGTTGTCGTTGAGCTATGATGGACATTAATAAGTATTTGGATTAACCCTTTCCCTGTTCTATATTTATTTGCAATTTCAATACCTACTGAATATTCATGGACCAAATAATATAATGAAATATTGAAGGTGGAACATTGGAATCATTTTAGAAAGTAAAGAAACACATCTATCAAATTCTATTAGCAAACAGAGCAGACCCTGATCAAATGGCTCCTAGGAGCTGTCTGGTCTGGGTCTACTCTGTTTGCAAATGTGTGAAAACATGTTTATATGAGGAAAGGGTCAAGCAAGTAGTGTATAAATGAACAGCCTGTCAATTCTAATTAGGAGCATGGATATTTTTAATCAGTCACATATCAATTTAACCCATATAAACCATGATGACCAATAGATATGCCAATCCAGCCCTGAAGCTACAGCTTACATGGATTGTCACTTCATAACAACTTGTAATAAACAAATTCAAGAAAATGTTATTAACCCATTCTCTCCTAATGACGCCTTTTTGCCCCTCTGCAAACTCATTCTTTGAAACCATAGGAGCAAATAATTTATTTATCGCAATGGTTTCAAAACTATGCAATTCTAAAATTCTCCTTTTCTATAGTTAATGCTTCTTTTTGGTAGATTAATTCAAAGAGGCTGTGTCTAAAAATGGTCTAGGAGAGAATGAGTTGAGCAAGCCTCTGGCAAGCTTTATAGCATTTCCTGAATGAGTTAAATAAAATTTGATAAGAAGTGATAATGAGTGTGATAAGAAGTGATGATGAGTGCAAGTTTCTCTTATCATACACTCTTAAAAAAGAGCTCCAAAGTTTTCAATAAATAAACAAAATGCTGTATTTTTCAGCATTGTATGATGTCATGCCATACTGCTTTTAATGACATCATATCATTTATATATGCCAAATATAATAAATATGTGTTGGCTTTATTAACTCAGAAACAAGTGAAGTTATGTGATAAAAAAAATGTTCATGGAGCTTAATAACAAGTTCATAAAATTTCAAGACATCTAAGATTTTACATAAGTGTTATTTTTTAATGTAAGGAAGCTTCCAGATCAGGGTCAACTCCGATTAAAATTCTTTGCTCTATATACCCCAATAAAAGAGTATATGTAATTAAATATGTACAGCTGGCAGAGTTTTACAAGAATTATAACTCATGAGTGAAAGGGTTCAATTGAAAGATAATTTAAGGGTTATTCCATTGCCTGATATGCTATTTTTAGACTTAAATGTTATGAATAAATCTACTGGAAAGGAGCATTTCCTGGATAGAAGGGAATTTTCAGGATATATATATTGTAGTCTTGAAACCATTGTGATAAAAAGAGCATAAAATTATGCTTCTTTGGAGCAAATGCTCTATTTATCACAACTGTTTCAAAATGTGGCTTTAAAAAGTAGTTTAAAGGCATCTGTTTGTATAAACTCTGTCTTATCCCAGTCTTAACTTTTAACTGAAGAAACAAAACTATCTCACTTTTTAGAAAATGACTTTTTCGAGGACACTATAGTAAAAGTGGCCAAACTGTAGCATGAGAAGGGTTGAAAACAAAAATGCTGAACATTGGTTTGCTGCATCTAACCACATATGCCAGCATTATTTTCAAATCATGCCCTAGATCGAGCATTATCTTGCAACACCTGTGTGCTTTGGGTCTACCCTGCTAGCCATGTAATGCATTGTAAATATTTTGTTTGTTTGCTTTATTCTCAGCTATCAAAAGTTATTCTGTTATCAAAAATAAATTAATTTAAATAAAAGTCAGTCTAAGGCAACGGTGAAATATAATGCTCATTGTTGTTGTTCATATTTTATTGATTATCTTTAACCCTTCTGCTCATTATAAAACATTAACACCCCTTACAACAGAAAAGATCCAGATCAGAAAGCTCCACTTGAATCTGCCTGATCAGGGTTTGCTCAATTTGCTTATTGAAATATTATGGATCAGACCATCTCCTGACTCTGGTAATTAATTCCTTTGTTTTATGTAGCGCAATGAAAAATGATAAAATATTCACAGTGGGCGGAGTTTTTTTTAAAATATTCATGAGGGAAATATGAATTTGCAAAGAACATTATAATGAGGGGCATTTAAGTCTGGAATAAGGTTGATTTTATAAGCTTAAGATTATGCAAGTCATTGCAATAACGAAAATGTCATTGCAGTCACGCTGGAATCTTTTTTCAATGTCCATTAAAATCTTTTTGTAAAATTACTTGATATAGTTTAGAATTGAAATTGCTGAACGTGTTGTTAACAGTTTGTGTGTTATTTTAGACAATTTGCAAATAAAAGATAGCAAAAATAAATTTTATTGTCAGTTTGTCATTGCAGTTACAATAAATGTCTTTACAATAACAAGGGTGTCATTGCAATAACATGCGTAAAGAATGATGACAAAAAAGCTGAAACATGTTTGAATATTTGTCTGATACATGATTTGTTGATAATTATGACATTATTCTAGGTTAAGCAAGTGTACAGCACTATACAAAGCCAATAATGATCATAACACTAATTGTTATGTTTGTAATTGTATTGGTTTTATTGCATCATGGAATGATTCAAAATTTCTCATTAGTATATATGGAAAAAAAGGTTTTTATATGTTCATCTATTCAAATATGGCATACATAAGATATATAATGCAATAAATTACTTTAAATGAACCACATGCTTTTATAGTCATTGTTTTCATTTTCGTTACTGCAATGACATGTGCTTGAGAGTCATCATCATAAACTCATATAAAGTTTTAAAGATGAATAAATTTAGGGTGCATTTTACATTTTTAGTGTCACTTAAACAATAAAGTACCTAGAAATCAACAAAACTTTCAAGAAGAAACACCTTTTATTTTTCAAAAAATTGATTTCAAAATCTGCCCAAATTATATATTGGCTCATATACATGTAGTATAATCAACGCATCCAGTCTAGATCCTACCTCTTTGAATAAATCTACCAAATGTTCCATTTATCGCGATGGTTTCAGACTTTTACAGAGGCGTCAAAAGGTGCCAATATGAGGGAATGAGTTAATGTGATAGAAGTTCAAACTAGTAATCTACCTGCAAGTTAGTATCCATTCACACACTCACATCTCATTTAACTACTGTCTCACAGTCCACTCCAATATCTCGGTCTTACACACTCAAAAACTAACCCTTTGTGTGATATGCTGTAATACTTGACTCCTCCTTCTATGAATATTTATGAAGTTAGCCATTAACACAAAATGTTTACCTTTCAGAGTATGACTGCAATGGCAAGCAGTGTAGATCCTGATCAGTAGGTTCCTGCAAGGAGCCATATGATCTGGGTCTACACTATTTGCAAATAAATTATGATGAATTGTTTCCTGAATACAAACGGTAATAACACAGGGTTTACTCTGTTTACGAAATTATAATAGATCTGAATTTTAAACTTTCTACCAATACTAAAAAATCCTGTGTACACACTTATGCCATTATAGAAAATTCAGCTTATGAATATTCATGATGCCATTATTTCTTACATTAATAGTCATCAGGGAAAGGGGACTACAGAAAAACATCTCTAAAGTGGAATTACTAGAGATATTAATTCAAATACTTTTAATAAGGCATGCAGGGGTCTTCTTAATGCAGGATAAAACATCCTAGAATCTAAGCTTTCTGCATGGCTTTCACCCTGCATCAAGCTTCCACCTGTCTCCATGACTGTTATTTATACGAATTTTAACACATCCTGTTTAGAGAGGTTTTACTGTGCTTCCCAACCCGTAGCTTTGTTGACAGCCCATGCAAACAGTTCGGGTCCAGATCAGCCCATGCAAACTTTTCGGGTCCAGATCAGCCCATGCAAACAGTTCGGGTCCAGATCAGACCATGCAAACAGTTTGGGTCCAGATCAGACCATGCAAACAGTTCGGGTCCAGATCAGACACTGAGGGACTAAGACTAAGAATCCAAATTGTTTGTCACTCTGAAGTAAAATGGAAGAGATTTGATGCAGCAGACGACAATTGCCAATTAGTTGACCCTTTACCTCATGTATATTTAAATTGGAAATAATAACTCCATGAATATTTATCACCTATATTTTTATAATGTCATATCAACAGAGGAAATTCTGGCATTAGTAAACACTGCAGAATAAAACAAACAGATGGAGTCATCTGATCTGGATAACACTGTCTACACAAACAGAAGTCATCTGATCTTGATCTACACTGTCTACACAAACAGAAGTCATCTGATCTGGGTCTACACTGTCTATACAAGGCAAGAAAAGTCATTAAATAATGTAGTCCTAGTCCGTGACCTGGTATTTCCTGACTCTAATGTTCATATTGTCAAGACAATTATCAGTCATCTTTCTTCCTAAACTACTTAATAACACTTTACTCAATAAATACGCTTCTCTGCACTTTTGCAAACAGAGCAGACCTAGATCAGACGGTTCCTACATACAGCTATCTGACCAGGGTAGAGTGCTCTTTGCTTATGATAAAATATAGATCTAATTCTACAGTTTCTGTCTCGATTAAATATTCCTATATATTCATATAAATATGTTAGATAATTTATACAGCTAATTATTATGTTATATAATTATTATGTTATACAATTTATACAGCTAATTATTATGTTATATAATTATTATATTATATAATTTATACAGCTAATTATTATGTTATATAATTATGATGTTATATAATTTATACAGCTATACGATAGTAAGAACAGTTGTTTCTATGAATTTCAAGAACACAGAACTATACAGTGCTACAGATAACTGTGTACTCAAATCATTATTTCTTCATAAACCTTATATTAAGACCGTTCGAAGAGAAGATTCTAAAGAATGGGCACAACATAAGGTTTATTTGGGAAATATAGAAGTTACTCTTAACAGTAATTTAACCCTTTCCTTCATTTTAACACCCTTTCACACATTTGCAAACAGAGTATATCTGGATCAGACAGTTCCTATAGCAACCGACTGATCAGGGTCTGCTCTATTTGCTTATAGTATAATAATACATCTGATTCTATAGTTTCTACCTGTTCCAAAACATTCTGTGTATGTTATAATTATATGCTGGTGCAAAATCCAGGTAATAAATATTCATGACGCTATGATTTCTTTCATAAATATTAAACAGAGAACGGGTTAATTTACGAGTTTTATCTGTATCTACGACTATAAGACATTAACACTTACATGAACTTTAAATATCCCCATCTCAGCAGCTTACATCCATGTATTCAATGGTGCACAATACATGACATTTTGTGATCCACTAACGAAGCTAATATTATACCATGTCATTACAAACCTTTAAATGCTGAATATTCAGAATGGAATGGTCCAACACTGTTTGAAGAACAATCCATTCAGTACGAAAGGATATCATTCACAATTTGGATTTTGAATGACAAACAGTGCAGACCTTAATCTGACTTTCAGTTTTCTTTAGGTATCCACTGACCTGGGTGTACATTGTTTGTAATGACAGTACTTTTGTTTTTCACATTTAAAAGGTTAAATGGAATGACTCAAGTATTGCCTCAATTAGGAAAAAAAGTCACATTCCTCTCTCCAAATTCTCACTCAAAAATTCTCAGTCCCTCTCTCAAACATTTTTCCTACTCAACTTCTGATATTTCGTATTTAATCATTCCCGATTCAAATATGATACAGTGAGTTAAAAAGAATATGTAAGAGTGCAAACTATCTAGTTAACGCCCATGGAACAATATCAGAACCCGAAACAAAAACTTAAGTTTTTCAAGGAATTTAGACAGGTAAGGGGCATATTGTTTTCATTCCTTGAGAAACTGAACTGAAAGGCGATAAAATATACAGTTGAACTTCGATGTCTCAAACTTGGATAACTCGAAGTAGAAGTTCGGTCCTTCAAAAATTTACAATAAAAAATTGTTTAAAATGTATCACTACGCATATCTAGAAACACATGTGACAGCTTAATGCAAGTCTGAAGTAATGCTGAAAGCTCTTATGAGGCCTTTCTCTGTAAGAAATAATGACAACATGAATATTTTTATTTGCTGAATTTTTTTTAATGTAAGCTTTTCAAGGGATGTTCTGCTGTTTAAGAATCTCATCTATATCATGTCAAAAACAAACATTTGTCCGAGCAGACTCTGATCAGACAGCTCCTATAGGAACCATCTGATTGGGGTCTACCCTGTTTGAAAATTTGTGTATGGTCTCCTGAAGTTCAACTGTATATCTAAAATATGTCAAGCCCGAACAATACGAGAATTGTGATTTATTTCAGCAATTATGTGTAGGAGGTCCTATGGAGCAATTTGCTCTATTTATCACAATGGTTTCAAGAAGTGACTATTGCAGAGGCACAGAAAGGCGTATTTATGGAGGAAAGGGTTACACAAAAAGGCGTATTTATGGAGGAAAGGGTTACACGTATTTATGGAGGAAAGGGTTACACGTATTTATGGAGGAAAGGGTTACACAGAAAGGCGTATTTATGGAGGAAAGGGTTACACGTATTTATGGAGGAAAGGGTTACACGTATTTATGGAGGAAAGGGTTACACAGAAAGGCGTATTTATGGAGGAAAGGGTTACACAAAAAGGCGTATTTATCCGAGGAAAGGGTTACACAAAAAGGCGTATTTATGGAGGAAAGGGTTACACGTATTTATGGAGGAAAGGGTTACACGTATTTATGGAGGAAAGGGTTACACAAAAAGGCGTATTTATGGAGGAAACGGTTACACAAAAAGGCGTATTTATCCGAGGAAAGGGTTACACAAAAAGGCGTATTTATGGAGGAAAGGGTTACACGTATTTATGGAGGAAAGGGTTACACGTATTTATGGAGGAAACGGTTACACAAAAAGGCGTATTTATCCGAGGAAAGGGTTACACAAAAAGGCGTATTTATGGAGGAAAGGGTTACACGTATTTATGGAGGAAAGGGTTACACGTATTTATGGAGGAAACGGTTACACAAAAAGGCGTATTTATTGAGGAAAGGGTTACACAAAAATTCATGACTTCATGAATACTAACCAGAATAAAGATCTATAATATTTTATAAGCTAGACTAAGACACAGCAGACTGAGTCTGGTCCAATGGATCCTACACGAGCCTTCTGATCTGGATCTACTCTTTGCGAAAGCGTATACAGAAAGATGTTTCTATCAGAAAAAGGGTAACTGATTGTCTGATCAGCAACCAGGTGTCTGAACAGTGAGTGTCTGATCAGCAACCAGGTGTCTGAAGGGTAACTTGGTGTCTGATCAGGATACAAATTATCTGACACTCTATCTGCATATCAGAGTAGAAATGGAGAAAAATGGTGAGCTTTAAGAATAGCAGCAAATGACAGTTTTTGCAGAAGAAAATTACTAAACTTGCAATAATCCAACTGATGGATTGTTTTACTAATGCTTGAGTGGGTGGGGTGTTTTCTTCTGTGCAACAGGAAATTGAGTTATTTGATAGGAAACTTGAGCTATGAGAAAGTGTATAACGAACAGGTCAATGCATTCCTAACGTAACACGTCAGAAAGTGTCGAAACATGGACAATAGTAGCAACCCTGAACACACAATCGCCTTACTATCCCTAAGTATCTGGACAGATAAACATTATAGGCAAATAGGGCAGATCCAGACTAACGGCTCCTTCAGGAACAGTTTGATCATTGTGGGCACTCTTTCAGATGGCTCCTAGATCAGGGTCTGTGCTATTTGTCATTAACTCTTACACCACGGATACGCCTTTCCATGTCAATTTGCAAACAGAGAAGACGCAGATCAGATGGCTCCTGTTGGAGCCATCTGATCAGGGTTTGCTCTGTTTGCTTATAATATGTTTCAACTGTTTCTCCTTTTGCCAGAAAATCTGGGGGTTTTTATGTAAAAAGTTGATTTAATATTCATGATAACAATAAATAATAATAATAATAAATAATAATAATAAATAATAATAATAATAATAATAATAATAATAATAATAATAAATAACAATAATAAATAAATTTAATATTTCTTAGTATGAATATTTAACTCTTTACTCCATGAATATTTATGTAAGAAATAATGGCATCATGAATATTAATTTGATTAATTTGTTATTATAGCACATGAGCAGATGATGTTTTAGCATTATGGAAGAAACTGTAGAATCATATCTATATTATATCAAAAGCAAACACAGCAGACCCTGATCGGACGGCTCCTAGAGGAGCCGTCTGATCAGGGTCTGCTCTGTTTGCTAGTGGAATCTGAAATATCTGTTTCTTCACTTTCTGAAAAGGTTATAATGTTCCATCTTCCATTGTAACTATTTTGTCCATGAATATTCAGTAAGTATTGAAATTTGGACTAAATATAGAACAGGGAAAGGGTTAAACAAATTTAAGCCTTTCTAAATGGACTGACAGATAAACACTGATGGCATCTGAGAAAAAAACAAATCTATTTTTAGAAAAATGTTCTGATCCAATTACAAGTCATGATTCTGTTGCTATATGATAAATGTCAAACAAATAGATAAGCATAGTAACAAGGGACTCCATTCTTCCAGTTTTATCCCAGGAGGATATTAATATATTCTGACATTTATCATATTAAAATCATTTGCCAGAATTATTACAAATCTGGAACAAAAGGAATATTGTAATATATAACTAGGGTACAAGGCTATTTTTAGAGACCAAGCCTCCTTGAATAAATCTACAGAAAACATAATTTACAAGCAAAAATTAATTTTTTATAATTGTGTAGTTTTTAAACCATTGTGATAAATAGAGTATTTGTTCCTACAGAGCAAATGCTTTATTAATCTCAATGGTTTCAAAACTTTTGCAGAGGCATCAAAAGGCATCAATATGAGGGAATTGGTTACGTCTAAAATGCTCCATGAACTTTTATGTAAGAAATAATGATTTCATGAATATTAATTAGATGATTTTGTTAAATGACGTATAAATACGGGAATATTTGCCAATTACAAAAACCCATATAATTAGATCAGTATCATTTCATAAACAAACAGAGTTGATTTAATATTCATGATACGCCTTTCCATGTCAATTTGCAAACAGAGAAGACCCAGATCAGATGGCTCCTGTTACTAAGGAGCCATCTGATCAGGGTTTGCTCTGTTTGCTCATAATATGTTTCAACTGTTTCTGCTTTTGCCAGAAAATCTGGGGGGTTTTATGTACCATTATAAAAGTTGATTTAATATTCATGATAATAATAAATAATAATAATAAATAATAATAATAAATAACTAGAGGTTTTTGTCACAAAAACGGATGTCTCCCCTCTAATAAAAACAATAAGTAAAGGGCAATCACTAAAAATGTTATGGTCTTGATGAATGATACTTCCCCTCATTATGCGCTTTCCACACTACATTTTTCAAGAAGAAAATGATAACAGCTAATAACACCAAAAATACTGATACCAGATTTATGGCCCTTGTGCATGACACTTACTTTCATCATGCTCTTTCCAAAAATAAAATGTCATTCCAATAGCATCAGTCGAACAGGAGTTATTGATCGGCCAAAAAATGCAACAAAGGGCAATAATCCCAAAAGTATTGAAGCCAGAATTATGGTCCTTGTTCATGACACTTTCTCTCATCATGCACTTTCCATGTATGAAGTTTCAATACGATGGCAAGAGCCATGTAGGAGTTATCGTCCGGACAAGAACGAATTAAACAAATGTACAAGGGGCAATAACTCTAAATTTATTGAAGCTCGAGTTAAGGATCTTATGCATGACACTTTCTCTTATCATGATCTTTCCATGTATGAAGTTTCACTCCAATGGCATGTATCACATAGGAGTAATCATCCGGACAAAAAATTGTGATTTTTTTACAAAGGGCAATAACTCCAATATTAGTGAAGCCAGAGTTATGGACCTTGTGCATGACACTTCCTCTCGTTATGATCTTTCCATATATAAAGTTTCAATCCAATGGCATGAGCCATATAGAAGTTATCGTCCGGACAAAAAAGTGTGAATTTTTTTACAAAGGGCAATAACTCCTATATTAGTGAAGCCAGAGTTATGTACCTTCTACATGACACTTCCTCTCATAATGCTCTTTCCATATAAGTTTCAATCAACTGGCATCAGGCATATTGAAGTTATTGGCCGGACAAAAAATTGTGATATTTTTTACAAAGGGCAATAACTCCAATATTGGTGAAGCCAGAGTTATGGACCTTGTGCATGACACTTCCTGTACGAAATTATTAAGCGGAATACGCCTGGAATTTAGACGGATTACGCCCTGAAAATGGCAAAATATCAGATTTTCCTGCTATCACTACACGGACACGGAATTTTGCTAAAAGCCGCCTAAGAAAATCTGAATTCCTGCCTTAATTTTAGCAGGAAATGATAACAATTTAGACGGAAACTATAAGCCAGATTTTTTTGGGTGTAGTAAGGCGGAAAAATAAACTTTACTTTTCAAACTAGCAGGAAAAAATGACATTGAACTATTCTTGAGATTTTCTAAGACGGAATTTCGACTTAGTCTATTTTACTAGATGGAGTTTTTGTCTTTGTTAATTTTGCTAGGTGGAATTTCAGACTTAGCATTTTAGTAAAGGTTTATTAGACAGACTTTAGTCCTTTTATAGTCAAATATGTGGATCTTACATTTTAACCCGGCAGTTTAGAAATAAACAATAAACAAACTTTTTCTGACAAAAGTAGTCTTTGATCAAATAAAGCATCTCTGACATTTAAGGTGACTATTGTCTGGATCTAATGCCCCAAAAGACCTTTTTTTGTATTAAGGGCCATGACATGGCTTTCATGTTACTTTTTATGGTAATTTGGCAACCATAAAAAGTAACCCACTTCAAATGGTGTACCCATTCAGGAGTATATCGACAAACAGTTAAGATCCAGATCAGAACCACAAAAAGTGGGACCTGATCTGAGGTACAAAATGTTTAATGTCTAGGCACCATTCCTACAAAAATCAGACCAATAGTTAAAAGTATCTCTTGATTTTTGATGCAGTTGATAATTTCAGATGACAAAAAATACCCAGAATGCAATAGGTGAATTGATTCTTACTGAATGCAATAGTAATATAAGCCAAGGAGTATTAATTAATACTGGTACTGTAGTTATGTATCAAACTGTACAGATCAAGAACTGTTAGCCACATCACAGACGTGGTGGCTGAGCTGGATCTGTAAAGTTTGAAGTCTCACTAAGCATTAACCCTTTCCTCAATAAATCGGCCTTTCTGTGCCTTTGCAAACGGAGAAAAGAGTAGACCCAGATCAGATGGCTCCTAGAAGAGCCGTCTGATCAGGGCCTGCTCTTTTTACTTATGATATAATATAGAATTATAGATATGATTCTACAGTTTCTGCCATGGCATAAAGTTTCTGTGTTAATATGCCATTTTGAAAATTAATGCAATTTACTGTTCATGGTGCCAATAAAACCTGTCATTAAATTCTACCTGTATATTCATGGAGTAAAGGGTTAATATCTTGTGCTTATTGATCACTTCTTAGTTCCAAACCAAAGACTGACAAGGATCATGTTTTCTTTCTTCATTCTTTGCTAATATGGAAGATGGCATTAATAACTAAGAGCAATGGTCAAACTGAAACTTTACTACTTTTGAACACTGCAGCACCATCTGTATTAAACAATTTAAAGTTAAAATACAAATTTGTTGGTTTGCTTAGATGCCCTCCATTTTGAAAGTGTGATTGGTAAAGTTCTCCATCATAAATATCTGCATAACTTCCAAGGGGTACTTGTCGCTGGAACCGATGTTGTAGTTTTTTTTATAGAAACTGTCTTGTCGAAAAAAAGTATGATCTTTTAACAGAACTTCAATGAAGTAACTAGCACTGTCAAATGGCATGCCACAAGTGCCATGGGACAATGTTTTACTGTTTGATCTTTTACTGCATTATGGCAGTGAAGGCAGTAATAGCCAGGAAAACAAGATGTTTTTTTAATTTTTTTAAAACAAAAAAATGTTTTAAACTCATGTAGTGTGCTGCACATATATGTCCACTTGGAAGAACAAATGACAGAATATTCAAAAGCTGCTGCGCTGCATCACCAATAAGGTTGTACATTGTTGTAAAAAGAGCCAACAGCAACACAAAAGAGCCAATGGTAACAGAACTGCTTCATTGTCTTCTGCAGAGTCATTTTCGTTATCAGATATAGTTGATGAAGTAGAGGTCAGCTCTACAACATTTTCATCTTGACATCTGAGTCCAGCATACAGTCATCTGGAATGTCTCGGTCAGTACTCTTATTCATGTATATTGAAAATGTTCTAAATCCTGACTGACATCTCCTGGGATGGAATCCGTTGGTTCACTTGTGTGAAAGGAACAGCAATCTTATCTAGTTTTCTCCCCAACTGCCTGCAGTCTATCATCCTGGAAAGATTAACATATTCATCAAAGAATCCTAGCCATATTTACATGTAAATGACCACTGCCATTATACTTTGAGATTTTCAAACACAATACATTTGATACATTCAAACAACGTCAACTCAGATCAGTTGTGCATGCACACCTTAGGTTATGCATTAACACCAACTGTGATTAGTTTGCTTGAATGTAAAGTGTCAAATGTGTAGATCTTGTATAGTGCCATACTTTTTTTTAAAGGCAGCTGATCTGGATCTATATTTGAAAAGTACCATGAATTAACTAAATCATTTCATCTCAAAACTTCATTCAAAGCCCCATTACCCAGAATTGTAGTTAATTGCATCAGTAAACCATTTTTGGCCAGACAAAGAAACTGTGAAACATTATAAGCCTTTAGTATGACCCTATTTCTCATCATGCATGTTCTATATATAAGTTTCTCCCCAAATGATTCAGCAGAACAAGAGTTATATTGGCCTGACAAAAATGAAAAAAAAAGAGTTTGACACAGGCACAATATTTGGATCCACACTCTATTTAAAATAAATTTTGGTACTCAATTTCATAGAGATACTTTTCTAGTTTCTAAATTGATTGAGATCATGTTTAAATCACATTTGACACCCCTTTTCACAAAGTCGTTGTTCAAGTTTCCTTGAATCAATTTTGAAATAAGGATGTCAGACTAAAAAAACAAGTTTTACCCTTTGCTACAAATGTCAAATCTTCATTTCCGTTTATGCGATTCAAATCGTGTGATAGCTCAATGAGTGAAATCAGAGACATATAGATGCGTACATATATGGAAGGTGAAACATTTTAACCATTTTGGAAACAAAAGAAACAGATATTATCAATTTCCATTAGCAAACAGAGTAGACCCTGATCAGACGGCTCGTAAAGGAGCCCCCTGATCTGGGTCTACTCTATTTACAAATTAGTAAAAACACGAGTAAAAGGGTTAAATGGACATTTTTAAAGTTCGGGATTCACGACCTACCGTTAATGATAATGGCTGAATCTTTCGCTATCGGATAGCAATGTCTTCAGAATTTATTTTGTGCTGGCAGTAAGGCCCCTTTCGTCTACTTTTCCGTGTACTAGACATCGTTGATTTCTTCGACCATTCACACAGCTTCGAAGGTCTGGAATGAACCGCCATTATTTTGTGTCATGTGACTACGCTGGACAAACAGCGGTGATTGGTCGACGGTTGGAAGAAATAGTCACGTGACGGATGCTGGCGCAAAAGCCCAATTGTTTTATCCCCCTAGGCGATAATTGAATTAAGTCCCAGGATTCAATTTGTAAACAAAGGCGACGGCTAACATTTAAAGGCTTACGACGATTCTACAATGTTTGCGGTCATATTCTGTTCGGACGACAAATCCTTAGCCGTTCTTGGAGAGAGGGAGAGCAAAACTTTGGAAATGCTGGGAGATTTCCAAGAAAAGGAAAGTGAAAGTTGACCAGGGGAAAATCTGTCTACGACGGCGGTAAGCGATCGAGTTTGCTATAAATCCATCCACCATCTTATTCTTGATAATGATAAAATTAAATCTCTCGCTGTGATTCTGACTTGATATTACAACTTGAGACTCCACATATTAATCGCAGAAAAGCATGTGAAATAGATTTATTTATTCAAACTTTCAAAATTTAAAAGCGGTTTCAGTTGACTTTGCGCAGAAGTATCGGAGATATTCATTGGCTGGCTGAAGCAAATATACATGAGTTTGCGTATTATTGTCCAATCGCTACCTACCTTACTATCACGCATTCCGGAAACTAAAACCGACATTAATACTGAATATATCGCTACTGATACTGATATTCATAAGAGTTACAAGAGTTTGTGTAACTATTACATGTAAAAACAACAAAAACACGTTCTATCGGAGGGGTATTTTAAATCTCAGCCTCTGCCTCTGGGGGAAATGCTGGAATCGCTGTCTGTCTGTCTGTCAACAACAATTTCTCAATTTTCCCCCAAAAGCACAGAGCCTTTTCACTTCATTAGACTTTAAGAATGGGATGCAAATGAAATATAGTCAAAACATACCCATTTATATTTATGCATCTACAATGTATTCTGTATAAAGTATTGAAAATGCCCAAAGGTGTGGTGTGGGGGGGGGGGGGGGGGGGGGGCTGCGCTCCAGCCTGCTCCTATGTCTGGTTCATCTGGTTAGAGTCTACTAGCAGTGGCTGGATGTAAACATTTATAGATGCAATATAGATCTACAAACAGGTCAAATTTCTTACAATGATGACCCAAGTATACCTTTACAATTACAGTTACACACATGCTTTATTCTAGATGGTGTGTCTGCTGGCTAAGAACCATGCTGAGGAAGGCCACAAGATCTGCTTTGGAAGCCAGTTGGGAGAGAGCTGGTTATAAGCTTGCCACCAAACTCCAAGGAGGGTGATGTATGACGTCCACTGGATATTCAGCGAGTAGATGTGTTGAAGGGTATGTACATGACCAATACAATGTTTACAATTATAAAAGTTGATTAACCCTATCTCTTATATAAACACTGTTTCACACATTTGCAAACATAGTAGACCCAGATCAGACAGTTCCTAGAGAAGCCATCTATTCAGGGTCTGCTCTGTCTGCTAATGGATTTTGATGTTTCCTTACTTTCTAAAATGGCTTCAATATTCCATCTTCAGTATTTCATTATAATATGTTTTCCATGAATATTCAGTAGGTATTGAAATTTGCAATAAACATAAAACAGGGAAAGGGTTAAATACAAATGAAAAGCTTTAATTAAATTTGCCTTAAACAAGCCATATCCATTAAGTTATACCAGGGCTATAATAAAGGTGCATACCCAAATGCTAAAATTGTCATTTTTCCACCAACCCTTTTACAGTGAACACACTTTGGGGTTTGGTGGAGAAATAAAGGAGCTATTCTTAATAATGTTTAAATGTATGCATCTTATAAGTTATATAAATGTAGACCTCTTTATATATTTAAACCCTTTCCCAGTTCTATGTTTATTCCAAATTTCAATACCTTCTGAATATTCTGAAATGGACAAAATACTTGTAATGAAATATGGAAGGTTGAACATTGTAGCCATTTTAGGAACTAATAAGAACAAATAAAAGAGATCTACCAAATTCCATTAGCAAACAGAGCAGACCCCGATCTGGCTGCTCCTATAGTTTACAGATGTGTGAAAATGTGTTTATATGAAGGAAAGTGTTAAGATGCATGACTCTCTTATGTACCTAGCAGATAATAATTATTAAATTATGTTGGCATCATTTTACATTCAAATTTATCTTGAGCTTGATAGAATATTAACAGGATTGTTCATTCATGATTCTTTACCCTTATTAATGTTTTAGGTATAGGGTCAAAATGGTATTGGCCCTGTGACTTGTGTTTTATGTAAAACTTATTGGTAGAGAAAATTTCATTACAGATTATGTCACGGCATTGTGCTGCTTAAACAACAAAGGGCCACCTAGGGACAGCGACATCAACGATGCTGTGACTGAGTAGATAAGCTATGCCAGGAAGTTCAGAAGCAAGACATGATTTTCTTCTCCTATTTTGGACACAGTGCAAGACATTTGTTAGTGAACAAAGTGAAATTTTTCAGGGTTTGTTGTCATCAGGCCCTGCCTTCATCAGTGCTCCAGATAAAATGTATAAAATATAATGTCATCAACAATGTTTATTTAATATCTAAACCAAATCATTGTGTCGGTGACAAAAACTCTTAACCCTTTCCCTCATATAAACGTGTTTTCACGCATTTGCAAACAGAGTAGACCCAGATCAGACGGCTCCTAGAGGAGCTGTCTGATCAGGGTCTATTCTGTTTGCTAATAGAATTTGAAATATCATTGTCTTCACTTTCTAATGGCTATAATGCACCACCTTCCACATTTCATTATAACTATTTTGTCTCTGAATATTCAGTACATGTAAGTATTGAAATTTGGACAAAATATAGAACAGGAAAGGGTTATGTGCATATGAAACTCATATGCATTTGCAAGCGGTTGAAATTATAATATATAAACTCAATTTCTCATATTTTATTGTCGCATAATACATTTGATTGAAATTAAATATGTCTTGACAAGAACTAATATATTGTTTTTATGTTATCTTTGATTATTTTATCTGTTCTTATTTTACCCTGATTATTATTCAGGGCTTTATATTGCTTCATCAGTTATGGAGTCATATAATGGTAATTATGATACATTGTATATGTGCCCCCTCCAAACCCACAAAGTTGTGAGGGGTGTACCGGAATCAGCTTGTCTGTCTACTAAACCAATCTATTGTCTGCACAACCTCGCTGGTATGATCAGTACCACTTTGTTTATTTATGCATATAATCATGAACACTTTCTGTTTTTGCTGACTTTTTTATGAGGTGTTAATTCTGTAGGGTTTTTTAATAGGAAGAAACGTCTTGATGTAAATGAAGTGTTGATCTTACAACTTACCTGATGAAGTACTGATTATTTATTAACTTATATGACTGAAAAAACTGTTTAAGCGACTTAATCCTTTACTCTATAAATGCTCCTTTGCAGAGTAGACCCAGATGAGATGGCTCTTGTAGGAACTGCTCTGTTTGTTTACGATATTATATAGATTCTGCTGTTTCTACCATAACTCAAAAATATATGTCCATGAGCTATTAAACACTCTAATATTCTTGATGTCATAAATTTTTGCATGAATATTCATGGAGTAAAGGATTAAAATCCTAAAACAATAATTGGCAGAAATAAAATTCTTGAAACATTTTCGGGCAGGTTTTCTTAGGCGGATATTTCCAGAAAAAAGTTAGCTGGTTTCCGCCCAAGAAATCATCTGCTTAGGCGGGATTCGTCTAAGTATATTTTTATTAAGTTTTTTTGATTTTATTTGTACTAGCTGGATTTTCTAAGGCGAAATATTTTCCTGCTATTTAGCGGTTTTCGCCTTGCTAAGCGTAAAAAATTAGCATATTTCGAGCCCTATTCTGCCTAAGAGCTGCTAAGGCGGGAATTTTTCCATGTATTAGGCGGATTTTATTCCGTGTAAGTCTTTCTTAGGTGGAAAATTAGGCGGATTTTCCCCCCTGGTATTTAGGAGGTTTCCGCCTATTTAGGGGGAATATTTTTCCTGCTATCTAGGCGGTTTCTGCCTTGCTAGGCGGAAAAAATTAGCATATTTCGAGCTCTATTCTCCCTAAGAGCCACTTAAGACGGCATTCATTCACATTGTAAGTTAAGACGGAATACGCTTAAAATTCAGGGCGTACTCCGCTTAAGTTCCGGGCGTACTTTTTCGTACGGGTTCCTCTCGTCATGATCTTTCCATATATGAAGTTTCAATCCAATGGCATGAGCCATATAGGAGTTATCGTCCGGACAAAAAAAAGTGTGATTTTTTTTACAAGGGGCAATAACTCCTATATTAGTGAAGCCAGAGTTATGGACCTTGTGCATGACACTTCCTCTCATTATGCTCTTTCCATATATGAAGTTTCAATCAACTGGCATCAGGCATATTGAAGTTATCGTCCGGACAAAAAGTGTGACGGACAGACAGACAGACAGACGGACAGACAGACAGACAGACAGACAACTCTCACGAAAACAATATGTCTCCCCAATATAAATATGGGGGGAGACATAATAATAATAAATAAATTTAATATTTCTTAGCATGAATATTAAACCCTTTCCTCCATGAATATTTATGTAAGAAATAATGCCGTCATGAATATTAACTAGATTAATTTGTTATAATAGCACATGGACACATGAATTTTTAGCAATGGCAGAAACTGCAGAATCATATATATCTATATTAACCCTGCGCTTGCTGAATTTTAAAATACATTTCCCCTTCTTTACCCATGCGCTCTTGTATAATTACATATGTCTTCACCATGTACAAGTATTTCGTTGTGCAATCGCTGCTGTGGAGTGCACTGGTTGCGCACATAGTGCAGACCCTGATGAGACTGCTCCTGCAGGAGCTGTCTCATCTGGGTCTTCACTATTTACAGGTAGGTATATTGACGTGAATAGCAAGCGAAGGGTTAACAGAGCAGATCCTGATCAGACGGCTCCTATAGGAGCTGTCTGATCTGGGTTTACTCTGTTTGCAAAGGCATAGAAAGGCATATTAATGGAGTAAAGGGTTTAATTTTACAAACTAGAGGAGAGAAGACAGACTGGGTGTGCCTATCTTTACATTAATTAGGGTATGCTCCAATTATGATACTCCAAATATTGATTGATTACGCATGTTGGACCCATCAGGATTCATGTACTATACTATGAAAAACTCGACATGTATATCGATACTGCTTGTAGTCTTCGCTTTCTTCCTCCAGTAGTTTGTACTTCAGTACATGATAAACCTTGGAATGCCAGCAACCAGTGTATTTGGAGTTGCTAACAGTGTCGACCCAGATCAGAGGGCTCCAAGAAGAGCCCTCTGATCAGGGTCTGCACTGTTTGTCATTCAAAGTCATCTAGTAGATTATACCCCTTTGTACCAACGGTCTCTATAATTGAAACTCTGACATGTCAATCCATGTTGTGAATATTCAGCATTGAAAGGGAATTTACCTACTGCTCTCTTCATCACAATTGTTAGTCATATAACATAAATAAGAATCTGTATGATCATTAAACAGAAGTGAAAACACTTTTCTCTAAACGCTTTTCCCACAAACAGCTTCCAAATAACACCCCCTGGGTCAAACCCTCTCTCTTCATCAGCAATCTTCTCCTAGCCTGTGGGTTATTAATTTATAGACCAACCATCCATACATGCTGTATTTTCCCTAATAAATGCCCTCTCCCTTTCTCCATTGTGCCTTACTTCATAAGGATTGGTTGGGTTTGGGGTTAGGGTTTTAGGTGGACTAACATTAATCAGCTAAATGCTATATAATTAACATTAAATTAAACAAGATGTGTTTGGGAAACTCTATGTCCTGATTATCTCTAATATAAATGTGATTTGTAATTTGACCTTTGACCTTGATATATGACCTTGACCTTAATAAGTTGCTCCTAAAAATGTTTGCCTCCATAAGTTGCACATGCATGCCAAATTTGAAATATGTATGTACAAAATTATTAAAGTTGTCCACAAACCAACCAACAATATTATTTTATAAGCAAACACTGCGTAGACCCTGACCAGATGGCTCCTACAGGTGTCATTTGATCTGGGTCTGCTCTATTTTCATATGTGTGAGAGGTGTTTATATGTGGGAAAGGGTTAAGTTTCAATATACAGTTGTAAAGCCAGGATCATATTCACTAATTCAACTTTACACACTTATAGCATAAGGATGTCCTCCTAATATTTAACTCTTTGATTAAGCAGGATGCAAATTGAGGGCTTGGTGCAAAACTATTCTAACTCCTTCACTTTGTGAAGGAGTTAGAATAGTTTTGCACCAAGACCTCAAAATGTACTTAAATTTGCAAACAGTGTAAACCCAGATCAGAGGGATCTTACAAGAGCTCCTACAGGAGTTCTCTAACCTGGGTCTGCACTGTTAGGCATGTAAATCATCCAGTAAATAAACCAAATTTTGCCAATTTAACTCTTTCACCAACCCTTAGCCCGCATACATATATGCTTTCTTTGAATATTATTAAGGCAAATCTTAACAAAAATATACAGGACATGCATGTTGGAATGATTTTCCCAGGCCAAAGCATAGAGCATGCAGGCATGGATTTTCCATGGTAAACAGTGCATACCCTGATGAGAGAGCTCCTATAGGAGCTCTCTCATCTGGGTATTCACTGTTTGCAGATGCAACTATAGATGCAACTGGCTAGCTGGGTTAATAAGCATTCAAGCTGTAGATACATGTAAGTTTTCTTGTTCAGATATTTCAGGTAAGCATGGTACACTTCATTTTGATCTTTCCCAAGTATTGTTCAAAGAAAGCAGAGATGTTTCAAATTTATTACAGCAGCTTTGTATTTCTTGGCAAAATCACAATCCAGTCCACCCCAATCACAAATGAGCTGATGGTATCCAGTCCCCTCCCAACCACACACACACACACAAATGAGCTGATCCATAATCCCCCCCCACCCCCAATTTATGAGCTAATCTATCCAATCCCCCCCCAACACACACCAATGAGCTGATCTATCCAATCCCCCCTCCACACACACACACATGTGCTGATCTATCCAATCCCCCCCCCCCCCCCGACAAATGAGCTGATCCATCCAGCTCCACCCCACGTTACATACTTAATCCTTTCCCCCATCTAAACACCTTTTCACACATTTGCAAACAGAGTAGGCCCATAGGGCTGCAAACAGGGTAGAACTATAGTAGCCGTCTGACCAGAACTGCTCTGTTTGCTAATGGAATTTGATTGATCTGTCTCTTTAGTTTCTAAAATGGCTACAATGTTCCACCACCCAAATTTCATTATAACTATTTTGTCCATGAATATTCAGTAGGTATTGCAATTTGGAATAAACATAGAACAGGGAAAGGGTTAACCCCATTATAATTTTGATGCCACTGCAGACATAGGGGACCACATTAGATAGCTCCTATGCATGGGGGGGCCATCTGATCATAGTTTAAACTCTTTCCTTACCGATTAAAAGGATCTGATAGCTTCAACTATGGTTGATTTTAGATCTGACAGCTTCCACCCTGGTCAAAATCTTACAGCTTCTACCATTGCAAAAGATCGGACAGCTTCTAACGTGGTCAAAGATCTGACAGCTTCCACCCTGGTCAAAATCTTACAGTTTCTACGATTGCAAAAGATCTGACAGCTTCTAACTGGGTCAAAATCTTACAGCTTCTATTGTGGTCAAAGATCTGAAGCTTCTACCATTGTCAAAGATCTTACAGCTTCTTTCGTGGTCAAATATCTTATAGCTGCTATAGTGGCCAAAGATCTAACATCTTCTACCGTGGTCAATATTAGATCCGACAGTTTCTATCGTGGTCAAAGATCTGACAGCTTCTATCTTGGTCAAAGATCTAACAGCTTCTACCGTGGTCAATTTTAGATCTGACAGTTTCTATCGTGGTCAAAGATCTGACAGTTTCTATCCTGGTCAATTTTAGATCTGACAGTTTCTATCGTGGTCAAAGATCTGACAGCTTCTACTGTGGTTAAATATATGATGTTATATGACTTTACAGTTTCTGCGATGTCCAAAATCCTGAATCTATGTCCTATTATTACAATTAATTTACAAATATAATTACTATTCATGATGTCATTTTTTACATGAATATTCATGGAGTAATTAAAGTTAAATGCAAAGACCCGAAGTCTTTGGGTTGCCCAGTTACAAAAATTTTAATGCTCACTAGCACGCTGCTATAGGAGCCCTCTGATCTGGGTTTACACTGTTTGCAAATGACAGTGGGTGCAACGGTTCTGCATTCAAGGGATTACACAAAGCCTACCTGTAGTTTAGCTAAGGATTACACAAAGCCTACCTGTAGTTTAGCTAATGATTACACAAAGCCTACCTGTAGTTTAGCTAATGATTACACAAAGCCTACCTGTAGTTTAGCTAATGATTACACAAAGCCTACCTGTAGTTTAGCTAATGGGATGATATCACAGTTCTGTGGTCGATGCCAGACCGTCTTCTGGCTGGTGGCGTTGTAGTAATAGAAGCGCGACGTGTTTGGGTCGTACAACTCCCACCACTGATTGTCATCGGTCTTCTTTCTGAAGAACACAAATAAAAACAATAACATGAAATTACGATTAAGAACCTCAAGACGTTAACCCTTTCTCTCATATAAATGCCATTTCACCCCTATGCATAGTAACAGTCTTCTATTAGAGTCCGCTCTGCTTGCTTACGGAATTATATAGTGTGTGTAAATGTCCAAGCACACACAATAAAAACATTGAGGCTATGACAACATCAAAACATCGAGGCTATAATGACAACATCAAAACATCGAGGCTATGACAACATCAAAACATCGAGGCTTATGGCAACATCAAAACATCGAGGCTACGACAACATCAAAACCTGTTTTATCTTTCAAAAACAGACCCACTGAAAATTTAACCCTTTCCCTATTCAATATTCATGCACTGACATCAGGAAAGAAAAGTTATTGGCTAGATATTTATTACAATTTCACAAGCAAACAGAGCAGACAGTCTGATCAGACCGCTTGTATAGGAGCCATCTGATCTGGGTTTACTCTGTTTGCAAAGGCATGAAAATGCATTTATATGAGAGAACGGGTGAACAAAGGAATCTCCCAAGCTTTTCAGATTTTTCACACACATACAGCCAGGATGGATGGGGTGGGGAAGTACATATATTTATGACTGAACTTTTCTAATATCACCACCGCTGGCATTTCAACTAAAACCTCTTTGATCAATTCTTATTTTTGGATACCTGTAAATCTTCTAAGTGTTTCTAATTCTAAAGATTAACCTGATCAAGCTTCAGGCAAACATGTAATTCTCGCCACAGCTAGGACACTGACAAAATGCACTGTAACCAGAGTCGAATCTGGATCCAAACCGCTTGATTCTAATCGTGTTTGAGAAATGGAAAAGGAATACATACAAGTGAATGAACAAATTCAAACAAAACTATACTCGACAAATTAAAAGTTACAATCATTTCTCCTCTAATAACCTCATATCAGATACTGACTGCCCACGGCTCTTGGCTGGCTTACCACTTGCAATTTTTTGAAGTGATTTTCACTTAGAAACATTTGGCGTTTTTCTATATAAGCCTGTAACTTAACCACATTTCATTGCACGGAGCGGTTTTAACCCATTCCATGATATTTACTGACCTTTCTGTACTAGTTTTTGTAATGGACAAAATATCCTTTGTTCATCATTATGCTATTACAAAATTTCTGATAATTAATATTCATGATGTTATTATTTCTTGAATACTTTTTAGGGAAAGCGGCAACGATTATTATTCAGTAAAGAGTTAATATATTTGCTCATTTTATTGACTCCAAATGAGGGCTTGGTGCAAAACTACTGTAACTCCTTCACTTTGTGAAGGAGTTACAATAGTTTTGCACCAAGCCTTCGACTTGTGATAAATAGAGCATAAGTATGCTCCACAGGAGCATAAATTATGCTCTTAGTGTATCAAAATGGTTTCAAAACTACATAATTCTAACATTTTCCTTTTTGTTAGAAAATGATCCTTTTCAGTAGATTTATTCAAAGAGGTTGCAGGTTTAAAAATAGACTTTGAGGTAATGGATCTAAAAATAGCACATAAGGGAATGGCCTATGGGTTAAACCTATATACCTTTTTACCATGCCCAAAATGTCCAGTGTACATGACCATGCCATTACTGTAACGAGAGCTAAAAATATCCATGATGTCATTATAATTTCTAAGATGAACACTCCAACATGGAAAGGGTTAATTTAATTCTTTCCCTGTTCTACGATTATCAAAATTGTAATACCTACTGAATGTTCATAAAGAAAACTGTTATAATGAATTATGGATGGTGGAACATTGTAGCCATTTTAGAAAGTAAAGAAATAGATCTATCAGATTTCATTAGCAAACAGAGCAGACCCTAATCAGACGGCTCCTATAGGAGCCGTCTGATCTGGGTCTACTCTGTTTGCAAATGCGTGAAAACACGTTTATATGAGGGAAAGGGTTAGATTAACTCTTTGCATCCTAGGAAACAGTTGTCTGTAAAAAAAAATAAAACAATTACTTGGAAATACTAATTGACAGAATATTTTATCATTTCCACATTTCCAGACACTGGTAAATCCAAAATCTGTAATCAGTTACCACGACAACTAAATGATATCAAGAATTTTCATTCAGGTATGTAAAACACAGCTCTCCACTATTATAAGAGGGACATATGTTTTGTAAGATTCAGAATTCTTGTCATTTTAGTGAGATTCCTAGCAGAGGCCTGACTGAGAAACATTTGCATTCCTCCATGACAGGTCTTGGGTACCAAAGATAAACACATTTTTGACATCTATTAAATGTTAACCCATTCCCTTATAGTGGTGCCTTTTTTAAACCATTGTGATTAAATACCATTGTGATAAATACGTGATAAATACCATTGTGATTAAATACCATTGTGATAAATACATGATAAATACCATTGTGATTAAATACCATTGTGATAAATACGTGATAAATACCATTGTGATAAAAACAGTATCAACAAGATGTGTTTGTGAAACACTATGCCCCCTCATATATTTGACCTCTGACCGTGACCTCTGACCTTGACCTTGACATGTCACCCCTCAAAATGTGCAGCCTCATGAGATACACAAGCATGCCAAATATCAAGTCTCTATCTCTACTGGTCCAAAAGTTATGGCCAATGTTAAAGTCGGCGATTTGACCCATATATTTGACCTCTGACCTTGAAGGATGACCTTGACCTTGACACGTCACCCCTCAAAATGTGCGGCTTCATGAGATACATATGTATGCCAAATATCAAGTCTCTAGCTATACTGGCTCAAAAGTTATGACCAATGTTAAAGTTGCTGACAAACAAACAGACAAACAGACAGACAGACAGGGCAAAAACAATATGCCCCCCCGACTATCGTCTATGGGGGCATAAAAAGCTCAATAGGAGCAAATGCTCTATTTATCATAATGGTTTTAATTCTAACATTCACCTATTTGGTAGCAAATGCTCCTATTCGGTAGATTTATTCAGAGGTTGGGTCAAAAAATAGCCTGTGAGGTAATGGGTCTAAAAATATCATATGAGGGAATGATCTTAAAATAGCCTATGAGGGAATGAATGAAAGGTAACCAGGCAATCTACCATATTCTTTGAATAAGAAAACTTCAATCGATCATTGATACCTCCCAGATATTTTCTGTTGACTGACAGCAGTACATGCACATAATTAGGTCTAATCAAACCTGTCTACAATAAACAGTTCGCTAGTCTTCATACCTACACCAAAGACAATTAACTTCACCAAAAAAGACGTTTTCCAGAATGTTTTTGTAACTCTGACAACCCCTTGAATATTTATACATGAACTGATATATCACTTTATGAATATTCATTAACTTAATTATGGAGTACATGGTTAGTTGATTGATTGTTTGTGATGTGTATATATACACAGGAACCTTTAACTCTTTCGGCGCCAATGTCGCCTGTTGCCACCATTGAAAACAGTGCAGTCCCAGGTCAGATGCCGCCTTTTCAAGGCGGCATCTGACCTGGGACTTCACTGTTTTCTGTATTATTTGTGCCCAAGCATACAGGTTTTTAAAAACAAATGTTTTACTAATATAACTTTATTATTTAGTTTAGAATTATATTTAATATGAAATTATTACTGCAGACGACACTTTTAAATTTGGCGCCAAAAGTGTTAACCGGCTTTCCCTTTTCACTTCTTTGCAAACTAGAGTAGACCCAGATTAGATGGCTCCTGTAGGAGCAAAGTCTCTGATCAGGGTTTGTTGTATCTGCTCATGATATGGTATAATATAATCTTCCAATTTTGCCGTTTCCTTCGTATAAACATCTTTCTGGCCTTTGCAAACATAGTAGACCAAGATCAGGCTTTGCTCTGTTTTATCAAAACTTAAGGAATTATATAAATGTGATTGTACAATTTCTGCAAAGGTCAAAACACAACCGGTATGACCTTGACCTTTAACCCTTTCTCTGTTCTATATTTAGGCCAATTTTCAGTACCTACTGAATATTCATTAACAAAATAGTTATAAAGAAATAATGGAAGGTGGAACATTGTAGACATTTTAGAAAGTAAGAAACAGATCTTTCAAATTCTAATTGCAAACAGAGTAGACCCTGATCAGATGGCTCCTCTAGGAGCTGTCTGATCTGGGTCCACTCTGTTTGCAAATGCGTGAAAACACGTTTGTATGAGGGAAAGGGTTAAGTATCTTAATAAAAATTCAGGTAATTAACATTGACGACGTTATTATTTCTTTCATGAATATCTAACAGGAAAAGGGATCACATGCAATGAGTTAATGAGCAAAAAACATGGTGAACCTGCTCCTATATCATCACAGATGGTAAACTATTTCTTTAACCCTGGACCTGCTACAGGCCGATCCATGATTACATTAGCTTACAGTTTGGATGCACGGAGCTACAAATAATGGTGATACTCAAAATACTCAATTCGTCATTTCTCCATCAAACCCTATGTTGTGACCACTCGTTAGAATCGTCTCTTTGAGACGATTCTAAAGAGTGGTCACAACAGGGTTTTTGTGGAGAAAATAAAGAAGTTATACTTGAAAAATATTTCCATTTATGCATCTTATCTGGAGCTCTGCATGGCATCTGATCAGAATCCAAACTGTTTCACACCCTGGTAGTATCCTTGTATAGAAATTGAATATTTATATCTCACGCGACTCGCATTTTGAAAATAAAATCGGCAAATATGTGTGCACATTAAAGGTAAAATCACATGTTTCCTATTGAAAGGAGGGTGAGGAGTCTAATCTGAAAACCTGATGAAAAGCGTGCAATTATCTTCACACAAAACTGCCAGAAAGACACGTCAGGTCTGCAGCTTGTGCAAACAAAGTGTCAAAAAAGCAATATCATCCCATTTTGCTATTTTTATTGCCTAGAATCACTTATTTTTTTGACAAGTGTTAGCCCCACTTCATACTAATATTTTTCTAATAATTATCTATTATCATAAATTATTGTTCCAGCATCCCCCTCCCCCAACACACACGCACCCTCCAACAAAACATTGGTGCAATAAGATCAAGTGGCCTCAGTATAATTTATTTAAATCATTTACTCAATAAAAGGTCCTGTTGCTATTACTTCCTTCATGAATAGCCATGGAGTAAAGTGTTGACTGAGTTTATTAGACGGACAAAAATGCAAGTTGTTTTAAAACAAAAGGGCCATAACTCTTGTGTTCAAAGATCCATGTGAGTGGTCTTTGCTGGGCTACATTTACTTATGGTACTAAACATTTACCAACAGTATCATAGAACAATCTAAAATGTTTTATGAGATATGACTCCAGCGGGACAAAGTGGTTAACCCTTTCCCTCATATAAACGTGTTTTCGTGCATTTGCAAACAGAGTAGACCCAGATCAGACGGCTCCTAGAGGAGCCGTCTGATCAGGGTCTGCTCTGTGTGCTTATGGAATTTGATAGATCTGTTTCTTTGCTTCCTAAAATGCCTACAATGTTCTACCTTCCACATTTCTTTACAACTACTTTACCAATGAATATTCAGTAGGTATTGACTTTTGGAATAAACATAGAACAGGGAAAGGGTTAAGTGTTTGCAAACAAAGGGCCATAACTGAGATGTTCTAAGATTAATGTGAGTGATACTTGCGGGGCTGGGTTTTCTTTATAAAGATTTACACATACGGTAGTTTTAAAAGAATACTCTTAACTGTTTCTGAGATATATGACTCCAGAAGGACTAAATGGTACGGTTCATAGCAAACAAAGGGCCATAACTCAATTGTTGCCAGACCAACAAGCATGTCATTTGCAGGCATCATTCCTTCGGCTACTTCATATTTACACAAAGTTTCATAGAAAAACTCAAAACGGTCTCTGCGACATTCCTACGAACAAAGACAATATTTTCTGGATTATTCGTATTCAGATGAGCACATAGTTACTATCTCATGTCATGGCCTTCTCGCCATGTCTATTCAGGTGAGCACATACTATGTGGTGACATGGCCTTCTCGCCATATCTATTCTCCTCACCATGTCTATTCAGGTGAGTACATAATATGTGGTGTCATGGCCTTCTCGCCATGTCTATTCTCCTCACCATGTCTATTCAGGTGAGTACATACTATGTGGTGTCATGGCCTTCTCGCCATGTCTATTCTCCTCACCATGTCTATTCAGGTGGGCACATACTATGTGGTGTCATGGCCTCCTAGCCATGTCTATTCAGGTGAGTATATACTATGTGGTGTCATGGCCTTCTCGCCATGTCTATTCAGGTGAGTGCATACTATGTGGTGTCATGGCCTCCTCGCCATGTCTATTCAGGTGAGTACATACTATGTGGTGTCATGGCCTCCTCGTCATGTCTATTCAGGTGAGTACATACTATGTGGTGTCATGGCCTCCTCGCCATGTCTATTCAGGTGAGTACATACTATGTGGTGTCATGGCCTTCTATTCAGGTGAGTACATACTATGTGGTGTCATGGCCTTCTATTCAGGTGAGTACATACTATGTGGTGTCATGGCCTTCTATTCAGGTGAGTACATACTATGTGGTGTCATGGCCTTCTCGTCATGTGGTATTCAGGTGAGCACATTCATTTAACCATTTACACAATGAAAAGACTTAAATTATTCTTTATGAAGAATCAGGTTTGGACGGTTTATTTCTGTATAGAAATTCAGCCAAGTCGTAACTCACACTGTCAGTTACATGTCATGAGGTTAAGATTTGATAAATACTCAATCAGGAACAAAAGTTCAAAATATTGTTGTTTTTTGGCACACAGGAGTTTTTTTCATCGACAATTTCACAGGCGAGTTAAAATTAATGATGTGGTGAGCAAAAATTAATGATGTAAGCAGTAAGATGAGACACAAATTGACTTCTGTTGAGAACAGATAAGAACAGCAAAATAATTGCATGTCAAAATGCATTTTCAGGAAGCCCAGCCATCTGGCTTATCAGGGCTGTACCACCGTTTAGCAGGGACCTCCGTCACCTAGAGGTTTGTGATCACACTAATTGGAAAACTGAAACTCAACATTTTAGTGGCAAGAATTTAAACATTTCACAGATGGGCACTGAAGAGACTTTGGTTTCTTTTGAATACATGAAATGAGAATATTCATGTAAGAAATAATGACGTCATGAATATTTATTAGTTGAAGTATAATACTTCAGTCCACTGATCTGGGTCTACACTGGGCTCCACTGATCTGGGTCCACACTGGGCTCCACTGATCTAGATCTACACTGTTTGCAAATTACAATGCATGCCCACATTCAAAGTTTTAAAACTTGTCCATTTCATAGAAAATGCCAAATAAGGATTTTCTTTAAAGTAAGTTGGAAACATCTCAACTGGCTACAAGTGTTACTGTCATATGAATTTAAACAGCAAAGATCCAGATCAGGGTCAGTGCACTGCTTGCCATTCAAAATCCTCTAGCAAGTCATATGGAGAGATGGATTGAAACTGTGAAGTTTATCTCTCTAACTCTGTAATAGCGTTAAAAAAATTAATGTTTACATCTCTTATTACATACAAACACTTCTTCTCGTCTCCGAGCAAAGAGGAGAAGCCGTCCGATCAGTCTACTCTGTTTGTATTTGAAATTATAACAGACCCGACTCTACAGTTTCCACTAATACAAAAACTTCATGTGTACAATAAGCCATTATAAAACTTCAGCTCATAAATATTCATGATGCAATTATTTATTATATGCATATTCAACTGAGAGAGGGTTAAGTGGCCTATAATCTCTATAGTGGTTATAACATCGGCACATTGACTTTATCTATCGATGATCTACTCACACCAGCCTGAAGGATCAAATACAAGATATATCGCAACTCAAAAGTTTGAATAGTTCGGATATTCAAAGTTTGAATAGTTCGGATATTCGTGCAAGACTCTGTTTATTATGAATATTATTCACCCTTAACCCATTGCTTGCTATTCACGTCAATATACCTACCAGTAAATAGTAAAGACCCAGATGAGACAGCCCCTGCAGGAGCTGTCTCATCAGGGTCTGCACTATTTACAAGTTGATTGTGCAACCAGTGCACTCCACAGCAGTGATTGCACATCGAAATACTTGTACACAGTGAAGATATATGTAATTATACAACAGGGCATGGGTAAAGAAGGAGAAATGTATTTTAAAAATTAAGCAAGCGAAGGGTTAATTTTTTACTCTATAAATTATACGCCTTTCTACGCCTTTTCAATCAGAGTAGCCTCACATCAGACGGCTCCTTTTTATGATCTTTCATGAATTGTGGAAATGAATTATTTATGAATTGTTCATGCACAATTCATGAACAGTAACAGTTTATTTCGCAGGGGTATAGGAGTCATTTGATTAAGGTCCGCTCTGTTTGTTTATAATCTATAGACATAATTCTACAGTTTCTGCCATGGCCACAAATTTCTATTTATCATGCAACGTCACCAAATACAGTCACTTCCTACAAGCATATTTTCCACGCCGACGATGTATTTTGTGAGGTACGGTGTATGTGTACTGACCCCACTGGAATGCAAGTTTAATTCAGCCAATAGGAGGAAAACAGAAGGAAGAAAAGGCATAATTTAACATAAACGTCAAATTTAACACATTTGTTCACCTTTGTCAATTTTTGTCTATATAAAAGGATTAAATCAAGTTTATGTTATAAAAATCGACGACATCACTGCACGCCTATATGACGTCACGTATATTGTACAGGCATGTATTTTTATTCAGGGGACAGAACTGCTTGAGCAAACTTTCTTTTTCTTCATTTTCTCCATTCTTTATTGGTGTCGCATGATAAAAGAATTACTACGCTAGTAGTTTTGAAGTAAAGCTGTATTTTGGCTTGTCAGAAAAGTAGTTAATTTGATCGCATTTAACAACTTTTCTAACTCGCCAAAATACAGCTGAACTTCAAAACTACTAGCATAGTACCGGTAATTCTTATATACCCATAATGGCCATGGCCATAAGCAAAAAATTGACAATTAATTTAATTAATATTCATGATGTCTTTATTTCTTACATGAATATTCATGGAGAAAAGGGTTTTTGTCATTTTTGTATTATCTCTTTAACCGTTTGCTTGCTATTAACGTCAATATACATACCTGTAAATAGTGAAGACCCAGATGAGACAACTCCTGCAGGAGCTGTCTCATCAGGGTCTGCACTATTTACAAGTTGATTGTGCAACCAGTGCACTCCACAGCAGTGATTGCGCAGCGAAATACTTGTACACAGCGAAGATATATGTAATTATACAACAGGGCATGGGTAAAGAAGGAGAAATGTGTTTTAAAATTCAGCAAGCGAAGGGTTAATTACTCTTTGAATATTCATGTAAGAAACAATGCCATCATGAATACTGACTTACATTATTTTTTATAATGGCACATGTACACATACAGGCATTAGCAGAATGACCATAGCAGGAACTGCAGAATCATCTGTATTTTTCATTTGCAAACAGAGCAGACGGCTCCTGTTACGAGTTTGCTTTTGACATGATAATTAGATCTGATTCTAGTTTTTGTCAATGCAAAAAATTCCCTTATAAAAAAAAATAAAAATTATAAAAATAAAAATTATAAAAAAAAAAAAAAAAAAAAAAAAAAAAATCCATTATAAGCTAATAAATATTCATTTTGTCATCATTTTTTTACACAAATATTAATCCTTTCCTCCATAAATACACCTTTCTACACCTCTGTAAAAGTCACTTTTTGAAACCATTGTGATAAATAGAGCATTTGCTCCTAAAGAGCAAAATGCTCTATTTATCACAATGATTTCAGAACTACAAAATTCTAAAATTTTCCATTTCTCTAGTAAATGCTCCTTTTTGGTAGACTTATTCAAAGAGGTTGAGTCTAAAAATAGCCTATGAGGTAATGGGTTAATCAGGGAAATCACAGTTAAACAATGTCATTTCCAAACATGTTTTTCAATAACTCAGGAGTACTCACTCAAGAGGCGAGCACTTGATTGGAGCAGGATAACAAATCAGCAAAAATGTGCTTGTGTTTTTGTTTTTATTTCTGACTCATTATCTATTTTCTATAAAACATGGGTAAATAAATTCAATCTATAACAATCATGCATTATGAACTCATAAAATGCACATATTGAATCTACTAAAACCAAGATGCAGACCCTATCTGCATTATTTTGAAATCCAAAACTAAATCGCGGGCTTGGTGCAAAACTATTCTAACTCCTTCACTAACTCCTATTCCTTTGTGAAGGAGTTAGAATAGTTTTGCACCAAGCCCTCGAAATGCAGGTGTTTAAACTCTTTGCATGCTAAGTATTTTTTTATCTGCTACATGTATTATTATCTACTTTATTCCTTAAAATAAAATTTCTCTTATTTCAATGCAATAATATTGTGAGAATGTCAAACAGTTTGGATCCTGATGAGACTCTGCATAGATCCATGCCAAGTCATCATGATTCCAACTGTTTGCAGAGGCAATCAGGGTTTGCAAGAACTGAACTCTCAGATCAAGAGAAGCTAAGTTGTGAATCTGTGACAATCTATATATATATATCTGATATATAGATGTTGACAGATGAAGAGTAACTCAGCGTCTCATCAGGATCCAAACTGTTTCACGCTGTGACTGTAATTTCAAGGTGAAATGGAAGAAAATGTAACTTTAAGAATTGTAGCAAACACAATTTTGTTGCAGATGATAATTAATTTAGCATGTTGAGAGTTGAAAACAAACAGAAACATTGAAATCAGCCCGCTAGCAACCGTTATATCTACGATCACTTTGTCAGTACATGTTTGCTGCAGTACACAAGATCAACACTTTCTTTCATATAAACACCATTTCATACCTTTGCAAACAGAGTTGACCAAGACTAGACAGCTCCTGTAAGAGCTGTCTGAACAGGATCTCCCCTGTTTTCTTTTATATGTTACAGATCAAATTCTCTGCTGTTGTGGCAATTCAGTTTCTCATTTTATATATTAAACCCTCTATTCCAAACAATTTAATCCTTAAGGAGGTAAACCAGATGTGTGCAGGCATTGTAGAACAGTGTAGACTCATCATAAGAAATCATGACATTATGAATATTAACCCTTTCCTCCATAGGCTATTTTTAGTTCCAACCTCTTCAAATGAATCTACCCAAAAGGAGCGTTTACTAGAGAAAAGTAAAAAACTCACTCACTCACTCATGACAGATACAAGTTGCCTCTAAGATGTCAAAACTAACTTAGCATGCAACATTTTAAGTCAACTGTTCATCGCGATCCAGTCCTAAACAAATCATACTTTATATATATAAGGTAACATTATCATCAGTGGATTTTGAGAATCAATTAATTATTTGCAGTTAGAAGACATCTAAATTATATCCAAATTGTTCAGAATTCTAGCAGAAAATCACTTTGCATGAAATGAGTTTAAACTTCTTACCTAAGAAATAATGATGTCATAAATATTTCTCACTTGATTTATACATAATGGAAATTTTGACCTTGACCAAAACATATAGAATCAGATCTACATAATTTCATAAGCAACCAGAGAAGACTCTAATAAAATGGCTCCTACTCCTACAGGAGCCGTCTGATCTGGGTCTACTCTGTTTGCAAAATGCTTCAAAAGGCAATCCTATCATGTTAAGGGTTAAAATCATGGCACCCTCAGTAAAGCCTAATGATTTGGAAGGCCTCAGTTTTTATCACTGAGCAATTACTAAGTTTAATGCACATTCAGCATAAATCAGTCAAGGGAGAGTCCTGCTGTTAGATTAGGCATGCCAATGTAATTACCACAACTACCCAAAATATTTAGATACCCAAATGTCTCTTCATTCACTGTAAGTCACCACATCTTCCCTTTATTCAGACTCCCAATCTTAATTTTAATCAGACACCATTTTTCTCTTTATTCACACGTCCAATTTTCTCTTTATTCAGAAACCCCAATCTTTCTTAGCCCTCCCTTTATTCAGACACTCATTCTTCTCCTTACTCAAAACACCAAATTTTCCTTTTAATCAGACACTAAAATAAATGTTCCCATTGTTCAGACACCATATTTCCCTATATTCAGAGTTTGAAACACCCAATCTTCCCTTTATTCAGACACCCAATTCTGCCTTAATTCAGACACCCAATCCTGCCTTTTATCAGCCACCCAATAAAATCCTGCCTTTTATTCAGACACCAGGTAATCCTGCCTTTATTCACTACAAATGAAACTTACGGAATAGCAAGTAGTGTAAACCTTACCAAGCTGCTACATCTGTAAGTAGTGTAACCCTTACCCAGCTGCTACATCTGTAAGAAGGGTAACCCTTACCCAGCTGCTACATCTGTAAGTAGTGTAACCCTTACCCAGCTGCTACATCTGTAAGTAGTGTAACCCTTACCCAACCACTGAAGTAGCAAGTAGTGTAAACATTTATCCAGCTGCTACATCTGTACCTTAACCCTTTCCCCCATAAATGCACTTTTTTACACCTCTTTAAAAGTAACATTTTGAAACCATTATGATAAATAGAGCATTAATTTTGCTCCATATGAGAAAAAGCTCTATTTGTCACAATTGTTTCAAAACTACACCATTCTAACATATTCCTTTTCTCTAGTAAATGCTCCTTTTTGGTAGATTTGGTAATTGGCAAATAGTTTCAGCACTAGCTTGAATATTTAGCGTAATTCGTGCATAATAGTTGCAAAATAGCTGCAAAAATGCCATTGTACAGCTGTCAAGAGAAATGAGTGTCAGGTAAAAATATTTAAGCACTGTCAAATTACCGTAAGAATTCAGACAATTTCACTGCTCCAAAGATTTTTAAAGATGAATCATTTAATTTGGCACCATTTTGTTAACTGAAAATTATACTGACATGGTCAAAAATAGTGTAGACCCTGATTAAAAGGCTCTTTACGAATCTGTCTGATCTTGGTCTACACTATTTGCCGAAGTTTATCTATCCAAATACTAAAAGTAATTAGGGTATAAGCCAGAGTGAAAGTTTATGGACGTAAAACAACTGTATAATGAAATTAGTCATTTTTACTTTAGCTCTCTAAAACTCTCGTTAATTTTTATGGAGCAGGATTTTGAAAGGTTCTCTATTCTCAATACAATGCCATGGATACTGCAGAATCGTGATGTAGCAAATTATTACACTCCCCTCACTCTTATCCCTTTGGCTGGAAACTTTTGTTGTCTGCAAATTCTGTCGGCCACCACAATTTTCATTTTTACTTTCTCTTCATTTTTTATTAAAAAAAACCAGTCACAATAACAAACAGTTTGGATCCTGATGAAACGCCAAGTTACTCGGCGTCTAATCTGCCTCCAAACTAATTGCATTGGTAATCACAGACATGATATTGGCAGCAAAAGAGTTAAAAACATATGTCTTTACCTGAGCACCAAAAAAACTCCCTGGAAAATAATACCACATCATCTGCATACAGCATCATACAGGAGAGAAAAAAAACATCGGATGGGAGGGGTGAACCACATAAAATTTCAACCCTTTGCTCCCTACATAATTGTCGTCAGCTACAATTTCTTGAAAGGTTTTTTCTCTTCTATTTCTTTTAACCCTTTCCCTGTTCAGGATTATGTAAGAAATAATGACATGAATATGTATTAGCTGATTTTTTTTTTAATGATTTTTTGGGTTCGACGAAAAATGTAGAATCAAATCTGAATCACGTCAAAAGCAAACAAAAAAAAATAATCTGGGTCTACTTGGTTAGCAAATGTGTAAAAAGATGTGAACCCTTCGCTTGCTATTCACGTCAATATACCTACCTGTAAATAGTGAAGACCCAGATGAGACAGCTCCTGCAGGAGCTGTCTCATCCGTGTCTGCACTATTTACAAGTTGATTGTGCAACTAGTGCACTCCACAGCAGTGATTGCACAGCGAAATACTTGTGCACAGTTAAGATGTATGTAATTATACAACAGGGCATGATTAAAAAAGGAGAAATGTGTTTAAAAATTCAGCAAGAGAAGGGTTAATATGAGGGAAAGGGTTTAAAAAAATACTGCCAAACTATCAAAAAGTTTGAACACTGAAGTGACACCTTAAAAAGCTTGTTTATTCATCATCTTAATCTGGATCAAAACCGTTTGCAAAAATCATTGCATACAAAATGTTTACCCTTCCAGTGTGGGACACAAGTCACTGAATGTTCTTTGCAAACAATGTAGACCCAGATGAGAGGGCTCCCAGAGAAAAATTTCCTTCTGAATGCAGGACAAACATGCATTGACATTTGCGAACAGTGTAGACCCAGATCAGGGGCTGCTCTTACAGGAGTCCTCTGATCAGGATCTGCACTGTTTATCATTCAAAATCTTACATACAAAGCTACACATAAAGGTATGTTACAACTCAAATACTAAAATCATCATCTCTCCGCCAAACGCTATGTTGTAACCACTCTTTAGAATCGTCTCAAAATTGAGACGATTCTAAAGAGTGTTCACAACATAGGGTTTGGTGGAGAAATAAAGAAGTTATTAATGAAAATGTTTTAATTTACGCATCTTATCTGGACACCTCTATATACTATACAGTACGACATTGACAGGCCACATACTTCGAACATTCAGCATCGAAAGGGTGAAGGTAATCTCTTGCTGTAGTTTGCAAAATTATTTAATGACAAACCCGTAGATATCCTGATATTTTTCTTCAGTCCTGATAAAAATGAGAAATAATTCATCATGATCATAAGTCAGAGTATAGCAAATATATCTGAGAACCCATAGGTCAGAGTATTATAAGCAAATATATCTGAGAACCAACTCGGCATAGTTTGTTTTTCTTATGATTTTTTTCCCTCACAACACTGTCTTAATATTCAGACAAACTTAGGCAAACAGTGCAGATTCAGATTAAATGTTTTCTATGAGGAATGTTTGATCTGGATCTACACTGTTTGCTATAATGTCATTTGCAAAATGCTGTAACCATTTACTCCATGAATATCTTGTGTCGCTCTTTAAAACTGTCTCGTCAAGATGATTCTAAAGAATGGTCACAAAATGGGGTTTGCTTGAGAAAAGACTGGTGATTTTAGTATTTGAATATGTGCCTTTATCTGCTCCTCTGAATACCAATACACAGGTCAGAGTACAGCAAATGTATTTGTGTACCAATACACATGTCAGAGTACAGCAAATGTATTTGTGTACCAACACACAGGTCAGAGTACAACAAATGTATTTGTGTACCAATACACATGTCAGAGTATACTAATGTATTTGTGTACAAATGTTTCTTTTTTTATGATAAAAATGATATTATCCTCATTACTGTACCCAGACAAACTTGAGCAAACAGAGCAGATCCCTGATCACATAACACCTGATGGAAAAGTTGATGGTCTTGGTCTACATTCTGTAACTAATTCAAAGATACCAAAAATGGTGCCAGCTGAATTATTCAGTTTTACAAACTGTCTTTTGAAAAGCGGAGATTGGGTTTCTGATCAGATGCTGAATAAATCTTTGTCTCATTGGACCCAAGTCTGACACTGAGACTGACATTTCTGAGGAGAATGGAAAACATCAGAGTTCAAGATAAGATGTGTAAATTGAAACATTTTCAAGAATAGCTCCTTTATTTCTACACCAAACCCTATACACTGTGACCATTCTTTAAAATCATCTCAAGAAACGATTCTAAAGAATGGTCACAGTATATGATTTGGTGGAAAAATGGCGATTTTAGTTTCTGGGAACGCACCTTTATTTGTAGCTCTGAAACATATTTTAACATTTCGAGGGCTTGGTGCAAAACTATTGTAACTCCTTCATTTTGTGAAGGAGTTACATTAGTTTTGCACTAAGCCCTCGATTTTTGCAGACTACGATAGCTTAGCTAATGACTTGACAAGAAAACGTTTGAGGGTTTAACCATTTAATTCATAAATACACATTCCTATGCCTTTGCAAACAGAGTAGACCCAGATCAGACAGAGTAGATCCAGATCAGACAGAGTAGACCCAGATCAGAATGCTCTTGTAATGCTCTGTTTGCTTACAGAATAATATCACAATCTGATTCTATAGTTTGTTCCACTGTTACACTCTTTTTGCTTCTATCAGCCATTATCAAACCTATCAAATTAATATTTATGATGTAATTTCTTACATGAATATTCATGGCAACGCTGAATTACAGTCCATCAGTGTTAACCCTTTCAACGCTGAATTACAGTCCATCAGAGTTAACCCTTTCAACGCTGAATTACAGTCCATCAGTGTTAACCCTTTCAACGCTGAATTACAGTCCATCAGAGTTAACCCTTTCAACGCTGAATTACAGTCCATCAGTGTTAACCCTTTCAACGCTGAATTACAGTCCATCAGAGTTAACCCTTTCAACGCTGAATTACAGTCCATCAGTGTTAACCCTTTCAACGCTGAATTACAGTCCATCAGTGTTAACCCTTTCAACACTGAATTACAGTCCATCAGTGCTAACCCTTCGCTTGCTATTCACTTCAACATACCTACCTGTAAATAGTGAAGACCCAGATGAGACAGCTCCTGCAGGAGCTGTCTCATCAGGGTCTGCACTATTTACAAGTTGATTGTGCAACCAGTGCACTCCACAGCAGTGAGTTCACAACGAAATACTTGTACACAGTGAAGATATATTTAATTATACAACAGGGCATGGGTAAAGAATGAGAAATGTATTTTAAAATTCAGCAAGCGAAGGGTTAACTGTAAAGCCCACTCAGTTTGAAAGACTAACACAAGCCAGTGGGTTTCAAATGACAAACACTGCAGACCCTGATCAGAGGGCTGTTCTAATGGAACACTGTGATCTGAGTCTACACTGTACAAATGACACTGTATGTGTGTCCTCGGCATTTAAAAGATAAACTCTATCAAGCATGCTTAGTATGAGTCGGACTCACACTTGCAAAATCTGGATCCAGAGGAATTGCCATGTAACTTGGCCATTCATTAGGATCCAAGCTGTTTGACACTTGGCCATTCATTAGGATCCAAGCTGTTTGACACTTGGCCATTCATTAGGATCCATTGAGCTGTTTGACACTAATGGCCCAACATTAGGATGCAGTCTGACACTTTGCAGTCATTAGGATCCAAGCTGTTTGACACTTGGCCAGACATTAGGATCAAAGCAGTCTGACACTTTGCCAGTCATGCATTAGGATCCAATCTGTTTGAAATTGGCCCGACATTAGGATCCAACCTGTTTGACACTTGGCCAGTCATTAGGATTTAAGCTGTTTGAAACTTTGCCAGACATTGGGATCCAAGCTGTTTGACACTTGGTCAGTACTTTGTTGAACAAATCAGAAATAAGTTAAAAACTACATCAGATCAGTTTCAACAGACGTTATTTTTTTTGGAACAAGAAAGGTTCACACAAAACAAACAAACCAAAGAAAAACACTTCTTATCATGAAACAAATATAAAAATGTATCTCTGTTTTCTCACAAATATAATCGGAGATGATGTTGGGGCGGAAAAAGCATTCACTGATCTTGAAACATGAAATCGGATGTTTTGAGTCGGAGAACAATCAGATGTATAGGCGTGTAATCACATGATCGCTGGCAAGGCCTCCAGCTATCTTCATTTACAGATGGAAGATAAAAATCTTCAGTAAAGCTGTGCAAAATCGTCAAAAAAAAATTGAATCCCGAGCAATAAAGTACATTTCTTCAGGTTCCAGTTTCTCATAGGTTGCAGTAAATTTCTGAAGTTTATCAATATAAACATGTCCTACCTACAAAAACAGTGGCACATAAAACTCTTAAAAAACAATTATGTCCATGAATATTCATAATTTGAAGAATTCTTGACTAAATATAAAACAGTGAAATAGTTAATCTGGGTTTACATAATTCATATTCTAGGAGCCATCTGATCGGGTCTACTCTGTTTGCTAGTGGAATTTAATAGATATGTTTCTTTACTTACTAAAATTGCTACAATATTCCACCTTCTGTATTTCATTACAACAATTTTGTCATGATGAATAATCAGTAGGTATTGAGATTTGAAATAAACATGGAACAGGGAAAGGGGGTTAACTCGTAAGTTTACTAAATTACATAGCAGAAAATAGTGTAAATAGAGTCTGCACTGTTTACGAACGTTTGTTCAACTGAGTTTTGGAAAGATCCCCAGAATGACAAATTTAATAAATATATCTATACAGAACTTAATTATGAAAGCTGAATTCTAACATATCTGATAATTATGCCACATTATAAATATTTAGATTATTTACCTTTGACAAACATGCACTGCCAATTGCAAACGGTGTAGACCCAGATCAGAGGGCTCCTAGAGGAGCCCTCTGATCAGGGTCTGCACTGTGTGCCATTCAAAATCACCCATCAAGTTATAGTATTTCATATCTTGTGGACTCTAAAGCTAAACGCAGCTGGATTATGGCACTATATAGGTTCAGCATTTAAATGGTTGTCCCTTGAATGCCAGGAAAATCAAACAAATGTACTGGCAACTGCAAACAATGTTGACCCATATCAGAGGACTCAAAAGAGATTAGAGTCTGATTAGAGTCTGATTAGAGTCTGATCAGAGTCTGCACTCCTCCAGCAACTGAACGTGTTTCATACTGAATGGACTCTACAGTGACATGGTGATGGATCGATCCATGTTGGATATTCAACATTCATAGTGATAACGACATATCACAGGTAAACACGTCTCGCTTTGTTTATGATTTATCTATCAATTAACCCAAGCTTATATCACTCTCTTGATTAGGACAGTTTGTAAACAAAGATTCCATCTAATTAACTCCCCTTTATCTGATGAACATCATTTAGGAAAATAGATAATGTATGCATATTAATTAGCTAAAGTTCATAATGACATCAAGAAAAAGTGACCTTTTTAACAGTTAACAAGTTGTTGAATCACAACTATATTTCATGAAGGAGCAGTGTCAGATTGGTCTGGGTCTGTTCTGTTCTAAACAAAAGTGTGAAAAAATGTCTCTACCAGGTAAAGAGTGAACCCATTCCCTCATATGCTATTCTTAGACACAGCCTCTTTGAATAAGTCTACAAAAAAGGAGCATTTACTAGAGAAATGGAAAATTTTATAATTGTATAATACTGAAACCATTATGATTATTTAAATAGAGCATTTGCTCCATAGGAGCAAATGCTCTATTTATCACAATGGTATCAAAAAGTGACTTTTACAGAGTTGTCAAAAGGTGTCAATATGGTCTCACTTTGCTTTCCAGTCTGAGATCACGGTAACTATTAACTATTATTTCCCGTAAAGCCTTCGGCTTTCACATAATACTTAGCATATCGTCTTGGACGATCACCGTGGTCCGCGTTTTAACCAAACCGGTTCTTTACTTTCACTTTCCCCTCCCTGATAACCGGAAGTGAAGCCTACACTAGTCATTTATTCGTTTTGGCGTGTTGGTGCAACAACGTGGTTCGCTAGGTAAGCGTTTTTCCAAGTACACGTGTTTACTTTGGGATCATAATTATTTTGTAACTTTCAGTGTTTATTTGACTGCCATTCCAAGGACGTTGTCCTGGTTTATTTATTAAAGCGTATTATTGTACTTTCTTTGAATATGGCTGATGTTAGTGACGAGTTGACTCTTATGTGTTCAGACTCTGAATTTTCGGGGTTCGACTCTGAGGACGCTTTGTCCCCAAATAAGAAGAAAGTTGTTAAAAAGGCAGTTGTCAGCACGAAGAATGCTGAAAAATGTTTAAAGAAAAGCTCTTGTAAAAAATCTAACGAGAAACCGAGTGCTAGTAAAAGTGCCTCAAAGTCTAACCCAGACAGTAGGTCGGGTAAACAGTCTAAACTTTTGAAGAGTGTGGTTTCTGTTCCTGAGAAACAGAGAAAGAAAGATAATTCCACTGTTTTAGACTTTTCTAAACTGTCGTCACACGAAATAGATAGTTTGAAAGAGGCTCTGGGTCTTGCTAGTACCCAGCAGTATGCTACTGATGATGATATGGAACAATATTTTGGGCAACCCTTAGAAGATTTACCCAATATTCATGTGTCTGTTGACCGTGATGAACTTTCTGATAATGAGGTGGGTTTAGAGTATAATTCATCCCAACAAAATCGGCTGAGTTTTGGTACAGCCTTGTTTAACGACACTGATATGGATAAGACAGATGATTCAGATTTGTGGCTTCAACCCAAATTGAAAACTCCTGACAGAGGACCTGTTATTCAGCCTAATTTGGCTAAGCTCATTAATACAGCCTGTACTCTTCCATGTGATACAGACACTATCATGGCCAAATATAAGTTGCCAGAAAATTGCACTAGTCTTGGTGCCCCTCTTGTCAATAGTGAAATTTGGAAGGTGTTGGATAGAAGAGTTAGGTCACAAGATAGAACTATTGCTGAAGTGCAGAATTTGTTGTCAGTTGGTATGGTGCCAATTATCAAATTGGCTGATACATTAAAATCCTCTCTTCAAGAGAATCAAGAGGCTAAAGTTTTGTTTTCGGATGTCATGACTATTTTGAGACAAGTTCAGTATCAATTGTCAGTACGTAGGAGATACCTCATAAGACCCAATATCAACAAAAGATACTCAAATTTGTGTAATGTTAACACTCCAATTTCAAGTTCTTTGTTTGGAGATGATATAAGTAAAGAAATAAAAAATTGTGACACTGGAGTTTCTCTTGGGAAGGAGAATTATAGAGCCCGTGGTAGAGGATACCCTGTAAGAATGATGAGAGGTGCTAGAAGGGGTTCCTATGGAGGTGGTTTTTATCATGACCAGTCTCAGAGATATTCACCTTATCCTAGAGGCCAATATCGTGGCCAGCATTACAGTCGACCCATGGGTCAGCGTGGTAGACGAGGTGCTTCAGCCACTGTAACTTCTGATTTCGGCAAGAAACTAGAGGTAAATGAACAAACTAACCCAGTTGGACAAACTAACCCAGTAGGACAAACTAACCCAGTTGGAGGTTTGAAATTTTGTATTAAGACCTGGGAAAAATATACTCAAGATCCTTGGATTTTACAAACAGTGGTTGGTCATAGAATTGAATTTGATAAAATTCCTTTCCAATCAAGAATCCCTAATGAAATTCCTTTTAGTCCTGATCAATGGGACATTGTGGCAAATGAGGTCAAGATGCTTTTGGGAAAAGGTGCGATAGTCGTGTCTGAGCATGAACCGAATGAATACATTTCTACTCTTTTTATTGTTCCTAAACCTAATGGTAAATTCAGACCAGTCATTAATTTGAGATATCTTAATGAATTTGTCCATTATGAACACTTTAAGCAAGAGACATTCCAGGTGGTTTTGGAACTGATTCAGTAAGAATGGGAAAAAGATTAGACCAGATAAGGTTGCCTTTCATATGTTTACAGATGCTTCTATTCTTGGTTGGGGCTGTTTTGTTGCAGAAACAGAGCAGTATGCTAATAGTAGATGGAGCTTGTCTGAGAAGGACAATCACATAAATGTTTTAGAATTGTTGGCTATTTTTTATGCTCTACGTTCATTATTTGCCTCTCAGCGTGGTATTCATGTTGAAATTCGCACTGACAATGTCTCAGCTGCTTCTTATATTAATGACATGGGTGGAATGATTTCCATAGCCATGGATGATTTGGCAAAACAGATTTGGGAGTGGAGTATAGAAAGACAGATCTTCATTTCTGCTGTGCATGTTTCAGGAGAAAACAATGCTATAGCTGATTATTATTCTAGAAACTTTTCAGACTCCACAGAGTGGATGCTCAAAAAAGATATTTTCATTAGATTATGCAAACAGTTTTTCTACCCAGACATAGATTTGTTTGCCTCTAGGTTTAATAAACAGTTAGATGTCTTTGTCTCATGGTTCCCTGAATTGGGATGCCACAGCAATGATGCTTTTTCAATTTCCTGGAAATCATTTTGTCCTTATGTTTTTCCACCTGTTTCCTTAATTGGGAAAGTTGTTAATAAGATTTTGGAAGATGAGGTGGAAAAGGCTTTGCTTATTTTTCCTTTTTGGAAATCTCAATCTTGGTATCCTCTGGTGTTATCTAGTATGATATCCCTTCCAGTGAGATTACCAAGGCACAGAGACCTTTTGATTATGCCTCATGATGGTAGCTTTCATCCTCTCAACAGGAAGTTGAGGATGGCCGGAGTGGTTTTATCCGGCAATCCCTCCAGGATAAGGGTATTCCACCAGGAGCTCAGGGAGTTATCGTTGCTGCATGGAAGCAAGGAACCCGAAAGCAGTATAATTTGGCCTGGAGAAAGTGGTATGTTTAGTGTAATAGCAGGGGTCTCAGTCCATTTTACACCTCTGAAGGTATAGTTATATCTTATTTGTACTTTTTACGCAAGGACAGGAAGTCCTACAGTGTCCTGAATACACATAAGGCGATGCTGTTACAAACTCTTCCTTTTTTCGGGAATAACTGGTGTTCTAACACTATGTTGATTAGTATATTTATGAAGGGTATATTTAATTCTAACCCTCCCGTTCCGAGGTACAGAGTAACATGGGATGTATCGATTGTGTTGAACTATTTAAAAACTTTATATCCTTTGGAAGGGTTAACGCTGAAGCAGCTTACATTAAAGGTTACAGCTTTAATAGCTCTTGCATGTGCCCCACGAGCACAGACATTAGTGTCACTTAGTTTGGACTTTATGAAGGTGAGAGAAAAAGACATTGTTTTTGTTTTCCCTAACTTATTGAAAACTACGAAAGCAGGCAAGAGTTTTCAACTGTGTTTGGAACATTATTCACAGGAAAGTTTATGTGTTATGCACACAGTCTTATTTTATATTGAAAGTACCAAGAGTGCTAGGAAATGTCAAAGTTTACTGGTCTCATATGTGACTTTAGATTCTGTAACAACAAGCACTGTTGCCAGGTGGCTTAGGAATGTTTTAGTTTTGTCTGGTATAGACACTTCTGTTTTTAAAGCACACTCTTTTCGATCTGCTTCGACGTCAGCAGCTTTAGACTCAGGTTGTTCTATAGATAAGGTCTTAAAGACAGCAGATTGGTCTAGTGATAAGAACTTTTATAAGTTTTATTACTGGTCTAGTTTATCAAAAAGTGACAAGTCTTTTAGTAATGCTGTGTTTCAGAACAGTTGATTACTTCTGTGTGGACTATAACTGATTTATTATCCTGAATATCAGTTCTTGTTTAGTTGGTATTATATTATATGAACCATTTTATTTTCTTATTTTATTGACCCAAGGGTGGTAACTTATATTGTTTGAGGCTTGTCTAGATTTAAAGATGCTAAGTATACATGTGAAAGCCGAAGGCTTTACAGGAAATAATGGCCCCTCATCCAAGCTTTAGTGAAGGATGAGGGGCATTATTGGAGTAAAGCCGGAGGCTGAGCATGTATATTTAATTACCCACCCAGTTTTTTTAGATCAGTTGTGTTGGTCTAGGACCCTCCCTTTGGCTTAATTATGCCAAGTCGCAAACAATATTTAGTTAGGTTTTAAATAATGACTAGTGTAGGCTTCACTTCCGGTTATCAGGGAGGGGAAAGTGAAAGTAAAGAACCGGTTTGGTTAAAACGCGGACCACGGTGATCGTCCAAGACGATATGCTAAGTATACATGCTCAGCCTCCGGCTTTACTCCAATAATGCCCCTCATCCTTCACTAAAGCTTGGATGAGGGGCCATTTTCCATTCTTTCTCATCATGCTAGAGGTGAATTCAAGATGCCTCCTGTATTCAACATGGCTCCTGATCGATGGCTCTGTCTGTTTATGAAATTATGATAGATCATGCGCCAGTGTTTCTACCAATACCAAATATTCATGTGCATATAACTATGCCATTATGAAACATGATTTGGGTGTACTCTGTTTGCAGATTTGTGAAAAGGCGTTTATATGAGGGAAAGGGTTAAAGATAATTGTGAAGTGCCAAATTGCATTCCTCTTTACAAATGGATGGAGAATCTGAGACCAGGTGTTAGGTAAATGTGATATTTAATATACTCGTTTTGTACTTATTATACAATCTAAATATCCTAACATACATTCCATCTCCCCTTGATATGTATGTAATACAGAGTAAGTCAAATGTTGGCACCATTTTGATAACTAGCTACCGATAATGGTGCACATACTCAAATGCTAAAATCGTCATTTCTCCACTAAACCCTATGTTGTGACCACTTTTTAGAAACGGTTCTAGAGAGTGGTAACAACATAAGGTTTGGTGGAGAGTATAAAATAAAGAAGCTATTCTAAATAACACATCTTACCTGGGCCTCTGTTAAAATTAGACCAGCACTGTGCCAGACAAACTTCGCGACATTTTTTGTTTTTAGCTCAAATGCCATTCAGCAGAATACTGTTATGCAAAACTTCATACCTAGGTACAATATTTCACAATATGTACAACAATAATTACAAATATATCGGCATATTGAAAGTTCAAGAACCCACTGAATGAAGGACCAAGATCATAGGGCTGGGATTGAGTGCACTGGCATTTGGTCCAGATTGGATGGTTCATATAGAAAAGTTCTGATCAGGGTCTACACCATTTATTATTTAACCCTTTACTCCATGAATGTAAATGCCATCTGCAATAGATACAGGTGTGAATTCAAATTCTAAAGCTGCTATTTCACCTCTGGGTTTCAGCCCATTCCCGCATATAGACGCCTTTTGACGCCTCTGTGAAAGTCATTTTCTGAAACCATTGTGATAAATAGAGCATTTGCTCCACAGGAGCAATTACTCTATTTATCACAATGGTTTCAAAACTACACAATTCTGAAAATTTCCTTTTCTACAGTAATTGCTCATTTTTGGTAGATTCAACCAAAGAGGTTGGTTCTAAAAATAGCCTATGAGGGAATGGGTTAACTAGTATACATGTAGACCAAGTGAGCTATGTAGCAACTCATCTTTACTTATTGAATGTGGCAGAAAGGAGCAAGGCACCCTGACTCTGGAATGGTGTTTAACCTTGTACAACTGTCCATAAACACAGCAAAACATATTACTCACACACAATTCATGCTCTATATTAATGAACACTGATTGATGTACATATAATTGGCAATTAGTACAGATAAACACAACATATGCTACATCTACCCAGTATCCTCTGACAGGCACTAATGAGCAAACAAGAACCTCTGTTATCATTCTTAAATTCCAATCATGCTGAAAAACAGGCTTTTAGACACATTACAGAAAAATCCCAAGAGTATTATCTTTACATTTATACAAAAAATGGCCTCAGAGATGTGTTGTTTTTACAAAACCAGTGAAAGCATTCAACCCTGGTATTGTTGAAAACAATTACTGCTGTCAAAAAACAACAGCCAAAAACCACAGGAGTTCTGGGTTAAACCATTTCCTCATATTGAAACATTTTGATGCCTCCGTTAAAAGTTACTTTTTGAAAGCATTGTGATAATTGATAGCATTTGCTCCCTAAAAGCAAAATTTAATGCTCTCAATTATCATAATGGTTTCAAAACTACACAATTCTAAAATTCTCTTTGTTTCTAGTAACTGCTCCTTTTGGTAGATTATTCAAAGAGGTTGGGTCTAAACAAAAGCCTTAGATCAGGGAATGGGTCAGGATCACAAAGAGCCAGATACTCAGGTACACATAGATGGTTTTGTATGATCAATAACAAAAATTAAATCCTTTCCTCATCACAGTGTTTCGAAAGAAATGTTGATATCATGAATATTATTCAGCTGAATTTATAAAGAGTATTAGAAACAAATGATTTTTTTCACCATGGCAATTAAAAACTTTAGAATCATATCTATTATAACTATTTAATAAGCTAACAGAGCAAACTGCGATCAAACGGCACTTACAGAACAACTCTTACAGGAGTTTACTCTGCTGCAATGGCATGAGAAGGCATTTATCCCTTTCCCTCATATAAACGTGTTTTCACGCATTTGCAAACAGAGTAGACCCAGATCAGACGGCTCCTAGAGGAGCCGTCTGATCAGGGTCTACTCTGCTAATAGAATTTGATAGAACTGTTTCTTTGCTTTCTAAAGTGTCTACAATGTTTTAGCTTCCATGTTTCTTTATAACTATTTTGTTAATGAAGATAGTAGGTATTGAAATTTGGCCTAAATATAGAACAGGGAACGGGTTAAATGAAGGAAAGGTATATATATAATTAGATATGACTTAATGAATATACACAAATACCAAAACATTCTGTGTAAAATATAACATTTTAATAAATATTAAATTAATGATGTCATGAATATGTAACTAGCAATGAGATATTCATGAGATAAAGCTTAACAATTAATTAACTCATTTTATCTATGGAGATGCTTCCAGATTGTAGAGGTTCTGGTATACTTAACAGAAGTTGGGCACAGGTTTTTTTTGAAATTATAAGCTCCTTTATTTTCCACCAAAGCCCTTAGCAGATCCTATGATGTGACCACTCGTAAAAATCAACGATTTTAACCCTTTCCTCCATAAATATTCATTTAAGAAATAATGATGTCATGAATATCAATAAGATGAATTTCTTATAATAGCTCAAAGACACAGGAATGTTTGGCTACGGCAGAAACTGCAGCATCATATCTATGTCATATAAGCACACAGACCAGACCAGGCTGATCAGAGAGCTCCTATAGGAGCCATCTGACGGTTCACTCATTGTTTGCAAAGGTGTAGAAAGGCGTATTTATGGAGTAAAGGGTTACAACATAGCATTTGGTGGAGAAATTACAATTTCAGTATTTAAATACACACACACACACCTATAGCTCTGGACTGGGGTAACAAAAACAGTTCATAATCAAGCAGATGTAATACATGTCCTGAGTGCAGGATTCAACCTGCAAATCATCTCCAAGCATGATTCTAGGTGAGGTCAGGAACGGTTTGGCAATGATAACAATACAGAAGCATATTTCAAATACCAACCCTATGTATACAGGACACAATGTATAATGTCACTGGCAAACAGTGTTGAACTATAACAGACAGATCATAGAGGAGCTCCTTGATGAGGGTCTCACATAATGTAGTATTCAAACTCCTCTCGCAAAGTAACCCTTTTACACTAAATGGATACCATTTTACACTTTTTACACACAATGGACACCCTTTTACACTGAATGGACACTTTCACAATGAAGGGACACTTTTACACTGAATGAACACTTTTACACTGAATGGACACATTTACACTGAATGAACACTTTTACACTGAATAGACACATTTATACTGAATGGACACTTTTACACTGAATGGACACTTTAACACTGAATGGACACTTTAACACTGAATGGACACTTTTACACTGAATGAACACTTTTACACTGAATGGACACATTTATACTGAATGGACACTTTTACACTGAATGGACACATTTACACTGAATGAACACTTTTACACTGAATGGACACTTTTATAAATACTGAATGTACAATTTTACACTAAATTGACACATTTATACTGAATGGATACTTTTACACTGAATGGATACTTTTACACTGAATGGATACACTTTTACAATGAATGGACACTTTTATACTTTAGGGGCATGATCATTTTCAACAATAATGGACCATTTTACTTTGAAAGGCGCCAATATGTAGGAATGGGTTAATTATCGTAATTTTTTTTTTAAAGGGATTAGTTTCTGCTTTGTTCATAATCAGTAATGTCAGAAAGTTTACATAATTCTATAAGCAAACAATGCAGACCCTGATCAAACAGTTCCTACAGAAGCCGTCTGATCTGGGTTACTGTTTGCAAATGTGTGAAATTAAGCATTCGTATGAAAGGAAAGGGTTAAAACACATTGCAAGTAGCAGTGTAACAGTAGGCTGGTATCTGTGTAGGCCGAGCTCTTGTTGGAACAAGATAAATGGTAGAAATGAGCTGATTGTTTTCTGGTATCAAATATCAGCACGGATCATTGTGGGGGGTTAGTAAAACTCTCCAAACCACAATCTGAAAAGTCACTCTTCCGTTCTGCATTTCTTTGGCAGAGAATTCAGAAACTATTTTTCAAAGATTAATTGTCCATGCTTCTTATCAGTTCTGGAACTTCTTATCATTGGCTGGTGGTAAAAACTACAAAAGTCTTCCAGGCCCAAATTATTTAACCCTTTACTCTATGAATGTTCATATTAGAAATAATGACATCACTATACTACTTTTCATACCGGTACTTGTACAGAGCTACAGATATTATGTGCGTACCAAAATACTAAAATCATCATTTCTCCACCAAACCCTAAACTGAGACCACTCTTTAGAATTGTCTATTCGAGACAATTCTAGATCTAAAGAGTGGTCACAGTATAGGGTTTGGTGGAGAAATGAAGGAGATTTTCTTGAAAATGTTTAAATTTACGCATCTTATCTGGACCACAGCTAGTAAATGAACATTGGAGGCTTTCATTGGAGGCTTTCATTGGAGGCTTTCATTGGAGACTTTCATTGGAGACTTTCATTGGAGGCTTTCATTGAGGCTTTCATTGGAGGCTTTCATTGGAGACTTTCATTGGAGGCTTTCACTGGAGGCTTTCATTGGAGGCTTTCATTGAAGGCTTTCATTTTGGCATGAACTGTAGAGTCATATTCATATTACAGTAAAACCTCCCTATAACGGTCACTAAATTGTGTTAATTAGTTGGTATATTAGGGCAGGTGGCTGCTTAAAGCAAGATGAAAGTAAAACAGAACGCTCCTATAGGAGCGTTCTGTTTTACTCTCATCTTGCTTTAAGCAACCACCTGCCTTTAACATAAAATACTTGATGTAATTTAGTGGCCGTTATAGAGAGGTTTTACTGTAATTTAGTAGCCGTTATAGAGAGGTTATACTGTAATTTAGTGGCCATTGTAGAGAGGTTTTACTGTAATTTAGTGGCTATTATAGAGAGGTTATACTGTAATTTAGTGGCCATTATAGAGACTGGTTTTACTGTAATTTAGTGGCTATTATAGAGAGGTTTTACTATAATTAAGTGGCTGTTTAATAGAGAGATTTTACTGTAATTTAGTAACCATTATAGAGAAGTTTTACTGTAATTTAGTGGCTATTATAGAGAGGTTTTACTGTAATTTAGTAGCCGTTATAGAGAGGTTTGACTGTAATTTAGTGGCTATTATAGAGAGGTTTTACTGTAATTTAGTGGCCGTTATAGAGAGGGTTTACTGTAATTTAGTGGCCGTTATAGAGAGGTTTGACTGTAATTTAGTGGCCATTTTAGAGAGGTTTTACTGTAATTTAGTGGCTAATATAGAGAGGTTTTACTGTAATTTAGTGGCCGTTATAGAGACTGGTTTTAATGTAATTTAGTGGCCGTTATTGAGAGGTTTTACTGTATTCAATAAGCAGCATTGGATTCCATGATCAGATGACTTTTACAGCGGCCTTCTTATTTGGGTCTGCTCTGTTTGCAAAAGCAAAAGGTTTAAACAAAAGATTCATTTTCGCCACAATTCAAACAAAATCTGCCAAACCACAATTAAAAAAAATCTGCCAATTCAGAATAAAACAAAATCTGCACAACTGCAGTTTAATCAAAATCTTCATTCCATAACCCGTTCAACCTCCACATAACTTACATCTCCAAAAGATGTTGTCTGCTTCTTTCTTTTAGTGCATCTCTTTTCAAACCACAAATGTTTGAATTCTGACGAGATGCGGAGTTGCTCATTGACCAATGATATGTTGAGTAACTCATTGACTCATGATATGTTGAGTTACTCATTGATGCCGAGTTAATTATTGGCTCATGAGATGCTGAGTTACTCATTGACTCATGAGACGCCAAGTGAATTATTGCAGGGTTACAGAAAAGGTTTTGGTACAATTGGGTATTAATACTCCTTGATTTTTATACAGAATTTGCAATTTTTATTGTTTTATTGGGTATTGGCAATTTTCTAAATTGGGTATTATTCATAATTGTCATTAGGTATTCAAAAATTTCTTTGCTTTTTGCTATATTTCTTTGCTTTTTGTTACTCATTATTTTGAAAAACAATTGCTTTTTCCACAATTTTAATTGAGTAAATACCCCAATACTCTCCTTATCTGTAACCCTGTTATTGACTTATGGGATGCTGAGTTACTCATTGACTCATGGGATGCTGAGTTACTCATTGACTTATGGGATGCCTAGTTACTCAATGAATCATGGGATATTGAGTTACCCATTGACTCATCTGGATCCAAACTGTTTGTAAAGGGCATCTGCACTTTGTCTAATGTGTTGAAAGTCAGTTCTAACGGGTTTGATGGAGAAATAAGGGAGCTATTGTTGAAATTTACGCATCTTATCTGGACTTCTGAGGAATAGTCTCTAGGTAAAGGGTTAACATTTTAACCCATCCCTCCATAGACTATTATTAGACGCAACCTCTTTAAATCAATCTACCGAAAAGGAGCATTTACTACAGAAAAGGAAAAAATTAGAATTGTGTAGATTTGAAACCGCTGTGATAAATAGAGCATTTGCTCCTATAGGAGCAAATGCTCTATTTATCACAATGGTTTCGTAAAGAGAGTTTTACAGAGGCATAGAAAGGCGTATTTATGGAGGAAAGGGTGAAGTCCCATTATATTTTAGTATCACTTTTCCTTGTGAATAATTACAGAAGATCAATTTTTAAACAAAGATCATGGTCAAAACACACTTAAGCATGCATGTGGCAATGCTTGAAAAATATTTCATTTCAAAGAAATGAACAGGATATTTTGGGGAGTCTCTTAGTCTACAGTTGGACAGATCATCCACTACATGCAAATGAGCTCTGTTATTATATGATACATGTATAATGTATACATGTATGTTTGGGTATTGATAGAAACTGTTGTGTCCAATCTATTATAATTACATAAACAAACAGAACAGACCCTGATCAGATGGTTGCTACACTCATGGACCTGCGTCTGATCTGCGTTTGATCGGCGTCTGATCTGTGTCTACTCTGTTTGCAAAGGTCTGGTAAAGCATTCACTTTTAGTATGGGTTCAGAAGCAGGATGTCTAAGAATGGAATCAAAACAGTTTTTAACCCTTTCCTTCATATAAACCCCCTTTTCAGCATTTGCAAACAGAGTAAACCCAGATCAGACAGCCCCAGTAAACCCTTCCCTTGATATTCACGTCAATATACCTACCTGTAAATAGTGAAGACCCAGATGAGACAGTTCCTGTAGGAGCTGTCTCATCAGGGTCTGCACTACTTACAAGTTGATTGCGCAACCAGTGCTCTCCACAGCGAAATACTTGTACAAAGTGAAGATATATGTAATTATACAACAGGGCATGGGTTAAGAAGGAGAAATGTATTTTAAAATTCAGCAAGAGAACAGTTAATTCTGCATTTTCTGCTGTAACCAATCATTACGTCCTATGTTCATTATTATGCCAGGAACTGCAGAATTTCATAAGCAAACCAAATAGACCCGGATTAGATGACTTCCACAGAAGGCGTCTGTTCTGGGCCTACTGTTTGCAAAGTTCTTAACCCTTTCCCTCATATAAACGTGTTTTCAAACATTTGCAAACAGAGCAGACCCAGATCAGACGGCTCCTAGAGGAGCCGTTTGATCAGGGTCTACTCTGTTTGCTAATAGAATTTCAAAGATCTGTGTCTTTACCCTCTAAAATGGCTACAATTTTCCATCTTCCATATTTCGTTATAATCATTTTATCTATGAATATTCAGTAGATATTGAACTTTGGAATGAACACAGAACAGGGAAAGGGTTAAAGGAAAATCTACTGAATACAGGTTAAACCCTTTACTCCATAAATACGCATTTCTGCACCTTTGCAAACAGAGTAAACCCAGATCGGACAGCTCTAGTGTAGGAGCCGTCTGATCAGGGTCTGCTCTCTTTGCTTATAAACTAATATAGGTATGATTCTACAGTTTCTGTCAAGGATAACTATTTCTGTTTTCTATGTAAAACATAATTAATATTCATGATGTCGTTATTTCCTACATGAATATATATGAGGGATAAGCGAACTGGTCTACCATCTTAGCTACAGATTAACCCATTACCTCATAGGCTATTTTTAGATACAACCTCTTTGAATGAATCTACCAAAAAGGAGCATTAACTAGAGAAAAGGAAAAATTTAGAATTTCGTATTTTGAAACCATTGTGATAAATAGAGCATTTGCTCCTATAGGAGCAAATGCTCTATTTATCACAATGGTTTCACAAAGTGACTTTTACAGAGTCATCAAAAGTTGTCAATATGAGGGAAAGGGTTAAGGTGCATATCCATTTCTCCATCAAACCCTATACTGTGACTACTCTTTAGAATCATTTCTTCAGAAACAATTCTAGAGAGTGGTCACAGTATAGGGTTTTTTGGTGGAGATATAAATTAAGGAGCTTTTATTGAAAATATTTACCCAAATACTTAAAAGTCATCATGGTGGAGAAATAAAATGGAGGAGAAATAAAGAAGCTATTCTTGAAAATGTTTACATTTACGCATCATATCTTGACCTCTGTATCATATATTGAGGGTTTGGTGCAAAACTATTCTAACTATCATAACAAAGTGAAGGAGTTAGAACAGTGTTGCACTTATTATGCTAATTATGACAATTACTCCTTACCTTGGCCAGAATAAATCTAGAGGCAGTAAGCTGTCCAGATTCTCCGAGAATGGCCGCATTGGGAATGATGGAAATGGGTCAAAGGGCTGCATATCCAACAGAGAGCCAGGACCCATTCTTGTCATTTGGTTACAGAAACTTTCAAATCGCTGAAATGTTTCGGACGCCCAGCTCTTTGTAGAGCAGTTACTGTACATGTAGACTTGATTAAATTCCATTTTGATTGTCTGGTTAATGATCTCAATACCAAAACTTAACAAAATGGCTTTTCCCTACTTGATTCCCATTTGTTCTCTTTAAGTTCATTTGGCATCACTTTATTTCCTTTTGTGTTCTTGTAACACTATTACCGACTCTTCAACCAACTAGTCCAAATCTATCTCCAATCATATGACATCCTCTGACTGCTCTACAGTACATTTAAATAAGTTCAAGCAATTCCCAATGGTATTTTTTGCACCAATCATTTATAAGCATCTGTCAGCGTCTTCCCAGAACAGTATAAAACTGTTATAAACACCTTATCAAAGGTTACATCAGTAACTTCGGTTAATTTACAAAGAACAAAGTGCCAAACGTTATCAGTGATGCTGTTTACGACTTTGATTATGTCAAGTTGGCACCGTTAAGCATACACTTCAAGGTTTCATATGTGACTACAGCAAAATTTAGTCTTCAATAAATTTTCGAATTCACGATAAAATCTATAAATCTGAAGAACTTACCAGTCAAAAACCTCATAATTAACTTGTTACCTGATAACCTCACCTTTTTAAGCCCTTGCAAACAGAGTAGATCCAGATCAGACAGCTCCTGTAGGAGCTGTCTGATCTGGGTCTCCTCTGTTTGTCTGAATAATGACATACATCTGGGTTTTTTTACTATTTTCCTTGGTTAAAATATCTTCTTTAACCCATTCCCTCATATTAACGACTCTGTAGAAGCCACTTTGTGAAACCATTGTGGTAAATAGAGCATTTGCTCCTATAGGAGCAAATGCTCTATTTATCACAATGGTTTAAAACTACAAAATTCTAAAATTTTCATTTTCTCTAGTTAATGCTCCTTTTCGGTAGATTTATTCAAAGATGTTGTATCTAAAAATAGCCTATAAGGTAATGGGTTAATGAGTTATAAAATTATTCACTCACTCACTTTTACCTGCATATTCATGAAGTAAAAGTTTAAAATACTTAATTAAAACAAAAACCTGAACTATCCGCTACTACTCCGACATTCAACTCACAACTACTATCCAACGTTTTAAGAGCCCCTCTACCTGTCAGTGTACCGAGCCACAATGTATCAGACATACTAAAAGCTTCTTCCCACAGAACCAAAGCACACTAAGCCCTTAGGCAGCTCTCAAACCTTTTGCATGCAACTTAACAATTTAATATTCATGAATATTAATGTCCGATTAAATAAATAAATTTTAATAATGGAATATCAACACATTAAGTTCAACCTGTAGAATCTTATCTATAGCATGCCCTTTATGCATACAGATCTAGATCTGACCTTGATCAGTTTTAACAGGAGCTGTCTGTCTGATCTGGGTCTGCTCTGTTTGCTTATTATTTAATATAGTTCTGATTCTCAACTTTTTGCCCTTTTTAAATATTCCTATGTTTATATAATTATGGCCAATTAATATTCATGATGTCATTTCTTCATACATGAGTATTCATGGAGATAAGGACTAACTACTCATAAGTGTACTCATTAGAATACAGTAAAAACAGTCTTAACCCTTCTCTTGCTGAATTTTAAAATACATTTCTCCTTCTTTACCCATGCCCTGTTGTATAATTACATATATCTTCACTGTGTACAAGTATTTCACTGTGCAATCACTGCTGTGAAATGCACTAGTTGCAGAATCAATTTGTAAATAGTGCAGACCCTGATGAGACAGCTCCTGCAGGAGCTGTCTCATCTTGGTCTTCACTATTTACAGGTAGGTATATTGACGTGTATAGCAAGCGAAGGGTTAATTGGTCAGGCCATCAAAGAGGTCTAATAATGGGTCTGCAAGGCAGGTGGTAGCTTCATGCAGGTCAAAAGTAATGCAGAAAGCTCCTATAGGAGCTTTCTGCATTACTTTTGCCCTGCATTAACCACCTGCTTTTTTAGACTCCTATGTTCAATAAATGAATGGCCGCTTAGAACATGATCTTAAGTGTACTTATTAGATTTATGTCTCTTATATACAAGTCTAAGCAGAGTGTGTTTCTTATATACAGAGCTACAGATAAAGGTGCGTACTCGAGTACTAACATCGTCATTTCTCCATCAAACCCTAAATTGTGACCACTCTTTAGAATCGTCTCTTTGAGACGATTCTAAAGAGTGGTCACAAAATAGGGTATGGTGGAGAAATAAAAAAGTTATTCTTGAAAATGTTTTAATTTACGCACCTTAACTGGACTACTGTTACCGGTATATACATCTCATACCTGAATGCATGACTACATGATAATTAACCTAAATATCGGTCAGACAAAATTATGGCAAATGAAGGCGCTGTTTGATCAGGACTGTCACTATTTGTCAGCTTCAAACGGTGCCAAATTGATTTTTATTCAGCTACACAAACTGGCCGAGAGAAGCCATTAGGTTTCTGAACACTTTGAGTAACAAGGGTACCCCAGTTTCTCCCTTGAAATATGTAGGGCTTAAAGTCTGCTTATTAGGAATTTTACTGCATTTCCAAAATGTTACAACTAGTCTATCTGAGGAGAGATTAGGTGCCAGAACACTGCTGATAGGGTATTATGAGATACCCCACAGACTGTAAGATCCCAAGTACATTTATTAGGAATTTTACGGTATTTGCAAATGTTACAACTGGTCTATCTGAGGGATAAGCAATCATTTCAGGAACATGCAAAATGCAACAACATGCAAGATAACGCTTGTATCAGGTGCTGTAAATTCATAACCACATGCCTATCATGCAGTGATTATTTACTTTGAAGCTTTTTTTGTTAATTTATTGCCTGAAGTTCCGTTTCAATTCGTCTTTGTGTTGTTTAACCCTTTACTATTGAATATTCATGGAGTAACGGGTTAAGAACAATGGCATTTTGAATATGACTTAAAAGAGAGAGAGAGAGAGAGAGAGAGAGAGAGAGAGAGAGAGAGAGAGAGAGAGAGAGAGAGAGAGAGAGAGAGAGAGAGAGAGAGAGAGAGAGAGAGAGAGAGAGAGAGAGAGAGAGAGAGAGAGAGAGAGAGACAGAGAGAGAGACAGATAGAGACAGAGAGAGAGACAGAGACAGAGACAGAGACAGACAGAGACAGAGAGACAGAGACAGAGAGACAGAGAGAGACACACAGAGAGAGAGACAGAGACAGAGAGAGAGACACAGAGAGAGAGACACAGAGACAGAGATAGACACAGAGAGAGACAGAGAGAGGGAGGGAGAGACAGAGACAGACAGAGAAAGAGAGATACAGAGACAGAGGCAGAGAGACAGAGAGAGAGAGAGACAGAGAGAGAGAGAGAGAGAGAGACAGACAGACAGAGAGAGACAGACAGACAGAGAGAGACAGACAGAGACAGAGACAGAAACAGACAGACAGATGGATGGGCAGAGGATTGAAAGAAAGAGTAAGAGACTGAGAAACAGACAGACACTGTGAATTAAGGTGAGAAATACTGATGGAGAAAGAGAAAGAAAGACAGAAACACCAAAGTATACCGGCATTCTGCTGCTTTTAATTTTCTGAGAAGTTTCAAATACATCTGGAATGATGAATCATTTTGACAGGAAAAATAATTTTCTGCAGTATTTAACCTTTGCTCTGCTGTATCTGATCAAATTTGGATCAGGGCTAACTTTGACTTATTCCATTTCAAACAAGCTTTTGAGAAACTACTGACTGGGTGTCAAGCAGAGATGCCAAATAACTCAGTCTCACATCTGAATCCAAGCTTTTTGCGAATGTCAGTCAAATTGTGAATGGCGGGATAAAGATTTAAGTCTCCACCACAGAGTATGAGAACAACACGCAAAGTCAACAGAAACCTGGCTCCGGAAATTAGTCCATCGGTAATCCTGTTTGATCTTCTTTGTTTGTCAATCATCGATGCTTTTACTATCATAATTCTTCACACACTAAGTATCTTTGCCGTTTGTCGTCTGCTGAAATTCTGCAGGTTATTTTTTTTTTTTTTTCTTCAAAATATGTGGTCTTACTTTTTATTCTCAAGTTAGCCAGCTTTCCCTGTGTTCAGTATTCATGTACAATATATTAACCCATTCCCACTTAGGCTATTTTTAGACCTAACCTCTTTGATTAAATCTACCAAAAAGGAGCATTAACTAGAGAAAAGGAAATTTTCAGAATTGTGTAGTTTTGAAACCATTGTGATTAATAGAGCATTTGCTCCATAGGAGCAAATGCTCTATTAATCACAATGGTTTCACAAAGTGACTTTTACAGAAGCGTCAAAAGGCGTCAATATGCGGGAATGGGTTAATAGCTCCATCTTTATAATATAACTTTTTAAAGGTCCAATTTTTGCTTGGACAAAAACTACAGAAAGAGATCTTGATCATGTCAAAAGCAAACAGAGTAGACCCAGATCAGACGGCTCCAATAGGAGCAAAGGCTTGCAAAGGCGTCATAAGGTGTTTATATCAATTATACGCCTTAAACTACACCTTTGCAAACAGAATACTGACGCTCAGATCAAATGGCTCCTATAGAAAGTGTCTGATGTCTTGGGGTCTGTTCTGTTTACCTATGAATTAATGTGTCCATATGTGCCAGTATAAGAATTAATCAAATGTCTATGATGTCATAATTTATCTTATTAATCTTATTTCATGAATATTCATGGAATGAAAGGTTAATATATATTTCTTACATGTTTGTAAAAGGTGATCACAATATTGTAGCTAGTGTGTAGCAGATATGTGCCAAAGATGAGTTGCGAAAGACATGACGAGGTTTGAGTGCAATAATCTGAGGTTAACTCATACTTACCTTTGGAAACAGTTTGGAGCCAACGGTAATCAGACGCTGTGTAACTTGACGATAATGTGACGCTGTGTAACTTGACGGTAATGAGACGCTGTATTACTTGGAATCTCGTTAGGATTCAAGATAATGTGATGCGGTGTAACTTGACGGTAATGAGACACTGTGTAACTTTACGGTAATGAGACACTGTATTACTTGGAATCTCGTTAGGATTCAAGATAATGTGACGCGGTGTAACTTGACAGTAATGAGACGCTGTATTACTTGGAATACAGCGTCTCATTACCGTCAAGTTACACCGCGTCACATTATTAGATTTTAGATCCAACCAATTTGAATCTACCACAAAGGAGTATTAACTAGAGAAAAGGAAATGCTCTATTTATCACAATGGTTTCAAACTACAAAATTCTAAAAGTCTCCTTTTCTCTAGTGAATGTTCCTTTTCAGTAGATTTAATCAAAGAGGTTGTATCTAAAAAATAGCCTACGAGGGAATGGGTTAAGCTCTGCATTAACACTTTCCCTGTTCTAATTATTTATTCCAAATTTCAATACCTACTGAATATTCATGGGCAATATATTTATAACGAAAAATGGAAGGTGGAACATTGTAGCCTGCATTTAAGAAAGAAAAGAAACAGATCTATCAAATTCCATTAGCAAACGTAGCAGAATCTGATGATCAACTGTCTCATCTGGGTCTACTCTGTTTGCAGATGTATTAAAAGGCGTTTATAGGAATTAAGGAAGGAGTTCAGCAGGTAACCCATTACCTCATAGGCTATTTTTAGATCCAACCTCTTTGAACAAATCTACCGAATAGGAGCATTTACTAATAAAAAGGAAAATTTTAGAATTGCGTAGTGTTGAAACTATTGTGATAAATAGAGCATTAATTTTGCTCCTGTGGAGCAAATGCTCTATTTATCACAATGGTTTCACAAAGTGACTTTTACAGAAGCGTCAAAAGGCGTCTATATGCGGGAATGGGTTAACTGTCTAAAAATACTTTCTTGCTACAATTCGGTTTAGAAAGGTTTTACTGTGGGTTTTTTTCCTTGCTAAATAAACAGAGAACATGACTTTGTGTTGCCTGTTTTTACATCAACAGTTGTAGCAAACTGATGAAATGGAGGCATTCAAAACATACATTCTAAGAACATTATTCTATGACTTAACTGTGATCTGGATCTACATGGGATAAAAAAGGTGGGATATTTCAATAGAAATGTTTTGTTACAAGCATGGACACACAATACCAGCCACCCAAATTACTTTCTTTGTTTGCTATGGGTTGATATAAAACATGTGCAGGGAATAATTCCTCCCGCACTATTGCTCATTAAGCTCTGAGCAAAACCTGCCCCCACCCAGGTTAAACCCTTACTCAATAAATATACCTTTCTACACCTTTACAAACAGTGCAGACCCAGATCAGATGGCTCATGAAGGGACTGGCTGATCAGGGTCTGCTCTATTTGCATATAATTCTACAATTCATGCCGTGGCAAAAACTTCCAGTATCCATGTGCTATTATATTATAACAATAGTTATTGATCTAATTAATATCCAAGGTGACATAATTTCTAACATGAATGTTCATGGAATAATTATACGGTTAACGGATTCCCTCATATGAGCGCCTTTTGATGCCTCTGTAAAAAGTCACGTTTGGAAATCATTGAGATAAATACAGCACTTGGCTCATACAAGTCTTTGGAACACAACAACAAGTGTGGGATATTGTACGGTCTTATATGTCCGTCGCGATAGCGACGGACATGACCGTACAATATCACACTTGTCGCCAATTAACCTTACTAATAGGTAAATCCTTACAACTTTACACCATTTAGATACTATTCTCTAGAAAGAAGATAAAATGGCGGAGGTTTTAATTGCTGCTGACAAATGCAGATAAGAGACTCGACTGCAAAAAAAAACATATGCCCGTTTTAAGAAAAATCTCTCTCTCTCTCTTTCTTCACAATAAACTGTTATAAACCAGATCACTGATACTGTCCTCAGTGAGTGTTAATCTAGATCTGTTCATACCAAAACTTGTATACCAATTTCTTTAGTATACATGTATGTATTATCATATTGTGAATTTGTCACATTTTATACTCTCATGTTTTAGCAGACATCGTGTAGCTGTAAGCTGCATTTTCTGTTTTCATTTGTAATATCGCCTTGAAAAATTAATTGCCATGACCATGTGCCGTCTTCATAATCTGACTCTTATTCATTTTATCATTGTTTCTAATTACAAGGTCAGGCATAAATGACAGATCTGGCACTAGATTTTTTTGTACAAGAATTTAGACATAAAAGTTATATCAGTTGTTGCATATTGGCGACAAGAATACTAAGATGGCCCTTAATTGTTCACCTGATTACCATAGATTTAAGATTATAGCTGGGTAGTCCCAAGATGGGGCCAATATTGACCTAAGAGAACATTTTGTTATTAGTGGATCATGAGCAGTGGTTCTGGGAAACAAGATTTTCAAAGATTTAGAATATAGATTTTATCAAAACAATCATTCTGACCAATGAAGATTGGGCTAAAAATGTGACTTCTGAAGTGTGTTTTCTAAGATTTGACCTACTTTTATCCCGCCCCGACCATGATCAAACTCAACCTTGATATCACCAAGACAAACATTCTGAGCATGTTTGAGGAAGATTGGGCTGAAAAGGTGGCCTTTGGAGTGTAAACAATATTTTCTAAGATATGACGTTCCATTCTGACAAAGTTTCATGAAAGATTGGGCTGAAAATGTGACCTCAAAATTGTCCTACAGTTCCTACTATATGACCTAGTGACCTAGTTTTTGACTCCAGGTGACTCACTTTAAAACCCATCTGGAATTTTATCCAGACAATCATTTTGACCAAGTTTCCTGAAGATTAGACTAAAGAGAGTGTTTACAAGAAAATCGTTGACGATGTATAATGCACGACTGACGCTGGACATTCAGGTGAGCTAAAAAGTCATGCTCTTTCTATCACAATGGTTTCAAAAGTACACAATTCTAGTAAATGCATGTATTTAGTAGATTTATTAAAAGAGGCTGGATCTAAAAATAGTCTAAAAGGGAATAGTCTAAAAATAGCCTAAGAGGTGATCAGTGTTGACTTGTAACGAGCAGACCCTGCAGGAGCAATCTTATTTTGTTCTACTCTGCTTTAAAAGGAGTTAACCCTTTCCTCCATAGGTTCATAATTTTTAGATCCAACCACTTTGAGTAAATCTATCAAAAAGGAGCGTTAAGTAGAGAAAAGGAATTTTTTTAGAATTTTGTAGTTTGAAACCATTGTGATAAATAGAGTGTTTGCTCCTATAGGAGCAAAATTTATGCTCTATAATTATCACAATGGTTTCAACAGGACTGGTGATTTTTACAAAGATGTAGAAAGGCGTATTTATGGAGGAAAGGGTTAACCCTTTCCCTCATATAATTCCTTTTTTATGCTTTTGCGAACAGGTAAGAGTCATCTGATCAGAGTCTACTCTGTTTGCTGATAAAATATTACTGAAGTATCTTCATCCTATGTACTTAACCCTTTCCTTTATAAAATGCTTTTTCACATATTTGCAAACAGAGGAGACCCAGATCTAGATCAGATGGCTCCTATAGGAGCTGTCTGATCAGGATTTGTTCTGCTTGCTTGTGATATCATTATTATAGATCTAATTTTATGGTTTCTGCCTGAGCCAAAACATACTGTGTTCATGAATATGCCACTATAAAAATAATCTAATTAATATTCATGATGCCACATTTCTTACATGCATATTAATGGTGCAAAGGGTTAACCCATTACCTCATATGCTATTTTTAGATCCTACCTCTATAAATAAATCTACCGAAAAGGAGCATTAACTAGGGAAAAAGGAAACTTTTAGAATTTTGTAGTTTACAACCATTGTGATAAATAGAGCATTTGCTCCCAAAGGAGTAAATGCTCTATTTATCACAATGGTTTTAAAAATTGACTTTTACAGGGTCGTCAAAAGTCGTCAATATGAGGGAAAAGGGTTAATTAATATTCATGATGCCACATTTCTTACATGAATATTAATGGTGCAAAGGGTTAAACATTAACCTTGTGAAACTCAGATAACCCTTTACTCCTAGAATATTCATGTAAGAAATAATGACATCATGAATATTAATTAGATCAATTGTAATAACAGCACACTGATACAGGAAATTTTGGCCAAAGCAGAAACTGTAGTTTTATATCTATATTATATCATAAGCAAACAGAGCAGACCCAGATCAGACGGCTCCTATAGGAGCCGTCTGATCTGGGTCTTCTCTGTTTGCAAAAGCGTAGAAATGTGTATTAACAGAGTGAAGGTATAAAAGAGTTATGTTTACTGCCTCACCTCAACAGGGAGTAATCATTTGTAGGAATTTGAAGAAAAAAACACCTAATTAAAATGACTGCTCCCCAAGACAGCTGGGCTGACAGAAATATTGCATGCAGTGATGGTGGGTGGTGTCCCATAAAGTTTAACCCTTTGAATGCAGCGTTGTTATATAAATGGAATGGTCTTGTCATTATTTAACCCACCCAAACATTACCCTGATCATGAGAAAATAGGAAAAGTCTAGTTCTATTCAGAGTCTGTTAATTGTCAATTCCATGTACAAGTGTCAGATCTGTAACTGAAAGATTTAACCCTTTCCTCCATAAATATGCCTTTCTACACCTCTGTAAAAGTCACTTTTTGAAACCATTGTGATAAATAGAGCATAAATTTTGTTCCTAAGGAGCAAATGCTCTATTTATCACAATGGTTTCAGAAATAAAAAATTCTGAAATTTTCCTTTTCTCTAGTTAATGCTCCTTTTCGGTAGATTTATTCAAAGAGGTTGGGTCTAAAAACAGCCTATAAGGGAATGGGTTATCCCTTTACTCTATGAGTGTTTAACCCTAATTTTATGTTCAGTATTCATGTGACAAGTAGTTACAAGTAATATGGAAGGTGGAACATTGTAGTCATATCATATCTTAACCCTTCTCTTGCCGAATTTTAAAATACATTTCTCCTTCTTTACCCATGCCCTGTTGTATAATTTCATATATCTTCACTGTGTACAAGTATTTCGCTGTGCAATCACTGCTGTGGAGTGCACTGGTTGCACAATCAACTTGTAAATAGTGCAGACCCTGATGTGACAGCTCCTGCAGGAGCTATCTCATCTGGGTCTTCACTATTTACAGGTAGGTATATTGACGTGAATAGCAAGCGAAGCGTTAAAAGTCATCTGGATCCAAGTAGCTTGTAAATGCAAATCAAGCTGCCTGTTTTATTTTCCCATATTTTTGTTTTTTTGTTTTTTGTTGTAGTTTCCCATCAGTTTGCAGTTCCAGGGCTTTTATACCAGTCTTGGCAGTCTCTCTTTAACTCTTTACAAGCTAAGTAACTGTCGTCTGCAAACATGGTCGTCTGCTGCAATTCTCAAAGTTTAAATTTTTCTTTTATTTCTCTTGAAAAATGCAATCAGATAGTTACACAGTGTGGATTCTGATCAGTATTGAGGTACTCAGCATCTCATCTGGATCAGAACCGTTTGCATAAAAAATCAAAAATTCCCGGCAAGCACGCAGAGAGTTTAATACAACTTCTAATGACCAACCTCAGGTGCGATGGTTTAAGAAGTGAAAACCACATCAAACCCCGAGACTGATATCTCATTAGTTCAAACCAAGTTTCCTAGAAACCACTAACAAATGTTGATGACATCATATTTGTTTTTCATCCCGAAACTATATTCCACAGAGTTCAAATTTGAAAAACAAGAGGGCCAGAATGGCCCTGACATCGCTCACCAGACAATCAGAGGAGAAGATTTTCAAAGTTTTCACATATGTTTCTATTGAAAACTTAACACCCCAGGGGCGGTGCCAATTTTGACCCCGGGGACACAATTTATATAACTTTTGTAGAGGACCAGAACATGATGCTGAAAGAATGTAGTGAAAGAATGGATAGAGCATAGACCACTGGAACTTGTATTAATTCTTTGGATGCTAGAGGCAGATTATCCCACCACTAATGACCTATGCAAACAGTTTGGATCCAGATCAGGGCCCACATAATGTGGGGCCTGATCTGATATCCAAATTGTTTGTAAATGAGACTGAACTTCTGAAAAACTTAGAAAGAAAGTGTGTAGTGGGATTCTCCCACCACTAATGAACTATGCAAACAGTTTGGATCCAGATCAGGGCCAATATAATGTGGGGCCTGATCTGGTATCCAAACTGTTTGTCAATGAGTCTGAATTCTGAAAAACTTAGAAAGAAATTGTGTAGTACGGATAACTTATGAATATGCTGCAGACAACCATTTAGCAGATGACAAAATTACCCAGCATGCAAAGAGTTAAGCTCAAATTCACAACAGATATGCTCTATATTGATATCTGGTAGCTTAATGAAGGGCATAGGTATGAAAAAAAGCTTTAAAAGTGTTCTGCTTATTAAGAACTATCCACAATTTTCTCAATCTTAAATGAGAGTGTGTTATTTGTCTAAACACAATTTCTACTCAACTGATCAGGCTAAGGGTGGTTATTGGGATCTGTGTGTTAACACAGATACCAAATCTACCGAAACGGCGAGAGCAAATCAGCCGGTCCTCACGAAACGATTTACTCAGATGTGTAATGTAGTTAGGTAATCAGCTGAACTTATTACAAAAAGTACTATCGTGGACCGTTTTTTAAGACAAGCAGTTACTGTATTTGATCATTTTTTCAACAAATATGACGAATATTTTTAAAATGAGGCGATATTAATAATATTGGGGTATTTATGCTCACTTATACACGAATCAATTTTTGATTAATTGATCGCCGCCATTTTGAATATCACGTGACTTTACGCCATAGGGAAACGCAACCTCCAACGCAGTTATCTCCCCTAATAGACCGCAGGCGTGGTGACAAGGGAGATCACTGTGAGGAGTTTGCAAATCGAGTAGGAGAATGAAAACTTTACGCAGAATTTGTTTACCAGACACGCATTTTGGATGAGCTTGAAAATCGTAAGTACATATACATACAAACATTAACGCTTAGGTTATCATTGTCTTCTATTTATAGTTCTGCTATGACTTTCGTGAACACGATTTATTATCTTGAATCTTCCGAGTTATTACAATGCTGTGAAAGAATATCTGCAGCACCTGCGCTATTAAGTTTTTAACTTATTCATCCCTGATACTTTAAGTTAAACCCCTTCCTCCATAAATATGCCTTTTTACGCCTTTGCAAACAAAGTAGACGCACAACAGGTTTCTGAACGACTCAGCACCAAACTAACCGGGTCCCTAGACAATTCGGCCCCAAAACGATTCGACACCATGGTCAACTCGGCCCCTCCCAAAAATTTACCCTAGACGATTCGGTACCTATTTATTTTCATGAGTTTTTGTTATCAAATTTACATTTTCCCTGTCAATCAAGCAATAAAATGAACTTATAAGGTGGATACAGATCATCATTATAAATTGTTATTACGGAACACAGAATTGGATTAAATCTATACCCGTAAATTTTTCGCACCAGTTTTGAAAACTTACAGGGATGACAGTTTTATTTGTTATAATAACAAATAAAACTCGTCTCAGTACTTTTTCAACTTATAAGGGCCGGCATTCTTCTTGGGGGTTTTAGACCTTAGAAATAATATGTATTATCATCACAAGGCAAACAAAAATATGAACAGTATCTTCTGCAGGGGCAATCTGATCTGGGTCTACTCTGTTTGCAAAGGCATAAAGAATTAAACTTATCATACCTGCAAGTAATTACCACCTGACTTTTAGGCATAATTAGACATGCTTTGCCAAATTGGTGGTCAATTTAAAGAGGTTTTATACTGTACAATGGTAATTTTCGTGGATCTACTCGTAGACATTGTTATAATGGTTTTGCACTAATTTCTCATGGTAGTTGTCTGATCAGGGTCTGCTCAGTTTGCTTATAATAATATTGTGTTATATAGATCAAATTCTATGGTTCTGTCTGTACCAAAATATCCTTTGTTAATAATATGCAATTTAAAAAAATTATCCAATAATATGATACCAATGATGTCATTAACCCTTAAATGAATATTTAAACAGAGAAAGGGTTAATTTATGGACATATAGTGAAATCTGAAGAAAATCTGTACAAGGCCTTCCTATATTGTTGTTATCCTGGTAATACACACTGAGAAAGTTAGACATTCTGACCAGCCAGGTGCTTTAGTATCATTTATATGCATTTAGGCTTGTGAAAAAAAAGGTGAATGATGTGTACAATTTTAAATATAAAATGTTTTATAGTCATTTACTCAATCAACAGGCCTCTTAACCCTTTCCCTGTTCTATGTTTATTTCAAATTTAAATACCTATACTGAATATTCATGAACAAAATAGTTATATGAAATATGGAAGGTTGAACATTGTAGCCATTTTGGAAAGTAAAGGAAAAGGTCTACAAAATTCCATTAGCAAACACAGCAGACCCTGATCAGACGGCTCCTATAGGAGCCATCTGATCTGGGTCTACTCTGTTTGCATATGCGTGAAGACACATTATATAAGGAAACGGGTTAATGCCTTTGCAAAGAGCATATATATCCATATCAGATATAGTATATATATCAATATAAGAGCTCTCAGATCAGGGTCTGCTATGTTTGCTTAAGTTATGAAATAATTAAGATGATAATACAGTTTCTAGCATGTTTAAAACAGAATTGTCTGTAGTGTCATTATAAATATTCAGTTAATATCAACTATAAATGTAATTATTACATTTGTTATTATAAATAGTAACATTTTTACGTTATAAATGATCCAATATCATTTAAAAAAATAGAGTTGTGTGGTCTGAGCAGACCAATACAGACCTAGCAACGGACCAATAACAGATATTGTGCCCGCTGCCAAGGTAATCATTCTAAATCTATATCAACAGAACCCTGATATGCGATGAAGGTCTAATTTTGCTCCGATGATGCAAATGTTATCAAAGTTCTCGTACACAGTATACCGAATAGTCCCCAAACCATGGCTTTTACAAAGACAATCCTCACCCGATTCGATTCAAATTTACATGCCCAATACATGTGCACGTACCGGTGAATAAAAAGAGCACTCTGTCCGCTCTTTCCAACGCCAAGTTTTGAATAATATGAACCCGTCATAATGACGTCATCTAAGGACTGTGTGACTTGATAGTGCTGATTCTTTCAATCCTTTGAGAATCTATTGCACCTAGTACATGGAGATCCAATTTGACCCATAAATGTAATAAACAGGTTATTACACAGGTGACTATAGGGCCGCAGAGTGATATAGTCCCTTACCTTGATGTAGTAACTCGGGCTAAGCCCTCGGGCCAATTGCAAGGTGGCGGGCCAATATATCACGCTGCAGCTTTAGTCACCTGCGTAATAACCGCTATTTGTTTGTTGCGGCCCTAGTCACCTGCGTAATAACCCCTATTTATTTGTTATATGAATATTTATGGTGTAGGGGATTAAGAAATATTTCCAGAAATACATTTTAATCATAAACATTAATTTTATTTGCAGGGGACAGTAATTTCGACAAGATTCCAAACAACAAGGGACCTGACACGCCAGTTTTCTAACAAAGCCCACTATGCTTTAAATGCCACAGAAATGGAGAATAATATTGCTTTATTGACAAAGAGCTTTCAATGTCGAAACACAGTAATTGTCGCCACAAAGCAAGACCAAATCAATGAAACATTTTTATCAACATCCAAACAAGATTTCCCAATACTGATCTAAGTATGAAAAGCTTGATCAGCTGGTGCTGACTTTGTGATATACGAATTGTTAAAATCTACTGAACTACTTTAGATACTAGCAGCCAGTGTTTGCTGATCTCCAGATGGAACAGTAGTTGGTTAAAGATTGTCGGAACATTGAAAAGCTTTAGACTGTGTGACTTGATAGCGCAGTCAGTAGAGTGTTAGCATGGTAAGCCACAGGCCCTGGATTCAAGTCCCAGTCGAGTCACAACTTTTTCACATGTACCAGTTTATTGCAAAACAATTTAGTCAAAGACAGTATGATGGTAATTCTAAACGGATAATTAAATAGAATATGTTGGCATGCTGAGAGAGATGGGCAGGACTCTGAAGCATGATGTTTGTCAACAACTTGGACATATTAAAAAGCAGAAAGGACTATCAGAAGCTATCCCAACGTTTTGTAAAATGAGCAACCAACATGTCTCAGAATGAACCTAATGAACTACTTGGGATACAAGCAATCAGTATTTGTTTGTCGACCCTGTAGATGATGCTCAGTTTGTAAAACCATGCAGAGTTGTCATGCCATGGTCACAGTGATCAAAACTTGATCATAGCAGTTTAGCCTTTACTCCATGAATATTCATGGTAAGAAATTATCATATGACATGAATATAAATGGGTTGAGTTTTAAAATTTTGCAACAGCATTTTTAAAACAGGGGTTTTTGGCCACAGCAGAAACTGTAGAGCTAAATGTATGTTATGTCAGAAGCAAATAGAACATGCCCTGATCAGATGACTCATATAGGCAGAGGTACAGATAAGGGTGTGTTCCCAAATACTAAAATCGTCATTTCACCACCAAACCCTACACTGTGACCACTCTTTACAATCGTCTCGTCTAGAAAATTACTGAAGAGTGGTCACAGTATATAAGGTTTAATTGGTGGATAAATAAAGGAGCTATTCTTGAAAATGTAAAGGCATCTTATTTGGAGCTCTGTATAAGAACTGTCTGATGTGGGTCTACCCTATTTGCAAAGGTGTAGAAAGGCGCATTTATGGAGTAAGGGGTTAACACAGTATGAGTGGTATATAAGGAACTAGACTGACAACACCCAGATGGTGATATATATATATATATATATATATATAAGAGCTGAATATCTTGGCAAAAAGAGTATACCCATAGCAGACAGATGTGGGAGACTAGGAGCCGTTTGATTGGGTCTGCTCTTTTTGCTAATAGAATAATGTATAGATTAAAGTTTCTGCCATTACCAAAATTCCTGTTAAACGTTATATCAAGAATAATATTACAATCAATGTTCATATTGTCATTATTTCATGTAGCAATGGGTTTAGAGACATAATTTATCTGACAATGTTCAATACTTTATGTCAATAAAGACTTTATTCCATGAATATTAATATTAATTTATATGTAAGAAAGTATGACATCATCATGATTATGAATATTAATTAGGTTAATTTTTGTAAAAGCACATGGACACTGGAATATTTTGCCATGGCAGAAACTATAACCGTATAGATCTACATGTATATTATATCTAAACCCTTTCCCTGTTCATTATTCATTTAAGAAATATTGATGTATCATGAATATTTATATAAGCTGAATGTTAATATAAACCTTCTAAGGAATTTTTTACTCTGAAAAGAACTATAGAATCATATCTATATCATGTCTGACAGTCAGGTCAAGTAAAGAAGAGCAGACCCTGATCAGACAACAACTATAGGAGCCGTCTGATCAGGATCTACTCTGTTCGCAAAAGTGAAAAGGCATTTGGTAAACCCTTTCCTCCATAAGGCTAAGGCTTTGCAAACTGTTAACAGAGTAGGTCCAGATCAGGATCTACTCTGTTCGCTCATGAAATAATATATTTAATTGCGATTCAGGACAATTGCCGATTCTCCTAGGACAGATTGCCATCGCATACAAGTATGTTAAAGTCACTTTTTTAAACCATTGTGATAAATAGAGCATTTCCTCCAAAGGAGCAAATGCTCTATTTATCTTAATGGTTTAAAATCTACAAAATAATGAACATTGTATTTTATATCCCCACAAACAAAGTTTTGGGGGGTTTACTGGAGTAACCATGTCCATCCGTCTGTTCATCTATCCGCCCGTCTGTCAGTCCGTCCATTCGTCCAGATCATAACTTCCAAAGTATAAAAGCTATTGACTTCAAACTTCATATACAGATAGATCACATGGACTGCAAATGCATTGCACAATGTTCGTAACTCTGTCTTCAGTACTTCTGGAGTTATTGCCCTTGTTTATTTTTCTCAAAATTTAGCTTGTCCGGATCATAACTTTCAAAGTGTAAAAGCTATTGACTTCAAACGTCATGTACAGATAGAACACATTGACCACAAATGCTTTGCACAAGGTCCATAACTCTGTCTTCATTATTTCAGGAGTTATTGCCCTTTGTTATTCTAGTGAAAATCTGGTTTGTCCGACTCATAGCTTCAAACATATAAAAGCTATTGACTTCAAACTTCATATTGAGATAGATCACATTCACTAAAAGTACAGTGCACACGGTTAGTAGCTCTGTCTTCAGTATTTTTGGAGTTATTGCCCTTTGTTATTTTTTTTTTAAAATCTGGCTTGTCCGGATCATAACTTTCAAAGTATAAAAGCTATTGACTTCAAACTTCACATACAGATAGACCACACATTGACCACAAGTGCAGTGCACAATGTCCATAACTCTGTCTTCAGTGTCTTTGGAGTTATTGCCTTTTGTTATTTTTGTCAAAAATTGGCTTGTTTTAATAAACAAAGCTTTTTTATACGCCCACCTAATAAAGGTGGTCGTATATTGTCGTGGCCCTGTCCGTCCGTCCGTCCGTCCGTTCGTTCGTCCGTCAACATTTTGTTTGTCCGCTGTTTTCTGGGAAAACTATTTGACAGATATTAATGAAACTTCACACAAATGTTAAATGCATCAAGATCTGTAGCTGAGTTGATTCTGAGGTTCATTTTATTTTTCATTTCAGAGTTATGGCCCCTGTCTTTAAAAAATATGCAAATAGTTTGTCCGCTGTTTTCTGGGAAAACTATTTGAGAGATATTAATGAAACTTCACACAAATATTTAATGCATCAAGGATCTGAAGCTGAGTAGATTCTTAGGTTCATTTGATTTGTCGTTTTGGAGTTATGGCCCTTTTACTTAAAAAATAATGCAAATACATTAAAAAATAGTTTGTCTGCTGTGTTCTGGGAAAACTATTTGACAGATATTAATGAAACTTCACACAAATGTTTAATGCATCAAGATCTGAAGCTGAGTTGATTCTGAGGTTCATTTGATTTTTCATTTCAGAGTTATGGCCCTTGTCCTTAAAAAAATATGCAAATAGTTTGTCCGTTGTTTTCTGGGAAAACTATTTGAGAGATATTAATGAAACTTCACACAAATGTTTAATGCATCAAGATCTGAAGCTGAGTTGATTCTGAGGTTCATTTGATTTGTTGTTTCGGAGTTATGGCCCTTTTACTTAAAAAATAATGCAAATAGTTTGTCCGCTGTTTTCTGGGAAAACTATTTGACATATATTAATGAAACTTCACACAAATGTTAAATGCATCAAGATCTGAAGCTGAGTTGATTCTGAGGTTCATTTTATTTGTCGTTTCGGAGTGATGGCCCTTGTCCTTAAAAAATATGCAAATAGTTTGTCCGCCGTTTTCTGGGAAAACTATTTGAGAGATATTAATGAAACTTCACACAAATATTTAATGCATCAGGATCTGAAACTGAATTGATTCTGAGGATCATTTGAATTTTCGTTTCAGAGTTATGGCCCTTGTCCTTAAAAGATAATGCAAATAGTTTGTCGGCTGTTTTCTGGGAAACTGTTTGAGAGATATTGATGAAACTTCACAAAAATGTTTAATATATCATGATCTGATGCTGAGTCGAATTTGAGGTTTATTTGATATGTTGTTTCGGAGTTATTGCCCTTTTACTTAAAAAAATGCAAATATATGCAAATAGTTTGTCCACTGTTTTCTGGCAAAACTGTTTGACAGATATTAATGAAACTTCATAAACATGTTTAATGCATCAAGACCTGAAGCTAAGTTGATTCTGAAGATCATTTGATTTGATGTTTCGGAGTTATGGCCCTTGCACTTAAAAAAATAATGCAAATCTATGCAAATATGAGGATGGCCATAACTTTTTCATTTGAAATGATATTTACTTCAATTTTTTTACATGGTTAAACCTTAATATGAATTTTCACATATATTACGGGGATTTTGATATGTCATTTTATTCAAAAGTTATGGTCCTTGAACTTCGTGTGTTCATTGCTTTGTTAGTCGGTCAACTTTTAGTTTGTCTGTGGTTTTCTGGGAAAAATATTAAAATGATATAAATGAAACTTAATACAAATGTATTTAAGCAACAAAATTTGAAGCTGAGTTTATTTTGAAGTTCATTCAGTTTGTCTTTACAGGGTTATGGAACAGATAAGCGTTGGCACCCGCTTGTGCTCTGGTTTAATTACTTTCAAACAGATGCTTTACTTGCAACATATGTTTATTTGCTGTTTTATACTTTTTCTTGACATTGTCTACAATAAAATTTTCATCATAAATACATTTACTCTTTTTTTCTCCCATTTCAAAATCTGTTAACAATTTCAGGTGATTGCCATTATAGATTGTAAAACTATACAACCATTCTTGATTATCTACATGAATTGTTTGCGAGGTTCCAATATTTAATTAATTTTAAACTTATTTTTGTATACATTTATATAAATGTATTTATATATAATGTTTTCAGAAGATCAAGATTTCTTGACACTGTTCAACTTATACCTTTACTAAATTATACTTCAAATTTGGAAATTGGGTTTGAAATATTTACATAAAACATGCAAAATGCCAGCTACCACCAGATAAGATTTCAGCATCTGGGAACATAAAAAAATAACTCGCAAACAAACACCCAAATACAGTAGAATCTCTCTAGACCGAACAGAAAATAAACATTATTTTCGAGGATTCAAAACAGGTGGCTGCTTGATGCAGGCTGACAGCGATACGGAAACTTCTGCCGGAGCTTTTTGTATAGTTGGTCAGCATACAGCAGTCTTTAATGCCCAGTCATAATGTTTATATTCGTCCGGTTTAGAGAGGTTCTACTGAATAACACACGTTTTCTTTCCAAAAACACAGATCCCTTCAGTACTATCAGTACTTTGATATATAAGAAGGTCTGAGCTCTGCAGGCCGATATATTAAGGAGAAACCTTTAGGCTGTCGTTTCTGAAGTGAAGAAGACTGTACACACAGGGCAGGGTCAATTTTAACCCAAGAACTATGATACTTATAAAACCCATTAAGTTATGCTAAGTAAATCTATACACCAAATATCTAAGCTCTGGGAAATGTAGTTTCTGACAATAATACTTTTAAAATTTTTCCTATGCATAACTAGTGATCCTATGGGCTGTTTAAGTAGTCAGCTTAAAAAAACTGGCAATCCATGGGGTGAGACCAATTTTTACCCTAGGGGCATAGTTTATATAACTTTTGTAGAAGCCCTGAAGTTGAAGCTATGTGCCAAATATGAAAGCTGAGGACCTTCTAGTTTTAGAGGAGATGATGTTCAAAGTTTTCACTATATGTTTCTATTGAAAACTGAAAACCCCTGGGGCAGGGACAATTTTGACCCCAGGGGTATAATTTATAAAACTTTTGTAGAGGACCAACAGATGATGCTATATGCCAAAGATGAAAGATGAGAACCCTGTAGATTCAGAGGAGAAGATTTTTAAAGGTTCAAATTGTTGACGACTGACGACGCACACCGCACGACGGACGACGGACGACGCACGCCGACGGACGACGGACATCAGGCAATCACAAAAGCTCACCCTGAGCACTTTGTGCTCTGGTGAGCTAATGAAGGGGTGAAAATTTGTCTGACTCACTGTAATGTTAATAATGAAGCTTCCCATATTCATTGAAATCTTGTCAATAATTGAATGAAAAACCTAAACATTAGGTACCAGAGTAATAGAAAAATGTGTGTATTTCAAATACATAAAGCCAAGTATTTCAAATACATAAACATTCATATTTCAAGTACATAAAGGTGCATGTCTAAATACTCCATTATCTTCAAAAGGCTTTAGTGGTGAAATAAAGGAGCTCTTAGTGTTTAAAATATTTTAATCCCTTCCCTGACATATTAACACTTTTTCACACTTACAAACAGAATACACCCAGATCAGAGGAACCGTCTGAAACTCAGGGTCTGCTTCGTTTGATTATGATATAATGTAAATATAATTATATTTCTACCATTTCTGCTATGGCCAAAACTTCCTGCGTTCATGTGCTATAATATAGCAATGAATTCAATTAATATTCATGATAAATCATTACTTCTTACATGAATATTCATGGTGTCAAGCGTTAAAATACCCATCTTATCCAGGCCACTAGATACTGTAAATATAGAAACAAACAAACAAACTCTCCTAAACTTTGTAAAGCTTTAACTTTGTAAATATGCCAAGTTTGAATGACATTTCATTAACCTTTTCCTCCATAAATATGCCTTTCTATGCCCCTGTAAAAATCACCTATTGAAACCACTGTGATAAATAGAGCATTTGCTCCTTTAGGAGCAAATGCTCTTTTTATCACAATGGTTTCAAACTACGAAATTCTAAAAGTTTCCTTTTCTCTAGTTAATGCTCCTTTCCGGTAGATTAATTCAAAGTGGTTGGATCTAAAAATAGATTATGAAGGAATGGGTTAAATTTGACTGACAAAGCAGTGAATAGTGCAGACCCAGTAATCAAACTAATTCTTCAGGAACAATTTGATCTTGGTCTGCACTATTTTCCTAACTAAATTTGCCTCGAATAAAGAAATCTACAAGTAATAAAGGCTGAACTATTGTGAGGAATACAAAAATTGCGAACATTTCTGAACAGCTGATTTTGATAAGAGAGCTGGTATAAAACACTAGACCTCTGGCACCATCACTGATTTACGTGCCAGCCACTGTAAACAGTGAACCAGTCAACAGCCTATACAAAAGGCTACTTAACCCAATATCTCATGAATATTCATGTAGTAAAATAATGACATGAATATTTATTAACACAATTTTTACCACGGCAGAACTGAAATATAAGATTTTATTTCATAAAGCAAACTGAGCAGACTCTGATCAGACAGATCCTACTGGAGCAAATACGATCCAAGTCTACCCCGTTCTCAAAAGGCATATCTATGAGGTAAAGTGTTAAAAAATACTATCTGTAATCATATATATATATGTTTTTACAAAATATCTGGTAAGCCCTTTCTACCAAAAATGAACATTTACTAGCAAAAAGGAAAACTTTAGAATTGTGTAGTTTTGAAATGGAGCAAATGCTCTCCAATGAAGCAAAATTTAATGCTCTATTTATCATAAAGGTATAAAGTAGTGACAGTGTTATAGGGGCGTCAAAAGGTGTCAATATGAGGGAATGGGTTAAAGTTTCTTTATGATAACGATGGCAACGACGATGACAACTTGAACGCTGAAGCTACAACAGAAGCTCATACTTTTTTTTTTTGGAAAACCAGACGACCTAAAAAAAATAAAAATTTAGATTTTGCTAAATATGCTTCTTATCTGTAATTCTGTGAAGAGCAAAAAGATAAACACTATATTTATCATCATTCTGACAGAATACTCAATCTTTCCGAATATTTTCGTATATTTGTACAGCTGTATGCTGCAGATATTCTGCTAGACAATGGTCCTTATGTGATATTGTTTTTCAACCGCTAATTTGTTTATTTAATATAAATAGGACTACCTTTCTGTTGCCAGGTAACAAGATTATATCAATTAATTGACAGACTTGGTTTGTCTAGCAAGTTTTTCCTTGTATACCAGGGTACCCCAATTATACTATGTATTTGGAGAGATAAACTTGGACATATAGTGCAGACCCAGATCAAACTCTTTACAATAGACTGACATAGTAGCAAGTAGAGTAGAATCTCATCAAACTGCTCCTTGGCAGAAACAGTCTGATCAGAGTCTATACTATGATCTGCTACTTCGACAATCTAACAAAAAGTTTTTGCAGCAAAACCCCTCTGATGCGACCACCTAAAAGGTCAAATTCTGGTAAATGCAGATGGTAGCTTAACTCATTCTCTCATAGGCTATTTTTAGACCCAACCACTTTGAATGTATCTACTGAAAAGGAGCATTAACTAGAGGAAAGGAAAAATTTAAAACTTTGTTGTTTGAAACCATTGTGATAAATAGAGCATTTGCTCCTATAGGAGCAAATGCTCTATTTATCACAATGGTTTCATAAAGTGATTTCTATAGATGCGCAAATATGCGTCACTAGGGGATAATGTGTTAATGGAGGACAAAAGTAATGCAGAAAGCTCCTTTATTACTTTTGTCCTGCATTAAGCAATTGCCTGCTTTAAATTAAGACATCCAATTGTTTATTCATTAAGTGGACGCATTACAGTGGTTCTACTGTAATATGGCACACAGCTGACATATTCAGCTTGGTCAGTTTTAACGAGTCAATAATATAAATGAATATCAAAGCAAATCAAAACTTGAGCAAAACACCATTTTGAACTTGAGTAGAGAAAAAGGTTCAACATATTTGATTCTACTTAAAATATTCAACATTCAACGAATTAGGTAAATATAGTAACTGGGACATGGACAGAACTTTTAATAGGGGAACTACAGGAGCTGACGGCATGTACAGAGCTTATGGACAGAGCTTTTATTAGGGCAAATACAAGAATAGGGTGAGGGGAGGAGTGGATACAGCTTTTACTAGGACAACTACAGAATCTGGTGGCATGGACAGTCTAAGCTTTTATTAGGACAACTACAGGATCTGGTGGCATGGACAGCTTTTATTAGGACAATTACATGAACTGGTAACATGGACATTACTACAGTAACTGATAGCATGGACAAGAGGGTTTTTAGGCCAACTACACCAATGAAGATATGATGGTCCCAAGACCTTACAGGGCACAGACTCTTACAATCAGATATTCCAGTTTTACAGATAGTACCCAGCTGGGCATCAAGAGAAATTGCTACACAACACACCTGTATGATTCAACTCTTTGGTGCTAAGTAATTTTCATCTGCAAATATTGCCCTCTGCCATAATTTTAAAAGGTTGATTTTTCTTCAAATATATTCTTCACAAGTATTATCAGAATGTCAAACTGATTGGATCCTGATGAGACGCTGGGCGACTCGGCATCTGATCTGGATCCAAACTGTTGCAAATGTATTCACAAATCACTGTTAGCATACAAAGGTAAATCAACAACAGCTGGTGGGAAAAAACCTAAATAAACTCTGAATGTGCAGAAGTGGGGGGGATTTGGCATTATAAACAGTGTAGATCTTGCTTATCAGAGGGCTCTCATAGAAGTCACCTGATCAGGGTCTGCACTGTTTGTCGTAAAAACAATACCCTGCAAGTAAAAAATGCTGTTTGGTCATAATATTTAAATGTTAACCTTTAACTTCTTGAATATTCATATCAGAAATGATGACATAATGAATATTAATTAGATAAATTTGTTATAATAGTCATGATAATGGACACAAACAATTTTGGCACTGGCATAAACTGTAGAATCATATAATAGAATCTATATCATATCATAAGCAAACAGAGCAGATCCTGATCAGACGGCTCCTATAGGAGTCATCTGATCTGGGTTGACTCTGTTTGCAAAGGTGTAGAAAGGTGTATTTAGGAAAAGGTTAACGCTTCATAAACATTCATAGCTGGAGGAGTCAAATATTATAAGTCAATATTATAAAGAACATATAACTCATAGATGCATGTATGATTCAAGTAAATTACCCCAAATTACATTTTAGAGACCCCTTCCTTTTCTTCTGAAAAACACATACGAAATAAATTTGAATCTGACCCAGGCTCTGTCTGTATTGCGTTTGGTTCCAGAACAGGAGGACACAGGTTTGATGGCTTAACGGGTCATTTCAAAGCCTTTAACACTTTATTCCATGAATATTCATGTAGGAAATAATAACATCATGAACAGGCCTCGAAAATATCACTCGTCCGCTCGTAATTACGAGTGGGAAGTGGTGTAGGACAAGTAGAAATTTGAAAGTACGCGTCCGACAGGACGAGTAGCTTTTTGGGGGAGAAATGATAATGTATTTGTAGATCCAGGCCAACTCACGTTTCAAACAGTTGATTCATGTACAATCGACATTCAAACCTCGCGGTCCGATAAACGCTTGATTTCCTATAACAGGTGCTCGTTTGCTGAGTGAGAGAATTGACTGGGACTCGGTTTTCTTTAATTTAACGGCCGATTATTTTTGTTTCGGAAGCGAACTGATTTTATCATTAAATGGAGTATTAGGCTTTACGTTATGAAAACACACTAAAAGAAAGAAAAATAGAAATAGTTTTGATCTATTATAAACGGAAATTAGTTCGTCATGTTAGCGAATCAAAATACAGCGTCACGATAGTCACTGTTACAATCACTCCTAAACCAGTCTGGTAAGGTGGGTAAATGTTTATATCAACACCGTTTGGTTTCGCGCGCCGATGTCAAAATAAAATACAGAATGGCCTCAGGCTCTAGTCAACAATATATTACGAAGTTTTTGGGTGGTGGCGGTGATGACGAGAGGAGGGAAATAGAGAGAAAAAAAAGAAAAGACCAGCAAACAAGGCATAAATCCCCGTCTATGCCAGTCCCATAACTTGTGATATCGTTGAACGGTTCTAACTTTTACTTTCGGTTTACTTCGACAATTAGTACGAAAAATAGCATGTCGGGCCGAGAGCGGCACATTGATAGGACTACATCTTTGTTGAAAAACGTGACCATGGCGTTCAATATGAGTGATGGTTTTCTTCATGCTCGAGTACAAATTAGTTTACACCTGATTTCAAATTTTGAGTTGCTCAAACGTCCCATGCTATAATATTAGAGTAAATATTCATGTCTACTCTTTTTGCATACCTAAATCAGCCAAATTCCTAGTTGGAGATTACAGAATAATCTGTTTTTAAAACAAAAAAGTAAATTAATCATGATAATTTTACATACTTCAAATCAATGAATGTTTTGAAATAATTCTGACTAATTAATGATTATGTTAATAGTGGATAGAGTTTTACATGGATATAATGTCGAAGGTAATATCAATCTACAGTGTAAACAAAACATATAATATAACTAACAAACTCAATCAGATCAAAATTATTTTCAAGTATTTGCCTAAGATATGTAGGACGAGTAACTTTTTAGGAGGACGAGTAAGAATTCCAAGTCACTCGTCCTACAGGACGAGTGGCTTTCAAAGAAATTTTCGAGGCCTGATGAATATAAATTTGATGAATTTTAATGACTCTTCAATTACTGTAAAACTCAACAGTTCTTGCCCTGTCCCTGTTCAAAATTCATGTCAGAAATAATGGCATCGTGAATATACATGTATTGTTTGGTATTGGTACAAACTGTGCAGTTAGTTCTAAAATAATTTCAAAAACAAGTAGAGGAGACCCTGGTCAGACAGCTCCTGTAGGTATCATTAAAATTTTGATCTGGGCCTACTCTGTTTGCAAAGGTGTGAAAGATTGCAGAAAAAGATGCGTACCCAAATACTAAAATCATTTCTCAACCAAACCGCTTACTGTGACCACTCTTAAGAATCGTCTCAAAGAGACGATTCTAAAGAGTGCTCACAGTATAGGGTTTGGTGGAGAAATAAAGAAGTTATTCTTGAAAATGATTATTTACGCAATCTTATCTGGACCTCTGTAAATGCTCATACGTTTGTTCCCAACATTCAAAGGCTTAAAATCTCTACAGCAATTTTCTCACTGACAAATCATTATCAGCCAGGTTTGAGAGACCTCACTGACAAATCACTATCAGCCAGGTTTGAGAGATGGGTAAAGGTATACATCATCTAGATTATCAGGATAAATCAGGCTAACTAAGGGGCATAACTCTGGAACAATAGATAGATAGTTATCTTTACTAATAGTTCCACAGTGTACTTATCATGAACAACAGAAGATGTTTCACCACGGGTAAAGCATATCTAGATCAAGGGGACGCTCAAGATAATCATTTGTAGACAACATGCAGAAAGAGTTCAATTCTTTCCCTGTTCACTATTCATGTAAGAAATAGTTAATGGCATATGAATATTTATTAGCTGTAACGTAAAATTTCCAAGGGAATCAGATCTACATCATGTAACAAGCAAACAGAGCAGACCCTGAAATAATGATTTCATGAATATTAATTAGATTAATTGTTATAATAGCATCATGGATACAGGAACGTTTGGCCGTGGCAGAAACTGTATAATCATATCTATATCATATCATAAGCAAACAGCAGACCCGATCTGACGGCTCCCTAGGAGCCCACATCTGATCTGGGTCTGCTTTGTTTGCAAAGTCATAGAAAGACGTATCTCTGGAGCAAATGGTTAATCCTTTCCTTCATTTAACCCATTCCCTCATTGCTATTTTTAGATCCAACCATTTTGAATAAATCTACCAAAAAGGAGCAGTAACTAGAGAAAAGGAAAATTTAGGAATTTTGTAGTTTGAAACCATTGTCATGAATAGAGCATTTGCTCCTATAGGACCAAATACTCTATTTATCACAATGGTTTCAATGGGTGACTTTTACAGAGGCGTAAATAAAGGCATATTTATGGAGGAAAGGGTTAAACGCCTCTTCACACATTTGCAAATAGAGTAGACCCAGATCAGATTGCTTCTATAGGAGATCAAAATAGACTACAGTTTCTATCTATACCAAAACCACGTGTGCACATTATTATACAAACTTCAGCTAATGAATATTTATACTGTCATTATCTTTATATGAATACTGAACAGGGAAAGGGTTAAACAGACGTTAATCTGTGAAGATAAAAGAGAGAAATGATAATGCATTCTACAAAGCTCAGATTATGTAACCTCTGCTAAGTTATCTCTTTGCATGCTAGCGGCAGATTCTCCTGCCATCTATGACCTATTCAAATAGTTTGGATCCAGATCAGACCCAACAAAACATGGCCTTATCTGAAATCCAAACTGTTTGTCACTCAGGCTGAGGACAGAAAAATCCAGATATTAATTGTTTTGAAAATGTTGCAGACGACAATTCAGCAGCAGACGACAACTGAGCAGACAACAAAATTACAAAGAGTTATCATTCTACATACTAGACATGGGAATTCATCATTACCATTCCAAACTGTAATTTAGAATCAAGATGTAACTAACAGTACCCCATCAGTATAGAAAACATTTTACAATCTGACAGTTTTTTTTAACCCTTTCCTTCATAAAATGCCTTTGAAAACAGAGTTGACCCAGATTAGATGGCTATTATAGAAGCCGTCTGATTAGTGTCTCAGCTCTATTTGCTTATGGTATAACAAGAGAACTGAGTCTACAGTTTCTGCCACAGTAAAACATTGCCGAGATAAGAAGGCTGTAAAAATATGCGACTAATTAATATTTGGCGTACAGTCATTAATTCTTACGTAAATATCAACCCGGGGCCTTTTGACGCGTCTTTAAAAGTCACTTTGTGAAACTATCCACAGGAGCAAATGCTCTATTTATCACACTGGTTTCAAAACTATACAATTCTGAAAATTTCCTTTTCTCTAGTTAATGCTCCTTTTGGGTAGATTTAATCAAAGAGGTTAGGTTTAAAAATAGCCTAAGTGGGAATGGGTTAAACAGGTTAGGGATTAACCTCTTACACAATAATTACGTCTTTTCATGCGTTTGCTAACCATGTAGACCCAGATAAGCTGGCTAGTCTATCAGCGGGTGTTTGTTTAACCCATTCCCTCATAGTGACGCCTTTTGACGCCTCTGTAAAAGTCACTTTTTGAAACCATTGTGATTAATAGAGCATTTACTCCATAGGAGCACTTAATGCTCTATTTATCAAAATATTTTCAGAACTACACAATTCGAAAACTTTCCTTTTCTCTAGTAAATGCTCCTTTTGGGTAGATTTATTCAAAAAGGTTGGGTCTAAAAATAGCCTATGAGGTAATCATAAAGTATTTTAAGGTTTGATAAAAATTAGATGGGTTAACTGTACATCTGATTCTACAGTTTCTGCCATGATAAAATGTCTTGTGTTAACCCAGAGTTTCCCTGTTGAAAATGTAAACAAACAAAAAATGACATCAATATTTATTTGCTGATTTTTGTATTCTTTTTGAAGCAAAATAAAAAGGTGGCGCTCCACAGCCTAACCCATGGTACCCTCGCCGGCCTGACAAAATAGTGCAATTTACTGACCTGCATTCGATGGATACAAAGGGTATTTAATGACGTGGCATCCAGAACCAATCCTGGTATACTATATCTGATATTAAAATACTTCGTAACATAAGCTTCGGCTTAGTATGTGCAAAAATCAACAAACCCGACAAAATATAGCAATGTTTAAGAAGGGCGCACGGATATACCAATTCCAGTCACATGAAGAAGTCACGTGGTCATATCATGAAAGAAAATACTCAATGAATAATGAGGTGCGAGTCAGATGACTTTATGCAAGCGATTAGGTAATCACGCCCATAAATGTGAGTGGTCAGTGTGATAATAAGCATAGAGGGAAATGGCTGAAGTGTCAGCTGCAACTGTATCATCAACTGGATAGAGTGAGTGAGTTGGGTTTTAGTCCGACCAACAGTATTTCAGTTATATGCAGACGGGATAGAGTGTTAATGCCCTTCCTTATAGATACGTAATTCCAAGCCAAAGCGAACTTATTCGATATCAGATTGATACCATGCAAAGAATACTGCAGCGTTTACAACGCTTTGATTTATAATGTACATAGATTTCTTGGTATTGTTTGAAACTGGAGAGCAAGTTTTATTTGATCAGAAGACTGATCTGGGTCTACGCTGTTTGCAAACGTCTGAAAAATAATTAATTTGAACGAAACGGAAAACATACTAATTAATATTCATGATGTTAAAATTTCTTACATAAATATTCATGGATTAAAGGGTTAGATAAATACTCTATTTTCAGAAATGAAGCAGGCTGCGTTTTTAGTAGAAAATTGCTGAGCTGGGAAAGAGCTGGCTCTGACAGATATGAATCATGACAAGAATACAGCATTTACCTGTGGCACTGATCAAAATCATTTTCATATTTTACCTGGAAAAATGGTTTACCTTAACCCTTACAATGCTAAATTTTCAAATGGACTATTCCAAAGTTCAAACAGGTCAACCTTATGATGACTATTTAGGGATTTTGCAAAAGAAATATGTAATATGACAAACATTGAGTGCAAACCCTGATGAAAAGGCCGCTCCTCTAAGAGCCCTCTCATCTGGGTTTACACCGTTTGTAAAGGACATTAGTGACTCGTGTCCTGTACAGTGAGGGTTCATCCTTTACCTGATGAATATTCATGTAAACAAGATGTGTTTGTGAAACACAATGCCCCAGTCCAATTTGACCTTTGACCCTAAAGGATGACCTTGACATGTCACCCCTCATGTCACACTGCAGCTTCATGAGATGTTTGTAATATTCATTAGCTGCATTTTTATAACTTTCATAATGTAAAATTTACCAGAGAATTTTTGATTTGACAAAGATCTATATCATGAGCCAACAGCAGATACAATAGATGCATATTCAACACTAAACTACATGTATCACATTTCCACCAAAATCTATGATGTGACCACTCTTTAAACTATGTTCACAACATACGGTTGGGTGGGGAAATAGAGAATTTATTCTTTAAAAATTCTAATTTATGCATTTTATCTGGGCTTCTGGTTTATCGAGTCATTTTGCAAAAGGAACATTAATTAGAGAAAAGAGAAAATTTTAGAATTTTGCAGTTTGAAACCATTGTGACAAATAGAGCATTTGCTCCTATAGGAGCAAATGTTCTATTTATCACAATGGTTTCAAAAGGTGATTTTTACAGAGGCGTAGAAAGGCGTATTTATGGAGAAATGGGTTAATTTACATATCTTATTTAGGCCTCCGTAAACTATTTGCAAATCCCATCAACGGTGTTCAGCAGGGCCAATGAACTTAGTATGAAGAAACATGTAAATAGGACCCAGTGCACTGGACCCCATGTTGATCAGATTAATTAAGAGTCTGCTAGAACATGCTAGTTATCTCCCTTACATTGAATAGAACATGTTCAGTGATCTCCCCTACTTGGATAATTAGCCTTTACCCTATGAGATACTGAACCTATCAGTTATCTCCCTTACATTGAATAGAACATGTCCAGTGATCTCCCCTACTTGTATAATTAGCCTTTACCCTATGAGATACTGAACCTATCAGTTATCTCCCTTACATTGAATAGAACATGTTCAGTGATCTCCCCTACTTGGATAATTAGCCTTTACCCTATGAGATACTGAACCTATCATTTTAACCCTTTCCCTCCTAGGCTAGTTTTAGACCCATACTCTTTGAATTAATCTACCAAAAAGGAGCATTAATTATAGAAAAGGAGAATTATAGAATTGTGTAGTTTTGAAACCATTGTAATAAATAGAGCATTTGCTCCTATGGAGCAAATGCTCTATTTATCACAATGCTTTATAAACCATTTCCTTTATATCAATGCATTTTTATAGGAGCTGTCTGATCATTGTCTGCTCTGTTTGCTAATGGAATTTGATAGATCTGTTTCTTTATTTCTAAAATGCTACATTATGGTCCACCTTCCATAATTCATTACGGCATAATTTATGAACAAAGAATATTCTGGCTTGAACTCAAACAGTAGAATGAGACATAAACTACAAGCAAACAGAGCAGACTCTGATCTATCAATTCTAATAGGAGTCATCTGATCTGGATCTACTCTGTTTGCAAAGATGTAGAAGATGTTTTAAGTATAAGGTAATTATTTCTTATATAAAAATGTAGGTAAATGATTATATAGAATGTTTACACAGAGGTCGGACCAGACAAGATGTGTAAATTAAAACATTTTCAAGAAAAACTCCTTTATTTCTCCACTAAATCCTCCTATATTGTGACCAATCTTTAGAATAGTCTCTTTGAGGTGATTCTAAAGAGTGGAAACAGTATAGGGTTTGATGGAGAAATGACAATTTTAGTATTTGAGTATGCACCCTTATCTGTAGCTAGATGTTAACATCTGATCAGTCTATTATGAGCTTGAATTAAACAAATGTTGATTTAGGTAACAGATGAACAGTGTAGACCCAGGGAAAACAAGAGCTGTCCGCAGACAGCGTGGTCCACTTTCTTTAGTTACGGCTGGATAGTGTATTGGAAATATAAGTCAGAAAGGGGAGATAACAACAGCGAAGTTAATTTTAGGGTTACCTGCCCTTGTGAAATGGGTCCCCCTTGTAATAGTTAATATGTATACCAAAGATGAACCAAATATCTTTGACAGTTTCTGAGACATGGACCTGAACATAAAACTAAACCAAGAATGAAAATTCTAAGTTGAACTAAAAAATTGTGTCTGTAAGACAGTGATGCCCCCGTGTGGGTGCTTGCCTAGCTGTACGTAAAAATCCTAAGTCATTTGACCTTGACCTTGGGCTTGCGGGCAGCATGGGCCGGGTGCATAATGAAAGTATGGATGGTGTTGAATGTGTATATGCAATTCCATGCCAATAGTTTAGCGGTTAGTGAGATATAAGACGATGAAACAACTGTGACAACCAAATGCACTTAAAATTCCTTAGTCATTTGACCTTGACCTTGGGCTTGTGGGCAAACATGTTTGACATCTCATCAGCTGTTTGACACAAAGTCAATAGTCAAATCAGAAGTAGTCAACAATGAACAAGATCAAAATTTGAGCAGACATTATTTTTGTCAGAGCAGGGTAAGGGTTAATATTTCCAAATGTATTCCATCAGCATACCTGTTCAGGTAGGTTTTATTGCAGTAATTACCAAAGGGAGATAACTCTAATTGGTTATCACCGGAGTGATGGGGTTTGGGTGAGTGCTTTACTACTGATTTATGCAGAAAGTCTGCCATACAACTGATAATTGAATTAAGTCAGATTGTTTGTTCGCCTCTAATCCTTTGAGCGCTGAATTTTCAAAAATAGACTAACCCATCATGGGATAAACAGACGAGTCCATTCACCATGAAAGGCTGAACTTTGCTGGGTGATTCTGAATGACAAACAGTGCAGACCCTGATCAGAGGGCTCCTCTAGGAGCCATCTGATCTGGGTCTACACTGTTTGACAATGACAGTACATGTGTGTTCCATTTAACAGGGTTAAGTCATTGTTTGTTGGCCTCTAAAAGACCTCTCCATCTGGATTCCGAACTAAGATATTCGACAATTTAATTTTCCCATTTAACCCTTTGTATGCTAGCTGGTAAAGTCATACTTTACCTATGCCAATCATTTAGGATCTAGATCAACCACTAGGCCTCTTTCTGTCCTCTACATGGGTGTGTTAAAAAGACCCATTCCCAATGCAAAATAAGTAATATTTTTCCTAATTTTCAGGATTAAAATCCAAACAGAGACCAAATTTTACTGAAAATGCGAAAAACTAATGAGAAACAAGAGGGCCAAGATGGCCCTTAATCGCTCACCTGATTACCATAGATTTAAGATTTTTGCAGGGTAGCCCATGGGTAGGGTCAATATTGAACTTAGGGACAATATATGAACAATGTTGATAGTGGATCATGAGCAGTGGATCATGAGCAGTGGTTCTGCATAACAAGATTTTCAAAGATTTAGTATATTGATTTTATCAAGACAATGATTCTGACCAATGAAGATTGCGCTAAAAATGTGCTCTCCAAAGTATTTTTCTAAGACTTGACCTAGTGACCTACTTTCTATTCCCACCCAACCCATGATCACAATCAACCTTGATATCACCAAGACAAACATTCTGTGCAAGTTTGAGGAAGACTGGGCTAAAAATGTGGCCACTGTAGTGTAAACTAGATTTCTCTAAGATATGACCCAGTGACCTACTTTTTGACCTCACATAACCCACTTTCAAACTTGTCCAAGATTTTATTAGGACAATCATTCTGACCAATTTTCATGAAGATTTGGCTATAAATGTGACATCTAGGGTGTTCACAAGGTTTTCGTACTATTTGACCTAGTGACCTAGTTTTTAACCCAACATAACCCACTTTCAAACTCGTTTGAGATTTTATCAAGACAATCATTATGACTAAGTTTTATAAAGATTGGACTAAAATTGTGACCACTAGAGTGTTCACAAGGTTTTTCTACTGTTTGACCTAGTGACCTAGTTTTTAACTCCACTTGACCTACTTTCAAACTGGTCCGAGATTTTATCAAGACATTCATTCTGACCAAGTTTCATGAAAATTGGACTGAAATTGTGACCACTAGAGTGTTCAAAAGGTTTTTCTACTGTTTGACCTAGTGACCTAGTTTTTAACTCCACTTGACCCACTTTCGAACTCGTCCGAGATTTTATTAAGACATTCATTCTGACCTAGTTTCATGAAGATTGGACTAAAATTGTGACTACTAGAGTGTTCACAAGGTTTTTCTACTGTTTGACCTAGTGACCTAGTTTTTTACCCCACATAACCCATTTTTCAAACTCCTCCAAGATTTTATCAAGACAATCATTCTGACCAAGTTTCATGAAAATTGGGCTAAAAATGTGACCTGTAGAGGGTTCACAAGGTTTTCCTACTATTTGACCTAGTGACCTAGTTTTTAACCCAACTTGACCCACTTTCGAACTCGTCCGAGATTTTATCAAGACATTCATTCTGACCAAGTTTCATGAAGATTAGACTACAATTGCGACCACTAGAGTGTTCACAAGCAAATTGTTGACGACACACGACGCACGACGCACGACGGACGACGGACATTCAAGTCTCCCAAAAGCTCACCCTGAGCTTTGCTCAGGTGAGCTAAAAAGTTAAAATGGAACCTAAAATGACTTCAGTAACATTGAGTTTTATGTATGAAAATTTTCCAAATTATAAAAAATAATGCACTTTTTCCCAAAATCGCTAGAAAAAGGCCAGCTGGACATAGAATAAATTCTCATCAGAATCCAAGCTACTGGACAATCGTGACAATATATTTCACAAGAAATGGGGACAATCTTGCAGTATAAACTTTATCAAAGACGCTGAAGAGAAGCAAGGGAACATTTGTCAGTCCATTGATGATTTAAAGGGGAATATACAAAAGTTTTTGCTACCAGATATATATAATGAAGGTCAAGGTCAAATGTCTTAAAGTAGGTAATAATGTATGTTATATTACAGTTAAACACGTCTACAGCAAGCACCAATTCCAGGTTTTAACCCAATGGTTTCACAATGTGACTTTTACAGAAGCGTCAAATTGCGTCAATATTGGGAATGGGTTAAGCTACACTGCCTACAAGGTCAAAATTTTTTTTTATGTTTATTCATTATTTGAGTCTTCAATGTTTGTAACCAGTTTCAAACTATTGGAACCATCTGATTAGGGTCTGCTCTGTTTGCTAACGGCATGGTAAAGACCCAAGTCTACAGGTTTTGTGAAGCAATTAAAAAATGCCTTGAATATTTAACATTAAAATAATTCAGTTATTAAATATTCATAATTTTTCATGAATATTAAACAGGGAAAATAATGGCACCATTCATAGTTGTTATTCATTTTTTATAATGTATATAACTTTTGAAGGGAATTGTTTGCTTCAACAAATGCTGTAGAATCTACAATATTCGTTCGTCTACAAGTTTTGAAAAGGTAAAGCATTTAGGTAAAGGGAGGTAAGTCATGAAGAAACATGGTTTTTAAAGGGAAGTAAATCTTAAGATATACAGTAACTATTATACAGTGGTTGTCTACCTTGATCTTCTGTTATTGCTCACAAAGACCGATTTTCTCTGTCTTTCAAAGAAGTTTTACTTCATTTAACACTTTCCCTGTTCAATATTCATGTAAAAATAATGACATCATGAATATTTATTAGCTGGAGTTTTTTCAAGGAAATGATTTGCTTTGAAATAAACTGTAGAAGCATATCTTAATCGTGTCAAAAGCTAACAGCGCCGGGAGCTGACTGACCTCAGTCTTTTCTGTTTGTAAAAGCATGAGAAGGCATTTATATGATGAGAAGAGCATCATGCATATTTATAACTGTTTTTTTATAACCTTTTCAAGGGAATTGTTAGGTCTGACAAAAACTGTAGAATCATAATTATCTAAATCATGTCAAAAGCGAACTGGGCAGATGCTGAAAAAGTGTGAAAAAGCATTTATATGACTGGAAGGATAACGAAATAAGGGCAGATGTTAATACGCTTATAAAAGAAAAGATCAATCAACTCTTTCCCTATTAACCAATTTCCTGTTCTGTGTCTATTCCAAATTTCAATACCAACTGATTATTCAAGGGCAAAATAATTATAATGAATAATTATAATGAATTATGGAAGGTGGGATTGTAGTCATTTTAATTAGAAAGTAGAGAAACAGATCTTTCAAATTCCATTAGCAGACAGAGCAGACCCTATCTAATTCTGAAGATTCTGTCACAGTCAAAACTATCCTTGATAACCCTTACAATGCTGAATTCTCAAAATGGACTATTCCAAAATTCATATATGTTAAACTTACGGTTAATTTTTAGTGATTTTTCTAAAGAAAAGTGTAACATGAAAAACAGTGCAGACCCTGATGAGAGGGCTCTTCTAGGAGCCCTTTCATCTGGGTCTACAATGTTTGCAAAGGACATAAGTCACCAGTGCCCAGCACTGTAATGGTCAAAGTGTAATTATAAAACAATTCATATACGTGTAGAACAGAACAGAACTATATTTCACCCAGATAAAGAATATACATGTGGTAATAAATTCTGAAACGTTTAGATAACCATTAACCCTAACCGTTAACCGTTTAGATAACCGTTAGATACATGTAGAACAGAACAGAACTATATTTCACCCAGGTATAGAATATACAACATCTAGTAATAAATTCTGAACTGTTTAGATAACCGTTCAGATAACCGTTAACCCTAACCTTTTCCTCAGATATTAACACTTTCTTTTTACACATATGCAAACAGAAAAGACCCGTATCAGATGGTTCCTATACGGTTTGCCCGGTTTGATTGTCAAATTATAAAAGCCCTGACTACAGTTTCAGTATCAATAGCAAACCAATCCTATATATACGAGCATATGCCATTGTAAAAATTCACCTAATAAAATCCATGATGTCATTATTTCTTACATGAAGGCAGGGAACGGGTTAATTGAATTCATATTTGGGGGAAAGTTAGCTTCATATCTTTTATTTTCTCCTGCTGCGGAAATAATATTTGCTCAAACTCTGAGCTTTTGTCAGAGCTACAGATATAAAGGTGCATACCCAAATACTAAAATACATAGCTACAGATATAAAGGTGCATACCCAAATACTAAAATACATAGCTACAAATAAAGGTGCATACCCAAATACTAAAATACACAGCTACAAATAAAGGTGCATACCCAAATACTAAAATACATAGGTACAAATAAAGGTGCATACCCAAATACTAAAATACATAGGTACAAATAAAGGTGCATACCCAAATACTAAAATACATAGGTACAAATAAAGGTGCATAACCAAATACTAAAATACATAGGTACAAATAAAGGTGCATACCCAAATACTAAAATACATAGGTACAAATAAAGGTGCATACCCAAATACTAAAATACACAGCTACAAATAAAGGTGCATACCCAAATACTAAAAATACATCGCTACAAATAAATACTAAAATACATAGCTACAAATAAAGGTTCATACCCAAATACTAAAATACATAGCTACAAATAAAGGTGCATACCCAAATACTAAAATACATAGCTACAAATATAGGTGCATACCCAAATACTAAAATTGTCATTTCTCCACCAAACCCTATACTTGCTGTGACCACTCTTTAGAATTGTCCCGAAGACGCGATTCTAAAGAGTGGTCACTGTATAGGGTTTGGTTGAGAAATAAAGGAGCTATTTTTTTTATATTGCTAACATTTACCCATCTTATTTTATTTTTGACTGAGTGGTAAACATCTTGGATTCTGATGAGACCAAAAATTACTAATCTAGATCCAATCTGTTTGTAAATCTAGATCCAATCTGTTTGCAAATGCCAGTTAGGTCATGATTACATGATAGCAAAATGGGTTGAGATAGAGCTCCAGATAAGATGCGTAAATTAAAATATTTTCAAGAATACCTTCTTTATTTCTCAACCAAACCCTATACTGTGACCACTCTTTAGAATCGTCTCGGAGAGATGATTCTAAAGAGTGGTCACAGTATAGGGATTGGTGTAGAAATGACGATTTTAGTATTTGGGTATGCATCGTTATCTGTAGCTCTGTTGAGATATCAGATTAAAACATCTTCCTACACACGGCCCTGATCAATAAATTCCTCACAGAAAATTACATTAATCCTGCAGATTTGGGAGAAATTTAAAATTAATCTGCCTTTCAAATTGGTAATCTTAAAAATAGAACCTTAATAGAATTTTTTTTTCACAGATAGTAAACTATTATCCAGGGACAAAGAACATTTAAAATCAACTGAAAATGCAAAAATTATAATATTTAACTGGTGCTCTTGTCCAAAAATTTTAGCATGGCAAACAATAATATAGATAACTCTGTCAAACTATATACAAAATACTCCACAGTTACTTCCCTTGGCATCACTTGTATTGCATGAACAGACTTTTATTAACCCTTTCCTTCAGGTCATAAAAACACCTCTTCACATCATTGCAAGAAGAGGAGACACTGATCAGATGGATTTTGTAGGAGCTGTCTGATAATGGTCTGCTCTGTTTGCTTACGGAAATAATAAATCTGACTACACATTCCACTAGCAAACAGAGCAAACCTGGTCAGATGGCTCCTACTGGAGCCGTCTGATCTAGGTCTTCTCTGTTTGCAAATGTGTGAAAACATTTAGATGAAGGAAAGGGTTAATTGATGGGTTAAAACTAAGAGGGTTTGACTCTACATTCATTCTCATGACTGAAGTTCTTTCATTCTCATGACTGAAGTTCTTTCATTACTCTAGTTCCTTTCATTTATAGTACATTTTTATGTGTCACTTGACCCCTAGTGACCCCTAGCTTATTAGTCCCACACTGTGAACTGTTTCATAATTGTTGTCTCACAGCACCTCACAGAAATTGCCTCCAGCAAATTATTACAGTCAAAGATCTTTTGGGCCTTTCAATTTTGACTCGCCTCCCAATTACACATTACATACTGACTCGCCTCTCAATTATATACTGACTCGGCTTGAAAATTACATATTAAAGCCCACTGTAATACATAAAGGTGTGTGTCAAAACTAAGAAACATCATTTTTCAAATACAGTAAAACCCATCTAAACCAGACAGTTAAATTAGTACTAAATGCCGGTATTTAAGACGAGTGGTTGCTTAATGCGGGGCAAAATATTTGCCTAAAAAGACCAACTCTCCACCAAACCTTATGTTATGACAACTCTTAGGATCGTCTCTTCACGACAACGCTAAAACAGTGGTCGCAGTATAGGATCTGCTCTTTGATATTAATTAAACCCATTCCCACTTAGGCTATTTTTAGACCTAACCTCTTTGATTAAATCTACCAAAAAGGAGCATTAACTAGAGAAAAGGAAAATTTCAGAATTGTGTAGTTTTTAAACCATTGTGATAAATGGAGCATTTGCTCCTGTGGAGCAAATGCTCTATTTATCACAATGGTTTCACAAAATGACTTTTACAGAAGCGTCAAAAGGCGTCAATATGAGGGAGTGGGTTAATTATATAGATTTGATTCTTTACTTTCTGAAATGGTCAATATTTGCTGTGTTCATATTCTCAATATTCATAATGTCATTCTTACATGAATATTCACGATGTCATTATTTTTTACAAGAATATTCATGATGTAATTATTTCTTACATGAATATTCACGAGGTCATTATTTTTTACAAGAATATTCATGATGTAATTATTTCTTACATGAATATTCACGATGTCATTATTTCTTACATGAATATTCATGATGTCATTATTTTTTACAAGAATATTCATGATATCATTATTTCTTACAAGAATATTCAAGATGTCATTATTTCTTACATGAATATTCATGATGTCATTATTTCGTATATTTAATATTCATGATGTAATTATTTCTTACATGAATTTTCATGATGTCATTATTTCTTACATGAATATTAATTTCATGATGTCATTATTTCTTACATGAATATTCATGGAGTAAAGGGTAAAAGCATCGATAACAGATTTTCCATTTCACTTCAAGTAATAAATCTCGAAAAATAATTACAGGAAATACCCGCTGACATTTTGACCAATGGGCCAATCAGCACCAGCTGGGAATTCACGCCCCCATCATTCTCTGCTCCATAAATAATCTAAGACTTGTCCCTAAGCCACTGGTCCCTACCCATATGTACCTATTATACTTAACGTTCTGCACTCTGAGCAATTGTCGTCTGCAAATATTGCCGTCTGCTCCAATTCTAAAAATGCATTTTTCTTTCATATATTTTCAAAAAGAGTGTTACTTGGACAAACAGTTTGGATCCTGATGAGACCTTGAGCTACTCTACCTCTTATCTGGATCCAAACTGTGTGCAAGGTTTATCACAGTCGCCTGTAAAGTACTAAAGATTAACCCTTTCCTCCATAAATACCCCTTTCTACGCCTCCGTAAAAGTCACATTTTGAAACCATTGTGATAAATAGAGCATTTGCTCCTAAGGAGCAAATGCTCTATTTATCACAATGGTTTCAGAACTACAAAACTGTAAAAAAAATCCTTTTCTCTAGTTAATGCTCCTTTCGGGTAGATTCATTCAAAGAGGTTGGGTCTAAAAATAGCCCATGGAGGAAAGGGATAATGAAATCCTCTGATCAAGGTCTGCACTATTTTCCATTGGTCAATATGTCACATCAGACAATCTAAAGAGTCACCAGGTCACAGTATAGGGTTTGGTGGAGAAGTCACCAGGTCACAGTATAGGGTTTGGTGGAGGAGTCACCAGGTCACACAGTATAGGGTTTGGTGGAGAAGTCACCAGGTAACAGTATAGGGTTTGGTGGAGAAATAAAGAAGATATTCTAGCAAATGTTTAAACTCACGCATAATATCTGGACCTCTGATATGTCATTTCAAGACTGAAGCTGACAACATAGATACAACTGAGTAATGCCTTTGCAAACTGAGTAGACCCAGATCAGAGGGTTCCTGCTCTGTTTGCTAGTGGAATTTGAAAGATTGGTTTCTTTACTTTCTAAAATGGCTACAATGTTCCACCTTCCATATTTCATTTCGACTATTTCAGCCATGAATATTCAGTAGGTATTGAAATTTGGAATCAACCCATTCCCTCATATTGACGCCTCTGCAAAAGTCACCTGTTAAAACCACTGTGATAAATAGAGCATTTGTTCCTATAGGAGCAAATGCTCTATTTATCACAATGGTTTCAAAGTAGAGGAGGTATTCTTGAAAAAATCCTACAATTCTAAAACTTTAAAATTTTCCTTTTATCTATTTAATGCTCCTTTTCGGTAGGTGCATCCAAAGAGGTTGGATCTAAAAATAGTCTATGGAGGAAAAGGTTTTAGGGTTAACAATAGCTAGGTATTGTAAGGTATGCACATTCAAACAATTGTGACATTTTGTTTATGTTGTGGGGGGTCTCGTCATTCAAGACTTCCTCCTCGGTAACACCAGGACTGCGAGAAAAACTACAAGCAGAAGAATGCTTCTGTATGAACCCTAAGTGCTCAATCCACAAATTCTTTAGATTACGATCTTTACAAGTAGTTCGGATCTAGAAACAATGTCAATTTATTTTCCGCCTTTCATTTGAGTCAAAGCTGTTTGAGCTCTAAAGAGAAAATTGAAAAGAAAATGTATTTTACTGAATGAGCAGATGACAGTTTTTGAATTTAGCAAATTGTTTTTTAGCGAGCTAAATGGATAATTGAAAACTTCCACCTTCGTCATGCTTTTTTACCTCTCATCCATTTAAACAGCAGCTATCTGACATTGACCCTTGCAACACTGAATTTTCAAATGGACTATTCCGAAATTCAGACAGGTCACGCTTATGGTGAATATTTATGTATTTTTCTAAAGGAAAATTCTCATGACAAACAGTGCAGACCCTGATGAGAGGGTCTACGCTGTTTGCAACGGACTTGTGTGCGGCACTGTAAGGGTTAATAAACAGTTTGAATCCAGATGAGATGCCAAGTAATTCCAAATCTCATAATACTGTTTGACATCTAATGACATCTCACTGTTTGACATCTGTCACTGTTTGACATCTCATGACATCTCACTGTTTGACATCTCTCACTGTTTGACAGGCATCCTGTAGTTTCTCAAATTGTTAATATTATATAAAGCAAGTCCTATAGGGGCTGTCTGATCAGGGTCTGCTCTGTTTGCTAATGTGATGTGATAGATCTGTTTCTTTAGTTTCAAAAATAGCTACGATGTTCTGCCTTCCATATTTCATTTTAACTATTTGTCTATGAATACTAGACAGAAACTGAAAATTGGGATAATTAACCCTTTCCCTCATATAAACGTGTTTTCACGCATTTGCAAACAGAGTAGACCCAGATCAGATGGCTCCTATAGGAGCCGTCTGATCAGGGTCTGCTCTGTTTGCTAACAGAATTTGATAGTTCCATTTCTTTGCTTTCTAAAATGTCTACACTGTTCCACCTTCTATATTTCGTTATAACTAATTTGTCCATGAATATTCAGTAGGTATTGAAATTTGTAATAAACATAGAACAGGGAAAGGGTTAAAGAGTAAAACCTCTCTATAAGGGTCAATAAATTACATCAAATATTTTTTTGTTATTGGAGCATTCTGTTTTACTTTTACCTTGCTTTAAGCAGCCACCTGCCCTAAATACCAACTAATTAATACAATTTCATGGTCGTTGTAGAGAGGTTTTACTGTAGAACAGGCAAAAAGGTTAACATTTCCCTAAGCAGCTGCCTCAACTATAACCTGACAGTAACAATTGGAACGTCATGCTTTCATTACCGGCAGGTAATTAACCCTTCCAAACCTAAATATTCTGAATGGAAGAGTCCATCAGTGTATGACTACACAGTTCACTCTGTGTGAAAAGGTTAAACTTGCTAGAGGATTAATTTTGAATGACAAATAGTATAGACCCCGATTATAAGAGTCCTCTAGGAGCTCTCTGATCTGGGTTTTAACTGTTTGTAAGTGACAGTATATGTGTGTTTCACAATCAAAGGGTTAATCCTCTGTATGCAAGGTAACCCGTTATAATCAAAAGCAGATTCCATTCAGCCAAACAGGTTAAAACACTGCTGAAAAGAATTTGGAACAGCAAAACGTGCAGACCCTGTTTGGAACGGCAAAACGTGCAGACCCTGTTTGGAACGGCTAAACGTGCAGACGCTGTTCACAAGACTCCTCTAGGAGTCCTTAAATATAGGTTCACACTGTTTGCACATGTTAGACAATTTTTCTTCAACATTAGAAAGTTGAACATTTGGATCACTTAACCCTTTCCCTCATATAAACGTGTTTTCACGCATTTGCAAACAGAGTAGACCCAGATCAGATGTCTCCTAGAGGAGCCGTCTGATCAGGGTCTGCTCTGTTTGCTAAAAGAATTGGACATATCTGTTTCTTTGCTTTCTAAAATGTCTACAGTGTTCCACCTACAACATTTCTTTATGACTATTTTGTTAATGAATATTCAGTAGGTATTGAAATTTGGCCTAAATATAGAACAGGGAAAGGTTAATAAAGAGTTACACACATGCACTTGTACAGCAGCCATTTGCAAAAAAAATGAGATCCTGAGTTCTAGAGTGAGAGACTTGTTTCTGACTTCAAAAACCTAAGGATTACTGTAAGAATTATAGTTTTTTTCATGAACCTTGGTTCTCAGTGACCATCAGTACAATTGTTAAAAGAACTTAGGTTTTCAGTGACCAATGGAATAACTGTTCAAAGAACCTAGGTTTTCAGTGACTATTTGAACAAATTTTCCAAGAACCTTGTTCTCAGTGGCCATTTGAACAATTGTTCCAAGAACCTAGGTTTTCAGTGACCATTTGAACAATTGTTCCAAGAACCTAGGTTTTCAGTGACCATTTGAACCTAGATTTTCAGTGACCATTTGAACAATTGTTCCAAGAACCTTGGTTCTCAGTGGCTATTGGAACAATGGTCCTATGAACCTTGGTTCTCAGTGATCATTAGTACAATTGTTCCAACGAAGAATCCAGGTTCTCAGTGGTCATTTGCAACAAATGTTCCAAGAATCTAGGTTCTCAGTGGCCATTTGCAAACAGGAGATCCAGGTCTCCTGTAAGAGCTGTCTGATCAGGGTCTGCTCCATTTGCTTATGAAGTTATAACAGATATGGCTCTATAGTGTGAACCAATACCAATGCCCTTTGTACATATTATGCCAATTGAAACCATTATGAAAATTCAGCTAATAAATATTGATGATGTCAATACCATTATTAACCCTTTCCTCCATAAATACGCCTTTCTAAGCCTCTGTAAAAGTCACCTTTTGAAACCATTGTGATAAATAGAGCATTTGCTCCATAGGAGCAAATGCTCTATTCATCACAATGGTTTCAATATTACATGATTCTAATTTTTTCCTTTTCTCTGGCAAATGCTCCTTTTTGGTAGATTCATTCAAAAAGGTTGGGTCTAAAAATAGTCTATGGGGAAAGGGTTAAAATAATGAATATTCATGATGTAATTATTTCTTACATGAATATTCAATAGAGCAAGGTTTATAAGGCTACACATGTACAGTGCTGCAGATCGTAAGGGTGTGTACCTAAATACTAAAATCATCATTTCTCCACCAAACCTGCAGTACACTGTGGCCACTCTTTAGAATTGATTCTAAACAGTGGTCACAGTGTAAGAGTTTGGCGGAGAAATAAAGTTATTTTTGAAAATGTTTTAATTTACGCATCTTATCTGAGCTCAGGCTTACACAGCTAGCTGTGTGCACTCTTTGCAAAGATCTGTTACAACTTGTCCAAAAGCAAATGTTTCTCAATTTCACATCAAGATCCATTTTCCTTTGAAGGTGAAACTTATATCTGACCATTAACTACATGTTGAATATTCGTGTAAGAAATAATGACATCATGAAAATTAATTACATGTAGATTATTTTATATAATGGGATATGAACACAGGACATTCATTTTTGGCTCGGGTAGAAAATGAATAATCAATTCTATATTATACAGTAAAACCCCTCTAAACCGCACGTTAAATTTAGTAGAAATATCGGTCTTTGAGACAGGTGGCAGCTTAATGCAGGGTGAAAGTCACACAGAAAGCTCCTCTAGAAGCTCCTCTAGGAGCTTTCTGTGTGACTTTTATGCAGCATTAAGCAGCCACCTGCCTAAAAGTATCTAAATTCTTCTCTACTAGAATTCCGGTTTAGAGGGTTTTTACTGTACCATAAAGAAACAGCAGACCTCAATCAGACAGCTCCTTTAGGAGCTAATCTTCCTGATTTGGGTCTACTCCGTTTGCATTTATAAATATGGGTTAGAGGACTAACTCTTTCGAAGTTTTAAAATTGCTGTATCACTGTTTATTTATGCAAACAGTTTGGATCCAGATGCTTGAGATCAGGTGCCATCAGGATTCTTCTCAACTAGAATTCTGGTTTAGAGGGGTTTTAGTGTATCTGGATTTTAACAAACTTCTATTTCTTTTTCTGCAAAGGGTTGATCATTGAAGCTTTCTGCACCTGCCTCCATGTCCTGCACCCTTCTCGATTTCCGACACTGGACACCATTATCTGCTTTTCAAACAAGAAATGTATATCCCTTTCCCTCATTGTATAGCAAGCATGACTTCATGACTATTCGTAAACTTACATTTTTGTGATGGCCAATTAACAAGGAATGTTTCCCCACTTCAGAAACTGCAGTCAGATTTATATAATTCTATAAGTGAACAAAGCAGACCCTGATCAGACAACTCCTACAGGGGCCATCTGATCTGCATCTAAAATCTCTTTCTAATGGCATGGAAAAGCGTTTATAAGAGAGAGACTTAACCCTTTCCTCCATCATCAGAATACTGATGTAAGAAATAATGATGTCATGCATATATCAAATAGATTGATTTCTTATGGTAGCACAATTTGGCACAGGTATTTTGGCAGAAACTGGAAAATCAGACCTACAGTAAAACCTCTCTATAACGGCCAGTAAATTACATAAAAAATCATGTATTAAAGGCAGGTGGTTGCTTAAAGCAAGGCGTCCTCAGGGTAGCCACAATATCTGTACCATGTCTGCAGCAAAAACAGGCAGAAGGCTGCTATGCTTATAATGGAGACTTGTTTCTCTCGCTTAATGCACTCTAGTTTCAGCCCAGTATCCTGTGGGAGATGTCTGATCAAGGTCTGCTCTGTTTGCTTATCTTATTCTACAGTTGTTACCAAAAACTGTGTAATTATGTCCTTAAAAATGTCTTGTTGTTTTAACCCCTCACAATAAACCCTCTCTATAACGGCCACTAAATTACATTAAGTATTTTGTATTAAAGGGAGGTGGTTGCTTAAAGCAAGGTGAAAGTAAAACAAAACGCTCCTATAGGAGCGTTCTGTTTTACTCACACCTTGCTTTAAGCAGCCACCTGCCCTAATATACCAACTAACACAATTAAGTGGCCACTATAGAGAGGTTTTATACTATTTCATAAGCAAACAGAGCAGACCCAGATCAGAGATCTGCTACAGATTAGATTCTACAGTTACAACCATGACCGATATTTACCTGTGTTCATGAATCGTTAAAAAACTTCATCTAAATAATATTTATGTTTTCATATTTCTTGCATAAATATTCATGAAGTAAAGGGTTAACCCTTTACTCAATGCATATTCATGTAAGAAATAATCAGGGGTTTCCCTGACCCCCTAGATAAGACGTAGAAACTCCCTGACCCCCTAGATAAGACGTAGAAACTCCCTGACCCCCTAGATAAGATGTAGAAACTCCCTGACCCGCTAGATAAGATGTAGAAAGGTGTATTTATAGAGTAAAGGGTTAACCGAGGACAAGACACAACATGTGTACACAAAAACCTGCCATGATAAAAGAAATTAATTTCAAATCAAGAATTAATGTAAAATTAAAGTGTTGCTGAAATTAGTTATGTTACAAAAGATGTTAGCAACAGGTGCATGTAATGGGCTTCACATTTGTGATGGAAACTTTAAGCTGCAAATGTGTGATGTAACATCTGTCTCATAAAATGTATTTTATTTAACCCTTTCCCTCATACTAAACATGCTTTTATGCATTTGCAAACAGAGTAGACCCAGAAAAGACTTTTATTTGAAACACAGTTGACCCATTCCTTCATATTGAAACCTTTTGACACCTCTGGTTCATTTTTGAAACCAATTTTGTCTGTGATAAATAGAGTATTTGTTAAATAGAACAAAATGCTTTATTTATCACAATGGTTCCAAAACTACAAAAATCTAAAAATTTACTTTTTTCCTAGTAAATTCTCCCTTTTGGTAGATTTATTCAAAGAGGTTTTGTCTTAACCCTTTCCCTGTTCTATGTTAATTTCAAATTTCGATACCTACTGAATATTCATGGACAAAATAGTTATAATGAAACATGGAAGGTGCAACATTGTAGACATTTTAGAAGGCAAATAAACTGATCTATCAAATGCTATTAGCAAACAGAGCAGACCCTGATTAGACGGCTCCTCTTGGAGCTGTCTGATCTGGGTCTACTCTGTTTGCAAATGCGTGAAAACACGTTTACATGAGGGAAAGGGTTAAAATAGCCTATGAGGACATGGGTCTAAAAATAGCCTATGAGGGAATGGGTCTAAAAATACATAATGAATGAACTAGCTTATAGCATGCTAACAGTCCACACAGTAAAGAAATGGATCTGTAACATGTCAAACATAGTAGACACTGATCAAACAAGCAGTTATCTGATCTGGGTCTACTCTATCAGCAAATGCATCAAAGAGTGGGATTACCGTAAAACCTCTCTATAACGACCACTAATTTGTGTTTAATTAGTTAGTATTTTGGTAGGTGGTTGCTTAAAGCAAGGTGAAAGTAAAACAGAACGCTCCTAAACTAGGAGCGTTCTGTTTTACTTTCACCTGGCTTTAAGCATCCACCTGCCTTTAACACAAAATACTTGATGTAATTTAGTGGTTGTTATAGAGAGGTTTTACTGTATGTACTAAAGGGTTAACTATTTCGCATAATTCTGGATGCTAGAGCCAGGTGGTAGCTTAATGAGGGACAAGAGTAATGCAGAAAGCTCCTAGAGGAGCTTTCTGCATTACTTTTGTCTTGCATTAAGAAACCACCTTCTTATAAAGACACCCATGTTTATTCATAAGTGGTTGCATTAGAGGGGTTATACTGTAATACTCTCATGATGTTTTTGACGAATACCTTGCTTTGAATCATGAAGTGGATGATAAATATCGCAGGTTTGTTTATTTATTAAGCTGCAAAAATTTACTCCTGCAGTTTGTAACACACAAAGTACTGTCATACCATTTCGAAATAGATCAACTATTCCAGTGATTCACAATTATGCCAAAATGGTTTGCACTTGAAATAAACCCGAGGCGTGGGTAGACACACACAGAGAAATCATTCTTGTAAACTGATTCAGGTTTGGAAATAAAAACATCTCAGTCATGTGCTTCCTCAACTTGAAGGCATCCTGCTTAAAAAAACAACAATGACTGAATACAATGGGAATGAGGCTGAGAATGCCAGGTGATGTATGATTACAGTGGCAACAGACGACGACGATGATGATGGTGATGATGATGATGATGATGGTGGTGGTGGTGGTGGTGGTGGTGGTGGTACTGAACCATTATACGATCAACTTCTCCATCCAATAATGTATATTACACATATATACCTGGATGTAGATACAACCCACATTTACATGTATCTATGAAAATCTATCATTTCTCAGTCAAGCCCTATCTTCCTGCGACTCATTACAATTGCCTCTCAGAGGACAGGCTCAGAGGACAGGCTCAGAGAGGACAGGCTCAGAGGACAGGCTCAGAGGACAGGCGATTCTAATCAGTTGCAGTAAGATATGGTTTGGTGGAGAAATATATATATACACTTCTCAGCCACATTCCTGTATATGAACAGTATTTGCAGTGGTAACCCGTGCATAGTAACCAGATGCATAGCAATCTTAATTACTATACTAAACATACACAAGAATGAAATATATTGCTATGGTTACATAGAGTGTACATGATAGCAAACAGAGCAGATCTTTCCTTATCACAAAGTTCTATAGGAGCTGTCTGATCTGGGTCTACTTATATTTGCATAGGCGTATAAAGGTGTATCTATACAGTAAAAGGTTCATTACATGGATAAAGATCGTTATATTGTACTTACATTTTGACACCAGGTGGGGGGTCCCAGACACATTCGCCCGTGGTGAGGTTGGCGTACATGTGGTCTTTGGTCCTGGGCTCTATGATCTCCACCCATTCCCACCTGAAAGTAGGCCAAACAATAATAAGCCATTTGAAATATACAGTGCTCCCTCTCTACAACAACACCCTTTGGGGTACGAAGATTGTATGTGTTGTTCGGAGGGAGTTGTTATAGGGAGGGAAAATCAAACATAATTAGCTTGTTTACAGATTCCCAGATAAGGTGTATTTCGAGAAATAAAACCGTTATGCCTCTGTCAAACCCTATGTTGTGACCACTCTTAAGAATCGTCACAAAGTGACGATTCTAAAGAGTGGTCACAACATAGGGTTTGATGGAGGCATAAAGAAAATACGATGAAAAAGTTGTTTCTGGAGCCTTGTTGTTTCGGAAACAGCGACAAGCGTTGTTGTAAGGAGGGAATCGTTATTGAGAGGGGCGTTGTAGGGAGGGAGCACTGTAGTAAAATCTTTGTATCCCTTTACTCATGTATATATACATGTATGTAAGAAATACTGATATCATAATGGATATTCATAATCATTAGATGAGTGACTGCTTTAAATATTCAGATGATGTCTGTATAAATATTGATCAGCTGATTCTTACTTATGGCATAATATGGACAAGAGAAGTTTTAGCCATTCAGAGCTCCAGATAAGATGCGTAAATTCAAACATTTCCACAAATAATTCCTTTATTTCTCCACCAAACCCTATACTGTAACCACTCTTTAGAATCATCTCGAATATTTCTCCATCAAACCCTATACTGTGACCACTCTTTAGAATCGTCTCGAAGAGAGTGGTCACAGTATGGGTTTGGTGGAGAAAAGACGATTTTAGTATTTGGGTACGCAACTTTATCTGTAGCTCTGGCCATTGAAGAAACTATAAAATCAGATCTATACAATTCTATAAGCAAACAGAGCATTCTGATCAGACTGCTCCTACACAAGTCATCTAATCTTGGTCTTACTCTGTGTTCAAAAGTGCCAAAAGTGTTAACCCATTCCCACATATTGACGCCTTTTGGCGCTTCTGTAAAAGTCACTTTGTGAAACCATTGTGATAAATAGAGCATTAATTTTGCTCCACAGGAGCAATGCTCCTTTTTGATAGATTTAATCAAAGGTTAAGTCTAAAAACAGCCCAAGTGGGAATGGGTTAATATTCTCAGTCATTATAATTATATACTTTCATATGCTAAAAAAGAAAGCTCTTATAAAATGGCTCCTACAGGAACCCCCTGATCTGTATCTACTCTACTCTGTTTGCAAAGGCGTGAAATGGCATAAAAATTTATGAAGAAAACAGGTTAAAGACGATTATTTTTTTCTATTTTGTGGTTACTTTGAAGTTTTTACAAAGTTAAAGACAGACTTCACATGTGTTTGACGTCACAGAATTACTCAATTATATTCATGAAACCAGAAGTCTAGATAAGTCTGCATAAAATTAAACAAGAGGGCCAGAATGGCCCTGACATCGCTCACCAGACAATCAGGAGAAGATTTTCAAAGTTTTCACTATATGTTTCTATTGAAAACTTATCACCCCAAGGGCGGTGCCAATTTTGACCCCAGGGACACAATTTATATAACTTTTGTAGAGGACCTGAACATGATGCTGAAAGAATGTAGTGAAAGAACGGATAGAGCATAGACCACTGGAACTTGTATTAATTCTTTGGATGCTAGAGGCAGATTCTCCCGCCACTAATGACCTATGCAAACAGTTTGGATCCAGATTAGGCCCCACATAATGTGGGGCCTGATCTGATATCCAAATTGTTTGTAAATGAGACTGAACTTCTGAGAAACTTAGAAAGAATGTGTGTAGTGGGATTCTCCCACCACTAATGACCTATGCAAACATATTGGATCCAGATCAGGGCCAATCTAATGTGGGGCCTGATCTGATATCGAAACTGTTTGTCAATGAGACTGAACTTCTGAAAAACTTAGAAAGAAAGTGTGTAGTTAGGATAACTTATGAATTTGCTGCAGACAACAATTTAGCAGTTGACAAAATTACCCAGCATGCAAAGAGTTAAGCTGAAATTCACAACAGATATGCTCTATATTGATATCTGGTAGATTAATGCAGGGCATAGGTATGAAAAAAAGGTTTAAGAGTGTTCTGCATAATGAGAACTATCCACAGTTTTCTCAATCTTAAATGAGTGTTTTATTTGTCTAAACACAATTTCTACTCTACTGATCAGACTAAGGGTGATTATATAAGAACTCACACTGACTGGTCTGAGCTCTGCAGGCTGATATATTAAGGAGAAACCTTTAGACTGTCGTTTCTGCCGTGAAGAAGACTGTACACACAGGGCAGGGCCAATTTTAACCCAAGAACTATGATACTTAAAAAACCCTTAAAGTTATGCTAAGTAAATCTTTACACCAAATATCTAAGCTCTGGGACATGTAGTTTTGACAAGAATATTTTTAAAGTTTTTCCTATGCATAACTAGTGATCCCATGGGCTGTTTAAGCAGTCAGCTACCAAAAACTGGCAATCCCTGGGTTGGACCAATTTTGACCCTAGGGGCATAATTTATATAACTTTTGTAGAAGCCCTGAAGTTGAAGCTATGTGCCAAATATGAAAGCTGAGGACCTTCTAGTTTTAGAGGAGATGATGTTTCAAGTTTTCACTATATGTTTCTATTGAAAATTGAAAACCTCTGCGGCAGGGCCAATTTTGACCCCAGGGGTATAATTTATTGATCGCCGCATGAGCGGCGATCACTAATGGAATGTTCAAAAGTATTTACCCATGTAGGAGGGGTAGCGACAAGTTTTACAAGGTCTATTCAGCGTATATCGGTGAGGAGAACGAAATGAATTGGCTCATGAGAGCGTGGCAGAGAATAGTTTCTATCTGCATTATTGATGTAGTGAAATATGTGATGTAAAAACCTTCATACGATGTTTAAAAAGAAATTTATCAAATTTATTGATTAAATTATCATGAGAGTGATAAATGTTTTAATGAAGTTTTATTGTTTTATTTATTTTTATTTAAAAAAGTCGTCAATATAGTAGCATGATAACTTTATATACATCTTCAATTTCCCTTGAAGTATGTCTGGCCTGATAGCGTAGTGGTTAACACGGTCGCCTATCGTGCAGTCAGCCCTGGTTCGATTCTCACCGCTGACGAAACTTTTTTTTTCTCTCTTTTTCCTTTCTATTTTTTTTTTTAATGATAGTTAATGATAATTATCCATATTAAGTGTTTTTTCTTTCAACTTATACGTTATTTTTGGTAAAACAAATTTGTAGAAAAATTTAAAATAGTTCCTGTTGTAAGAAGAAATTCCTACACCTACTATACAAATAAACCTCTACTGTACATATAAACTTAGTTTTAAAATGCTACCCCTTTATTACGTCACTAGCGGCTGTAGAGACGGGATAAAAAATCTATCCTCTTACGTTTTGGTATCGTCAATATGCCTCTGAACCAATCAATGACCGCCCTAGATATTTGTGTCAAGTTTCATGTGATACTTCCAACAATGCATATGTCATAATAGTTTTACCAGGTATTTACTTGTTACAGTTTGCAACAGAGTTCTTTATCAGCATGCCATAGTATATATAGGTCTTTGATTTATCCTCATTTTTTTAGCTCACCAGAGCACGACGTGCTCATGCTGAGCTTTTAGGATCGTTGGATGTCCCTCGTCTGTTGTCCGTTGAGATACCACATCAAGTGGCTACAAATGTTATCAGATCTTACTGAAATTTTATCAGAATGTTTGTCCACATGCAATCTTGGTCAAGTTCAAATATGGATCATGTCGGGTTCGAAACTAGGTCACTACGTCATTACACTCTAGAGGCTACATATTTCGTTAAGTTTTTAATGAAATGTTGTATTTCAATTGTCTTAACAAAACAGTTCCTTATTAAAAACCTTCCTTGTACACAAATTTCCCGGCGATCCAATGCCTTGCATCAGTATTCGTCTTGTATAACTTTTGTAGAGGACCTACAGATGATGCTATGTGCCAAAGATGAAAGCTGAGAATCCTGTAGATTCAGAGGAGAAGATTTTTAAAGGTTCAAATTGTTGACGACGCAAGACGGACGACGCACGCCGATGGACGACGGACATCAGGCAATCACAAAAGCTCACCCTGAGCACTTTGTGCTCTGGTGAGCTAAAAAGCCTATGTGATAAATAGAGCATTTGCTAACCATTGTGATAAATAGAGCAAAAGCTCCATAGAAGTAAATGCTCTATTTATCACAATGGTTTCAAATCTATACAATATTCTGAAATTTTCCTTTTCTATAATTAATGCTCTTTATCAGTAGATTTATTCAAAGAGGTAGGATCTGAATAAAGCCTTCGTGATAAATAGAGCATTTGCTCCATAGGAGTAAATGTTCTATTTATCACAATGGTTTCAAATCTACACAATTTTGAAATTTTCTTTTTCTCTAGTTAATGCTCCTTATCAGTAGATTTATTCAAAGAGGTATAATAGTCACTTCATGAAACCATTGTGATAAATAGAGCATTTGCCTTTGTGATAAATAGAGCATTTGCTCCATAGGAGTAAATGCACTATTTATCACAATGGTTTCAAATCTACACAATTCTGAAATTGTCCTATTCTCTAATTAACCCTTTCCCTCATATAAACATGTTTTCATGCATTTGCAAACAGAGTAGACCAAGATTTACCTCTTTGAATAAGCAGACAACAATTCTGATCTGACGCATACCGGTATGTAACTTTATATGTGGTTTGTACATGAGTTAATTTACTCCTATGGAGGAAATGCTCTATTTATCACAATGGTTTGAAATCTACACAATTCTGAAAGTTTCCCTTTTCTCTAATTAATGCTCCTTATCAGTAGATTTATTCAAAGAGGTAGGATCTGAAAAAAAGCCTTTGTGATAAATAGAGCATTTGCTAACCATTGTGGTAAATAGAGCAAAAGTTCCATAGGAGTAAATGTTCTATTTATTACAATGGTTTCATATCTACACAATTCTGAAATGTTCCTTTCCTATAATTAATGCTCCTTATCAGTAGTTTTATTCAAAGAGGTAGGATCTGAAAAAAGCCTTTGTGATAAATAGAGCATTTGCTCCATAGGAGTAAATGCTCTATTTATCACAATGGTTTCAAATCAACACAATTTTGAAATTTTCCTTTTCTCTAATTAATGCTCCTTATCAGTAGATTTATTCAAAGAGGTATAATAGTCACTTTATGAAACCATTGTGATAAATAGAGCATTTGCTCCATAGGAGTAAATGCTCTATTTATCACAATGGTTTCAAATCTACACAATTCTGAAATTTTCCAAGAGCCAGGATCTGAAAATAGCCTATGAGGGAATGGGTTAAAAACAATGTGAACAAACAGACACTAATTCTGAAGCAGACAACTTCATAGAGGTTTGACCAGGAACTTGCCCTCTCAAGTGATTGCATAATACAGATGGAGTGTTTACAGTCCTTCTAGTTCAGAGGAACCTTTATAGTGAAAAAATCTATTTTAAAGTATAACCAACAGGGCAGGGCCAATTTTAACCTCAGAACTATGATATTAACCAATGTCAATAAGGTATACTAAGTAAATCTATACACCATATATATAAGCTCTGTGACTTATAATTTTTGACAAGAAGATTTTTGAAGTTTTCCCCATGCCTAACATAAGTGAGCCCAGCATTCTGCTACTTGTACAGAAAACAACAGTCAGCTAGAGAAAACTGGCCACCCCTGGGACTGTGGCGGGGCCAATTTTGACTCTAGGGACATAATTTATATAACTTTTGTAAAGGACCTATAGGTGATGCTATGTGCCAAAGATGAAAGCTGAGAACCCTGTAGATTCAGAGGAGAAGAAGTTTAAAGGTTCAAATTGTTGACGACGAACGACGCACGACGCACGACACACGACGCACGACGCACGCCGACGGACGACAGACATCAGGCAATCACAAAAGCTCACCCTGAGCACTTTGTGCTCTGGTGAGCTAAAAACAAGAGATGTTTGTAAAACATGTATACCCCCCCAAGACCCCAAGACCTTTGATCTAGTGACCTCAACTATAGAGGTCATCCAGTGGTCATGACTAATCACCACAGCAACTTTGAAGATCCTAAGCCAAACCACTGATCATTTATTGATCTGAAAACATTTCACAAGTTAAGGTCATGGTGACCTTGCAGGGTTTTTTTTGGGATTAAGGGGAAGGGGGTCACTACCCTTTTACTTTTGTGAGAGGGGAAAATCTGAGCGCCGCAGGCGCGAACCGAGTGCGGAAGGCACGAGGGGGGAGAGTATGAGAGGGGGTTTCCCCCTCTCATTGGGGGGGTTGGGGGGGGCCCCCCCCGAAAATTTTAAAATCTACATTGCAGGAGGTGGCTTCTGAGGTATTTCTGGGATTATTTTAAGGTTATTTTTTCTGAATATTTTCATCTAAATTAGCCTGAATATTCACAGATCAGCCTTAAAACCAGTGCTCCAAGAAAAAATTTTGACTGGCAGGCCCAGAGCAAGTAAGCTTATAAAATTAACTTGCCATGTCCCAAATGAACTTGCCCCGATTTTTTTGTAACTAAAAAAATTAGTAATTATATATATTATCACTTATAGTTGCATTCATAATTAATTTTGCAGTACACTTTAAAAAATCCAAGGTACATCCATTCCTTATTTATAAGTGTTTAAGTCAGTAAAAGTGATTATAATGTGAAGTGGTTCTTACGGTATCAGAATCTATTTTTAGTAACATTACAATTATCATATTCTTGTATTTTATCTCAATTTTACATTAAACTCAATACTACCATGTGTTTATACAAAATTTTGCACACAAAAATCCTAAATAACAACTTATTTCTTACATATGCTTATTCAATGTGAAGGACATCATTTTTGTCAAATTTGACAAAATGTCGGACATTGGACGTTTGTTTCTAAACTTTCTTTGAGTGATTGGAAGTGTTATGATTAATCATACTTGGATGGAGATTCAAATTAAATGCATTGGAGGATATAGAATTGCTATTTTAGGTGAGTGAAAATCTTATACAGTATTTTCTAGGGTAGAAAAATCTTATTTCCTTTTGTTTACACCCCAGTGAGATTCCATCGAGACTGACCAAAACACGGACTGGAAAAATAGTGATGCGTGACCGTAAGAGCTTATCAGTTGCTCGCTAGACTGAAGTGTTGATAAAAAAAATGTATCATTAAATTATTTTTAACAACACTTCAGTCTAGCGAGCAACCGGCCATGTTTCTGAATATTTGCAGGCTTGAAAATGAACAACTCCAATTCACATAGTGACATGCCTTTGTGACAAAATGGCCTGCTTGAAAAGAATGTCAATCTTCTTGCAACTTTCCGACATCTTTCAATTATTTTCTTGTATGAGTTCTTATTGTGCGATCCGGTGGATGACATTTTCAGATTCAGATTCAGAATGTGCACTGTCATCATCGAGACGCTTGAAATCGTTCACAATGGATCAATAATGCGCCTGAATGATACAAAGTGTAAATCAGCGAGCGGGGGTTGATAAAACCCTGACTGTACCGGACCGCATAGCGTAAATTATGGCGCCTCCTCGGAGGACGAAAATTCCGACGAGAGGGGAATTTTTCAAAAATTGGGGGGAAAAAAACATACTTTTCAGAGGGGGGAACACTACCGAATATCGCCGGATATTTTGACCAAAAAAAACCCTGCCTTGACATTTGACCTAGTGACCTCAACAACTATAGGGTCATCTAATGGTCAGGACCAACTACCACAGCAAGTTTGAAGATCCCGAACCAAACCATTGAGCAGTTATTAATTGGAAACCATTTCATCAGTTACGGTCATGATGACCTTGACCTTTGACCTAGTGACCTCAAAATAAATAGGGGTCATCTAGTTGTCATGACCAACCACCACAGCAAGATCCTAAGCCAAACCCTTGAGCAGTTATTGATTGGAAACCATTTCACCAGTTAAGGTCATATTGACCTTGACCTTTGACCTAGTGACCTAAAAATCGATAGGGATCATCTAGTTGTCATGACCAACCACCTGAGCAAATTTGAAGACCCTAAGCCAAACCAATGAGCAGTTATTGATCAGAAACCATTTTACAAGTTTAGGTCATGGTGACCTTTACCTTTGACCTAGTGACCTCAAAAACGGTAGGGGTCATCCAGTGGTCATGACCAACTACCGGAGCAAGTTTGAAGATTCTAAGCCACCCTTGAGCAGTTATTGATCGGAAACCATTTAACCAGTTAAGAGCATGATGACCTTGACCTTTGACCTAGTGACCTCAAAATCAATAGGGGTCATCTAGTGGACATTACCAACCACCACAGCAAATTTGAAGATCCTAAGCCAAACCATAGAGCAGTTATTGATCGCTAACCATTTCATCAGTTAAGGTCATGGTGACCTTGACCTTTGACCTAAAAAACAATTAGACTCATCTAGTTGTCATGACCAACCATCTAAGCAAATTTGAAGATCCTAAGCCAAACCCTTGAGCAGTTATTGATCAGAAATCATTTTACCAGTTAAGGTCATGGTGACCTTGACCTTTGACCCAGTGACCTCAAAATCAATGGGGGTCATCCAGTGGTCATGACCAACTACCACAGTAAGTTTGAAGATTCTAAACTAAACCCTTGAGCAGTAATTGATCAGAAATCATTTAACCAGTTAATGTCATGGTGACCTTGACCTTTGACCTAGTGACCTCAAAATCGATAGGGGTCATCCAGTGGTCATGACCAACTACCACAGCAAGTTTGAAGATTCTAAGCTAAACCCTTGAGCAGTTATTGATCGGAAACCATTTAACCAGTTAAGGTCATGGTGACCTTGACCTTTGACCTAGTGACCTCAAAATCGATAGGGGTCATCCAGTGGTCATGACCAACTACTACAGCAAGTTTGAAGATTCTAAGCTTAACCCTTGAGCAGTTATTGATCGGAAACCATTTAACCAGTTAAGGTCATGGTGACCTTGACCTTTGACCCAGTGACCTCAAAATCAATAGGGGTCATCTAGTGGTCATGACCAACCACCACAGCAAGTTTGAAGATCCCAAGCCAAACCCTTGAGCAGTTATTGATCGGAAACTATTTCACCATTTTAGGTCATGGTGACCTTGACCTTTGACCTAGTGACCTCAAAAACAATAGGGGTCATCTACTTGTCATGACCAACCACCACAGCAAGTTTGATGATTGTAGGCCAAGGCGTTTATTAGTTATCATTCGGAAACCATCGATCTACCGACCGACCGACCGACCGACAGACCGACCGACCGACCGACCGACATGTGCAAAGCAATATACCCCCATTTTTTCAAAAGGGGGGTATAAAAATACAGTATAACTTCTTATATTTCTCCATCAAACCCTATATGTTGTGACTTGGTGACTTTTTATAATCATCTTTTCAAGACAATTCTAAAGTCATCGGACAACAACATAGGGTTTGATGGAGAAACAAGTAACATAGCTCACATATAGGAGAGTTCTGTATTACTTTCACCTTGCTTTAAGCAGCCAACTGCCTTTAACACAAAATACTTAATGTAATTTAGTGGCCATTATAGAAAGGGTTTACTGATAGGGGTTAAAACAACAAGACATATTTGAGGACATAATTATGCACACAGAAGTTTTTGGTAACAGCTGTAGAATAAGATCAGCAAACAGAGCAGACCTTGATCAGACATCTCCCACAGGACACTGGGCTGAAACTAGAGTGCATTAAGCGAGAGAAACAAGTCTCCATTATAAGCATGGCAGCCTTCTGCCTGTATTTGCTGCAGACATGGTACAGATATTGTGGCTACCCTGAGGACAGTGTTACAGATATTTCTGGTACGATGTATAACACTGATGTTATCTCCTAAGAAACACATCCCATGATACTTATTCTATCTCTACTCAATATTCAAAGAGCGAATGGCTCACAGTTAATGGACCATCCCACTCTAAAGATTATGTTACCCTTTCCCTGTTCTATGTTTATTCCAAATTTCAATATCTACTGAATATTCATTAACAAAATACTTATAAAGAAATATAATAGAAGGAGGAACATTGTAGACATTTTAGAAAGCAAAGAAATAGATCTTTCAAACTCTAATAGCAAACAGAGCAGACCCTGTTCAGACGGCTCCTCTAGGAGCCGTCTGATCTGGGTCTACTCTGTTTGCAAATGCGTGAAAACACGTTTATATGAGGGAAAGGGTTAAGTAATCCTTTACCAACAGGGACAAGGTTATTATCGTTCTCTACAAAGTATGCTCAAGTTAACTTTTTCCATTTTCTTCAAAATCACAATCTGAGTTTCAAACAGTTTTGATCCTGATGATTGTGTATCCCCCGGTTACTTGACATTCCAGTGATCCATTGCATCTAGATCCAATGATTCCGGGGAGTGGTCACAACATAGGGTTTGGTTGAGAAATAATGGAACTAATACTAATAATTTTTGAAAATGTTTTAACCCTTCGCTTGCTGTTCGCGTCAATATACCTACCTGTAAATAATGAAGACCCAGATGAGACAGCTCCTGCAGGATCAGGGTCTGCAATATTTACAAGTTGATTGTGCAACCAGTGCACTCCTCAGCAGTGATTGCACAGCGAAATATGTGTACACAGTGAAGATATATGTAATTATACAAAAGGGCATGGGTAAAGAAGGAGAAATGTGTTTTAAAATTCAGCAAGCGAAGGGTTAATTTGTCTTATTTGGGCTTCTGGATAAATTTAGGGTTAACCTTTTTCACTCTATAATGACTTCATGAATATTAATAAGGTTAATTTTAGTAATGGCACATGGACACAGTATACTTTGGCTAATTTGCAGAAACTGTGGAATAATAATCGTTATTATTATATAGATACGGTTCTACAGTTTTTTTCATGCTGTTATGGGTAGAGTAAACTGTAACAAGAGCACTGCAAGCGGGTGCGAACACTCGTATGTTATCATTTTGGTATATGTGGATAGGCCTTGTCAAGATGAACATGCATACCAAAAATGAAGGTTGTAAAATTAATGAAAAATTGAAGAAGTTATGGTCAATGTTAAGATTTCAGACGACAACAACGATGACGACGACAACAACAACTCTAACGCCAGAATTATGACAATAGCTCGTGATTCCATTTATTTCACTTTTAGCTCGTCTGTTTTGAAGAAAAGTAACAAAAAGACTTTTTTGACCTAAAAAATCAAGAATGGTTTGAACTAGGTCTGCACTACTTGCTCCAGTTTATTTAGGTTAATTACATAACATACATGTTTACTCCATGCTTTAGTCGATGAATGATACTCACATAAGAAATAATGACAATTAGAATAATTGCCATAATAGCACAACTGGACACAGGAATTTTTTTTCGTGGCAGAAACTGTAGAATCATATCTATATTACCATATGTAATAAGCAAACAGAGCAGACCCTGATCAGACGGTCTGGGTCTTCTGTTTGCAAATGCATATTAAATTTTATGGAATAAAGGGTTGAGTAAATTTAGATAAAAAGTGTAGAAATATAGTTTGATCTTGATCTGCACAATTTACCTCAGTTTACATAATATATTAATGGTATTTACAGAAGAAATCCAGAAAACTGCTTATGTAAGATAAGGGAAACCAATGCAGCCAGCAAATTGACCATCTGTACATTGTTTACCTATACTCTTGTCTACATTATCAACAGGGGACCAGGGGAAAAGCCCTTTTATCCAGGACCATAAGCTCTGTATCAATGGCTGTAAAATAGCCCACATTAGTGCCAATTCATTAACCTTTAAAATGCTGTTTCACAGTGGAAAAGCCTATCTGTTTATTACCCTTACCCTGTTCTATGTTGATCCTAATTTTCAATACCTACTGAATATACATGGAATAAAATGTCTTAACCCTCTCCCTCATATAAATGTGTTTTCACGCATTTGCAAACTGAGTAGACCCAGATCAGACAGCTCCTAGAGGAGCCGTCTGATCAGGATCTGCTCTGTTTGCTTGTGGAATTTGAAAGATCTGTTTTTTTACTTTCTACAATGGCTACAATGTTCCATGATCTATAAATTTATTATAACTATATTGTCTATGACTATTCAGTAGGTAATGAAATTTGGAATAAATATAGAACAGGGAAAGGGTTAATGAAATATATAGATGGTGGTCATACTGTAGCCGTTTCATAAAGGTAAACAAACAAATCTAACATTTTCCATAAGCAAACAGAGCAGACCATGATAGGAGCCATCTGATCTGATCTGATCTCCTATAGGAGCCATCTGATCTGATCTGGTCTCCTATAGGAGCCATCTGATCTGATCTGGTCTCCTATAGGAGCCATCTGATCTGATCTGGTCTCCTATAGGAGCCATCTGATCTGATCTGGTCTCCTATAGGAGCCATCTGATCCGGGTCTACTCAATTTGCAAATGCGTATACGAAGGAGGAGGTTAGCTATAGAGTACACTCAGTATGACAGGCTTGCTAGAGGGCTTTCAATGAATAACTGTGCAGACCCTGATCAGGGCTCCTTACAGAGAAGACGTCTCCAACTCAAAGATCTATATCATGTCATAAGTAAACAGAGCAAAGCATGCTCAGGTGGCCCCTGCAGGAGCCGTCTGATCTGAGTCTACTCTGTTTGCAAATGCATGAAGATGTGTTTTTATGAGGGAAAATGTTAAAGGGCTAAAACAATACTACATTTAATAAAGTGAAAAATATACTGCAACCGCAATCAGTAGAACAGACCAACAGATAAGGGTGGGTACCCAAATAATAAAATCTTCAATTCTCCACTAAACCCTATTCTGTTACCACTTTTTAGAATCGTCTCAAAGCTTATCTGGAGTTAATTCTGAGTAGAAAATCGGATCTATGTAACTAACTTTTAACCTTTCACTCGTATAATAGTACAGCTGCTAAGGCAGAATTTATGCCAAAATCGTTCAGTTTTTGAAGAAAGCATGAAATTTTGTGTATGATGTCTTTGATACCTATAGTTTATGAAAAAAAATAGACCCCAAAAAATAACGCATTCTGGCGGCCGCCATTTTGAATTCCAATATGGCTGCCAAAATTTAGGCGTAGAAAATGTAGTAGGTACTCTAGCTTGACCATTTCCTGACTAAACTTTATCAAACTTGGCACAAATATTAAATGACATCAAATCTAAATCAGGTTCGATAATCAGTAAGATTGCATGAAATAGTCGAGAGTTATTGCCCTTTAATTAGTGAAAATATAGCAAAATATAACAGTGTCCACTTTAAATCTTGACTCTGGCTTAACAATACACAACAATCGAAATAAAAAACGTTTTTGGTATTAAACATCGACCATGTTCTTCTTCACCTAAGATTTTGATAAAAACTGACCCCCAAATCACCCCACCCCCACCAACTTCCCTTAGCGGCCACCATATTGCATTTAAATATGGCCGCCAACAGTGCACACTTTTAGCCATTAACATATTGTACTAGCATTAATAGTGACATTGTTGAGTATATGGAAGACTTGTATTTTCAAAGCAAAATATATATTTAAAGAATATCTGTTTAAGTGTCGGTGTAGAATATTTACGCAAAGGCTGACTTAACCTTTAGCCTGCTGAGCCAAACTTTATTTGTAGAAAATGTCATCGATTTCAGTTGTCACTGTTCATTTATTTTGCATTTCTTTTCAACAGCACAATCAGAGTATCAAATAGTTTGGATCCTGATGAGACGTCTCATCTGGATCCAAACTGTTTACAAAGGTAATTACTCATCCATCTGCAGCAAGCTAAAGGTTAATATGTACACAGGATAGGTAACCAATATCACGCTGCTAGAGGAAACAATGTCTGCCGAGACTGTTGTTTTCATTAGATGTACATTTAAATAATACTAGCATAAAGTGCCGCAAATGGACGATGTCCATGTAGAAAAAGCCTAACAAATCAAACTGCAAGGATGCAGAAGGCTAATCCAGCATATAAATTTTGCTAAATAATGCCAAAGGAGTTCAGATTAGTGAAACCTGACGAGGTTGCTGATGTCCAGAGGTCTCCAATAGATTGGAACTTATGCATTCTTTGTCAAAATGTTTCACCAGAGACTCTTTCACACACATGGGAAGGGTCGAGGGCGAGGTACAAGTGAAGCTACAGGAACAGGTTACCAATCTTTTGCTAATTTCAAGGAACTTGGAAAAAATCCTCTGAGCATATCAGTGGACAAACATGATGGTGAGTTTGGTGTTGTTGAGACTTTACAAAAGAACAAGGCCAGCTGGCATTAGACTTGCCGAAATTTATTTAGTGACTTGAAACTCCACCGGCTATCATAATGTGCACAAGAACCAGATTCCAGGAGAGCAGTGTGGCGAGCCAAGTTAAATTGGTGCCCATACTTCCATGGTAGATGCGTCCATTTGCTTTTTCTACGAGAGAGAGTCTGACACTGCAAGTATTCATGAGGCAAGAACCACGGTGATGGACCACACATATCGAATTATGCATCAGAACTAAAAGACATCAAGCTGTTGGCAAAACTGGCATCATGTGATAAGGTAGCATTGGAGACCAAGTACCACAAGAATTGTTTATGTCAGTTATATAACAGATACAAGCGGGATGTGTCTGAAACTGTTCCTGTCTTTCGCCTTGTTGACCCTGTTTCTGCTTACACTTCAAACGCTTGTTCGAACTGAATCCATAACATACAGAGAAAGTCAATTCTACATGCTTAAATGAACCTCTTTTTTGCATTGTCCATACCTTAAAATTGTGAAGCAAGGAATGGATGGTATTCTGATACAGAAGTAGGTGAAGCAATCTTAAAGGCATGCTCTGATGAGGACCCGGAAGCGCTGCAACTTGCAAAAGCTGCTTTTAATATTAGAGAACAGCTTTTCACTCACGGACTTATCTTCATTGGATCCCTGTGTAATGATTCAATAGGATAAACCGTTCCAAATGCTCTGTTAGCACTTGTTAATATCATTCTGGACGGTACTAGTATCGAATCATAGACAACTAGGGAAGTCTCCTCAACCAAGGTAGCGCAAACATCATCTGATCTCTTCATTTTGAATAGTATCCGAGGTACTAATGGTCCCAGGAAAGATACTGTGCACCATAACAGTGAAAGAGAGACTCCAATACCTATCTATCTAGGTCTGAAAGTCAACGCCAAAACACGGAATCGTGATCTGATAGATTGTTTTCACCAACATGGTCTTTCCATATCACATGATCGAGGGCTTATGATATATTCTCAATTGCTCACAGCATAATCAAGCGTTTTGAAAATAATGGCGTAGACTGTCCACCTCAGCTGAAAAAGGGGCTGTTCACAATAGGACAAGTTTATAAAATTGGTCACAATCCAAGCTCGGTAACTGCAGCTGATTCTTTCCATGGAACTGCTCAATATTTGTGTCAACATCCAGTAGCAGACAACCAAGGAACAGATCATGATCCAATAACGCTTGCCGAAATGGAGCCAGGAAAACAAATTTCCCCTCTTCCTTTGGCTTACACAAACATTCTGTCAGTTCTATCCATGCTAAAGGAATTCAAAGCACCAGTAGTCCATGGACCTTTGCAGACTATAAGATGGAGCACAACTGGCTTGCAAAACAGGTATCTTTGATGAAAAGCGAAGACATTGCCGAAGGTGATTTTATATGCATGTCATGCAAGTTGGCAAGTACTACCTTGTAAGCCTGCAACAACTATTGCTTTAATGCCTTTGTTTTGAGAAGACCCTCACTCTTTTGCTTCATAAATAACCAGCAGCGCAGTTTCTTATTTCAGGACTTATTTCAGGACAGACCCCTGTCTTGACCATGTACCAACCACTGTATGCCTTGGGAAACCCAATGGAGATTCCCTGATCGTTTCGGTACGAACAAGGACGTGGTTTTGTTGGGTCCACTTCATATCAAAATGGCTGGCTTGAAAATGATTGGTGATTTGCTTGATGGAACCGGTGGGTCTAACGCTATAGTCCAGGCAGAGGTTGCTACAAAAGGAACTGCTGATAGTTTCATGCACGTGTCGCACGTAACAAAGACAAGAAAAGCTCATCAGGTTACTGCAGCTGCATTCTGTATATCAAGAGAGACAGACACGTGGATATTTGTTCACTTCCAAGACACCATGCTGGTTTCAAATCGATGATTATAAGGACAGTCGATATTGATGTCGTGCTAGCTGCTGCTTATTTCCACAGTTTAGCAAACATCGAACATAGCATTTGGAACGGGAAAGGATTTCGGATTCATTCTTATACATGAGATTTTATCTACATTGACTACCCATTTGTCTCAGGACTTGCTGTTTTTCAATTGCATTCACCGGCTGGGACCTGACCTCTTTCTTTGTCAACTATCGGAAGAAGTCTGCATGGAAGACATGGGCTGCATGGCCAGACGTCATCGACATGTGGCCCTGTTAACGCCATGCTTTCACAGAACATTGAGAACAAAACCCAACCAGAGCTGCACTGGGGCAGCATGTCAAGAGAGCTATATACCAAGCAGGGCATGTATGGGGCCAGTCACTGACATTGCAGCCATTGATTCCAGATGTAACTGACTGGGGATGGGAGCTCTCGCAGAATGTCGAATACATGCCAAAAATGGACCACCTTGCCTATTGCTGAAGAAACATGCCTGGAACTTATAGCATGCAAGTGCAGCAAAGCATGCAGGGGTTACTGTAAATGCTTCAAAGCAAATATGGAGTGCATCACACTAAATATGGAGTGCATCACACTTTGTAAATGCGGTGGGAACTGTCGACTGGGGTAAGCATTGTTCAATCCCACGTTCAGATAAACAAACAAAAAAGGCTGCATGGCTTATCCGGCAGAATATCTATTCAAGACATCTATTCAAGGGACAGCATTATATCAAATCGGGGCAACTAACTAATAACTATATTTTGCCAAGAATATATGCCAATAAAGTGAATAAACATTGTCCTAGAGGTTGATCAAAATTGAAAACAAAGTGGTAATGATAGGGAGCAGACAATGCCGAAACTGATCAAAATCATACAATCAAGGGCAATAACTCTAAATCTCTAGAGAAATCTGACTGTTAATCTAATTTGTCTGAGATTATTTTCCAATAAATATTTTCATAAAGTTCATGCTGATTGATACAAGATTTGTTCAGATAGAGAGCAAAAACTGCTGAATTCGCTTATTTTCGCTAGTTCAAGGGCAATAACTCTGGTTTGTCAACGGCAATCTGACTGATTATCGAACTTAATTGAGATTTTATATCCCTGGACTCTTTCATGAAGTCTGATTAAGATTGAAAAAGAAATGGTCAAGTTAGAAGCCGGACAATATTCTGGGGCACGCCATTTCGGCGGCCATTTTGGATTTCAATATGGCGGCCGCCAGGGGGCGTAATTTTTTGGGGTCTATTTTTTTTCATAAACTTTAGGTATCAAAGACTTCATACACAAAGTTTCATGCTTTCTTCAAAAACTGAACGATTCTGACGCTTAGCAGCTGTACTATAAACGCCTTTCACGTATTGGCAAACTCAGATGAGGCCGCCTCTGAAGGAGCCGTCTGTTCAGGGTCTGCTCTGTTTGCTTATAGCCTAATATAGATCTAACTCTACAGTTTCTACCTGAGCCAAAATGTCTTGTATGCAGTTATAAAACTTAACCCTTTCCCTGTTCTATGTTTATTACAAATTTCATTACCTAATGAATATTCATTGACAAATTAGTTATAATGGAATATGGAAGGTGGAACACTGTAGCCATTTTGGAAAGTAAAGACAAAGATCTTTCAGATTCCATTAGCAAACAGAGCAGACCCTGATCAGACGGCTCCTATAGGAGCCGTCTAATCTGGGTCTGCTCTGTTTGCAGATGTGTGAAAACACGTTTATATAAGGGAAAGGGTTAATCTTAGTGATATTAATGATATCTTTATTTCTTACATAAATATGCTACATACCGCAGTAAAGAATACAGCCATTTTAGCAGGCAGCGATTTTAGTGGACCAAGAGTTAATTTTGTGCATGAGATATCATGGCTTTAGGTTTGATGAATGCTATAGATAATATGCATAGACACACTGATTGTTTGCATTCCTGGTCAGCTGACCTCGAGCTTGACCCTTCCCCGTGCTACCCAAAAATGATGTCAGCTGAAAAAATTCATTGCAATCACTAGTTGGCTAAGTTTTGAGAAAGCAATGGCCAAGTGGCAAACAGCTTGGATCCAACTTGGATCCAGAAGAGACTGAGGCTAAGTAACTCATCTGGATCTACGCTGCTTGCAAACTACCAGTCAAAACACTTGTTACAAGCTAATTACTGTGAAAAGTTTAAACCTGAAAATAACTTTCATCTACAAAAATTATCAGCTACAACTAACAAGTATCAAAATACAATTTTTGTCCATTTTTTCTCCATTAACACCATTGCGAACAATGTAGACCAGATCAGACAGCTGTAATAGCTGTCTGAACAGGGTGAGCTGTAAAACTGTTTGTTCATACAGTACAACCTCTCTACAAAGGCCACTAAATTACATCAAGTATTATGTGTTAAAAGGACTGGTGGCTGCTTATAATTAACCCTTCGCTTGCTATTCGCGTCAATATACCTACCTGTAAATAGTGAAGACCCAGATGAGACAGCTCCTATAGGAGCTGTCTCATCAGGGTCTGCACTATTTACAGGTTGATTGTGCAACCAGTGCACTCCACAGCAGTCATTGCACAGCAAAATACTAAAATATGTAATTATACAACAGTGCATGGGTAAAGGAGAAATGTATTTTAAAATTCAGCAAGCAAAGGGTTAAAAAGCAAGGTGAAAGTTATATAAAACAAAATGCTCCTACATTGCTTAAGCAACCACCTGCCCTAAATACCAATAAATTAACACAATATTCTTTGACCCAATATGGAAACTTCCATCAGGTAAAAAGTTAAACAACAAGAAACAGTCTGTGTGTCAAATAGTATGTCTGTGTGACAAATAGAATGTTAGTGTGTCAAATAGTATGTCAAATGGAATGTTGGTGTGTCAAATAGTATGTCAGTGTGTCAAAAAGAATGTCAGTGTGCCAAACAGTATGTCCATGTGTCAAATAGTATGTCAATGTGTCAAATAGTATGTCAGTATGTCAAATAGTATGCCATTATGTCAAATAGTATCTCCGTGTGTAAAATAGGGAGTAAAATAGTATGTCAGTGTGTCAAATAGTATGTCAGTGTCAAATAGTGGGTCAGTGTATCAATAAGTATGTCAGTGTTAAATAGTATATCAGTATGTCAAATAGTATGTCAGTGTGTGTCAAATAGTATGTCAGTGTGTGTCAAATAGTATGTCAGTGTGTGTCAAATAGTATGTCAGTGTGTCAAATAGTATGTCTGTGTGTCAAATAGTATGTCAGTGTGTGTCAAATAGTATGTCAGTGTGTCAAATAGTATGTCAGTGTGTGTCTAATAGTATGTCAGTATGTCAAATAGTATGTAGTGTGTGTCAAATAGTATGTCAGTATGTCAAATAGTATGTCAGTGTGTCAAATACTATGTCAGTGTGAAAATAGTGAGTAAAATAATATGTCAGTGTGTCAAATAGTGAGTAAAATATTATGTCAGTGTGTCAAATAGTGTGTCAAATACTATGTCAGTGTAATAGCATGTCAGCGTGTCAAATAGTATGTCAGTGTGTGTCAAATAGTATGTCAGTATGTCAAATAGTATGTCAGTGTGTGTGTCAAATAGTATGTCAGTGTGTGTCCAATAGTATGTCAGTGTGTCAAATTGAATGTCAGTGTGTCAAATAGTGAGTAAAATATTATGTCAGTGTGTCAAATAGTGAGTAAAATATTATGTCAGTGTGTCAAATAGTGTGTCAAATACTATGTCAGTGTAATAGCATGTCAGCGTGTCAAATATTATGTCAGTGTGTGTCAAATAGTATGTCAGTGTGTGTCCAATAGTATGTCAGTGTGTCAAATTGTATGTCAGTGTGTCAAATAGTGAGTAAAATATTATGTCAGTGTGTCAAATAGTGTGTCAAATACTATGTCAGTGTAATAGCATGTCAGCGTGTCAAATAGTATGTCAGTGTGTGTCAAATAGTATGTCAGTATGTCAAATAGTATGTCAGTGAGTGTCAAATAGTATGTCAGTGTGTGTCAAATAGTGAGTAAAATAGTATGTCAGTGTGTCTAATACTATGTCAGTGTGTCAAATAGTATGTCAGTGTGTCAAAATTGCATAGATATTGATGAGATACCAAATAACTTGGCTTCTCACCAGGATCCAATCTGTTTGCAAAGTTAAACCATGAACTTTAACCATTTAACCCTTTACTCCATGTATATTCATGTCAGAAATAAAGACAAATTTATAATGAGTATTAATTGGAATAGCTTTAACAATATTAGCATAAGTATAGTCAAATGAATGTTTGGCCATAGTAAAAACTGTAGAATCATATCTAGTATCATAGTATAATATCATAAGCAAACAGAGCAGACCCTGATCAGATGGCTTCTACAGGATACATCTGATCTGGATCTAGTCTCTGAAAATGCAAAGGTGAAGAAAGGCATATGTATGTTGCAAATGTTGAATTCCTCCGTTACTTACATTTTGGTATGATGTCTACTGTGTAATCCCTTCATGTTGGAGGCGATGTGTCGCCCAACCCACAAATGGTACGGACATCCCCCATTAATAACGGGTAAAGATCCAAACTTGGCTGAATACATGTCCACACAACAACCATCAAATCACTTTTCCACTCAAGTCTTCCTCTCAAGTCTTAATTAACTCTGTTTCACAAAGTGCCCACCTATTCCACGGTCAGAGAATACAATATTTCCAGATTTGCTATACACATACCCGATTTACCATAAGTATCCAGACAGAAAAGTGATGTATATAGTGCAGACCCAGATCAAATCCTCCAGAATTCTACATTATTTTCTACCATTCCATCATAGGCTAATTTTAAATCCAACCTCTTTGAATAAACCTGACGAAAAGGAGCATAATACTTTATAACCCCTTTACTCCATAGAAATGCCTTTTAACCCTTCGCTTGCTATTCGCGTCAATATACCTACCTGTAAATAGTGAAGACCCAGATGAAACAGCTCCTGCAGGAGCTGTCTCATCAGGGTCTGCACTATTTACAAGTTGATTGTGCAACCAGTGCACCCCACAGCATTGATTGCACAGCGAAATACGTGTACACAGTGAAGATATATGTAATTATACAACAGGGCAAGGGTAAAGAAGGAGAAATGCGTTTTTAAAATTCAGCAAGCGAAGGGTTAAACCAAAATTCCCTGTTGAATGTTCACATTAGAGTTATAAAAGTTTTACAATGGTAGTAGCACACACAACCTTTTAGCTGTGGCAGAAAAAACAATACAGTAAAACCTCGATTATTCGAATTTTCGGTATAGAAGAATTTAGACATTTTAGGCAGGTGGCTGCTTAATGCATGATGAAAGTGATCCAGAAAGCTCCTATAGGAGCTTTCTGCATGATTTTCACCATGCATTAAGCTGCCACCTGTTTTAAAAATCAATAATAATACGTATTTTAGAGTTCGGATAATCGAAGTTGTACTGTAATTCCAAAAGCAAACAGAGCATACCCAGACCAGACTCAGCAGCTCCTGCAGGAGCCATCTGATCTGGATCTACTAATTATAAGTGTTTGTATGAGTGAGGGGTTAATGCCTTTGCAAATAGAGTAGACTCAGATCAGCAGCCATCTGATCTGGGTCTGCTCTGTTTGATTATTCATACAGTCCCTATTAGTTACATGAATATTCATGAGACATAGAAGTAAATGGAGTAACGCTGTATACATGTATATCATCATTTCGGACACAAATCTCATTTCTAGATAATCCACATAGTAACAGATAATCCACATAATCCCTAGAAAATCACATCTTATCAACAAACAGGTCTTAACCCTTTCTCTGTTCTGTGTTTATTCCAAATTCCAATACCATTATACCTACTGAATATTCATGGACAAAAAAGTTTTAATGAAATTTGGAAGACAGATTACTGTAGTCATTTAATAAAGCAAAGAACCAGAACTATCAAATTCCACTAGCAAACAGAGCAGACCCTGATCAGACGCCTCTGTTTGCAAAGGCATAAAAAGGCATATTTATGAAGTAATGGGTTAACCCTTTCCCTGTTCTATGTTTATTACAAATTCCAGCACCTACTGAGTATTCATGGACAAAATAGTTAAAATCAAATATGGAAATTAAGGTTGAACATTGTAGCCATTTTAGAAAGTAAAGAAGCAGATCTATTAAATTCCATTAGCAAACAGAGCAGACCCTGATCAGACGGCTCCTACAGGAGCTGTCTGATCTGGGTCCACTATATTTGCAGATGCATGAAAACATGTTTATATGAGGGAAAGGGTTAACCTACTGTAGTGTTATTGATCACTTCCACTATCATGTAATAATCAGATACCATAATCACTAGCACAATTTTCAAAATGAAAAATCAAACTTTTTTCCTCCATCAGACAACTCCAGTGTCCTGACCTGAACTGCTATAGTTATCCATACACACTGGATTGATGTGTCTATGCTACACTATCACCTGAATAAATCAGAGTTTATCTGATTCCCTATGATGCATCATTAAGCAGTAAATTGGTCATATAATACATAGCTGGTTACCAAGTTACAGAAAAAGCAACAAAACTTGATCTCTTGAATTACAATCTGTAATTAACTCCTTGCTCTTTAAACATGCCTTTTAACCCTTTCCCTGTTTAATATTCATGTAAGAAATAATGACATCATGAATATTTATTAGCTGATTATGTACACAGGATGTTTTGGCTCTGACAGAAACTGCAGAAATGGATCTATATCATACTACCAGCAAACAGAGTAGACGTTGATCAGACATCTCCTATAGGTCAACCCTGTTAGTAAATGCATGAAAAGGTGTTTATATGTTTATTTAAACTTTAACCCTTTCCATGCTTTCCAAGCCGAATAGCCAATCAGTGCTTATCCTTTCTTTCATATACATCCCTACTTGCACATTATGCAAACAGTGTAGACCCACATCAGACGACTCCTATAGGAGTCGCCTGAATTCAGGGTCTACTCTGTTTGCTAATAGAATTTGAAAGTCCTGTTTCTTTACTTTCTAAAATAGCTACAATGTTGAACCTGCCATATTTTGTTATAACTTTTTTGCCCATGAATATTCAGTAGGTAGCAACATTTGGAATAAACATAGAAGTTAGAACAGAATAAGGGTTATTACAGGATGTTTTTGCAGCAATCAATTAACCTTATGACCCTTCCCATGCTACATTTCCAAAGTGGAAGCGCCCATCAGTGTTTAACTCATTACCTCATATTGGCTTTTTTTTAGGCTCAACCTCGTTGAATGAACTTACTGAAAAGGAGCTTTAACTAGAGAAAATGAAAACTTTAGAATGGTGTAGTTCTGAAACCATTGTGATAAATAGAGCATATGAACCTATGGAGCAAATGCTCTATTTATCAATGATTTCAAAAAGTGATTTTTACAGAGACATCAATATGAGGGAATTGAATGGATTAACTATAGCGTCAGAGCTCCAGATAAGATGCGTAAAATTTGAACATTTTCAATAATAGCTTCCTTATTTCTCCACCAATCCCTATACTGTGACCACTCTTTAGAATCGTCTCTTTGAGATGATTCTAAAGAGTGGTCACAGTATAGGGTTTGGTGGAGAAATGACGATTTTAGCATTTAGGTATGCATCGTTATCTGTAGCGCTGTAGCGTCCATTCAATATGAAAAGCTTAAACGTGGGTCTGCACTATTTGCTAATGACATCACATACGTGTCCCACATTCAATAGATTTAACTTTGCATGCTCAGTAATTTTTCGTCTGCAACAATTGTCGTCTGCTTCAATTCTTAAAACAAACTTTCTCTCATTTTATTGCAAAAATATGATTAAGATGACAAACAGTTTGGATCCTGATGAGACGCCGCATTATGCGGCGTCTCATCTGGATCCAAACTGTTTGCATAGGTTATCACAGTTTCGCCGTTAGCGTGCCATTAGGGTTAAAAGTAGGGCTGTCACGGTTACTCGGTTAATCGTTGACGGTTCGGTTCGTTGTTCTAACCGGTTCAAAATTTCACTAACCGTGAACCGCCTGTAATAATTTGGGAAAGTAAATTACGTTAAAAATATTATTTTATACTGTCATATCTCATTTAAGTCATTTTGTTTCCCTTCGACATGCTATGATGGAGAAAAGCGCAGGTATCTGACAATTCGGGGCTGTAAACCATATGCATATCATCTTCTGTAAACGTTTCGTATTTCATTTAATTCACGTCGAGCTACGTATCACTTTTACATGCTAATTGTAATTTTAAAAAAAAACTGTCTCTAGTTCTCAAATCTAATTGAAAGGTAACACAGTCTTCCACTTGCCTAACTGTGGTTCATCATTTACACTTGACGTTGTCTACCAATAAACCAATGTTTGTTCGTTCTCAATTTTATCCAGTTTTCCTTATATCTGTGTAGTGTGTACTATTACTTTTACAAGCATTACGGTAAAGTGGAAGGGCATACGAACCTGCACTTTTAGTCAGTACACATTCATAACGGAAGTTGATAATTTTATAGTAGACCAGTCTAGCGGAAGTTGAGACTCGAAAGGTAAATACGATTCTTACTTTCACTTTCGTCATAAATCTACCAGATTGAAATGAATGGTTATACGATTTCGGTCAACAAATGAGTCAAGCAGGATTTCAACAGGCTTTTCAATATATCGGCCCAAAATAGGATTTAATTTCCGAATATATAGTGCACCATGCTTTATCCTATATACAGTCTGACACGGATGATAAACATGGCAGTTAACCGGTTACGGTTCGGTTCGGCGTTCCCGATTAACCGGTTCAAGAATTGTCTAACCGTGACAGCCCTAGTTAAAAGATAACTATTGGACCAGTTTTGCCAGCAGTTTGGAGCCAGATCGGTTAATTGTTTCATTTGAACTTTGACCCTAATGAATTTAATTGCTACATGTACTTTTCTATTACTTAGCAAACAGACTGGATCCTGATCAGAACTAAGTGATTGATGTAAGAAATAATGAATGCATGCATTAATATTACTTCACCAAATGTTTATAAAGGCATAGTGAATTTGATATCATAGTCATTACAGAGCTCCAGATAAGATTCGTTAATTCAAATATTTTCAAGAATAACTCCTTTATTTCTCCACCAAACCCTATACTGTGACCACTCTATAGAATCGTCCTTTCGAGACGATTCTAAAGAGTGGTCACAGTATAGGGTTTTGTGGAGAAATGACTATTTTAGTATTTGGGAACATACTCTTATCTGTAGCTCTGGTCATTAGTGGAAACAGTGGAGAATCAGATCTATATTATTTCATAAGCAAACACACAGCAGACCCTGTTCAGATGGCTCATGATACGAGGGAATTGTTGAATTGGCTTATTAGACAAAAACTGTCGGATCATCAGATCTGTATATTAAGTGAGAACTATAATAATTTCATCAGCAAAAGGGTCCTAAGCAGAGTTGTCTGATCTTGGTCTACTCTGTTTGCAAAGGTTCATGCCGTTCATACGGAAAGGTTTAGGCAGCCCATAGATTCTTTTTATCACTGACCCAATTTTTCTGCACTTTAGATTTCTAGAAGAAAAGTGGAAATCCTCGAGAGTCGAGAGTCAGCTATAAGATAGACAGCATTCTAACGAGTTGTCTAATTAACTCTTTGCATGCTAGCAGCGAAACCATGGTTACCGCTACATTATGCAAACTGTTTTGATCCAGATGAGACACCACATAATGGGTCATCACACAAGGATCATTTCATACTTGCACTACATTTAGTGAAAAAAAATTAATAAAACTGACGTTTTTCCCGTTCCATGTTTCCAAATTCCAAATACCTACTGAATATTCATGGACAAATTGTTTCAATAAAATATGGAAGAAGGAATATTGTAGCCATTATGGAAACAAAAGAAACATATATCTATCAAATTCCATTAACAAACAGAGCAGACCCTGATCTGGGTCTACCTTGTCTGCAAATGCATGAAAAAGTGTTTATATAGTGGAAAGAGTTAAGTACTGAAGCAGATGACATTTTTTGCAGATGAAAACTATCTTAGCATACAAAGAGTTCACCCTAATTCCCCTCATATAAACATATTTTTACATACAGAGTAGACCAAGATCAGATGACCCCTAGGGACTATCTCATCAGGGTCTGTTCTGTTTGTTTTTGATTCCAGTTTTTTTAAAGGAAAATCTTCCCCTTAAAAATGTATAATGTAAAACTTCAGCTGATAAATATTCATGATCTAATTATTTCTAACATGAATACTGAAACAGGTAAAGTGTAAACAGATGCATTTGACAGTAGCAGTATAAACACTCTTGTCCCACTTCAGGAGAAATACCAGGAAAAACCTTAAGTGTACGAACAATTAACCCTTTCCCTGTTTAATATTCATGTAAGAAATTAACAATGACGCGAGTATTTATTAGCTGAAGTTTTATAATTTAAACTTTTCAAGCAAATGTTTAGCTTTAGCAAAAATTGTATAATCAGACCTATATAATGTCAAAAGCAATGAGACCAGGATTAACCCTTCGCTTGCTGTTTGACATGTCAATATACCTACCTGTAAATAGTGAAGACCCAGATGAGACAGCTCCTACAGGAGCTGCCTCACCACGGTCTGCACTATTTACAAGTTGATTGTGCAACCTGTGCACTCCACAGTGGTGATTGCACAGCGAAATACTTGTACACAGTGAAGATATATGTAATTATACAACAGGGCATGGGTAAAGAAGGAGAAATGTATTTTAAAATTCAGCAAGAGAAGGGTTAACTCTGTTTTAAAATGCATGAAAATGCATTTATACGAAGGAGAAGGTTAAGCCTCTCTCTGTTCAATATTCATGTAAGAAATAATGATGTCATGAATATTAATTACCTGAATTTCTCTGATCAGGGTCTGGTCTGTTTGCGTATAATATAGGTTTAAGTCAAACTTTTATGAGTTCATATGCCATTATAAAAAGTAATCTAATTAATATTCATGATTTCATTGTTAATCTAATTAATATTCATAGAGAAGACCCAAGTCAGATGGTTCTTACACCGGGGAAAGGGTTAATGAATATTCAAGGAGTATGGGGAGGTGGTTAATAAATATTCATGGAGTATTTATCAGAATGACCAAATAGTTCCGATGCTGATGAGATTCAAGAGTTATATCTGGATCCAAACTGCACATGTCCTAGTTATTAAAATAGTGTGACAAACAGTGCACTGGGTATGAATTCCAAATGCATCTACAGTAAAACCTCTCTATAACGGCCACTATATTACATTGAGTATTTTGTGTTAACCCTTTCCCTCATATAAACGTCTTTTCACACACTTGCAAACAGAGTAGACCCAGATCAGACGGCTCCCATGGGAGCCGTCTGATCAGGGTCTGCTCTGTTTGCCAATAGAATTTGATAAAACTGTTTCTTTACATTCTAAAATGGCTACAATTTTTCCATCTTCCATATGTCATTATAACAATCTTGTCCATGAATATTTAGTAGGTATTGAAATTTGAAATAAACATAGAACAGGGAAAGGGTTAAAGCAGGTGGCGGCTTAAAGTAAGGTGAAAGTAAAACAGAACGATCATTCTATTTTACTTTCACCTTGCTTTAAGCAGCCACCTGCCCTAAATACCAACTAATTCACACAATTTAGTGACCGTTATAGAGAGGTTTTACTGTATACACTACACACCACTTATGTGTCCAAACACAACCACAAACACCATTCATATTTATAACCCTTTACCTCATGAATATTCATGGAAGAAATAATGACATTATGAATATGAATTAACTGAATTTATATACTGAACAAGAGTCGCATGCGGCGCCAACGCTTGTCTAATTTTTGAAAAATATAAAGGGCCGTAACTCCAAAATTTTGAAATCAAGAATTATGCTTCTTATGTAGGGGCCTTCCCCTCAATGAGATCTACTAACCTATGAAGTTTCATGTTGATACATCTTATACTTTTTGAGTAATGAGCTACATAAAAGTTTTTGCATGCGGACGACAACAATGCCTACGACCCAGTGATCACAATAGCTCGACTTTTCTTCGAAATAGATGAGCTAAAAATGAACGTAGGCCTTTTTGATCGTGGCAGAAACTGTCAAATCGATCTATATTACTTCATAAGAAAACAGAGCAAAACAGGAGCCATCTGATCTGGGTCTGCTCAGTTTGCAAAGTCATATATCTACCCAGTTAAGGGCTGATCTATACCATGTATCACTGTTTCATCTATATAACATCCTCTAACACAGATATATATTGACCAGACTGTAGCAGTATCATGTCCTATCCCATGAAATCAATACACATAAGCCAGGAATTCACCGCATTACGTTCCCATTACGTTCCCATTACGTTCCCACTATCCTCTTGAATTCTTTTCAAATTCAATGTGAAAAAACAACAACCAACGTAACTATTCATCCACCACACTTTTTCCACTCTTTTTTTTCCCTTCAGTTTTTCAACATCATCATCACTCTAGACACTGAGAGTCTATGAGCCACATATCTCATCCTTTATGAATGAACTCTGTTAGAACTGAGGATGATCATCGCTTTGATCTTCATCATCAACTTCTACCCAAAGTTAAAGTCCTGATAATTTGTTATTGTTATTAAAAAATTTATCCCAATGTTTATAAAAGAACACCATCATAAATTCTCTGATAATTATTCTAATTAGTTTATTATTAAGTAGAAAATATTCTGCAGCAGACAACATTTTTTTCTGCAGGGTAAGGGCTAAAACACTTTCACTTTACCACTTCAGCAGCCAGTTTAGCCTGCAGGCACGTGTTTTAACTCTTAGCATAATACGGGTAAACCTGTAACAAGCTTTACAAACAGTTCCGATACTCATGAACTGTTGTACGACTCGGTGCATCATGCACAATAGAACTGTTTGACATTCTGTTTTTTCTTTATCAAAAATAAGCAAAAAATTTGACATCATGGAAAGAGCAGTAGATGCCAATTTCCTGCAACCATCAGTTATTTGATGAGCTAAGAGTTAACTGATGTCGGAGGACCATAACAACAGATAATAATAAACTCTAATTTGCCCCACATGCTCAACCATAAACCTTTAAAATGCCGAAGTGAATGTACCTTCAAACACCGCCTTATCACTGCATATTTCAGATTCCTATTGATTCTGTTTGTTATACAAGAAACAGAACATCTTTTGTTTTAGCATTTTTATTTTTATTTAAATACATAATCTAGTTCAATACTGATTACTACTAGAATATTGATTCAAATGTTACATATTGAAGACTTAACCTCTGACCTGCTGAATAAATACAACTAGCTCCGCCCATTCTGAATATTAATTAAGCTAAAACATTATATCAATATTTATCACTCAAAATAATGATTTTTTATGACAAACTGTGTAGACCTAGATTAAAGGGCTCCCTCAGGAGCCCGTTGATCTTGATCTACACGGTTTGCAAAGGTCATCGATACTCGGTTCCCACATTTTAAAGGTTAATTGGGTAACCTACATGAAGCCGAGTACCATGTATTAAACTCACTGAGTGAGAACAGGGAACCAGTAATGACAAACTATTCAGGGGCATATGGAGTCTGCTCATAATTCTGTATCGATTACCTTCAAAACCAGAACTCTAATTAACTTTGAGTGTTAACTCTGCTTCTCAGTCTCTTGTTCATCATCTGCTATAACCTTCCACAAATTCTTAATCATTCAATCAATACTGCATCCCCGTTCCCTACATTAACAATTATGCTGTTTTCCTGTGGATTCGTGGGTCTTAAATGGAAAATTATCTTCTGAGTATGACAGGTGTGCTTTCCAAGTGTTTTTTTGTTGCATAGTAATATTTTAAAACATTTATTTATATTGAAATATTAAATTTTCAGAAAAAAATCATCTAAAGTGTTAATTTTACTTGCTAAATAGACCGAGTCGGCTGCTACGAGATCTTGACCTATTTTCCTGTTGATTCGTGGGCTCTAATTGGTCAGTTTTAAAATATCATTTCCGGGCAAGAAAATTCATGTTGCGGGATTTTTTGCGGGACGATTCGGTCTGACAAAAAATTGTAACAATGATTTTTTAAAAATATTGGTTATATATAACACAATTGAAGAAAAATAAACATAACCCTCGATAACGTAATGGCGTTTTCCAAAATGGTGGATAAATAAAATCCAATTTAATGTTTTGATAGATGGCCCCAAAAAGGTCCATGTAAGGGTATGCAGAAAGGTCCACATATTAACGAGCCCTTTTCATAGAGGTTATTGACAAAAACTGGGTCACGGAAATTAACTCTGTTTTGAGAAAACTACGTGATTACACAACCCACGAATCGATGAGAAACCACGAATCAATGAGAAAAAGGCATAATGCAAGTACAAACGTATCAAAGACATCAGAACATGATGTAATATTAACAATATCGCCATTAAAAAAAATAATATCCTACCCCAAATAATCTGACCTAATTCCAATTTTAGAAACCTATTGCTATCCGACCTTCTTTCAATCTAGTGTGCAGTATGACATTTGCTTGTTATCAGATCTTCTTTAAACTAGTTTGCATTTTCAGACCTACCTGAGACCTGTCTTCAAAATATTTAGTAGTGCGAGACCTTCTTGCAATCATACCTGCTTTCAAACTAGTTTGTAGTGTGAGACTTAGTACCAGACCTGCCCTCAAAGTATTTTTGTTGCATGAGACCAACTTGTTACCTGACCTACTTTCATGAGACCAACTTGTTACCTGACCTACTTTCATGAGACCAACTTGTTATCTGACCTACTTTCAAAGTATTTTGAAGTGTGATACCGATTTGCTAATATAAGATGCAAAACAAGAGCACCGCAAGCGGGTGCGAACGCTCATCTGTCGGCATTGTCACCAGTGTTGTAAATTTTAGATGAGGCACTACGACGACGAAGTCTTCTTAGATTTGCATTATGGGTGTGTAAGATAGGTGGTAGTTCTATTATGGGTGTGTAAGATAGGTGGTAGTTCTATTATGGGTGTGTAAGATAGGTGGTAGTTTTATTATGGGTGTGTAAGATAGGTGGTATTTCCATTATGGGTGTGTAAGATAGGTGGTAGTTCCATTATGGGTAAGATAGGTGGTTGTTCCATTATGGGTGTGTAAGACAGGTGGTATTTCCATTATGGGTGTGTAAGACAGGTGGTATTTCCATTATGGGTGTGTAGATAGGTGGTTGTTCCATTATGGGTGTGTAAGATAGGTGGTTGTTCCATTATGGGTGTGTAAGATAGGTGGTACTTCCATTATGGGTGTGTAAGATAGGTGGTAGTTTCATTATGGGTGTGTAAGATAGGTGGTACTTCCATTATGGGTGTGTAAGATAGGTGGTAGTTAATGCAGGTCAAATGTATAGGAGTTTTCAGCATTACTTTTGCCAGGTGCATTAAGCAACTACCTACATTTTCCTATGTTCAATAAATGAATGGCCATTCAGGACGGGTTCTATGTACATTGTAGATCTGATTCCATACTATGTTAACGCAATGTATTCACTCATTTCCAAAAGACAGCGTGCACTTTTTAATTTTAAATATTTCAATAATGAGCAGACGTATCGGTTCGATAATCATGGTGTCATTATGTCAAACATGAATAAACCTTTCTATTTTCATAATGTCATTATGTCGGACATGAAATAATAAACCTTTCAATATTCATGGTGTCATTATGTCGGACATGAAATATAAACCTTTTAATAATCATGGTGTCATTATGTCGGACATGAAATAATAAACCTTTCAATATTTATGGTGTCATTATGTCAGACATGAATATTCATGTAATAAAGAATTGATACAGAGCAGTAAACCATCCACCCAGCGAGTGGTCTAACTGACCAACCAGGAGTACATCACCCACCCGGCGAGTGGTCTAACTGACCAACCAGGAGTACATAACCCACCCAGCGAGTGGTCTAACTGACCAACCAGGAGTATATCACCCACCCAGCGAGTGGTCTAACTGACCAACCAGGAGTACATCACCCACCCAGCGAGTGGTCTAACTGACCAACCAGCAGTACACCACCCACCCAGCCAATGGTCTGACTGACCAACCAGCAGTATACCACCCATCCAGCCAATGGTCTGACCGACCAACCAGCAGTATACCACCCACCCAGCCAATGGTCTGACTGACCAACCAGCAGTACATCACCCACCCAGCCAATGGTCTAACTGACCAACAGCAGTATACCACCCACCCAGCCAATGGTCTGACTGACCAACCAGCAGTACACCACCCACCCAGCCAATGGTCTGACTGACCAACCAGCAGTACATCACCCACCCAGCGAGTGGTCTAACTGACCAACCAGCAGTACATCACCCATCCAGCAAGTGGGCTGACTGACCACTGACCAGCAGTATACCACCCACCCAACCAATGGTCTGACTAACCACTGACTAGCAGTATACCACCCACCAAGCCAATGGTCTGACTGACCTACCAGCAGTACACCACCCACCCAGCCAATGGTCTGACTGACCAACCAGCAGTATACCACCCACCCAGCCAATGGTCTGACGGACTCACCACCAAAGGAGGCGGCCTAAAGGAGCTGTCTGATCTGGGTCTACATTGACTGAAAATGCGTGAAAAGGCATTTATATGAGGGAAAGGGTCAAATATTTATTAACAGATTTTTGTAATAATGGCATATACAATCACATACACACAGGACTGGTTTGGTTTTGGTAGATCTAACAGAGCAGATTACCTGATCAGACAGCTCCTACAGGAGCCATCTGATCTGGGTCTACCCTATTTGCAAAGGCACAAAAATGTGTTTATATGAGGGAAAGGGTTAAAGTCTACCTGAATACAATGACTGGCATCGGCGGACCAGGCGTCAAAAAATGTACTAAAATCTGTAGCATCACACCTGCAGACACTCAAACCAGTCCACATAGTAGAATTTCAATAAAACAGATCCTTCAAATTTGTATGCATTTCATTTAAACCCTTTCCTCCATAAATATGCCTTTCTATGCTTCTGATTAAACGTCACTTTATGAAACCATTGTGATAAATAGAGCATTTGCTCCTATGGAGCAAATGCTCTCTTTATCACAATAGTTTCAAAACTACACAATTATAACATTTTTCTTTTCTCTAGTGAATGCTCCTTTTCTCTTTTTTCAGAGGTTGGGTCTAAATATAGCACTTGAGGGACTGGATTAAAAGTTTGCCATCAAAAACCCTTCTTCAGTTTCTGGTTCTGAACAAACAATCCTGATTTCATTCCTCATTATAAAACTTCAGCTAATAAATATTCATGTAGGTATTTAATTTCTTGTAAACATGCATATGCAACCAGGAAAGGGATACACATTGATCAATGGCCTGAGTTCAGCATTGAATGGGTTAACCGTTTACTCCATAAATATTCCTTTTTACCCATTTGCATTTCAAGGGTTTGGTGCAAAACTATTCTAACTCCTTCACTTTGTGAAGGAGTTAGAATAGTTTTGCACCAAGCCCTCGATTTACAGAGTGGGGTCCCAAATCACTTGGTTCCTACAGGGTCAAGGTCTGCTGTTTGCTTTTGACATAATATAGATCTGGTATTAGTTTTTGTTCAAGCACAACAATTGTGATTTTGTAGATTATAATCTAATTAGTATTCATGATGTCATTATTTCTCACCTGAATATTCATGGAGTAAAGGGTTTATATGCTGAACAGTAAAACCCCCTCTAAACTGGAATTCTAGTTGAGAAGAATTTAGATACTTTTAAAAAGGCAGCTGCTTAATGCAGGGTGAAAGTCATGCAGAAAGCTCCTCTAAGAGCTTTCTGCATGACTTTCACTCTGCATTAAACTGCCCCCTGCCTCTAAGACCGATATTTACACTAGATTGAATGTCCAGTTATAGAGGGGGGTCTAGCTGTATCAGCACGATCAGTAAAACATTGAACTCACTCGTAACCGTAATGGTATACACGGTCAACCAGCTCCATCAGCTTTCTCATAAACACAAAACATTCTTCAATATTACCACAGCCATTAATGTATATGATATCACCATCCTCTGAATTGTTGAGTAACTGAGCTTCAAAGATAAATTATTAACAACATCCGGGGCTAGTCATATCCGAACAATTATCATTTGTTATCTCCAAATAATGAATTAAACCCCTTAACCTGATTATTTTCAAAAAAGAAACAACACCACCATGAATATGAATTCCATTAAATCTTATTATAGCATATATATAAAACTGTAGAATCAGATCTACGTAATATCGTAAGCAATCAGAGTAGACCCTGATCAGACGGCTCCTGTAGGAGCCGTCTGATCTGGGTCTACTCTGTTTGTAAAGTCATGAAAAGGCTTATTCTATCAGTTAACGGTTAAAACAAACAGCAACAACAATTCCCATTGTGTAACAGATCTGGATGATTAATTAACTTCCTGGAAATATATTTAAACTTTAATCATCTTTCGTCGGTTACTAGGTCAATATTTTCAAACGCTGCTACAACATAAGTATGTCTCCTAGTAGGTATATGCCTAGTTCCAGATCAGATGAATAAATACAAACATTTACAAGAATTAAGCTGCTTTATTTTTCCATCAAACTGTATCGTGAGACCACCGTTTAGAAATTGTCTCGTTGGGGCAATTCTCAGTTAACCCTTCTCTTGCTGAGTTTTACATTTCTTCTTCTTCACACATGCCCTGTTGTATAATTACATATATCTTCACTGTCTACAATTATTTCTCTGTGCAATCACTGCTGTGGAGTGCACTGGTTGCACAATCAATTTGTAAATAGTGCAGACCCTGATGAGACAGCTCCTGTAGGAGCTGTCTCATCTGGGTCTTCACTATTTACAGGTAGGTATTATATTGACGTGAACAGCAAGTGAAGGGTTAAGAGTGGTCACAAATGTAGGTTTGTGAGATAAATGACGATTTTAGTATTTGAATAATTATACATGTTGTATATTGCTCTAGGAAAATGAAATATTACCCCTTTCTTCCATGAATATTCATGAAAGAAATAATAATGAACTGAATATTAATTAGAATGGTTTGTTACAATATAATAGCACATGAACAAACTGTAGAAATATATCTATATCATTTATATAAGTAAACCGAGCAGATACTATAGGATCCATCTGATCTGGGTCTACACTATTTACAAAAGCGTAAAAAGGAGTATTTATGGAGGAAAGGGTTAATCCTCTACTCCATTTTTGCAAGACAAAATGAATACTAATGAGATAATTTATTATAATGGCACAAAAATAGAAAATGTCCGACCATTGCAGAGACTGTTGAATCAGACCTATATATAATTCCATAAACAAACATATCAGATCCTCATCAGACAGCTCCTACAAGACCTACATGCAATCTAGGTCTACTCCGATTAACCCATTCCCTCATATTGACGACTTTTGATGCCTCTGTAAAAGTCACTTTGTGAAACCATTGTGATTAATATTTATCACAATGGTAATTTCAAACTGCAAAATTCTAAAATGTTCCTTTTCTCGAGATAATGCTCCTTAAAGTTTTGGTAGATTTATTCAGAGAGGTTGTATCTAAAAATAGCCTATGAGGTAATGGGTTAATCATTACAAAGGTGTAAAAGATGTATTTATGGATAAAGAAGGTTAACCCATTCCCACTTAGGCTATTTTTAGATCCAACCACTTTGATTAATTCTACCAAAAAGGAGCATTAACTAGAGAAAAGGAAAATTTCAGAATTGTGTAGTTTTGAAACCATTGTGATAAATAGAGCATTTGCTCCTGTGGAGCAAATGCTCTATTTATCACAATGGTTTCATAAAGTGACTTTTACAGAAGTGTCAAATGGCGTCAATATGTGGGAATGGGTAAATTTTCTGATTTTTTATAATAAACATTAGAGTCAGGGCTATGGCAGAAACTGTAGATCAGATGACCTATATTATTTCATAAGCAAACACAGCAGACCCTGATCAGACAGCTGCTAATATCATTAATATTATTGGTATTAATTAGGGCCATGAATGAATATTTTATCCTCTTCAGATATAATAAACCATAACGGTTCTGCCATGACCAAAACCTTAGGTGTCTATCTGCAACAATCTTTAAGTAACTTAACCCTTTCCTTGTTTTATGGGTTTTTTTTCAAAATTTTGATACCTATGTATTCATGGCTAAAACAGTTAAAACAAAATAAAGGAAGTTGGAAAATGTAACCGTTTTAGAAAGTATATTTAAACAAATCTTTAAAAATTCCATCAGCAAACAGAGCAGACCCTCAGATCAGAAGGCTCCTATAGGAGCCATCTGATCTAGGTCTACCCCGTTTGCAAATGAGTGAAAACACGTTTATAAATATGAAGGAAAGGGCTAATTAACTGTAGAATAGTGGTATATCATCATCATTCAATAAGTATGCTAACAGAGAAGATCCTGATCACTATCCTCTTCCCTGCAGTTGTTGCATATTCATGAAAGAAATAATGACATCATGAATATTTATTAGCTGAACTTTTATAATTTTTATATAAACAGGATTTTTTTTAATCAATGTAGAGGAAATGTAAAGACTATAGTAAAACTAACGATCTCAGGGGTTATAACTAATTGTAACTTTTTAATTCTATAACCAAATGTTTTCGACCTACAATTGAGGTCTTCATCAAGGGTCGTTAATAAATTGCCTTCTTTCACCTTCGCAAACAAAGCAGACTCAGATCAGACTGTAGAATCCTTCTGATTAGAGACTGCTCTGTTAATTTGCAAATGATCTTATTCTACCAAACAATGCAATGTCTGTCTACGTAATAAATTATGTGATTACAAAACATAATCTATATATATACATTGTGTGGAGAGGTCTAGATAAGATGCCTAAATATTAACATTTTATCTCCATTATTTCATCACCAAATCCTTAGAATACGATTACCACTCTTTAACCCTTTCCTCCATAAATAGGCCTTTCTATGGCTCTCAGTAATAGTCACTTCATAAATACGCCTTTCTATGGCTCTCAGTAATAGTCACTTCATAAATACGCCTTTCTATGGCTCTCTGTAATAGTCACTTCATAAATACGCCTTTCTATGGCTCTCTGTAATAGTCACTTCTTGAAACCATTGTGATAAATTGAGCATTTGCTCCATAAGAGCAAATGCTCTTTTTATCACAATGGTTTCAAACCTAAACAATTATAACATTTTCCTTTTCTCTAGTAAATGCTCCTTTTTGGTAGATTCATTCAAAGAGGTTGGATCTAAAAATAGCCTATGGAGGAAAGGGTTAGACAATTCCAATTGAATAAGTCGACCAGGTCACAGTACTGGGTTTGGTGTAGAAATGTCGATTTTAGTATATGGGTACGCATCTGACGAACTTAGTATTTGGGTACGCACTTTTATCTGTACCTCTGATGTCATTATTTATTTCATAAATATTCGACAGGGAGGGGGTTCAATATAGCTATTTGAAACTGTATGATTTTATAGCAGTCTAAAAGGACTGAAAATTTCCGCCTGCAGGAAATAGACCCTCAGGCTGATGGCAGACAATCTGTGTTACTGAAGATGTGTGCAGGAATTTTGAGAACTCGGTGTAAAACGGTCGTAACTTCATTGTAAGGAAAAACAGTGAGATGCGTAAATTTTAAACATTTTCAACAATAGAAGAGACGATTCTAAGAGTGGTCACAATATAGGGTTTGGTGGAGAAATGACTATTTCAGTATTTGGGTATGCCATTGCAACTTAACTCATTCCCTCATATTGATGCCTATTGACGCCTCTATCTGCAAAAGCCACCTGTTGAAATAATTGTGATAAATAGCGCATTTGCTCCTATAGGAGCTCCTAAATGTTTTCAAGAAAAAACAACTGGCCATTTACAAAATGTAACTTACATACCTCATGATCTCTAAAAACCACCCTAGGCACACAACATCTTTTAACCCATTACCTCATCTGCTAATTTCAGATCAACCTCTTTGAATAAATCTACCGAAAAGGACCATTTAATACAGAAAAGGGAAATTTTAGAACTGAGCAGTTTTGAAACAATGGAGCAAATGCTATCACAATGGTTTCAAAAGTGACTTTAACAGAGTGAGGGGTATCAATGCTACCAATATGAGAGAATGGGTCAACCCTTTATCTGTAGGGTATTCAAGTAAGAAATAATGACATCATGAATATTTATTAGCTGATATTTTATAATGGAATAATAATTATGTACATAGGATATTTTGGTATTGATAGATCTATACTGTAGGGTCAGATCTAATGTAATTTCTGATGCAAACGGAGCAGACCCTATTAGATTAATTTTTACAACATTTGGTATTATGAACTCGAGATTATTTTGGCTCCTGGGGCAGTAAATAAATAATCTGATATAATTTACCATATAAGCAAACAGGGCAGACAAAGATCAGACGTCTGATCTGGGTCTACTCTGTTTGCAAAGGCGCATAAAAGATGTAATTAGGGCTTAAAGAGTTAAATGCATACATCAATGGAGTAAAGAACTGACTGACACCATATACCCATTATATGCACGTCTGCAAAAGTGCACTTGACTCACAACAAACCTGCCGCTGATACGGATTACCACATGTCACACACATCAGAACCCCAGAGGCATCAAACCAATTAAAATGTATAACAATTTTTTTGTGTTCCAGTCAAAAGGTTCATATTACAAGGTTACAGATTAAAACCCACGTTACGTCAATACTTTCATACATCAAAAGGATGATTGCTGCTTCATTATAAGTTTTTCACTGGCTGACACAGTGAAAGACAGTCAAGTTTGCTGGCATTTACAAAATATGAAGCCTTGCACGCTGGCAGAAATCAATTTTCACTGTATCAATAATGCCACGTGGAGATTGCAGTTTTCTCTGAGTGGCTTGACATGCAAAGCTTCCTGCATTCATTGAACAGTCTGTCCATCCTTTAGCCTGCAAACAATCCAACTTTTACTTATAACCCTTTTCTCCATGAATATTCATAAAGGTAAAAATGACTCTATGAACATTGATTAGTTGTATTTTTATGATTAACCCATTCCCTCATTTTACCCATTCCCTCATTTTGACACCTCCGTAAAGTTCACTTTTTGAAACCATTGTGATACATAGAAATGCCCTATGTATCATAACAGATTAAAACTTAGTAACACAGTTCTAAAATTTTCCTATTCTCTAGTAAAAGCTATTTTCAGTAGATTTACTCAGCAGTTGGATCTAAAACTAACCTATAAAGCAATGGAATAACCCTTTCCTCCATAGGCTATTTTTAGATCCAACCACCCAGAATAAATCTACCGAAAAGGAGCAATAACTAGAGGTTTTTGTCACAAAAACGGACGTCTCCCCTCTAACAAAAACAATAATAGCTAATAACTCCAAAAATACTGATACCAGATTTATGGCTCTTGTGCATGACACTTACTTTCATCATGCTCTTTCCAAAAATAAAATGTCATTCCAATAGCATCAGTCGAACAGGAGTTATCAATCAGCCAAAAAAATGTAACAAAGGGCAATAACTCCAAAAGTATTGAAGCCAGAATTATGGCCCTTGTTCATGACAATTTCTCTCATCATGCTCTTTCCATGTATGAAGTTTCAATACGATGGCAAGAGCCATGTAGGAGTTATCGTCCGGACAAGAAAGAATTAAACAAATGTACAAGGGGCAATAACTCTAAATTTATTGAAGCTCGAGTTAAGGATCTTATGCATGACACTTTCTCTTATCATGATCGTTCCATGTATGAAGTTTCGATCCAATGGCATGTGTCACATAGGAGTAATCATCCGGACAAAAAAATTGTGATTTTTTTTTACAAAGGGCAATAACTCCAATATTAGTGAAGCGAGAGTTATGGACTTTGTGCACGACACTTCCTCTCGTCATGATCTTTCCATATATGAAGTTTCAATCCAATGGCATGAGCCATATAGAAGTTATCGTCCGGACAAAAAAGTGTGAATTTTTTTACAAAGGACAATAACTCCTAAATTAGTGAAGCCAGAGTTATGTACCTTCTGCATGACACTTCCTCTCATTATGCTCTTTCCATATATGAAGTTTCAATCAACTGGCATCAGGCATGTTGAAATTATTGTCAGGACAAAAAATTATGATATTTTTTACAAAGGGCAATAACTCCAATATTAGTGAAGCCAGAGTTATGGACCTTGTGCATGACACTTCCTCTCGTCATGATCTTTCCATATATGAAGTTTCAATCCAATGGCATGAGCCATATATGAGTTATCATCCGGACAAAAAAGTGTGATTTTTTTTTTACAAAGGGCAATAACTCCAATATTAGTGAAGCGAGAGTTATGGACCTTGTGCATGACACTTCCTCTCATCATGATCTTTCCATATACGAAGTTTCAATCCAATGGCATGAGCCATATAGGAGTTATCGTCCGGACAAAAAAAGTGTGATTTTTTTTACAAAGGGCAATAACTCCAATATTAGTGAAGCCAGAGTTATGGACCTTGTGCATGACACTTCCTTTTATTATACTCTTTCCATATATGAAGTTTCAATCAACTGGCATCAGGCATATTGAAGTTATCGTCCGGACAAAAAGTGTGACGGACAGACAGACAGACGGACAGACAGACAACTGTCACGAAAACAATATGTCTCCCCCATATAAATATGGGGGGGGGAGACATAACTAGAGAAAAGGAAAATTTTTAGAATTTTTAGTCCAGTGAAACCATTTTGATACACAGTGTTTGATCCTATAGGAGAAAATGCTCTATTTATCACAATGGTTTCAACAGGTGACTTTTACAAAGGCGTATTTATGGAGGAAAGAGTTCATGGCATTCACGATGAACAAGGGAAATGATGAAAAGGCACTGTTACATACAATCAAGGGAAACGATGACCAAGTGGCACTAACTGTACAATCAAGGGAAATGGTGACCACAGCACTAACTGTACAATCAAGGGAAATGATGACCAAGTGGCACTAACTATACAATCAAGGGAAGTGATGACCAAGTGGCACTAACTGTACAATCAAGAGAAATGATGACCATAGCACTAACCGTACAATCAAGGGAAATGGTGACCAAGTGGCACTAACTGTACAATCAAGAGAAATGATGACCATAGCACTAACCGTACAATCAAGGGAAATGGTGACCATAGCACTAACTGTACAATCAAGGGAAGTGATGACCAAGTGGCACTAACAGTACAATCAAGGGAAATGATGACCATAGCACTAACTGTACAATCAAGAGAAATGATAACCATTGCACTAACTGTATAATCAAGGGAAATGGTGACCATGGCACTAACTGTACAATCAAGGGAAATGATGACCATGACACTAACTGTACAATCAAGGGAAATGATGACCATGGCACTAACTGTACAATCAAGGGAAATGGTGACCACAGCACTAACTACATTCAAGGGAAATGGTGATCATGGCACTAACTGTACAATCAAAGGAAATGGTGACCAAGTGGCACTAACTGTACAATTAAGGGAAATGATGACCATACATGTAGCACTAACTGTACAATCAAGGGAAATGGTGACCATGGCGCTAACTGTACAATCAAGGGAAGTGATGACCAAGTGGCACTAACAGTACAATCAAGGGAAATAATAACCAAGTGGCACTAACTGTACAATCAAGGGAAATGATGACCAAGTGGCACTAACTGTACAATCAAGGGAAATGGTGACCAAGTGGCACTAACTGTACAATCAAGGGAAATGAAGACCATGGCACTAACTGTACAATCAAGGGAAATGGTGACCATAGCACTAACTGTACAATCAATGGAAATGGTGACCATGGTACTAAATATACAATCAAGGGAAGTGATGACCAAGTGGCACTAACTGTACAATCAAGGGAAATGGTGACCTGATGGCACTAACTGTACAATCAAGGGAAATGATGACCATTGCACTAACTGTACAATCAAGGGAAATGGTGACCTGATGGCACTAACTGTACAATCAAGGAAATGATGACCAAGTGGCACGTAACTGTACAATCAAGGGAAATGATGACCATGGCACTTTAACTGTAGAATCATATTTTTAACATTTCAAAAGCAAAAACAGCACTGACCACAGATAACTCTGCATACTCAAATTCTAAAATCACCATTTCTCCACCAAACCCTACGTTGTGACCACTTTTTAGAATCATCTCGAAGAGACAATTCTAAAGAGAGGTTACAACATAGGGTTTGGTGGACAAATAAAAAGTTATTCTTGAAAATGTTCTAATTTATGCATCTTATCTGGATCTCTGTTTTTATTGATATTCATATCCTGTTCAGTTACAGAATATTTGTCTCATAGACATCTGGTCTGGATCTACAGTGAAACATGAACTTAATTAATATTCATGATGTCACTTTTAAATCTTTTGCCTAATGCGTCTTTGTGCTTGTGATTTTGTTCATGTGTGGAACGTTTGTCTCTGGTTCTTGTGTGTCTTTTGGTGTTTTCTGTGTTCATTGTTCATTTCATGTGTGTGTGTGTGTGTGTGTGTGCGTTTGGGTGTGTGTGTGTCATGCTGTCTATCGGTGTTTTGGTGGTGGTTGCGTATTGTATGTGGCTTTGCCTGCTTGACTTTACTACTTTTCCATGAATATTCATGGAGTAAAGGGTTAAGGGGTAAATAGGGAATTGTTCGAATGTAAAACTCAATGATTTGGAAAGCATATATTGGGATCCCCCCCCCTCCCCCGCCCCCAAATGGGAAAAATGTTACCTTTCAATCCTTTCCCTCATATAAACGCCTTTTGACGCATTTTCAAACAGAGTAGACCCAGATTAGACGGCTCCCATAGGAGCAGTCTGATCAGGGTCTGCTCTGTTTGCTAATTGAATTTGATAAATTTGGGATTTTTTTACTTTCTAAAATGCCTACGATGTTCCACCTTCCATATTTGATTATAGCTATTTTGTCCATGAATATTCAGTAGGTATGGGAATTTGGAATAAACATAGAACAGGGAAGTGGCTAAATGTAATTCGAGGGCTTGGTGCAAAACTATTCTAACTCCTTCACTTTGTGAAGAAGTTAGAATAGTTTTGCACCAAGCCCTCGAATTAGGAATCATCCTTTTGCAGATTAGTGTAGATACCAGAAAATGGCCAGAGCACTGCTACAGACCAAAGATTACCAGTATGAATTTCAGATCCAGTCGTCCCTTATTGTGATGGTAGTGTTTGCACTGAGATCAATAATTCATCTATGAAAGTCGCTGACGAGACATAACCATTATCTTCCCACAGCCAAAATGAATGTGTACCGTGAGCTTTTGCCAACCGTCCTCTTTGTATTCGATGTCATTATCATCTGCACAAATTGTTGTCTGCTACAAATTTCATATTACATTTTCTTCTATTTCTTTTTAAAAATACAAAGACAGTCGTGAGCATTTCGGAACCTGATGAGATACTCAGGTACGCCCTCCCTCTGTCTCATCTGGATCCAAACTGCTTGCATATGTTATGACATTTAAACAACACTGGCCTCGGTGAAGTAAATTGAAAGAAATTCATGAACAGCACAGAGGTCCAGATAAGATGCGTAAATCAAACTATTTTCAAGAATAACTTAGAACTTTATTTCTCCACCAGACACTATGTTGTGTCACCACTCTTAATCCATTCCCTCATATTGACGACTTTTGACGCCTCTATAAAAATAACTTATTGTGATATTATTGTGATAAAAGAGCATTTGCTCCTATAGGTGTAAATGCTCTATTCATCACAATGGTTTCAAGCTACAAAATTCTAAAAATGTTCCTTTTCTCTAGTTAATGCTCCTTTTCAGTAGATTTATAGTTATACAAAGAGGTTGGATCTAAAAATAGCCTATGAGGTAATAGGTTAAAAAACGTCTTGAAGAGTGGTCGTAACATAGGATTAGGCAGAGAAATTACGATCAAAGTGTTTGAGTACCCAACCTTTATCAGTAGACTGACAGCAAAAACAAAAGTCTATTTGTAAGCCAATAATTCTCACACCTTCTGAAGTCTTTACAAACAGAGTTGACCCAGATCAGACTGGTCCCACATGTACAGGAGCAAATACTCTATTTATCACAATGTTCAAAACTACACAATTCTGAAAATTTCCTTTTCTCTAGTTAATGCTCCTTTCTGCTAGATCTAATCGAAGAGGTTGGCTCTAAAAATAGTCTATGCAGGAATGGGTTAACCCCTTCACTCATATAAATACCTTTACACGCCCTTGCAAACAGGGTAGACCCAGATCAGACAGCTCCTATAGCAGCCGTCTGATTAGGGTCTACTGTTTGCTAATGGATTTGATAGACCTGTTTCTTTAACTTTTTAAACTGGCTACAATGTTCCACCTTTCATACTTATTACTGCCGAGACCAATTCCCTCATAGGCTAAAGAGAACATTTTACAATTGTGTAGTTCGGATATCATTTTTATCACAACGGTTAAAAAAAGTGATTGTTACAGGCGTCAAAAGGCGTTAATATGAGAGAATATGTTAAAAGACATCAATATGAGAGAATGGGTTAAAAGACGTCAATATGAGAGAATGGGTAAAAGACATCAATATGAGAGAATGGGTTAACTTAAAAGACGTCAATATGAGAGAATGAGTTAACTTAAAAGACGTCAATATGAGGGAATGGGTTAACTTAAAAGACGTCAATATGAGAGAATGGGTTAACTTAAAAGACGTCAATATGAGGGAATGGGTTAACTTAAAAGACTTCAATATGAGGGAATGGGTTAACTTAAAAGACGTCAATATGAGGGAATGGGTTAAAAGACGTCAATATGAGAGAATGGGTTAAAAGATGTCAATATGAGAGAATGGGTTAAAAGATGTCAATATGAGAGAATGGGTTAAAAGACGTCAATATGACAGAATGGGTTAAAAGACTTCAATATGAGGGAATGGGTTAACTTAAAAGATGTCAATATGAGGGAATGGGTTAAAAGACGTCAATATGAGAGAATGGGTTAAAAGATGTCAATATGAGAGAATGGGTTAAAAGACGTCAATATGAGAGAATGGGTTAAAAGATGTCAATATGAGAGAATGGGTTAAAAGACGTCAATATGAGAGAATGGGTTAAAAGACGTCAATATCAGAGAATGGGTTAAAAGACGTCAATATGAGGGAATGGGTTAAGTTGGTACTTAGACATCACAATTACTTCCATCTGAGACACATACAGTACTAGATATGAAGTTTGTACTCTATGAAGTTCGTACTCTATGAAATTTGTACAGTTTGTACTCTATGAAGTTTGTAATCTATGAAGTTTGTATTTATTAGAATCATCTCAGATTCTAATGAATAAAAACTAAGTAGGATACGAAAAATGTTTGACCTGAATTTCAAAACAGAGTCTGAGTTCGTTCTCAAGCTTTTGATTCCCAGATGATTCCTGTAAGTCTGCTCTGTTTGCTAATGAAATAATATTGATCTGATTCTATGTACAGTTAAAAAATTCAAAGTGCCATTATAACAAAAATATAAATATTAATTAATATTCATGGTCGTATTATTTTTGGCATGAATAATTATCTTTGTCATGGAGTAAAGGGTTTTAAAAGTACCCACATTATTTATAGTCCTTTTCTAATCCATATTCTTCCATTATGTATAAAACAATTAACAGCCTCCTGAACTTCCATGGTCAAACGATTCTAAAGAGTGGTCACAACATAGGGTTTGGTTGGGAAATAAAGAAGTTATACTTGAAAATATTTTAATTTACACACTTTATCTAGAGCTCTGCATCAACTATCATAAGAAATTATTCTAATTATATTTATGTCATTATTCTCTACATGGATATTCATGGAGTAAAGGGATATGGGTTGCTGGTAGTTTTGTTAACCCTTTCCCCCCATAGGCTATTTTTAGACCCAACCTCTTTGAATGAATCTACCCAACCCAAAAGGAGCATTTACAAGAGAAAGTAAAATTGTAGAATTTAGTAGTATGAAACCATTGTGATAATTCGAGCTCCTATGGAGCAATTTAATGCTCAATTTATCACAATGGTTTCAATGCTCAGTGACTTTTACAAAGGCGTAGAAAGGCGTCAGTATGGAGGAAAGGGTTAATCTCATTATACATCACAGGTTTTCAATTCTCATTCAGCTATTTGTATCATATCAGTCAATGTATAAGGCACTCAGCCTAAACAACTTCAACTCTTGTGAGAAAAAAAAATCAGCAGTGATCAATCACAAATTCTGATACTGCCTCCATTTAGGCTAGAACCACATAGCCCAGATGGTCTACGAGAGATACCAGGTGTCAAAAACTGTTAACAAGAGAATTGCATAAATGTCTATATCATTAACATGTTTACTCATTCTCGCTATTTAAAGCCATTGTGATACACTAGTGTATTAAACCCATAGTCCTGAGCAAATGCTCTATTTATCATAATGGTTCAAATCTAACAAGTTCCTAAATCTTCTCTAATAAATTTATGCTCTTTTAGACTTTTTAACAAAAAAAAAAAAAAAAAAAGCCTATGAGGAATGGATTTACATGTACTTGACCTCAATTCATTTGCCAAAATGTTTCTTTGTTTTCCTTTTCACTGCCAAGAATAACTCACAAAACTTGACACAGTGACTTCTAATTCACTGAACTGTAGATATGATGCTTATTCAGGAACTGTAGTGTAAACTAGTATATTTCTCGTCCAAACCCTATCTCACTGACAATGATTAGAACTTAGAAAGGGGTTGACTGAGAAATGAGGGATTTGGGCAGATCAGCAGAGGACCACTGTAAGAGATGTGTAAATTAATATATTTTCAAAAATAACTTCTTCATTTATCCACCAAACCCTATGTTGTGACCTATTTAAAATTGTCTTGAAAAGACGATTCTAAAGAGTGGTCACAGTATAGAGTGGTCACAGTAAAGAGTGGTCACAGTATAGAGTGGTCACAGTATAGAGTGGTCACAGTAAAGAGTGGTCACAGTATAGAGTGGTCACAGTATAGAGTGGTCACAGTAAAGAGTGGTCACAGTATAGAGTGGTCACAGTATAGAGTGGTCACAGTATAGAGTGGTCACAGTAAAGAGTGGTCACAGTATAGAGTGGTCACAGTAAAGAGTGGTCACAGTATAGAGTGGTCACAGTATAGAGTGGTCGCAGTATAGAGTGGTCACAGTATAGAGTGGTCACAGTATAGAGTGGTCACAGTAAAGAGTGGTCACAGTATAGAGTGGTCACAGTAAAGAGTGGTCACAGTATAGAGTGGTCACAGTATAGAGTGGTCACAGTATAGAGTGGTCACAGTATAGAGTGGTCACAGTATAGAGTGGTCACAGTATAGAGTGGTCGCAGTATAGAGTGGTCACAGTATAGAGTGGTCACAGTATAGAGTGGTCACAGTATAGAGTGGTCACAGTATAGAGTGGTCACAGTATAGAGTGGTCACAGTAAAGAGTGGTCACAGTATAGAGTGGTCACAGTATAGAGTGGTCGCAGTATAGAGTGGTCACAGTATAGAGTGGTCACAGTATAGAGTGGTCACAGTATAGAGTGGTCACAGTATAGAGTGGTCACAGTATAGAGTGGTCGCAACACAGGGTTTGGTTGAGACAGGGCAATTTTAGTAACCAAGTATTTAAAATATTTATCTGTTGCTCTGTATATGAACATTTACATTTGTTACTCTGTATATGAACATGCAAGACTGTTGATCTATTCTGTTGCTGTATATGAACATTTATCTCAGTTGCTCTATTCTGTTACTCTGTATATGAAAATGTATCTGTTGCTCAATTCTGTTGCTCTGTATATGAAAATGTATCTGTTGCTCAATTCTGTTGCTCTGTATATATATGAAGATGTATCTGTTACTCTGTATATGAACATTTATCTCAGTTGCTCTATTCATATATCTCATATCTGTGGCTGATCTGTTGCTCTGTATAATGAACATGTATCTGTTACTCTGTATATGAACATGTACCAGTATCTGTTGTTCTGTTCTGCTGCTCTGTATATGCACATTTATCTGTTGCTCTGTTCTGTTCAGTTGCTCTGTATATGATCATTCATCTCATATCTGTTTCTCTGTATATGATCATTCATCTCATATCTGTTGCTCTGTTATGATCATTCATCTCATATCTGTAGCTCTGTATATGAACATTTATCTGTTGCTCTGTATACACATTTACATGTTTGGTGCCGAATTCACAGAGAAAACTTGTACAAAATATTTTGTCTTTGTTACCTCTTACATTTAGCTTAATATGACCAGCATCCAAGAAAGAATTTCATTCAGAGCGTGAATTTGATGCTTCCAATTTGAATTCCACTCCAATAACCTTTCCAACTTGGGAAATGAGTTTACTGACATTATCAAACAATGCATTTCCCCTGACTAGGGTAGCATCAGCACTACCTGTCAAAAGGCTCAACTCTGACCAATCAAATTTAAGCTTGAGAACTCAAATCTGACCAATCAAAAGCTTGAGAATGAACTCAAGCCTCAACTAAAAGTTTTATAAGCATGGATACAGAACTAACGCTGCATACTCAAATACATGTACTAACATATTACCATTTTTCCATCAAACCCTATGTTATAACCACTCTTTAGAATGAGACAATTCTAAAGAGTGATCACATTTTTTCAAGAATATCTTCTTTATTTCTCCACCAAACCCTATATGTTGTCACAACATAGGGTTTGGTGCAGAAATAAAGAAGATATTCTTGAAGATGTTTTAATTTATGCATACATCTTATCTAAAGCTAGATGTCTTTACCCAATAGAGGTGCCTTTGCATGCCTTCAAAAAGGGTAGATAATCGTATTGAGATATGACTCCTATAGAAGCAGTCAGATTGCGGTCTGTAGTTTTCCTACTAATCCTTTGAACCATACCTTTATATATTTACAAACAGAGTAGACCCAGATCAGGTGGCTCCTGTTGGAGTCTGCTCTGTTTGCTTCTCTATGAAATAACATGTACATGACCCTAGGGTTTCTGCCCCGTCCAAAATTTCCTGTGTGCCCTGGAGAAAAAAGAATCTAACCAATATTCATGACATTATTTATTAAATGTACATGTATGAATATTCATGGAATAAAGGTTTAAATATGGTCACATATGCAGTTATTTTAATATTAAGGGACGCCTTTGCATGACTTTTCAGACAGAGTCTCTTGCTTATCAGATGACTCCTGGCCTATATGACTCCTGTATATCAAATGACTCCTGTAGATACAGGGGTATGCTCTATTTTCTCCATAAATACATGTACACTAAAATTTCTATGTCTTTGCAAATAAAGTAAACAGATGATTCCTGAAGGAGGTACCTGATCAGGGTCTGCTCTGTTTGCTATGACATAATATAGATCTGATTTTACCCGGCATAAAATTCTTGTAAAAAAATAATTAGTAGTATGGTGTCATGGTGTCATTATTTCATACACAAATATTCATGGAGCAAAGGGTAAAACCCTTTCCTTGTTCAATATTCATAAGAACTAACAACATCCTGAATATTTATTAGCTGATTTTTTTTATAACTTAATTACATTTCAAGGGAATGTTTTACTTAATGTCATAAGTAGACAGAGCAGATCCTGATATTTGGTGATGACGGACTTGTAGATGCAGCCAGTTCAGGTGCTTAAAAACCTTTCCCTTTTCTATGTTTATTTCAAATTTCAATACCTGCTGAACAGTAATCCATGAACAGTTATTTATAATGAAATATGGAAGGTCAGGGACACTGTAGCCATTTTAGAAACTACAAAAAAACAGATCTTTCACATTCTGCTAGCAAACAGAGCATACACTGATCAGACTGCTCCTATAGGAGCCGTCTGATCTGGGTCTACTCTGTTTGCAAATGTGTGAAAACGCATTTATATGAGGGAAAGGGTTATTACAGGATGGACATTATGCAGACAGTTGGTGTGCAGGAGCTTTCTGCATACATTCCATCCTTCATTAAACTATTGTAGATCTGACTAACAAACTTAAAAGGATCTTTGGTTTTTGTAACTGTCCTTTTTCTGCCATATGTCTAGAGATGTACGTCTGTATGTCTGTCTGTGCCACTTTACCCGATTGTTAATGTGTGTCACTAGCTTCGACCTGTCGACAGATTGAACAGTCTCAGGCAGTAGATGGAAAATTTAGTTTTTAAATAAAAAACGAAAGCCTGCAGAACATATTTAACAATTATTTGGTCTAAATGCATCTTTTTATATTCAGAAAATATGGTCTGATCCCGTGATTCGTGATACCCACCAAACTCTATAGTTGTGATCACTCTTTTCTGAATCGTCTCAAAGCTAATGAATGGTCATAACATAGGGTTTGGTGGAGAAAGAAAGAAGTTACTCCTGAAAATGTTTAATTTACCCATCTTATATGGACCTGCATTTACAGTTGAGATCCTATTTCTAAAATCTGTGCATGATGTACAGATCATGTATACATGTATATTATGTACATGCAGAATATTTGACAGCTGCAGTTTAGATTGAATACATGTAACTGATGTGTGTACTGTATACTAGAAGTATGCAAAAGACAAAAGATCACACACGGTATGCTATTTATTTATCTGGAAGAAGGTTTGGGTTTGATCTTGTCAATTTCATCACATAACTTGTGTAATTAACATGACGGAAATGGTCTGCTGCACAGCTCAATATACAAACGCAAAGATCAATGTATTTTAACTATACATCAACAGCAAGTACAGACTGACAGATGCTCTTACCTTTCTGCCATAGCTGTAGGTTATAAATCCGATGCTTTACTGAATGGTTTTCTCATGGACATGCTATTTAAAATTTCAATATTTTGGATGTAAATTGTCTAACTCCGCCATCTTGGTTTTAACGAGGCGTTGTCACGAACATTTATGAACGCATCTGAGCTTCTCTTCCATTGCATTCCTGTAATTCCAGTTCAAATAGATGCTGAGACATAGTAAATCAATGGTTTTGATTTTCAATTGTCAGTAATTAATTAGAGAAAACAATGTTAATTAGCCGGAAGCAAGGTGCTAGCGCATGCGTAAACATTATATCCTGTCGGCTTGTTTTGTTTTCATTTTCTAGAGAATGTTTACAATTATTGTCCATTGATGTTTGTTCTGAAAAGATTATGATACATCGAAGATAGCGAAAGTCTTCACTGATAACTTCAAAGAAAATGGAGAGAGGTATATATGGTTATCTTGTGAAACGTTTGATATTCAGCACCAGCACTATTAGTTTACAAGTGGGTGGGGGAATCTGTATTCCCTGTATCTTATTCCAGGGCCTTTTCTCTCTTTATTGGGAATGGCCTTAGCCTGCTGATTTTGGGAAGAATTATCGCTAAAAAGGCTGATTTGGGAAACAAAAAAGCTGGTGTAAGTTTGGATTTTTTGGAAAACTGCATGATTTTAAAGAAATTTTCAAATTGGAAGGGACCTTTTATAGGCCTCTGTTATAGAAGGTGAAAAGCCCCTGTATTCATGTACAGTGTAAACCGACCCACCTAGGAGACAGATCGATAGTCCGTTTTCCAGAGGTAGCCGAATTTTACTGATTCGAAATTTTGCAGGGAAAACCAGCAAAGTGTGTGCATTGTTCAGTTTTAAAGCACCCATTATAAGTTTCCTAATGTGATGAAAGGATCTAGGAGCCGTCTGATCTGGGTCTACACTGTTTGCAAATGCGTGAAAACACGTTTGTATGAGGGAAAGGGTTAAAGTGATATTTGGTATGAGGCATTATTATAATAAATTGCAGATCAAGGTTGAATTTTGTAACGCTGCCTTGATCTTTTACAGAAATACAGCAGTTGGACTAAGAAAAAATCAGAAAAGTTTAACATGCTTCCCAACTTTTTTTGACTCTCAAGAGGGGCTTTCATGATTTCTAAGAGGGAGATTTGGGGTTTCAAGAGGAAGATTTTCGCATCGCGGCATTTTTCAGTGATTTTGTTCTACTACATTTATTTATAGTGTTGTAAATGAAGGAAACAGCAAAGCTTCTTTAATATTGTTTAAATTTAATACATAAAATTTGTTTCTCCAAACCAGGCACCAAAGAATAATTATAATATATATTTTTTTAAATATAACAAATCAAAAGAATTACTGACTTAATCCATTGAACCCCAGTGAGGCATATACAGAGTACCTGTGAATAAAAAGTATACTTATGCAAACAGTGTTGAACCACACCAAATGACTCATACATAAGCCCCTTGGATATGGGTCTGCACTGTTTGTTATTATGCAATTCATTATCAAACACACAAAAAATGACTAGGCGAATTAGGAACTTGCATTGACCTTTTGAACATTCAGGGGGTTATGAGTTAGTAGTTAAAATTTAGTCAGTTCAAGTTAGTTACTGCAGACATTGAGCAGTCAAAGAAATGTTAAAATCATAACAGGTCAAGGGTCCGTGTTTTAGCCCATATCAAAAATCTTCGCGAAAACCAATGACATTTCAAAATTATATTGTAATTATTTTTCGAGGGTATGAAATGGTAGAAAATATTTCATGGTGTTTTTAATTACATCTTTAAGTGTCCTTATCATTAATTATATTCATGAAAAAGCAACTTTGTGCACAAATTAACTCCATGAATATCAGTCAAGTGGGCTTTGATTTCGAAGTGTTTCTGCCTATTGAAACAACGAGGCCAAGCACAGCTGTCATCAACATGGAAGCAGAGAAGCATTTCTATGTCTTATATCTTAATTATGAGAATAGAATTTCTGTTATAATTGAATAAAGTCTTTGTCCAAGTTACCAAACGATATTGGAATATGCATCCCTAGGATAGCCAATTACGACATCATGACCGATTACGACATCATGACGAATTTCTGGTATAAACAAATGGATGATTAAAGCATTGTTTGTTATCAAACGTTTACGGTTGAGTTGCTATCTGTGAAACCCCTTACAGTAGGGAGACCATCTGGACCACCTGGGGCTAATCCTTTGACACGTTTATGAGGGTAATTCTGAAGGGCAAACAAAAGATTTTCTGACCTGCTAAAGATTTCAAATTTTCAATACACCAAATTTTGATATTTTTTTTTCAAATCGGGTTTTTAGTCAAATAATCGGGTCGTCGGGGTTTGCCTTCTGAATCGGGAGACTCCCGACGAAATCGTGAGAGTTGGGAAGCATGGTTTAACCAGTACTGTAGGGGACTATATGGCATGATCGCCGTCAATGCTCCTATATACTTGTTCAATATGTTTTCTTGTAATATACTTCTTTTCAGCATATATACAGTGCTCCAGTTAATTTTTGGCTACCATCAGTACGGTACTGATCCAAATTAAACTTCATCAGTACAGGCTATTTCTGGCCAGTACTCAGGAGAACGGACACTAGAAATAACATATACAGTGTGATGAAGTTTCACTCAGATCATAGCAATTTTTGTAATCCAAATCATACAAGAGGGCCAAGATGGCCCTTAATCGCTCACCTGATTACCATAGATTTAAGATTTTTGCTGGGTAGCCCATGGCCCATGGGTATGGTAAATTTTGACCTTAGGGACACTATATGAACAATGTTGATAGTGGATCATGAGCAGTGGTTCTGCAGAACAAGATTTTCAAAGATTTAGTATATTGATTTTATCAAGACAATGATTCTGACCAATGAAGATTAGGCTAAAAATGTGCCCTTTAAAATATTTTTTCTAAGATTTGACCTAGTGACCTACTTTCTATTCCCACCCAACCCATGATCACACTCAACCTTGATATCACCAAGACAAACACTCTGAGCAAGTTTGAGGAAGACTGTGCTAAAAATGTGGCCACTGGAGTGCGAACTAGATTTCTCTAAGATATGACCCAGTGACCTACTTTTTGACCTCACATAACCCACTTTCGAACTTGTCCAAGATTTTATTAAGACAATCATTCTGACCAATTTTCATGAAGATTTGGCTATATATGTGACCTCTAAAGTGTTCACAAGGTTTTCCTACTATTTGACCTAGTGACCTAGTTTTTAACTCCACATAACCCACTTCAAACTCGTTTGAGATTTTATCAAGACAATCATTATGACTAAGTTTCGTGAAGATTGGACAAAAAATGTGACCTCTAGAGTGTTCACAAGGTTTTTCTACTATTTGACCTAGTGACCTAGTTTTTAACTCCACTTGACCCACTTTCAAACTCGTCCAAGATTTTATCAAGACATTCATTCTCATCAAGTTTCATGAAGATTGGACGAAAATTGTGACCACTAGAGTGTTCACAAGGTTTTTCTACTGATTGACCTAGTGACCTAGTTTTTTATTCCACTTGACCCACTTTTGAACTCGTCCAAGATTTTATCAAGACATTCATTCTGACCAAGTTTCATGAAGATTGGACTAAAATTGTGACCACTAGAGTGTTCACAAGGTTTTTCCACTGTTTGACCTAGTGACCTAGTTTTTTACCCCACATAACCCATTTTTCAAACTCCTCCGAGATTTTATCAAGACAATCATTCTGACCAAGTTTCATGAAAATTGGGCTAAAAATGTGACCTGTAGAGGGTTCACAAGGTTTTCCTACTATTTGACCTAGTGACCTAGTTTTTAACCCAACTTGACCCACTTTCGAACTCGTCCGAGATTTTATCAAGACATTAATTCTGACCAAGTTTCATGAAGATTGGACTACAATTGTGACCACTAGAATGTTCACAAGCAAATTGTTGACGACGGACGACGCACGACGGACGACGGACGCCGGACATTCAAGTATCCCAAAAGCTCACCCTGAGCTTTGCTCAGGTGAGCTAATAAAACACAGACAATTATAACTGTTCTTATATGGTTTACTTTCATGTTTATTTTACATTAAGCCTCATCATCTCTATAGTTTTACCCTGATGAAGACCCTGATGGGGTCCAAACATTTGTTTGAAATAAAAGAAAAGTCTTACCATAAACCTGCAAAAGGTTGTTAGTTTACAGTATGAAAGTAAAGGAACTAGATAACTTATCTAGTTCCTTTACTTTCATGCCATAATCAAGCATCCAGGGTCTGGCAGCATATACATCATTGGCAACATTGTAGGCCCAGATCAAACTGCTTCTGTAGGAGCAATCTGATCTTGGTTACATTGTTTGATGGAAACATAGTTTCAAGAGTAACTGCAATGACCATAAAACAGTAAATGCACACAGTTTGGATCCAGTTCAGGCCTCCTAAATTGTAACAAAATATCCAAACTGTTACTGGTATAATGTGTCACAAGGTCAATAGAGGAGTCCATATCTAGTGTACAAAATTCCAGATTTTTTGCACATTTTGCACATGATTTCTATTGAGCACATTGCTATAGAATCTAATGACTGCTTCAGATTTCAGTTTCATTTTTACACATAATATGTTGATCTGGCAAAAAATTGCAAGTACCAAATTTTGGTGTATTCGGACCCTGGTACTACTACTACAGTAGTCTAGTATGTTTTATTTAAACCTTTTATCCATATGTAAGCATTTCATCACCTAAAATGCTATGCAAACAGAGAAGGCCCAGGGTCTACTCTGCTTATGACATAGTACAGCTCTGACATTTCTCTTTTACCAGAGGTAAGAAAAGTACATAATTATTATGTGTCAGTATTTTTTAACTAAGTATGCATAGTTAGTAGAGTTTAACATGAATTTTCATGGAGGAAAGGGTGAAACTAACTGATAGTCAAGGCAATCTGGGTTAAGTTTGAAAACCAGCCATGCTTTGACTACTCCTTAGAATTTTATTGGTGCTGTGGTTATACAAAACGAATCTGCAGAACAAATGAAAAATGAACGGATATTGAATTTTATTCCACAATATCTAAAATTCTGTTCATTCAAATCTCACGCATTCACTCTCATCTTTTATCATGTGTGTTAAATAAAGCTGGTGATGGAAATCCTAAAGCAGTTCAGAAAACCGTGCAGTTTCCCGCAAACATTTTGTTTGGTGTTTGGCACGAATTGCCTCGAGGCCGCAAATCATATGTTATCAAATTATGAAACAACGGTTAAACTGTAACTTACCTGTATGTCTGGATTTTCTAACAACGTTATTTATTATATTGTCGAGTATGCCTGTGATAATAAAGGAACTCAGATCTACTGGGGACTTATTGTTCGCCGATGGGCCGGACAAGGAAAAATTTCGTATATCCTGCGACAGTTTAACGCGAGCTAGTTTCCGCTTTCAATACGAGGCTAATGGTTCCCGGTGATCTTTATAGTGTATAATGAAACGCTTGATTTGTTCACATTTAATAAGCGCCCGACCAACTTAGATTTGCGAGAGTTTATGAGGGCATCTAGCAACTGACAATACGGAATTTAATTTTCTGATGTGTAGATCTTGTATACGGATCGTTTTGGCATTGGATCCGTACCGGCAAAAAACGATACGTACGAGTACGCATGCAATCGATTTTCTATCCGTACCGGCGAAATATTTGTCCGTACAGTACGGATGTACGGATGCTATCTGGAGCACTGTATATATATATGTCACAGTGTGTAGGTTTATCATCACTTGTACAGCACGCTTTTATGGCGACGTGGTAGAGTGCATGACTGCGAACCTGGCGACCCAGGTTCGATCCCCGGTCTGAGCGGGTATGTTTCTTTATAAGAACACCCGGTTACATTTGGCGCCCAACAGGGGACTGTGACTGTATGAACTCCGAGTTCGATTCCCAGTCGTTCTCATACCCATAGAAATTCGGGACGAATTTCAACTTGCCAGGGGAGTATGTCACAGTGTGTAGGTTTATCATCACTTGTACGGCCTTGCTGTACAAGCACGCTTTATGGCGACGTAGTAGAGTGCACGACTGCGAACCTGGCGACCCGGGTTCGATCCCCGGTCTGAGCGGGTATGTTTCTTTATAAGAACACCCGGTAACATATATATAAAGAAATGATTATAGCAGTTTGTTGGCCATCAAAGATTGTTTGCTATTTAGAGTTGTTCCTTCCTCGTTTTGTTGCCATTTTATGATCACTTTGATTGTGTAAGTAGTCGGCAGTAACATAGGGACTTCTGCATATACCGGCTCCCTTTAATTTTTCTTTACTCCTAGTTCTCATAGAAACTCCTTTTCACACCTCGGAAAACAGAGTAAACCCAGATCGGACAGCTCCAGTTTGGGTTGTCTGATCAGGGTCCTGCTCTGTTTGCTTATCGAAATACATGTATATAGATGTGAGATTTTCAACAGAATTAGAATTTCATGTCCGAAGACTTGTTTTTAATTTACACACTGTTCGTTATAGGTTGTATAAAAACCTCCGCTGAAACCCTTCTTGGCTGACCACCCAGCAGTAATTTGTGGTCGTGTACTGACTTTTAACCAGTGTATATATATACGTAGATATTTAATAACTCCGGAAAACGTTGCGTATCATATTAACTTGTGGTGGTGGACCACATTGTGTACACAGGCATTTTTAAATATTTTAACGTGGTGGATATTATACTATTCTCATTAGTGTACAAAGTGATATTTTCAATCGGGCTGTGGATTATACCATTCCCAGTGACCTACTGGGGTTCGCCATTGTTGGCGGTGAAGATTTACAGAACAGAACAGATGGCGTCCGTGATATGAAATTCTGTATCTTTACTGTCAATTAATCTGAATTTAAGACAAAAATAAGAAGCACAGGCAGAGATTACGATAACAGTGTGGAAAACAAGTTCTACCCAAGATGGCTAGAGAAAGAAATTACGTTGACATTCGGTAAAGAAACAAGAAAAGTGATAATTGGCGACGATTTCGTGAAACTGAAAGTAAACTTCGGACGAGGGAACCTTGTGTAAACTTTGTTCCAAACAAATGAATTATGGAAAACGCGACTGCGTAGCATATAAGAACCTTCTGAAAAGCATTTAACATGTCCAGTTGTTGAAACAGCGGATTTCCAGTCAAAGGTAAAAACCTGTAATGTCAAGTATTCACCAGAAAGTTGTCTGTCAATAGCTATTCATAGGTAATGTTAAAGGAACTGGTCAAGGTGTATCGATTCAGAAAAGTTATATTTTGTTTTTAATAAACCAGTTAATGAATTAGAAGGTGGTTTATTGACATAAAAAAAGTAATCAGAATCAGAGTTTGAATGTGAACTTTGACTAGAAATTATGACTAATGTGAACTTTGGTGAATCTTGTCTAGAAAGTTAACTGTTACAATACCATGCCAACTTTAAGAATCAAATTTTGTATCTTTATTTGTGATCACCGAGTTCCATTTTATTTCATTTTTAAAACGTGTGAGTTTTAATTGCTTGTGTTTGACAAGAAATTAATCTGGCAATGTTGAATGGATCTAATAATAAACTGAATGTAAATTGTATGGACATGTAAACACAGCTCATCATGTATGACATGCAACTCAAGTATAATTGTAACAAAAACACATGAATGACAGACCCAAGTGAAAATGCAGGAGAAGCTCCTGAAGTGCTCAGGAAAGCTATAATTCATTTTGCGTCCCCCACATCGGCACTGCCCATGTCCTGCAAGGGGCCTAGGCGGCCCCCTTGACCCCTGCCAATTTTCCTCTTTTTTCACCACCGGCCATTCTCACCCCTGTAGTAACTATTTTGTCCATGAATATTCAGTAGGTATTGAATTTTGTAATAAATATAGAACAGGGAAAGGGTTAAAACAGGTTCTACTGTAAAATAGTTGGATTTTCAATATTAACCCTTTACTCCATGAATATTTATGTAAGAAATAATGACACCATAAATATTAATTAGATTATTTTTTTAGCTCACCTGGCACGAAGTGCCAAGGTGAGCATTTGTGATCACCCTGTCGTCGTCCGTCGTCCTCATTTTTTTCAAATGGCTTCTCCTCCTTAACCACTGAGAGGATTTCAACTAAATTTCACAGAAATGTAACTTGGGTGGTCCTCTATCAAGATTGTTCAAATCATGACCCCCGAGCCAAAAATGGCCTGCCCTGTGGCTTATCAGTTGTTTTTTGTAAATCTTTAAAAATCTTCTCTGAAACCGCAAATCCTAGAGCTTAGATATTTGGTATGTAGCATCATCTAATGGTCCTCTACCAAGGTTGTTCAAATTATGATCCCCGGGCCAAATATGGCCCTGACCCGGGGCTTATCAATTTTACATAGACTTATATAGGAAAACTTTTAAAAATCTTCTTCTGAAGCCACATACCCTGGAGCTTAGATATTGGTATGACGTATCACCTAAAAGACATCTGCCAAGTTTGTTCAAATCATGACCCTTGGCCAAAAATGGCCCCGCCCGGTGCTTATCAGTTGTTTTTGTAAAAAAATTCTTCTCTGGAACCGTAAGGCCTAGACCTTTGATATTTGCTATGTAGCATGATCTAATGGTCCTTTACAAAGATTTTCAAATTACGACCCCCGGACCAAAACTGGCCTGCCCCGGGGCTATTTCTTCTGAAATCGTTAGGCCTTGATCTTTGATATTTGGTATGTATCATCTAATGATTTTCTACCAAGATTGTCAAATTGTGACTCCATGGCCAAAAGTGGCCCCACCCTATGGCTTATCAGTTTTTTATAGGTAAGTCTTTAAAAGTCTTCTCAGAAACTCTATGGCCTAGACCTTTGAAGTTTGGTATGTAGTATCATTTAATGGTTTTCTACCAAGATTGTTCAAATTATAACCCCTGGAACAAAATGGCTCCGCCCTGGACTTATCAGTTTTTCCATAGGAAAATCTTTAAAAAAAATCTCCTTCTTTGAAATTGTAAGTCCCAGACCTTTGAATTATATATATAAAGCATCACCAAATGTTTCTTTATAATGATTATTCAAATTTTAACCCCCAGGCCTAAAATTATGGCCCTTGGTTTCATATTGGCCCCAATCTGAAGCTGACATATTTTTACATAGAAACACAGTGTATGCATAAGTCTATAGTAACCAGGTGAGCAATTTAGGGCCATCATGGCACTCTTGTTTATAATGTTCAGTAATTTTTGTCCATGGCATAAACTGTAGAATAATATCTATATTATACCATAAGCAAAAAGAGCAGAACCTGATCAGACAGCTCCCATAGGAGCCGTCTGATCTGGGTCTACTCTATTTGCAAAGGCGTAGAAGGTGTATTTATGTAGTGAAGGGTTTAGCTGCAACTTTGTACACATTTTGCATGATTTTGCCGATAAGAAATTGGGTGTTCAGTTTTAACTGCGGGGTTTGAAATTAACAGTGAAAAATGGAAGTTTTGCCACCAGAAATGTCCAACTTGCCACCTGATCTGAAAGTCAGTGGCAAAATCTTGCCACCAGAAATAATTTGGTTGAAATCGAAACAATCAAAAAAATACTTCAAGACTTATTGTCAGACCCTGTTTGTTTTTAGCTCACCAGAGGACTTTTGTGCTCAGGGTGAGCTTTTGTGATTGCCTGATGTCAGTCGTCTGTCGGCATGTGTCGTCAGTCGTATGTCACCGGACATCAACAATTTGAACCTTTAAAAATCTTCTACTCTGAATTTACAGGGTTCTCAGCTTACATCTTTGGTACATAGCATCATCTGTAAGTTCTCTATAAAAGTTGTATAAATTATGCCCCTGTGGTCAAAATTGGCCCCACCCCAGGGGTGCCTTGTTTTTAGCTCACCTGAGCCAAAGGCTCAAGGTGAGCTATTGTGACCGCCTGTCGTCCGTCTGTCCGTCTGTCCGCACTCACCAATGGGTAGTTGTGTGACTTTTTCTAACTAGTCGCACAAGTAAAATCATTAACCTGGCCATCTCTTGTGACATTAACCTGGCCATTTCTTGTGACATTAACCTGGCCAGTTGTGGGACATAGGGTTAGGGTTAGGGTTAGCTTCCAGATCATTCTTTTCCAAAGTTAGAGCCAAAAATAGTTTTTCTTGTGGGACTAGTCCCACAAGAAAAGATCAAAGGAAAAAGTCACACAACTACCCATTTGTTAGTATGTCCGTCTGTCCGTTCACTTTTATTTCAAATGACTTCTGCTCCTAAACCACTGGGAGGATTTCAACCAAATTTCACAGAAATGTACCTTAGGATGTCCTCTATCAGTTTTGTTAAAATCATGACCCCCGGGCAAAAAATGGCCCCGCCCCACTACTTTTACAGGTTTTTTTTTTAAATCTTTAAAAATCTTCTTCTCTGAAACCACAATTTCTAGAGCTTTGATATTTGGTATATAGCATCATCTAATGGTCCTTTACCAAGTTTGTTAAAATGATGACCCCCGGGCCAAAAATGGCCTTGCCCTGGGGCTTGTAGTTTTTACATAGACTTATATAGGGAAACCTTTAAAAATCTTTTTGTCTGAAACCACATAATCTAGAGCTAAGATATTTGGTATGAAGCATCACCTAATATACCACTACCAGGTGTGTTCAAATAATGACCCCTGGGCCATAAATGGTCTCACCCTGGGGTTTTATGCTACTTAACATCAGAATCTGTAACACTTAAAAGGTAATTTCCTCACAGTTATTTCCCTTGTCCCATCAGCATAGCCATAAGGGACAAAGGGAGATAACTGCATTGGAGTGTTAGTATCATTCTATTTATAACTATTTATAATAAAATGTTGAAGGTGAATCAGTGTAGCTGTTTTAGAAGGCATAGAAACATCTATCAAATTCCATTAGCAAATAACAGACCTTGATCCTATAGGAGCCACCTTATCTGGGTCTACTCTGTTTGCAGATGCATGAAAACAAGTTTATATGAGAGAAATTAAGGGTTAAATAAACAACTCCAGATCTGCAGACCAGCAGCAGTTCAAAGATTACAGCTGCTGGGCAGTAAAATCTCTCCAGGTCAATGCATGACTCTTAACTCTTTGCATGCTAGTGGTGAAACTGTGATTACCTATGCAAACAGTTTGGATCCAGATGAGAGGCCGCATACTGCGGCGTCTCATCAGGATCCAAACTGTTTGTCATCTTAACCATATTTTTGCAAAAAAATGAAAGTAAGTTTATTTCAAGAATTGAAGCAGATGACAATAACTTTTTGTTGCAGACGAAACATTAAAGGCATTTTGACCCATTAACCCCAGTGTGTAGTGTGAGTGATGTTACATGGTGTCTTCCAATGTCTCTCAAATTAGATGTGAGAGATATAGGAAAGTAACAATTCAGCCAATCAAGGAAAATGATCACCATCTAGACTTTTGATCTGGGTCCAAACCCAACTGATGTAAGTCATGGTAATGTTTAAGAAAACTGTGAAAACATGATTATGCAATGGCCCAACTGATATAAGTCATGGTAATTCTTAAGAAAACATGATAATCCCCCCCCCCCCCCCCCCCCCCCCCTAACAATGATAGGTGTTAAACTTACTACTGTGGATTAAGTCTGCTACCCCAAAAAGCATCTTAAATATAACTTTTTTTTATAAAATTTGATGACAACACATTAAAAAGTTCTAAAATGTCTGAATCTTGTATGACATTAATGAAATAACTGAGTAAATATAACTTCATTATAACAGTTGACGTAACTCTTCTCAATTTCAATTGTTAAAAATACTAATGACCCGTTTAATTGAATTATCATCAGATATTCACACCTAGAGCTAGAATTATTTCTAAACACCTATTAACCCTTAACCTGTTTGCTTTGACAAAAATTGATCTGGGACTACTCTTGTTTGCTAATGCTTAAAAAAATTGTTATTGCCATAAATAGAAGTTTTAGCTTTGAAAAAAACTGTAAAATCAAATCTATATCTTGTCAAATGTAAAAAGAGCAGACCCTGATCAGACAGCTTCTATAGCAGCCGTCTGATCTAGTCTACTCTTATTTTTAATGTGTAAAACACATTATTTCTCTGAAGAGAAGTTTTTGCTTTGACAAAAACTGTAGAATCCGATCTATATTGTGTCAAAAGAAACAGAGAAGACCCAGATCAGACAGCTTCCGTAGGAGTCGTCTGATCTGAGTCTACTCTGTTTGCTAATGCATAAAAACAGCTTTATATGAGGGAAAGGGTTAAACGATTTTTTAAAGATATTCTTATTGGTCATTTCACACAAAAACTGGCATTATGTACTGCCTAGCACTCTATTTGCCTATATACCTGGGTCAAAGTATAATTGCATAGCTTTATTGAAGTCATTTGAATTTCTCAAAGACCAGTTTTAGGTATTTTGAGCTAAGGCAAAAATGGCACGAGTTGTAAACAGTTTAGATCTTGGTCAACCAGTCACTTGGTATTAGTTCTGAATTCAGTTCAAGTTTATTCAGAAGTTAAAGGGTGAAAGCAGTGCACTAAGCTTATTTCATCTGCTAGAAATGTTGTCCACTGAAAAATTAACATGTCAATATACATGTATTAAGGTAACTCAGGTGAGCGATATAGGGCCAATGGCCCTCTTGTCTATAGAAACATATAGTAAAACTTTCAATATGTTCTCCTCTGAAACTGGAAGGTTCTTAGCTTTCATATTTGGCACATAGCATGATGTTCAGGTCCTCTACAAAAGGTTTATAAATTATGCCCCTTGGGTCAAAATTGGCCCGGCCCCAGGGCTAGCCAGTTTTCAATAGAAACATAGTGAAAACTTTGAAAATCTTCTCCTCTGAAACTGGAAGGTTCTCAGCTTTCATATTTGGCACATAGCATCATTTTTACGTCCTCTACAAAAGTTGTATAAATTACGCCCCTGGAGTAAAAATTGGGTCCACTTCAGGGCTGGCTAGATTTTTATAGAAACATATAGTGAAATCTTCTCCTCTGATTGTCTGGTGAGCGATATCAGGGCCATCATGGTCCTCTTGTCTATAGAAACATATAGTGAAATCTTCTCCTCTGATTGTCTGGTGAGCGGTATCAGTGCCATTCTGGCCCTCTTGTTCTTGCTTGTTGAAACTTTCCATACAGTGCTTTCTATTTTCCTATTGTGCAACCAGTAAGAGAAATTTGCCACCAACTTTCAGATCAGGTGGCAGGTACTTGCCACCAGGGAAAAAAGTTAATTTCAAACACTGAAGTAATTAACCGCTTGCAGTGGTGGGGGGGGGGCTTATTTTCAAACAGTGTAGACCCAGATCAGAGGGATCCTAGAGGATACCCAGCTCTACTGCTAGAGGATACCAAGCTCTACTCATAGAAGATACTCAGTATACCCAGTCCAGCTCTAGATGATACCCAGGTCTACTCCTAAAGGATACCAAGCTCTACTCGTAGAGGATACTCAGGATACCCAGTCCAGCTCTAGAGGATACACAGGTCTACTCCTAGAAGATACCCAGTCCAGCTCTACTAGAGGATACCCAGCTCTACTCCTAGAGGATACCCAGTCCAGCTCTACTAGAGGATACCCAGCTCTACTCCTAGAGGATACCCAGCTCTACTCCTAGAGGACACCCAGCTCTATTCCTCTGATCTGGGTCTACACTGGTTGTCATTCAAAACCGCATTTTTACCCTTTCATGCTGTATGGACTCTACTTGTAAAAATTGAATAAAAATAAAAAAACAGAATTGAAAGTGAAACGGCATAATTATTATGAACACATAACATTTTGGGCATGGCAGAATCAGACCTGTATAATTCCATAAGCAAACAGAGCAGACCCTGATCAGATGGCTCCTATAGGAGCCATCTGATCTGGGTCTCCTCTGTTTGCAAATGAGTGAAAAAGCATATTTATTGGGTAAAGGTCTAAAGGTTTAATACAGGTGATGAAAGAAGTCTCTCCCTCTCTCTGAGAAAGGGTTGCAAAGGCATTCTTATACATGTACATGTATGTATTTACATTAAAGTTTTGTTTATTTCAGGTCTCTCATTGGACAAAACGGAAATTGTAATGAAAGATGATTGGATGAACAAACTAAACGATTCACGTATAACCAGAGCAGACATGAACAAACTGATCATGAACTACCTTGTCACAGGTAAGTAGCTAGCGAATTGACTCCATAAATATTCATGTAAGAAATACGGACATCTTGAATAATCATTAGTTGCATTTTTAACGCATTCCCTCATATTCAACGCTTTTGAATAAATCTACTGAAAAGGAGCATTTACTGAAGAAAAGAAAAAGTTTAGAATTGTGCTGTTTTGAAACCAATTCGATAAATAGAGCATTTGATCCTATGGAGAAAATGCTCTATTTATCACAATTGCTCAAAAAAGGACTTTTATAGAGGCGCCAAAAGTTTGTTGATATTGGTAGAAACTGTAGAGTCAGATCTATAATAATTTCATAAGCAAACAGAGCAGACCCAGATCAGACAACTCCTACATATTTATGGAGTATGGGTTTATGGATTAATATTCATGATTTCATTATTTCCTTCATGATTATTCATGAAGTAAAAGGTCGAACAGGCTTAAACCATTACCTAATGAATATTCATGAATGTAAGAAGTAATGACATCATCGATATTTGCAGCTTTTTTAAATTGCCTTGTGAACAAAAGCACTTATCACCATTACAGAAACTATAGAATTAGGTCTTTCTTATTAATTCATAAGCAAACAGAGCAGACTCTGGTCAGACAGCTCGTATAAAGTTGTCACACCTAGGTCTAGGTTTTTTTTGCAAGTGCTTTAAAGTTTATATCAAGTTAAAGGTTAAAAGCTCATATGACGGACATGAATAGGAGGAAGATTTAGGAAATTTAGTTGTTAAAATAGTTGTTGCGGTAAGAGGTGGATTCTTAGGGATCATTATCTTCTCATTGTCTGTTTGTCTATCTATCTATCTATTCATCTGCTTGTCTGTCTTTCCTGTCTGTCCGTCAACATTATTTCTAACTGAATATTCATAATGACTTGCATAAATGTCTAACAGACTAGGGTAGATGTCTTTATAATAGACTTGTGTAGATTTCTTTATAACAAACTAGCATAGATTTCTTTATAATAGACTAGTGTAGATTTCTTTAGAACAGGCTGGTGTAGATATCTTTATTACTAACAAGCATAGATTTCTTTATAACAGACATGCATAGATTTCTTTATAGTAGACTAGTGCAGATTTCTTTAGAACGGACAGGTGTAGATTTCTTTATAACAGACTGGTGTTACCGTGTAGATTTCTTTAGAACTGACTAGCATACATGTGGATTTCTTTAAAACAGACAGGCATATATTACTTTATAATAGACCAGTGTAGACTTCTTTAGAACAGGCTAGTGTAGATATCTTTATAAATGACTAGCATAGATTTCTTTGTAACAGACAAGCATATATTTGTTTATAACAGACTGGTGTAGATTTCTTTAGAACTGACTTTTTATTTTACTACAGAGGGATTTAAGGAGTCTGCAGAGAAGTTTCGGTTGGAGTCAGGGATCCAACCTTCCATGGATCTCAATCTGCTGGATGACAGGATCCGGATCCGTGAAGCTATACAGAATGGCAGTATTGAGGAGGCAATTTCATTGGTCAATAGTATGCACCCAGAACTTCTCGACAACGACAGATATTTATATTTTCATTTACAGGTAATAATCTGGAATGAAAAAGGAATTCAGTTCTGAAAGTTCTTAACCATTTTATTTACTTTTCAAAAGAGAAAAATATATTAGTTAGAATAATTTTAATAACCTATGAGTATGGGACACAAACTTGCAAACAGTGTAGACCCAGGTTAGGGGGCTACTTTATGATGCCCTAGGTTAGGGGACTACTTTATGACGCCCTAGGTTAGGGGACTTCTTTATGATGCCCTAGATCAGGGGACTACTTTATGCCACCCTAGGTTACGGGGACTACTTTATGATGCCCTATATTAGGGGACTACTTTATGACACACTAGGTTAGGGGACTACTTTATAGCGCCATGAATTTGATTAGCATTATTTGCCATTCACAAGTTTCAGTTCCATTTACACTTTTATACTTAACCCTCTCCTTCATATAAATGCCTTATCATGCATCTGAAAACAGATAAGACACAGATAAGACGGCTCCTACATAGCAAATTTAGCTATGATAGCAAATGAACACAGGAATATTTGGCCAATTGTAAAATGAGATCTAAATTATAACATAAGCAAACAGTGCCGACAGTGATAAGACGGCTCCTACAGGAGTTGTCTGTTCTAGGTCAACTCTGTTTGCAAAGGCGTAGAAAGGTGTATTTATGGAATAAAGGGTTAAAATAATTTTATTTCTCCACCAAAACTTGTCTTGCTTGTACTCATTAATACCAGGCCCATAGAGTCCTTTCAGGTTGAAAGGCTTTAACCCTTTCCCTCATAAACGGCTTTTCACGCATTTACAAACAGAGTAGACCCAGATCAGACGGCTCCTATAGGAGCCGTCTGATCTTGGTCTGCTCTGTTTGCTTTTGATATGATACAGATCTGATTATTACAGTTTTTGAAAGTTCAGGTTGAAAGTCTTTATTTTGCTAGTGGATTTTAAATGACAAACAGTGCACACCCTGATCAGAGGATTTCTTTATGAGTCTTCTGATCGTGGTTTACACAGTTTGCAAAGGGCAGTGCACTTGTTTCCTACAGTCAACACTTACTTAGCGTGCAAAGAGTTCAATCTGTACTTAACCCTTTACCGCATAAATAATTAAATATGCATGTCGGAGCCTTTGCAAACAAGAGCCGTCTGATCAGGGTCTGCTCTGTTTACTTATAAAATGATATGAATCTGATTTTACAGTTTTTGTCGTATTAACCAATATTCCCATGAACATTGCCAGAATAAAAGTTATTCTAATTAATATTCATGAAGTTTAAATTCTGTAAATATTAATTAGGTAAGAGGTTAAAACACTGACTAGAAGCTTTTCATTTTACAGCAACAACATTTAATAGAGCTGATACGACAGAAGAATGTCGAAGGTGCCTTAGACTATGCTCAGACTCACTTGGCCGAGCGTGGCGAGGAAAATCCAGAGATTTTGTCGGAGCTTGAGAGAACCCTTGCGCTTTTGGCGTTTGAGGATCCCGAGAAATCACCATTTGGAGACCTTCTACATTTATCTCAGAGACAGAAGGTAAACAGACATATGTTTATAGTTAACCCTTTCCTTCATGAATATAAATGCGCCAGCATGCAATTGCCAACAGAGTAGAGCCAGCTGATATGACTCCAGTTGGAGCCATCTGCTCAGTCTACTCGGTTTGCTTTGACATGATATAGATCTGAAGCTGCAGTTTTTGTCAGAGCAAAACAATTCCATGAGAAGTTTACATTCTAAATATTCACAGCCTCATTATTTCTTACATGAATATTGAACAGTGAAAGAATAAAGGGATTTTCTTTCAAACACAGATACATTAATTAGTACTTAACCCATTACCGTCTTTGAATAAATCTACCGAAAAATCGCATTTACTAGCTATAAGGAAAACAAAGAAGCATTTACTAGAGAAAAGGAAACTGTTAGAATTGTGTAGTATTGAAACCATTGTGATAAATAGAGCATGAATATTGATATAAGAAATAATGATATCACGAATACCAGTGTACATTAGATTAATTGTTATAATAGCACATGGATAATACGGAGTGTCCAACAGTTTGGATCCTGATGAAATATTCAATTAACCCTTCGCTTGCTATTCAATTCAATATACCTACCTGTAAATAGTGAAGAGTGAAGACCCAGATGAGACAGCTCCAGCTGCAGCTGTCTCATCAGGATCTGCACTATTTACAAGTTGATTATGCAACCAGCGCACCCACAGCAGTGATTTCACAGCGAAATACTTGTACACAGTGAAGATATAATTATGTACATATACAACAGGGCATATTGCCCTGTTGTATATGTACATATGCCATGGGTAAAGAAGGAGAAATGTATTTTAAAATTTAGCAAGCGAAGAGTTAACATAGCATCTTATCTTGATCCAAACTGTTTGCAAAGATATTTAAAGGTAGGTCAACTCCTAAAAATGTCATTTCTCCACTGAACCCTATCAGGGCACCACATGGAGCTCTCCATCAGGGAGGAGTTTAACCCTATATGTTTCTGTAGTTCTACCAGTCAAATATTCCTGTGTCCATATGCTATTACATGTATAACAACAGAGCTACAGATACCTGTGCGTACCCAGATACTAAAACCGTCATTTCTCCACCAAACCCTATACTGTGACCACTCATTAGAATGGTCTCTTTGAGACGATTCTAAAGAGTGGTCACAGTATAGGGTTTTGTGGAGAAATAAAGAAGCTATTGTTGAAAATGTTTAAAGAGCTAGGTACGTTTTTGGCCCAATCTCAGAATGACGCGAAATTTTAAAATGTGTAAAACCATTATGTTCTCATTCGTATTCTAAAATTTCACTATGATTGAACCAATACGTCAAAAGTTATAAGTGTTTTGATTAAACCCCTGCCATTCTGAAAACGTAATGATATAACGTCGACGACGTCACAACGCAACATTTTTAACCCTTTGCTTGCTGTATGTCACAATAGCGTCATTTGCATATTAAGATACTGCTTAATATGACATGCATTGAAGGATTTTAAAAACAGACTACGGATATGTAGCTCCAATGTATATAGATCCATATTGGTGAGAAATAACCCACGTTTATTGTACAATCTGTTAGTAATAAACTTACCTATTACCACATCTATACTCCTTTTCCGATCTACCTGCATATCAAGAACATGTTATAGTGAATGCCGATTTTATTTGAAACTGTTCTTTAACTGTAATATCTACGCTCAGATGCTGAAAATCCACATTTATTGGAGTTGATTCGAAACATCTGAAAGCAGAAGACAACTTTTCTTGCATAATAAAGCTGTTCAAATGGAAACACGAAAACTTCCGGTCGACATATTTACACGTAACGGACATAGGGGACAATACTCATTTTACACATGGAATTATATCTGTACATCAATCCGTGAAGCAGATGTTTTTAGAGCGAATGTAAAACAAAAACAAATTGATATAAGTAATAGTAGTAGTATTACTTGACCATTTTAAAGTGAGACTCATCAATTTCCGTTAGCGTTTCTGGCTACACTCGGGTGAATTCGAGTATCATACATACCAATACATACGAATATATACATACGGAATATGCACGGAGTCTCGGTATAATCTGGTCAAGTAATAGCAGCACTTTATTATCCTCCATATACGAAGAGCATAACATATATACATAGATCTACACATTAATGCATACAGATGTTCATGAAATAGCATTCATGTACGAAACTTTACCAGCAATTTTTCTTCCGACACTGTGATCCTTCTAAGCGTTTAAACTTTCCACCTGATTAATATTCATGTAATACATAATGATTGTGTAAATGTTATCAGGTAACGTTTTACATTTGCATATCAAACGTGCAAATAGAGCTAGATCTATATAATTCTATCAGCAACCAGACCAGACCCTGATCAGATGACTCTTATGCGAGTCCTTAGCTCTTGGTCTGCTCTGTTTACAGTGCCATTAAGAGGCGTGTATTTCCTGTTGCCTGAACATTGCAGTGGTCTATCAAGGGCCGGCGTTTATGAGTGTTGAAGTTCCGGGACATTTAACCCTTTCCCTGTTGTATATTCATGTGAGAAATAATGACGTCATGAGTATTAATAGATTAATGCCATGAATATTTTTATAATGGCATATGAACACATGCCATTTTTGCTCAGGCAGAAGCTGTAGAATTAGATCTGTATTACACCATAAGCAAACAGAGAAGACATTAGTCTGGGTCTACTCTGTTTGCAGATGCGTGAAAATGCATTGTAAATGTCCCCGCATGGCGGAATTTTTATCCGGGATTTTATACGGTAAAACCCTGCTAAAATATGACAAAACGAATAGCATGTGGTAAATCAGGGGAAATAGGCGCATACAGTGACAGTACTGTGTCAGCCCACTCATGTCGCAAAAACTCAAATGAAACATCATTATTCACAGTATCAGTACGTCATACAGTTACGACCCAGAACCACCTGGATTGGGTTTATGTATGGCATACAACATTATACATAAAATACTAAAATATTGCCTTACATATGTATTATTATTATACCACATTTATATAGCGCTCTTTTCACACTAGATATGGGCGTTCAAAAGCGCTTCACATTGATGAACTCACTAACCGGAACGATCCGCATGATTATCTATCCAGACAATGAAAGATGTACAATATATATGAAATCGCTAGCCGGAAGGAACTATACATGATTTTCCATCCGGTCAGTGAAAGATATGCAAAAGATATACAATAGATATGAAATCACTATCCGTAAGGAATAGCATAAACTGTATTAACAAACTTGATACAGACAAGTTGACTGAAAGCCATGCTCATCAATATCGCAAATTAGAATAATCTGTATTAACAAACTTGATACAGACAAGTTGACTGAAAGCCATGCTCATCAATATCGCAAATTAGAATAATCTGTATTAACAAACTTGATACAGACAAGTTGACTGAAAGCCATGCTCATCAATATCGCAAATTAGAATAATCTGTATTAACAAACTTGACACAGACAAGTTGTACATGACAACTGGTTCAACTGTTAGCTTAATAGGTTGACTGAAAGCCATTCCTATCCTTAGCTTAGTTGCCACTGTACATGACTATTGGGTAACCTGTTAGCTTAATAGGTTGGCTGAAAGCCATTCCTATTCTGAGCAAAATTGTCCTGTAGGACAATTTGTTAACAGAAAAGGTCAATTTTGTAGCTAATGCATAATTATAAACGATACAATGAAATACAAAAAGTACAAACAAACCACCAATATGTACACCCAGTATGCAAAATTGGCGAAGGAGTATCGTAATAGCAGATCAACTGACACTTAATGAGACATACAATGATGTACCGAACTGCAATCCGGGTGGTTTCAAAGAGATTGGGCTATCCCTACCATCAAGATCCACCACTCAGTACATTGCGACACATACATCAAGTGCCTACAAACAGTGCACAGCCAAATAACTGACAGGATACTCCTTGACCATATTTCATATGGATTACGTATCAGTAATGTAAATGTAACGTAAGTCTGGCGAATTACTAATGCATTTAACCTATTTCTGGCTATTCATACGCTCATATACACTAAGCATAGGTTACTCATTTGCTCGCATACGCTACTTATACGCTAATGTTAATGAAAACCTCGGATTCACAATTTTGTCATAAAGTTTATCCCTGCGTCGTATAGGCTTCGTTGTGCGCATACAGGACATATAATAATATCTATTTATTTATTGTTCTGCTGCATCTTCAAAATATTTTAACCAATCTGTTCGGGGATCAACATCGAGTTCTCCTCTTTTACTCAGAAACCAAAGGACACTTGCTACATGCGCACATGTACCGACCATACGAGATCCGGCAGGGCATTTACAGTACCATGCTAACACGTTTGTGTTGTCGTACTGAATCCAAACTTTGTGTTTATGGTTTGAAGTATGTCGACTTTGCAATTTAACTTCAAGTATGCCTTTGTTTTCTCTTGAGATATAAACCTCATAATCACCATCGAACAAGTGTTCGTAGGTATATGATTTCGCCAATTTTAGGGTGTATACACCAAGGGTAAGTTCACGTAATTCTTCATCACCCAAGCTTGGAAAATCAGTGATAGTGGACGAGTCAACTCGTTCCCATCGACGACTTTCGGTTTCTAGTCTACTGATAACCATTTCGTGCAAATCATTTTTTTGTGCTGCACGAGCCAACATTTTGGTTGCAACAGCAATATCGTCCAATGGGTTGCTTGTGGCAGATAACGGTTTCTTATACTTATTTAGCATAGCACATGTTATCTTAATATAAGATGATATGTTAGGCAAATGAGTATTTGGCACAACTTTGTCAAAGAACCGCCATTGCTTCAAGCGTGAATTCACTGACTCAACTACCCATCTAATTTTAGTAACCATACGATTTTTGTTTGCGTCTGCTACTGAAAATTGTTTTTGAGTTTTCTGTAGAAAAGATGGCATTTCTGCTCGTATCCCAATTTCTCGCAGAAACGTAATTGAATCGCGAAACCCACGGTCAACAATAAAGACATCATCATCCTGTAACCAAGATTTGATTTCCTCTGTATTTTTATGCCCCCATAGACGATAGTCGGGGGGCATATTGTTTTTGCCCTGTCTGTCTGTCTGTCTGTCTGTCTGTTTGTCTGTTTGTCTGTTTGTTTGTCAGCAACTTTAACATTGGTCATAACTTTTGAGCCAGTATAGATAGAGACTTGATATTTGGCATACATATGTATCTCATGAAGCCGCACATTTTGAGGGGTGACGTGTCAAGGTCAAGGTCATCCTTCAAGGTCAGAGGTCAAATATATGGGTCAAATCGCCGACTTTAACATTGGCCATAACTTTTGGACCAGTAGAGATAGAGACTTGATATTTGGCATGCTTGTGTATCTCATGAGGCTGCACATTTTGAGGGGTGACATGTCAAGGTCAAGGTCAGAGGTCAAGGTCAGAGGTCAAATATATGAGGGGGCATAGTGTTTCACAAACACATCTTGTTTTTCTTATGATGTGATTTAATATACTAGAATCATTGTTTTTGCCGTCAGCCAGATAAGGGCCGATTACAGAAACAATGTATCCGGATGTTGACACAATCATCATTGGTTTGACCAAAGGGCGTTTCTTGTGCATGGAAAATGTGCGTCTTTGGAACCTGAACTGGTTACGGTACTTTTCTGTATGAAAATATATGTTCCATCTAGGACTAGAATGGCCGGTGGGCTTCATTCATTGTCACTAAATAACATCTTTGCAAGAGGCCTAGTCTTGTTTAGTATAACATCACTGCGACTAATGTGATTAAATCCGAGGTTTTCATTAACAAACTGCCCTGACAAAGCATTTCATACTTTTGCAATACAGCGTGTCACATGAGACTTTTTTATACAGAAAATAGTACCTAAAATTCTGTTGGAAAGGCCCGTCCTAAGTTTTGTCAAAAATATTCCAAGACAATTCCTTGCATCTCTGTACTTTGAGGTATTAACTGACTTAAGAAATGTAAGAAGGTCATCAAAGTCACTCTTTTTTATGCCAGTTAATGACAGGTAGTCTTCCTCTTCGAATGATTCATCAAATAAAACACGCTTTTGTACATGGTGGTTTGCCAAAGCTCTCATATGTTCTAAAATCTCAGTAATTTCCTTACATGTAAATTCACTGGTGTTACTTTTTCTTATGTCATTATTCAAAACTTTATCTAATGACTCACTACTGAAATAACCATTGAAATCAAAATGTTTGGGACAACACCGTGCTGACTTCGAGAGCAAAACGCCTGTGGTGGCAAACAGCTTGGTTCTTGCTTTTGCTTTCACGGTCACAAGCCTGGGGCCAGGTTTCCTGCACAGGAAGCAACATGAATGACTAAAACCAGCACTTTTAATGTTTATCAAAAGTTTTGGAGCAACGTTCACATTACAACTGGCTTCAGGGGACACATAAGAAGGATCTGAACTATCATTGTCAGACACATTGGATTCAACAGACACTTGTTTCTTAATAAAGTTTTTATATTTCTGTCTGCATTTGTTACATACTACACTGTCATTTTCAATGCATGCCTTTAATGTATGTGTCACATATTCCCTAAGAGCAGCATTTTTCACGCCCGACAGAGGTCTTCGGTTGTCTCTGGTTGTTCTCTTTTTACACACTGCACACTTTTTATGTGTTTCACCCATCTTCTGTTTTAATGTTAGATCTACCTGAAATTATATATTTTATTCGAATTCGACTAGTAAAACTGAGTTTCAGAAATAGGTAATCAATGAAAGGAATGTATAGGTCTCGTGCTCAACAATGATCACTGCAAATGATCAGCGGCAAGGGACTGATAAATATACTCAGTTCAAAAAAAGAAAGAAATGCACAATTTCCATCATAGTATTATTTATATAAAGAAGGCACATCTCCGTAGTTCTGTCTTGTGTAATTAATGTTGAAAAAACCCCGAGCCTAATTAGTTAACTCTTATCAGTAACAACGCAACCACTGGCACTTGATCGAAAAAGACTATAGTTTATTTATAGCAACTAGTACATTAATACACTATATATAACTATTATATTACACAACTATAGTCTGTTTCGATCAAGTGCCAGTGAACACAACCTACACAAATCATCTTTCCCTTGCGCATGATACATGAATGATGTGCATTTCATTTTGCACTGAGTATATTTATGATAAAGATATAAAATATCCTACTCTGTTTGCTTCAATATTTGATAGACATTACAAACTTTCAAGGGGGGGGGGGGGGGGGGGGGGCTTCATGGCGCAGTGGTTAGGGTATTTTCTCCACCACTGGGGTTAAATCTCCGGCCTATGCAGGTGTTAGATTTTTCATGTGCGGAAGCATTCCGGTAAACTTGCAATTATAATTAGAAAATCTATATGTGTTGATTCTACTCAAATGTCAGTCGGTACGTGTTAAAACGGGTATCTGGGCTATTCTGTATCAGGTAATTTGCAGGTTTCTGAAATAAATGAAATAGTCGAGGAGACGGGGAAAATTCTATAATTATGTATTTGTAACGTTGAAAGGCCCCCTTAAATTGGTCCCTGGTATTCAGTATTCCTTCGTCACAATGCTTGGCGTGACGTCATTATAAACTTTACTGCAGAGTGTGTAGTGATGTCTATCTAACTAGTGGTGACTGGTGAACGTGTATATAGATCTACATTTATAACAATGCGTACTTCGATAAACATATGCATTAATCAACTAGGATTGGGTACGTAGGAATGCTTTGTGGAGACTAGATTATGCTTAGAAAAGGGCAGTTTACAGGCATAATGGAGATTGTAAGGTATTGGGTGCTTGTTGTTATATTCCAAGGGTGTTGTTAAAATAACTCAGCATCTGTTGAATTGACACTGTCACCCAAGCCGCTGCTGCATTAAAACGGCATATCAGTTCTATCATTGTGTCGGATCAGCAAGTAAGTGCATATAATTTGTATTAGATCTAGATGTAAGCAAATGTTTTGTAACAAATAAAATACTGCTGCATAAAAAATAATTATACTAGGCCACTGGATAAGTTATTCCCCTTGCGAGCTGTCGTCGCCATTGTGCTACATATGTAAACACAGACCCCGGAAATGCATACATATTCGTATTTCGATTACTTTGCAGGCTTAACCCAGGATAAAATTGTTACAGTTGTGGAGCTTTCATATTAAACTTACCATTCAGTGAATTTCATCTTGGGTTATCCATGCAAACTCTTGAATTTTGAGCGTTTCATCGATAAAATGTCGAGTTTCTTCTATTTTTGCGAATGTAAGCACGTTCGTTGCTAGACGTGACGTCGTCAACTGGTTGCCGCAGATCGAAGTGTTCGATAATTTTGATATATAATGTTTAAACTTTTGTTCTGTAATAGTTTTGACTTTGTTTTAAGTATTTTCAATTTTCATAAAATTTTGGGCCAAAATCGGCCAAAAACGTACCTAGCTCTTTACGCATCTTATCTGGAGCTCTGTAGATAAATATTCATGGAGTAAAGGGCTGACGGGTTGATCCTGATTTTGTATCTCGGTAGTGTTCTATGTATATAAACTACTCCCTCAGCTCAAAACAGTCAGCAGGGTAAGGGAGATTTTGTTCTCCCAGTTCACCTTCTAGCTGGAGTCATGCCCAGTTCACCTTCTAGCTGGAATCCTGCCCAGTTCACCTTCTAGCTGGAGTCATGCCCAGTTCACCGTCTAGCTGGAGTCATGCCCAGTTCACCTTCTAGCTGGAATCCTGCCAAGTTCACCTTCTAGCTGGAGTCATGCCCAGTTCACCTTCTAGCTGGAGTCATGTCCAGTTCACCTTCTAGCTGGAGTCCCGTCCAGTTCACCTTCTAGCTGGAGTCATGTCCAGTTCACCTTCTAGCTGGAGTCTGCCTAGTTCACCTTTTAGATTCTAGCTAGAGTCCCGTCCAGTTCACCTTCTAGCTGGAGTCCCGTCCAGTTCATCTTCTAGCTGGAGTCATGTCCAGTTCACCTTCTAGCTGGAATCATGTCCAGTTCACCTTCTAGCTGGAGTCCTGTCCAGTTCACCTTCTAGCTGGGGTCCTGTCCAGTTCACCTTCTAGCTTGAGTCCTGCCCAGTTCACCTTCTAGCTGGAGTCCTGTCCAGTTCACCTTCTAGCTGGAGTCCTGTCCAGTTCACCTTCTAGCTGGAGTCCTGCCCAGTTCACCTTCTAGCTGTAGTCCTGTCCAGTTCACCTTCTAGCTGGAGTCCTGCCTAGTTCACCTTCTAGCTGGAGTCCTGCCTAGTTCACCTTCTAGCTGGAGTCCTCCATATGTTGTGACTCCTCTTTAGAATTGTATCCTTGAGCCAACACCCCATGTTGTGACAATTTCAAAGAGAGGACCCAAAAGAGTGGTCACAACAAAGGAGAAAAAAGTAGCTATTCTTAACCCATTCCCTCATAGGCTACTTTTAGACCCAACCTCTTTGAATGAATCTACCAAAAAGGAGCATTAACTAGAGAAAAGGAATTTTTTAGAATTTTGTAGTTTGAAACCATTGTTATAAATAGAGCATTTGCTCCTATAGGAGCAAATGCTCTATTTATCACAATGATTTCAGAAAGTGACTTTTACGGAGCCGTCAAAAGTCGTCAATATGAGGGAATGGGTTAAGCTCTGAATTTATGAAAGAGCTATACCGTGAATATTCAGATTTATTTAAAGAAAAGTGTAACATTACAGCCACTGCAGTACCTGATGAGAAGGCTCCAGTAGGAGCCCTCTAATCTTGATCAACACTGTCGGTTAAGGAAATTAGCGACTCATTTCCTGCATAGAAAGGATTAGCCTTTTTCTCCAGATATCTGTGTGCCTTTCTGTGCCCTTGCAAACAGAGTAGACCCAGATCAGAGAACTCCTGCTGCAGTGGTCTGATCAGGGTCTGCTCTGTTTAATTATGAAATAATATAAGTATGATTCTAGGTATGAGTTTCCTCCAAGACCAAACATGACCGTGTCCGTGTGCCACTATAAAATTTGATGTCATTATTTCTTACATGAATATTCATGGAGCAAAGAGTTAACCCTTTCCTCCATAAATGCGCCTTTCTACGACTGGCAGCGTGGCTCAGTGGTAGAACGTCCGCCTGTGGTACGGAAGGTCATGCGTTCGATCCCCGGCTACGACAGACCAAAAGTCACTAAAAGTTGGCACTAGTAGCTCCCCTCTCTACGCTCGACATTAAAGGGGTAGTTCTAGGACTGGTCGGCCCCGTGTCAGGATAATGTGACTGGTACGGGGTTCCCTTGCCATGTGCCTGGGGCAGGGGCATTCCAGTGAGGGAGCACTATAACTTTTCTCATGCGGTTACAGTCTGCAAATTTGAAATACTGTTGGTCGGACGTAAAACCCAACTCACACACCTTTCTACGCCTCTGTAGTAGTATTCACTTCTTTAAACCATTGTGATAAATAGAGCATTTGCTCCTGTGGAGCAAATGCTCTATTTATCACAATGGTTTCAATACTACACAATTATAAAAAGTTTGCTTTTCTCTAGTTAATGCTCCTTTTGGATAGATTCATTCAGAGAGCTTGGGTCTAAATATAGCCTATGGAATAAAGAGTTAAGAAAGGTTCAAATTATGCATCTTCCCTTTGTCTCTGTGTATTCTGTAATTGCTTATTATGAATATGCTATTGACATGCTTGATCTGTTACAGGTGGCCAGTGAATTAAACGCAGCCATTTTGGAAGTGGATTCCACCCCAAAACTTGCCAATCTTGTGAAACTTCTGTTGTGGTCTCAGGAAGAACTAGACAAAAAGAAAATAAAATACCCGAAAATGACAGACGTTGCTAGTGGCACGCTGGAAGGTCCAAAGTGCTAAGCCAAGCTGTAGATAAGAGAAGGGCTAAGAGAATCTAAAAAACATAACTCATTTTTTATGTCGGTTAAACCCGTACAGTGCGGGACACGAGTCTCCAATGTCCCAAATGCAAACAGTGTAGACCGCAGATGAGGGTTCCTAAAGGAGCCCTCTCATCAGGGTCTGCATTGTTTGTCATGTTAATCTTTTCTTTAGAAAAATCCCTAAATATTCACCATAAGCTTGATCTGTTCGAAGTTTGGAATAGTGCATTTTTAAATTCAGCGTTGTAACGGTTGGCCCCATACTGATGGTACTCATTAGAATTGCCTGTCCCAAGGGGTTCTAATGAGAACCCATAAGATACGGTTTGATGGACAGTGAAAATTAGATTGATAGATCAGATCCCAAGGTTTTGATGTACGTCTGAGTCTGAGACCATTCTCAAGTATCTGATTGGTCAGATTCTTAGCTTGCTTAGAATCTGACCAATCAGATACTTGAGAATGATCTCAGCTTAGAATCTGACCAATCAGATGCTTGAGAATGATCTCAGTCTCAAGCAAAAAGTACTTTTCTTATCTACAGTATGGCTGAAGTTGTTTTGGATTGATGATAGAGAGGGGTGATAGAGAGAGAGGGAGAGAAAGAGAGAGAGAGAGGAGAGAGAAAAAGAGACAGGGAAGAGAGTGAGATGATACGATGTTGAGTGTGTTTCCGTGTCACTGGGAATCTGTGTAATACTGTGTAAAGATTCAGAGGAAGGAATATTCAGACACAAATTCTGCCCAGGGGAAAGGAAATTTGGACACGACAAATTGTGTAGATACAGACAATCTCTTCATTACATTTGCTTAACTCTTTACTACGTGAATTAATGTAAGAAATGAAATTGCCTCATGAATATTAATTAGATTGTTATGATAGCACATGGACATAGGAAATTGTGGCCATGGCAGAAACTTTAGTGTCATATCTACTGGTATATTATGTTTTAACCCTCTCCTTGCTCTGTTTATTTAAAATTTCAATACCTACTGAATGTTCATGAACAAAATAGTTATAATGAAATATGGAATGTGGAAGATGTGGAAGCCATTTTGGAAAGTAAAGAAAAAGGTTTATTAAATTGATAAATTCCATTAGCAAACAGAGTAGACCCTGATCAGACAGCTTCTATAGGAGCCATCTGATCTGGGTCTACTGTGTTTGCAGATGTGTGAAAACATGTTTATAAATATGAAGGAAAGGGTTAAGCAAACAGAGCAGACCTTGATCAGGTGGCTCTTATTGAACCCATATATCTGGGTCAGCTCTTTTTGCAAAGTCATATTTATAGAGTAAAGGGTCAACCGTTTACTTCATTGAGATTTGTGCAAGAAATAATGACATCATGAATATTAATTGGTGACTTATGAACAAGGGATTTTTCCACCATGACAAAAACTATAGAATCACAACTATAAGCATTAAGCAGCCTGACCTGCCTAAAAATATTTAAATTCCTCTCTACTAGAATTTCGGCATAGAGGGGTTTTACTGTACTAGGATTTTGCAATTGTTGCCATTCATCATATTGACAAGATGATGCCCTTTGCTGCAGCAATAAGGCAGATGCTAGTCAAACTATGTTTTCATCAAAATAACTGATCTGGATCTAAGATCTTATATGTAAGACTGATCTGGATGTAACATATTTTATATGACATTTCATGATTGTGACTCACATGTTTATATATGATTATCTCATTAAAAAATACAACCCACAAATAGAAGTTCATCCACTATGTACTGGAAAAGAGATCATTGTTGATTGAAAACTGTATATCATGATCAGAGGGCTCTAAAATAGTGTAGATCCTGATCAGAGGACACTTAATCAGTGTAGATTCTGATTCAGGTGTTTGTCTGCGCGTGATACAATGCAATTTATCTGGGGTGTCTGTCTACCTGTAGTTGACTGAAATACTGTTAACCCTTTCCCTCATATAAAAGTATTTTCATGCATATGCAAACAGAGTAGACCCAGATCAGACAGCTCCTGTAGGAGCTGTCTGATTAGGGTCTACTCTGTTTGCTAATGGAATTTGATAGATCTGTTTCTTTAGTTTCTAAAACGGCTACAATGTTCCACCTTCAATATTTCATTATAACTATTTTTGTCCATGGAACTTGGAATAAATAGAACAGGGTAAGGGTTAATACAGTGTGACCGCTTAAAGAATAACCATAGCTGTCTCTATAAGCAGGTGGTTGCTTAATGAAGGGACGAACACTATAGGAGCTTTATGCATAACTTTCATCCTGCATTCAGCTATCCACCTGCCTCTGTCAGACAGAATTATGTCCCTTTTTTGTGTTCACATTAGAGGGGTTTTATTGTACATTATTCATGTACCATGAATATTCATGTTAGAAATGACATCATGATCATGAGAAATGACATCATGATCATTAGAAATGACATCATGATCATTAGAAATGACATTATGATCATGAGAAATGACATCATGATCATTAATTAACAATTTAATATCTATAATGGCACAGGAATTTTTGGCATGGCTGTAGAATTATATCTACCTGTATATTTTTCGATGAACAAACAGACCCAGAGAAGACCCTAATCAGGAGCCATATGACTTGGGTCTACTGTATTTGTAAAGGCGTAGAAAGGCTCAATGATTGGGTAAGGGGTTGAAGCGACGGAAACCCCAATACGAACAAACATTCACACACAGAGTTAACCATTTCCATCAAATAAATACCATTTCATGCATTTGCAAACTGAGGAGTCCCAGATCAGCCATCTGATCAGGGTCTGCTCTGTTTGCTTATGGTATAGTACAGATCTGATGCCTACAGTGTCGCTGAGCCAAAACATCCTGTGCACATAATTCGAGGGCTTGGTGCAAAACTATTCTAACTCCTTCACAAAGTGAAGGAGTTAGAATAGTTTTTGAACCAAGCCCTAGAATATGCCATTATAAAAATTCCGCTACTAGATATCCATGATGTCATTATTTCTTACATGAAACTGCCATTATATGAAAGTTCAGTTAACCCTTCGCTTGCTATTCACGTCAATATACCTACCTGTAAATAGTGAAGACCCAGATGAGACAGCTCCTGCAGGAGCTGTCTCATCAGGGTCTGCACTATTGACAAGTTGATTGAGCAACCAATGCACTCCACAGCAGTGAATACACAGCGAAACACTTGTACACAGTGAAGATATATGTAATTATACAACAGGGCATGGGTAAAGAAGGAGAAATGTATTTTAAAATTTAGCAAGAGAAGGGTTAAACAGGGAGAGGGTTAATTACTGTGAGTATTTTGACAGACAAACATAGATAGTGCAGAAAAATATTACCATCTGATCAGCGTCTGTTTGGTTACATTTACTCATTCGCTCATACTGATGCCTACTAAAAGTCACTTTTTAGCTTGACTATTCGAAGAATAATGGAGCTATCCTACTCGCGCCCACGCCGGCGTCACACTTTGGTTAAGGTTTTTGTTAAAGTCCACTTTTTGCCTCTAACCTTTGGAATAAAGCTTTGAAACTTGGAACACTTGTTCACCATCACAAACTTTATCTGTAGGCAAGAGTACATAACTTTGTCAAGCATTTTAACAGAATTATGGCCCTTTTTAACATAGAATTTTTGGTTACGGTTTTTGTTAAAGTCCACTTTTTGGCCGCTTGCCTTTGGAATAAAGCTTTGAAAGTTGGAACACGTGTTCACCACCACAATATTAATCTGTAGGCAAGAGTACATAACTCTGTTAAGCATTTTGACCGAATTATGGCCCTTTTTAACTTAGAACTTTTGGTTAAGGTTTTTGTTAAAATCCACTTATTTACATAACCATTTGAGATAAAGCTTTAAAACTTGGAACACTTGTTCACCATCAAAATCTTCATCTGTAGGCAAGAGTACATAACTCTGTCAAAAATTATGGCCCTTTATAACTTAGAACTTTTTGTTAAAGTCCACTTATTTACATAACCCTTTGAGATAAAGCTTTGAAACTTGGAACACTTGTTCACCACCTCAAGCTTCATATGTAGGCAAGAGGACATTACTCTGTCAAGCATTTTAATAGAAATTATTGCCCTTTTTACTTAATTTTTTCTCTTTCATTAAAGAGTTCAAAGAGATTCTACATCCAGCATATTATTAAAGATATTTTACTGAGACTGCTTACTTGCTTCTTGTATCATTGGACACTATTTTAGTCCACTATCAAGCATTTTTACACTAACAATTCTGAGAATAGTCGAGTGCGCTGTCCTGTGACAGCTCTTGTTTGAAACCTTTGTGATAAATAGAGCATTTGCTCCATAGGAGCAAATGCTCTTTTTATCACCATGGTTTCTAAACTACAAAATTCTAAAAAAATCCTTTTCTCTAGTAAATTCTCCTTTTCGGTAGATTTATTCAGAGGTTGGGTCTATTAATAGCCTATGAGGTAATGGGTTAAGGGTTCATATAGATCTAATTCTACTGTTTCTGCGAAGGCTAAAACAATCCTGTGTTCATATATCATTATAAAAATTAAGTTAATTAATATTCATAATGTCAGTCATATAAATATTCATGAGGTTAATGATGAAATACCGGTTATGTTGTAGTTATGTCCAAATACCGGTTATGTTGTAGTTATGTCCAAATTGGTCTTTGCAAGGTTTATGATATTAAATCATTTTTAAGGTACTTGTGATTATCTTCTTTTATTGAACCTCGGCCATATTTTCTTTTACAACATATTTAACCCTTTACTCCATAAATATACTTTTTTTAGACCAAGATCAGGCAGATCCTATAGGAGTCGTCTGATCAGGGTTTCCTCTGTTTGCTAATGAAATTCCTGGGTCAATGTTCTTATATAACAAATAAATCTAAATCATATTCATGATGTCATTATTTATTACATGAATATTCATGGAGGAAAGGGTTAATGTCACTTAGGTTGGGCGACATTTTGTACTTTCAGCCTGGCAGATAATATTACAGGGTTAATACACGTTTTCTCAGGTCATAACATCTGCAGTGTCCCGAGCCCAAATGGTCAGGGCAACAACAGTCCCAAGAGACCCTATAGTGTTGTCCCTTTACTTGCTTAAACCTTACAATGCTGACTTTTCAAATGGACTATACCAAAATTTAAACAGGTCAAGCTTATTGTGAATATTTAGGGATTCTTATAAGGAAAAGGGTAACATGGCAAACAGTGCAGACCCTGATGAGAGGGCTCCTCTAGGAGAGTTAGGGTTAGCTCCTCTAGGAGCCCTCTCATCTGGGTCTACACAGTTTGCAAAAGATATTAGTGACTTATGTCCTGCACTGTAAGGGTTAAAACCATTTTTCTGTTTTCCTGAGTTTGCAACACCAACTAGCTATGTTACAGGCCCGAATGACAAAAGAGAGATAATTCTGCAAGGCCTGCAGCTGAACACATGAAAATTGTGTCTCGGATCTTCTGTTCATGATTATATAAGGCAAGTATTAATTCAATAACTTCCAAATTGAAGGAGGAGTTTGCAACACCAACTATCCAGCTTTCATTCCAAAGTGACAAAATACTCAAAGTACCAACTATCCAGCTTTCATTCCAAAGTGACAAAATACTCGACAAAGTTCCAGGGGAAGTAATTCTGCAACGCCCAGCAATAAAAACATGAAAATTGTCTTGTACATCTTCTGTTTATAGTAATATAAAATCAAAACATGTTCACGCTTACACAGCACCAAATACCAACAGATGGACTGACTGACATTGTGATTCTAATACACACTTCCCAAACTTTCTTTTTACTGGGGCAGGGCTATAATTATTTCATTGGTAAAAGAGTTGACCGTTTCCCTCATATACTAACAGGCTTGGCTAATTCATGCATTTGCAAACAGAGTAGACCCAGATCAAAGGCCCAAAGTGAAGCTTGTTTACCTATGAAACTTCAACATCCCAACTACAGTTTATTCCAATACAAAAGAATCCTGTGTATATATGCCATTACATGTACATATATATAAATTTGGGTAATTAATATTTGTTCTGTTTGTAAAACTGAATAATTTGACTTGACCTTTGCAAACAGGGTAGACCCAGATCAGACAGCTCTTGTGGAATCCATCTGGGTCCATGCTTATAAAGCTTTTAGTTGAGTCTGAGATCGTTCTCAAGCTTTTGATTGGTCAGTTTTGAGCCTTTGGCTCAAATCTGACCAATCAAAAGCTTGAAAACTCAAATCTGACCAATCAAAAGCCTGAGAACGAAACAGATCAGCCTCTGCTCTGTTTGCTGGTGGAATTACAAATGTATCTGGATGTGATTGTACAGTCACTGCACAGTTAAAAACATCCTGTGTTAACTCTTTGCACGCTAAGTAATGTTTCGTCTGCAACAATTGTCATCTGCTTCAATTCTTAAAATAAACTGTTTCGCATTTCTTTGAAAAAAATTGGCCAAGTCAACAAACAGTTTGGATCCAGATGAGACGCTACATTATGGATCCAACATGTTTGCATCGGTAATCAAAGTTTCACCGCTAGCGTGCAAAGAGTTATTGTACCATAATCAAAATTCAGGCAATAAATTTGGTTTTCGTTTTTATCGGGTTACATTGTTTTATCAGTATTTCAGTCATTTTGTCCAGCTAATTACAGGTGGAGGAAGACTCCAGAGGTTCTTCTGTTTTGTGCCCAGGTAGAACCACCGACCTACCGCAAGCCAGCTGGAAGGCTTCCTCACATGAAAAATCCATATGCACAGACCGGGATTCAAACTCGCAGCAATCCGGGGCTAATCGATTGATCATTGTCAGTGGAAGACCATAACCCCTAGGCCACGGAAGCCCCTTCAGGTAATAAATATTCATGGTGTTATAATATCTTGCATGAATATTGAGCAGGTAAGGGGTTAACTCTTTACTCCATAGATATACTTTTGAAAACAGAGTAGACCTAGATCAGAATGTTTCAGTAGGAGCTGTCTGATCAGAGTGTGCTCTGTTTACTTATGATGCATGTATAGTTGAACTTCGATATCTCGAACTCTGATAACTCGAACTTTGGGATAACTCGAACTAAAAGTTCGGTCCTTCCAAAATCGTACAATACAGAATATCTCTAAAATGTATCACTATGCATATCTAGAAACACATTTCACAGCTTAATGCAGGTCTACAGTAATGCTGAAAGCTCCTGCAGGAGCTTTCAGCATTACTGTAGACCTGCATTAAGCTGTGAACTTGAGAAATGGTCCAGATTATAAATCAGATAACTCGAACTTCTGTTATCTCCAACTAATTCATACAGTCCATCGAAGTTCGAGATATTTAAGTGCAACTGTACATGTATAATACAGATATGATTCTACAGTTTCTGCCATAGCCAAAAATTCCTGTGGCTATGTGCTATTATTACAATCTTTCTTAACCCTTTTTATACGCCCACCTAATAAAGGTGGTCGTATATTGTCGTGGCCCTGTCCGTCCGTCCGTTCGTTCGTTTGTTCGTCCGTCAACATTTTGTTTGTCCGCTATTTTCTGGGAAAACTATTTGAGAGATATTAATGAAACTTCACAAAAATGTTTAATGCATCAAGATCTGAAAATGAATTGATTCTGAGGATCATTTGATTTTTCGTTTCAGAGTTATGGCCCTTGTCCTTAAAAAATAATGCAAATACATGCAAATAGTTTGTCCGATGTTTTCTGAGAAAACTATTTGAGAGATATTAATGAAACTTCAGAAAAATGTTTAATGCATCAAGATCTGAAACTGAGTTGATTCTGAGGATCATTTGATTTTTCGTTTCAGAGTTATGGCCCTTGTCCTTAAAAAAGAATGCAAATACATGCAAATAGTTTGTCCGCTGTTTTCTGGGAAAACTTTTTGAGAGATATTAATGAAACTTCACAAAAATGTTTAATGTATCAAGATCTGATACTGAGTCGATTATGAGGTTTATTTGATTTGTGATTTCGGAGTTATGGCCCTTTTACTTAAAAAATAATGCAAATATATGCATATAGTTTGTCCGCTGTTTTCTGGCAAAACTGTTTAATGAAACTTCATACACATGTTTAATGCATCAAGACCTGCAGCTGATTCGATTCTGTGGATCATTTGATATGTTGTTTCCGAGTTATGGCCCTTGCACTTAAAAAAATAATGCAAATCTATGCAAAGAGGATGGCCATAACTTTTTCATTTGAAATGCTATCTACTTCAATTTTTTTATATGTCATTTTATTCTAAAGTTATGGTCCTTGAACTTTGTCTGTTCGTTGCTTTGTTTGTCGGTCAACTTTTAGTTTGTCTGTTGTTTTCTGGGAAAACTATTTTGAGGTTCATTCAGTTTGTCTTTACAGAGTTATGGCCGTTGCACTTTACAAAAATCTGCAAAAACGAGGATTAGCTGTAACTTTTTTATTTAATAAGATATTCACTTCATTTTTTAAAAAAAATAGTATCACCTTAATATGGAAATCAAGATCTGAAGCACAGATTAGAAAATGTCAACACTTATAAGGCATGTTGAATCAGAGAATGTTTGCAAGTGGGCGTATTATGTACCGTATGCGGTACTCTTGTTAAACATGTTTTCACACATTTGCAAACTGAGTAGATATTCAGATCAGATGGCTCCTATAGGAGCCGTCTGTTCAGGGTCTGAACTGTTTGCTAGTGGAATTTGAAAGATGTTTCTTTACTTTCTAAAACGTTTATAATGTTCCGCGTATCATATTTCATAATAACTATTTTGTTCATTCAATAGGTATTGAAATTTGAAATAAACATACAAGATACAAGAAGCTTTATTTAGAGTTGGTTATGTAGAACATAATAATATTAGCTATATACATGTAGCTATTTTCCGACAAACATAGAACAGGGAAAGGGTCAATATTCTTGATAGGATTATAATTTACATGTACATGAATATTCATGGAGTAAAGGGTTACAGGAGCAAGGGTACACACAATTATTACACAAACAATTACAGATAACAAATGCTAAACTCTTCACATAATTATTACACAAACAATTACAGATAACAAATGCTAAACTCTTTTTTCAACAAAGTTTAATACTATGCTCTTTCATAAGTTACTTTTTGTTGTATTTTCCATCCCACAAGTAATCATATGGACTTAAATACTTTTGGATCCCAAGGAAGTTATTTTTAGCACAGTATTTAAATGTGAATGGGTTCTCATTAGATAAATCTCTTTTCTTTTCATACTCTTCTTGCCGTTTCATTGATTCTCGGCAAACCACTTTTGACTTCACAGGTAACATTTTTGTAATCCGTTCTAAAAAGTGAAAACATTCTTGATAAGTACATTTTCCTCCAATCTCCAGAATTATTCTCCCCGCTTTTACCGGTACATCAAACCTGTCTATTGGCCCTTTTCCCTGTCCCATCTTTTTTCCAAGTCCTTTGCTAGACACAGCCAACCAGGGAGCTGGGATTCGCCAATAAGAGAACATGTTTTTCTCTTTCAGATTTCGTATTATAATGAGCCTCATTCCCTCGATGTGACCCAGTCTTATTCTGCCTCCTTCCAAAGCCTGTAAAAGACTGACAACCTTAACTCATTCTCTCCTAGGCTATTTTTAGATCCAACCTTTTTTAATTAATCTACCGAAAAGGAGCATTAACTAGAGAAAAGGGAAATTTTAGAATTTTGTAGTTTGAAACCATTGTGATAAATAGAGCATTTGCTTCTAAAGGAGCAAATTCTCTACATGTATTTATCACAATGGTGTTACAATGTGAATCTATAGAGGCGCAAAAACGAGTCACTTGGGGGGAATGTGTTAACTCAGTCCCACATACGGCTTTTACCCTTTCCTTCATGAATATATTCGTGTAAGAAAATATGACGTCATGAATATTAATTAGATTAATTTGTTATAAAGCACATGGACACATAAACTTTTTGTAATGACAGAAACTGTAGAATCATATCTGCATTATATCATAAGCAAACAGAGCAGACGCTGATCAGACGGCTCCTATAGGAGCCGTCTGATCTGGGTCTACTCTGTTTGCAAAAGCGTAGATAGGCATATTCATGGAAGAAAGGGCCAAGACCATTCTCTCATCTATAGGCTATTTTAGACCGAACTTCTTTGAATAAATCTACCGAAAAGCAACAGTTACTATGGAAAAGGAAAATTGTGAAGTATTCATCCCTTTCCCTCATGTTAATGCCTTTTCAAGCATTTGCAAACAGAGTAGACTCAGATCGGATAGCACCTAAAGAAGCCATCTGATCAAGGTCAATTCTGTTTGCTAATCATTGAATTTGATAGATATGTCTCTACAGAACTCCTTTTCCAAAATGGCTACAATGTTCAACTTCCATATTTCAATATTACTATTTTATCCATGAATATACAGTACTAAAATTTGAAACAAGAGGGCCAAGATGGCCCTTAATCGCTCACCTGATTACCATAGATTTAAGATTTTGCTGGATAGCTCATGGGTAGGGCCAATATTGACCTTAGGGACAATATTTGAACAATGCTGATAGTGGATCATGAGCAGTGGTTCTGTAGAACAAGAATTTCAAAGATTCAGTATATTGATTTTATCAAGACAATGATTCTGACCAATGAAGATTGGGCTAAAAATGTGCCCTCTAGAGTAATTTTTCTAAGATTTGATACAGTGGCCTACTTTTTATTCCCACCCAACCCATGATCACACTCAACCTTGATATCAACAAGACAAACACAGTGAGCATGTTTGAAGAAGATTGGGCTAAAAATGTGGCCGCTGGAGTGTGAACTAGATTTTTCTAAGATATGACCCAGTGACCTACTTTTTGACCTCACATAACCCACTTTCAAAGATTTTATAAGGACAATCATTCTGACCAATTTTCATGAAGATTTGGCTATAAATGTGACCTCTAGAGTGTTTACAATGTTTTCCTACTATTTGACCTAGTGACCCAGTTTTTAACCCCACATAACCCACTTTCAAACTTGTTTGAAATTTTATCAAGACAATCATTATGACTAAGTTTCATGAAGATTAGACAAAAATGTGACCACTAGAGTGTTCACAAGGTTTTTCTACTGTTTGACCTAGTGACCTATTTTTTAACCCCACTTGACTCACTTTCGAACTCGTCCGAGATTTTATCAAGACATTCATTCTGACCAAGTTTCATGAAGATTGGACTAAAAATATGACCACTAACAGGGCTCAACATTAACCTACGTCCGACAGACATTCACTGGTTGAATGTCGGTCCGGTCTTGCAAATATTCCAAGCCACTAGCCCGACTTGTCGTATAAATCCCGGTCCGGTCGCGATACCGATCGAAAGAGAAAGTAGCAGAAAAACACTTACAGATAGGTCACGTAGGGTTCGTCTATAATTGTGTTTATGCATAGTACGCATGCGCAAAATTACAGACTGCTCTTCGCGATATTTTCCCCACTACTAGCTAGCCTTTACAACACCACGTGGTGACTGATGTACGGATACCAGTCTTGGAATTTCGTATCTATTTTTGCTATCGAACAGGGAACACCTTTGAGGAAGTTGTCGCAAAAAAGCGTCGGTACAATGTATTAATTTGCATGTGGTGTTTAATTGCAACATTTTGAAAACAATAAATGAGTTATCACGCGAAATGCTGTATTGAATTAATCTCCCGAATAAATAAAACACGTGCCAAAAACTTACGACATTCAGACTAATTTACGTTTGATTACAATAACAACGTGTGGAAGCTTTATCGTAAGTAAAATTCGTCTGTTGAAAGAAATGTGACTTTGAAACTTCGGCTTTACATCAAAATGCGGCGGTAGTAGCGATGACAATATACTAAATCGAAGGGGCCTACCAGAAACAAAGAATACGTATGAAAAAGTGAAGCAAAACTGTGAATTTCTTCCTAAATGGCTTGAAAATTTAAATTACTCCTGGTCCTGTATCGTGTTTAATGTAGCACTGTAGTGCCATATTTTCATGAACATTCAAATATAACAGATTATTCATTACCTATAAACACATTTTAACAACTCTGCTCTTCTCTAAATCTTCTTGATAAAATGTATTTAAAGCAGGATTTCACACTTCATACAGGTTCAACATCTCACGAGTTTTTAAAAACCAAAATAGTTTATCACCAAGTCAGGGCACAAGACATTTTGGTCAGGGCTAGTAGTTTTCAAAACCACTAGCCCGACTGGTCTAGTAAGCAAAAAAGTTAATGTTGAGCCCTGACTAGAGTGTTCACAAGGTTTTTTTCCTGTTTGACCTAGTTTTTTACCCCATGTAACCCACTTTTCAAACTCCTCCAAGATTTTATCAAGACAATCATTCTGACCAAGTTTCATGAAAATTGGGCTAAAAATGTGACCTCTAGAGGGTTCACAAGGTTTTCCTACTATTTGACCTAGTGACCTAGTTTTTAACCCAATTTGACCCACTAATAAACAGAGAAAGGGTTAAACCCAAAATACAGATAATGATGCGTACTTAAAACAGATAATGATGCGTACTCAAAAACAGATGATGATGCATACTCAAAAACAGATAATGATGCGTACTCAAATAAAGATGATGCGTACTCAAATACAGATAACGGTGCGTACTCAAAAACAAATTATGATGCGTACTTAAATACAGATAACGGTGCGTACTCAAAAACAGATAATGATGCGTACTCAAATACAGATAACGTGCATACTCAAATACAGAAAACGGTGCATACTCAAATACTAAAATCGTCATTTCTCTACCAAACTCTATGTTGTGACCACTCTTTAGAATCGTCTCAAGCCTTTCTGCCTTGAAAACATGTTATTATGATTATATGGATCCTATAATGGAACAAATGCCCTATTTATCACAATGATTTCAACATGATGGCCCTGTTATCGCTCACCAGACAATCAGGAGAAGATTTTCAAAATGTTCACTATATTTCTCTAGAAAACAGCCTCATTTGAACCCAGGGAATTTTTATTATGCAAGTACATACAAAGTTCTGACTAAAGATGATCAACTAAACTCTCAAATAAGCAACTGTTCCTCTGAGCAGGTATGACTTTTGTTCCAGCTACTTGCTTTGAGTTTTTTTTGCATTTATAATAACCTCCGCAAACAGTCTGGATCCAGATGAGATGCAAAGTAACTTGGCACCTATTCAGGGTCCAAATTGGTTTTCATTCTGACATTTGTTTTGAAAAGATATGGAAGAAAACAATTTTTGGAGCCGAAGACATTATTTGCAGACATTAATTGCTCAGAGTGCAGAGGGTATTAGGAGTACATTATGCTGGACAGCAAATGGCCTGGAAATGAACTGCATAATGTTAAAACAACACATCAAACATCTCTTGGGCATAAGTGAGGCTAAGTGAGCACAGTGAAAAATATTGCAGCTGCATAATCTGTATTGTAAATCTGAAGTGTAGTCTCCCAGTAAATAATGGTCAGTTTGAATTGGCTGCGCAATGAAACAGCAGGCTGCTATAGAAAACTGGCCAGCCCTGGGGCGGGCCAATTTTGATCCCAGGGGCATGACTTATAACTTTTGTATAGGACCTAAACATGATGCTATCATCTATGTGCTACATATGAAAGCTGAGAACCTTCCAGTTTCAGAGAAGCAGAAGATTTTCAAAGTTTTCACTATATCAGGGGTGTGATTTTTCCTTCTTTCAGAGGAATTCCTGCCTTTGAGCTTCAGATCCAAATCAAAAAAGTTGTCACATTTAGTGAGATAAGCTCAGATCTGATGGTTTTGGAATAACATGTAAGGGGGGGTTAGGGCATTTTCCTCACTCTCAATAGTTTCGGTAATCACACCCCTTCTATATGTTTCTATAGAAGACAATGCACCCCTGTGGCGGGGCCAATTTTGACCCCAGGGACATAATTTATGTAATGTTTGTAGAGGACATACAGATGATGCTATATGCCAAATATAAAAGCTGAGAACCCTGTAGATTCAGAGGAGATTTTTAAAGGTTCAAATTGTTGACGACTGACGACGCACGCCAACGGACGACAGACGTCAAGTGATCACAAAAGCTCACCCGGAGCACTTTGTGCTCTGGTGAGCTAAAAAGTGACTTTTACAGAGGCTTCAAAATGAGGGAATGGGACAATTCAGCTACAATCCTGGAAATAAGAAAATTGGATACATCAGTCATACCTGGATCGCATATTCGCCATATATAATCCTGTTGTGAAACTCCTCTGGGCCTTTGATCAGGTGTGGGCTTTTTGTCTGTAATGGAGGAGTCCCCACAAAGTGTGGCGGAGTTGGCCGCTTCTCAAGTGGTTTGAGCTTTCTCCTTGTCGGATACTGTACATCTGAAACAGAAAGATGTGATTCATAGTGATGGTGGTATTGATGGTTGGGTTTCATACTTTCTGCACACAAAACACACATCTTTATAAACAGTTTGGATAATGGAGCAGTGGTGTTGATCATCAAAATTTCATCAAGGTTGATGGTTGTGGAAGTAATGGTGGTGGTGGCAGTGGTCAGAGCCAAAATGTCCTGTGTACATATTGCATTATAATACAAGATGTGTTTGTGAAACACTATGCCCCCTCATTTATTTGACCTTTGACCTTGAAGGATGACCTTGACCTTGACATGTCACCCCTCAAAATGTGTAGCCTCATGAGATGCACAAGCATGCCAAATATCAAGTCTCTATCTCTACTGGTCCAAAAGTTATGGCCAATGTTAAAGTCTGCGATTTGACCCATATATTTGACCTCTGACCTTGAAGCATGACCTTGACCTTGACACGTCACCCCTCAAAATGTGCGGCTTTATGAGATACATATGTATGCCAAATATCAAGTCTCTATCTATACTGGCTCAAAAGTTATGACCAATGTTAAAGTTGCTGACAAACAAACAGACAAACAGACAAACAAACAAACAGACAGGGCAAAAACAATATGCCCCCCGACTATCGTCAATGGGGGCATAAAAAGTTAAGCTAATGAATATTCGTTGATGTTATTTATTTCTTACATGAATATATTGAACTGGGATAGGGTTAACACTTTACTTTATAAATACGCCTTTCTATGCCTTTCCAGACAGAGTCGACCCGGATCAGACCGCTCCTATAAGAGCAAACTGTCCCGACAGGGTCTGCTCTGTTTGCTTATGATATAACATAGATACATCTATAGATATGATTCTACAGTAACTGCCATGGCTGAAACCTCTTGTATCCATGCACTTATGACTATTATAATAATTAATGAATATTCATGATGTCATTTTCTCTTACATGAATATTGACGGAGTAAAGGGTTAACCCTTTCCCTGTTCTGTGTTCATTCCAAATTTTAATACCTATTGAATATTCATGGATAAAATTGATATAATGGAAGGTGGAACATTGTAGCTATTTTAGAAAGTTAAAGAAACAGATCTTTGAAATTCTATAAGCAAACAGAGTAGACCCTGATCAGACGGCTCCTCTCGGAGCCGTCTGATCTGGGTCTTCTCTGTTTGCAAATGCGTGAAAACACGTTTACATGAGGGAAAGGGTTAATAAACCATTTTTGAGCAAGCTGCTGTCATGCATTGCAAGTGTGCATGAGGCAAGTTCTAACCTCTCCCTCTTCTCACCAACTGCTGCCTCTCTTGATCCATTCCTTCATATAAATGCATTTTCACACATTCGCAAACAGTACATCCGAATCAGATGGCTGAGGCTCCCATAGGAGTGGAGTTGTCTGATCAGGGTCTGACCTGTTTGCTATAAATCAATGGAATTTGAAAGATCAGTTTCTTTACTTTCTAAAATTGCTACAATGTTCCACTTTCCATATATTTCAATATAACAATTTGTCCATGAATATTCAGTAGGTATTGAAATTTGGAACAAACACAGTGAAAAGTTTAACCCAAGATAGGGTGTACTCAGTGTGTCCAAGGAGCATGATGCTTCTTTCCTCTGAGACGTACATATGACGACAGACACTGAAGCGCCTCAGGCACAATGATTGGACCATGAACTACTACATCTGCAACATAAAGGCAAAGGATGAAATCAGCTCAGACTAACTCCACAGGAGCAAATCCACAATGGTTGGAAAAAGTGACTTTTACTGAGGCATGAAAAGGGGTCAATATGAGGGAATAAAAGGTGTTAACCCTTCGCTTGCTGAATTTTAAAATACATTTCTCCTTCTTTACCAATGCCCTGTTGTATAATTACATATATCTTTACTGTGTACAAGTATTTCACTGTGCAATCACTGCTGTGGAGTGCACTGGTTGCACAATCAACTTGTAAATAGTGCAGACCCTGATGAGACAGCTCCTGCAGGAGCTGTCTCATCTGGGTCTTCACTAGTTACAGGTAGGTATATTGATGTGAATAGCAAGCGAAGGGTTAATATGAGGGCATGGGTTAATAGGGGTCAATATGAGGGAATTGGTCAAAAGGTGTCAATATGATAGAATGGGTTTAAAGGCATCAATATGAGGGAATGTGTCCAAAAGCATCAAGAAGAGGGAATGAGTCGGAAGGTGACAAGCTACCACCTTTCTCGTAAACCTCGAATGAGACTTGATGTGAGGGTTCTGAACATTATACTTACGATCATAGTTAATAGGAGCCTTCAGTTTCACCACAGTTGCAACTTGGACCCGTACACATCCTGGTAACTCTGAAATACATTAAACATACTGTACAGTCGCAACTTGGACCCGTACACATCCTGGTAACTCTGAAATACATTAAACATACTGTACAGTCATAACTTGGACCCATACCCATCCTGGTAACTCTGAAATAAATCAAACATACTGTATGATTTAGCAAAGTAAACCAGAAGTTCTCTTTTCATGCTAGGCAGCTATACAGGACCTGAAACTGTCTGACACTCTAGGACTGTAGATATGGAACTGTTTGACACTCCAGGACTGCAGATAAGTACTTAGTAGTGTACTGATCTAGCCAAATCTCTTATTTCTCGACAATTCTAATGAGTAGCAGCAAGAAAGGGTTTGGCAGAAAATTACAAAACTCAGGGATTAACCCTTTCCCTGTTCTATGTTTATTACAAATTTCAATACCTAATGAATATTCATGGACAAAATAGTTATATTAAAATTGGAAGGTGGAGTATTGTAGCCATTTAAGAAACTAAAGAAACCGATCTATCAAATTCCAAGAGCAAACAGAGCAGACCCTGATCAGACGGCTCCTGTAGGAGCCGTCTGATCTGGGTCTACTCTGTTTGCAGATGCATGAAAACACGTTTATATGAGGGAAAGGGTTAAGCAAGTGGGCGATTTTGGAGAAAAAGTACCCTTAACCCTGCTGACTTCTCCCTGTTTTGATCTGAGGGAGAAGTTTTTATATACAGAACATATAGGGGGGTACAAAATCAGGACCAAAATTTCTCCCCCAATACCACTAAACTTCTCCCTGCCAGAGTCCTACAGCTTGAGCCTTGTAATAAATAACTTAGTGAGTACATCCCTTATCTGTGAAAATTGCAAGAAATTTCGACTTTGAGAAGTTCTGCATCTTAAGCAGAGCTATGTGTCGTGAGAACCTATACACACATCTTTGGAAAGGAAAATGTAAATGCTATTGACTGGCACACAGCTTTGCTTTCTAGATCGAATGGCTTTGACCTAGAATACAGTGCCAATGGGGGAGGGGGGGGGGGGTTGTTCCCAGGTACACTTCAGACCCCTGTGGTCTGTTCTGGTTCGTATTATGTCAAACTACCAGTTTGTCAAACTAGGCTTTATGAAAAACCACGGAAAATCCAACTATACAAAAAAGCAAACTGGACCGCCATCAAAGAGTCTCTCTTGGAATACCACGCGTATATGATAGCCCAAAACATGTATGTAAACCTCAATACTGAACAACTCTGGCAACATTTCAAAGCAAAATTAAATGAACTGACTGATAAATTTGTACCATCAAAGCTTTCCTCTATACGTAACCATCTTCCTTGGATAAATCAACACATGAAAAGACTAATAAGAAAGAGAAATCGTGCATTTTGCAAATTCAGACAGACAAACCACTCCCATGACCGAAAGAAATTCCTTGACCTTAAACATCTCATTAGAAAAGAAATTAAACAGGCTTATAATAACTATATAGAAGAAATTTTGAACATGACCAACACAGATATCAACACAACACGCAGACCAAATACAAAAAGACTTTTCTCTCTACTCAAACATTCTAAACAGGACTCTAACACCGTTCCTCCATTAAAAAGTCATAACAAGTTCCACCATGATGATATCTCCAAAGCCGAAGCATTGAATACCCAGTTTCAGTCTGTCTTTAGCCCTAAATCCCCCCTCTCTCTCTCTGGCCTTTGTAAAATGAAGCTCAATGATCTGACTGACCAGTCTGACTCTGCAAGTGGAGATTCACCCTCCAGAATGCCAGACATTCATGTCTCTTCAAGAGGCATTGAAAAACTCCTGTCAAACTTGAATCCCCACAAGGCAAGCAGTCCTGACCAAATCAAACCGTTACTTCTCAAAATGCTGTCGCAGGAACTGTCGCCTATCTTAGAAGTGCTATTTCAAAAATCTTTAAATGAAGGAACTCTGCCAGCTGAGTGGAAAACAGCAAATATTGCTCCAGTCTTCAAGAAAGGCGACAAGTCCTGTCCTGCAAACTACAGACCTATCTCTTTAACATGTGTTCTCTGTAAGACCCTTGAGCATATTGTCTCTTCTTCCATTATTAAACATTTCACAAATCAAGGCTCACTCTATCATCTTCAACATGGCTTTCGGGAGAAAAGGTCCTGTGTCACCCAGCTTGTCATGCTTGTAAATGATCTTGTCACTGCAGTATACAACAAAAAACAGGTTGACCTTATATTGCTTGATTTTAGTAAAGCCTTTGATAAGGTCAACCATGAGAAGGTCATTTACAAGCTACACAACCTTGGTGTCCGTGGGCAGACTCTCACATGGATTAAGAACTTCCTGGATAATAGATCTCAATCAGTTGTTCTCAATGGCTCTTCCTCAGACACTATCTCTGTTCCTTCTGGTGTCCCACAGGGATCTGTACTTGGACCACTGCTTTTTCTTGCCTATATTAATGACCTGCCAGAAAATATCAACTCCAAAATCCGTCTCTTTGCGGATGATACTGCTATCTATCTCACACTCAACTCACATGGCCAATCCTCTATTCTTCAAAATGATCTCAATACCCTAGAAAAGTGGGAAACTGACTGGGACATGGAGTTCAACCCTAGCAAATGTCAGGTTATCAATGTCACTAGAAGAAAACTTCCGATTCCATCCCAATACTATCTTCATGGAATTCTTCTAGAATCAGTCTCTTCTGCCAAATACCTTGGAGTTGATATTTCATCCGACCTTTCTTGGGACACACATGCTCACAGAATCTCTAATAAAGCAAACCAAACTCTCGGCTTTCTCCGACGTAACATTAAAGTTAAATCTGAACCCTTAAGATCTCTTGCATATCAAACTCTTGTCAGACCCCAATTAGAATATGGTTCAGAGATCTGGTCTCCTCACACCCAAATTCTTATAGACCAAGTTGAAGCAGTGCAAAGACGTGCAGCCAGATGGATTAAGTCAGACTATTGTAGAACTTCTAGTGTCACAGATATGCTCCACTCCCTGAATCTCCGGAGGCTTGATTTAAGACGTATTGACAGCAGACACTCCTTATTTTATAAAATTGTGAACAACCTTGTTGAAATTCCCATAGAAAACCTTCTCATCCCATTAACACGCAGGTCACGACAAAACCACCTACTTTCATTCAGATTAACAACAGCAACTACAGACTATTATAAGTACTCTTTTTTCCCCAGAACCATCTATCACTGGAACGGTCTGCCTCCTGATGGCCCTACTCTGACAGGTGTGGAACAGTTCAATGCGGCGGTTTGTCGTATTGATCATGTTTCACCTTAATCCAGATCACCCACTGTTTTTAGCGATTTTAAACCTTGTAACATGCCTTATACTTTTATCCTTCTTCATTCTTTTTACTTTCCTTTTATATTAACATTCTGTCGTTAGACGCGTATAACATGTCTACGTCCCCAATAGGGGTTTGACATTAATGGAAGATAGATGAACAAAATGGTGTTGGTTTCGTCAAAATCGTAATTATGTAGTATAGTAGCTGACGGTGTATTAATTACAGTAATTAAGTTCATAACTGAAACAATTGATGTGTTTATGACGCATATATGATTTTGATGACTATTTGATCGAAAATAGTTTGGAATCCAATCATTTGCTGAACATTTCATTGAATTAGATCATACGAAGTTTCACTTATCCTGCATGAATTAGTTATTTAAAGTTTAAAGAGGAGCTTGTAGTTGGCCATAAAAACAGTATCTTTTAATGTTTATCTTCGTTCATATTCTATAGATAATGAACTCAGTCCGCATACGTTCGTACTGAAATTTAACAGTTCGATAAATGCGTTACACACAATCCGCAGTGGAACAATACCGCTAATATTCCTGCCCATACTATAATTATCAGTTTGACGAAACCACCTTTTGCCTGCTTAACTAACATATATATAAAATCGGTTTGACACACATGATTTATAAAGGTTAAAATTGTCCTTGAAGTCTGGGATCTAGACGGTGGGTTGATGATATAGATAATTTGTATCCATTATCACAATTTCATGAAAGTATAGATAACAAATGTATCATTTTCTCACCATGTATCCTTGATAACTCCTTAAAGCCTGTTAAAAGCGATTGTTTTGTAATATTCAGCATGTCGTCGCCGCTGGTAGAATTTATGTCAACACCGGCTAAATTGGTATACTATAAAACATTTACATTAATGTTTAAATGGAAAACCGGCTATTGAACGGGACTCTGGACATAATGCAGAATTGCAGGTGAGGTTTATTGAATGTGGACTAGAAAATGTGAAAATGACTTTGTAAATAAAGAAAATCTTCCTTCTTCTTCTTCTTCTTCTTCTTCTTCTTCTTCTTCTTGATCTCTTCTTCTTCTTCTTCTTCTTCTTCTTCTTCTTCTTCTTCTTCTTCTTCTTCTTCTTCTTCTTCTTCTTCCCCACTAGACAAAACCCAACTTTATTGACACTGAATGTAAGACGAAATCCCACTAGGACAAAACCCAACTGTTACACATAAGTATATATTTACAGTATTATATGTAATCTATACTTAAAATGCTCCTTCTTATTCTTTTCTTTTTCTTCTTCTTCCTCATCCGCCTCTTCTTCCTTCTTCTTCGTATTCATCATCATCATCATCATCATCATCATCACCATCGTCGTCATCTTTTTATCTGATTCTTTTTCTTCTTCATCATCTTCTTCTTCTTAATTCTTCTTCTTCTTAATTATTGTGTAAAATTATTGCGCCATTTTGATAACATGACTTTTCACACAAATCTCATTTCTAACGTTTTTCTCCTATTTGTAATTTTACATGTGAATGCATTAATACTATTTATTCGACTATACGATTTCCCACACAAATTAAGTTTGTATAGCGTTTTGCCTGTATGCATCTCCGTGTGCTACTCTGGTAAGATGTATCATTTCTTGTAGGAGTCGTATGATCAGGTTTGCTCTGTTTGCATATGATATAATGTAGATATGACATTTTTACAGTTTCTGCCATGGCCAAAAACACCCGTTTTCATGTACACTTATATAAAAATGATACAATATATTCACGATGTCATTATTTCTTTACATGGATATTCATGGAGTGTTAAAATACTAAGTTTACTATCCTATTCCCTCATACAATATGTTTTACCGAAAATGATAATTTATTAGAAAAATGTAGGATCGTGAAGTTTTGAAACCATTGTGTCAAATGCTCTATTTATCACAATAATTTCAGAAAGTGGCTGTTACAAAGGCGTCAATATGAGAGAAAGGGTTATAAGATTTACCAAAGAAAAGATATTGTTTATATGGGCAAACTGCCCATATTTGACAATTAACTATATGTGAAAGATTTAGCAACACATCACATTTGTAATGTTGATTCATGTGTGTGACTAAATAATTAGTCTGAGTAAATGACATTCTATATAAATAGCCCGTATCAGGCATTTGTCCATGACTGTGTAATATATTATACTTGTGACTATTAACTTTTATTTTGATACATATTGAACGTCGTTTCTCTCTCCAAGTTCTATGAAGAGATGCTTATTTCTGACGAGAGAGCTTTCGATTATTGCCTAATCTGATGCCTGAATGTATGGCGGGGATACCTCTATTTACACTGCTTGTTTAACTATGGTAATTTTGAGACAAGTGCATTTGAGGTTACATAGGACGTCCGTAAACCTGTTTAAACTCCTGACAGTGGCTTTGCCACTGATCGTTCCAAGGTGGTAATCTCTTTGTCACATTCACTTGTATGCTAGACTTGTGCCTGTGTGTCTTTGTTCTTGTGCGTTTGCTGGTGTTTGAGATTTGCATCTCCAGCGTGCGTGCATGCATGCATATGTATATGCGTGTGTGTGCACGTGCACGTGCACGTGCACGCCTCCGTGATCATGTGCGAACAAGTGCGTTCGTACGTGCATGCATGTGAGAGTACGTGCGTGTGTATGTGTACGCGACTGTGTGAGTCGATTGTGAGTCTCATTTATTTTCTATCGACGTTTTGGTAATGGTTGCGTCTTGTGTGTGGCTTTTCTTGCTTGAATTTACTATATATTTCATTGACCTTTCTTATCGAATGACACCATGATCTGGTCTGATATGTCACTAAATGAACATTTTGCTTTATTGACGTTCACTCGACTTACCCAGTGTAGTCTTCAAGAGTCAACTACTGAAGACACCTGAAACAGAAAATATTTCATGAGCTCTATTAGCCAAGAATATTGAATCTGTATCATGTAATCAGAACTGTTGTGTGTCGAGGCAGGGGTACGATCAAAATCCCACTAGGACAAAAGCCCATTCGGACAACAACCCACTGGGACAATAGCCCACTATAGAGGACAATAACTGGACTCACAAGACAAAAGCCCACAGGACATAGACCAACTGTTATTTTGAGCGGGGCGGGCAAAAGCCCACATGTAAAATAAATTGTTTTGATGATGATCAGGTACTGTGTTTTGTTTTGTACAAACAGTTTTTGTTTATATCATTGTGCCTATCCGTTCTAGATGTAAGTTATAAGATAATTACCCATTCTATAAATATTTAGATCCTGGTTTGATAATTTATGAATGCTCCCTTAGGAGTGATTGATTTTGACCCACACGCTTTGCTCTATATTGACCAAGTGTGTTTATTAGTAAAATACATGTATATGAACCAATGGAAAATACATGTATGAACCAATGGATACCAGGATGTCTAATAGCGAAAACCAGTTTATTGCCATGTTCACAGTGGCATAGTTGTTCACTACTATCATTCTCAATGTAATTAAACAGTTATACAGTAAAACCTCTTCAAAATGGAATTCTAGTTGATAATAATTTAAATACTTTTAGGCAGGTGGATTCTAAATGCATGGTGAAAGTCATGCAGAATGCTCCTAGAGGAGAGCTTTATGCGTGACTTTCACCCTGCATTAAGCTGCCACCTGTCTCCAATGCCCTTATTTATATTAAATTTAACGTCCGGTTAAGAGGAGTTTTATTTTAAAAACATATTTTTTGTTTTTACTAATATGTTTTTCCCCCTTGGTATATACATAACTGCTGTGCAATTCTGTACCAAATGTATTCTCAGATTAAAGCTCCTTTTCAAAGTGAGTATCTTTAAATTGCATTTATTTCTTAAATTCTTTATGTAAATACATACCTATGTTTATCAGCGGGTCTTTGTCCTGGTGGGGTTTTGTCCTGGTGGTGGTAGTTGTGTATGTGTGTGTGTGTGTGGGGGGGGGGGGGGGGTCTGCCCCCTTAAAAATTGTCCCGTGGGGCTTTGTCATACTCTTGTCGAAGCATACTATCTGACGCGAGTCGTTACATGCAGCATGGACATAACATGATATTACATGTGATATACTGACTGAAAGGCGTGTCAAAAGAACCATTGTTACATCGCATTATGTTGTGTTTTGTTCTATTGATGTTTTGCAATTACAAATATGTGCGTCAAGATCTACATGGTGCTACTTTCTCTGCCATTTTACAGTGTGGGGAAAAGCAAGCAAAATGAGAAGTTCTGATTGATTATCAGAAAATCACCCGCCCTTAATTTCCTGGAAATCTGAATTGACAACACCGGATTCAAATAAAATAGTTTTGCTTTGCAGTAAAGCCTGTCTCACACAGAACACGGTTGGGCACACGGTTCCAATACGGTATACTCGGTTATACACGGGTTGACTGGTACGAGTATTGAGCTCCAACCGTGCCTGGGGATGAGTTGGTACGATTTAGACTCGAATGTAGCATGAGTATGTACGAACAAAGCACGGATATACTCGGTCAAGCAAGGTTTGTCACGGTTTGAACACGATTTGCAAAACGATTTTCATACGATTCATACGATTGTTGTACGGTTCCAAGTACGGTCTAGTACGGTCTGTTACGGCCTAGTACGATTAAACACGACTTTTACTCGATTAACTGGACATTTACAGGGTTTACATACGGTCCCACCGACTTTTGTTCGAGTTATGCTCGAATTATCACACATTCATGTATGTTTTGATATAAATTGACTCGTTTTGATGGCTTAGCTTCATAAATTTTCGAACTTTCAACAGAGAAGTATAGGAAAATGGCAGATGACAGAATAAGGGAATTAGAAATCATGATAAGACTGATAGACATTGAGATTATTTTGGCCAGAAGGCGTGAGGGGAGACAAGAACAAGTCAACAGAAGGAGAAGAAGAAGGAGACAAGTTTGGACAAGAGAATGGCTCAACAGAAGGGTCATGTTTGGTCAATATCATACTCTGATCATACACGAGTTTTGTACAGACATAGAGACCATGTCTGGTCGTACTTGACCATGTATAATTCGTACTTGAACCGTATTGGTCGTATGGCGATCGTATGAAACCGTATTGGTCGTATGGCGATCGTATAAAACCGTGTGTACACTCGTGTGAATCGTACGGTGATCGTGTGACATTCGAGTGTTAATCCGGGTGTTGGATGTAGGACTTGGGAACGGTTTCACACGATTCCCTACGATTTATATACGATATTGACACGGTTGAGCTCACTCGTGGAGTGGACTTCATGTGCGGTTGTATATACGGTCTCGTACGGTCTCACACGGTCTCTCACGGTCTTGTACGATCGCTAATACGATTATACACGGACATGGCACCCGTGTCAGTTTTTTAAAAGTTTTAAAAATCATACACGGCTTTCACGGATACACTCGAATGGCCCGAGTGTAACTCGGATAAGGCCACGGTTGGTTCGGTTGTATGTACGGTTTACACGGATGGCCAACCGTATAAGCCGTGTGTTCTGTGTGAGACAGGCTTTAGCTTTTGTTCAGGCGTAAGACATATTTCTTTCTCTTCAATCTTCTCCATGATAGAGACTCCCTGTTATAGTATGGTGAATACCAATTCTGTTTGGTGAACACGCGAATTAGATATGTGGGCGTATCCAACAGCGTGTTGAGACGAATGTGTCTGTCTGTGTGCGAGTTTTCTGTTCTGTTTTCTTAAGAAACAGACAATAAATTAGCATTGGCCAAACTCTTTCGCCACCCATGATGAATCTGATAAATTATTTTCTAACAGTCTGGATCCAGATCACGAGATGCATCAAAATAACTTTTATAGATTTAGGATTAAAGCTTATCAGATTTGCGAAAAACATATTCTTATTTATCAATTAATTAATGCATGAAAATAGGATATATTTCGATCGTCATGTGCTAGATCTACCATTTTTATTGTCATAAAAGTGCCCATGCTATAGCTATATGTTTTCTGTGAAATGACGGCTATACACCATTAGCAGAACATACTACCGACCATTTGTGCCAATAATATAACTTTAGTGGCATGTGCCTTCTGTTAAACTCTAAAACATCCATAGACATGTGTTTCACGACGGACAGTTAAAATGATTTGAAAATGTAAACGTATAATTTTTTAACTACAGCAATACACATATTAAACACAGGGCACATATTCCACGTGCTCAGAACTAACAACTAGCATACTTATAACGTTTCATCATCATCATCATCATCATCATCATCATCATCATCATCACCACCACCACCATCATCATCATCATCATCATTATAATCATCATCATCTCATCATTTTTAGTAATCGCTGAGCTCTTCCAGAGTAGATCTATAATGAAATCTATCAACTCCCTTTACATAGTCTATATCTATATAACTCGTTGCACGTACATAACATTTACTTCCTGACAAAACATTGGACAGGAGCAGGATTTCCATATTAAAGGATAGAATATTAACTTCGACACTATTATCAAACAAGAGAGCCAGAATGGCCCTGACATCGCTCACCAGGAAATCAGAGGAGAAGATGTTCAAAGTTTTCACTGTATGTTTCTAGAGAAAACTAGCCACCCCTGGGGCGGGCCAATTTTGATCCAAGGGACATAATTTATACAACTTTTGTAGAGGACCTGAACATGATGCTATGTGCCAAATATGAAAGCTGAGAACCCTCCAGTTTCTGAGGAAAATATTTTCAAATTTGACACTATATGTTTCTATTGCGAACTGGCTACCCCTGGGGCGGGGCCAATTTTGACCCCGGGGGCATAATTTATACAACTCTTGAAGAGGACCTGAACATGATGTTATGTGTTAAATATGAAAGCTGAGAACCTTCCAGTTTCTGAGGAAAATATTTTCAAAGTTGTCACTATATGTTTCTATTGAGACATGGCTACCCCTGGGGCGGGGCCAATTTTGACCCCAGGGGCATAATTTATATACCTTTTGTAGAGGACCTGAATATGATCCTATGTGCCAAATATGAAAGCTAAGAACCCTGTAAATATAGAGGAGAAGATTTTCAAAGGTGTCACTATATGTTTCTATTGAAAACTGGCCACCCTGGGGCGGGGTCAATTTTGACCCCAGGGGCATAATGTATATAACTTTTGTAGACGACCTGAACATGATGCTATGTGCCAAATATGAAAGCTGAGAACCCTGTAGATTCAGAAGAAAAGATTTTCAAAGTTGTCACTATATGTTTCTATTCAAAACTTGCTACCCCTGGGGCGAGGCCAATTTTGACCCCAGGGACATAATTCATATAACTTTTGTAGAGGACCTGAACATGATGCTATGTGCCAAATATGAAATCTGAGAGCCTTCCAGTTTCAGAGAAGAAGATTTTCAAAGATTTCACTATTGGTTTTTATTGAAAACTGCCCGCCCCAGGCCCATCCTGGGGCGGGGCCAATTTTGATCCCAGGGCCATAATTTATAAAACTATTGTAGAGGACCTGAACATGATGCTATGTGCCAAATATGAAAGCTGAGAACCCTGTAGATTCAGAGGAGAAGATTTTCAAAGTTGTCACTATATGTTTCTAATGAAATCTGGCTACCCCTGGGGCGGGGCCAATTTTGACCCCAGGGGCATAATTTATATAACTTTTGTAGAGGACAGGAACATGATGCTATGTGCCAAATATGAAAGCTGAGAACCCTGTAGATTCAGAGGAGAAGATTTTCAAAGTTTTACTATATATTTCAATAGAAAACAAGGCACCCCTGGGGCGGGGCCAATTTTGACCCCAGGGGCAAAATTTATATAACTTTTGTAGAGGACCCAAAGATGATGCTATGTACCAAAGATGAAAGCTGAGAACCCTGTAGATTCAGAGGAGAAGATTTTTAAAGGTTCAAATTGTTGACGCCCGACGACGCACGACGCACGACGCCGGACATCAAGTGATCACAAAAGCTCACCCTGAGCACAAAAGTGCTCTGGTGAGCTAAAAACAAAACAACTGCTACGTTGGTTTCATTATTTCTTGTAAATCAGCTGATGATACAGAACCTGATGTAATTTTTGTTAACAGTGCAGTTCTTACGCGCACATGTAGCATCTGGACGCTTGCGGGTGCTGTTGTATGATTATGTGTAAAATAAGAGAACATTTGGAAGACTGGGAAGAAAGTTTTTGCAAACTTGGATATTTGAATTTCACGCATTATTCTTAACAATTCAATTTAAGCCTTTAGCGCAACGAAAATGTGCAGTGAAACTTTTTCAAAAGTTGTGTTGCTGGTGTTCAACTGCCTTTTCTTAGTAAGCAACATAAAAAAGCAAACTTGAAATGTGGGAATTGTTGGGCAGAGTAGATCAGTCATAGATCTAGATCAGACATGTCCGGCTTATTGATCCCTTACTTTCTACTTCTAATAGATAGTGACCACCTTCAACAAACTGAAGTTTCTGTCACTGGTGGTGTACATGTATACACAACAAAAATATATGCTTAAAATGATTATGCCTACTAATTGATTTTATGGCTGTTTTGAAGGAGTCGAGGGATTTCATAGTCATGTGCTGTGGAATGTTTATTCCAGTCTCTAACTGTACGAGGGAAGAAAGATTGTCGCCTTATTTGCGTTCTGCAAGATGAAATTTGATAAACTAGTGGATGAGAGGTTTAAGTCTGTCAGTTTTCTGGATTGCTACTAAATTATGAGAGATCTTGTACATCATGACTAGGCGGGCATCGCTTCTGGCTTTGAGTTGATAAAGGTTCATGTAAGAAAAAATAACATTTTAAATATAGAGTCTGTACATGCGATATATTCCTTACACTTGAAAATGATGATTAATAAATGTTTACTAGATTTTTTATACATGTAACAGCATTAACTCTTTAACCATGGCAGAATCTGTAGAATTTTAAAATAAAATAAAATAGACAGTACCCTGAGACTATTTAGACTATTTCTACTGAAGCAGCGTGGTATGGGTCAAGGCATCTATAGAGCTTTAAGATACATAGTAACAACATAATTTACTTTACAGACTTTGGGACTTGGTATCCTTGCTGTTGGATTCTATGTGAGGTTTGTGAGGACTGAGCTGGACACTTTCATTGGTTCCTCCCTGATCCCAGTGGCTACATACATCTGCATTTCTGCTGGTGGGATCGTGGTATTTGTTTCGTTGATAGGATGTGCCGGAACTCTCACTCAGAACAGAGTGCTCCTTACTGTGGTAATATATCACTTAGATTGTCACTATCATCATTATTGTCATTTATAAACAAAAACAACAACAATAATTACTACCGATGCTACTACTACTGACATAAGCGCTTTTGAACGCACATATCCTGTATGAAAAGAGCGCTAGATAAATGTGGTATAATAATAATATAATACTACAAATACTGCTACTACTATTTAATACTACCACTACTGGCACTGTTGCTGCTGCTACTACTACTACTACTACTACTACTACTACTACTACTACTACTACTACTACTACTACTTCTACTGCTGCTACTACTACTACTATTACTACTACTACTACTACTAAGTTACTGCTACATGTACTGCTATAGCAACTACTAAGTACTACTACTACATTTACTACTATTACTTATAAAAATTACTAGTCCCCTATCAACAATGCTGAAGGGGACTTGTCACTATAGGTTTGCACTCCTGTCCTGATAATAATCCATCATTCAGTCCGTCAGTTCTTCCGGCCTCCTGACAGCCACACTTCACTTTCAAGACTTTGTTACTATTTACCCCTTCAGATATTGAAATGATATTCCGTATGTAGCTTTATTATGATGAGTTACAGATCAATTTTGAATTTTGTTATGCTAACTATATTGATTTTCATGCAATTACAGTACATTTAGTTGGACTTAAAATTGGGAGACTATGGCATTGCTTTCAATGCTCATATACTTGACTATTTTTACTTCTTATCTTATAAATAGTTTAACAAGCTGCTGATCAAATTTGGTTATTCACAGGTCAGGTCTATTGGCAATTTAACCCTTTTCCTGATATAAACATGTTTTCTCGCATTTTCTACTATGGGATTGCTGCCGTCTGGTCTGTGTCTGCTCTGTTTGCCAATTGACATTTGATATATCTGTTTCTTTACTTTCTGAAATGGTTACAATAGTCCATATTTCCTATTTCATTGTAACTATTTTCCAATGAATATTCGGTAGGTATTGAAATTTGAGATAAACATAGAACAAGGAAAGGGTTAAAACATAATTTTTTATTTTTTTTAAGTAATGTCTTAAAGGAGTTTTCATTGCATTGCTTTCTTCTTTCTTGTTTCACTTGCAGTACATTGCTTTCTTTGTTGTTTCACTTGTAGTACATTGCTTTCTTTGTTCCTGTTTTATGTGTAGTACATTGCTTTCTTTGTTCTGGTTTGACTTGCAATACAATTGCTTTCTTTGTTTCACTTGTAGTACATTGCTTTCTTTATTCTGGTTTTACTTGCAGGACAATGCTTTCTTTGTTGTTTCACTTACAGTACATTGCTTTTTTTTTATTTTACTTGTAGTACATTGCTTTCCTGGTTCTGGTTTTCCTTTTGGAAGTTGCAGCTGGAATAATTGGATTCCTTCATCATGGCAAGGTAATGTACTAGATAATTAAAGGAGCCTATGATAATTAGCAATTTAGTGTTAAGTTGGAATTAACTATGCCTCTTAGGCATTTCTAATGAGTACCAACAAGACGAGGAAACGGTGTAAATAGAAAGACAAGAAATTTGGATAAATTAATGCAGAACAAGATCTGGGTCCATGCTTATAAAACTTTTAGTTGAGTCTGAGTTCGTTCTCAAGTTTTTGATTGGTCAGATTTGAGCCTCTGGCTCAAATCTGACCAATCAAAAGCTTAAGAACTCAAATATGACCAATCAAAATGTGGTTTCTGATCAGGTCAGGTTCTATACTGTTTTTCACAGCAGTCAGCAAAGCAGGAAGTATTTGATGGTTGGGAAACTGTGCAGAACCTGATCACATTTTAAACATGGTGGCTAGTCTGTTTCTTTACGGTTTGCATATCAAATGCTTAGTTCAAAACTGTAGTAACAACATTCTGTAATACCAACAAGCACTTGCCAGTTGTCTTCTTTTACTAGATGAAAACAATTCTTTTGAGTTTATGATCAGTGTCAAACAGTTTGTAAAGGTCATCACTCTGTATGGTCAGTGTCAAACATCACTGTGTATAATCAGTGTCAGACATCGCTATGTATCATCTGTGTCACACATCACTATGTATCATCAGTGTCATACATCACTATGTATAATCTGTGTCAAACATCACTGAGTATAATCAGTGTCAGACATCACTATGTATCATCAGTGTCAGACATCACTGTGTATGATCAGTGTTAGACATCACTATGTATGATCAGTGTCAAACATCACTATGTATCATCAGTGTCAAACATCACTGTGTATGATCAGTGTCAAACATCACTATGTATCATCAGTGTCATACATCACTGTGTATCATCAGTGTCAAACATCACTGTGTATAATCAGTGTCATACATCACTGTGTATGATCAGTGTCACATACCATTATGTTTTATCAGTGGTAGACATCACTTTGTATGATCAGTGTCAGACATCACTGTGTATGATCAGTGTTAGACATCACTATGTATGATCAGTGTCAAACATCACTGTGTATGATCAGTGTCAAACATCACTGTGTATGATCAGTGTCAAACATCACTGTGTATGATCAGTGTCAAACAGTTTGCAAAGGTCATCACTGTGCTGCCCGATAGATTGTAGTTACACTGTTTATGTACTACACTGTTAATATAGCAGGGCTCGATTGCACTATTCCTCGATGTAGCAGGGCTCGAATGCACTCTTCCTCAATGAAGCATGACTCGAATGCACTCTTCCTTAATGTAGCATAACTGGAATTCACTCTCCCTCGATGCAGCATTACTCAAATACATTCTCCCTCGATTCAATGTAGCATGACTTGAATGCACACTTCCTTGATATAAAAGGGCTTAAATGCAGTCTCCCTCGATATAGCAGAGCTCAAATTCTCTCTCTCAATAAAGCATGGCTCAAATGCACCCTCCCTTTTGTATAGCAGAGATGAAATTCACTCTCCCCTGATATAGCAAGGCTCAAATTCACACTCCCATGATATATAAAGCAGAGATACACAGTGACACTCAGTGTCTTATGGCAAATATAAGGTCATACACCATACCATAGATACAAGCATTGTGATAGTAGTGATATTCAATGTCTTATGATTAACATAAAGCCACACACCATATCATAGATGCACAGTGATTCACACACCATGCCATAGATACACAGTGATACTGAGTGTCTTATGGTAAATATAAAGTCATACACCATACCATAGATACACAGTGATACTCAGTGCCTTACGGCTAACATAAAGTCACACACCATACCATAGATACACAGTGATACTGAGTGTCTTATGGTAAATATAAAGTCATACACCATACCATAGATCTCAGTGCCTTACGGCTAACATAAAGTCACACACCATACCACAGATACACAGTGATACTGAGTTGCTTATGGCTAACATAAAGTCACACACCATACCATAGATACACATGTGAGTGATACTCAGTGCCTTACGGCTAACATAAAGTCACACACCATAACATAGATACACAGTGATACTGAGTTGCTTATGGCTAACATAAAGTCACACACCATACGATAGATACACAGTGATACTCAGTGTCTGAATGCAAGTATAAAGTCACACACCATACGATAGATACACAGTGATACTGAATGTCTTATGGCTAACATAAAGTCACACACCATACCATAGATACACAGTGATACTTAATGTCTTATGGCTAACATGTTGTACTCATTTGTGCTCTACACAGTTGAACCTGTCTGGATCATAATTTATACCTGGGTCCATGCTTATAAAGCTTTTAGTTGAGTCTGAGTTTCGTTCTCAAGCTTTTGATTGGTCAGATTTGAGTTCTCAAGCTTTTGATTGGTCAGATTTGAGCCAAAGGCTCAAATCTGACCAATCAAAATTTTGAGAACGAACTCAGACTCAACAAAACGTTTTATAAGCATGGACCCTGATATAATGTAATAATTAAGAATGGTGTAGTGTATGAGTTACTGTGAGTATCAGGTTACAGCCTCTGTGATAGGCTGGCAGCATACGCTGCAGGTCAGGGAGTTAGTAGTAGTCCACTGTAGTATCAAGACGTGTAAATAAATACAGTATAGAACTGACAGTGTCTCCTCTCTATATCGATATACACCACAGAAAGTTTGGCGACGAGCATAGGGATATTGATGTATACCGTTATAAGTGGTGTGGATTAAATTCCGAAGCAGATAATTAGGATTAAATTCCGTTGGAGACATTCTGGATTAAATTCCGTTAACCTGCAGTGACTTGGATTAAATTCCGTTTGCCAGTGGATAGTGCTAAGGATGGCCAAAGCACTGACTGTTCCGAGCGTTGAGCCATTTAAGCTCAATGGTGACAGTTCGAGTCTCCCAAGTAGATGGGACAGGTGGGTGAAGTCGTTTAATTACTTCATCGTGGGATCAGGCGTTACTGACAAAGCACAGAAAAGAGCCCTACTCTTGCACCTGGTAGGACCGGAAGTGCAGGAAATCTTTGAAACGTTGGACGAAACGGGTGCCGACAATGATTTCGACACGGCAGTGTCAAAGCTAAATGGGTACTTTAAGCCAAAGAAGAATGTGTCGTTCGAAAGGCACAAGTTCAACACTGAATCTCAGAAGAGAGACGAAACTGTTCAAGAATTCGCGACGAGATTGAAGCACCTATCGCTGTCGTGCGAATTTAACGACAGTAATGACAGGATAAGGGACCAGATCGTGCAAAAATGCAGCTCATCCACGTTAACGAGGAAATTCCTCACAGAAAAAGAGTTGACCCTGGAGAAAGTTATTGAAGTTGCCTCGACGTTCGAGCGCGCACACGACAGTGCCAGTCAGATGGAAAATGGGACCCTAAAACGTGAGGAACCCGAGACCGGAAATACGTTTCAGGTGCGAAGACCGGAAAGGAGAAATATACAGGGACCCAAAAGATTGGAGCAAATAGAATGCTATAGTTGTGGCCGTAGAGGACACAGGTCAAAAGACCCGGTCTGTCCAGCGAAGACGGCAAAGTGCAATAAGTGCCAGAATAAAGGACATTTTTCTGTAAAGTGCAGAGCATCGGCAAGGAACACACACAAACAAAAATTCCCAAATTCAAAACATTCAATTCGTTCACTTTCCAAAGACAAAGAATCTGATGACGAAACGTTCATTTTCACATTAAAAGACGCATTCTCAACAAATAGAGTAACGGTCAATGTGGGAAACGTGCCAATTAACATGATAATTGACTCTGGTGCTACCTGTAGTTAATGTGATAGATAGGAACACCTGGAAATTCCTGAAATCACAAAAACATTTCAAATGCATATCGCACGCGCTCACAGATAAGAAAATATTCGCATACGGATCTAAGAAGCCACTGAAGCTAGCTGGAACGTTCCGTGCAGACGTCGAAAGTAACGGCGTGACGACGAACAATGTAGAGTTCACCGTGTTAGACGGAAAGGACAGTCCTTGTTAGGAAGGGACACATCGATTGTTCTTGACCTTCTTAGAGTCGGACCACAGGTGTGTAATTTGCACACAGATATTGAAAATAGCTACCCAGAGTTATTTTCGGGTGTCGGAAAACTGAAAAATTTCCAATTGACAATTCCTGTCGACGAATCGGTCCAAGCGGTTATTCAACCGATCCGGCGAGTACCTTACCATTTAAGGGAATGATTAGAGAAAAAGCTGGAGAGTCTGGAACAACTGGGTATTATTGAGAAGGTTGACACACCGAGCCGATGGGTGTCACCAGCGGTGATCGTTCCGAAAGGAGAGCACGACATTCGTCTTTGTGTTGACATGCGACAAGCAAATACGGCGGTACGAAGAGTACACCATACGATACCTACGATAGAAGACGTGCTCCAAGAAATGAACGGCTCGAAAGTATTCAGCAAAATAGATATCAAAAACGCATATCATCAAATCGAGCTAGACGACAAATCACGAGAAATTACGACATTTGTAACGCAGACAGGACAGTACCGTTACAAGCGGCTTATGTTTGGCGTATCCTGTGCCAGCGAGTTATATCAGAAAGTTCTGCAGCAGATTCTACAAGGTTGCCCGAACGCACAAAACATCATGGACGACATCATTGTTCACGGGACCACTCAGGAGAAGCACGACGAGAGCCTCAGAAATGTGCTGAATGTGCTTAGTGAAAAGGGGTTTACCCTTAATCGAGAAAAGTGTGAGTTTAATATGTCGCAAATAGTGTTCATGGGTAATGTGGTCTCGGAGCACGGGGTTGGTCCTACACAAAGCAAAGTTCAAGACGTTCTGGACGCCAGGACGCCGCAAAACGCGTCAGAAGTTAGGTCATTTCTAGGCCTAGTAAACTTTAATGCGCGGTACATACCCGATCTCGCTACGATATCCGAACCGCTCAGACGACTAACACGCAAAAATGTAACATTTAGTTGGGAATCTGAGCAACAGAGAGCTTTTAATGAGTTAAAATGCAGACTCACAAGCGCGGAAACACTAGGTTTCTATGACAGAAATGCGAAGACTCAGGTAATCTGCGACGCCTCACCTGTAGGAATAGGCGCGATCCTGTTACAGGAACATGGTGGCGAACAGCGCGTCATATGTTATGCGAGTAGAAGCCTAACGAAGGCAGAGCAAAAGCTTGCACAAATCGAGCGCGAAGCTTTAGCTATAGTATGGGGAGTTGAACGCTTCCACGTGTACTTGTACGGTACAGAGTTCGAGCTCTTGACAGATTGCAAACCGCTCACGTTCATTCTGTCACCTAGGTCAAAGCCATCTGCTCGTATTGAAAGATGGGTATTGCGACTTCAAAGCTACAAGTTCACAACGCGACACATTAAAGGACTAGACAATATTAGCGACTGTTTAAGTAGGTTGTTGAAAAAATCAGAACAAGGCGATCAGGAAACAAACGCATTCATTTCAAGCACCGAATACGTGAAATTCGTAGCGGTAAATGCCACGCCTTCGGCAATCACGACACGTGAAATAGAGAAAGCGTCTCGCTATGACACTGAACTATCAGCAGTCCGCGAATGCATCGCAAACAATCTGTGGCACAAATTGCCATATAAGGAATACTTACCGATCAAAAATGAACTTAGCTCCATAGGGTTTCTAGTTCTCAGAGGTACGCGAATCGTGGTACCGGAAGCTTTGAGAGAGCAAATTCTCGAAATAGCTCACGAGTCTCACCCGGGTATTGTTAGCATGAAATAGAATCTACGACAGCATGTATTTTGGCCGAATATCGACAAAGATATTGAAAAGCATTGCAAAACCTGTTATGGCTGTCAGTTGGTTTCGATGCCAACAAAACCGGAAGAAATGACACGAACGGAATTCCCTAACGCGCCATGGGAGTATTTGGCAATAGATTGGCTAGGTCCGCTTGAATCAAAAGATTACATACTTGTAGTAATCGATTACTACAGCAGGTATGTGGAATTGGGAATCAGTAAGTCACCCACTTCAGAAAACGCGATGAAAATACTCCGAGGTATTTTCAGCAGACACGGAATACCGCTATCCGTACAGACGGACGGTAATAGTTGTTTCACTAGCGACATTTTTGAAGCTTTCATATCTGAAAATGGAGTGAAACACAGACGCACGACGCCACTGTGGCCGAGTGCTAACGGAGAAGTCGAAAGACAAAATAGATTGTTGCTTAAACGCATCAAAATCGCGCAAGCCGAAAAACGCAGCTGGAAATCAGATTTAGAAAACTATTTACTCATGTATCGCAGCTCGCCACATTCAACAACAGGCGTGTCCCCGGCTGAACTTTTGTTTGGACGTAAAATAAGGTCAAAGTTACCATGCCTTCAAAGTCATAGAATTGAATCAGAAGCAAGAGATAGGGACGCGGAAAAGAAAGAAAAAGGCAAACTGTATAGCGACAGAAAACGCGGAGCTCGCGAATCGTCGATTAATGTAGGTGATTTGGTTTTGTTAAAACAGCAGAAGCGAAATAAACTTGACACCAATTTCGACCCAGAACCGTTTGTAGTCTGCGAGAAAAATGGCATTTCAGTGACCATTGAGCGAAAGGGGGTAAAGTACACGCGAAATGTGTCTTTCCTTAAGAAACTATCCCAAAGGGATAAATTGACAAGTACGCCGCCTTCGCAGACCATAGAACCCATGATAAAAGATAGTGATCAGGTTAAACGAAGTACACGGAATGTCAAATTGCCGAGAAAACTCTACGAGTTTGTTTGTAAATAGCCATTTAGACATTAACTTGGCAGATAGTATGACCAGCAGCAATTAATTCAAACTCTAACAGTCTGGGAAATGGCCGTGCAGAGATAACATGGAACACTTTATGGATGCTTAATTTCATGGTTTATCATGACTGTTTCACACTTTGTTTATTTTAACAAGATGAACTGTGGTTATCTCAGGCAAGCATCGCGAGACTGACCGGAACGAGCGATAGTTTTATTGAATCATTGCCCTGGGAGAGGGGAAAGAGACCATTAATTAGCAGAATTTCATGGTTAACTGTTTAGAGAGAAAATGTTAGGTAAAGTCCACTCATGATTGAGATTATGTCATATACACTACCTTTCTACTGGCTGCAATATAGAATCTTCCAAAAGTTTAGAAACGTTAGTTTTCATAAATTGAGATTTTCAAAACATATAAATGATTAAAATGATATAACATTTATATCAAAAAGCAAGGGAGAGATGTAGTGTATGAGTTACTGTGAGTATCAGGTTACAGCCTCTGTGATAGGCTGGCAGCATACGCTGCAGGTCAGGGAGTTAGTAGTAGTCCACTGTAGTATCAAGACGTGTAAATAAATACAGTATAGATCTGACAGTGTCTCCTCTCTATATCGATATACACCACAAATGGCATCATGAATTTTTAATATATTTACATTCGCCCTGCAACGTCCTTATATAACCTTATTCTAAAAAGAAAGTTGCATAACCTCATGAACACCGGAAGCACGTCATTCATTTCTTAAATATAAGAAATACAATGGAATATAAATATAAGAAATAAATGACGTGCTTCCGGTGTTCATGGGTTATGCAACGCATAGCTTTACGAGCAAAGGTTCACGTGAAGCCCTTCGGGCTTCACTAACTTTGCTCGTAAAGCTATGCGTTACATAACCTCATGAACACCGGAAGCGCGTCATTCATTTCTTAATCAATGACACGTGAACACGGGAACTTTTTACCATGACAGAATCTGTAGAATGAGATCTATATCATTCCTGAATCCTTCACTCCATAGACGTGCCTTTTAATGTCTTGCAAACAGAGTAGACCTAAATCATATGAGTTCTGAAAGTGTCGTCTGCACAGGATAATGTAGATCTCTATCCTTTCTAAAATGTCTTGTGTTCATAAACCATTATAAATAATCAGCTTGTTATATTGACTATTTTGTTATTTCTTATCTGAATATTCATGAGACAAAGGTATATTTCAAACAGCTCTTGTTTGATCTTAGTCAACTGTGTTTGCATCAAAAAAATATCTTTCTTATTCAACTATAGAAATAGTTCTATCACATAATTATATTATCAATGGATCTTAATTTTATACGAAATTATATCAGAATATACAATACCGTTTTAGTGACAGAATTTACTTTTATTAGATATAGTACAATATAAAAAACATTGGTTAAATGAATGAATACATTTGCCACTCTATGTTGTGCCACCAGCACAGAGGACCATAATGGAAATAAGAGTTGGCTCTTTTTTTTGTGTTACCCTCGGTGTGGGTGTGCATGTCATAGTTTTTTTTATTCACATGTATGCATAATATTTGTTATGTATTCTACATGCTTTTTAAATGACCATGTATGCATTCTTTGCCGAAATAAATCGAGACCTATCTATAACCCATTCCCTCCTAGACTATTTTTAGACACAATAATTTGAACAAATTTACCAATAAGGTGCATTTACTAGAGAAAAGGAAACATTTATAATTGTATTTATAGTGTTTGAAACCATTATGAAAAATAGAGCATTTGCTCCTATGGAGCAAATGCTCTATTTATCACATTGGTTTTAAAAAATGTCTTGTACAGGGGCATCAAAAGGCATCATAAGGGGGAAAATAAGCTAATTATTGAAGCGACAATTAAACACTAGTTTTATTCTTTGAAATCAGTTGGAGTCAACGGCATTTTACTAGATGTAAAATTAATATGTGTATATAAATGAACAAAAAGGGTATAACCATTTAACCCATAAATATACCTCTCTACATCCATACAAACAGAGTAGACTTTGATCAGAGAGTTCCTGTAGGAGCCATCTGATCAGGGTCTACTCTGTTCGCTTATGAAATATTATAGATAATTGATATGACTGCAGTATCTGATCTGGCCAACAATTTCTGTGTTCGAAATGAAATTATAAAAACATTTATGACATCCTTATTTCTTACATGAATATTCATGGGGTTTTTGCTATATTTTACAGGTAGAGACCTTGCTGGATGACAATGTTAAACCAGCCATACTTGAAAAGTACGGCTACAGTGAGAACCAGCTTGTGACCACAGCAGTGGACGTCATGCAACAAGAGGTCAGCCAAAGTTCTCTTCCTCAACATCTGCCAACTTAAATAACCCTTTTCCCATGAATATTTCTATAAGAAAACATGGCACCATGTGTGTAAGTTAACTGAACTTTCATATAATGGCAGTTAAACAAAACAGAATGTTGGCAAAACCTGTTGCATCATATCCACAGGGGAGCATTTAGATGGTCTAAAAAGTAAAAAAAAATGATTGGGTCGATTTAGTGTTATATACCCATTTGCAAATTTCACGACCGATTCTAAATAACGCCAGGTTTGGGCTACCAAGATAAAAATAACCACTAATGTTTGGTATGAACATGTAGCTGGGACCTTGTACTTTTTATCCCCCCCCCCCCCCCCCCGATCAGATCTGGGGGGCATATTTTTTTTGCCCTGTCTGTCTGTTTGTCTGTTTGTTTGTCAGCAACTTTAACATTGGTCATAACTTTTGAGCCAGTACAGATAGAGACTTGATATTTGGCATGCATATGTATCTCATTAACCAATTCCCTCATATTGACGACTTTTGGCGCCTCTGTAAAAGTCACCTTGTGACACCATTTTGATAAATAGAGCATTTGCTCCTATGATGTAAAACTAAAAAAAATCTAAAATGTTCCTTTTCTCTAGTTAATGCTCCTTTTCAGTAGATTTATTCAAAGTGGATGTATCTAAAAATAGCCTATGAGGTAATGGGTTAAGTCGCACATTTTGAGGGGGTGACATGTCAAGGTCAATGTCATCCTTCAAGGTCAGAGGTCAAATATATGGGTCAAATCACCGACTTTAACATTGGCCATAACTTTTGGACCAGTAGAGATAGAGGCTTGATATTTGGCATGCTTGTGTATCTCATGAGGCTGCACATTTTGAGGGGTGACATGTCAAGGTCATCCTTCAGGGTCAAAGGTCAAATTGTCTGTTTCTTTGTGTGTAACTTTAACGCAACCTTAACATTGGTCTTAACTTTTGAGCCAATACAGATAGAGACTTTATATTTGGCATGCATATGTATCTCATAAAACCGCACATTTTGAGGGGTGACATGTCAAGGTTATCCTTCAAGGTCAAAGGTCAAATATATGAGGGGGCATAGTGTTTCACAAACACATCTTGTTAAATAATATAACTTTTGATACATTCCGACTAAGCCGTAGCCAGTGCGACGTGAAATTCCTACAAAATACACTGATTTTTCTTACTCGGACGACAAGTCATATAGGAGCGTTCTATTTTACTTACACTTTGTTTTAAGCAGCCCTCCTTCCTTTAACACAAACTACTTGATGTAATAAGTGGCCGTTATAGAGAGGTTTTACTGTATTATTGACCAATCATAAACGAGTCAAGGAATTGAATGCCCGGGGCGGTCAGGGATTAATCGGTCCAGTCTCTCTATTCGATTCCTTACCGATATATCATATGCCATACAAACATAGACAAACCTGGGCAAATATTGTAAACAAATTTAGGCAAAGAATGCAGACCCAGACAAACCTGGTAAATAACCTACACCTGAATGTTTTGTCCTATAGACACATGCAAGATTTGTTTGCAGTTTGAGTGCTGTGGATACAGTGAGCCGGCAGACTGGAGCTTAGCTGCGTATTACAAGGACACTGACACTGACATAGCAGTAGCCAGAGGATCCTCACGGATGCCGGTGTCCTGTTGTAAGGACATCAGAATGACTGGCTGTAACAACTTACATAGTGACCAGCATAGATTTCCTCTAGTAAGAGACTTAAGTTATTTTGGCTTAATGAACTGTTTACATGTGATGATGACTGGATGATAATGTATGTAAATAGTTAGGATTGAGCTGAAATTATGTGTAATTCAGACTCTTGACGGGATCGAAACAGTCAAACACTCTCAACCTTTAGTCTGCTAAGGGCGGATGAGTGATTACCTATGCAAACAGTTTGGATCCAGATGAGACGCCGAGTAACTCGGCGTCTCATCAGGATCAAAACTGTTTGACACCCTGATTGCATTTTAGTAGACAAATTGATTAGAGCTCGAATTTTGAAAATGCAGTAGGTGAAAAATTCTGTAAAATTAATTTGCTCAGCAGGCTAAAGGTTAACCCTATACTCCATTAACATTCATGTAAGAAATAATGACATCATGAATATTCATGTGAATACTAGTTAAATTGTTTTTAATTTGACACATGAAAACAGAAATAATTTATAGTTACATAAGCTGTAGAATCAGATATGGATTACAATGTAATTCATAATCAAACAGAGCTTACAGATACAGGAGCCATCTGATCTGGGTCTATTCTGTTGGCAAAGGCATATAAAGGGTATGGAGTAACGGGTTAAGGTGGTGAGATATATGATTGGCACTAGCTATCAGAAAATGGTATTTTACACTACCAAAAGTCATTTCTAGCTCATCTAGCTGTTTCAAAGAAATGTTGAGCTATCGTGATCACTGGCTTGTAGGCGCTGGCATAGTTGTAGGCGCCGTCGTCGGCGTGCAAAAACTTTAATATAGCTCATTACTCAAACAGTATAAGAAGTCCCATAATGAACATGAAACTTCATAAGAGGGTAGAATCTATCTCACTTAGGAGAAGGCCCCTACATAATAACCGTAACTCTTAAATTCAAAATCTTGGCCCTTTATTTATCAATCCCCATAGGGGCCTCAGATAAGCCTTCGATCCCTCGTAAATGACTGACTCCATGGTTGAGTCAGAGTAAAGCTTGATGGTAACAGAGTAAAAGAAGTTTTAAAGGAGCTTTTTTGGTATATTTAGTGGTTACTACTTCATTATTGCTAATTATTGGTATTCTGTATTACTTATCTTGATATGTCTCTCTCTCAGGGCTGCAAGGACCAGTTGAAGGAGATTATTGAGGCCAATCTTATTGTTCTTGGAGCAGCCAGCATAGCCATCGCAGTTGTCCAGGTTTGAATACTTTAACCCATTCCCTTATATTGACGACTTTTGACGACTTTGTAAAAGTCACTTTGTGAAACCATTGTGATAAATATAGCATTTGCTCCTGTAGGAGCAAATGCTCTATTTATCACAATGGTTTCAAACTACACAATTTTAACATTTTCCTTCTATCTAGTTAATGCTCCTTAAATTTCGGTAGATTTATACAAAGAGGTTGTATAAAAAATGGGTTAATTATTGTAAGTATTCGGCTTAACAAACTAAGGCCAATAGTGTAGAAACAGATCCTGAAGGAACCATTTGATCAGGTTTTTAATATTTGCTGCTACATCTTTCTCATAACCATTGAATTTATTATTTGCTCTATTTAATGAAGAGTTTCCTGAATAACTTATCCTAGAACGTATGTGTGAATCAATAATATAAATATTCTGAAAGTACAGTAGGTGATCCTTGAAAAAGGAAGTAGCAATGTCAAAAGAGAAAATTGCAGATTCGATTTTATTGAGTCTGTTCATGCAAGAGTAGAAATTAAAAGTGCAACACTACTCACGCCCACTATCACCGGTTTAAGCAGTATTCAATTTTCAAAACTTATACCATCAAAACTAATTATCCCGATGGACCAGAAAATAAAACAATATTGAAAATAAAGTATGGGGCGACTAACACCTGCTGTTGTTAAGTACATACATGTATATTCTGAAAGTGGGTGATCCTTCGAAAACAAAAGTGGCAATGTCAAAAGAGAACAAGAGTGCCAGTGGGCACAATATACGCCTGTCGAGGTTTTGTTCAACATAAACTGAGGTTAACGTATTTGCTAAGTTCAAATTCTAAGTCCAATTTTGCGACCAAGTTTCAAGGTTGTAAATAGGCATACTTTAACAAAAAACCTTAACCAAAAATTCTAAATTAAAAAGTGCCATAATTGTGTCTAAATGCTTGAGATGAAGATGAAGCTTCTGATAGTGAACAAATGTTTCAAGTTTAAAAGCTTTATCTGAAAGGATTATGTAAATAAGTGGACTTTAACCAAAACCTTAACCAAAAATTCCAAGCTAAAAAGCGTCATAATTATGTCAAAATATTAGACAGAGTTATGTACTCTTGCCTACAGGTGAAACTTGTGATGGTGAACAAATGTTTCAAGTTTAAAAGCTTTATCTGAAAGGATTATGTAAATAAGTGGACTTTAACCAAAACCTTAACCAAACATTCCAAGCTAAAAAGTGTCATAATTATGTCAAAATGTTATGTACTGTTGCCTACAGGTGAAGCTTGTGATGGTGAACAAATGTTTCAAGTTTAAAAGCTTAATCTAAAAGGGTTATGTAAATAAGTGGACTTTAACCAAACTTTAACCAAAATTTCCAAGCTAAAAAGTGTCATAATTATGTCAAAATGTTATGTACTGTTGCCTACAGGTAAAGCTTGTGATGGTGAACAAGTGTTCCATGGTTAAAATCTTTATCTCAAAGGGTTATGTAAATAAATGGACTTTAACAAAGCCTTAACCATAAATTCTAAGTTAAAAAGGGGAATAATTCTGTCAAAATGCTTGACAGAGTTATGTACTCTTGTCTACAGGTGAAGATTGTGATGGTGAACAAGTGTTCCAAGTTTGAAGGTTTATCTCAAAGGGTTATGTAAATAAGTGGACTTTAACAAAGCCTTAACCAAAAATTCTAAGTTAAAAAGGGGCATAATTCGGTCAAAATGCTTGATAGAGTTATTTTCTCTTGCCTACAGGTGAAGGTTGTGATGGTGAACAAGTGTTCTAAGTTTAAAAGCTTTATCTCAAAGGGTTATGTAAATAAATGGACTTTAACAAAGCCTTAACCAAAAATTCTAAGTTAAAAAGGGGCATAATTCAGTCAAAATGCTTGACAGAGTTACTTACTCTTGCCTACAGGTGAAGGTTGTGACGATGAACAAGTGTTCCAAGTTTCAAAGCTTTATCACAAAGTATTATGTAAATAAGTGGACTTGTTCCACATAAATTGAGGTTAACATTTTTGTTTAACGCAAATGCTAAACGCAAATTCTAAGTCCAATTAAGCGACCTTGACCTTGGATAAATGAGCCGGGACTTGGCAGGCTACTGTAGCATGTCTAGATAAACAATTTGCTTAAATTTGGGAAGGATCCACCAAGTGGAACTTGAGTTAGAGATATTACAGACAGACAGACCGGTTAACATTTTTGCTAAACGCAAATTCTAAGTCCAATTAAGTGACCTTGACCTTGGATAAACAAACCGGGACTTGGCAGGCTACTGTAGCATGTCTAGATAAACATTGTGGTTAAATTTGAGAAGGATCCACCAAGCGGAACTTGAGTTAGAGATGTTACAGACAGACAGACCGGTTAACATTTTTGCTAAACGCAAATTCTAAGTCCAATTAAGTGACCTTGACCTTGGATAAACAAACCGGGACTTGGCAGGCTACTGTAGCATGTCTAGATAAACATTGTGGTTAAATTTGAGAAGGATCCACCTAGCGGAACTTGAGTTAGAGATGTTACAGACGGACGGACGGACAGACAGCCCGACGGACAGACAGCCAGACGGACAGACAGCGCCATTCCATAATACGTCCCGTTTTTTCAAAAGGGCGTATAAAAATGCAGACTTGGTTTTATTGAGTCTGTTCATGAGTAGTAATTAAAAATGCAACACTACTCATGTCCCCTAGCACCGTCTTAAGCAGTATTCAATTTTCAAAACTTATACCATCAAAACTAATAATCACGAAGGACCAGAAAATATAACAACACTAAGCTCACATTGCCAGATGTAATATATTGGCAGTGATTTCTTTTACAAATTTTCTTGCACGAGTCCTGTGACTCAATAAACAGCAAATCTGTGAGTCGTCAATTTGAAAGAATGAGTCCAAATTTTAATATTAATCTATGAAAATACATTAAAGCACCCAGTCAAAGGTATTTATAAGACCGGCTTTTTCATACCAATAATTAATAGCTGATGAAAAACTGGGCATTGATAATAACTAAGATATACTTCAAAACTAAATTTTGTTAGAAATTTCAATGCATTATTGGGACTCACATAATTTGAAACTTTGCATCCTTAGATAATTTTACGAGTACAGGACTCGGGACTCGCAAGTAAAACATCACTGTTAATTGGTTTACAGTAGAACCTGTCTTAATTGGTCATCAAACAGAGATCTAATTAGAGGTCTATATGGGTCTGCAGGTGGTAGCTTAATGCAGGTCAATAGAATGTATAAAGCTCCATTTGCTCTGCATTAAACAACCACTTGGTTTTTCACACTCCTATGATCATTAAATGAATGGCCGCTTAGGCCAGGTTTCTAATATTTACCCTTTTCAAAAGCTCACACAAACCCTTTAGCTTCCTGAAATAACTTTTTCATGTAATTTTATGTCGGAAAACAGTAGTTATATTGTCTTCTTCTACAAAACTGCAGCTTAAATGTCAAACAGTTTTGATACTGAGGTGATGCAGATTTACTTGTCATCTCTTCTAGATCCAATGTGTTTGCAAAATTAAGACATCGCAGTGTGTACTGTCAGAAGGTAATGTTTGAACTCATTTTTTTTGTTCTGTTTATTTTCAGCTACTTGGTGTTGTACTCAGTATTTCTTTGTGCGCTAAAAGTGGAAATGATGTGGAGGAGCTTTAAGGGACACAGTGTACTAGGGTCCTGGATTCAAGTCCTAGTACAGTCACAGTGTGTTAGGACCCTAGATATAATTTGCATGCTAATAGTGAATTTATGATTATATATTCAAACAGTTTTTAAAAACTTAGATGAGACAGCGAGCAAATCAGCATCTCGTGACCAAAACATATCAACACATTAACTAAATTTTATGAAAGAGATATGAAGATAATGGAAACTATCAGAGCTGTAGCATATGAGAATTTTTTGGAATTGTAGCAGATGAGGATCTTTCGGAACTGTAGCAGATGAGAATCTTTTGGAACTGTAGCAGATGAGAATCTTTTGGAACTGTAGCAGATCAGAAAAACGATTAACTGTCGCAGACAAGAAACATTTGGATGAGAAACAATAGAGGAACAGTAGTAGACGAGCAACATTCGCAACACTCGTACCAGACGAATGATATTCGGAACTTTAACAGGCGAGAAACATTCGGAACTGGAACAGAGGACAACTTGTGGATCAATTCAACGCCAGTTTGCTAACTTTTTGTGAAACTTATGGTGTACCAAATAGTGAAGACCCTCATCACAGTGCTCCATCAGGAACAAATAGTGAAGACCCTCATCACAGTGATCCATCAGGAACAAATAGTGAAGACCCTTATCATAGTGCTCCATCAGGAGCAAATAGTGAAGACCCTTATCAAATTGCTCCATCAGGAGCAAATAGTGACTACCCTTATCAAAGTGCTCCACCAGGAGCAAATAGTAAAGACTCTTATCAAAGTGCTCCATCAGGAGAAAATAGTGACTACCCTTATCAAAGTGCTTTATCAGGAGCAAATAGTGACTACCCTTATCAAAGTGCTCCACCAGGAGCAAATAGTAAAGACACTTATCAAATTGCTCCATCAGGAGCAAATAGTGACTACCCTTATCAAAGTGCTCCACCAGGAGCAAATAGTAAAGACTCTTATCAAATTGCTCCATCAGGAGCAAATAGTGACTACCCTTATCAAAGTGCTCCATCAGGAGCAAATAGTAAAGACTCTTATCAAATTGCTCCATCAGGAGCAAATAGTGACGACCCTTATCAAAGTGCTCCATCAAGAGTGTTTTAATTTGGGTCGTCACTATTAGCAAAAGTTTATCTAAATATTTAGTGTGATTAGCGTATGTTTAAATGAAAATTACAGGGATTGAATATTGTAAATTACTTTTGTCAGCAAAATATTCTTAAATAATACAGTGAGTGTCAAATAGTTTAGATCCTGATGAGACACCAAGTTGACTAGTCGTGAATTCACCTGTACTATGTGTAGAGACGTTTTTATTAATTTTAAGAGTTTCTTCTTGCGGTAGTGATGGACATTTTATTTTCAGCAATGTTACATGTTCAAGATTATTTCAATAAATTCAAGTTAAAAAACCAGTTTGTTGTTCTTCAAGCTTCAACATGAGAAAGAAAGAGAGGGGTATTTATAATGTTAACTATAGCAAACAACTGTACTTCCAATTATATTGCTAATTACTCTTATTGTGGCTTTGCCACGAAAGTGTGCAATTACAGACATTAACATATTGGGTCTATTGTTTTTATTAATTAAAATTGCATTTGACTGCCAATTCTTGTACGGACAAATGCAGTGAGTACCAAAACTACAGGGATTGGCTTAGACATAAGATTTTGATGGAGCATATATAACGTCTTGTATCGTATTATTATAAGACTCACTCATTGCCAACTCAAACACTTACTAACCAGACACTTGAGAATGAATTGGAAATGAGATTTGGAAGTTGTATAACCTCAGGGCTAATTGCAGTCATATTATCTTTTATTCAGTACCTGAGAGAAAATAAAAGCCAAATGAATACAACTTTACAGTGTTCGTATCTAACACTATTTTTATATCTTATACAATTCAGCAAAAAAATGAATGCCGCCTTCAAAAGATAAAAATAGAATAACACCTGAAGTAATAAACTGTGTATTAAATTTATCAAAATGTTTTCAACAGGAGCTGAAGCAGGGCCGGAACACCAGTTTATATGCCTATGATTTTGAAGAGTTTCAAATGCTAATTTACACTTGAATTTGCAGACAGTGTATCGCATTTCTATCTATCTATCTATTCATTCTGCAGCACCCCCTCACGAAGAGTGAGTGAGTGAGTGAGTTGGGTTTAACGTCCGACCAACAGTATTTCAGTTATATGCAGACGGCACCCGCATGAGACAAGTTATAGTGCTGCCTCACTGAAATACCCCTGCCGCGGGCACATGGCAAGGGCATCCCACCCAGTCACATTATCCTGACACCGGGCCGACCAGTCCTAGAACTACACCTTTTAATGTCGAGCGCAGACAAGGGAGCTACTAGTACCAACTTTTAACGACTTTTGGTCTGTCGCGGCCGGGGATCGAACCCACGACCTTCCGTACCGCAGGCGGACGCTCTACCACTCACGAAGATTATGTGCAGCTGCGCGTCTGTGCTAAAATTAGTGAAGAATAATAAAGCATATGATAGAAGAGAAAGAGTGACGACAGAGAAGATATACAGTGAGATAGTGTTATAGAGGTTTCAGTGAAATTAAAAACAGGATAAAAACAATTGTGATTCATGGCATTTTGTGCTCCAGGGTCTGGACTGCTGTCTTGAACATTTGCAGTTCAGGCAATATGACCACACTCTGTGGCAACCTGTTCCACTTTTATTCAGGATCTGACTACATAAAAAATAAATACATTGATTGAGGTAAGTTTAAAAACAGAAAAATATGGAATAAAAAAAATCTCGATTGAAATCGATTGACACAGTAGATGTATTATTATTATTATTATTATTGTTATATCCTTATATATTATACTGGAACTGGATCACAGTTTCTTGGAATGCCGTCTTTATTATTCTACTAACAAAATCCCCGGGACCGGATACATATATCATATTAGTAGTAAGCTCAGAAACACTAAATATTTTCAAAAGCAGATTAAATTTTCATTGGAAGGACCTAAAAATTAAATTTCAGCCAGATTGTTACGAATCATACACCCAAACCGGATTAAGAAATTATTATAGAGACGGCTCGGAGAGTTACCCAACTATTATATGAGCTCGACAACAGGTAGAACAGGTTGAGAACAGAAGCATTCCTGTTTGGTCACTGATCACCTGTTTCGATTAGTAAAATTACAAACTATCTATCTATTGTTCTAGGTATCACGCAACTATTATTGTCTATATGATGACCATATCATCCTTCCCCACAACAGATAAAACATTATCCCTTAGAATATTACTTACATATTTTTTGATCAAACATAAATCGGTGTTGTATTTCTTTAATCTAAAGAAAAGGATTGTTTGATTAATGTTAATAAATCATAAAATGACCAGTTTCCATTAACCAAATCTTAATACAGATGATGGAACACGTATTCTGAACACACTTGTAAATTAAGCTCTGCAGACTCCAAATTCTAGCTTGACCCAGAATTACTGGTATCAGCGAAACATGATATCCTGAATGAAACATGAATGAAACAATGGCCAGTCGCATTCCTTTCGTTTGTAAACTACGTAGGCTATACAAATCTTACTACATATCAAATAAAACATAATACACAGCACAAGTTATTACAAATCTAACTGTTTTACACATACACTCTCAAAATAAATGAAATAAGATCTAATGAAGAAACTGATTAAATACCAATGTCTCTTAAAGTTAATTACACTCTTCATTTCAGGGTAACCTTTAATCAAATACAAAGTTTACTCAAATAATTTTCTTAATGTTATTTCATAATGTCAAACAAGTCGTATATTCAGTTCGTCATATAATAACTTGCACACATTTCCTTAAACTCAGCTCGTTTAAATGTCACACCATTGCATATTAAAGCAAAATATGAAAAGCATATATGTATGTATATATGTATGCTGAATATAAGCACTAAAACTAAATATAATATAAGGTATGCGCACAATACGTTTTTACTTAATTACATTCCTTCTCGATTTTACCACACATAGTCTTTCAAGTACTTTGGTGCACACCGTTCTCGTTTAGGCCTGGTGTTCATGCTTTGGCCTTGACCAGTGTCATTTAACTCAATTTCGTCAAGTAAATTCTCATCCATTAATCTGTCACCAAGCTGTTGGTCATTACCGAATGTCAAGTTCTCCGGAATCTTCTTCATTGCAGACGAGTTTCGAGTTATCTCATGTCCCTGTCGTTCAATTGTCACCATAGGTCCTTTCTTGTCCTTAACGGTATAGGGACACGGTTTGTACATAGGTGTTAACTTTGATTTGTTTTCATTCTGAACAAAAACTTTGTCACCTACTATGAGTTTCCTTTCCTTAGCATTGACTCGACTGTCCTGATATGTTTTGCTCTTGGATTTCACATTTTCGTCCTTCTGTCTTGCAATTTCGTCCGTTCTCCTTTCGTCATTTCTTTTGTAGAATCCAGGCAAGCGAGTTTTTGGTTCACGTTGAAACAGCAGTCTGTAAGGTGTGTAACCTGTTGATGTATGTGGCGTTGCTCTGTATTGTCGTAAAATCGATTCAGTTCTTGTTTCCAATTTTTGCCTTCAATTCGAGCTGATTTGACGCATTTCATTAAAGGTTTATTGAACGACTCTGCTTGCGCGTTTGCTCTCGGCCAGCGTGGTGTGATTTTCCTGTGTACGAAACCCATGTGTTTCGCATAATCGGCAAAGTTTTTGCTGTTGAATGGACTTCCATTATCAGATTTTATTACCATTGGCACTCCAAACATAGCGATCACCTTATCAAGTACTGGGATTACTGTATTTGCTGAGACTGATTTCACAATTTCAGCTACTGGATATCTTGAGTACTCATCTGTGATAACGAACAAATAGTCTCCAGTGTCAAGAGGTCCACAAAAGTCAATCCTCAGATTTTGCCATGCTCCTGACGGCATTTCCGACATTCTGAGCGGTTCACGCTGCTTTGGTTCTCTTGTATTTGCTTTGCATGCAACACAATGTTGGATTGCAGACTCGATCTCAGCATTCAAGTTTGGAAACCATACTTTAGACCTAATATAGCTCTTGGTGCGAGTCATACCTTGATGTCCTTCATGGCCTAGCCTTATTGCTTTTGATCTCAATGACTTTGGCATTACAATTTTGTCATTTCTTAACAGTACTGTTTCATAACTAACTGTAAGTTCGTCCTTAACACTTCTCAGTGACATCAGTTCTTCCAAGTCAATTTCTTGATCATTAAGAGTTTTCAGTTCATGCCATTTTCCAGATTTTGTGAACTCTATTGCCTTCTGCAATGTTCTATCCTTCACCGACGCAGTTTTCACTTCATCCAATGTCATTGCATTTGGAATTGACTCCTCGCACACAAAGGCCACATATTCCTCTGCAAGATTTCTGTCACTCAGTTTATTCTGTATTGGATGGCGTGACATGTAATCCGACGGATTGTCTTTTCCTGGTCTGTACACTATTTTCATTTTGAATGGTTGAAGACGTAGACCCCATCTTTCAATTCGCAGCGGCGGTTGTTTTTTCGACCAGATCGTTGTCAGGGGTTTGTGATCCGTAATTACTGTGAAACATGGAGCACCTTTTAAGTACATACTGAAGTGTTCACAGGCCCATACAATTGCAAGAGCTTCCCTTTCCGTTTGACTATACCGGGACTCAGTATGTGTCAAAGCTCGGCTACCGTATGCAACTACTTTTCTTTCTTGCGTCAGTATTCCAGACAATCCCATCGGTGAAGCATCTGTTATCAATTTTGTATCTTTGTTTGGATCAAAGTATGCAATCACCGTATCACTCGACAGCGCTGATTTTAGCTTTTCAAATGCCTCTTGTTGGCTATCATCCCATTTCCATTCAACGTCTTTCTGTGTTAGTTTGCGTAATGGCTCTGTAATGGATGCGTATCCATTGATGAATCTGGAGCAGTAAGCTGTCATTCCCAGAAAACTCTTCAATTCTGACACATTTGATGGCTCATTAATTGTTCTGATAGCTTCCACTTTCATGGGATCAGGAGAAATACCTGATGCTTGGAACACTACTCCAAAGAATGTCACCTCTGTTTTGTTAAAATCGCATTTCTTTTTGTTACGGGTTAGTCCATTGCTGTAAAGGGACTTGATAACTTTATCGAGCGAAATGTCATGTTCCTGTTGGTTATTTCCGTACACTAAAATATCATCGGAAATGTTCTTTGTCCCTGGGATCCCTTGTATCACTGTACTGATTGTTTTTTGAAAGACTTCCGAGGCAGAATTGGTACCGAAATTTAACCTTTTGAATCTGTATATTCCCATGTGTGTAGAAAATGTTGGGATCGACCTTGATTCTTCGTCCAAAACAAGTTGATTGTATCCCGATCAAGCTTACTGAAAACTGTTGCACCATTCAAGTCATGTATTAATTTATCGATTGTAGGCATTGGGTGCCGTTCTCTTTCAATAGCTTTATTTGCTTCACGCATGTCCACACATACGCGTACGTCACCATTCTTTTTGGGCGGAGTCACTATTGGAGAAACCCACGGCGTTGATTCGTTTTGTATTTCCTCTATTATGTCATCCTTAATCATTTTCTCGAGCTCTTTCTCGACTCTTTTCCTTAAATGAAACGGCGTTCGTCGAGATTTCTGCGCTACCGGTTTCACATCCTTGTTTACATGCAGTTTTACCTTATGGTGTTTCAGCTTTCCAATTCCATCATATATTCCTAAATATTTGCTTTCTATTTTCTCATTTGACATGTTGACAATTTGACTTATCTTCACTACTTCCAGGTCACAAGCTGTTTGATACCCTAGCAATGTGCCATGATTACCTTTGACGAGATAGAATTTGTCAACAATAATTTTTCCATTTTTTTCTGCGGTCATTTCACAGCAACCTTTCACTTTTAAGTTTGGTCCACCTCCGTAAGGAATGAGTTTGGGCAAGCACCTTGTTCTAAGCTGTGTTTTTCCAAGCATATCATATGTTTTCTCATCCATTATATTGACACTAGATCCTGTATCAATTGTTGCTTTAACATTTTTATTGTTGATTTTCAATTGCGTTCTCGGCAATTTTGATTTGCTGATACTGTTTACTGAAATACTGTAGCTGAATTCATCTTCCGAACCGGATTGTAGATTTTGAGCCTCTGTAACTTCTCGTACCTGGCGCTTATCTCTTTGACGACAACAACGGCTAAAATGATTGGCCCGTTTACATAGATTGCACGTTTTCCCTTTCGCTGGACAGGGAGCATTTCTGTGTGGATATTCATAGCCACAATTTCTGCAGGTATTCACTGTAGCATTGTCACGTGATCTGTTTGCCTGTTTACGGTCAAAATTTGCATAGAGCTGTGTGCTCCTCCCTCGAGTTCGCATAGGCCTAGGTCTCCTGGTTATCCCTCTAGACCTTGAAACTGCTTGAATCTTGTCAGCATTTTCCATCGCACTAGCCTGTTTCTCTGACTGTTCGAGCATACATCCGATCGTCAAGATATCAGATAAACTTTTGTCAGGTTCCCTCAAGGCACGTCGACGCAGTTGATTAGATCCACAGTTCTGAATTACTTGCTGGAGAATTTCATTGTCAATGTTCGTAAAACTGCAGTTTTTGGCTAACGTACGAAGTTCAGTGACAAACTCGTCAAGCGATATTGTTCTTCCTTTTGTTTGCAAGATCTGAAGCTGTATATTTCCATTTGAACATTTTTCTTAGGAGCAAAATAGTCTGTTAATACCTTTTTCGTGGCGTCGTAGGTAGTTTCAGTGTCCTTTTTCTCAACATCATAAATATCATAGACCTTTTCTCCTGCGTAATGTAGTAGAAGAGCTCTCTTCTGGTCCCCATCGGCAATTTTCATTCCAACAAATAAGTTTTCTAGGCGACCAAGCCATTTCTCCCACCTAGTTCCTGCGTTAGACCTGTCAGCTTCCAAATCAAAAGACGGAAAATTTGGAAGATTGTTCATTGCCATTTCTGTCACTGAGTCACTTCGTTATCCATCCATGAAACAGTGGTAAGTCTTAAGAAATACAAGACGAATACTGATGCAAGGCATTGGATCGCCGGGAAATTTGTGTACAAGGAAGGTTTTTAATAAGGAACTGTTTTGTTAAGACAATTGAAATACAACATTTCATTAAAAACTTAACGAAATATGTAGCCTCTAGAGTGTAATGACGTAGTGACCTAGTTCCGAACCCGACATGATCCATATTTGAACTTGACCAAGATTGCATCCAAAAACAACGTATAAGTTGAAAGAAAAAACACTTAATATGGATAATTATCATTAACTATCCCAGTAAAAACCCAAACCGCCATTAAAAAAAAATAGAAAGGAAAACGAGAGAAATTTTTTGTTCGTCAGCGGTGAGAATCAAACCAGGGCTGACTGCATGATAGGCGACCGTGGTAACCACTACGCTATCAGGCCAGACATACTTCAAGGGAAATTGAAGATGTATATAAAGTTATCATGCTACTATATTGACGACTTTTTTAAATAAAAAAAATAAAACGACTTTTTTGAATAAAAATAAATAAAACTTCATTACAACATTTATCACTCTCATGATAATTTAATCAATAAACTCTAACAAGGGCGGTGATGGCCATAGACCTAAATATAGCCTGTTCAGTTCCATTAACGAGTGACGTTAGTCCTATCTAAAAATAGAAACCGAGACGACGGTTCGATTTTGACCATGTAGAGCCTCCGGTAGAATAATAACCATGTCTGTTTGAATTAACATATCGACTGTCGATTCAAATGATCTTATTTTTCAAATTCGAGCACGTTTTCCCGTCTTGTAATGTAAGTCCCATCTACAGCACTAACCTATTATTCTCTATTAGGATATATCGCTTTCACATATAAAGGCACTAGCAAAGAGTTTGAATCTATTCATGACTTAACATGTGTATATCACGTGTATAAATATACTGATGTATGTATTACTTTTGTCGACATTTTTGGACAATAAACAATGGTGACAAACAATTGGTCATTATTGGTCATTAAACAAAACTGTAATATGTCAAAATCTCTGAAGGGCATAATTTAGAACGAGAGCACCGCAAACAGGTGCACAACTACAGTTTTGACCCGGCTTCAATTCTGCGACTTTGACCCGGCTTCATTTATGTTTACAAAACTGTTTTTGGCATTTAATGTCGATACTTCGACGAAAAAAGTGTCATAATTATTGTTATTATTGTACATTTGTTTGATAAATTTCTTTTTAAACATCGTATGAAGGTTTTTACATCACATATTTCACTACATCAATAATGCAGATAGAAACTATTCTCTGCCACGCTCTCATGAGCCAATTTGTAAAACTTGTCGCTACCCCTCCTACATGGGTAAATACTTTTGAACATTCCATTAGTGATCGGTCGCCGCATGAGCGGCGATCAATAATGAGTCCGCTTTCACCTCGTCGCCAGATGTTATATCCTTATATATTATCCTGGAACTGGATCTACAAGGAACACAGTTTCTTGGAATGCCGTCTTTATTATTCTACTAACAAAATCCCCGGGACCGGATACATATATCTATGGAGGACGATCAACGCCAAAATTGCATCATGCTTTGTGGCATTTCAGTTTGCTTCATTGTAATTGCATCATGCATTGTGGCATTTCAGTTTGCTTCATGATAAATGCATCCTGAATTGTGGTGTTGAACAGTTTGCTAAACGATTATTGCATGTCAAGATGGGAGTCCTTCTTTCATTGAAGTTTCTTCAATGACATATGACCCAATGCGGTAAGCCCATAGCAACAAGCATAAAGCCGAACGACGAACGCCGAAGTCATAATGCACTTCAGCCGAACTCGCCATATAGGTGGCGCTGCATGTAAAACCAGATAATCAAACTACTGAAAGTACTGAGGATGGATTCAACGTAGATCGAATTAAATGTTTGGTTTGGTTTTTAAATGTTGTGTTGAGCGAAAAAAAAGAGAACATTATTCGGACGTGTGTGTATGGGGGGGGGGGGGGGGGATTAATTATTTAAAAAAGATGTTGCCTTTGGTGCAATTTTATTTGTTGCTTTTTTATGTCCGTCTGATCAGGGTCTGTCTTGTTTGCTGATGGTCTGTCAAAGATATCATTCTGCATAGTTTGCCCTGATAAAATTCACGTGTCCATATGCTATTTCATTGTCATTATTTTTCACATGAATATTTATTGAGTAAAGGGTCAACTCTGTAGTACCCAGATCGCCGATGTGTGATAGACCACGCGTGGATCATGTACGGACCGTCTGATCAGGATCTGCTCTGATTGCTAATGGAATTTCATTCATCTGTTTATTTAGAATTACTGAATGACTTCAATGTTCCACCTTCCATATTTTCATTATAATTTTTGGTCCATAAATATTCTGTATAGGTATTGGAATCGGGACTAAATATAGAACAGGGAAAGGGCTAAGATTACATGTATAAATATAAACATGTCTAATATATCATAAAATAGCATATTTTTTATTAGAATTATATTGGGTTTGAGAAATACATTACATTACATTATTTTCATTTTGTGTACAATATACTTATAATATTTTTACTAACCCTTTCTCTCATGTTAACATCTTTTCACACATTTGCAAACACAGCAGACCCAGATCAGATGGCTCCTATAGCAGCTGTCTGATCAAGGTCCGCTCCGTTCGTCAATAGAATTTGAAAGATGTTTCTTTACTTTCTAAAATGGCTACACTGTCCCACCTTCCATATTTCATTATGACTATTTTGTCCATGAATATTCAGTAGGTATTTAAATTTTGAATAAACATAGAACAGGGGAAGGGTTGAAAATAAATTAAGATATATGAATAATAATAACTCATGAAGGTGTAATGAAAATATCTGAAATTTTGAACATTGAATACTTTATTTAACGAGGGTAGCTAAATTAGTCATAATGACTAATCTACCTTGAGGCCCTCAAAACAAGCATTTCATACAAAATACAAAACAGTAAAACACAGATCTATATACACAAGAAATAAATGTTCAGAAGTTCAGTAATGTTGCGTCTGGATAAATTTTAATAAATGTTGTACGTCTGCTTCAATTTGTAGATTTATTCTTTATGGACACGCATTTGGATCCTGATAAAACTCCAAGTAAAATGGCGTCTAATCTGGATCCAATCTGTTATCATAGATTTGATTTGCCACTAGCATCCAAATAGTTAATATAAAGCTATAATATACAAAGTATTGCACATAAAAAAATGAAATGCATAAATGACATCTGACCCCGATTCAGGTGGATGAATGCACGCGCTATTAAAATCACATATTTGTGACGTCATTTACTCACGCTGTAATTATTATAAATACGAGAAAATATTTTTGCTCAATACTAGTTAATCTAAAATGATCTCTGCTTCAAATTTTTAAAAATGCAAATAGAGAGTAAACTAATTGAACCTGATGAGACTGAGTTATTAACGATATAGATTAATATATTCTTTCTGAAATTCAGCCAATTTTCCCAGGGAGAGGGTATACATACTTTTGTGCATGCCCTTATTTAGATCTACATTGTTATATGTTTAAATTTCATTTACATTTTCTTAAATTTTCTTCACTTGAGGTCCTCTACAAAAGTTACATAAATTATGCCCCTTGTGTCAAAATTGGTTCACCCCAGGACCGGCTAGTTTTCTATAGAAACACATAGTGAAAACTTTGAAAATCTTATCTTCTGATTGTCTGGTGAGCGATGTCAGGGCCTTTCAGATCCTCTTGTTATTATTATTCTTCTCCCAGTAGTAATTAAATACCCCCCCACACACACACACACACACACTCTCTCTCTCTCTCTAATGTAATGGATCAGTAACCCTTCTATTTTTGTGTGTGTTTTTTGAAATCCTTCTATTTCTATGTCTTCATAGCGTTTTCCTTCTTTACCTATGTATTCGGCAAATCACTTCAGCATTTTAGTCCGAGCTGACTAGAGTACGACAAAGAGCGGGGCGAAGATGGAACAACGAACCACGCATCAAGCATCAAGCACCAAGCACCAAGCGCTAAGCAAATAGCACAAAGAATATGCTCCAAAGAAGTTTAAACAATGAAACACATTATTTGACGTTATTATAATCAATAAACAAGTTTACAGAAGGTCAAATGTCGGATCGAGGAAGAAACTTCAAAGAAAGAAGAAAGCACATCGTGACATGCAATAATCATTTAGCATAATGCATTTAACATGAAGCAAATTGAAATGCCACAAAGCATGGTGCAATTTTGGCGTTGATCGTCCTCCATATATATCATATTACAAACTATCTATCTATTGTTGATTTCTAGACAACTCGGCACCAAACCAAACCGGCCCCTAGACAATTCGGCCCCTGGACAACTCGGCCCTAGACGATTCGGCACCTATATTGCATTAGAATTGTGTCGGTAATTTCAACCTGTTTAAACCATGTTTTTGTGCTTACAGTCTATTGAAATGATAATTATAGATTTTAATTGCATTGACCTAAATTTATCACTGTTTAGACCCAGATGAACGTTTTCCGTACCAAGCAGGTATTCAACAGATGCACCCAGGGCTCGGGACGTGGATCCTGCTTTCACCAGCCCCGAATTCTGGATTTTCATTGTGTCATATATGATGTATATGTCCATATATCCCTCCCTCCTTCCCAAATCAGTAATCAAAAAGATGGTTGACAGAACAGCAAATATGTAGTTAGATAATTTTAACATTGTTACGTAAAACTATAGTAGTACTCTGGTATGTTTAAAAAATACGAGCATAAATAGATGAAGATAAATAATTGCCATATTAATTTGAGATTGATACAAATAGTATAGACCCAGATAGAGTACGTATGTCTGATCTGGTTCCGATCTTTTTTAAGATTGCCGAAACTAAACATGAGGACCAATTAAATACACAAAAACATATTAAAGAAAATAAAGAACATACAAATACATTAACCTTTAAATCAGGTTGGATCCGGATAAATCGCCGATTAATTCAATGACTGATCTGGCTCAAATCTGATATTGCTCGTTATATGTACACATATAAACTCGAGGACAAACACACAAGTAAATGAAAAATAAAGCATGCAATCGTTTTCAAGCCAAAATGTGGAAGCAAATAGAATCTAGATTAGATCCCGGTTCCTGATCTGGGTTCTACTCTGTTGCATAGGCGTTAAAACGCTTCTGTATGAGGGAAAGGGTGTGATAAATTGACACGTGTCGGTATCAGTCAAATGGTGAATTGAAATTCATATCAACTACATAAACCTTTTTTACCATTTTGACTATTTGCTTCTTTATATAAATAACTGAACATTGACAAAAACTGTTTGCAAAGGTAATCATCCTTGTTGACAAAATACATCCATACCAGGCTAATAGTTAAATAATATTAAATATTACGCGCCGATCATAACATAAATTTGAACGCATATAGCAAAAGGGATCCAAACCAAGGTTCTGTACGAACAGTACCAATACTTCATAATAATGATCTGAAAATAACTTCAATTTTAAACTGATTGATCGGGATCCAAAGCATTTAGCATCTCTTCATCAAACCTAAATTTACCAGGTATGGATTTAATCCAATTCAGTGTTCCGTAATAACAATTTATAATAATGATCTGGATCCATCTTATAAGTTCATTTATTGATTGATTGACAGGGAACCTGTCAATAAATTTGATAACAAAAATTAATAAAAATAAATAGGTGCCGAATCGTCTAGGGTAAATTTTTGGGAGGGGCCGAGTTGACCATGGTGCCGAATCGTCTTGGGGCCGAATTGTCAAGGGGCCGAGTTGGTTTGGTGCCGAGTCGTCCAGAAACGCTATTGTTCTAGGTATCACGCAACTATTATTGTCTATATGATGACCATATCAATTATTATCATCATCATTATTATTATTATTATCATTATTATTATTATTATTATTATTATCATCATCATTATTATCATCATCATCATTATTGTTATTATTATTATAAAATGCCTCCGATGATGATACTCTCAATGTTAAATACTTCGGAGTGTCTATTTCCACGTATTTTTCCTAACCGGTGAAAGGGTAAAAATCACACGCATCGTGAGAATTACACAATACGGCCAGAAATTCCGATAAGATCCTAATAGTACATTAATATGCATTTAATTGGACGAATAAACTATTCAAATAAATAAATTATAAATCTTAATACTGTTTTATGAAGGCCAAATGTAAGCATATTCCAAAATGTTGATAAAATCCTTGCCTTATATGCAAAAATAATCAGCCTGCTGACAAAGTCTAACTTATTAGGCTAGGTTATCGTTCCTTTCCTATACCACGTAATTTTAGTTCTCCCGTATTTTACAACATAACATTACATTTTTTTACTGCAAAAGCTTTTTCCTATATTAAGTGTTCGAATACATTTTTTTTATTAACTCTTAAGACAATTTATATATAAATCTGAGGCTAAACTAAACAAATTCTGGTGAAACCGAAATTACGTGGTACTAAGCAAAGGGAAATCACCGATGTGAAAGTCTACCTTATTATGCTAGGTTATCGTTCCTTTCCTACCACGTAATTTGAGTTCAGTCTAACCTATATTACGTGGTACTAAGCGTGACCCGGTTTCTAACGTATTTTATTAAAGCATAACAATACTTTTTTCCATTGTAACATATTTTATATATTAAGCTTATTGTTACACATCTGTTTGAAAAATATCTGAAGCAAAACTGTAAAAAAAATAGTACTAAAATTTACGGGGCACTACAGTAAGCAAGTTATAATTATATTTCCGTGCAACAACTATGGTCAAATTCAGCTATTTTTTCCTCGTTTGATACAATTTCATACTACAATTTAATTAATTATTGCTTTAAAATGAATAAAAATCCCAAATATATTAATTGTTTTTCCTAATCAGACTTTTGGCAAATACAGGCCGGAAACTTTCTTGACATGGGGGTGATTTTCACGAAAAGGTGATTATTATGTGCATACGTGGAAATAGCGAGTCGCTATTTCAACGTAAAATACGTGGAAATAGACTCGGCCTAAATACTTTTCCTGCTGTCACGAGCTTTTTCGATTTTGAAGCAGACGAACATTTTTGTAAACAACGATTTCAAAGAATGCTAAAACATGGACAGCAACTGCCAGGTCCGCAGAAACAAAATGTCCGCAAAAAGCCCCGCGTGCAGAATCTGAAAACACCCCTTCTCCATTACGATTTGTCACCTTGGTTATAAAGAGTAACCAGTGAGGCGAGGAAGTTGCAAACATCCGATGAGGCGAGGGGCGGATCTGTCTTTGCCCCTCCCATAATCTAGGTGGATGACTGCCTAGGCAATATATCTTTGGTGCAAAGTTTGGATAATAGCGAAAAGGGACACCCCCCCCCCCCCCCCCCATACACATAACACACGCACAAGTTTATCTTTAATTAAAACTTTGATGATCTGGCAAGCTCAATATATGTAAATCTAGTTATGTACATATGTAATTCACCTATTAACCCTGATCTTAAAGTATGTATATAGATATTTCATATTCATGAAATAAGAGCCTAACATCATGATTTTTTAAATAGAATTTTCAATTTATTTGTTTTTACTTTGACACAAACTGTAGAATTAGATGTATATCATGTCAAAATCAAACAGAGTAGACCCTGATCAGGCGGCTCTTATAGGAGCCATCTGATCTGGGTCTACTCTGTTTTCAAATGCGTGAAAACACGTTTGCAGGGTTAACTCACAGGTCCTTACTTCAAACATTAGCAAATATATATACCTTGATAAATTTATTTAACGCATTATCTATATATATAATATTTTCACCACTACAAAGAGAAGATAGAAAATGTGATAACAGTCATATCAGTCTTTTTTTTCTTCTATAAAGCTACACTTTTTCAATAGCTTTGCTGGGGGTCTGTCGTACAAGTATGTAGTTTTTAGACCCTCGCCTGAGTGGATGTATGTAGTTAATAGCCCCTCGTCTCAGTGGATGTAAATTAGCCCCTCCTCTCAGTGGATGTAGTTATTAGCTCCCCGTCTCAGTGGATCTATGTAGTTTTTAGCTCCTCGCCTCAGTGGATTTATGTAGCTTTTAGTTCCACGCATCAGTGTATGTATGTAGTTAATAACCTCTCGTCTCAGTGGATGCATTTATTAGTTCCTCGTCTCAGTGGATGTATGTAGTTATTAGCCCCTCGTCTCAGTGGATGTAAATTAGCCCCTCGTCTTAGTGGATATATGTAGTGTTTAGCTCCTCGCCTCAGTGTATGTATGTAGTTATTAAACTCCTGTCTCATTAGTTTTTTCCCCTTTTTTAACACCTCGTCTCAGTAGATGCATACACTTTTAAGTCCCTCGTCTCAGTGGATGTAATTCCTTTTTAGCCCCTCGCCTCAGTGGATGTAAATTAGCCAATCATCTTAGAGGATGTTTGTTCTTTTTAGCACCTCGCCTCAGTGGATGTATATATTTTAAGGACCCTCGTCTCACTAGATATGAATCCTTATTAGCCCCTTGTCTCAGTGGAAGTATTTATTAGTTCCTCATCTCAGTGGATGTATTCATTAGGTTCCTCGTCTCAGTGGATATATATACTTTAAGGGCCCTCGTCTCACTAGATATGATTCCTTATTAGCCCCTTGTCTCAGTGGATGTATTTATTAGTTCCTCGTCTCAGTGGATGTATTTTTTAGTTCCTCGTCTCCGTGGATGAATGTAGTTATTAGCTCCGCGCCTCAGTGGATGTATGTAGCTATTACCTCCTCGTCTCAGTGGATGTTTGTAGTTATTAGCTCCTCGCCTCATTGGATGAATGTAGTTATTACCTCCTCGTCTCGGTGGCTGTTTGTAGTTATTAGCTCCTCGTCTCAGTGGATGAATGTAGTTATTACCTCCTCGTCTCAGTGGATGTAAATTAGCCCCTCGTCTCAGTCGATGTATGTAGTTATTAGCTCCTCGCCTCAGTGGATGTTTGTAGTTATGAGCTCATCGCCTCAGTGGATGTATGTCTCGTAAGAGATGTATATTTTGTTTAGCAGCTACCCTCAGTAGATGTGTATATACTTGTAAGGCCTTCGCTTCAGTGGATGTGATTCCTTTTTAGCCCCTCGTCTCAGTGGATGTATGTAGTTATTAGCCCCTCGTCTCATTAGATGTAAATTAGCCCCTCGTCTCAGTGTGTGTAGTTATTAGCTCGTCCTCTCAGTGGATGTATTTATTAGTTCCTCACCTCAGTTGATGTATGTAGTTATTAGCCCCTCGTCTCAGTGGATGTAAATTAGCCCCTCGTCTCAGTCGATGTATGTAGTTATTAGCTCCTCGCCTCAGTGGATGTATGTAGCTATTTGCTCATCGCCTCAGTGGATGTATGTCTCGTATGAGATGTTTTTTGTTTAGCAACTACCCTCAGTAGATGTGTATATACCTTAAGGCATTCGCTTCAGTGGATATAATCCCCTTTTAGCCCCTCGTCTCAGTGGATGTATGTAGTTATAAGCTCCTCGCATCAGTGGATGTATGTAGTTATTAGCTCCTCCTCTCAGTGGATCTATGTAGTTTTTAGTTCATCGCCTCAGTGTATGTATGTAGTTATGAGCTCATCGCCTCAGTGGATGTATGTCTCGTATGAGATGTATATATTTTTTTACAACTACCCTCAGTAGATGTGTACATTCTTTTAATAATTCCTTTTAGTAATTCCTGTTTAGCCCCTCGTCTCAGTGGATGTATGTAGTTATTAGCCCCTCGTCTCAGTGGATGTAAATTAGCCCCTCGTTTCAGTGGATGTAGTTATTAGCTCCTCCTCTCAGTGGATCTATGTCAATTTTAGTTCCTCGCCTTAGTGTATGTATGTAGTTAATAGCCCCTCGACTCAGTGGATGTATTTATTAGTTCCTCGTCTCAGTGGATGTATACGAGTATTTATTAGCCCCTCGTCTCAGTGGATGTAAATTAGCCCCTCGTCTCAGTGGATGTAGTTATTAGCTCCTCCTCTCAGTGGATCTATTTAGTTTTTAGTTCTTCGCCTCAGTGTGTATCTAGTTAATAGCTCCTCGATTCAGTGGATGTATTTATTAGTTCCTCGTCTCAGTGGATGTATGTAGTTATTAGCCACTCGTCTCCGTGGATGTAAATTAGCCCCTCGTCTCAGTGGATGTAGTTATTAGCTCCTCGTCTCAGTGGATTTATGTAGTTTTTAGTTCCACGCATCAGTATATGTATGTAGTTAATAACCTCTCGTCTCAGTGGATGCATTTATTAGTTCCTCGTCTCAGTGGAGGTATGTAGTTATTAGCCCCTTGTCTCAATGGATGTAAATGCGCCCCTCGTCTTAGTGGATATATGTAGTGTTTAGCTCCTCGCCTCAGTGTATGTATGTAGTTATTAAACTCCTGTCTCATTAGTTTTTCCCCTTTTTTAACACCTCGTCTCAGTAGATGCATACACTTTTAAGCCCCTCGTCTCAGTGGATGTAATTCCTTTTTAGCCCCTCGCCTCAGTGGATGTAAATTAGCCAATCATCTTAGAGGATGTTTGTTCTTTTTAGCATCTCGCCTCAGTGGATGTATATATTTTAAGGGCCCTCGTCTCACTATATATGATTCCTTATTAGCCCCTTGTCTCAGTGAATGTATTTATTAGTTCCTCGTCTCAGTGGATGTATTCATTATTCCTCGTCTCAGTGGATGTATGTCGTTAATAGCCCCTCGTCTCAGTGGATGTAAATTAGCCCATCATCTTAGAGGATGTTTGTTCCTTTTTAGCACCTCGCCCCATTGGATGTATATACTTTAAGGGCCCTCGTCTCACTAGATATGATTCCTTATTAGCCTCTTGTCTCAGTTGATGTATTTATTAGCTCCTCGTCTCAGTGGATGTATTTATTAGTTCCTCGTCTCAGTGGATGAATGTAGTTATTAGTTCCTCGTCTCAGTGGATGTATGTAGTTATTAGCCCCTCGTCTCAGTAGATGTAAATTAGCCCCTCGTCTCAGTGTATGTAGTTATTAGCTCCTCCTCTCAGTGGATCTATGTAGTTTTTAGTTCCTCGCCTCGGTGTATGTATGTAGTTAATAGCTCCTCGTCACAGTGGATGTATTTATTAGTTCAGCGTCTAAGTTGATGTATGTAGTTATTAGCCCCTCGTCTCAGTTGATGTAAATTAGCCCCTCGTCTCAGTGGATGTAGTTATTAGCTCCTCGTCTCAGTGGATCTATGTAGTTTTTAGTTCCACGCATCAGTGTATATATGTAGTTAATAACCTCTCGTCTCAGTGGATGCATTTGTTAGTCCCTCGTCTTAGTGGATGTATGTAGTTATTATAGCCCCTCGTCTCAGTGGATGTAAATTAGCCACTCGTTTTAGTTGATGTAGTTATTAGCTCCTCGTCTCAGTAGATCTATGTAGCTTTTAGTTCCACGCATCAGTGTATATATATAGTTAATAACCTCTCGTCTCAGTAGATGCATTTATTAGTTCCTCGTCTTAGTGGATGTATGTAGTTATTATAGGCCATCGTCTCAGTGGATGTAAATTAGCCCCTCGTCTTAGTTGATGTAGTTATTAGCTCCTCGTCTCAGTAGATCTATGTAGTTTTTAGCTCCTTGTCTCAGTGTATGTATGTAGTTATTAAACTCCTTTCTCATTAGTATTTTCCCTTTTTAACACCTCGTCTCAGTAGATGCATACACTTTTAAGTCCCTCGTCTCAGTGGATGTAATTCCTTTTTAGCCCCTCGCCTCAGTGGATATAAATTAGCCAATCATCTTAGAGGATGTTAGTTTTTTTAGCACCTCGCCTCATTGGTTGTATATCCTTTAAGGGCCCTCGTCTCACTAGATAGGATTCCTTATTAGCCCCTAGTCTCAGTGAATGTATTTATTAGTTCCTCGTCTCAGTGGATGTATTTATTAGTTCCTCGTCTCAGTGGATGTATGTCGTTAAAAGCCCCTCGTCCTAGTGGATGTAAATTAGCCCATCATCTTAGAGGATGTTTGTTCTTTTTAGCACCCCGCCTCAGTGGATGTATGTAGTTATTAGCTCCTCGCTTCAGTGTATGTATGTAGTAATAGCCCCTCGTCTCAGTGGATGTATTTATTAGTTCCTCGTCTCAGTGGATGTATGTAGTTATTAGCCCCTCGTCTCAGTGGGTGTAAATTAGCCCCTCATCTCAGTGGATGTAGTTATTAGCTTCTCGTCTCAGTGGATCTATGTAGTTTTTAGTTCCTCGCATCAGTGTATGTACATGTATGTAGTTAATAACCTCTCGTCTCAGTGGATGCATTTATTAGTTCCTCATCTCAGTGGATGTATGTAGTTATTAGCCCCTCGTCTCAGTGGATGTAAATTAGCCCCTCGTCTCAGTGGATGTAGTTATTAGCTCCTCCTCTCAGTGGATCTATGTAGTTTTTAGTTCCTCGCCTCAGCGTATGTATGTAGTTAATAGCTCCTCGTCACAGTGGAGATGTATTTATTAGTTCATCGTCTCAGTTGATGTATGTAGTTATTAGCCCCTCGTCTCAGTGGATGTAAATTAGCCCCTCGTCTCAGTGGATGTAGTTATTAGCTCATCGTCTCAGTGGATCTATGTAGCTTTTAGTTCCACGCATCAGTGTATATATGTAGTTAATAACCTCTCGTCTCAGTGGATGCCTTTAATAGTTCCTCGTCTTAGTGGATGTAAATTAGCCAATCATCTTAGAGGATGTTTGTTCTTTTCAGCACCTCGCCTCAGTGGATGTATATATTTTAAGGGCCCTCGTCTCAATGGATATGATTCCTTATTAGCCCCTTGTCTCAGGGGATGTATTTATTAGCCCCGTGTCTCAGTGGATGTATTTATTAGTTCCTCGTCTCAGTGGATGTATTTATTAGTTCCTCGTCTCAGTGGATGTATGTCGTTAATAGCCCCTGGTCTCAGTGGATGTAAATTAGCCCATCATCTTACAGGATGTTTGTTCTTTTTAGCACCTCGCCTCAGTGGATGTATATACTTTAATGGCCCTCGTCTCACTAGATATGATTCCTTATTAGCCCCTTGTCTCAGTGGTTTATTTATAAGCTCCTCGTCTCAGTGGATGTATTTATTAGTTCCTCGTCTCAGTGGATGTATGTAGGTATTAGCCCCTCGTCTCAGTGGATGTATGTAGTTATTAGCCCCTCGTCTCGGTGGATATAAGTTAGCCCTTCGTCTTAGTGAATGTAGGTATTAACTCCTCGTCTCAGTGGATCTATGTAGTTTTTAGCTCCTCGCCTCAGTGTATGTATGTAGCTTTTAGCTCCTCGTCTCAGTGGATGTATGGAATTATTAGCTCCTCGCCTCAGTGGATGTATGTAGCTATTAGCTGATCGCCTCAGTGAATGTATGTCTCGTATGAGATGTTTTTTTGTTTAGCAACTACCCTCAGTAGATGTGTATATACTTTTAAGGCCTTCGCTTCAGTTGATGTAAGTCCTTTTTAGCCCTCGTCTCAGTGTATGTATGTAGTTCGTAGCTCCTCGCCTCAGTGGATGTATGTAGTTATTACCTCCTCGTCTCAGTGGATGTATGTAGTTATTAGCTCCTCGCCTCAGTGGATGTATGTAGCTATTACCTCTTCGTCTCAGTGGATGTATGTAGTTATTAGCTCCTCACCTCAGTGGATGTTTGTAGTTATTAGTTCATCGCCTCAGTGGATGTATGTCTCGTATGAGTTTAGCAACTACCCTCAGTAGATGTGTATATACTTTTAAGGCCTTCGCTTCAGGCCCAGGTTCGAAACCTTGTTACCAATCGCTCTATTGGCTAGGACTGAACAACTTTTGTTCTTACATATATATTCCAGATCTCTCCGGTAGCTTGTTGTAATAGAAAACCTAATTAATTAGGCTCACTTAGATTCAGCGGAGTATTCCATTTGATCATGGTGCCAAACTCACTGCATTGAAACTTTTCCAACGATATGCTACAAGCATGGATTTGGTCGTATTTGGATCAGAACAACACGGCCGACAATCACCGGCCTCTCGGCACAAATGTGGGTAGAGTAACAAAAATGAAATATAAAACCGTCATAACTTTTGAATGGAGAAAGAAAACCTTAGTACGCTGCAAAGTTGCTTGTCCTGGTGAGATCCACCGATTGATGTCATGTTTATGGGGTTCACTAGGCGAATGGCCGAGAACGGGACCGAACACCCAGGATCCATAGAAGATAGAAAGCTAGTGTAAACAGTAAATTTGCTTCATTAGACAAGCCCTGTCGATTGCTGTTGCGTTTTTTCACCTAGCATTTTTGGTTCGGATTTTCGCTCTAGTTATCTATTAGTAACAACTAGTGGTGTGTTTAAACCTCAGTTGCAGAGTTTGGAGCCGGTAATGACAATGTTCCGGATACGTTATCAGTCCAATGACTTATCATATCAGAAATGATGACAGTGTCAACCGGTTCTTACTACCAACTTCACACAATTTAGCCTATTATGGTCAACACGGCTTCAATAAACAGTGCTGAACCTGACCAAAATGCTTGAATAAGTTATCGTTCTAAATCTGCACCGTTAACAGCATACAAAGCTACAAATTCCACACTTGTTAATATACCATATTTGCAATAGTTTGCCTCCTTAAATGAATCAGAAATTGCGTAAATCCACAGTATTGGGATCTAACCAGAGCTTCATTGTCTACTTATTATAAAACAGCAAATTCAGCTAACATCAACGCACAAAATATGCAATCATTACAATAGTACAATTAGATAGACACCAAGAAACTGCAGTCTAAGATGAATATGCTTGAACAAGACTCTAATCCTAATCTGTACAGTTACTCGATATTAAAATGTAATCGATTTCCTCATATAGAAACGGAATGTCCCGTTTCTGTGTAAGTTACATTGTGGGAAATGGGTAAATGGAGCAATTGTTGGGAATCAGCAAATGTTCAACTTCTTACAACGGTTTTAAAACTATTCAAACATTTCTTTTCTTCTATACTTTTTTTTTCTTTTCACCAGACCCCTTCTCTGAGTCTAAATATAGCATAGCAGGGAAAGCGGTACTACATCAACCAGCATTAACATACTAATTATGTTAAGATTAAGCTAGTTTTAAGAGTCGGACAACGGAACAGTGTAGACCCAGATCAATGGGCTCCCTAATCAACAGCTCTGCGGTTTACTCATGACATAATGCAACGTTCTTCACCTTATATGATTAAACCAAACAGCACAAGCGTGGATAAAAAAAGATTCAACATCACCATTCCAAACTGGATGGTTTGCACAAACCAAAACATAATTTCAAGATACATCAAAGCATTAGATATACAATAGTTTACCTAGCAAAGTGAACTAGGTACTGCAGTGCTGAACCAGACCAGGGACCCCTTTAAAGTTTTCAACAATTTACCTTGCATATTAACCATCCTGAGAAACAACTTAGACCGAGATCAGAGGGTTTGAAAAAGTTCCTAATCCAGATCTATTTACTCATGACAAAACATACATATTGAACGAACATCACCATACTAAATTTTGTAAGTTTGACTACTCAGATTTATACTGGAGCGCAATGTTTAGCAGATCCAGTGTGAAAAGAGGCCGATCATTACGAGTTATATTTAGAGAAATCTCAATTATTATCCTCTATTGTCCATACTCTGCCACATACTCTGCCACACACGCACGCGCGGGCTTTCACACGCACACACACACACACACACGCAACAACAACAACAACACCAACACACACATACAGACACACAGACACAAACACCACAGAAACGCACATAATATAAGTGTATGTAATAATATTAATAATAATAATGATAGTAATACATGGAATAATGATAATAATAATAATAATGATAATGACACTAATACTATTAATATAATTATTATTATTATTATTATTATTATTATCATCATCAACAACATTAATATGAATTATACATTTAATGTGAGCATGAATTCAGGAATGTGTATGCGCTAAGGCTCATCGAGTAAATTATACCTGGCAAGATCTATTGCATTTAAAATTATGGAAACTTTCTCATCGGTACAAATCTTCAAAACTATTCTGGAAACGTTATTGTACTGTTGTATAAACCTAGAATGTAAAGCTATGCATACATGTATGCAGGAGCCAATGCCACATGAGAGATTTATAAGAGAGAGAAAAATCTCCTAGCACATGTCCTGGCTATTTATCACCACTTTACTGTATAACTGTAAAGTCGTATGAATAATATGTTCATTTCAGCGTTAGTTTAACCCTTCAACCTCAGAAAAAAACAATTGGTTTCTGTTTCTATAAATATTTACAAGTTCATTTCAAACGGATCAAAGATAGCCATATGAGCTGGTTCGACACTGTTTGCAGATACAGTCAATGGCGGACTATAGAGTTGAAAGAGTTACACTGTAACACAGCGTAAACTTCACAGGAAATGGTTCAGGATTAATTAAATTTCATAGTTGAAAGCTTTATTTTAGGCAAACGCTACGATTTTTGCGAGTTGTGTAATGATTTTCATCTTCGGTATGGTAACGAAAAGCAAAACATATTAAAATAGAGGTATGCATTTTCAGGCAAAGTGGTATTATCTTAACCCTTATCTTGCTGAATAAAGTGACATCTTTTTGAAGTTTCGTCTAATCCAATATTCAACATTGTTAGATGCACATTGAATTTGGTGAAAAAAAATGTTCGAGCGACAAACAGCGTGGGTCATTCGGTGTCTGGTCCGGATCCAGACTGTTTCCAACTTACTTCGGTTGTGGTCGCGCCTAGCACGATAAGTGTTAATAAACGGCAACTGTATCAAATAATATTTTACATTCGCCCTGCAACGTCCTTATATAACATTATTCTAAAAAGAAAGTTGCATAACCTCATGAACACCGGAAGCACGTCATTCATTTCTTAAATATAAGAAATACAATGGAATATAAATATAAGAAATAAATGACGTGCTCCCGATGTTCATGGGTTATGCAAAGCATAGCTTTACGAGCAAAGATTCACGTGAAGCCCTTCGGGCTTCACTAACTTTGCTCGTAAAGCTATGCGTTGCATAACCTCATGAACACCGGAAGCACGTCATTCATTTCTTAATTGAAAATATATTCCTTACATCGAGATGTTCCATGACATGAATGCGTATAGTAGCCGTCAAGTAAAGAAAGTGTTAAGTACAAATATATAAGTTAAGGGTGCATAGAAGTATAATTGTAAATAATTAATTTTTATTATTAGAATTTTACGCCAACCTATCGTACTTGAAAGTAAATCGATTGAACTGTTTAAGATTCTTATGAAATGCAAAATATTGAACACATAGACCAAGTTTAAAGTAAAAGTTACCTCCACTTTTCGGATTCAAGGCTCTCTACACGACATAGGAAATGGTCATGCTGTTAACATTTATACAGTGAATTATCACAAGCACCGCCATTGAAAAAAAGGGCAAACAGACAATACATGTATGTTCAATTAGGTCTTGGTCTACACTGCAGTTATGCAGATATTATATGCACCGAGGTAAGGGCTATACTTTGAATAGACAAGGCGAAGCCTCAATAAAGCTTTATTACAGCTATCCAAAGTTTAAGCTCGGTAAATAAAACATAAAGGAGCACTTATTCACAAACTCACTATATCAAACATACATGTTATAACATACAAGTATGGCAATGTTCGTTTAATAAATACATTCATTTCAATACTCATTTGAAGTTATTTCATTATTTCCAATCAATTACAGATTCTATGGGAACAGAGCTGGTCCACGCTCTCTCCGCTCTCTTTCAATATGGGGTTAAACTGCAAATTTAGTTTATGAATATGAATATGATTAACAAGTTATTGTCAGTAAAACATCAGTCAAACACTAAGAATGGAATTTGCTAAACTTAATACAGAACAAATGAATTTAAATAACAGGAAGACATTTTCAATGAAAACTTGCAAAGTAGAAATTAACATGAATTTAATTGTTCCTATACTGTAGAATGGCAGTACATTTTACCCTTTCCTTCATATAAACTATTTTAAAGCAATAGTAAACAGAGTAGACCCAGATCAGACGGTCCATATGGAAGCGGTCTGGTGAGGCTATGCTCTGTTTGCTAAACTTGGAATAAACATAAAACAGAGAAATGGTTTAATCTAATACAAACTAAGATAGTAATACCAAATAGGAAAGGAATTTACATTTAACACAAACAACATAAACATCTACTTCCACACAAAACATAACTCTTCTCTCTCAAATAAAGGGCTTGCACCGAGCCCACCTATACATGCCATACATGTCCAGTGCAATTGTATTCCCATGATGCTACACAGCAAAGCAGAACCCTGCTGAGTAAAGGGAGACAACCCCCACAACAACAAAACATAATTAATAAGCTAGCCTCATTTAACTCCCTTAAAATTCAAATTGTTACACACTTTTAAGACAAGATGCTAAGAAGCAAATATATGCACTAGGACGAGGGGTTGAATAACATATCCACTGTGGAGAGGGACTAGAAACCAGGGGATGGGGCTGAAACGCATATTTATATATAGCCCGGAGTTCCGTTGTACCACGGTTCTTATCTTTTTTTACAATAATAACTACAGTGATGTCTCGTTAATCCGGAATTCGTTAATCCGGAAAACTCGCGATCCGGACGAAAGTCGTGGGGAACGGATTTTTTGTGCAGTAAATTGACTCGTTACATCCGGAAATTCGCGTTCCGGAACCGGACATAGATTTCCGGTAACCAATCTATGTATTTACCTGTATTGGTGACTCGTTAATCCGGCCGGGTCAGTAGCCCCGGGGCTTAATTGCCCACCCCTGACACTTAACAATAGTGCACCGCGGAGGTGCGAATACTTGTGTTTACAATCACGGGCATGGGTAAAACAACCCCCGACTGTGTGCAAACTGGCTATTTATCAAAGCATATGGCACGGGGGTAGTGATGTTTGATATTCATTAATGTTCCTTAATGAGATGCACACTCGCCCAATTAATTTGTTACGTTAAAACCGCGCCGCCATCGTTAAACTGTTAATCACCGTAAATGATTTGCTAATTCAGTATTTATCGGGGTTTCCCGCTATTTAGGGATTCCCTAAGATTCTAACTCACGCGTGAGCTGGCTGGTTCCCAACTTACAAGTACATGTACGCGGATGGAATATTCGGGAAACCAGTCATGTCAAACATGGAGATCTACGTCGATTTTACAAAATTTGCCCGCAGGCATATTCGATAATCCACATTGTACTACTCAAATGAGAGAACTGACACTATGGATAGGGTGCAAAAAGCATTTAGAACGACAAACAAGGCAATTATTTTGATATGACTTGCGATTATTACGGGCATATGCACACATGAACGTTATAAGAAAAAAAATTCTTGATGCGAAAGTAAATGTGTATAGCTACATATACAAATACAATGTTTATGATTGAGTTGAAATTTTGCAGCATACGACGGTGATTCGTTAATCCGGAAAATTCGTTAATCCGGAAATTTCGTCAGGAACGAACGTTTCCGGATTAACGAGACATCACATGTATATAAATAGACTAACTTGCTGTTTATTATTTTTATTATTTTTTACATGTTTATGGGGTAAATGATTCCTGTACATCCATGTGAATATTATTTAATAAATACCGATACTTGCTGTTATGTTTGGTGTTTTTATAACTGCCATGTGTGTGATGTGATTTGAGGGAGTTTACCGTTATGTCACACTTATAATAGAATCGAGTCTATGGAGCACAAATCCAGTAATTTATTGTCACGATTGCTGTTGGTTTTTTTTTAATTATCAAAACTGGTGAAATAAACATCAAAAGTGGTGGGAAAAGGGCAAATACGAACTATTTACAGTTGTGTAGATAAATCTCATAATTCCCTACACAATATGGACACGTCAAGACACTTCAACTTCGTAACACTTTAACTGGAGAGCAAAATGATAGATGTGTCCAGGAAAAATAGTCACATATTTTCTCCACTTGACGAACACAACACCCGAACACAACACCTGCTAACTTAACCAATCCTTCTGGTTGCTTCTTGTCACACACATTATAGGGTGAAAAATGGAAATAATTCACTATTATGTTCCTTTATTCTTTCCATAGTTTTTTCCTTCATAACCTGGTCGAGGTTACTTGTCACGTCAATAAGTTGTATATCGGATATAGGAGAATCAGACCACAGCTGTCAAAGTAGGTTCTGTATTGATAAATAATTATGTGGGACTTTTTTGTGAAGGAGGCATCATGGAAACTATGAATATTCGCTATATTGATTCAAAATATACAAAAATAGTATTTACTTTCCAGTTAACTCGACGTTTTCGGAGAAATGGCTCTTTCTGAACAAAATGTGACTTCCATATTGTTGTTTTTTATACAAATAGGGGCCTAGTTAATGATGCTATCCGCGATAATTCCCGTGTTTATAAATACCGTGATACAATGGAACCCGTGATACAATGAGAAGGCAGTATATATTCACTGATGAGAAGGACTGAAAAGCAGATATATCCACAGAGGGGATGGAATTAAAAGCAAACATATCCACTGAGGCGAATGCCTGAGCACACGATATATCCATTGAGGCGAGTGACTGGACAACTTATATATCTACTGCAAGTTAAGCTGATATGTCGGGAAGCAAAGCAAATATATCCACTGAGTCACTGACGCGAGGATCTAAACATATATCCACGAGGGGCTAATAAGTAGATGTATACACTGAGGCGAGGGGCTAAAAAGTAAATATATCCACTGAGAGGAGGGGTTAATAAGTAGATTATCCACTAACACGAGGGGCTAATAAGTAGATTTATTACCAGTCAGAGTAAATCCTTGGAATTTGATTGGTCAGTTTGCCAAAAACTGCCGGGGTGTATAGTACCGTATTCAGCGGCTTCCACGGAGAATACAGAACGATTCAAATTTGACGCGTGACGTCATTCGTTTTGTATTTGTTTTTAGCGTCGATTCGAAATTTCATATCGTCCTTACTCCAATAATTCTGGATGGATTACGACCAAATAATCGTTAATAAACGTTAAAAACTGTAACCTATACGCTCCTCAATTTGACACTATCAACTTATCAGTATAACGTGTTACCGTTAATGTTTACAAGTGAAGTTTCAATTCCTCTTTCGAAATTGCTCTGAGACGACGTCATATTTGCTCTGTGATGACGTCATGGTTTCTTTGTCATGTCGTCATACAATAAGAGATCTAATGTCAGCAAATTAAGAGTTGTTCGTTTCTTAATTAGGTAAATCGGATCTCTGACTGGTAATAAATTCGTTACACGGTAATTTGGCAGGGTGTACGGGCTGGTATGACCGGGTTAGACCACGTATTTCCTTCGGCTAACGCCTCAGGAAATACGGGATCTAACCCGGTCATACCAGCCCGTACACCCTGCCAAATAACCGTGTAACTAATAGTATCCACTGATACGAGGGGCTAAATAAGTACACGAATCCACTGAGACGAGGTGCTAATATATCCATTGAGACGAGGGGCTTAAAAGTATAAACACTGGGGCGAGGTGCTAAAAAGTACAAAAGCCACTGACACCAGGGGCTTAATTATAAGTACACGTACATACATCCACTGAGACGAGGGGCTAAAAAGGACTTGCAGCCACTAAGAAGAGGGGCTAATAACTACATACATCCACTGAGACGAGGGGCTAAAAAGGACATACATACATCCACTGAAACGATGGGCTAGAAAGTAATTACATCCACTGAGACGAGGGGCATAAAATTATATACATCCACGTACCGAGGCGACATGCTAAAAAGTACAAACATCCACTGAGACGAGGGGCTAAAACGGACTTGTAATTACATCCACAGAGACGAGGGGATAAAAAGGAATTACATCCACTGAGGCGATGTTCTAAAAGTACAAACGTCCACTGAGACGAGGGGCTATTAGGTACACACATCCACTGAGACGAGGGGCTAAAACGGAGTTGTATCCACTGTGACGAGGTGCTTCGAAGTATATACATCCACTGAGAGACGGGCTATTAAGTATATACATGTACATTCACTGAGACGAGGGGCTAAAAAGTATATACATTCACTGAGGCGAAGTGCTAAAAAGTTAAATCATCTACTTGGACGAGGGGCTAATAAGTACATACATTCCCTGAAACGAGGGGCTAAAAAGGACTTCCATACACTGGGACGAGGGGCTTAATTTTAAGCATATACATCCACTGAGGTGAGGTGCTAAAAAGTACAAACATCCACTGAGGCGAGGGGTTAATAAGTACACACAGCAACTGGGACGAGGGGCTAAAAAGGAGTTACAAGAAGCTTTATTTTCAGTCGGGTTTACAACAAATAACATTAGCTATACCAGAAGCTATGTGACGACATAAAACAATAATACTTTAAAACAAACAGCCTGTAAACACAGGTCCGTACCCAGGTGGGGGCCCGCCCCTCCCCGCCCCCCCCCCTCCCAGCTGTCTCCCAAGATGCCATTTTTGTTAATGGGCCCTTTTTAGTTTTCAGCTAGATCTACCGATTTGAAATTTTACCAAGGCTTTTAGTGACTGATATTTTCCTACCCCGGGGAGATTATCTTTTAGTTCTCTACACAGCTACACAGACAGACCACCTTTAGCATGCTGTCATGATGTGACCCCCCCCCCCCCCCCCCGCGGAGAACACTCGAATTACGTAATCACGAGTTGGTTCCAGTTTTCGCTATATTGGAGTTTAGCAAACAAATTGTTCAGGAACCAGTCGTGTCAAAATGCAAATTGCTGCTTTCCACAAATACCACACGTGGCACGTATATTAATTAAGCGAGGAAACATTGTCGCAAAATTAAGACGTATCAAGACGCTATAGCATAGCTACAAAAAGCAGTATGCACTTTGACCGATACACGTTTTACTGACATTGATCAGTAACTAGTAATGAAAAAAATAACTCTGAACATTTCGAATGATAAAAAAAGTAAAAATGATCTTCGTCCCCAGGCCGATTGTACTGATTAAATCACGAAGTAAATACAGAATAAGGCCATCATGACCCTTTTGGTAAACTGTAACATTTGATGTTTGTAGTTTTGATCAGGGTTGTTATCACATTTAGAATAAAGACATAAGCGGATGCTAGTTCTTAGATGAATAATGCAGAGTCTGTCCATGGTAAAAAACATTAAGCATAATCAAATGTCTTTAATCATGTTCATATGTGTGTCTGTCAATGGCAAACAAAACTTTAGCCTTGATCACAACTTTGGTGTTAATATAATTATACAAAGCCCCTGCATTGAACCATAGGGGCCCGTAGTTTGACTCCCGACACTCTAACACTAATAATATAAACAAGGGATTTTACTTCTATATAGCCCGTCACTCACACCCCTTACAGAAAACTCTCTAACTTTTCTAAATTTATCGTTATTCCACCGATTATTTCTGCAACAGAGGGCTAAAACATTTATTCACAAGGTAAACACAACTTTTGTTCAATAACGAAAGCTATCTAGATGCCAGAGAAATTCTACGCCATTGACAAGGGTTTGCACACCCCGCTCTCAAGACTAAACTGGCCTTTTCAGCCGAAGAAACACAACATTAAATATAAATATTAAATATAATATGATAAACTCGGAAATTATACGTTTCCTCTTTTTCTGTATTGATTTATTACTGTCCTGCTCTTCTCAATTAGACAGAGCCTCTTGTTGTATTAATATTTATATATCCTCATGTATTCATGTATTGTGAACTGAGAGAAATAAAGTGAATTTGAATTTGAAAGTCTATACACTGAAATCCAGGTGTAAAAATGAGCAGATTTCCTATAATGTAACATAAAATTATATCTTGATTGAGTGATTCAGATAGCAGGAAATTGCACCATTCAATGTGGCTTACCACCGTGAGGGGTGCCCACCCCAACTCGGCCACCAGCAAAAAAAATCTGGGTACGGCCCTGTAACATAGGATAAGTTTAGCGTATTGAAACAATACATATAATATATATAGAAATATTTTAATTCTCAAGTTTAATTTAAATAGTTCTCACCATTTAAGATTCTAAGAAGTTCCTAATAAATTGTCTTTGAAATCATTAATGCCTGTATGTTAAGAGATCACATTTCAATAGATAAAGGGAGGCAATGCTGACATAGTAAAAAGGTGTCTTCACAGATTTGCCTCCCTTAATCATATGTATAAAGAGAAAATAGATCAAGCTTGTATTCAAGCGCGGAATTATACAGTAAAGTAGCATCCACTGAGACGATATATATCGATGTGCTTAAAAATATATACATCCACTGAGACGAGGGGCTAAAAAGTACAAACATCCACTGAGACGAGGGGCTTAAACGTATATACATCCACTGAGGCGAGGAGCTAAAAGTTCAAATATAGTTTGCATTGTATTGTATCGTATCCACTGAAGAGAGGTGCTTAAAAGTACATACATCCAGACATTAGACTTAGATGATTTTAATAATATGTGTTTCTGTTTTCCAACACAGACATGATAAAGGACTGTGTCAAAACTTTCTTTTACATTTTACTGAGACGGCAAGTTTCACTTTTGTAAATAGACTTGTTATTATTTTTTATTTTTGTTTAGGTATCTGATGTTCCGGATATGTTTTATATGATATAGCCTAGTATCATATCATTTTAATTGATCTTTAAGTTTTCTTAACAGATGTAGATTTTAAACATCGCGGAGTACTTTAGCCTGCTTTTGTTGATTATTCTTATTACATTTTATACTCTCTTTTTAGACCGTTTTGGTATGGTGTGCGGTAAAAATGCCACAGGTAAAAATGCCTTAGGTAAATATGCCATAGGTAAAAATGCCACAGGTAAAAATGCCACAGGTAAAGTGGTAAAATGCCTTAGGTAATAATGCCTTAGGTAAATATGCCATAGGTAAAAATGCCACAGTTTGGTATGTATTGGATCAGTATTGCAATTTGCAGTGGTCCGATTTTATTTGTGTCATACTGTGATGTTATAAACATATGTGCTATATATGACATGTGATATCATTTTTACCATCTCTTATAATTTCCTTTATACATTATGTACTATTTGAAATGATTATTGTATATGTTTTTATCACTGGCACTTGATCGAAATAGACTATAGTTGTGTAATATAATAGTTATATCATAGTGTATTAATGTACTAGTTGCTATAAATAAACTATAGTCTTTTTCGATCAAGTGCCAGTGGTTTTTATATACTGAATGTGCATTGAGGGGAGATGTAAATAAAGATTATATCTATCATCCAAAGATAGGTCTTTGATACATCCACTGAGGCGAGGGGTGAAGAAGGGTCTGACAGACAGGACTATCGGACAGGACAGACAGACAGACAGACAAACAAGCAGACTGTTAGAAAGACGTATATAAGTGTTTGTTTTGACGTTCCGCCATTAAAAAACTTGAATAAAAGGAAGATGGAGATTGTCTTTTATGTCTAAAATGCAGACTACATGACCGAATCTGTTCCAATAGTTTTGGAAATATGTTCTTTCTAAAATATATCAGAAAAGTGTTCTTTTCGCTTATTAGGTGAGCGTAATTAATTAGTTTTAAATGGCCATTAAACGGATCTAAATTCTAAATGATAATTTGATACTGAACAAAAGTTTTGGCAAAAGAAACCCAAAATACTATTGACTGTTGCACTTGTCCTCTTAACCAGAAACGTAATATAGGTCTCTGACTTAACATACAACAATACATGGTCCTTTTCGTTCTTTTAATTCAGGTGTAACCACCAAAGCAAAACCCACTTAAACAGCTTGAAAAGAAGGCGGAGCAGTTTATTACGGGGTTTATTACTCCGCCCCTCAGCCTACAGGTGCTCGCCTGACTGGATGTTCTTTAGCATATCCCGATACTATTTCCTTCTATTAAAATGGCGGAATTAGCTGAAAGTTTGCGAAGAACGTTTATTCCTGGGTCGGAGGAGGACATTGACGTAATTTGTGACTTTTGTATTAGTGATGGAAGAAGATTGGAGGCCATTGTTTATTGCGGAGAATGTAAAGAAAATTTGTGTCACGAGTGTAAAACTATCCACAAAAGAACATCAGCTACAAAAAAACATATTCTTCAAGAAATTGTGTCATTTTGTGATTTTTGTCAGTCTGAGGGAAAGAAAGTGGAGGCCATTGTGTATTGTGTAGACTGTAAAGAAAATTTATGTCGTGAGTGTAGAACAAATCATGAAAAGACATCCGCTACAAAACAACATGTTTTTGAAAACATGGCGAGAAGATCAACAAGTCAAAGTAAAACAGAAAATGTCAGAGTGAAACATGTGGAAGACATCAACGTGAAAACATCAAAAGATAGTGAGGACTGTTTGATTTATGGCGTTGTTGTCATGAAAGATGGACGACTGGCAGTGGCTGATGGAGACAACAAATGTGTTAAGATTATAGACAAGACAGATGAAAAAAAATCACAGAAAGTCACATTAACATCATCGCCGTGGGACATTACAATGGTTGAAGAGGACCAACTGGCAGTAACGCTGTATCGTGTCAAGCGTATCCAGTTCCTGTCTGTGTCACCAACTTTATCAGCGCGTCACACTATAACTGTACCAGGTGGTTATACCGGCCTCACTTATAATAAAGGAAAGTTCTTCCTGGTCTGTGCTCATCCTGTTGTATCAGTTCATATCTGTGATGTGGCTGGAAACTTGTTACAAAAAATTGACTCAGACAACAAAAGAAACAAATTATTTAAAACTCCTTCACGAATAACATTGAATGAAGATAAAAATCTCGTCTATGTGACTGATAGTGACGGCAAAAAAATTGTGTGTTTAAATAGTGACGGTGGTGTGATGGCGACGTTTACCAATGACGTGTTACAGAGGCCACGGGGAATAACCGTGGACCAACATGGACATCTATACATATGTAATTATGCTAATAATCGTGTTATCCAGTTGTCGTCCAGTGGGCAGCTGGGAAATGTTTGTATAGAACAGAAGGATGGGATCCTGAGACCCGGGGCCATAACATACAACACTGGAAAACTGTATGTTAGTAGTTTGAGTGGCAAACCTGAATACAGGAACAACATTAAAGTGTACAAACTGGAATAGAGCAAAAACATGGAGGTAAGTAAACATTTGTTAATATGTAAACCTTTTCTCTATGAATATTTATGTCGTAAATAATGACCACATGATGAATATTGATTTATAAGCTGAATTTTGATTTTGGGACTGTAAAGAATATAGAATATTTCTTGTTTTCATGGAGGTATGAAAAAATCCATGGTCACACTGTATGAAACAGCTTATATTTAATATATATGACAATGTATGATTTTGATAAGTTGAATTTTATGATTTTGCATATTAACCCTTCGCTTGATGAATTTTAAAATACATTTCTCCTTCTTCACCCATGCCCTGTTGTATAATTACATATATCTTCACTGTGTACAAGTATTTCGCTGTGCAATCACTGCTGTGTAATGCAAGTTGGTTTCACATTCAATGTGTAAATAGTGCAGACCCTGCAGGAGCTGTCTCATGTGGGTCTTCACTATTTACAGGTACGTATATTGACGTGAATAGCAAGCGAAGGGTTAACCATTTACTCCAGATATGAATTTAGGCAAGAAATAAAATTTACATATTATTAAGTCTCTGGCCCCGCTTTCACAATCGATCTCAAACTCGACTCATGCTCAAAAAGTGAGATCTGCTCAAACTCGGTCTCCTGAGATGAGAATTTTCTCATGTCGGCTTTCACTAACAAATTTGAGCAAAGTCTCATCTCAATAAATGAGATTTTGCTCAAAAAATCTTGAGTCAGCATAGTAGTTGTCTCAAATCCAAAATGGCGATAATCAGAAGATTTGTCGTCCGAAGGCAAAGGAGGGGTCGTCGGTAAATTCGCCGACGATTCGACATATCATCATATGTAGTTGTCCAATGACGAGTTACCGGCTCGGTATAGATTCTCCTATGAATCTATACTGTTTTTTCTCTGTTGCGAGCCGCTTCATACAGTTTCCGAGTGGAAATACGGGAGAGAGAATCCAGCATGAGTTCTACCAACTCAGCCGTAAGTTGTTACTAATGTAATTAAAATTGTATTCAATGTCAAGGTTGAAATCTATTTTTGTCGATAAAGTGGTGCAATGGGTGATGTCCCTTATTTATTTTGACCCAGTTGGAAGTGCAGGAAATTATGGTTGTATATTTTCATTTTTGCGTGTATTTATTCTCTATAGGCATCCGCATTATAGAGGATATATTAATTTTTATGCCCCCCAAAGGTGGGCATATAGTGATCGCATTGTCCGTCCTTCCGTCTGTCCGTCTGTCCGTCCGTCCGTCTGTCCGTCCGTCTGTCCGTCTGTCCTTCCGTCCGTCCCAAATTCGTGTCCGGTCTGTAACTTCTTCATCTATCAATGGATTTCAATATAACTTGCCACAAATGTTCACCAGACAGAGACGATGTGTCGCGTTCAACTCCCAGGTCCATGGGTCAAAGGTCAAGGTCACAGGGTACAATTACTTTGTCACAAATTTCGTGTCCGGTCTGTAACTTCTTCATCTATCAATGGATTTCAATATAACTTGCCACAAATGTTCACCAGACAGAGACGATGTGTCGCGTTCAACTCCCTGGTCCATGGGTCAAAGGTCAAGGTCACAGGGTACAATTACTTTGTCACAAATTTCGTGTCCGGTCTGTAACTTCTTCATCTATCAATGGATTTCAATATAACTTGCCACAAATGTTCACCACACAAAGACGATGTGTCGCGTTCAACTCCCAGGTCCATGGGTCAAAGGTCAAGGTCACAGGGTACAATTACTTTGTCACAAATTTCGTGTCCGGTCTGTAACTTCTTCATCTATCAATGGATTTCAATATAACTTGCCACAAATGTTCACCACACAAAGACAATGTGTCACGTTTAACTCCCAGGTCCATGGGTCAAAGGTCAAGGTCACAGGGTACAATTACTTTGTAACAAATTTCCTGTCCGGCCTGTAACTTCTTTATCTTTCAATGGATTTCAATATAACTTGGCACAAATGTTCACCACACAAAGACGATGTGTCGCTTTCAACTCCCAGGTCCATGGGTCAAAGGTCAAGGTCACAGGGTACAATTACTTTGTCACAAATTTCATGTCCGGTCTGTAACTTCTTTATATATCAGTGGATTTCAATATGATTTGGCACAAATTAATGTTCACCAGACAAAGATGATGTGTCGCTTTCAACTCCCTGGTCCATGGGTCAAAGGTCAAGGTCACAGGGTACAATTACTTTGTCAAAAATTTCGTGTCCGGTCTGTAACATCTTTATCTATCAATGGATTTCAATATAACTTGGCACAGATGTTCACCAAAGACGATGTGTCACGTTCAGCTCCCTGGTCCATATGTCAAAGGTCAAGGTCACAGGGTATAATTACTTGTTTATCTGTGAATGGATTTCAAAGGAACCTGGCAAAAATGTTCCCCACACAAAAACGATGTGTCAACTTCCTGGTCCATGGGTCAAAGGTCAAGGTCACAGGGTACAATTTTGGGGGGCATTTGTCACGTGACTGTGACATCTCTTGTTTATATCCTCTAGCTGTTACATTCCCCATATATGCTTGCAAACAATGTAGCGAAAATAGCGGAGGACATTGAACATAATGTTTACATCGTAATCGTATCGTGCATGTTTCGTACCTCTGAGTTTACCTTCATTCTACAATAATTGCTGTTTATTAACACACGATAAATCGGCAAATATCAGATCAACCAATGGCCATGCTTACCAGAGTTTATTATGCTCTTGAATGTAAGAATGTCATTAATGATTATCATTTTTTGCTCATAACTTTGTACATTGCTCCTGGGTCTTGATTAGCATTCATAATTGTCATTATTTCTTACAAGAATATTGATGGACTAAAGGGTTAATAAATTAATACACTAATGCTGTATTTATGAGACACATTACATTCCATTCACTTCATTTGTTACATTATCCCTCACCGCCTATCAACCTGCAACATTTGTTAACATTCATAAACATAGGAAGTGTCACTTGTCCAGGTAGTCAGCTTATTTGTAGAATTATTTGCATAATTTTTGTGTCACCTGCCGAGAGGCAGTGTGTCTAATAGGGATAACTTTTCCGTCATCTATCTGTCTGTCTGTCACATGTTGCCTCATAGACAGGTGACGTGTGTGTTCCGTGAACACCTCTTGTTGTAATGGACACAAATGTATGATGTGTTTTGGTTTTGGCAGAAACTGGAATAAGAGTTATACAAAGACCTATGATAACACATGTTATCATTGGTCTTTGAGTTATATAATTCTATAAGGAAACAGAGTAGAACCTGATCAAAATGCTACTTTACAGTCATTTGATCTGAGTATACACTGTCATGTTGAAAAATACGTCTCACTTTATCAGGTAAATTCCCTTAGGAAAAAGGAAGGCAGTTAACTTGCAGTGATTTAGCAGTGTTTTTCAGAACCAGTAAAAAGCAGTTTTTTTAGCAGTTTGTTCTAAACCAGTTTTTAGCAGTGAAAGTGCAGTGAAATCGGCCGAAATATTTAAATGAGCTAGCAGTCATATGAGGTCATAAAAAACTGCAAAATAACTGGCTTACCAGTTATGAACCAGTTAAATGACATCATTAAACTGGAAGAAAAACTGTCCACATTTTTTCAGCAGTTAAATTACATCATAAAATACTGGAAGAAAAACTGCAAAATAACTGGCCATTATTTTTAAGCAGTAAAATGACATCATTGAATACTGGAAGAAAAACTGCCAGTATTTTTTGCTGGGGTGGGGGCGGGGAACAAATAAATTTCCATCAAAAGTTTTTTAACATTTTATATACTGTAATGGAAAAACATAACATACGGCTAAATGAAAATTATTATTTATGCTGTAGTTTTCAAAAGGTTCACTCTTAATTTTTAAGAATAAGTTAATTGCACCATTACTGGGCATTTTACAAAACACTAACAGATGGCATACAGAGTAGATCCTGTTAAGACAGCTCTCTTACAAGCCATCTAAACTTGGTCTATACTATTTGTACAGAACACATGTACTCCTTTTCAACACAGATGTTATACTACAATAACTGTACAAAATACATGCTCTCTTGTAAGTTGTAGTCTTGTTTTTAGCCATTTGAATAGATATTTACACCTAGCAAAATTACTTTAACAAATCAAAAGATCCAGAGTGCTGTCTATCTTCTTGAAGAGTTGCTCCATCATGAAACTGTCCCCACAATCTTATGCAAGTCTATGGTCTTTTGAAAAGATGGTGACAAGTTTTTGCACCTTCATTTTTCTGTATGACAACTACCCTTTTTCTTCTCTTTGTGTGTCAGGCTTGTTGATCTGGACTATAGGCACAGCTGTATCCCCCAGTCCTGCAATAACAAATGTTACTAATAACATAAACATTATCAAAATAATATTAAATCTAATTCTTCCTCCTTGTTTATGTTTTATACACTTAAATTCAACAACCTATAATGAAAGATTTATCATGTTTTGACTGACCTATTTACATACATGTCCAATTTATTGACAAAATTTCATAAATCTGGATATTTAACTTTTTACATCTGCAATCATACACTTCTATGGCTTTGCAAATGGAGTAGACCAAGATCAATCCTGTAAGAGATAACTAATCCCCATCTTCTCTATTTGCTTTTGGTATAATATATTTTCTGCCTAAGCCAGAATTTGTGTTCATAATTTTATGCCATAAATTAATGAAATATAATCTGGTAATAATGTGACGCAATTACTTCCATGAACATTCATGGTGTAAAGGGTTACATCTCAACAAATCTTATAGGTCTGTTCCCAACTAAAACAGGTAAGAATATTATTTTACTTGCTATACTTTCATTTTCATTGCAAACATGACTGCTGGAAAAAAGTAAACATATATTCAATTTTCTTTTTTAATAAATCTGGTTATTGGTTGTATTTTCATGTCTCTCCCCATGAGATGCATGGGTACAGTGACTTTGGTGTTGCATGGTTGATCATTGTCACGTTAAACAGAAATAGAGAGTAGAGGGGTGAATAGCTAGAATATTACCCCACCCACCCACTTACATGAAAATCGAAGATAAACAATATTGAATAATAAAAATCTAATTAGTCTTAATTTATTAGAATTGATAATTAACTCACCATGGCAATTATGGAATTTTAAAAGCCTAATTCAGCTGTGTTCTATCAACCGTCATGCTATGTAATTGACAACTCGACACATTTTTAAAATTAGAAATATTGACAGTTTGTAGCCACCATATTGGTTTCTTGCCAGTATTGCATCATGGGTAATTTACATAGTTGCCAAGACTCAACAAGTTGCCAAGACTCAACAACTGATCTTAGGCATTTACAATTGAGGCTATTTAGCATTTTATTTTACATTACCTTGCATCCGATCCTTTGGGCTGGAAAAACCAGCTAGGACAGTATCAAGTTGTTCTTTGCTGCATAGACATTCTATTCCAAGTGGGCTATTTTACATGAAGGCATATGTAACGGTTCTGCCATGGAGTTGATAGAAAGTTTATAAGAAACTGCCAACTGTATACTGGTCATCAATACATTCACGTCAAACTGAAAATAAACATTAAAACAGCGTGAATATATGTCTGATGTGGATCCTAGTCATTTCAATTATTCGAACACAAATGTATACTGTGCATAATAATACAACGCAATGATACAATAACATTTCGTTCGAAACATGGATGTCCGAAACCATGCATTTGAACGGAGACCGATTTGAATTTGAAAATCGTCGCAAATAAACACAGTGTTTACAAACTGTAATCGTATAGAATACACCTGAAAATGACACGATTTTAATATTGCATAAAATATACACAAAGACTGAGTTATATTTACCTCTTTGGAGCCCTTTCGGCAATGCAAAACGAAATTATCCACTAACTTCTTCAACCGCCAGAATTTCAGCAGGTTTCATACGCTAGGAACCAAACACGCGAAAGGGAACCAGAACGGTTCGGACCAGCGAGCTTCGTACCTACTATACTCGCACTGGGCCGCATTTACAGTTTCGGCGAATTAATTCGTGTTAATCAGCTAGGGTTTGATTTCAGGAATTTAACAAAGCCAAGTTGGGATATTTTAATTAATTTAATTGGTTTACGGAAGCAATTGGTGGTGTTTTTTAATTGTGATTGACAATTTGATAATTCTTACGCAACATAGTCTAATAAGAGATATATATATATATATACGTCTCTGGCCTAATTGTGCACCCCCCCCCCTCCCCCCCCACCCCACCCAATCAGATCGGAGAGTGTTTTTTTGTTGTTGTTTTTTTGTTGTTTTTTTGGGTGTTTCTTTGGGTGGTTTTTGTTTTGTTTTTGTTGGGGGGGGGGGGGGGGTCACCAACTTTAACGTCGGTCGTTACTTTTGAGCCATTACAGATAGAGACTTGATTCTTGGTATGCATAAGTATCTCATAAAGCAGCACAATTTGAGGGGTGACATGTCAAGGTCATCCTTAAGGGTCAAAGGTCAAATGTTTGTTTGTTTGTCAGCAACTTCAACCTTGGGCATAACTTTTGAATCAGTAGAAATAGAGACTTGATATTTGGCATTCATGTATATCTCTTGAAGCTGCACATTTTCAGAACTGACATGTTAGGGACAAGGTCATCCTTCAAGGTCAAAGGCCAGATATATACATGTAGGTCAACTAACTTACTTTCGAACCAATAGAGATATATAGACTTTATATTTGGCATTTACATAATTATGTATCTCATGAAGCCTAGCTCACAGTTTGAGTGGTGACATGACAATGTCAAGGCCATCCTCCAAGGTCAAAGTACAAATGTTTAGGTATTACATTTGCTATACTGTGGGGGCATATAGTGTATATATAGCGTTTCACAAACACATCTTGTAACCTTAGATGGAGTTGTTTGTTATCTATATTTCATTGGTTGATAACATAAATTAATTGACCAACGCAATAGGGGCGATGCTAGATGGGGAAGGGGGTATATATACCGGACCAGTGGATGGAGATAATTGATCTCACGCTGAGCCAGAATGATCAGTGTCTGCACTTTTCCACATTCAAAGAGGCAACTTGGCGCCATGCCAGGCAACAGGGCGCTAGCAAATAAGGAACGGGTGATGCTCCAGCTATTTCTTACTAGCTGGATCACTGATCGTCAGCTTGATATGGAATCTACATTGTCATTATACTATTAGTAATAAAATATGCTAGCTCGAATTTGTTTTCCATTTCTATAGTAGATATAGGATCCTATACCTATATTAAAGGTTTGCAGTTTTTATCATGCAGTAAAATGAAAACTGCGATAAACTGGTTCTTCTGTTCAAATAAAAGCAACCAGAAAACTGCTCCAAGAAAAGTACTGCTATTTACTGCAAATTAAACCATTTTTCAGCTAGCAGTTATGTTTTACTGTTAAAAACTGTCACAAATGAATGGAGCTATACATGCAGTTTTTAGCAGTTATTTGAAAACTGCAGGAAACTGCTCACCAACAACTGATGACCATGATAAAATACTGCTAAAGAAGGCAGTATTTTCAAAAAACTGCTATTTCACTGCTAAAAAACTGCAGTTTTTAGCAGTTCTTTTTCCTAAGGGTTGCTGAACAAATTTTCATTTAAAATCAATGTAGACTCAGTTAGTAGAAGTAAAGTACACCTAAGTCAAATATAATATGTGTATATTTATTTATATGTAATTTGTATAAATTTTCCATTATTCTGCAGATTTTGTGTTATTATTACAGGGTTTCCAAATATAGTGGGTACAATTGATTGCACCTGGCATGTAAAGATACAGTCACCAAGTAAAGATGAAATGGATTGTGTCAACTACAAAGGGTTTCATCCACTCAATGTACAGGTAATAATATTCAAATGTCTAAATGGTTTGTAATATAATGTTATACAGTAACTAATTTATATTTTCCTCATTGTAAATCTTTCAAAACTGTTTTGTCTACAAATTTTGAAAATGGTATGGTTTCATGCATACAGTTTCCAGTTTGTGAATAAATATACATGTACTGTTAGAATCAGTAAGATTAACCATTTCTTTGTTTAACCCTTTGCTCCATGAATATTCATGTAAGAACTAATGCCATCATAGATAGATAGAGATGGATTGGTTTATTTCAATATTGAGCAACAAGACAATAGTTAACAACACATACATATTTTAAAATTATAACAATATAAAAATAATAATGTTATATGTGTGTTATGAACCATGTCAGTCACATCTATATCAAGGATGACACAAAAAAGAGAGAAAATAGTTCTTATTTCCATTGTGGTCCTTGTTATTGATGGTCTGACATAGAGAGGCATGAATTATGAAGAAAATTAAATAATTTATTTTAATGGAAATTTAAGATAATTATGCTTATCACTGTTGTAAATGCTCTATAACTACTATTATTATATTAACAATATGAAATAAGTTATCTAGATTGGCTCAATTATCACATGATACCGTACTTTGGGAATAATTGCCGTGGTTAATAATTGGCCTAATTCGCCACCAGGTGTGAAAGGGCGAAAATTTAACATACCAAAATATATCCGTGACAAACAAATAACATTTTATCGTCGGCGATATGTAACTTCTCTATTGTATACACGCAGATTAACAACTACCCAAAACACAACCGTAATGCGTGCCATACACCAACAGGGATTAAGTGTTTGAGCGTTTATCACGCTTTATCACTGTTTTCTTGTATACTTATCGTATATTTAGTGTGTAATCCAATCATTTGCTCACACACGTCGAACCACCACAGAAGTACAATGACAAACCAAAACAAATCTATTTTATCTTATTTAAACCGAAAGAAAATGATGTTTCATTTTATTTATAATTCTGGTGACAGTGATTGCCATTTGGAGGCATTGTGCAACGAAAACTAGACAAAGTGTACTCTGACAAATCAACTTCTAAACGTGGGAAATATAATGTATTGTCACCGGACGTAAGGGCAAAAGTTTGAAAATATGCGGCGGAATACGGGACCACATTTTGTTTGTATAATATAAAACCTGTACACAACTCTCGCCTCTCTTTCTTTTTTACTGGTTTTTAAGGCATAGAAAATCAAATTGATTGTTTCTAAGTTTTCTAATTTTATTCAAATAGTTTACATTAATATAGTTTCAACACGTGACTCAGAAACAAACCAAATTATCAGCTTAACTGATATACCGTATACCGGTACTCATCGTTTTATCCCTGGAATTAGACATGACCGGAAACAACATCTCCTTAGTACTCCTTGTATTTCCGTTTTAACAATAAAAACTTGGAAGACTCGAAATCAACCAAAGGTAGAATTATCTTTTCCACGTTTGATCCATACATGTGTTTATTTTTGCCCCTTTAATTCCGGAATGGCGAAAATTAAACTGACCAAAATAAAACACTGGCATTTTGAGACAAAGTGGCGAAAATATCACGAAGCCAATTATTCCCAAAGTACGGTACTGAAATTTATAAAAATCTTAGTAATATATAATGGAATGTAAGATCTGCTGTAAACAATGCAATTAAAAAATGCATGAGTTTTGCTGCAGAATTCCCAACCACAGGCCATTTAAGTCAGAAAGTAGAGAGTTAACCCTTTCCCTCATATAAAACTGTTTTCACCTATTTGCAAAGTAGACCCAAAAAAGATGGCTCCTATTATCCTATAGGAGCTGTCTGATCAGGGTCTGCTCTGTTTGCTTTTGATATGATATTGGTCTGATTCTAGTTTTATCAATGCAAAAAATTCCCTTGAAAAACATTGAGCTAATAAATATTCATGTTGTCATTATTTCTTTCATGAAAACTGAATGGGGATGGGTTAAATAGCTTTTTACTGTCATGTTAAAAGTGTAAAAGTCCCTCACTGGGAGTGTAACACAATAAGGGGAAGATGAATAAGCAACGATCGTATAGTGGTTTCTACATTTTACTAAACAACTCCGCGCTTCCCTCTATTCTCTCTGCGCCTCTCTCATCTCCTCTCCGCCGTGCGGACTTCTGCTGCCCGTTTTATCTGAACCTGAGATCACGTGCCTCTTGCCAGCCCGTGGTCATAGGTTCCCCAGTAGTGCACGATATCGGCTAGTGATCAGGTAGCGTCCTCGTGACTACTGTTTGGCAGCAGGCCATCGTGTGACTACTGTTTGGCAGCAGGCCATCGTGTTACATTCGTCCCCATGAAAATGAAGTTTTGAACTTCGAATTACAAAACTTAGGCCAAAGCGGTATAAATAGTAGTAACACGATGGTAACATGTAACATATAAACAACTAAATACATATAACTAACAATGTCCCATTAAAGTCCAATGTCACTTAAATATATTTTAACTACGAATGTTCACACATTAAATACAAATGTCACCCGATGACTTCACACCTAATAAATCCAAGGGAAAAAGAATAATAGTCAACAGTCTCCAAAATACACTAAATGTTATTCGTCTAACTTTGTCCCTCGCTGGCTGGTGTCCGAGTCCGTCCCCGTGCTCGTCGTCGTGCCTGGTTTAGGCCCTGGTGTCGTTGGTATCGTCGCCTCCGTTTCATGACCCAATGAGACACGTGTCTAGACAGTAGTAAATCGACACGTGTTATCAGGGAAAGGTATGCCATTACAGTCGTTATCCAATCCTTTGATTGCGTCGACTGCCGCTGGAAATTACTATACATGTACAATTAACAGGTACATAGTTCATAAACAATTTATGGTGCGCACTATTTACAATTATTTACAGTCCCAGGAACAATGTCACTTGTAGCGGTTACATCGCCACACCACTCCTGTTCCAGTCATGACAACTGACCAGAACCTGTCGCTGGTATATAAACATATGGATACAGTCTTTCTGTGACTGCACCCCTGTCTGAAGTCGAGCTGTGTCGAACCTCACCCCCAAGGCAAGCAGAATCGGTTGTTGGTGATATCCCAACGGCCTCCATTGATCGGAGCTCAACGTCTTGTTGATCCGCATCGTGCTTATCCCCGTATCTCTCACACATACATTTTGACAGGCGGTTAATAACAATTTTACATTTCGTTCTACAGCAGATGACTACTATGACAACAGTTACTGTTAATATAATTCCAATACCCAAGCTACTGATAAACCATGTGTTAACAGGACTCGTTTCGACTGTGTTATAATTAATTTTGGCTAATTCATTCATTAATCTGTGTAATGGCATTTCTTTAATTTTTTCAAGAGTGGGAGGAATTGATATTTCAGTTTTGTTTGGATACATAACTGTCAGGTTTGCCCAAATCAAAGACGACGAAAAGTTCGCCTGCTTAAGAAATTCGCGCGCCGCATGCCTAGCAGTAGCCTCACCACTGATTTACACAGCTGATATCGAAAAGTAATTGGTCGTTAATTCGCACCCGTCCCGGAGCTTAATGATATCGATGGGTGGTTTTGTTGTAGATTCGGTATGCCCGTCGTAGCATACTCGCGCCGTTGCTAAAGGTTCTCGGGATATAATTGCCCAGAAATTATCAAACAAATAGGCTGCTAATGGAATCTTATCGCTAATCACCCCTACGGAACAATACTTTGTGAATGCAGCATTTCCCTGTGTAAACATATTAATTAGGCACAATCTTGACGTTCTAATGTAGTATACGGGACTGGTTACCGTACAGAATTTTATGTCTCCATGGCTGCAGGCAAATATTTCCTGATCTGTCAGCAGCTGGTATTTAGTTCTCTGTTTGTTGATCAGCATACCGTTTGCCTCCAGATTAATATTTCCTAGAAGTTCGCGACCTTGCAAATTTGATACTGTTAACGGGGCTACCACCGGAATCGAGAGAGCTCGGTATACCTCATACGTCTGATCAATTTTTAATATAGGTATTGACATTACCATTAGAATTTTACCTTGAGTAAAAACTGCTGAAGTGGTTAGGTATTTATAGAATGACCAAATGTTTTCTTTAGGATCACTGATAAGAGTCATTAATTTAGGAAGCCTAGATTGAATTTGCAGAAGTAAGTTCTGTAAAGTTAAGGGTTGAATTATTCTTGTAGACATCTTCCCTAGAGCCAAAAAATCAATTTGAGCCCGTAGATTGGTAACATAAGCCCTAGCATTTTGTAATAGCATTTTTATTTCATCAATTAACAACTCAACTCTTGCCTGCGTAGTGATAAATCTACGGTTTCTGAGAATTTCATGCATCAGCGTTTCTGATAACTGATATATTTCGGCATTTAGTTTCTGGAGAGACAGTATAATTCCATTTATAGAGTGTCTATTTTCTTGAATCATTAATTTGGATTCATTTATCATAGTCATACTTTCCGTTACGACATGAACCAAAATCTTTTGATTATCTGTTAATTTTCGAACCTGACCGCGGATTCTATTTATATCTCCGTCAGTCACTAACCCAAACAACCATGACAAGCCTTCGCCGATAAAAGGCACTAACGACCTTTTTAGCTCACCTGAGCTTGCTCAAGTGAGCTATTGTCATGGTGCTCCGTCCGGCGTCCGTCGTCGTGCGTCGTGCGTCGTGCGTCGTCAACATTTGGCTTGTGAACACTCTAGAGGTCACATTTGTAGCCAAATCTTCATGAAACTTGGTCAGAATGATTGTCTTGAAAAAATCTCGGATGAGTTCGAAAGTGGGTCATGTGGGGTCAAAAACTAGGTCACTAGGTCAAATTATTCAAAATCTTGTGAACACTCTAGAGGTCACATTTTTAGTCCAATCTTCATGAAACTTAGTCAGAATGATTGTCTTGATAGAAACTTGGATGAGTTTGAAAGTGGGTCACATACGGTTAAAAACTAGGTCACTGGGTCAAATTATTGAAAAACCTTGTGAACAATCTAGAGGTCACATTTTTAGTCCAATCTTGATCAGACTTGCTCAGGATGATATTCTTGATGATATCTCGATCAAGTTCGATCATGGGTGGGGCAGGATTAAAAAGTAGGTCATTAGGTCAAATCTTAAAAAAATCTTGTTTACACTGTAGAAGCCACAATTTCTGCCTAATCTTCATCAAACTTGCTCAGAATGATAACCTTGATGATATCTTGATCGAGTTTGATCATATGTGGGCTTGGGTCAAAAAGTAGGTCACTAGGTCAAATCTTAGAAAAATCTTGTTTACACTCTAGAAGCCACATTTTCTGCCTATTCTTCATCAAACTTGCTCAGAATGATGACCTTGATGATATCTCAATTGAGATCCATCATGGGTGGGCTGGGGTCAAAATGTAGGTCACTAGGTCAAATCTTAGAAAAATCTTGTTTACACCCTAGAGGCCACATTTTCAGCCCAATCTTGATCAAACTTGCTCAGAATGATAACCTTGATGATCTCTCATTTGAGTTCGGTTGTGGGTGGTGTGGGGTGAAAAAGTAGGTCACTAGGTCAAATCTTAGAAAAATCTTGCCTACACTCTAGAAGCCACATTTTCTGCCTAATCTTGATCACGCTTGCTCAGAATGATAATCTTATGCCGTGTGATTCTTGCTCAGAATGATAACCTTATGCCGTGTGATTCTTTAGCCTATTGGAGGGGCTGTATTCGAATAAACTTTTCAAGCTACAATAGTAATGTGTACCTTGTCTGCATAAGCCTTTCAGATTGAATAACTCTCTGCACAATATGGATATTTTCAATGTTATCAAATGAAAATTAGAAATATTAATTTGTTTTCAACACAAGCCTCACCGATAGTCCATAAAATTAGCTCATTTAGGTATTTAACTATATAAGTAGCAAGCTTGCTGTTTATACAGCTAAATATCTAAATGAGCTAGTTTGGATTTGCAATGAAGAGAATTGGCAATCATAGACATGCGGTCAACTTTTCAAGCTACAATAGTAATGTGTACCTATATGTTTATATAGAAAACTTAAAAATCTTCTTCTCTGAAACTACCAATCAGATTTGAACGATATCTGGCAGGAATGGTCTTTAGGTGGCCCTCTTGCAAGTTTCTAAAATTCATGATGATATCTAAAAAAACATGGCCGTCAGGGGGCGGGGCCACTTTCCTTATTTATTTATATAGAAAACTTTAAAAACCTTCTTCTCTGAAACTACCAATCAGATTTGAATGATATCTGGCAGGAATGGTCTTTAGGTGGCCCTCTTGCAAGTTTCTAAAATTCTAAAATATGATGATATCTTGTATATTTTCAAATTTTAGAAAAATCTTGTCCATTACTTGTGTGTAACATTGTTGTAACCAACACTTAACAAATGTCAGGTGAGCGCCCCAGGACCCTCAGGGTCCTCTTGTATTTTTATAGGATCAACTTGGGGAGGTGGTATATGCACAAATGCCAGAAATTGGGCAGGAACTTGAGAAAAATGGTAAGATTGATAACAGTGAACCATGTACAAGTTAAAAGTCATATTTTATGTCATATGTGTACTGAAGAGTGTCTGTTAACCCCATTACCTCATAGGCTGTTTTTAGAAGCAACCTCTTTGATTAAATCTTCCGAAAAGGAGCATTTACTAGGGAAAAGGAAAATTGTAGGATTGTGTAGTTTTGAAACCATTGTGATAAATAGAGCATTTTGCTCCATAAGAGCTGTTTTGAGCAATTTTTTTTCAAAAAGTGACCTTTACAGAGGCGTCCATATGAGCGAATAGGTTAATTATGCTGCATGCACTTTTTCTCTTCCTGGTTTTATATGCTCCCAGTTATGCTTATGGTGCATTAATTGGCATTCCATCAATGTCCAGATTGTTTGCAAAGTTTATCATGGATTAACTTGGCTGCGTTTTAGATGATGAAAAATCAATCGGTATGCAAAAACATAATCCTTAATATTTACCTCTTGCTTCATAGAGATGCCTATCAATGCCTTTGCAACCTGAGTAGACCCAGATCAGGCCCCGAGGTTATAAAACTTTTTGCTCGAGTCTGAGATCATTCTCAAGCATCTGAAGCTCAGAATCTGACCAATCAGATGCTTGAGAATGATCTAGGACTCAGAAGCTTTATAACCTTGGACCCTGATGAAGGTTTATATTGTGCCAAATATTTCACATAGATATGCCTCTAATTTACAGCCCTGTATTGCTATAGAGAAAACAAATGGCTCTCGTCCAATGTTCTAGGGACTGTACTGCTGTTTATAGTTGACAAACAATCAGACAAATGCAGCTTGCTGCTTTGAATACGATACATCACATTGCCTACTGATTTGTGTGAGTGATAAAGGGTCATGATGGTTCTCTTGTTAGGGCCCTGCATTGAAAATACAGGAGCCCTATAGGAATCACATTTTCTGTCTGTCGGTCTGTCAACAATTTTTATGTGACATGATAACTCAAACAGTAATTCACATATTGGTTTCATATTAAGGGCATTTGCTTATTATCATCAGAGGAAGATGCCTATAGTTTTTGGGTTGAATCTGATCACTATGTCTAGAGTTATCTGCCCTTCAATCTTCAAAAAATTCTGTTAACAATTTTGATGTGACGCGATAACTCAAACAGTACTTCACATATTGGTTTCATATTAAGGGCATATGCTTAGTATTATCAGAGGAAGACGCCTATAGTTTTTTGGGTTGAATCTGATCACTATGTCTAGAGTTATCTGCCCTTGAATCTTTAAAAAATTCTGTTAGTAATTTTGATGTGACACGATAACTCAAACAGTAATTCACATATTGGTTTCATATTAAGGGCATATGCTTAGTATCATTAGAGGAAGACGCCTATAGGTTTTGGGTTGAATCGGTTCATAATGTCCAGAGTTATCTGCCCTTGATTCTTAAAAAAATTCTATTAACAATTTTGATGTGACGCGATAACTCAAACAGTTATTCACATATTGGTTTCATATTAAGGGCATATGCTTAGTATCTTCAGAGGAAGATGCCTACAGATTTTGGGTTGAATCGGTTCACTATGTCCAGAGTTATCTGCCCTTGATTCTTCAAAAATGCTATCAACTTATGTCAACAATTTTAAGGGCATATGCTTAGTATCATCAGAGGAAGACACCTATAGTTTTTGGGTTGAATCAGATCATTATGTCTAGAGTTATCACCCTTGATTCATCAAAAAATGCCATCAACTTTCATCAACACTTGATGTGACGCGAAAACTCAAACAGTACTTCACATAGATTCTGTTTGGTTCACATTAAGAGCATATGCTTTATATTATGAGAGGAAGACACATATAGGTTATGGGTTGAATGAGATCACCACATCCAGTTATCTGCCCTTGATTTATCAAAAATGCCATATTCAACAAAAGATCGTCTGCAGGGCCCTCATTATTGTTTTGTATTTACAGTTGAAGCAGGGGCATTGGAAAGTGTGAAGGCAGCCAGTGATATTGTTAGCCCTGTGTCAGGTGTAGTCACAGCAGTGAACACAGATGTGGAAAAAAACCCTGGTCTTATCAATTCCAGTCCTAATGAAAACTGTATGTAAAAATACTCAATGTATTAGAAACAGCACTCAACCTCCCCTCTCCATAGGTTATTCAACTTAGTGCCATTTTGATAACTTTAAATTAGTAACTTATAATCAAGCATTTTCCTGGGAAAAATGCATTTTGATAATTCGGAGATTTTTCAGGCGTAAACCTCAATGATTTGGAAAGCAATTTTTGTCCCAATTTAACTTACTTTTACACTTTTTAGCTCACCAGAGCACAAAGTGCACAGGGTGAGCTTTTGTGATCGCCCGTTGTCCGTCGTCCGTCGGTGTGCGTCGTCCGTCGTCAACAATTTGAACCTTTAAAAATCTTCTCCTCTGAATCTACAGGGATCTCAACTTTCATCTTTGGCACATAGCATCATATTCAGGTCCTCTACAAAAGTTATATAAATTATGGCCCTGGGGTCAAAATTGACCCCGCCCCAGGGGTGCCTTGTTTTCAATAGAAACATATAGTAAAACTTTGAAAATCTTCTCCTCTGAAACCAGAAGGTTCTTAGCTTTCATAATTGGCACATAGCATCATGTTCAGGTCCTCTACAAAAGTTATATAAATTATGGCCCTGGGGTCAAAATTGGCCCCGCCCCAGGGGTGGGCAGTTTTCAATAGAATCATATAGTGCAAACTTTGAAAATCTTCTCCTCTGAAACTGGAAGGTTCTCAGCTTTCATATTTGGCACATAGCATAATGTTCAGGTCCTCTACAAAAGTTATATAAATTATGGTCCTGGGGTCAAAATTGGCCCCGCCCCAGGGGTGGGCAGTTTTCAATAGAAACAAATAGTGAAATCTTTGAAAATCTTCTTCTCTGAAACTGGAAGGCTCTCAGCTTTCATATTTGGCACATAAAATCATGTTCAGGTCCTCTACAAAAGTTATATAAATTATGGCCCCGGGGTCAAAATTGGCCCCGCCCCAGGGGTGGGCAGTTTCCAATAAAAACAAATAGTGAAATCTTTGAAAATCTTCTTCTCTGAAACTGGAAGGCTCTCAGCTTTCATATTTGGCACATAAAATCATGTTCAGGTCCTCTACAAAAGTTATATAAATAATGGCCCCGGGGTCAAAATTGGCCCCGCCCCAGGGGTGGGCAGTTTTCAATAGAAACAAATAGTGAAATCTTTGAAAATCTTCTTCTCTGAAACTGGAAGGCTCTCAGCTTTCATATTTGGCACATAGCATCATGTTCAGGTCCTCTACAAAAGTTATATAAATTATCGCCCCTGGGTCAAAATTGGCCCTGCCCCAGGAGTGGGCAGTTTTCAATAGAAACAAATAGTGAGATCTTTGAAAATCTGGAAGGTTCTCAGCTTTCATATTTGGCACATAGCATCATGTTCAGGTCTTCTACAAAAGTTATATAAAGTATGGCCCCGGGGTCAAAATTGGACCCGGTCCAGGGGTGGGCAGTTTTCAATAGAAACAAATAGTGAAATCCTTGAAAATCTTCTTCTCTGAAACTGGAAGGCTCTCAGCTTTCATATATGGCACATAGCATCATGTTCAGGTCCTCTACTAAAGTTAAATAAATTATGGTCTCAGGGTCATAATTGGCCCCGCCCCAGGGGTGGACAGTTATCAACAGAAACAAATAGTGAAATCTTTGAAAATCTTCTCCTCTGAAACTGGAAGGCTCTCAGCTTTCATATTTGGCACAGAGCATTATGTTCAGGTCCTCTACAAAAGTTATATAAATTATGACCCTAGGGTCAAAATTGGCCCTGCCACAGGGGTGGACAGTTTTCAATAGAAACATATTGAGAAAACTTTGAAAATCTTCTTCTCTGAAACTGGAAGGTTAATCTCATCTTTCATATTTGGCTCATAGCATCATGTTCAGGTCCCCTACAAAATGTTCTAAATTATTCCCCTGGGATCAAAATTGGCCCGCCCCAGGGCCGGCTAGTTTTCTATAGAAACATATAGTGAAAATTTTGAAAATGTTCTCCTCTGGTTGTCTGGTGAGCGCTTCAGGGCCATTCTGGCCCTCTTGTTTTTCTACTGCGTATCTTTCTTACATGTCTGACATCTGTAATTAATTGAGAGCGTACGGAATCTAAATACTCCACTTCTCGTCTTAACCCAATAAAGCAGCTTATAAACGAGGCGAACGTCTCGTTATCAAAACTTGTCATAGAACTCTCTAGTATCGAGACCACGTTTTGTACATCAACGCTTACAGTAGCTACAAAATTGTCAAATTCATCAAAATCAATAACAATGGCTGCTAACCATTTTTGCCGTACGGTAGAGACGTCATTAGTCTTATAATAAATTACGGAATCTCTGACTACAATGTCATCTCCTACTGTAAAATTCACTAACATCACCGCCGTCAAAATGCTTATTGCGAGATTATACATGTTTACCTGAAAACATAAAGAACATACATGTACATACATGTATCTGCAGCGACTATTATTATAATTTATGAAGCCTGGTATACTCTTATACCTTCGAGAAAAGTAAAATAATTAACATAGCACACTGACACGCCCTCCCATCGTAAGATGATAACACGGAGGTGTGATCATAACCAGAAATACTGTCAGTGGCTACCTAAACACCATAATTATTCATCGTCCTTTAGGCGTTGTTTACGCATGCGCATTCTATCGCGCAATTCCTGTAGAGGTATATCATCTTCTGAAGAACTATCAGAACGCTCGCGGCGATAAAACCTCTGTGCAACATTAGACTCATTACTGGTACTGCTATCGTAACTCTCACCTGAGCTATCAGAGACAGGTGGAACATAAGTCGATGCCCGCAATTTATGACCTTGAGCATCTTGCGGTATGTCCCAATGATCTATTTTGGCGAGCCGTAAATGTTGAGCATGAACTTTAACTATGGAACCATTTAATTGGTGCTTAATGATGTACGTGACTGGAGAAGTCTTCTCAAGAATGCGATAATGTGGCAACCATTTAATATCCAATTTGTTTTTACGAGCATTGTTTCGATAGTATACCAAATCATTAAGGTTGAAGGAAACATCACGAGTTTTACGATTGGCGTATTCGTTTCGCTTCACCTGTGCACGCTTCCTATTTCTATGGACCAATAGAAAAGCCTTATGTTGTTGCTCTAAAGCAATGCGGTGGCCGTCCTCACCAGCGTATTTTCGCCGTGGGCGGAGTATTGTATCGATTGGCATAATGACCTCCCTATTGTACAAGAGCCTAAACGGTGAGCAATTAGTGGAATCGTTTACGCCAAACCTTATTGCAGCCAATGCCTGATTGAGAAAAGTATCCCACGTGCCCGGTTCTGAGTGTATCTTTTTAGACAGTACATTAACCAATGTCCTGTGATACCGTTCCACCAATCCATTACTCTGTGGGCGGTAAAACGAAGTGGTCATGTGATGAACATTGAGCATATCTAAAGTCTCTTTGACAACCGAATTAATGTTTTCCGACCCGTTATCAGACAAAATTTCTAACGGACAAGAATACCTAGGAAATATTTCATCGATGATTAAGTGGGCGATTGTCTGTGCGTCCTTTCTAGGGCAAGCGAATGCCTCTGGATAACCTGAGAACAAATCTATAAAGCTGACGACATATTTGTTACCCGTTAATGAAGTCGGATACGGACCAGAAACATCTACTGCGCACTTAGCCCACGCAAAGGGTGGTATATCTGTTTCTTGAACTATAGGCCTGTTTGCTCGTGAACTACGAAGTTGGCACGTGACACACTCATTAACGTAATTAGTCACATCTTTGTATAGATTAACCCAGAAATACTTAGAATGAATAGCATCATAAGTTTCATCAATGCCCAAATGACAAAGAGTTTCATGGTAATGTGTCAAAACTTCTGTTTGCAAGTGGTTTGGAATGTACATTCTAAGAATCGGTTCAGAGTCTACCTGTGAAATGTAATGCAATATATTGTTTGATAACAAGTGCTTCTTTGTTGTTGCTTGGGACAGAGTATTGTTTCGCAAGCCGTGCTTAATGAGAGCTATGCTATCATCCTTATCTTGTTCTGTTGACATATTGAGTGTTTCGCGGGGAAAATTCGGCTTTATTAATTCATCATTAACCAATTTTTTTCCCCTAGCAAATTCCTTAGGATCAAACTCCGCTGAGTTCAATGCACTTATCTCATACGTATTTCTATGCGTATCAGGGTCATCTAAAGATGAATCCTCTGCTTCCTCCATTGTTCCCGGAACGCGAGAAAGTAGGTCAGCGACCGAATTCTCACGACCTGCTAGATACTCAATCGAACAGTTGTACCCGGCAATGGACAAAGCCCACAAGGCGATCTTTTTGTTTTGCATGGGAGAGTCCAAAAGGTATTTCAAAGGCTTATGATCAGTTTTTATGACCAGCTGAGCGTTATGAAGGTAATGATCTAGTTTTTGGAGACTATAATAAATGGCATATGCTTCCTTTTCTATTGTTGACCAACGAGTCTGTGTATCGCTAATGCAGTGACTCAGATAATAAATGGGTTTTTCCACCTTTTGATCGCCCTCATTAACTGTTTGAGTTAAACAGGATCCTATACTTTTCTGACTCGCATCGGTATACAACGTATAAGGTAATGCCGGATCTGGAAAACTTAGTATTGGAATGCGGGCCAAATCATCCTTTAACCTGTCAAACGCAACCTGACAGTGCTCAGTCCAGTTAATTTAGCATACTTCCTAGTCAAGTTTATGATTGGCTCAGCTACCTCTGAGAAGTTGTAAATAAACCTCCTATAATAGCTACACATTCCAATGAAGCTGCGTACCTCCCGCACGTTTGTGGGCGGAGCTAAAGACCTAATAACACTGACCTTCTTTTCCTCTGGCTGAATACCATGTTCATTGATAACAAAGCCAAGATAATTGGTTTCCTGTTTCATGAAGCTGCATTTATTTAGCTTCAACCTCAACTTATGATCTCTCAATCGGTCAAAAACTGTTTGGATATGAGCCAAATGGTCTTCAAGTGTTTCGGAATAAATCAAAATATCGTCCAAATAAGCTACAGAGAAGTCACTTAACCCTTCGAGAACTCTATTCATCAATTCTTGGAATATAGCTGGAGCGGACGTTAACCCAAAAGGCATGACCTTGAACTGGAAAAGTCCACGATGGCAAGAGAACGACGTCTTGCTTTTGTGTTCGTCATCCATCAACACCTGCCAGTAACCTGATTTCAAGTCTAACGAGGTAAAGAATTTAACCTAACCCAACAGTGCAAGAATATCATCTATGATAGGCAAGGGATATGAATTAGTTTTCGTCACCTTATTCAATTTCCTAAAATCAACACAAAACCGTTTGTCGCGTTCTGGGCTTCATTTACAACACATTTTCAGTCTCACATATTTTAATAAACACATTTCATAAACTATAATACAGCAACACATAATTACAGTTCTATAACATGACTGCCCCTATTCGTTTCTGAGTTGATACTGGCGTATGCCTCGGCCAAGTATCTTGCGGCCCCTAACTCCCATAATGCATTTTAGATCTAATCTCCCCAACTGATCTAATCTAGACTGACTCTCCACTGATCTCGACTCAAAAGCCTGACTCAACTCCCCCCAATGTCCACCTTTTGACAGTATATATCACTAAGCAAGGTGACAGACATTTCCTGTTTGCCGTGCAATGTCCCATCTAAGGACAGTTGCCATAGCAATATACCCATAAGCTATAATAAAATAATTATCAATCCAAGCAGATCGCGACTCTCAAAAAGTGTTTCCTGGTTCATATTTAAGTATTTCCTGCTTACAGAGTTATCCTAATCTATATACTGTTTGGATCCAAACCAATATATTGGATCCAAATCAAGAGGTTAAAAGTCACTACGTGACACTCGCCTCTTCCTTCATTTCAGATTTCATTGAGTCAACAATTAAATCTGATTAATACGTGTTTAGCTGTATCGCCCATGAAAATATAATATTGATCTATTAATGTAAAATTTAAAACCCCATCACCACATATTAATTACGCAATACTGTATACAGTAACTCTCTATCGCTATGTTACGATTTACAAAATTCTCAGGATTGTATAAGGCATTCACTAGTGTCAGTATTTAGCTTAAGGCTTCAAATGTCAGGTTCATAACACACAATAATTAACACACAGTTCAATAGTTCTTCTCACACAGGTGTAATTACTGTTTTGTCTCTGTAATCCGTTGTGTGTAGGTAAATGTTCAAGTTCACAATGTATTTCGCCTTTAAGCCACAATTTTGCCTTGTCCCTGAGGAGAGATCTGTATACAGTATTTCTAACTTCTCATGTCTTCTGCAATGATAAAAATCAAAACACGAAACAGTAACGTACTTTTAATTACATGACTTAGTTACTTAACATTCCATTTTATTCGCTAACTGACAGTCAAACTCAGAATTGAGCAGATGCTCGTAACATCTCAATTAATTAACACCTTTCTTAATTAACTTGAGTATAGGAAATAATGGTGTTAAATGAGTACCAATTAATTTTGACACATTTGGCAGTAACCAATTGTCACCTTTAAGCTGAGTAATGAGTTTTAATATCCGACCTAATTGATATTCTTTGCGTATAAATTCTCTAACTAACTAGTTATGTAGCATAAGCATTTGACAGTGAACATATAAAGTCACATTGAATGGCTTTAAAACTGAAACTAAAAGAATTAAATGGATTCTATACATGTAACAAGTAAGTAAATCTCTTATGAAATTAATACAATTACGTAACTTCTACTAATGTCTGCTTGTCGTTTTCGGCTGATCCTGCTGTGGGTTGCTACTGTTGCCATAGTAACCACTCATTCGTCCCTGGCTGTTTCGACTGGTTTCCATTGGTGTTTGCTTGTTGTTGTCATGGTAACCACAGACTCGCCTTTTTCTGACTGGTTCAGGTCTCTCTGGTTCTCATGCTCTGCGCCGATTCAATGTTGTCCGACAAGTTTCCTTGTATATACACGTATGTATATATGAATAAAAACAATAGTCAATGTTCATATCTGGCTATTTACACAAAATTTAATGACCACAATATTTCATAGTTCGTCTCCAACTCAAACAGAGATATTTTTCTCCGTCTAGATCCTCCTCTTCTATCTGGTGTCAAAGTCTATTTAACTCAACCCTTGAATGCTCGATGTAAGCACACCATAACATGGTCACCATTTGGAGAACTGTTTCACCCGCTTGTGTATTTCATGGCATATCATTATTAATAAAACATATTCCTATGTATTTACTCATTATTAATAAGATAGTTTCCGCCTTGAAATCTTTGCTTATGCAGAGGAGTACTTAGACCCAATTATTTTTCCAATTCTTAACCTATAGCTACAACTCATTTAAAACAGCAACTTTATGACAGCATCTTATTATTTTTCTTGTTGATGCCTGCCCAAATTTACATTTTAACTAGTTAAGTGATGGGTTTTATGACGTGCACTCTTGCATATTAATTACCGGTCAAGCTTATGGGTTACCTCATGACAGTACACATTTTACCCGTACTACTGGTCACATGTCAGTCATTTACATATCAGTCCGGTCAATGTCATATACCGGCCCTACTATATATTCATCCTTTACATAACATCTATTTACACTATGTTGAAGTCTTATTTGCAAAAATACACTCATCAACCCTACTTAGAAATCTTGTTCTATAGGGAATCTAATAGAACATTGAGACAGGAAGCTAAAGCCTTTTTTACAGTCTGCTTGCCAGGCTTTGCTTTCCGTTTACGCCTACATTTGGGCACAGTTGAGATAGCATCTATCTCCATGTCATCTGATTCTCTATTGTCAGACATAACCCTTTGAGTCTTTAACTCTTCTCCTTCTGACCTATCAGATAGATTATCTGTTTCAGTGTCACCTACAGCCTGATTCTGAAAACTACCGGTATTTGAATTTTTATTTCGTAAATGCTTCTTAAATACATCTGACATAGGTGCTTTAATAACAGTTAGATTGCGAGGCTGGCAATTAACACATTTGCTGACATATGCATATAGCTCTTTAAACATACCCGGCCAGTAATAATTCTGTTTTATTGTATGAAATAGTCTTTGACAACCCGGGTGGCCATTCTCGTCATGGTATTGGTTTATTACCATTCCAGTCATATGTAACGGAACATATAATCTCAGACTGGGTTCGTCATCTACATTTGAAATATAGTGCAATATGTTATCTACCTCAAGAAATCTATTTTCTTCTGTTTTGCTCGGCTTCCCATGTTTCAGTCTCATCCTTAACTCTAGTATTTTGGGATCTTTGTTTTGTTCAATTTTCATGTCACATTCTGACACTTCTTTGAGTGGCTCTATGAAAGAATCTGGCAACTCACATTCTTTATCAACAATCTGCTTTATATTTAGGTGCGTTGAGTCAATTAGTTTAACGCTTTGGGCTTTTTCAGAATTGCTGCCTTGTGGGGAGATCTCGTATGTTTTATCATTGATACCTAACACACATTCTTGATCTAATTCACACTCTTCTTCATTATTCTGATTACTCTTTATGTTACAAGCAGGCGGTCTGCTTAAGAAATCAGCAACTATATTCTGTTTGCCCGGAATGTATTCAATCTTACAATTGTAACTGGCGATTGTTAAGCTCCATAAAGCTACTTTCTTGTTCTGTATTTGCGTCTCTAACACATATTTCAACGGCCTATGATCGGATCTTATGGTAAACTCTGCGTTATGTAGATAGTGATCAAGTTTATTTAGGCTATAAAAGATACTATAGCATTCTTTTTCAATTGTACTCAATCTAGTCTGGGTTTCTGTTAACTTATGTGACAGGAAATAGATCGGTTTTTCCCCTACAAAATCCCCAGTTTCATCAGCATCACATTTCTGTGTAAGGCATGCCCCGATATGCCGAAGCGATGCGTCAGTATACAAAGTGTATGGCTTATTTGGGTCTGGATATGAAAGATACGGAATTTGTGTTAACACATCCTTCAGTTGTCTGAAGCTATTTTCACACTCTTCGGTCCATTTAAACTGTATTTTCTTTCTAGTTAAATTGATCAACGGTTCCGCTAATTTTGAGTAATTTGGACAAAAGCGCCTATAAAAACCTGCCTTTCCTAACAGTGAACGAACATCCCTCTGACACTTGGGTTGCGGCAAATTTCTGATTGCTTCTACTTTTAATGGGTCAGGCCTTACGCCGAATTTATCAATTATGAAACCTAAAAATTTTGTCTGCTCCTGGAGAAATTGGCATTTCGTTATTTTCAACTTTAGGTTATGATTGTGCAAGCGTTCCAATACGGTATTTATATGTATCAAGTGTTCCTCAAGGGTTTCAGAATGGATAAGAATGTCATCGATATAAGATGAGCTAAAGCTTTCGCAGCCTTTAAGAACAGTATGAATCAATGATTGAAAATTCCCCGGGGCTGTTGAAATCCCAAATGGCATCGTCTGGAACTCAAATGCTCCCTTGAAAGTACTAAAAGATAACTTCTGTTTATCATTTTCCTCCACTGGAATCTGCCAGTACCCAGAAATTAAGTCTAAACTTGTGAAATATTTGCTTTTCCCTAAGTTAGCTATACAATCATCTATGTTTGGAATTGGGTATGCAATAAAAAATCAACACAAAAACGTTTGCTTCCATCTCTCTTATCAACAATTACAATGGGAAAGCTCCAGGCAGATTTAGAAGGTCTAATTATATTTGCCTCTAACATTTCGTCAATGGCTTTATCAATAGCAGCTCTGTTATTCAGCTGTGTACGATATGGCCTTAACTTAATCGGTGGATGATCTCCTGTTGGCACGGTCATTTTTACTGTGTTGGTTTGAGTTAGTTCCAAATTATTCCTAGCAAACAAATGTCTATGTTTTAGAAGCAGTGGTAGAATTACATCCTTACGATCTTCAGAGCAATTTAAACCCGTTAAAATCTCTTCTTCAGTTAAACCTGTATTTACTGAATTACTTCTAGTGGTTTCTTCCACTGAGCTTATCTCTTGGTCATTAATTGAATTAATCTTTCCTAGTGCACACCTTTTCCTGAGTTTAATTGTCTTGTGGCTATTGTTAATAACCAATACTGGAATCGTTCTGTCTGCTCTGAGTTCTACTACAGAACTGACAACTTCTAATTCTGGTTGATTATCAAAAAATGAATTGCTAATGTGTTTGAAGTCATAAGTGGTTTTTGTCTTAAATCCTTCATGTTTCTTTAATTTTGCAAAAACAACATTGACAGTTTGTGGCTTTAATACTGCGCTTTTACTTAATCTTGTTATTGAAGCAATGTGGTGATCTTCTTCTAACGAAACATAGCAGTCGTCTATTCTCAAACAACCTAAATCAAAATATAATCTAACACCATTTTCTTGTAGAAAATCTCTCCCTAGAATCATATTTCTTACATTATCGACAACTACGAATTTGTGAACTTTTTCAATCTTTCCAATTTTGAAATTAAGCATTGTACATCCGTGTATTTTAAGAAAACCTCCATTAACCGATTTTAATTGTATGTTTTCTGGCATTAGTTTAGGTCTGTTCTTTAACATTTTATACGCTTTGAGACTAATTAAACTCACACCAGCACCCGTGTCTACCAACGCCCTGAAGTTTTGTCTGCCCGTTCGTATTAAGCACGAAGCAGGATTTCCGCATAGGTTAATTGTGTATGTTTGACTGCTTGAACTTTCGTCAACGACTTCATTATGACGAAAGTTTTCCCGTTTAAAGATTTTCTATTGCATCTCGGTCTAAAAACTCTAGGCTTTCTACAAACCCGCTTGATGTGACCATTTTTGCCGCAATTCCAACATTTAAACTTAGGCCGCCATTTATTTTGCATTTGTCTCTCTCTAAATCTCTTATTTCTTTTCATTGAGAACATTTTATTGCTTTTAATCCTATGTCTACAGTCATCAACAATATGTCCAATGTTCCTACAGTGTGTACAATATTGTCTGGGTTTTAAGCTACCAGTTTTCTTTGTTCTCGTTTTAATTGACGGTCTGAAATTCGAGTTCTGTTCTGAATTGTCTCTTAATTTAACTCTTTCTCTAACTGTTATCTCATTTGCAGCAAAAGTAACCGCTTTTTCAAAACTCTGAGGTTGTAGTTTCATAACTTCAAATTTGATATCCCTATCTGCCAGACCATCAATAAAAAACTCTGTTAACTGTGTTTCAATGATTTGCAATTCTCCATTAACGTTTTTGTAAGCCTCTTTTGCCAAATTCCAAACTCTTTCTGCATAAATGTGAACATTTTCTCCTGCAGTTTGCTTAATTTGACCGAGTAATTTTAAACAGTAGTGCGCGTCATGAACCTCACCAAATCTTGCTTCCAAATCATTTTTCAAATCTTCCCACTTTGCTTGTGGATTTTCAGACAAATATCTCTGAATGTAGTCGCTAACGATATCTTTACTTGTTTGAAAGGCTGTTAATTTGAGCTGATTTCCATTTAACCCATATACAACCCCATACTTCTCAATTTGCTTCACCCAGTTTTTAAACAATTTTGAATCCCCGTGAAAATTAGGTACATTCTCTACAATACTGCAAGCATTTAAAGACGTGGAAACATTTTGCAATACTTTTGAAATATTCAAAATATTGAAATATTAAACACAAAAGAGTTTAACAGTACTCACGATTCTCCAGTTTTCCTCCTTTCTCATCGTATATAGTGGTTTGTACTCGCTTCGAATCCTGGTCCAACGGCTCCATTTTTATATGTGTCGCGTTCTGGGCTTCATTTACAACACGTTTTCAGTCTCACATATTTTAATAAACACATTTCATAAACTATAATACAGCAACACATAATTACAGTTCTATAACATGACTGCCCCTATTCGTTTCTGAGTTGATACTGGCGTATGCCTCGGCCAAGTATCTTGCGGCCCCTAACTCCCATAATGCATTTTAGATCTAATCTCCCCAACTGATCTAATCTAGACTGACTCTCCACTGATCTCGACTCAAAAGCCCGACTCAACTCCCCCCAATGTCCACCTTTTGACAGTATATATCACTAAGCAAGGTGACAGACATTTCCTGTTTGCCGTGCAATGTCCCATCTAAGGACAGTTGCCATAGCAATATACCCATAAGCTATAATAAAATAATTATCAATCCAAGCAGATCGCGACTCTCAAAAAGTGTTTCCTGGTTCATATTTAAGTATTTCCTGCTTACAGAGTTATCCTAATCTATATACTGTTTGGATCCAAACCAAGGTATTGGATCCAAATCAAGAGGTTAAAAGTCACTACGTGACACGTTTCGAGCCATCTTTCTTATCTACTATTACTACAGGGAATGACCACGGTGACCTACTTCTCTCAATAATTTTTGCGTCCAGCATTTCATCAATTGCCTTATTAATAACCTTCCTATTGTTTAGCTGACTACGATATGGTTTCAAATTGATTGGAGGTGAATCACCTGTATCAATTTTCATACGAACGGTATCAGTGTGGCTAAGTTCAGCATCAGTTTTTGCAAACAAGTCCCGGTTCCGTGTTAAGAGTTCATTTACCTTTGACCTAAATTTTTCGGGAACATCGGCATCTTTGAAAGTTTCTAGCCCAACATCACTACCTTGTTTACCTGTTGACCTACTTTTCATTGCTTCCTCTACAGACGAAATCGTACCTGAATTGACCGAATTTACCTGCGCAGCAGGTATGCCTCGTTTAATGGAAATGGTCTTGTTAGTGGTATTTACCAAGAGAATAGGAACTTTATGATCATTAGTGAGATTAAATACAGAGTTAGTTATCAGCAACCCTGGTTCATCTTGAATATGGGAGCCATTAAACGGTGTTACTTCGTATGACTGATCTACCGAAAGGTCAGGGTGTTTATGAACTTTGCACAGCGAAATATGTGCTGTCTGTGGGGCAATGACCACTTTGTTTTTCAATCTAATTATAGATGCTACGTGAATATCGTCTACCAGAGGTATATATGTTCCATGAACTCTTACACAAGATAGATCATGGTACACACGTACGCCTCGTGATTGTAACCAGTCAAGACCCAGAATAACATTACGATTTAGATTTCGGACAACATAAAACGTGTGGCTCATTATCAGACCCCCTAACGAGAACTTAATCTCCGCGGTGCCATCTATAAATAGAGGTGTGTTACTTGCTGTAGACAAATTTAGATTATTTTTTCGCAGCTTCGGCTTGGTCGTTAACCCATCGTATACTCTACGGTGTATCAAAGAAACCTCAGCACCTGAATCAAGTAATGCCCTGTACTTCTGTTTTCCTAATTTTAGCAACAAAGAATTTGAATGCGAGTTTGCTGAGTTTACATAACCATTGGCATTAAGAGTATTCTTACTTCTCACATCGGCTTCAACATGTGAGAAGGAACCTAGTTTAAATGCTGAGTTGATTTCGACCCTGTGCTCTGACTTTGAGATGCTCTACAATCTCTCGCTATGTGCCCTCTCAGCCGGCACCTAAAACACACGATATCACTTCGGCGCTTAGCCTCCAGAACATTGACCTGCATATGTTTCTTTCTCTGCCTACAATCTCTGATAATATGACCAAATCTGTTGCAATAATTGCAGCGCATTTGAGGCCTCGTGTGATCGATTTCCATGGGCTCTTGGCCAGAAGCTCGACCACTCGACGAACCCATAGCGTGCCCAGTCCGCAGCTGAAAACGCTTACGCAGATTTTGTTCTGTGGTAGCAATAACGATGGCATGTTGGAAATTATCTGGATTATCTCTCATAACCTTCATTTTCAAGTGATCGTCCTTTAACCCGTCAACAAAATGCCCTACTAATTGTTGCTCTCTCACAACCTGTGGTTGCCCTACAAATGCATCTTCTGCATATGAATTTAAACGTTCTGCATAAACCTGGACTGTTTCTCCGGGTCTCTGTCTACATTGTCTCAATAGTAGTAACGCATGCTGAGAATCGACTATTTCCCCGAAATTAATTCTGAGCGCGGTTTTTACTTGATCCCATGCTCTATTCGGATGTGCCTCTATGTATCGTTTTAGAAAGTCAGAAACCGGACCCTGGCTTGCTTGATAGGCTACTAAACTAGTTTGCTCCGGTGGAGTTCGATTTAATGTGACATATTTTTCAATACTTTTTACCCAGTCTTTAAATTCCTTAGGGTTTGAACCATCAAAGGTTTTAACAATTTTTGCTACCCCTTGTGCTCCCAAAGATGTTGTCATTGAAGTCATCTGAGTATTAATTGCGTTACATAGCTGTAACAAAACCTGTGCCGGATCAGCTTCCGCCATTTTGTCAAAAATATGTGCTTGAAATACAAAGGAAAGAACACTTACGGTTTGATGTCTTCAAGCTGTAGTGTCGTAGAGGTTTCGTCTCTCAGCACCGCAACACTGATTATTGTTCATAGACACAGTGTCTGCACAAAAATGTCCATTTGTGCCACATTTCTGGCCACGACAATTCCAATTCCAAAAATATCACCTCCCCTTTATGTAACACAATAAGGGGAAGATGAATAAGCAACGATCGTATAATGGTTTCTACATTTTACTAAACAACTCCGCGCTTCCCTCTATTCTCTCTGCGCCTCTCTCATCTCCTCTCCGGCGTGCGGACTTCTGCTGCCCGTTTTATCTGAACCTGAGATCACGTGCCTCTTGCCAGCCCGTGGTCATAGGTTCCCCAGTAGTGCACGATATCTGCTAGTGATCAGGTAGCGTCCTCGTGACTACTGTTTGGCAGCAGGCCATCGTGTGACTGCTGTTTGGCAGCAGGCCATCGTGTTACAGGAGTCATGTAGGACATGACAGTTGGTCTTTGAAATACTCTAGAAATACCCTATGGAAAATCATGATTATTAATTAGATTAATAAGTTACAATAGCACATGGACACAGGAATTTTTGGTCAGGACAGAAACTGTAGAATCATATCTATATTATATCATAAGCAAACAACAGATGGCTCCTATAGGAGCTGTCTTATCTGGGTCTACCCTGTTTGCAAAGGCGTAGAAAAGCGTATTAATGGACTAAGGGGTTAATGTCAGAATAATTTAGCATGCATTGTTAACTTCATTAAATATTCATAAACTTAATTCTTATATTTATATGAATATTTAAAAGGATTTTTTTTTACTGAGACAAAAACTATGATAAAATCTGTATAATTTTTATATATATTTATTCCAAACTTCAATATCTACCGGATCTTCATGGGCAAAATAGTTGAGATATGGAAGGTGGAACATTGTAGCCATTTTAAAAAGTAAAGAAACAGATCTTTTAAATTCCATGAGCAAACATAGCAGACCCTGATCAGAAGGCTCATATAGGAGCCGTCTGATCTGGGTCTACAATGCTTACTAGTGTGTTTGTATGAGGGAAAGGGTTAAGACAATCAATGAATATTTGCAAGGTGTAAAGTGTTACCCCTGTCTGTCCATTTATGTCTAAATATTTCATTTTCAAGTTTTGTTTTTACAATATAACTTCAGTATCGTTTGAAAATATTTTAACCAAACTAGGAATTGAATTGTTTTACCTGTAGACAAAACATAGGAAAATTATATACGTACAGTAAAACCCCTCTAACCTGGAATTCTGGTACAGAAAATAATTTAGATACTTTCAGGCAGGTGACTGCATGACTATACCTCTGCATTCTGCTGCCACCTGTCTCCAATACCAATATTTATACTGAAGTGAACATCTGGTTAAGAGGAGTTTTACAGTAACAACTTTGATTGATACACATTTTACAAATCTATTTGAAAAAATGAGTGTGTAAGCAAATGTTTTGCTTTTTCTTCAGGCACATATGAAGGTATTTAGTAGGAGATTCCGGCTATACAGTTCGACCATTGCTGATGACACCATTTCATGAGCCATCAACAGACCAGGAAATTTTAAAAACAGTCTTTGTAGAGTTAGAGTTACCATTGAACAGTTCTTTGGCATACTAAAGTGTCGCTTTCCATGTCTCAAACTGGATTGAGAGTTCCACCAAGATGTCAGCAGCATATATTGTAATGGCATGTGTTGTGCTGCATAATTTTGCAATGGGAAGGAATGAACCAATAGAAATGGAAAATAATGAAGAGCCTGATGACAATGATAATGATATGACTGGCCTTCATGTGCAAATTGGAAATGGTGGAACAAACATTCGCCAGCATATACGTCAGCATTATTTTTAGCTCAACTGCTATTTAAAAATTGGAATTTCCAATAAAGTATAACCACTCTAAAGTGACCGCCAAATCAGACCTGGGGTTAATTACATGGCATTGTAATTAATTTAATTACAATTACATTAATAAAAGGTCAATTACCATTACAATTACAGGAGTTTTGGGCCAAATAAAGATATAAATACATGTATGTGTCAAAGAGGCACATGCTATCTTAATGCATGATGAAAGTAATGCAAAAAGCTCCAATAGGAGCTTTTTGCATTACTTTAATCCTGCATTAAGCAACCACTTGTGTTTTAATACCACTACAGTTAATCATGTAGTGGACGCTACAAAGTGGTCCTACAGTACTTGTGAAATACAACAACAGATCATGATATTCATTGATTTTTTTTAATCATCCGATTTATAATGTGACAGTCATAAACTTTAGTTTCAATTATTTTCTACCATTTGCTCATATTGACACCTTTGTAAGAGTCACTTTTTGAAACCATGGTGATAAATAGAGCATTTGCTCCTGATAAGCAAATGCTCTATTTATCACATAGGTTTCAAAACTAAACAGATCTAAAGTTTTCCTTTTCTCTTGAGTAAATGCTACATTTTAATAATTTATTCAAAGAGATTGAGTGTAAAAATAATGTAAAATGAGGTAATGGGTTAAACAAACATTTTTTTACACCTTGTTAAACTGGGTATACCAAGAACATACGACTTCTGTATATGCCCTTATAAAAATGATATAGCTAAGAAATTATATAATGTCATTAATTTTTAAATGAATATGGAACAGTGAAAGGCTTAACCCTTTCCCTCATACAAATTATTTGTCACGTCTTTGCAAACAGAGTAGACCCAGATGAGATATATATATATAGGAGTCCCTGATGTCTGATCAGGATGTTTATTTATGAAATTATAATAGATCTGCCCACAACATAGTACATAGGTATGCAGTTCTAGAAGAATTTGTCAGGGCTCTTTCTTGGAAAGTATTTGTCCAATGCAACCAAACTATACATACATGTACATGTTTGTGACCATTAAACTTGGTCAAGTTTGATAGCCATGTAAATCGCTTCAGTCATTCAGGAGTTGCGGCTCTTTATTTGCAAAAATGACTAAGTTTTGATAGCCATGTAAATCGCTTCAGTCATTCAGGAGTTGCGGCTCTTTATTTGCAAAAATGACTTTAAAATATATAGTTCGGACTCTTTCTTGGATAGACTAGTATTTGTCCAATCCTCACCAAACTTTACACACATGTCTGTGGCCATTATATCACTTGGTCATGATTATGGCCCTTAGTTTCTGTGACAAAAAATCTGAATGGGGGGCATCAGTGTCCTATGGTAACATTTCTAGTTTCTTCTGTCTAAGACTCTTTGATGTCCCTGGAAAACAAATAAATTTTTAATCATTATACCCCCACAAACGAAGTTGGGGTTTTTTTGGGTGGGGGGGGGGTTATACTGGAGTCACCATGTCTGTCCGGTGGCTTGTCCGTCGGGCTTGTCCGGATCATAACTTCCAAAGTATACAAGCTATTGACTTCAAACAAAGGGAAGAAAGGGTTAAATATGGTTTTCGTAATTTAACAAATTAAAATTTAGCAGTCAGGAACTTTATTTCTATAGCCCCCATCACTGTGTCAAATGTGCTAGTGGGGGTATTCATCACCTTTAGTGGTAGTTCTAGTTTACTTTTTACTTAATGAATGTCATTTATGCTCAATGGATTGACTTCAAACTTGGAACATAAACAAATAGCAACCATGTTCTGTCCACATGTATGTTTGGCTGTATATTGATAATATTAACCCTTTTCCTCATATAATGGCCTTTTCACAAATTTGCAGACAGAGAAGACCCAAATCAGACAGCTGCTATAGGATCCATCTGACCAGGGTCTGCTCTGTTTGCTTTTGACATGATATAGATTGATTTTACAGTTTTTATCAAGGCTAAACTTTCCTTTGAAAAGTTTATAGTATAAAAATTCCGCTAATAAATACCCAAGCTGTCATTATTTCTTACATGAATACAGAACAGGGAAACTGTTAAGCTTCTTAACGTATGCATTAGACTTAACTTAACATAGGCATTAGATCAGAGAATATCAAGACACATATTAGTGAATTTTAGATAAGACATTTGACTTTGTTTTACCAAACATCTTTGGCCTTGTATCCAACAATCAATTATGAAATTATCAAACAGGTTCTCATGTCAAAAATAATTTGAATATGAAATGCTTTGCATACCATGTCAACTATATATTCTTCAGTTTGGATGGCAATAAATGCAATAAATTATATATATTATAACATTGTCTTGTGTGTTTACCTGAAATTTCCAATACAAGTATATTTGGCTATCTTTTATTTCACTGACTGTTATTCCATTTCTTTTCATAGAGTCAAAAGCCTAGAAAAAAATTACATTCCAAAGAAATGCAAATTTATACATTTGAATATCCAGTCATAGACAGGTGGATATAGTTTTGGCATACTTTGTCCGTCTGCATGTCCGTCATTCAATTTATCCACAGTCATATCTCAATCAGATTCTGTGATTCTAGATTGAAATCATAGTCCATCCTTATAAAGCTTTTTAGTTGAGTCTGAGTTCGTTCTCAAGCTTTTAATTGGTCAGATTTGAGTTCTCAAGTTTTTGATTGGTCAGATTTGAGTGGAATCATACCTCAGAAACTGTATGGAGAGTTTCTATGAATTTCTTGGAAGAATATATTTATGGACCCTATATTTACGAATTTAATCAATTTCATTTATAATTAAATTATTCTTGAAATAATAGGCTATCTATACACAAAACATGTTTTGCTAAAACATTCAGTTTAACCTATCCATGCTAAATGAATTTTCACACATTTGCGAACAGAGCAGACCCAGATCAGAGGACTGATCAAGGTCTGCTCAGTTTGCTAATTAATGGAATTTGATAGTTCTGATTCTTTACTTTCTAACATGGTTATACAATCTTACTGTTCTGTCCCTGAATATCCAGTAGGTACTAAAAGTTTAAATAAACCTATAACCATGAAAAGATTAATTTAATACTGGAGAAAATATAACAGCAATTTATAACGCTTAATACTGGTCGAATTCAAAGACAACTTCCATTTTTTGTTAATGAAACTTCGTGTATTAAATTCAATAGAGGTTAACAATAATCCAAAGAATTGGGAAAATGAAATTCCTTATGCAATGATGATACGTAAAACATTGAGGAAAATACTTGCGCATTTACTTTCTCAGGGATTTCTTGCCACGCTTTTTCCTTGGCAACTGCAGTAACGCCACCAGACCCTGGTCATTTGAGCTTCACGTTCGGAATGCGGTCACTATCTATCATATTCTGAGCAAGGGCCATTATCTCTTTCTCATTGAGCCGTGTGTCGGCCGATGTTACAGCTTCCATTGCTATTTTTGCACACAAAAGACTGACAGATTGCGGGAACGAGCGCAAGACGTTAAGATTCTTATCTCCGATATTGAAAACTTCTATTTTTAGGCCACTTACAACGTTAATAACTTTGCTCAAGTTTCGACTCGAATGAGACCAATCTTAAAGTGAGATGAGAAGCTTCGTGAAAGCCGATTTTTGAAAAATCTCAAGTGAGCAAGAATTTGAGCATTTTCTTGAGTTTGAGATTTTCTCAAGATGAGAATTGTTTACAAGTGAAAGCGGGGCCTGAATTCATATATGAGCAAAATCGTTTCTACCGTGACAAATATTACTGTTGAATTATATATATAGATCTATCTACATTATTTCATGCAATCTTTTGCAAATAGAGCAGACTCAGAGGCCATGATAAGAAGGCTCCTGTAGAAGCCATCTTATCTTGGTCTTCTCTGTTTGCAGAGATGAAAAAAAGTATTTTATGGAGTAAAAGGTTAGACTAGCTGTTAATAAAACTGTACAACCAAATCTACATGTATATTTTACTATAATTAACATTTAACAAACAGCAGACCTTGATCAGACAATGAGCTCCTGTAGTAATCATCTGATCAGGGTCTACACTGTTTGCAAATGTAATTAAAGGTGTATTTATAGAGTAAAGGGTTAACTCTTTGCACACTACATGTAAGTAATTTTTGAGTGCAAAAATGTCATCTGCTACAATTCTTAAAGTTACATTTTATAGAACATTGTATACATGTGTATGGCAATAGACTGTTCAGTCTGTTCAAGGATTCAACATGTGGCACTTTTTATCTGGCCTGAGTGGCCTCAGTTTCATGAACATTCTTAAAGTTATTACTTAGCTAAGCCTGCATGTCAGTGTGTAGAAATTGCACAAGAGCATTTATAAGTTTGCATAAATTGTATGTTCGTTTTGCCTAAATTTGTGTGTCTCTTTGTGTCTTTTATATACATGTACATTTTACTGTTAAAATTGTGGTGCTGTTTGGGCGGGTGTGTGTTTTGTATGCCGTGTTTCCTGCATGACTCTAACATGTACTTTTATTTTGACATAAAAGGTAATCTTGACTCTTGCTCAATTATCATTTTAAAGCTTTACTCCATGAATATTCATGTAAGAAATATGATGACATCATGAACATTTATAAATTAGAATAGATTTTTAAAATTGCATATTAATACAACGTCATGAGTTTTTGCAAAAGTAGAAACTTATAATATAGAATAATATCTGTAGTATTCCAACAGCAAACAGGCTGACCATGATCATACGACTCCTATATTTCAAGGTGCCATATCTGATCTAGGTCTACTGTCCATTTCAATTTACTTTGTCACTGAATTTGAATCGAGAATTTTTTTCATTTCTTACCGTATCGAGATCAAATTTAAACCACTTGTGTCATCGTTATTCAGGAACTCGGTGCCCGTATCCATCTTTAAATAAAGATTTTATGCATAAAAACAATGTTTTCCCATTGTAAACACGTTCATTTCAAATTGCAAATGGCGGACGATTGACGTCGAGTGGAACATCCGAATTTAACTAAGGGTAATTAATTAGCTCTTAAAAGTTGACGTCATACACGAAATTACGTCATTTATTTCAAATCAGTATGCAATTCACCCCTGTTGAAAAATGATACGCTCCACGATCCATACATGTATACGGCGGCCATTTGCAAAGAAACAGCTGATCGAATTAGCATGTAGAAAATGCATTTACGGCATTTCATTCCTTGTTACTGCATGATATTGAGGGATATTTAATTAGCATGGGAGTTCCTGAAAAACGATGCGATCAAATGACGTATATTTAAGGTCAGTTTGACTCGAAATGAAAAATATATCGACCAAATTTCAGTGACAAATAAAATTGAAATGGACAGTACTCTGTTTGCAAAGGCACAGAAAGGCGTATTTGTGGAGGAAAGGGTTAAGAATAAATATATATAAACATGTGTTATTGTATTTGATACTAACTGAAGGTGATGTACATGCATGTAAAAAATAATATATATATATACAATAAAATCTTGATTACTCGAATTTAATGTAAACCCTTTTAGATAGGTATAGCTGCTTAACCCATTCCCTCATATAAACATGTTTTCACGCATTTGCAAACAGAGTAGACCCATATCAGACGGCTCCTAGAGGAGTCGTCTGATCAGGGTCTTCTCTGTTTGCTTATAGAACTTGATATATCTGTTTCTTTGCTTTCTAAATGTCTACAATATGTTCATTTCATTATAACTACTTTGTCCATGAATATTCGGTCATGGTATTGAAACTTTGAATAAACATAGACCAGGGAAAGGGTTTTATGCATGGTGAAAGTCATTTGTAACGGATTTAAGAATTTAATAAAACATTAATTTAGATGTTCTGTGTATAAACAGTCATATGTTCTGTAATGTAGTTTTCTATTTACAAGTATAACAAAATGTCTCTAATGATTATGTTCATACATGTGATAATTTTTTCGAGGCAAAGAGGGAGATTAGCTTTTCAAATGAGGGAGATTGAGTGTCAAAGAGGGAGATTTACACGGATGGAAAAGTTTGGAGTTATTTGTTGGTATAATAGGTCAGAGACCTATATTTATATGTCTCTGAATGGGGAAATATGAAAAGAACACTCCCTCCCCCCTTTACCCCTGGTTGAAAGGGAGGTATGCTAAAGGCACTTTTATGCGCGACAAACCATCTTATTTACTAGAGCATTGGAACTTTTTTGCCTATCTAGCACATTACAACTGTGTAATTTAGTTTGTATTAATTCTATTTATATCCTATTCCTTATTATAGTCTATACTATTCTCTGTTCTACATCCATCCACATCTACTATATTTCCCATTCCTTTCTAATCCATTCCATCCCATCCTCTTATCTATTCTTGTTCCATTGTGTTTCATTCCTTTCTATTATCTATTCTGTGCCCATATAAATAATAATCTATTCTAATTAATATTCCTTTCTATTCTATCTTTTGTATGCTATTATACATTACCATAATTATACTCTCTTCTAATTACTATTTCTTTCTATTCCATTCCATTCTGGCCAATGGATAGACTTGTGTTTATTATTAAATAATTATTCTTTTTACTGGCCAATGGATAGACTTGTGTTTATTATTAATATTATTTTTACTATCATTATTTATATTAATCTCATTCTTATTTTATATTATATATAATTTATTGACATTATTGTTTTTATTATTTTCATTTATTTTTGTAATGCAATGTATCCAGAAATTTATATTCTGAAATAAACACAATACATTTGTCACTTTCTGTCCGAAATATGGTACTATCCAAATACTAGTACACTGTCTTTGCATTTTGTAGTTTCATTTTCTGTTAGAAAAATGCTTCCCATCTCATTTTTTGTGTATTTGACATCCTTATATGCTATACTCAATACATACACAATTTTATTTGAATATATTACCAAATGTCTGTGGACAACAATGCTTGTGTTTGCCTCTATGAAATGACACATTTCACCGTTCGAAAAATCCGTGGTTTGAGGCAACCAATTTCGAGTTCCATTTTGTCTGATAAAAGCACATTTTTATTACAGCTATGCTATGCGGACATTTATAAATAAACTTATAACCTAAATTAATTTAATAAAGTAACTACAGTATAACCTCTGTTATCCGGCACCCCATGGTTCCACGTCAGTATGTCGGTTAAGAGAGGGTGCCGGTTAACAGAATTATGCCTAGATTCACAAGTTTACGTACCCAAATATTCATTCCAGCAAGTCCTTTTTTCGTTGCGAATGGAATTCCACCATGACAATTCACAAATTACATATAAATATATACAACAGCGCCGAACCTGATAAGATAGCTCCATTTAAATAGGAACCATTTGATCAGGATCTACGCTGTTTGTCTATTGTCTTTTGAACTACATGTACATGTAAACTATAGGCATAACGTGTTAAGCGTACAATCGGAAGTAAACACACATGTATAAAGGGCTCGACTAAAACACCAGAACATTCGTACTATATTTTATTTACAAGTTCGGATTCTACACAGGTACATGTATATGCGGACCATCACCGCTGGTTTTTACACAATTAGCAAAAAGCGTAGATCCGGTCGCTAAATAATTTGGTATTGCCATTTTTTACATGTGTACATACATGTATTTTCAATGACGATAACAATATAAATCTATAAAGGGCGGTCAATTTACCCTAGACCCATTAACGGTACTTATCACCTACTTGAATTTAGTGCTTACTGTCAATGATCACAGGTCAGCAAACCGCCGGATAACAAGGTGTGAAAAACCGCTAATTTGCCTTTATTGGCCTGTCAAGGTATGCCGGTTAACGGTTAACAGGGGTTCCGATCAAGAGAGAGTTTGGATACATAAAACAAATAGGGAAACTGCCGGGACCAAACAGCAGTGCTGGATAACAGGGGTTTCTGGTTAAGAGGGGTGCCGATCAACAGAGGTTATACTGTATTTAGATGTTTAGTCTCAGAATTTGAGAAAATAAGATTTTCTTCAACAGAAATTTAGTAGAATCTGACCGTGAAGAAAAAAGCATACATGTAATGACAACAGTTTAATACACCAGAGACATATTCATACATGATTGTTTCTGTTATGGAATACACACATGCCAAGGTAAATAACACACCATACTGACCATTTAATCCCTTTTACTGGGGGTCACAATTACTCGGCATGGTATTTAGGGCATGCTGCGGTGGTCTTTGATAAGGGGCAACATGGCGAGGTACTACAATAGGGACACGGCGCTGTGCCTGCCATGATAAACAGGGCAGTAAATAAGTCAACAACACTGGTTCCTTGAGGCGTCTGGCAAGCGCTTATGTCAAAAAATGATAGAAAATGGGGTGGGCAAAAATAATCATTTTTATTCAGAAATCGGGAGATTTCGTCTCCCGGCCTGGACTTGCGGGAGTTGGGCTCAAATCCGGTAGTCTCCCGCACAATCCGGTAGTTATCACATGTATGTCTGTTTAGATAAAATCGATCATTCCAACTATCTTCTCCATATAATTTTTTTTATACAATGTATACACAGTAAGAAGTTAATAAGTTATATGTAAGCTTGATATTAAGTCGTTAGATCTATATTTGCGAAACTGGGGTCAGGATCCATACTGTTTGAGCAGGTTTTCACAAATTCTGTACTAGAATTTAATATTGACCTGTAAAATTTGTATCAGAGTCCACCCAGTTTTGGTCTCTAAATACGGTAATTATATTTTATGATATAGTTGATGTATGAATCTTCATGTTTGATCTACTTTATGCAAATTACCTCATTTGCATCCTCGTGAATATTAATTATTGAAATATTAAAGTGGAAGGACCTTCAAATATGCACTTTTAGACCGTACGCATCTGTAACATTAGTTGATAACTTTACTGTGGAGCATTCTAGTGGAAGTTGATATTCGAAGGTAAACACTTGAGTTTAGTCATAAATGTACAAAAAGTATATTTGAAAGGAATGGTTACATGTATATGATTTCAGTCAACCAATAAATTAAGCAATATGTCAACAGGTTATTAAAGACTTGTATCAGCCCAAATATGATTAAATTTCTAAATATATATAATGTATCAAGCTTTAGGTCCCATACAGTCTCATACAGATGACAAACATAGCGGTTAACCGGTTAAGGTTTGGTTCGCCGTTCTCGATTACCCCGTTCAAGAATCGTCTAACCGTGACTGCCCTAAATTACACATACAGTAAAACCTCGATTATTCGAATTTTCGTTATAAACGAATTTAGACCCTTTTAGGCAGGTGGCTGCTTAATGCATGATGAAAGTCATGCAGAAAGCTCCTAGAGGAGCTTTCTGCATGACTTTCACCATGCATTAAGCTGCCACCTGTCTTAAAGATCCATAATAATACGTATTTTAGTGTTCGGATAATCGAGGTTTTACTGTATATAAGGTAATTATGTACAAAGATTTTATGGTCCTCTACAAAGATTGTTCAAATTATGACCCCAGACCAAAAATGGCCCCCAAGGGCTTATCAGTTTTTCATAGGAAAATCTTTAAAAATCTACTGAAACTGTAAGGCCTAAACCTTTTATGTTTGGTATGTAACATGATCTAATGGTCCTCTACAAATATGTAGCTGTGGCTTGTGATCCTCTGCCAAGAATGTTCAAATTACGACCCTGACCACTGGGCAAAACTTGGCCCTGCCTCAGGGCTGATCAGTTTTTCATGGGAAAAATATAAAATATTATTTTTCTCTGAAACCATAAGGCTTAGACCTTTAATTAATGGCATACTCCTTTGCCTTGTGGTTCTATTCCAAGGTTGTACAAATGATTTCTTGTGGTCAAAAATGGCCCCGCTCCTGGGGTTATATCTCAGGTGGGCGCTTCAGGGCCTCCTGGCCCTCTTGTCTGATATTTGTAGGATAAAAAAGTGAATAATCTACATTATTATGTCTCCCACCACATAGCGGTGTGGGAGACATATTGATTTACTGCTTTTTGTCTGTTTGTCTGTCTGTCCGTCCGTCTGTCTATCTGTCTGTCCATCTGTCACAAAATCTTGTCCGCTCTCTAATCCAATCTTCATCAAACCTTTTAAAATGTTTATAGCAATAGTATCTAGGCCAAGTTCAGTATCCAGCAAGATTGTTTCAGGAACTTCAGAGTTATGGCCCTTGATTTATCCAAATTTGCCCTTTTTAGTTTTGTCCGCTCTCGAAGTCAAAAATGTATCATCCAATCTTTACCTTATAAAACTGTTCATGGATATAATATCTAGGCCAAGTTTAATATCCAGCAAGATTGTTTCAAGAACTTTTAGAGTTATGGCCCTTGATTTATCCCAAATTTGGCCTTTTTAGCTTTGTCCGGTCTCTAAGTAAAAAATGTCTCACCCAATCTTCACCAAACCTTATAAAAATGTTTATGGCTATAATATCTAGACCGAGTTTGATATCCAGTAAGATTGTTTCAGGAATTATGGCCCTTGATTTTTCCAAATTTTGCCTTTTTAGCCTTGTCCGCTCTCTTAGAAACGTCTCATCCAAACTTCACCAAACCTTATAAAAATGTTTATGGTTATAATATCTAGGCCAAGTTCATTATATCCAGCAAGATTGTTTAAGGGACTTATGGGAGTTATGGCCCTTGATTTATCTCAAATTTTGCCTTTTTAGCCTCGTCCGCTCTCTTAGAAACATCTCATCCAAACTTCACCAAACCTTATAAAAATGTTTATGGTTATAATATCTAGGCCAAGTTCAATATCCAGCAAGATTGTTTAAGGGACTTATGGGAGTTATGGCCCTTGATTTATCTCAAATTTGGCATTTTTAGCTTTGTCCGCTCTCTAAGTCAAAGATGTCTCACCCAACCTTATAAAAATATTTATGGCTAGCTATAATATCTAGGCCAGGTTCAATATCTAGCAAGATTGTTTCAGGAACTTTAGAGTTATGGCCCTTTGGCCTTTGTAGCCTTGTCTGTTCTCCAAGTCAAACCACAGGGGTCTGGACCGCTTCATGGGGGTCTATATGTACTATATAATAACAAGGGTTCCAACTAGCAGAACGGACATCCGTGTACCACAAGTACAAGTATGAATGTAACTCTTGCAATCTCGATGATAATTTTGTAATTCTTTCGGCTATTGAAAGCCAATATATTTTACTATCAAATAGATATAATCTTCTGGCGGTAACTTGTGCGCAATTATAAATCTAACAATGATTTTCTCAAAGTTTCACGTGATTTCAAAATTGTCCCCGCCCCAGGGGTGGGCAGTTTTCAATAGAAACAAATAGTGAAAACTTTGAAAATCTTCTTCTCTGAATCTGGAAAGTTCTCAGCTTTCATATTTGGCACATAGCATCATGTATAGGTCCTCTACAAAAAATTATATGAATTATGGCCCTGGGGTCAAAATTGGCCCCGCCCCAGGGGTGAGTATTTTTCAGCAGAAACATATAGAGAAAACTTTGAAAATATTCTCCTGAAACTGAAAGGTTCTCAGCTTTAATATTTGGCTCATAGCATGATGTTCAAGTCCTGTACAAAAGTTATATATATTACGCCCCTGGGGTCAAAATTGGACTGCCCCAGGGCCGGGTAGTTTTCTATAGAAACATATAGTGAAAACTTTGAAAATCTTCTCCTCTGATTGTCTGGTGAGCACTTCAGGGCCATTCTGGCCCTCTTGTTATATAGTACATATAGACCCCCATGAAGTGATCCAGACCCCTGTGAGTCAAACACATCTCATTCAATCTTTACAAAACCTTAAGAAAATACATTCTTCGAACGAGCTAAAAAGTCCTTATCCAATCTCCAACAAACTTCATAAAAATGCATGAAATCATTTTTGAGAAAGGAACAGGTGGGAGATATATGTTTTTCTTAAAAACAAGCTCTAGTTTAAGTTATTTCTATATTGTTTTTAGCTCACCTGGCACTTTGTGCAAGGTGAGGTATTGTGAGGGGGCTGGCTCCGGCGTCATGCGTATGTGCGTCATGCGTATGTGCATCGTCAACAATTTACTAAAACATCTTCTTCTCTGAAACCACAAAGCCTAGAGCTGATATTTGGTGTGTGGAATCATCTAATGGTCCTCTACAAAGATTGTTCAAATTATGTCACCCAGACCAAAAATGGCCCCGCCCAGGGGCTTATCAGTTTTTCTTAGGAAAATCTTTAAAAATCTTCTTCTCTGAAACCATAAGGCCTAGAGCTTTGATATTTGGTATGTAGTATGTAGCATCATCTAATGGTCCTCTACAAAGGTAGTTCAAATTATGACCCCCAGACCAAAAATGGCCCCGCCCAAGGGCTTATCAGTTTTCATAGGAAAATCTTTAAAAATCTTCTTCTCTGAAACCGTAAGGCCTAGACCTTTGGTATTTAGTATGTAGCATTATCTAATGGTCCTCTACAAAAATTGTTCAAATTATGACCCCTGGACCAAATCTGGCCCGCCCCGGGGCTTATCAGTTTTTCATAGGAAAATCTTTAAAAATCTTCTTCTCTGAAACCATAATGCCTAGACATTTGATATTTGGCATGTAGCATCATCTATTGATCCTCTACAAAGATTGTTCAAATTATGACCCCTTGACCAAAAATTGCCCGCCCCTGGGCTTATCAGTTTTTCATAGGAAAATCTTTAAAAATCTTCTTCTCTGAAACCGTAAGGCCTAGACCTTTGATATTTGGTACATGTATGTAGCATCATCTAATGGTCCTCTACTAAGATTGTTCAAACTATGACCCCAGGACCAAAAATGACCCCGCCCCGGGGCTTATCAGTTTTTCATAGGAAAATCTTGAAAATCTTCTTCTCCTAAACTGTAAGGCTAAGACCATTGAAATTTAGTATCTATTATCATCTAATGGTTTTCTACCAAGATTGTTCAAATTATGACCCCTGAACCAAAACGGCCCGCCCCTCGCTTATCAGTTTTTCATAGGAAAATCTTTAAAATCTCCTTCTGTGAAATTGTAAGGCCCGGAACTTTGAAACTTATATGAAGCATCTAATGTTCCTTTATTTAGATTGTTCAAATTTGAAACTCAAGGCCTAAAATTATGGCACTTGGTTTCATATTGGCCCCAATCTGAAGCTTACTTATTTTTACATAGAAATACAGTGTATGCATATGTCTATAGTAACCAGGTGAGCGATTTAGGGCCATCATGGCCCTCTTGTTACTACTTTTAATGTTCTCATTAACATTCATGAATATAAGCAAATAAGGCAATTTCAAGGAATAGCTAGAAATAAAAGCACAATTAATGTCTTATCTTCAATTTGCTACCAGTTTTATTACCGTGTTTTCCATGGAAAACTCCGGTTATTGAAATGGTAATGAACGACGGGCGGGCGGACGGCTGCCAGTTTTGTCCAGATGATAACTCCTATATGGCTCATGCCATTGGATTGAAACTTCATACATAGAAAGTTCATGATAAAAGGAAGTGTCATGCACAAGGTCCATAACTCTGGCTTCACTAATATTGGAGTTATGCCCCTTTGAACTTAAAAATGTGTCAGTTCATATGTGCGTCCGTCCGGTCTGGTCCGGGCTGTAACCCAGAACTCCATGGATGGATTGTGAAATCACTCATTAGCTGAAAGGTCAAGGTCATACTTAGAGGTCAAAGGTCAAAATCATGTATATTTTTAACCGGATTAACAGATTTTGCTTGTCCGAAGCATATCTCCTACACTACTTTGGGTAGGATCACCAAATATGGTGTGTGATTACATCTTGGGACGGCGGAGTGTCGCATACTATTTATAGGTTTATGTGACCTTGACCTTGGGCTTCATTTACAAGAAAAACTTGTCCGGAGCATAACTCCTATACGGAATCAGCTAGGATCACTAAATATGGTGTGTGAGTTCATCTTGGGTTGGTGGAGTATCACATTCTATTTTTAGGTCAATGTGACCTTGACCTTGAACTTTGACCTCATTTGCAAAAAAACCTTGTCAGAAGAATATCTCCTACACTACTTCAACTAGGATCACCAAATGTGGTGTGTGAGTACATTTTGGGATGGCGGAGTGTCGCATACTATTTATAGGTCAATGTGACCTTGACCTTGGGCTTTATTTACAAAAACACATGTCCAGAGCATACCTCCTATACGGCATCAGCTTGGATCACCAAATATGATGTGTGAGTTCATCTTGGATTGTCAGAGTGCCACGTACTATTTTTAGGTCAATGTGACCTTGACCTTTAAACTTTGACCTCATTTGCAAAAAAACCTTGTCAGAAGAATATCTCCTACACTACTTCAACTAGGATCACCAAATGTGGTGTGTGAGTACATTTTGGGATGGCGGAGTGTCGCATACTATTTATAGGTCAATGTGACCTTGACCTTGGGCTTTATTTACAAAAACACATGTCCAGAGCATACCTCCTATACGGCATCAGCTTGGATCACCAAATATGATGTGTGAGTTCATCTTGGTTTGTCAGAGTGCCACGTACTATTTTTAGGTCAATGTGACCTTGACCTTTAAACTTTGACCTCATTTGCAATAAAAGCTTGTCAGAAGCATATCGAGGGCTTGGTGCAAAACTAAACTTTTGTCCACCAGCCATGTCAAAATTGTCCCCACCCTTTGGGTCACAAGCTTTACATAAAAATGTTCTTGTCCGAAACTTAAAGGCTTAGAGCTGTGATATTTGTTATGTAGCATCATTTAGTAGACCTTTACCAATAGTGTTCAAATTAAGTCCCAATGATCAAAAGTGGCTCTGCCCCAGGGTCATAAGTTTTGCTGAAAACTTAAAAAAAAAAACTATTGTCAAATTCCGTAAGGCTACCAAATTTGATACACATACATAGCATCATACGACCCTGGGGTCAACTTGCTCCGCGCCGGGGGCCATCAGTTTTATGTAGGATTATATAGTAAAAACATATAAAGCCTCTTGTCTGAAACCCATTAAGGCTTAGAGCTGTGATATTTGGTTTGTAGTATTATTTAGTAGACCTCTTCAAAGATTATTCAAATTTTGACTCAGGATAAAAGTGACCCTGCCCTTAAAATGGGTTGTCGGTTTACACTGCGTTATAATGAAATCTTCAAATATCTTCTCTCAGACTAATATAGTAAGAGCTTTAATTGATATAGAAAACAAAGCCCAACCAGATGAGCATGCCATCATCAACAAAACTTTAACATTACTTATAACTTCTGAGTTACTTAAGCTAGACAATTCATATTTGGTATATGCAGATAGCTTGGGTAAAGGCCTTTCACTTGATACAAGGATACATGAAATCAGGTCAAGGTTAAAAGGTCACTTTTTCAAAACTTTTGCCCTTCTTAACAAACTTTAAATTGCTATAACTTCTGAACTACAAATTCTAGGCAATTAATCTTTGGTATACAGATAGCTTTGGTAAAGTCCTTTCACTTGATACAAGGATACATGAAATAAAGTCAAGGTCAATGTCACTATTTCCAAAACTTTGCCGTCATTAACAAAACTTTAACATTGCTTAAAATTTCTGAGTTACTTAAGCTTAGACCTTTCATATTTGGTATACAGATAGCTTAAAAAGTGAAGGCTCTTCACTTGATACAAATATACATGAAATCAGATCATGGTCAAGGACACTATTTGGAAAACTTTGCCCTTTTTTTAACAAACTTTAATATTGCTATAACTTCTAAGACGAAATTTAGATACTGTTCGATTTTATTTAAAATCGGTGTCTGAATATTTCAGTACTCCGAATGTATTGGTAGGTGCTTTGAAAGTATGATTGCCATGGTGACCGTATAATGGACTCTGAATGCTCAAAATTTAGCTGATCGAGTTTGCTAAAAATTGGTATGTATAGGCCGGTACTATATGGGTAACCCAAACTTTATTATAGGTGTTTCGAAAGAGTTGGTTGCCATGGTAATGGAGTTGTGGCATCTGATTGGTCCCAATTTAAATATTATTCAATTTTGCTGAATGTATGTAAGTGTATTTTGGGTAACTCAAGCATAATCATTAATGGCAGGTGTTTCGAACATGTTAGTTGCCATGGTGACACAGTGATCAATGCCAGTGATTGGTCAAAATTTAGATATTGTCTGATTTTACTTAACTATCTATACTTGTTGTGTTTTGTTTGGGGGAATCCGGTAACAGAACTAGTTACAGTTAGATCTTGTTGGCAATACATTTTCCTCTCAGGCGCATTAGCTTCACTGATGTACAGTATTATACGGGGCCCTTCCTGACTTGGTCAGCGTTCTAGTTCCTCAAAAATTCCTTCCACTTTCTAAAATGATGACTGAATGTATATTGGGCTGACTATTCTGTTAGAGCACTTCAATATACATGTAGTAACATCCCCAGACACCTAACCCAATTCCCACCCCTTACTCTACTCTCATCCCCTGTCATCCCTACCCTATCGAGTAAGCCTTATAGAATGCAACTAAAAGGAGAGATCTATTATTTAACCCTTTACTCCATGTGCCTTTTTAACACCACATTTGCAAACGAAATAGTTGGTTAAGAATTAAAGGAACAAATAACTATGCTTCAGTTGAAGAAATTCTTTCAAAACATGACTAATCTCATGGGAATCAGCAGAGGTTTGACTGTCAGCTGAGCTCCATAGAATAGGAATGAGAAAAATTCAAGGAACCCTTGATAAAGACCAGGCCTGTACTCAAAACTGCCAGCATTATCTTCAGGGTTCTGAACAAAAACATAATTAGAAAGATTTAAAGTCTAGTATATTTCATTATTTGCTAACTGGTAGCGTACTTTATAATTGTTTGGTTCCTTCTTGTCTCCTGCTCTGGTTTCTGTAGTTGTAGAAAAGCTGTGTCCCTAAATTCCAAGACATGAACTTATTTATTGCAGTTTATTTAACCTGCTCTTTAAGGCTGACACTTTACTTTACTCCATAAATATGCCTTTCTATGCATATAATATAGATATGATGTTCTACAGTTTTGGCCATGGCTTATTTAGTAATTAATCTAATCAATATTCATGATGTTATTATTTCTTAAATGAATAACATGATGTTATTATTTCTTAAATGAATAACATGAAGTTATTATTTCTTACACAAATAACATGATGTTATTATTTCTTACATGAATAACATGATGTTATTATTTCTGACATGAATAACATGATGTTATTATTTCTGACATGAATAACATGAAGTTATTATTTCTTACATGAATAACATGATGTTATTATTTCTTACATGAATAACATGATGTTATTATTTCTTACATAACATGATGTTATTATTTCTTACATGAATAACATGATGTTATTATTTCTTACATGAATAACATGAAGTTATTATTTCTGACATGAATAACATGATGTTATTATTTCTTACATGAATATCCATGGAATAAAGGGTTAATGATGTTTGTATTATGCATGCATGATATGCAAAACAGATCAACCAATACATGGACCAATCTAGTGTGTTGTACACAACCCTAAACATAAGCTGTTCCATGTCAAAAAGGTACATTGTACACACAAAGACTAGTCACCCTGATGAAAATGTCATTCTGTCCCTTCCCACAGATTTGAAATATTTTCATTCAACTTGACAAACAGTGTATAATACCCATATCAGACAATTCTTATTTTGTTTCTATAGAGCACTGGTATTTGCAAAACGTGTAGACCTATATTTGACCCAAAATTACATACAGCCACTGGTCGGAGTCAATTCTGTTTTGAAAACATTATCTCATTGCTATCTGTTATATGCAAACAGTGTAGACCCATATCTGACCCAAAATTGCATACAGCCACTGGTTGGAGTCGATTCTGTTTTGAAAACATCTCAATGCTATCTGTTATATGCGGACAGTGTAGACCCATATCTGACCCAAAATTACATACAGCCACTGGTCTTAGTCAATTCTGTTTTGAAAACATCTCATTGCTATCTGTTATATGCAGATAGCGTAGACCCAGGTCTGACCAGCATACAGGTACTGGTCTTAAAAAAGATATAGAGGATCTGTTAATAATAATAATGCCAGTTGTCTTTTAAGATCAAATGTTCCTAAACGAGCCTAAGAAAATGTTTTTAAGAGATTCCTTTGGTAATACTAAATGGACTATACAGTTACTCTGTTAAATACAGATGGATTATTCCATTACAAATTTCAACATTTGAATTTGAAGTGTTAAATATCTCTACTCCTTGCCTAGTTAGCTACTGCTAATCAGTTAACAGTGAAATATACAATAAATAGATTTATACAGACACTTTACAATTAATAAGAGATATGGATTGACATTGTATCAAGAAAACTAAACCTACATGTCTAATTATTGATCCTGTGCACAAACTAAAGAGCAAGTCACAAAATTCAAAATTTAGAAAGATTCAATTCAAAATGTCGACTTGATATAAACCATTTATTAAAATGTTAAAGATTATTTACACATGTTAGCAAAACAGAATGGACTCTGATGTGTCTGCCAAACACTTTAAAAAATCAAGTAGCCACATTTATAAAGTGGAGCTTGATCTGGTTATACACTGATTGCCAAGCCTAAAGGATGAGGCTCAAACATAACTACACAGCAATCTGTGATAAAGTACCATAATTATATGTCAACTGTCTTGAGGGTTCTGAACAAAAACATGAAAGCGCAAAGTGTAGACTTAGATCATTTACAGCATTTGAATATACCCTCTTATTTGGATCTTGTTTGTTTGTCAAGCTGATCGACACGTTTTAGAATTGTTTGTAGTATGCATGCTATGGTGATTAACGGTGTAGACAGGGTAGACCCAGGTCTGCTACTGCAATTAAATGTGCCATCTGATTGAGGTCTTCGCTGTATGCAAACTTTAACCCTTAGAACCTGCTACATAATTGAACCCTTAGAACCTGCTACATAATATAACCCTTAGAACCTGCTACATAATTGAACCCTTAGAACCTGCTACATAATTTAACCCTTAGAACCTGCTACATAATTGAACCCTTAGAACCTGCTACATAATTGAACCCTTAGAACCTGCTACATAATTTAAACAGGCTCCTCCCTTTCTGAATATAAATTAAAACAATAAATGTATGATGAAGTAAATATTCCAAAATAGGGAATTAATATAATACATAAATACTTAAACCGCTCTGATCTAATATTTCGACCACTAAGGGCCTTTGTCAAAGATTATCATGTCAAAATACACGTCACATTTTTGTTACATGCATTCAGCCATAAAATCAAAGAGAATAATTATTCTCTTTGATTTTATGGCTGAATGCATGTAACAAAAATGTGACGTGTATTTTGACATGATAATCTTTGACAAAGGCCCTTAGTGGTCGAAATATTAGATCAGAGTGGTTTAAGTATTTATGTAATAAATGTATGGTTTGAAAACTTTTTCTGAAAGTATATGTACTCAAGAATGTCAGTTGAATGTGCTGAAAGAGTAGATCCAGACTTGAACCCTTTTCCAAATTGACCCAATCCCTGATATTGACTCATTTTGATGCCTACTCCGATGTCAGTTGAAGTATTGACACCTGTTGATGCCTCTGTAAAAGTCGCGATTTGAAACCATTGTGATAGACACACAGTGGAGCATTTCTCTATAGGAGCTCGTACTTTATTTATCATAATGGTTTAAAAACTATAAAAAATCTCAAATTTACCATTTGACTTAAATGCTCCTTTTCAGTGAAATAATTGAAAGAGGTTAGGTCTAAAAACAGCATATGTGTGAACGCAGCTAACGTTAATGCATTAATTGGTAATGTCCTGATCATATTAGTAAATGGAGCAGACTCTGATCAGAAGGCTATAACTTGGAGCAATCTGGTCTGTTTGCTATGGTGTGAAAAGGCATTATTTGAAGTCCGGAAAGGGAAATTAATAAACAATTATTTTGTTCAGAGCGCTTCACGATAAAAATTCAATGAATTAATATTATAGACGTCATTTCTTCTTGCCTGAATGGTTATGAAGTAAAGGGTTAAATTCATTGTGGTGTTGGTGATGAGGAGTAGATATGATGATGATGATGATGATGATGATGAAGTATGATGAAAGAATGGAACCCACATGAAGTGTTTATACTCCGTCTTGGTCACATTTGTTTGATCATCCATTCTGGTGTATTTGAATTTTGAAAGTTCTGATACTCTTTTTTGAAAAAGGCTATTAATTACAAAGACACATACCGGATTTATATCCCTAAAATATTTCAATATCCAATACATGCACATGGACAATCAGTTTTGTAAATCATGACTCAGTGTATGTAAACCATGACCCTCAGTGTATTTAAACCATTACCCTCAATGTAAACAGTAAACCATGACCCTCAATGTATACAGTAAACCATGACCCTCAGTATATGTAAGTCATGACCCTCAGTGTATGTGAACCATGACAAACCATGACCCTCAGTATATGTAAGTCATTACCCTCAGTGTATGTAAACCATGAGCCTCAGTGTATGTAAACCATGAACCTCAGTATATGTAAGCCATGACCCTCAGTGTATGTGAACCATGACAAACCATGACCCTCAGTATATGTAAGTCATTACCCTCAGTGTATGTGAACCATGACAAACCATGACCCTCAGTATATGTAAGTCATTACCCTCAGTGTATGTAAACCATGAGCCTCACTGTCAGTGTATGTAAACCATGAACCTCAGTATATGTAAGCCATGACCCTAAATGTATACAAACCATGACCCTCATTATATGTAAGCCATGACCCTCAGTGTATGTAAACCATGACCCTGAGTGTATGTAAACCATGACCCTCAGTGTATGTAAACCATGACCCTCAGTGTATATAAGCCATGACCCTCGTCACTGATTAATACACGCGGTTAAACCCCTGTTTAACCATTTCCTTAATATAATTTCTTTTGCACACATTTTCAAACAGTGTAGATGAATATTCAACACAAAAATGGTTCAATTGAAAAAAAATTGACACTTAAGACATTCAGCAAAAGTAACATTGCGAAAAAGACAATTGCAGACTGTTGTATTGAGACTGTTTATGATCAGACCCATGCAATGGTTTGACTCAGAATGTTGGGGGCATTATAATAGATGCGATGTCAAACTGAGGCAAACTGTGAAAGAGTTTAACAGTGTTTACCCAGATGTGGTCGTGATGTTATAATAGATGTGATTTGTGATCAGAGTTTAACCCTGAAAACACAGACTCATCAAATCTTAACATATTATATAAACAAGATATGTGATCAGAATTTAATAGTGTCAGCCCAGATGAGTTTGTTTTATTATACGTAATAGGCATGATATCTGAAACCAAGACTGGTTGAGATATCAAATACTTAGCATCTGATCAGAGGTTAGCTGTAGACCCAGACTGGTTGTTATATTATTTATAATAAACATGCTATCTGATATGATATTAGATGAATACCCAGGCTGGTTGTGATATTTTGATATACTGATATCTGACCAGAGATCAGCTGTATACCGAGACTTTTTGTGATATTAAGATACATGTGATATCTGATTCAAGTTCAGCTGTAGACTGAATATGGTTGTGATATCTAATTAGAGTTTAGCTGTAGACAAAGTATGGTTGTGATATTATAATACATGTATGTGATATCTAATTAGAGTTTAGCTGCATACGTTGTATGGTTGTGATATTATAATACATGTGATATCTCATTAGAGTTTAGCTGTAGACCTAGACTGGTTGTGATATTATAATACATGTGATATCTTATTAGAGTTTAGCTGTAGACCCAGACTGGTTGTGATATTATAATACATGTGCTATCTCATTAGAGTTTAGCTGCGTAGACCCAGACTGATTGTGATATTATAATACATGTAATATCTTATTAGAGTTTAGCTGTAGACCCAGACTGGTTGTGATATTATAATACATGTGCTATCTCATTAGAGTTTAGCTGTAGACACAGACTGGTTGTGATATTATAATACATGTGCCATCTCATTAGAGTTTAGCTGTAGACCCAGACTGGTTGTGATATTATAATACATATGCTATCTCATTAGAGTTTAAAGTGTTTTTAATAATTACTCTTTACTCCATAAAAACACATTTATACGCTTTTGAAAACAAAGTAGATCCAGATCAGACAGTTCCTGTATGAGCCGTCTTATCAGGGCCTGCTCTATTTGTTTATGTTACAACATAGATATAAATCTACATTGACTGTCATGGCCAACTACTCCTCGTATATAAAGGATGTTTGATTATGTTACAATATAGATATAAATCTACATTGACTGTCATGACCAACTACTCCTCGTATATAAAGGATGTTTGATTATGTTACACTATAGATATAAATCTACATTGACTGTCATGGCCAACTACTCCTCGTATATAAAGGATGTTTGATTATGTTACAATATAGATATAAATCTACATTGACTGTCATGGCCAACTACTCCTCGTATATAAAGGATGTTTGATTATGTTACAATATAGATATAAATCTACATTGACTGTCATGGCCAACTACTCCTCGTATATAAAGGATGTTTGATTATGTTACAATATAGATATGATTCTACATTGACTGTCCTAGTCAACTACTCCTCGTATATAAAGGAATCTAATTAATGTTCAAGATGCCATTATTTGTTACTTGAATATTTATTGAGTAAAGTGTTAACTGTTTCCTGCATATAACTGTTGCTTGGGTCTAATTTGTTCACAAAGGTTTGAACATGCGTATGAGGTAAAGGGCTAAGAGATGTTTAGAGGTTTTGGGCAATAATTAAAATTGCCCTTGGTACATTGTTCATTTGTTTGTAATTGTTTGAAAATCTAATTTCAGGGCTTGGAAAGACATTGTGTTTCAACCAATCAAGAGCTATGGCTACACGGGAGGACGGTGGATACATATATGTGTTGCTGACTTTATGTAACCAAGAAGATGATTTTCTTATTTCTCTATTGATCTTCACCAAAATTCACGAAATTGTGTGAGGTTATAGCATCTTGGCTAATTACGACAAACAGCCGAATGACTCCAGATGAGGATATTAATGTCAGTTTGATGCGTTTTTTAAATTGTATAGTAGACATTTGACAAATAACCATTGAAACGGTTAATAAAGGTGTATACATGTATGTACAATTAGTGAAATTATCACTCTCCTACATGGGCAGTTGGTGATGTTAGTTGTATAGCCAGGCAAAAGCCCAGATAAGATACATTAATTAAAGCATTTTTTCATGATTATATCCTTTTTTTTTCCACCAAATCCTGTCGTTTGACCTCTCTTTATAATCATCTCAAATAGAGTGATCACAGATGACGAATTTAGTAATTGATTATATACATGCATCTTTATGTATTACTCTGGCCCTAACATATAGTTTGGTGGAGGAATGATGAATTTAGTAATTGATTAGTAATTGATTCAGACATCTTTATCTAATGCTCTGGTTGTACATCTGAATACTTTCCGTATAGAAAGTAATGAAGTATGTTGGTGGGAAAATTCTCGTACACTTTGTCAGTGCAAATATTCATTACTTTTCAAACAGAGTAGACCCAGATCAGATGGCTCCTATATGATCCGTTTGATCAAGGTCTGCTATGCTTGCTTATGAAATAATATAGATTTGATTCCACAGTTCCAACTTTGACCAAACATTCCCATTTCCATGTGCCATAAAAAGTAATCTAATTAATAGTCGTTATTTCTTACATGAATATTCATGATGTAAAGGGTTAAGATGTACATAATGGGATTTCTTGTATATACGCACAGAGCGTCTTCAATAAATATTGTATAGTTGTTGCCATGGGAACATTTGTAATGTGACATTTAAAAACAGTGAAGATCTAGACCAGTTATTATCTTAACCCTTATCCTAGAAAAATATGTCTGTTCAAACACGGATACGGTATAAAGTAAATACAAAATGAGTCATGCTGTTTTATTTGTGATTTTGTTTTGAGAAACTGCTGACTGAGTGTCAAACAGCTTGGATCCTGGTGAGATGCTGAGTTACTCGGTATCTGATCTGGATCCAAGCTGTTTGCAAATGATGATGATCAGCAGGATAAGGGTTAAAAGAGAATGTCAGATCAGGATATACACAGTAGTATAGATGTATATACATGTACATGTAGTTTGAATTCTTTTTATTACAAAGATTATGTTTCATATAAGTATTATGTTTGCTCAAACTCGCGTATAAATTTTGTTAAATATTTTGAGGAACTGCTGACTTCGTGTCAAACAGCTTGGATCCTTTCTGGAATCAAGCTGTTTGCAAATAATGGTTAGACCTTGATCGGCAGGATAAATGTTTGCACTGTATTGATATATACTGTTTGTACTTATATACACTGTACTGATATACACTGTTTGTACTGATCGTAGCATACAGTTAATGACAGGTGATACATTCCATCGAGTTTAGATGTATATTGATTTGTATATTGATTTCTTGTATATACACAGATTATGTGTTGAATATTGTATTGTTGGCATCATATGAAAATAGTATTTGTGTATTTTCAACAGTGTAGACCCATATCAGCTTCCTTATTAAAATGCATATTGTAGTGTCTCAACATACTGAGACAGCCGAGATGGAAATCAGCAAAGAGCTACAGTGTATACCCAGATCAGAAACTACATTCTAATAAGACAGTTGATATTAGTGTACAGTATCTGCTAATATCCTTTTACTACATAAATATGCCTTTCTACAACTTTGCAAACAGTGTAGATCTGCACTTATGATATAATATAGATATGATTATATAGTTTCTGCTAAGGCCAAGTTAAAGTTTATGTCTCCATGTGCTGTAATAAAGTTAATCTATTTAATATTCATGCAGTCATATTTGCATATATGTCAAGAGGAGCTACTAATCATCTGAACTGTTTGCCAGTGCATTCAGTGCCATTCATGTCCCTTTGTAGCTCACCAGAGCACAAAGGTCTCAGGGTGAGCTTTTGTGATTGCCTGATGTCTGTCGTCCGTCGTCAGTCGTCAACAATTTGAACCTTTAAAAATCTTCTCCTCTGAATCAACAGGGTTCTCAGCTTTCATCTTTGGCACATAGTATCATCTTCAGGTCCTCTACCAAAGGTATATAAATTATGGCCCTGGGGTCAAAATTGGCCTGCCCTAGGGGTGCCTTGTTTTCAATAGAAACATATAGTAAAACTTTGAAAATCTTCTCTGAAACCAGAAGGTTCTAAACTTTCATATTTGGCACATAGCATCACCCCGGCCGCGACGGACCAAAAGTCGTTAGAAGTTGGTACTAGTAGCTTCCCTGTCTACGTTCGACATTAAAGGGGTAGTTCTAGGACTGGTTGACCCGGTGTCAGGATAATGTGACTGGTGGGGTCAGCCTTGCCATGTACATGCGACAGGGGCGTTCCAGTGAGGCAGCACTATAACTTGTCTCATGCGGGTACAGTCTGCAAATAACTGAAATACTGTTGGTCGGACGTAAAACCCAACTCACTCACATAGCATCATGTTCAGGTCCTCTACAAAAGTTATATAAACTATGGCCCTGGTGTTCAGGATCCGAATTTAGGCTAAAAACTTACTGGCATTATTTTGCCAGTTGCAAAAAAATAAACTGGCAAAATCAAATTTCAACTCGCGTTTTCAATATTACTATGCATTATTTATAATCCTTTTCTTAAAAGTTGCACTGGCAAAAAATTGCATGTACCAAATTTTGCTACTTGCAATTTTGAAATTTTACTTGCATTTTGCCAGTATGCCAGTTTAAATTCGGACCCTGGTGTTAGAATTGGCCCCGGCCCAGGGGTGGGTAAGTTTTCAATAGAAACAAATAGTGAAATCTTTGAAAATCTTCTTCTCTAAAACTGGAAGTCTCTCAGCTTTCATATTTGGCACAGAGCATCATGTTCAGGTCATCTACAAAAGTTATATTAATTATGGCCCTGGGGTCAAAATTGGCCCCGCCCCAGGAGTGGGCAGTTTTCAATAGAAACAAATAGTGAAATATTTGAAAATCTTCTCTGAAACTGGAAGTCTTTCAGCTTTCATATTTTGCCCAGAGCATCATGTTCAGGTCCTCTACAAAAGTTATATAAATTATTCCCCTGGGGTCAAAATTGGCCCTGCCCCAGGGGTGCCTTGTTTTCAATAGAAACATTTAGTAAAACTTTGAAAATCTTCTTCTCTGAAAACAAAAGGTTCTCAGCTTTCATACTTGGCACATAGAATCATATTCAGGTCCTCTACAAAAGGTATACAAATTATGGCCCTGGAGTCAAAATTAGCCCCACCCCAGGGGTGGGCCATTTTCAATAGAAACAAATAGTGAAATCTTTGAAAATCTTCTCTGAAACTGGGAGGCTCTCAGCTTTCATTTTTGGCACAGAGCATCATGTTCAGATTCTCTACAAAAGTTTTATAAAGTATGGCCCGGGGTCAAAATTGGCCCCGCCCAGGGATGGGCAGATTTCAATAGAAACAAATAGTGAAATCTTTGAAAATCTTCCTCACTGAAACCGGAAGGCTCTCAGCTTTAATATTTAGCACAAAGCATCGTGTTCAGGTCCACTACAAAAGTTATAATAAATTATGGCCCTGGGGTCGAAATTGGCCCCGCCCCAGGGGTTGGCATTTTTCAATAGAAACAAATAGTGAAATCTTTGAAAATTTTCCTCACTGAAACCGGATGGCTCTCAGCTTTCATATTTGGCACAGAGCATCATGTTCAGGTCCTCTACAAAAGTTCTATAAATTATGGCCCTGGTGTTAGAATTGGCCCCGGCCCAGGGGTGGTTAGTTTTCAATAGAAACAAATAGTGAAATCTTTGAAAATCTTCTTCTCTAAAACTGGAAGTCTCTCAGCTTTCATATTTGGCACAGAGCATCATGTTCAGGTCATCTACAAAAGTTATATTAATTATGGCCCTGGGGTCAAAATTGGCCCCGCCCCAGGAGTGGGCAGTTTTCAATAGAAACAAATAGTGAAATATTTGAAAATCTTCTCTGAAACTGGAAGTCTTTCAGCTTTCATATTTTGCCCAGAGCATCATGTTCAGGTCCTCTACAAAAGTTATATAAATTATTCCCCTGGGGTCAAAATTGGCCCTGCCCCAGGGGTGCCTTGTTTTCAATAGAAACATTTAGTAAAACTTTGAAAATCTTCTTCTCTGAAAACAAAAGGTTCTCAGCTTTCATACTTGGCACATAGAATCATATTCAGGTCCTCTACAAAAGGTATACAAATTATGGCCCTGGAGTCAAAATTAGCCCCACCCCAGGGGTGGGCCATTTTCAATAGAAACAAATAGTGAAATCTTTGAAAATCTTCTCTGAAACTGGGAGGCTCTCAGCTTTCATTTTTGGCACAGAGCATCATGTTCAGATTCTCTACAAAAGTTTTATAAAATATGGCCCGGGGTCAAAATTGGCCCCGCCCAGGGGTGGGCAGATTTCAATAGAAACAAATAGTGAAATCTTTGAAAATCTTCCTCACTGAAACCGGAAGGCTCTCAGCTTTAATATTTAGCACAAAGCATCGTGTTCAGGTCCACTACAAAAGTTATAATAAATTATGACCCTGGGGTCGAAATTGGCCCCGCCCCAGGGGTTGGCATTTTTCAATAGAAATAAATAGTGAAATCTTTGAAAATTTTCCTCACTGAAACTGGATGGCTCTCAGCTTTCATATTTGGCACAGAGCATCATGTTCAGGTCCTCTACAAAAGTTCTTTAAATTATGGCACTGGGGATGGACAGTTTTCAATAGAAACAATAGTGAAACCTTTGAAAACCTTCTCCACTGAAACTTGAAGGTTCTGAGCTTTCATATTTGGTGCATAGCATCATGTTCAGGTCCTCTTCAAATTTTTATGGGCCGTAAAACACCATTCATTCATCCTTCAAATTTTATATAAATTATATAATACAAAAATTATATAAATTGTGCCGCTAAGGTAAAAGATTAGCCACGCCCCAGGGTAGGCTAGTTTACTATAGAAACATATAGCGAAAACTTTGAAAATCTTCTCTGATTGTCTGGTGAGCGCATAAGGGCCATTCTGGCCCTCCTGTTAACTATAGAGTCCACTCAGTATTTATGAAAAGCACATATTAAATGACAAACAGTGTAGATCCTAATAAAAAGGATCCTCTGTGTGCATATGCCAATGCGTGTATGTCCTAGAGGAGCCAACTGATCATCTGCACTCTTTAACAGTGCATTCATATACTCGAGGAGCTGTATGATCAGGGTCTACCCTTATAGTTAGTGCATGTTTGTCCTAGAGGAGCATTCAGATCAGAGTCTGCTCTGTTAGTTAGTGTATGCATGACCTAGAGGAGCCTTCAGATCAGGGTCTACCTTGTTAGTTAGTGCATGCCTGTCCTAGATGAACCTTTGGATCAGGGTCTTCCCTGTTAGTGCATGCTTGTCCTGGACGAGTTTTCAGATCAGGATCAACCCTGTTATTTAGTGCATGCTTGTCCTAGATGAACCTTCAGATCAGGGTCTGGCCTGTTAGTGCATGCTTGTCCTAGAGGAGCCTTCAGATCAGGGTTACCCTATTAGTCAGCGCATGCTTGTCCTCAAGGAACTGTATGATCAGGGTCTTCTCTGTTTGCCAGTGCATTCATGTCCTAGTTGAGCCTTCAGATCAGGGTCAACACTGTTAGTCAGTGCATCATTGTCCTAGATGAGCCTTCAGATCAAGGTCTGCTCTGTTAGTCAACGCATGTTTGTCCTAGATGAGCTTTCAGATCAGGGACAGCATTGTTAGTGCATGTTTGTCCTAGATGAGCCTTCAGATCAGGTTCAGCACTGTAAATGCATGCTTGTCTTAGAGGGGCCGTCAGACCAGGGCTTGCCATGTTAATGCATGCTTGTCCTAGATGAGCCTTCAGATCAGGGTCTGCCCTGTTAGTCAGTGCATGCTGGTCCTAGATGAGCCTTCAGATCATGGTCAGAACTGTTAATGCATGCTTGTCCTAGAGGAGCCTTCAGATCAGATTCAGCACTGTTAGTGCACGCTTGTCCTAAATGAGACTTCAGATCAGGGTCTGCTCTGTTAGTCAGCGCATGCTTGTCCTAGATGTGCCTTTAGAGCAGGGTATGCTCTGTTAGTCAGTGCATGCTTGTCCTAGATGAGCCTTCAGATCAGGGTCTGCCATGTTAGTCAGTGCATGCTTGTCCTAGATAAGCCTTCAGATCAGGGTCTGCTCTGTTAATCATCGCATGGTTGTCCTAGATGAGCCTTCAGATCAGGGTTTGCTCTGTTAATCAGCGCATGATTGTCCTAGATGAGCCGTCAGATCTGGGTCAGCACTGTTTTCCAATGTAGGCATGTCCAGTATTCAAAGTTAAACCCTTTCCTTCATAAAGCACCTTTACACGTCTACGCAAACAGAGTAGACCAAGATCAGAAAAGTCCAATAGAGGTCTGATCACGGTTTGCTCTGTTTGCCTATGAAAATATAATAGATCTGACCATACAGTTTCTACTGATACCAAAATATCCCTGTGTACACACTTCAACTAATAAATATTCATTATGTCATTAGTTCCTACATATTTCACATATTTCACATAATTATAATAAATTGCCAGATATGGACATAATGCCCATATACACAAATTGTTTCTTAGGCAATATTAGTTATGTTTTTCATAAATGGAAAAACAGTGTCATGCATTCAATATGGTTTGTATACAGTGTTTTATTTGAATATATTTCGGTATTCAATTTTAGCTAAGGCCAAGAAAACTTTATATGTACATTAGGTTAAAATATCAAACAATACAACCAGCTGTTCACTATAGTCTATGTTCATGTTTAACACGATTGTTTAACGCCATTGTTTAACGCCATTGTTTAACGCCATTGTTTAACGCCATTGTTTAACGCCATTGTTTAACGCCATTGTTTAACGCCATTGTTTAACGCCATTGTTTAACGCCATTGTTTAACGCCATTGTTTAACACGATTGTTTAACGCCATTGTTTAATGTCATTGTTTAATGCCATTACATTATAATATATTCAACAGAGAAAGGGTTAATATATATGCAGCTGTAATATTTCATGCTTTACGAACTTAGAATCAAGGGTTGAATTGGAAAATAGTTAAAATAGTTTTGCTCTTTAGTATGCATGATGACAGTATTTCTTACATGAATATTCAACAGGGAAAGGGTTAACACAATGGTTTACTGATACTGATACACATGTTTGTTTTAAATGTGTTTTATCCAATTGTACATTTATCTACATACATGTAGTTTATTTTTGATGTCTATATACTCGTAGAGATCCAATAACTACTGTTTGTTTATTTGCATTAGTTTGTTTTGTGTGAACAAATACATAGATAATTGCATGTTTCATTATAAATGGGTGAATACTTGGCACTGCTGCGTTAACACTTTCTCTCAAATAAACCTGATTTCACGCATTTGCAAGCAGAGTAACATAGACCCAGATCAGACGGCTGCTATAGGAGCCGTCTGATCAGGGTTTGTCCCGTTTGCTAGTGGAATTTGAAAGGTCTGTTTCTTTAGTTTCTTAAATGGCCACAATGTTCCACCTTCCATATTTCATTATACACATACAAGAATAGTTTGTCCATGAATATTCAGTAGGTATAAAATTAGTAATAAACATAGAACAAGGAAAGGTTAAGATATGCTCAGCGAGGTATCCATCAACATGACAAGGTTCTGGTTAACTACTAATTCAGATCCAGTGCTAGATGTCAGATCCAGGTTTAGTTGTATATTATTTCAAACCCAGTTGCTAAATGTCAGATCTGGGTCTCTTTAGCTACTTACTGAGATCCAGTTGCTGGCCGTCCAATCTGGGTCTACTTAACTCCTAATTCAGACCCAGTTGCTAGATGTCTGATCCGGGTTTCGCTAACTACTTACTTAAACACAGTTATTAGATCTCCGATATCGGTCTGATTAACTACTAAACGAGACCCAGTTTCTAGATGTCTGATCCAGGTCTGATTAACTACGAAATGAGATCCAGCTGCTAGATTCTGATCTGGGTCTTGTTATCTACTCATTCAGACCCAGCCGTTAGATGTCTGAACCTGGTCTTGACTCATATTACTAAAATTCCTAAGGAGAAACGTAAGAAAATTCCTTAGTTTCTTGAATGTTCCTTAATCGTATAACATCAATACAGGTTAAGATATTCAAGACAAATAGAAAAAGCTGTATATAGAATAATTTTTAACCAAGTATTCTAGAAGTCATTGGATAATCATTTAGTCACTGGTTTTGCTATAAATGTAGACAGAATATTTCTCCTTAAGTTGTCATAAGGTTAACATATTCCTAAGGAGATTTTTTAATATGAGCCCTTGTTAACTACTAATTCAGACACAGTTGCTAGATGTCTAATCTGAGTCTTGTTAACTACTAAATGAGACCCAGTTGCTAGAAGTCTGTTCCAGGTCCGGTTAAGTACTAAACGAGACCCAGTTGCTATATGTCTGATCTTGGTCTGGTTAACTACTAAATGAGACCCAGTTGCTTGAAGTCTGATCATGGTCTCATTAACTACAAAATGAGATCCAGTTGCTAGATCTTTGATTTAGGTTTGAAATAAGCTCCAATTTCGCATGTCAGACCCAGGTCTAGTTAGCTACTTATTCAGACCTAGTTGAAAAATATCTCATTCTGGTCTCATTAACTAATAAATGAGACCCATTTGCTAGGTGTCTGATCCAGGTATTGTTCACTACTATTTCACACACAGTCACTAGATATCTGATCCTGATAACTACAAAATGAGACCCAGTTGCTAGATCTCGGATTCAGGTCTGATTAAGTACTAAATGAGACTCAGTTTCTGGTTCCAGTTAACTACGAATTCAGATCCAGTTGCTATATCTCTGATTTGGGTCTTGTTAACTGCTAAATGAGATCCAGTTTCTAGATGTGTGATCCTGGTCTCATTAACTACTTACTGAGACCCAGTATATAGATGTCTGATCCTGGTCTGGTTAACTTCTTATTGAAATCCAGTTGCTAGATTTCCGATCATGGTCACGTCAACTACTGATTCAGACCATTTGCTAGATGTATGACCCTTATCGTGTTAGCTTCATGTACTTACTAAAAGTTGCTAGATGTCTGATCCTGGTCTAGTTAGCTACTTATTGAGATCCAGTTGCTAGATGTCTGACCCTGGTCGGGGTAACTTTTTAAGACCCATTTGCTAGTTTTCTGGTTTGAGTCTGGTTATCTAAATTTCAGATAATGTGTCCAGCTAACAGCTAGCTGAGACCAAATGGCTAGATTTTAGATTAGTATATGGCTAAATATAAGCTGAGACCAAGTTTATAGATGTTAGATTTGTGGCCTTCTAACTACAGCTGAGACCAAGTTGCTAGATATCAGATAAGTGTGCAGCATTCTACTAACTGAGAATAAGTTGCTAGATGTCAGAATAATGTCTGGCTAACTACTGCCTGAGGCTAGCTGAAACCAATTTGCTTGATTAATGTCTTGCTAACTTCTACTTGAGACTAGCTAAGACCAAAGTTGCTAGGTATCAGATAATTGTCTAGCTAACTAAAAGGTTAGACAAAGTTGTTATATATCAGTTTAGTGTCTGGCTGAAGTACATATATTCTGAAAGTGGGTGATCCTTCGAAAGCAAAACTAGCAAGGAGCTGTTTGCAAGTGATACTGAATGCATGTCTGATGTTGAAAGGGTTAAAGAGAGAATCCATTCTGTATGAAGAGATTAAAATTATTAGAGAAAGTTACATGACCAACAGTGCAGGAAAAGAATTTAAACTATTCATATTTACCGTTAACCTTTTCGTTCGTACATATGCCTTTTCTAGTCTTTGCAAACAAGGTAGATCCTGATCAGAGTCTGCTTTGTATACTTATGAATATATCTGACTCCACAGTGTCTACCAGTACAATAAAAACAATAACAAAGTGTGTACATGTGCCATTATAAAACGACTCAACCTATAAATATTCATGATGTTATTATTTCTTACACGAATATTCATTAGGGATAGGGTTAAGTAGTTATTGCATGTCAGGTAATGCAGAATGTAGTCTCTGATATACTGTGTATGAGAAAAATAAAGAGTGTTTCTTAAAATGGTGTTCTTTTCTCTCGATCTGTCAATAAAAGCATGACTTAATGAAACAAGTTAATATGGCAACTGGTAATACAGACCAGTGCTTAAATTGTATCACTTATATTGGCTCTGCCATTGTATAACTTATATTGGCTCTGTCATTGTATCATTTATAATGGCGCTGCAGATTCAGAATCTATAGATTCTGACCGAACACCATTAATCAATACAGCAACTGATTTTGGATAAACTTTTGTAAGATTTCAACATTCAGTGTGTTTGATCTTGATCTGCAATAGTTGCAATATGAAAATGGGTGAATCTTATCTAGAAGTACACAAGTTGATAAAGACAAACATGCAGGTGTAGCTGATCTAAAAATACTCTGCATATAAAATTTAAAACAAAAACAAACAAGAACACAAACAAAATAGGTCAAAGAAAAACAAACGGAAAAACACAAGCAGGTGTGGCTGATCCGAATCTGATTTAGAACTACATTAATTATAAAAAAAGTTGGGTGCATCTGATCTAGATACACACCGCATGTAAAATTAAGAAAACCAAACAAACAAATGTAGCTTATCTGAGTATCTGAACTTGTAAAATGGAAACATTTAGGAGGATCGACAATTGTAAAATGTCTCTGCTTTACTTTGATTCTTATTTTGTCCTTCTATTGCCTCGTAAAGCAAAGTTATGACGCATTTTCTTAATCAAGATAGTTTCGAAATTTACATCGGGTTACCATGGAAACTGTTTAGTAAAACATAGCTGGGTCACAATTGTTTTGGGGGAATGCTCAAAAAGTATTCTGAGGACCTCAACAAACAATTTAAACCTGAATTCAAGATTTTTGTGCATTAATATGCCTCTAAGACTAAACAACAAGCTCCTTTTTCTAAAAAAACGGATTTTTTTACTTCCTCATTAATATTCATAAGAATGCATTTATGAATATTAATAAAATCATATATCATATTCATGTTATATGTCTCTGCTTTACTGTGGTACTTGTTTTGTCCTTCTTTTGCTTCTAAAAGCAAAGTTATGACGCATTTTCTGAACAAAGGTAGTTTCGAAAATTACCTCGGGTTACCATGGAAACCGTTAAATAAAACATGGCTGGGACAAATTGATTTTGGGAAATACTCAAAATGTGTTCTGAGGACCCCAATGAACAATTTTAACCTAAATTCAATCATTTCTGTGCATTAATAAGCCTCTCAGACTAAACAGCAAACTCCTTTTTTTAAAAAACCGCATTTATTTTACTTCCTCATTAATATTCATAAGAATTCATTATGAATATTAATTAAATCATACAGTCAAACCTGCTGTAAGCGGTCAGTCTAGGGAAGTGGCCACTTTGGCCGCTTACAGCAGGTGACCGCCTAAACCAGGTGCATGTTACCAAGCATACTTTCGAGTAATTATGACAGACATGTATTATGTGTACAGCAGTATACTAATCGATATTTATAAAGACCGTTCTGACCTAAAGTGCCCGTAATAATTGCAAGTCATATCGAATTAATTGCCTTGTTTGTCGTTCTTCAACCTTTTGTCCCTTATTTATAAGTGCCAGTTCTTTCATTTGAGTAATACACGTGCCAGTGTTATTCGAATTTGGCTTCAGGGTGTAACTTCTAACGGTGTAGCCATGTTTGACACGACTGGTTTCCCGAATATTCTGTCCGCGAACATCTAACTCATAAAGCGGAAGTCGGGAACCAGCTAGTTCACGCGTGATTACATTCCTGGGGAATTCCGAGTAGAAGGTAAATCCCCAATTAATATGGCGTGAACAACCGACGCGCTTTGTAAACAAACAAAAGAAACTGATAAGGGGTCCAAATGGGTCATGACTGTTAGTTGTATGCATTCAAATGTGACAAAATGTCTTATGTTGCCGATCGATAGCCATGAAAAGTGTTTACACGCTTTACATTTGTAGAACACCTGGCCGCTTACACCAGTGTGTACTGGCCATTTGGGATGAAATAGAGTGGCCGCTGGCCGCGTTAGGCAGGTGACCGCTTATACCAGGTGTAATATATAGTGTTTTTCATTGGGAGGGTCCTAGAGTGGCCGCTTACAGCAGTGTGGCTGCTGATACCAGGTGACCGCTGAAGCAGGTTGGACTGTATATCATATTCAAGCTATATGTCTCTGCTTTACTTTGGTACTTGTTTTGTCCTTCTATTGCTTCTAAAAGCAAAGTCATGACGCATTTTCTGAACCACGGTAGTTTCGAAAATTACCTCGGGTTTCCATGGATTCGTTAAATAAAACATAGCTGGGACAAACTTATTTTGGGGTGCATGCTCAAAATGTGTTCTGAGGACCCCAACGAACAATTTGGTACCCATGAAAAAAGTCTAGGGGGATGCTACGGTAACCACTACTAGGACCCAGCCTACATGTGCAAGCTGCAGCTTTCCGTCAGCATCGAGGTGATGCTCTCCATACCACAGGAATAGAAAACAAAGTGTGAAGAAAACAACGATGCGAGTACTACATATTATATAAATGCATGTACAGTTAGATCTCGATTAGTCGAACACGTGGCAGCTCATGCGCATAGAGAAGGCAAGCAGAAAGCTCAGTACTATGACAACTGTATGCATTACTTCAATCCTGCATTGACATACTTCAGCAACCTGTCTAAAAGGTGTAAATCCTTATATAAATACTAAGCGTTCGAATTATCGAGATCTTCCTGTTTTTACACTGAAAACAACACGCACTTTTAAATTTCTGGCTGCCATCGTATTTGATCCACAGTTTACATTTACAATGTCATCTAGCTAGTGTACGGCAGGCGTTCAGGAAATGTGCATGTATACTTAATGAAGATGATGATGATGATGGTGGTGGTGATGATGATGATGATGATGATGATGACGATGATGATGATGCTGCTGATGATGATGATGATGTTGAAATTTGATAACTATATATATGATTATGATGTTGCTGTTGTTGCTGCTTATGATAATGATGGTGACAGTGTACTCGTCTGGGCCTAAAACTGGTTTATAATGATAAATAGTCAGTGTCAAACAATACGCACTCTAATCAGACGTTTGCTTCTAATACGTGCCATAATCAGACACTGTCAGCAAATGCAGGCAGGTGTGATTTTTGAAGACTCAGACTACTTATGAAAAGTTCAATTTTTTCCACAAATCCGTATCTTTGTATTTTGTACATGTAAACTAATTGGATAAATTATGAAAGGGGGTGATCCCCGAGAGCAAAGATTACAACACAAAAAGAGAAAATTGCAGACTCGGTTTTATTGAGTCTGTTCATGAACAGTAATTGAAAGTGCAACACTGCTCACGTCCCCTAGCACCGGCTTAAGCGGTATTCAATTTTCAGAACAAGAAGTACTGAAATTCATGATCTCGAAGGATCAGAAGGTATAACAACACTGAGAATGAAGTACGGGGCGACGTTTTACGGCCGCCACACAAGCACTAAACACCTGCTGTTGTGAAGATTATAAATTCTGAAAGGGGGTGGATGTTTTGCTTCATAATTAAAGTTGAGTGTATATGCAATAGCAATGTCGCATAATCCAAACGTTTGTCTTGCAAATGTTGGTCAGAAAACAAAACTAAAACAGCTTATTTGCCTTAAAGCCTAACGAAAGTAATCTCAGACGATATTGTTCTGTTCCATGTTGTGTTGAAAAGTTGTTAATAAATAGCATTTTGTTAATACAATGTACTGCTATATGCATTATTGTTTCATATCATTTCATATTATATATTATTTCAGATGTGTCGGCCGGCCATGTTCTACACCTTTTACAAGTCCAAAAATTACTTTTCATAATCTCGATAGGTTCTGTCAGACTTCGCAAACAGTGTAGACCCGATACTACATCCATAACACTAAGTCCCACATTTGAGCTCTATCCCAGAATATCACCGGTACAGCTATACTGATTTGTATTTCATTAAAGAATAGTGCTCAGCATAGTACTCTTCCTAATGCATTTAGCATGTCATTAACGTTATTATTGGAGTACGGGCCTACATTGATTGCACATTGCTTTACATTACCAGTACCAGTTGAATTAAAGTTACATACATATACATACACCTAAAGTTTGGCGCGTCAATAAGTGTGCTACTTTTGTTACGAATCGAACATTTCAGAAAGTATTTCATTTTTCTTTGCCAGTTATTCAAGGGAGACGATTACATATGTAGTATAATCGTTATTCAACAGCGATAAGTCACCTTTGTAAGGTTTCTGCTCAGCGTAGGTATCTTGGTGAACATTTATATCAAGGAATTTTGTCTCTGTTTCATATTTGACATTCAAAATTATATTTGATACATCCAGATATGTTACCTTAAATCCAAACATTACGCAGTGGATATTACAAGTGAGTTGAGTTTTACGGCACTGCAACACTAAATGTGTCATATGGTGCCAAGAATACCAAAAGCGGAGAACAACCTCATACAATCCAAAGACACTGAACAAACACTCCAGCCTATACATAAACAGGGTTTCATATCAGTGGTTCATGGTTCACCTTTCCCTCTGCCCCAACACGTCTCCACCTCGCATCATTTTACCTCAACTGAACTCATCTTAAATCACTTTACTTCACTCATGATCTATTTGAAAACAAATAAGTTGCAACATTCACAAGAAGTTCATATGCTCCCACACATTAAACATTCACAAGAAGTTCCTATACTCCTACACATTTAACATTCACAAGAATTACCTATGCTCCCATACATTAAACAATCACAAGAAGTTCATATGCTCCCATACATTAAACATTCACAAGAAGTTCCTATGCTCCCAAATTAAACATTCACAAGAATTTCCTATACTCCCGTACATTAAACATTCACAAGAAGTTCATATGCTCCCACATTAAACATTCACAAGAAGTCCCTACGCTCCCACACATTAAACATTCACAAGAAGTTCCTTTGCTCCCACACATTAAACATTCACAAGAAGTTCCTATGCTCCCACACATTAAACATTCACAAGAAGTCCCTACGCTCCCACACATTAAACATTCACAAGAAGTTCCTATGCTCCCACACATTAAACATTCACAAGAAGTTCCTATGCTCCCACACATTAAACATTCACAAGAAGTCCCTACGCTCCCACACATTAAACATTCACAAGAAGTTCCTATGCTCCCACACATTAAACATTCACAAGAAGTTACTTTGCTCCCACACATTAAACATTCACAAGAAGTTACTTTGCTCCCACACATTAAACGTTCACAAGAAGTTCCTATGCTCCCACACACTAAACATTCACAAGAAGTCCCTACGCTCCCACACATTAAACATTCACAAGAAGTTCCTATTCTCCCATACATTAAACATTCACAAGAAGTCCCTACGCTCCCACACATTAAACATTCACAAGAAGTTCCTATGCTCCCACACATTAAAGTTCATTTGGGCACACTGTCTGTGTTACCTTCATTCAAAGGAAAATGGAGTTTAAAATAACTACATTAAAATAACTACAGGTACTATAAATGTTGCATGAAGTAGGGATAGAACCAATGACAGCCGAGTATGCATCTATCTTCTGCAAAAATTGTCACTTGCTCCATAATTATATGACCCGTATCGTACCAACAAGTTAACTCATTTGTATTTTTGAGCAGACTTATTATAAAAGTTTTAAACAGTGTGGATCCTTACGAATCACTGAATAACCCCGGCGTTTCAACGTCCATACTGATTGCAAAGGTAATTCCATTTTGGCATGCTACTTCTTAATTATTTAGCTGGTATTTTGTTTAAGCAAATTCGAATTACCTACAATATTGATTCGAAAAATGAGGTCATTCTCAATTTACTACAGTATTCATTTCGGAATACATGAATACCTCTACGTTATCAAGCATAAATGTTAATCCTTATTACAGCAGAAGTCGCAAAAATGCACCACGACAAATAGTGCAGTCCCAAATCAGACGCAGTCTTTTCAAGGCGACGTCTGATCACGGACTTCACTTTTTGTCTCAGTCTCTATTTCCATATCTGTGCTTTATTCCTTTGAAATTTGCCCTTTTTATCGCATTTCTTTATTTTTTCATCTGATTTAACAAAGTTTGATTGCAGACGACAATTAGAAATTTGGCGCCGATATTCTACAGTATTCATACTTGCCTATTTGATACACCACAAGTTCATACATTGTCGTGACAAAAAACATAGGATCAGATAAAAAAACATAGGATCAGATCTAAGATATTCAGTAATAAACAACAGCTGACTCTGGTCAAACGGCTTCCACAGACACTGCCTGATATGGGTCTACTCTGTAAAGGCAAAAGGAAGTATATGTCAGGTAATGGGTAAACTGTTGCTATCACGCGATGTGTCAAAATTACTTTATAGATATAGGACCAAAGCTTTGGAAGACTGTGTGTTTTGTATGTGATGTTTCCTGCAGCATTCCAAATACGATACACATTGCACAAATTCCACGTGCTCATAACTAGCACATAATACTTTAAACAACATGCTAGTTGGGAAAATATGTAGATATTTATTAGACCTATGTTAGATTTATTTTATTCCAAAATAAAACAAACAATACCCTGATTGGGTGACTTATACAGGAACTGTATGATATGGGTATAACCCGTTTGAATGAGTAGGCATTTATATTAAGGAAATAGTAACGATATTAATATACTTTACATACTCTCAGCCATAGTACCGTTATTGTTGCATTCTATGTGATGTTCGTGAGGACTGAGTTGGACACTTTCATTGGTTCCTCTTTTATCCCGGTGGCTACATACAATTGCAATTCTTTTGGTGGGTCGTGGTATTTGTTTCGTTGATAGGATTGCCGAAACTCTCACTCAGAACAGAGTGCTCCTTACTGTTGTAATATGATATTGTTAAGATTGTCACGATCATCATTATTGTCATTTATAAACAACAACAAAAACCAACAACAATAATTAATCTAATAATTGCTACTACTACTTACATACTACTACTTCTGACATACTACCACTACTAACATGCTACTAAGTACTGCTGACATACTACTACTACTGACAAACTCTACTACTGACTACTACTGACATACTACTTCTTATATACTACTACTACTGACATACTACTAAGTACTACTGACATACTACTACTAATGACATACTACTACTACTGACATACTACTACTTCTGGCATACTACCAATGCTGACATACTACTACTACTGACATACTATTACAACTGACATACTACTACTACTGACATACTACTACTACTGACATACTACTACTTCTGGCATACTACCAATGCTGACATACTACTACTACTGACATACTACTACTACTGACATACTACTACTACTGACATACTATTACAACTGACACACTACTACAACTGACATACTACTACTACTACTACTACTACTACTACTACTACTATAGCTTTTTCTTCTACTACTACTAAAACTACTACTAATAATAATAACGATATTATTACTACTACTACTACTACTACTTTTACACTATCGCCACTACTACTGCTACTACTACTAAGCGTGCAGACGGTATATCAAATCAAAATGACCAGTCTTTTGGTTAAAGTAATATTAGCATCTCATAATTGGCCATCATAAACAAGTCAAGGGATTGAATGCCTGGGGCGGTCATGAGTTAATCGGTCCAGTCTCTCTATTGGATTCCTTACCGATATATGCAAGGCAAACCTATACAAACCTGGGCAAATATTTTAAACAAATGTAGACAGAGAGTGTAGATCCAGATAAACCTGGTAAATGACCTACACCTGCATGTTTTGTCCTATATACACATGCAAGTTTTGTTTGCAGTTTGAGTGATGTGGATGGTGAGCCAGCAGCCTGGGTCTTAACTGCGTACTACAAGGACACTGACATGGCAGTAGCCAGAGGGTCCTCACGGATGCCGGGGTCCTGTTGTAAGGACAGCAGAATGACCGGCTGTAATAACTTACATAGTGACCAGCATAGATTTCCTCTAGTAAGAGACTTAAGTTATTTTGGCTGTGGTTGTGTGTGTGTGTCATGCTGTCTATCGCTGTTTTGGTGGTGGTTGCGTCTTGCACGTGGCTTTGCCTGCTTGACTTTACTACTTTTCCATTAATTAACTGTTTACATGTGATGATGGCTTGATGATAATGTATGTAAATAGTTAGGATTGAGCTGAAATGATGTGTAATTAAGACTCTTGACGGAATCGAAACTGCTAAACACTCTTAACCTTTAGTCTGCTAAGGGCGGATGAGTGATTACCTATGCAAACAGTTTGGATCCAGATGAGACGCCGAATAACTCGGCGTCTCATCAGGATCAGAACTGTTTGACACCCTGATTGCATTTTAGTAGACAAATTGATTATAGCTCGAATTTTGAAAATGCAGTAGGTGACAAAATTCTGTAAAATTAATTTGCTCAGCAGGCTAAAGGTTAACCCTATACGCCATTAACATTCATGTAAGAAATAATGACATAATGAATATTCATGTGAATACTAATTAAATTGTTTTTAGTTTGACACATGAAAACAAATACTTTATAGTTACATAAGCTGTAGAATACTAATTAAATTGTTTTTAGTTTGACACGTGAAAACAGAAATAATTTATAGTTACATAAGCTGTAGAATACTAATTAAATTGTTTTTAGTTTGACACATGAAAACAGAAATAGGTTATAGTTACATAAGCTGTAGAATCAGATATGGATGCCAATGTATTTCATAATCAAACAGAGCTTACAGATACAGAATCCATCTGATCTGGGTCTATTCTGTTGACAAATGCATTAAAAGGGTATGGAGTAACGGGTTAAGGTGGTGAGATATATGATTGGCACTAGCTATAGATCAGAAAATGGTATTTTATACTACCAAAAGATATATGATTGGCGCTAGCTATCAGAAAATGGTATTTTATACTACCAAAAGATATATGATTGGAACTAGCTATCAGAAAATGGTATTTTATACTACCAAAAGATATATGATTGGCACTAGCTATAATCAGAAAATGGTATTTTATACTACCAAAAGATATATGATTGGCACTAGCTATAGATCAGAAAATGGTATTTTATACTACCAAATGTCATTTCTAGCTCATCTGTTTCAAAGAAATGTCGAGCTAGTGTGATCAATGGGTTGTAGGTGCTGTCATAGTTGTAGGTGCCGTCTTTGGTGTAGTTGTAGCTAGTGTGATCAATGGGTTGTAGGCGTTGGTGTAGTTGTAGCTATTGTGATCAATGGGTTGTAGGCGCTGGTGTAGTTGTAGCTATTGTGATCAATGGGTTGTAGGCGTTGGTGTAGTTGTAGCTATTGTGATCAATGGGTTGTAGGCGTTGGTGTAGTTGTAGCTATTGTTATCGATGGGTTGTAGGCGTTGGTGTAGTTGTAGCTATTGTGATCACTGGGTTGTAGGCGTTGGTTTAGTTGTAGCTATTGTGATCACTGGGTTGTAGGCGTTGGTTTAGTTGTAGCTATTGTGATCACTGGGTTGTAGGCGTTGGTTTAGTTGTAGCTATTGTGATCATTGAGTTGTAGGCGTTGGTTTAGTTGTAGCTATTGTGATCAATGGGTTGTAGGCGTTGGTGTAGTTGTAGCTATTGTGATCAATGGGTTGTAGGCGTTGGTGTAGTTGTAGCTAGTGTGATCAATGGGTTGTAGGCGTTGGTGTAGTTGTAGCTAGTGTGATCAATGGGTTGTAGGCGTTGGTGTAGTTGTAGCTATTGTGATCAATGGTGTAGTTGTAGCTAGTGTGATCAATGGTGTAGTTGTAGCTAGTGTGATCAATGGGTTGTAGGCGTTGGTGTAGTTGTAGCTAGTGTGATCAATGGGTTGTAGGCGTTGGTGTAGTTGTAGCTAGTGTGATCAATGGGTTGTAGGCGTTGGTGTAGTTGTAGCTAGTGTGATTAATGGGTTGTAGGCGTTTGTGTAGTTGTAGCTAGTGTGATCAATGGTGTAGTTGTAGCTAGTGTGATCAATGGTGTAGTTGTAGCTAGTGTGATCAATGGGTTGTAGGCGTTGGTGTAGTTGTAGCTAGTGTGATCAATGGGTTGTAGGCGTTGGTGTAGTTATAGTCGCTGTCGTCGGCATGCACAGCCTTTAATATAGCTCATTAATCAAATAGTATAAAAACTTACATAATGAACATGAAACTTTAGTTTGAAGCTAGCGAGAGGAAAATATGGCTAAATAGCTGCATATTGTTTTATCATGTGGGTGCCCTATTTATCAATCACCATAGGGGCCACAGATAAGCATTCGATCCCTCGTAAATGACTGACTGGTGGAGTCAGAGTAAAGCTTGATGGTAACAGGGTAAAAGGGGTTTTACATCCATGGTTTTTGTGGTATAATTAGTGGTTACAACTTCAATATTGCTAATTAATGGTATTCTGTATTACTTATCTTGATATGTCTTTTTCTCTCTCTCAGGGCTGTAAGGACCAGTTGAAGGAGATTATTGAGGCCAATCTTATTGTTCTTTGAGCAGCCAGCATAGCCATCGCAGTTGTCCAGGTGTGAATATCTTAACCCATTCCCTCATATTGACGTCACTTTTGATGACTTTGTAAACCTCACTTTGTGAAACCATTGTGATAAATCTAGCATTTGCTCCTATAGGAGCAAATGCTCTATTTATCACAATGGTTTCAAACTACACAATTAAATTCTAAATTTTTCCTTTTCTCTAGTTAATGCTCCTTTTGGGTATATTTATACAAAGAGGTAGTAACTAAAAATAGCCTATGCGGTAATGGGTTAATTATCGTAAGTATTCGGCTTAACAAACTAAAGCCAATAGTGTAGAAACAGATCAAACAGATCCTGAAGGAACCATTTAATCAGGTTTTTAATATTTGCTACTACATCTTTCTCATAACCATTGAATTTATTATTTGCACTATTTAATGAAGAGTTTCCTGAATAACTTATCCTAGAACGTATGTCTGAATCAATAATATAAATATTCTGAAAGTACAGTAGGTGATCCTTGAAAAAGGAAGTAGCAATGTCAAAAGAGAAAATTGCATATTCGATTTTATTGAGTCTGTTAATGCCAGAGTAGAAATTAAATGTGCAACACTACTCACGCCCACTAGCACCGGTTTAAGCAGTATTCAATTTTCAAAACTTATACCACCAAAACTAATGATCCCGAAGGACCAGAAAATATAACAATATTGAAAATGAAGTACGGGGAGACTAACACCTGCTGTTGTTAAGAACATACATGTATATTCTGAACGTGTGTGATCCTTCGAAAACAAATGTAGCAATGTCAAAAGAGAAAAATGCAGACTTGGTTTTATTGAGTCTGTTCATGAGTAGTAATTAAAAATGCAACACTATTCATGTCCCCTAGTACCGGCTTAAGCAGTATTCAATTTTCAAAACTTATACCATCAAAACTTATAATCCCGAAGTACCAGAAAATATAACAACACTAAGCTCATATTGCCAGATGTAATATATTGGCAGTGATATTTTTACAAATTTTCTTGCACGAGTCCTGGGACTCGATAAACAGCAAATCTGCGAGTCCCCAAATTGAAAGAATGAGTCCAAATTTTAATATTCTATGAAAATACATTAAAGCACCCAGTCAAAGGTATTTATAAGACTGGCTTTTTTACACTAATAGCTGTTGAAAAACTGGGTATTGATAATAACTAAGATATATTTAACAAGAGTACCGCATATGGTACATAATACGCCCACTTACAAACTTTCTCTGATTCAACATGCCTTATAAATGTTGACATTTTCTAATCTGTGCTTCAGATCTTGATTCCCATATTAAGGTGATAATATTTTCAAAAATGTTGAAGTGAATATCTTATTAAATAAAAAAAGTTACAGCTAATCCTCATATTTGCAGATTTTTGTAAAAGGCAACGGCCATAACTCTGTAAAGACAAACTGAATGAACCTCAAAATAAAGTCAGCTTCAGATTTTGTTGCTTAAAACATTTGTGTTAGGTTTCATTTATATCATTTTAATAGTTTTCCCAGAAAACAACAGACAGACTAAAAGTTGACCGACAAAAAAGCAACGAACATACAAAGTTCAAGGTCCATAACTTTAAAATAAAATCACATATCAAAATCCCCGCAATATATGTGAAAATTCATATTAAGGTTTAACCATATAAAAACATTGATATAAATATCATTTCAAATGAAAAAGTTATGGCCATCCTCATATTTGCATAGATTTGCATTAATGTTATTTAAGTGCAAGGGCCATAACTCCGAAACGACAAATTAAATGAACCTCAGAATTAATTCAGCTTCAGATCTTGATGCATTAAACATTTGTGTGAAGTTTCATTAATATCTGTCAAATAGTTTTCCGAGAGAATAGCGGACAAACAAAATGTTGACGAACAAACGAATGAATGAACGAACAAACGAACGAATGGACGGACATGGCCACGCCAATATACGACCACCTTTATTAGGTGGGCGTATAAAAACTAATTTTTGCTAGAAATTTCAATGCATTATTGGGACTCAGATAATTTGAGAATTTTACGAATACAGGACTCGGGACTCGCAGGTAAAAAATCACTGTTAATTGGTATACAGTAGAACCTGTCAATATACCTACCTGTAAATAGTGAAGACCCAGATGAGACATCTCCTGCAGGAGTTATCTCATCAGGGTCTGCACTATTTACAAATCGATTGTGCAACCACTGCACTCCACAGCAGTGATTGCACAGCGAAATACTTGTACACAGTGAAGATATATGTAATTATACCACAGCGCATGGGTAAAGAAGAAGAAATGCATTTTAAAATTCAGCAAGAGAAGGGTTAATTGGTCATCAAAGAGAGGTCTAATTAGAGGTATATATGGGTCTGCAGGTGGTAGCTTAATGCAGGTCAATAGAATGTATAAAGCTCATTTTGCTCTGCATTAAACAACCACTTGGTTTTTCACACTCCTATGATCATTAAATGAATGTCCACTTAGGCCAGGTTTCTAATATTTACCCTTTTCAAAAGCTCACACAAACCCTTTAGCTTCCTGAAACAACCTTTTCATGTAAACAGTAGTTATATTGTCTTCTTCTACAAAACTACAGCTTAAATGTCAAACAGTTTTTATACTGAGGTGATGCAGATTTACTTGGCATCTCTTCTAGATCCAATGTGTTTGCAAAATTAAGACATCGCAGTGTGTACTGTCAGAAGGTAATGTTTGAATTTTTTCTGTTCTGATTATTTTCAGCTACTTGGTGTTGTACTCAGCATTTCTTTGTGCGCTAAAAGTGGAAATGATGTGGAGGAGCTTTAAGGGACACAGTGTACTAGGGTTCTGGATTCAAATCCTAGTTCTGTCACAGTATGTTAGGACCCTAGATATGATGTGCATGCTAATAGCGAATTTATGATTATGTATTCAAACAGTTTAAACTTAGATGAGACAGCGAGCAAATCAGCATCTGGTGACCAAAACATATCAACACATTAACTAAATTTTATGAAAGAGAAATGAAGATAATGAGGATCTTTTGGAACTGTAGCAGATCAGAAAAACGATTAACTGTAGCAGACAAGAAACATTTGGATGAGGAACAGTAGAGGAACAGTAGCAGACAAGCAACATTCGCAACACTCGTACCAGACGATTGATATTCGGAACTGTAACAGACGACAAACATTCGGAACTGGAGCAGAGGACAACTTGTGGATCAATTCAACACCAGTTTGCTAACTTTTTGTGAAACTTATGGTGTAGCAAATAGTGAAGACCCTCATCACAGTGCTCCATCAGGGGCAAATACTGAAGACCCTTATCAAAGTGCTCCATCAGGAGCAAATAGTGCAGACCCTTATCAAAGTGCTCTATCAGGAGCAAATAGTGAAGACCCTTATCAAAGTGCTCTATCAGGAGCAAATAGTGAAGACCCTAATCACAGTGCTTTATCAGGAGCAAATAGTGAAGACCCTTATCAAAGTGCTCCATCAGGAGCAAATAGTGCAGACCCTAATCACAGTGCTCTATCAGGAGCAAATAGTGAAGACCCTTATCAAAGTGCTCCATCAGGAGCAAATAGTGACTACCCTTATCAAAGTGCTTTATCAGGAGCAAATAGTGAAGACCCTTATCAAAGTGCTCCATCAGGAGCAAATAGTGAAGACCCTTAGCATAGTGCTACATCAGGAGCAAATATTGAAGACCCTTATCAAAGTGCTCCATCAGGAGCAAATAGTGAAGACCCTTATCAAAGTGCTCCATCAGGAGCAAATAGTGACGACCCTTATCAAAGTGCTCTATCAGGAGCAAATAGTGAAGACCCTTATCAAAGTGCTCTATCAGGAGCAAATATTGAAGACCCTTATCACAGTGCTACATCAGGAGCAAATAGTGAAGACCCTTATCAAAGTGCTCTATCAGGAGCAAATAGTGAAGACCCTTATCAAAGTGCTCTATCAGGAGCAAATAGTGAAGACCTTTATCAAAGTGCAACAACAGAAGCAATAGTGACGACACTTATCAAAGCGCTCTATCATGAGCAAATAGTGAAGACCCTTATCAAAGTGCTCCATCATGAGCAAATAGTGAAGACCCTCATCACAGTGCTCCATCAGGAGCAAATAGTGACTACCCTTATCAAAGTGCTCCATCAGAAGCAAATAGTGAAGACCCTTATCAAAGTGCTCCATCAGGAGCAAATAGTAAAGACCCTCATCACAGTGCTCCATCAGGAGCAAATACTGAAGACCCTTATCAAAGTGCTCCATCATGAGCAAATAGTGAAGATCCTTATCAAAGTGCTCTATCAGGAGCAAATAGTAAAGACCCTTATCAAAGTGCTCCATCAGGAGCAAATAGTAAAGACCCTCATCACAGTGCTCCATCAGGAGCAAATACTGAAGACCCTTATCAAAGTGCTCCATCATGAGCAAATAGTGAAGACCCTAATCACAGTGCTTTATCAGGAGCAAATAGTGAAGACCCTTATCAAAGTGCTCCATCAGGAGCAAATAGTGAAGACCCTTATCAAAGTGCTCTATCAGGAGCAAATAGTAAAGACCCTCATCAAAGTGCTCTATAAGGAGCAAATAGTAAAGACCCTTATCAAAGTGCTCTATCAGGAGCAAATAGTGAAGACCCTTATCAAAGTGCTCCATCATGAGCAAATAGTGACTACCCTTATCAAAGTGCTCCACCAGGAGCAAATAGTGAAGACCCTCATCACAGTGCTCCATCAGGAGCAAATAGTGACTACCCTTATCAAAGTGCTCCATCAGGAGCAAATAGTGAAGACCCTCATCACAGTGCTCCATCAGGGGCAAATACTGAAGACCCTTATCAAAGTGCTCCATCAGGAGCAAATAGTGCAGACCCTAATCACAGTGCTTTATCAGGAGCAAATAGTGAAGACCCTTATCAAAGTGCTCCATCAGGAGCAAATAGTGCAGACCCTAATCACAGTGCTCTATCAGGAGCAAATAGTGAAGACCCTTATCAAAGTGCTCCATCAGGAGCAAATAGTGACTACCCTTATCAAAGTGCTTTATCAGGAGCAAATAGTGAAGACCCTTATCAAAGTGCTCCATCAGGAGCAAATAGTGAAGACCCTTAGCATAGTGCTACATCAGGAGCAAATATTGAAGACCCTTATCAAAGTGCTCCATCAGGAGCAAATAGTGAAGATCCTTAGCATAGTGCTACATCAGGAGCAAATATTGAAGACCCTTATCAAAGTGCTCCATCAGGAGCAAATAGTGAAGACCCTTATCAAAGTGCTCTATCAGGAGCAAATAGTGAAGACCCTTATCAAAGTGCTCTATCAGGAGCAAATAGTGAAGACCTTTATCAAAGTGCAACAACAGAAGCAATAGTGACGACACTTATCAAAGCACTCTATCATGAGCAAATAGTGAAGACCCTTATCAAAGTGCTCCATCATGAGCAAATAGTGAAGACCCTCATCACAGTGCTCCATCAGGAGCAAATAGTGACTACCCTTATCAAAGTGCTCCATCAGAAGCAAATAGTGAAGACCCTTATCAAAGTGCTCCATCAGGAGCAAATAGTAAAGACCCTCATCACAGTGCTCCATCAGGAGCAAATACTGAAGACCCTTATCAAAGTGCTCCATCATGAGCAAATAGTGAAGACCCTTATCAAAGTGCTCTATCAGGAGCAAATAGTAAAGACCCTTATCAAAGTGCTCTATAAGGAGCAAATAGTAAAGACCCTTATCAAAGTGCTCTATCAGGAGCAAATAGTGAAGACCCTTATCAAAGTGCTCCATCATGAGCAAATAGTGACTACCCTTATCAAAGTGCTCCACCAGGAGCAAATAGTGAAGACCCTCATCACAGTGCTCCATCAGGAGCAAATAGTGACTACCCTTATCAAAGTGCTACATCAGGAGCAAATAGTGAAGACCCTTATCAAAGTGCTCCATCAGGAGCAAATAGTGAAGACCCTTATCACAGTGCTCCACCATGAGCAAATAGTAACTACCCTTATCACAGTGCTACATCAGGAGCAAATAGTGAAGACCCTTATCACAGTGCTCCATAAGCCGCAAATAGTGAAGACCCTTATCAAAGTGCTCTATCAGGAGCGAATAGTGAAGACCCTTATCAAAGTGCTCTATCAGGAGCAAATAGTGAAGACCCTTATCAAAGTGCTCTATCAGGAGCAAATAGTGAAGACCCTTATCAAGTGCTCTATCAGGAGCAAATAGTGAAGATCCTTATCAAGTGCTCTATCAGGAGCAAATAGTGAAGATCCTTATTAAAGTGCTCCATCAGGAGTATTGTAATTTGGGTCTTCACTATTAGCAAAAGTTTATCTAAATATTTAGTGTGATTAGCGTATGTTTAAAAGAAAATTACATGGATTGAATAATGTAAATTACTTTTGCCAGCAAAATATTCTTTTAAATAATACAATGAGTGTCAAATAGATTGGATCCTGATGAGACACCAAGTTACACAGTATGTCTTCTTGTAGTTTAGATCCAAGTGAAACATCAAGTTACACAGTATGTCTTCTTGTAGTTTAGATCCTGATGAGACACCAAGTTACACAGTATGTCTTCTCGTAGTTTAGATCCTAATCAGACACCAAGTTACACAGTATTCATATTTTCTGAAAATGGGTGATCCTTCGAAAGCAAAAGTAGAAATGCCAAAAGAGAAAATTGCAGACTCGGTTTAAACTTGGATACAGGAGGAGCTTACCAGACTCATGTATTATTTTTTCCCTGTCGTGCCCTTAACGGCTTACCTGCAGGTGCTCTGACTTCAGCAAAGTCATTGAGTACATATTTGACGGATTGTCAGAGTTATTATGCTATGTTTTACACGTTGTCCTGTGTTCACAGTCGTCTATGTTGTGGGTAAGTCCAGCGGGGATACCTTTATTTACAATATTTGTAAAGCTAGGGTGACTTTGAGAGAAGTGCGAGGTTAGGACGTCCGTAAACCGGTTTAAACCCCCAGTGGTGTTTTTGCTGCTGACCGTGCCAAGGCGGTACTCTCTTTGTCACCCTTCCTTTTGTTTGCCTTGCGTCTTTGTGCTTGTGGTTTGTTCATGTTGTGGAACGTTTGTCCCTGGTTCTTGTGTCTCTTGGTGTTTTCTGTGTTCATTTCGTGTGTGTGTGTGTGTGTGTGTGTGTGCGTGCGTTTGGGTGTGTGGTTGTGTGTGTGTCTTGCTGTCTATCGGTGTTTTGGTGGTGGTTGTGTCTTGCATGTGGCTTTGCCTGCTTGACTTTACTACTTTTCCATTTATTGCGTCTGTTCATGAGTAGTAATTTAAAGTGCAACACTACTCACGCCCCCTAGCACCGGCTTAAGCAGTATTCAATTTTCAAAACTAATAACATCAAAAACTAATGATCCCGAAGGACCAGAAAATATAACAACACTGAGAATGAAGTACGGGGCGACGTTGTCTTCTCGTAGTTTAGATCCTAATGAGACACCAAGTTGCACAGTATGTCTTCTCGTAGTTTAGATCCTGGTGATACACCAAGTTACACAGTATGTCTTCCTGTAGTTTAGATCCTGGTGATACACCAAGTTACATAGTATGTCTTCTTGTAGTTTAGATTATGGTGAGACACCATGTTAAACAGTGTATCTTCTCGCAGTTTAGATCCTGATGAGACACCAAGTTGCTTATCATGTCTTCTGTGTCCAGACTGTTTGAACAAATAGCCCTTAATCTCATGGAGACATAATTGAACGAATTTGCAGAGTATCTGATGCATTAATATAAATTTAATTTTACTGTGTCTACTATGAACAAAACTTCTCCTGTCCACTTTGCCATTTTAAAAAATCAGCTGATTATTATTCATACAGTGATTATTTCTTACATGCATATTCATACAGTGATTATTTGTTGTATGAATATTTATCATTAAAAGGACTAGTCATGAATAAACCTAGTACTATTTGTAGAGACGTTTTTGTTAAAAAATTTAAGAGTTTCTTCTTGCGATAGTGATGGACATATTGTTTTTTTGCAATGTTACATGTTCAATATTATTTCAATAAATTCAAGTTAAAAAACCAGTTTGTTATTCTTCAAGCTTCAACACGCGAAAGGGGGGGGGGATAGGTATTTAAGTGTTAACTATATACTCCTTCAATACGTGATTATACGCCTTTGCAAACAGAATATCCAGATCAAATAGCTCCTTCAGTAGCAATCTGATCAGGGTCTGCTCTGTTTGCTCATGAAATGAAAAACATATGATTACACAGTTTCTGCCATGATCAAAAAGTCCTTTGTTCATGAATATGCCATTATAAAACAATAATCTATTTAGCATTCATTGTGTAATTATTTCTTTCATGGATATTTATGGAGTAAAATGTCAACTTTAAGTATTAGGACATGCAAACACCATTCACCACTGGTTATAGATAGCTGATAAACCCTTTTACCGCCTATGTCGCAAAAAACACACCACAACAAATAGTGCAGTCCCTGATCAGACACCATCTTTTCAAGGCGTTATCTAATCAGGGACTTCACCTTTCCCCTCAAACTCTTATTTCAATTTTTGTGCTTTATTTCTTTTAAATTTGCATTTATTATTATCTTCTCCTTTCCTTTATTTAATTACCGAATGATTTAACAAAATTAAGCTGCGGACGACAATTAGAAATTTGGTGCCGAAGGGGTTAAACCAGTTCTAATAACTATATGTCCCCTAACGAATTGGGGCATAGTTGTATCTATTCCGTTTCTGCATAGTCAAGTCAAGTAAATTTTATTTACATAGTCGGATGAACATAACAAATAAAATAAGCTCTAATGAGCTTTTTACACCAACTTAAGTTATACATCACATACATATAAACATAGATATATCAGAAAGGAAATAAAAATAAGAAAAAAGCTATGCATTTCAGTAACAGTTAAGGAGTTGTTATATTATCTTATTACATGTATGGTTTTCTTTATTCTGATTCCAATTCTTCTTCGGCCGTGAACTTGTCCGACACATTTCTTGGTAAGTAGTAGTTCGATCCTAATAAAACTTCACATGAACTTTGCTGGTTATGTTTAGATGTGCATTCAACTTTTGATATTATTAAAATTGTCATAGTAACCAAACGGTGAGCTCTGATTGGTCGAAATTTAGATATTGTTTGATGTAGTTGGGTATTGTTTGATTTTGCTGAAAATTAATTGTTTGATTTTGCTGAAAATTAATTGGTATTTAGGGATAATTTAGTACTCTAAATTAGTAACTCCAAACAGAGTAAAAATGTTTTGCAATATCTCCTACAGTGTTAATCATATGTTTACACGTTAACTTCAAGTGAGCATTTTAAGAGTTCAGCGTAAAACTACTGTAGCTACATTCTGTAATATCTATAAGTATTAGCAAAAGTACCCTCCCATGTAAGTCTATAAAATAATGTTTTCTTTCACTTTTCCAAATTCACAATCACAGTTTCATACAGTTGGGGTCCTGAACAGATTAAGTTATACAAAAATACAATTCAGAAACTTATACATATATTACTTCACATTATAGTTTACTTAAGGTAGTGAAACAATTTCTGACGTTTGGTTGGAATATTAATTTCATGACTATGTAATATGTAACAAATTAAGTGTCACTGGTAGGTTACTGACTTTACTCTGAAGTGAAATTGTTATTATTATATAGTTAGATCTAGTTTTATTATTATTATTATTATTATTATTATTATTATTATCACAACCATTAGATATAATATTTTATCATATTATAATTTATTATTATTCTATAATTATAATCATTATTATTAGATCTAATTAATGTTATTATTTAATCTATTATTATTATATTTTATTATTATTATTATTATTATTATTACATCTACTATCATTGTTCTATTTCCTTTCTTTCTTTTTTATTATTATCAGATATATTATTATAAATAATAATAATAGATTCTAATACTGTTTCTGATACATTTATATATCCTTGCAATGGTTATTATCATTATTCTTCTCATTATTATTATTATTATTATTTTATGATGATGATGATGATGATGATTATTATTATTATTATTATTATTATTATTATTGTTATTGTTATTGTTATTATTATTATTATTATTATTATTATTATTATTATTATTATTATTATTATCATCATCATCATCATCATTATAAAATGCCCCCGATGACGATACTATCAATAACAAATACACTTCCTACTGTCACGAGCTTTTTCGATTTTGAAGCAGACGAACATTTTTGTAAACAACAATTTCAAAGAATGTTAAAACATGGACAACAACTGCCAGGTCCGCAGAAACAAAATGTCCGCAAAAAGCCCCGCGTGCAGAATCTAAAAACACCCCTTCTCCATTACGATTTGTCACCTTGGTTACAATTCCTTGATAGTATTGCCTTCTATTAAAATGGCGGAATTAGCTGAAAGTTTGCGAAGAACGTTTATTGCTGGGTCGGAGGAGGACTTTGACATAATTTGTGACTTTTGTATTAGTGATGGAAGAAGACTGGAGGCCATTGTTTATTGCGGAGAATGTAAAGAAAATTTGTGTAGCAAGTGCAGAAAAAATCACAAAAAGACATCTGCTACAAAAACACACGTTCTTCAAGAAATTATGTCATTTTGTGAATTTTGTAAATCAGAGGGAAAGAAAGTGGAGGCCATTGTGTATTGTGTAGAATGTAAAGAAAATTTGTGTCATAAGTGTGGAAAAAATCATAAAAAGACATCCGCTACAAAACAACATGTTTTAGAAAACATGGCGAGAAGATCAACAAGTCAAAGTAAAACAGAAAATGTCAGAGTGAAATATGTCAGAGTGAAACATGTGGAAGACATCAACGTGAAAACATCAACAGATAGTGAGGACTGTTGGATTACTGGCGTTGTTGTCATGAAAGATGGACGACTGGCAGTGACTGATTGCATCAACCAATGTGTTAAGATTATAGACAAGACAGATGAAAAAAAATCACAGAAAGTCACATTAACATCATCGCCGATAGACATTACAATGGTTGACGAGGACCAGCTGGCAGTAGCGCTGGGTGGTGACAAGCGTATCCAGTTCCTGTCTGTGTCACCAACTTTATCAGCGCGTCACACTATAACTGTACCAGGTCGTTATTATGGCCTCACTTATAATAAAGGAAAGTTCTTCCTGGCCTGTTATTCTCCTGTTGATTCAGTTCACATCTGTGATGTGGATGGAAACTTATTACAACAAATTGACTCGGACAACACAGGAAATAAATTATTTAAATGGTCGTACGGAATAACATTGAATGAAGATAAAAATGTCGTCTATGTGACTGATAGAAAGAGCAACAAAATTGTGTGTTTGAATAGTGACGGTGGTGTGATGGCGACGTATACCAATGACATGTTACAGCGGCCACAGGGAATAACCGTGGACCAACATGGACATCTATACATATGTAGTTGTGCTAATAATCGTGTTATCCAGTTGTCGTCCAGTGGGCAGCTGGGAAATGTTTGTATAGAACAGAAGGATGGGATCCTGGGACCCGAGGCCATAACATACAACACTGGACAACTGTATGTTAGTAGTTATGGGAGGGACAAACCTGAATACAGGAATAACATTAAAGTGTACAAACTGGAATAGAGAACAAACATGGAGGTAAGTAAACATTTGTTAATATGTAAATCTTTTCTCTATGAATATTTATGTCATAAATAATGACCACATGAATATTAATAAGCTGAATTTTATAATAGCATATGAACCATTTACTTCATGAATATTTAGGCAAGAAATAATGACATAATTATTAATGCACTGAATTCATGTATGAACAAGATAATTTTTATCGTGACAAATAACTGTTGAATCATATATATATTATTTCAAAAGCAAACAGAGCAGACCCTATAGGAGCCGTCTAATCTTGGTCTTCTCTGTTTGCAAAGGTGTAAAAGTTGTATTTATGGCTTAAAGCAAATAAGGTGTGACATTTTGTAAAAAAATATTTTTTCTTAAAACTTATTTTCTCTCACTGCATTATATTGTAAAACCATCAAAATTAATACAAATCGATAGATTTGAAGAAATGTGTGGACGTTTTTTAGAAAATGTTCTTTAGTTTAAATTACCCATTTAGCTGCAAAATATTTTTTAACAGACATGGTTAATTTGAGTAGCATGCAATAGTACTGTAACAGTAATATGATACTTAACTAACATATTCATAGTTATACCACCCACAACGAAGTTTGGAGGGGGGGTATACTGGAATCAGGTTGTCCGTCTGTCCGTCCGTCCGGCCGGCCGTGGACACAATTTTGTCCGGCCTTCTTCTTCTACAGTTTTGCTTCAATTTTGTTGAAAGTTCATATATAGCCATATGACTATATAAACCTGTGCACCGCATATTTCCATTATGATCGGACCACTACTTCAGGAGTTATCTCCCCTTTTTAGTCCCCTACCAATGTTTTCCGGTTTTCTGGACTTTTTATGGAAGTGACTCGAGATATCAACTCTATATTTAGTACAAAGCTAAATCTTGATAGGTTACGGCTTATATTACAATCTCAGCCAGGTTGAATAATTATTTCCAGAGTTATTGCCCTTAAAATTTAATTTTTATCTTCAAATTTGGGATTTTCCAGACTTTTTTCGGAAGTGGTTGCAGATATTAACTTTATATTTGGCATAAAGCTAACTCTAGATGAATTACAGCTTAATTCCCAATCTCAGTCTGGTTGAATAATTTTTGACAGAGTTATGGCCCTTGAACTTTATTATTTTGTCAAATTTTCAATTTTCCGGTCTTTCTTTGAAAGTGGTTAGAGAATTAACTTCATATTTGACATAGAGCTAAATCTAGATGAGGTACAGCTTACATTCAAATATGAGTCTGGTTGAATAATTTTTTTCAGAGTTATTGTCCTTGAACTTAATGTTTTTCTGAAAAGGTACCTAGCTTTAGAACTTTGGATTTGACAAAAACCTCATGAAAGGGTCTTGTTTCTCTGAAGTATTCTTCATTTTTATTACATAAATTAGGTTGGGGCATGTATTGTTTTTAAATCTCTTCATTTTTCTGTATGTGCATATGTTCAGATTGATGATATATAAGTGTTCTGACAAACAGACATGTGGGGGGTATTTGTTAGCCCTTGGCTTACAGTTCTAGTTACACAAGGTCTAAGTAGACAAGTTTGTTTATTTTACATGGAGCAAAATAGCAAATCGATGATTTTTTCTGATGTTATTCAAGAAAATTGGCAGAAAAATATCAATATTGACACAAAGAATTTCTAATTTTAACATCAGAGACCATTTAGACTGCCAAATCATATTTTAGCAAATAAAACAATACACTGTTAAGTGATATGCCAAATTTGATATCTTTTACATTTACTTCTAAAAAGATATTAACATCAAAAGCAAGCTGTTAAACCTAACCATTAGGGTTGGGTCATAAAATGTCCATGTCATGTTGTGAAGAGCAAGTTGTTATTTGTACCTAAATATCCTCAGAAAGTATTTATATGATTAAGGGAAGCTTTTTTTATAAATATAACGATGAACAATTACTGTGTTGGACTTAATCAAGACTCATTATATGGCTTGTTTGTCTAGAGAGAGGCTTAAATGTTGGAAACTTGATTTTCCTAAAGGCTTAAAACATCATTCCTAATATTTTACACCCTATTCCATGATACAGGTGAATGAGGGAAGAGTAAAAATGTATAATGATATAAACTTATTTGCATTTTGCAATAAAACAAGCTGACACATGTTTAACCTCAAAACCGTTAGGGTTAGGACACTTCTAAGGCTCATATAAAATTGTTGATGTTCTTCAACTACATACAAAAACACTACTATTTTGTTAAATTTAGTTGGCTATTCTTAATTTCTGACGAAATTCAATACCCCAGGATGGGTTATTATTACTGTTCAGACACTTGTACTTTCATTACTTGTATTTTTTCCTCATCATAATTATATCTCATAAAAAATTACTTCAGCACAAGTACATTTCCTCACATACATTATTAACAAATGTTGCAATGATAATGTAGTTTGATTTCCAATATTATTTTGAAACACCAGCCATTAAATATTTCTGTATTTGTTTGAATCTCGTTTGCTACATTTTTCAAAGTAAATGTTTGTTGCATATCTCTTCAAAACTTTAGGTGTAGAAAATGATTAGATTAATTTACAAAGAGTTTGGATCCAGAATGAGATCAAATGCAGTATATAATTTTCAATATCAAGAGTCCAACCTATGGTATTTGGGTACCTTAAGGTCGCATTTACTGCATAAACATGTCTTTGAAAAAATTGTAGACCCAGATTAAACGTTTGTTGTAGGAACCTTTCATCATGGTCTCTTCTGTTTGCTTTTACAACTCCAGTTTCTGTAATGGCTGATTATGCTATTATAAAAATTAAATAATTGTTTATTATGTCTCCTCCCTTATTTATATGTGGGAACAGGGCTCTAGAAATCCGGAAAATCGCCGGTCTGGACTGATTTTTTGAATTCTCAGACCGGTTTGTATTCCAGAATTTGAAAAAAAATCGGTCCGGAAATTTCAAGCAGACAACACGTATCTAATTAGAATCATCGGTCTATTGGCTAAATGTAGTTTGCATTTCGTAAGTGCCCCATCATAAATGTGTCAAATAAGGGATTAAATAAATGCCTGGGGCGATCAAGGATTACTGGTCCAGTCGGTCTTCTCGCAGCTAGCCACTCAACCGTGTAATATTGATAAGATGTGTTAGGCTGCACTTTCATCCATTTCTTATGCCTCAAACAGTTCTATTTGTTTATGCCGTAATTGGCATTGATGTCGTAATTACCTATACCTTGTACCTGGCAAACAAGCGGTCCGTAGTAACTTAATGAAATGCTGCCTAAACGTGTTTGTTTAATTACTGTAATTTCTGTATTTAAAATGAAGCATTTATAGTAATCCAAACAAATGCACCTTTTATAAGGACGGAAAGTTCACAAAAAATTACATCTCTGCACGAGTTAATTAGTTTTTCAAAAGTGATAATTGATTTTACTCAATTTAAGATTGCCTATATAAGCAAGAACACTTTCTACATACTTCGCCGTTCAATTTTTGAAATGGCTCAACGCAGTATTCTTGCGATGTTCAAAAAGTCTAATGACTGTTTTGACAAAAACCGGCCTGGGGAACCGGTTCAATCTGACTCTAACAGTCGGCCTGGCAAACCGACTGAAAGTGAGTCAACATGTCGGAGTGGTGACCCGACAACATTAAATGATGACAGAAGTCAAACAATGTCAAATGACCGGCTTGTCAACCCGGCTTTTGATGTAAACCGGTTTGGGGAACTGGTTCAATCTGGATCTAACTGTCGGCTTGGCAAACCAACAGAAGTATCATCCAAAAGTCCGAGTGGTGACCCGACATTACCTAGTCATGATTTATCTGAACATGACACTATAGCAGTCGGCCTGGCAAACCGATAGATGCATTTTCTGCACTGAAAAGTCAGAATGCACAAACACTGAATACGAGGAAAAGGAAACTTTAGCTGGGAAAGTTCCTCAAAAGCAAAAAGCAAAATGGCAAAGAATGATGAATGTGGCTCTAGTAAAGACAAATCATTCCAAAATAGCTGGCAAGGCAAGTTTAAGTGGCTCAAGTATGAGAATGGGGCAATGTACTGCACACTGTGGCTACTACATAAGAACAAATCAAAGTTCTCAACTGGCTCGGCAAACTTTCGTGTGTCAACATTGCGTGAGCACGAAGCTACTAGTGGGCATTTAAAATCATTAAAGCTGGTCTCAGATATTCAGTCGAAGCAGATACCATCAGTATCAGACGGCATTTCCAAGGAGTCTGATAAAATAGAGACAGCCATTTCAGGGCTTTTTTTCCTTCTTTAATAGAGGCCGATCTTCGGTGACTTCCCAATTGTGAAAAGCCTATTTTTTTCCCAATTTCGGTGAAAGAATTTCCCAAAAGTACGATGCAGAAATTCCCAATATGTTGCCCCCGGTCCAAACAATAAGTCTGCCAATGTCAAAGAAAAACAAAAAAACAAGACACAAAATTAAACTCGGGCCATCGGACCTTCGTCCATTCAAAGGGAAATAACCCACACTCGTCTTCGGGAAGACATAGCAATCACGGTCACTAAACGCTTTAATCCAACGTAATTTTATTTGTGCAAGCATCTATACTAAGATGACTCAGCACTCTATTTATGACCGAGATGCTGCGAATTTATCAACCCGATTTGATTTGTTGAATCGAGAACTAAATCCAGTAATTTTGCACGATTTATTAAACTGCCTGGAGATTTTACGCGGTCACCATTTCAGATTAAATTGTTTGAAATGCTTCATGATAGCTTTCGGTACACGCTTAAAATTTATGAACAATAATTAAATCGTTTTCTAAACGAATACTGTAGAACTTATTCTTACGGTTATCTGAATTAATATTTGGAAAACAAGCACTCCCTAAACAAACTTTAAAAAAGTCGAAAAACGGAAAGTATTATATAAAATCCGTTAAAAGGACTGCAGAAGATAAAAAACAGCGCAGCCTTTTCACCGTTGGTGTCAAAAGCAAACGGTGATACTAAACAGAGTCTGGTAGAGTCCGGTAGAGTCCGGTAGAGTCTGGGGGCTTTTTAAGGCAATTAGGTGCATTGTCATGATTATAATGCTGATAAATACCATTATTTAGTATGTTTGCAGTTGTAACAGTTAATATCCTTAACAAAATAGCCTATAATAGCTTGAAAACACCGGCAAATATTATCTCGGTGACACGGTAATGGCCGACGTAAGTCGGGTAGTGTCTGGTCAAGTATTGGAAGCTTTATTAATATTAGAATACCCTGAATTTTATCAGAAAACATTCTGCTTATATTAATAAGTGATTATTATTTCGCTTTTTTCTGGCTGCAGTCTGGCGAAATGTCGGAGGGTAGTGTAGTCTGGAGATGAAAACGGAAAACCCTTTTCGGGCTACAGAAACAGTCATTTTAGGGCTAAACACTGCATGTATGTGCAAGATATTCGCATATGCACACAACAAGACTAAATAAAATCTGTCATATAAAACATATCAAGTGCATACTGCTTTTGAATTTATGATGAAATCACTTATTAATGTATGTAGAATGTTTTCTGATAAAATGCAGGGTATTCTTATACTAATAGGGCTTCTAATACTTGACCAGACTCTATCTGACGTAGGTCGGCCATTACCGTGTCACCGGGTAACATTTACCGGGTGTTTTCAAGCTATTATACGCTCATTTTTAAATGGATATTAATTACTATAGCTGCAAACATACCAAATAATGTTATATAACAGCATTATAATCTTGAAAATGCACTTAATCTTCTTAAAAAGCTTCCAGACTCTACCGGACTCTTCCAGACTCTACCGGACTCTACCAGACTCTGTTTAGTAGCACCCAAAGGACAAAGTCGGATTCATTTTCCTCCTTGACAGCACAAGCGTCTGCTGAAGTGCAAGGTCAGTCAGATCTCCCAGTGTCAGAAGACCAGGCAGTTGCCCTTATAAATAAATGATGTTAACATTTAGTGATTAGAAGTGTCCTTTAAAGGCAGTCCGAAAGGAATGTTGACCCATTAACCCCATGCTGTATTTTGGGTGATGTCTCTCTCAGTCTGGCATCCAATACACAAACTGATAAGGCAGACTACTATCACTGAGGCTCAAGGTATAATTGCATAACTTTATTTCTTATAATGGCTATTGACCCTGACTGCAGGAGCACTCCAGGGAATCAAAAATGGGGGTCACTAATGAAGGAGCTTTGAAATGCCTTTAAAGACATTTTATATCAGTCCTGTTTAACCTGTCTTTACATTTTTGCTTATAATACTTGAAAGTCAGTCTACATTTTTTCCCAATTTGGTTGAAAATCGCGCTTGAATTTCCCAAATTGAAAGGCTAAGGCCCCTTCCCAATTTTGGGAAAAAAAGTCCTGCGTTTGTAGGCTTATAAGAACTGCCTACACAGTTGCAAAGACACATCTGCCTATTACAAAGTATGCAAGTCTCTGTAGCTTACAGTTATGTAATGACACAAAGCTTACAAGAAGTCTGTATCAAGATTCAGCTGCTTGTTCTGAGTTTATTAGCCTTATTTCAAGGCATCTTGTGAATTTCGAAACACGTATGAAATGGCAGAAAAATATCAGGAATTTGAAATCAGACGCTCACACAGGGATGCGAGACTGCCTTTGGCTGCGTCTGAATTTGCGTCTATCATAATAGACAGCTTGAAATGTCGATTCCCAAAACTTGATATCTGGGACGCTCTGTCTATTTTTCACCCAGATACATTCCCAACGACTTTGACAGCCAAAGCTAAGTTTGGTTCACAAAAACTGACTGTTCTGTTAGAGCATTATGGTGAGAAATGGGGAAGTAACACCCCCCACCCCGATAAACCCCGAAGATGCAAGAAGAGAGTGGGCATTGTTCAAAAACCACATGTTTGCAAAATGCCAGGGGTCAGAAACAGAGGAACAAATGACTCTTTCCTCATTAGCTGAAGAAATGCTTTCTTCCAAACAGATCAGAAGGGAATTCCCAAATATGGTCAAGCTTATGGGAATCAGCAGAGTTTTGCCCGTCAAGTCTGTAGAATGTGAACGAGGGTTTTCCAAACAAAACGTCATAAAGACCAGACTTAGGTGCAGTCTTACAATAGACAATTTGGAGAATTTGATGAGAATTTCCATAAATGGCCCCAAACTGCAAATATTTGACCCAAAGCCTATATATCGCATACATGTGGCGTTCTAGAGGCAATGGCGGAGCTGGCCGTCATGTCTTCAAAAACACATCGAAGCATGTCAAAATTTTGGAACAGAACTGAGTGCAATTTATACTGGCTGGAAACATAATGTTCTGTATTTTATGTGTATATTGTTATTAATAAATAAAATTCCCCTGTCGAAGACGGATGTGCTGGGCCTCGTCGTGTCACAGGGGCGAAACACTATCTTTCACAAAGCTTTCAATATTGTAGTGGCTAGCTGCAGCACAACGCAATAAATATAAAACAAAGTTCTTTGGTCTTTATTTATTTCATGTAATATAAAAAACTAAGACACAACAAAAAACAGGAAGTAACTGGAATGCACTGCGTTGCTTGGATACAATTTCATAACACTTCAGAACTCGACCCAGAGTTACCGTTCTTAGCTCGAATGGTTGGATCCTGGGAAGAGACAAAACTCATCTTTCTGATGAAATATATATACTTCATGGATAAAACAATTATTTATGACAATATTCTATAGCAATCACGTAATGTTTTTAAATTGGAATCAGATGTACTTGCTTCCCTTTACCACGCGTGTAAAATGTCTGTTTGTCTGCCGGACCGGTTGGGATTTGAAAATTTCTAGAGCCCTGTGTGGGAAACATATTGGTTTTGTGACAGTTGTCTGTCTGTCTGACTGTCTGTCTGTCTGTCCGTCACACTTTTTTGTCCAGACGATAACTTGTCTTCTATCTATAGGCCTATATGCCTGATTGTTGGTTGAAACTTCATACATGGAAAGTGTGTCACCGGGATCCGCTCTACTTCTCTGGGGTACTTAGCCTATAAGCCACTCGCTTGCTGTTTTTCTAACTTTTACTTCATATCTTATAATATTCTTCATGTCCGCCTTATATCCCTATCCCTAATCTTCATCTCCTCAATCCTAACTTCAAACTTCTACTCTTCACTTCAACTGTTACTTCCTAACTCTCAATCTTATCTCCTCATATTCTCTTTCTTACCCTCAACTTCAACTCTCTCTCAATTCTCCTGATTCTAGCCACACCCACACACAATTCTCATCAACCAACCGTTTTCTTCCATTCATCTCTCATCATCCACTTTTCATTCTATACAAACTCTTAATTACACTAATTACTGCCTCTCATACTAATCTGTTGTCTCCAGACCTTCCTAACCTAAATCTTTGTTTACATCTTAGTGTCACCTTTAGAGGTTTAGCCACTGCTTAACTAACTTGTATTTGCACATGCTGGTCAGGCTGTCCTAATGTTTGTTTAATTACATCAATACAACCAAAGACACAGGATAGCACTTGTTCATATACAACAGTCTGGTCATTAATGATATTTTGATAAGACTAATTATTATGCTCAACATGATCAGCCCTTTCCATAGCTGTCTTCACAGATCAATCAGTTATATCAATTAACTAATATCTGTGTAGACTCACCAGTGTACTAATTCTTCATAATTTATACATTTCTTACATTTCTTACAACACATTTCTAAATTATATCAAAACATAATATTTGATTACATTATATCATTTTCATAGCTCTGTGACACATCCTCGCTCTCCCAATAAATTTGCTCCGCAAATTGAAATCCAGTATATGTGCTTAATATTATACTCCTCAATTATAGAACTGTTTTTGATTACATTATATCATTTTCATAGCTCTGTGACAATATTATATCATTTTCATAGCTCTGTGACAAGAGCACAATTCTGTTTTCACTAATATTGGAGTTATTGCACCTCACTCCCTATCGACTATCGAGAAGACATGTTACGGTTTAGTAAAGAGAATGTTAAGGCGTCTGCCCAATGTGTTAAGGCGCCTGCCCATATATTCAGCACCCCGGGCGAGATGGAGCAATAAAAAACGCATTATCAGGCAATAAGTAAGATTTGTTTCAAGTTTTAAATACGTGTTAGTCTTATTACTGGCATTTGATTCATCGGAGGAGTTTTTTGTTTGATTTTCTTCTGATTTCATCGTTTTTATAGAGGATAATGTGAATTGTTAGGACTATTGCAAAATAAATGGCATAGTCTTTTGAATATCAGTTTCAAACACCAATGTTATGTACAAGCATAATCCAAAACTAATTATAGACCAATTTCGAAACAAATTTCTCTCTTTTGACTGATTATAAGGCAAATAGGATGCATTTTTCAAAACAGCATTGTTACGGCTTGTGCCAGAGGGTGTTACGGTTCATGCTCTACATCTAAACTTACAGTTACGGTTTCTAATCGAAAACAATGAGTGATTTTGAGAGTATGGAATCAATGTTTTAGGCCTGATAGAAGACTCAAACTACACTAGTTTATGTCGTAGATATTGAGTGTGGTTAAAAAATACTGAAAGTTGTATTAAACGCAATTATGGAACATGTATCCCATTCTTAATACCAACACTCGATATGCCAGATTTTAACAGCTATTGTAGAAATTAAATCTGACTAAACCTTTGATGAACTCAGTGTATAGAAAAATCAGACTGGTCCTAGAGGCGCCCTCTGATCAGGGTCTGCAATATTTGTCATTCAAAATCCACTAGCAATGCAGACCCAGATGAGAAGGTTCCATTAGGAGTTCACTGACCAAGGTCTGTATCGTTTGTCATTCAGAATCCCCTAGCACTGCGGACCCAGATGAGAAGGCTCCTCTAGGGGCTCTCTGAACACGGTCTGTATTGTTTGTTCTTCAAAATCCCCTAGCAGTGCAGAAGCAGATGAGAAGGTTCGTCTAGGAGCTCTCTGACCAGGATCTGCATTGTTTGTCATTTAAAATCTCCTAGCAAACCTTTCAAACTGAATAGATTCTATTAATTAGCCCGTTCCCTGTTTTATATTCAGTCTAATTTTCAATACCTACTGAATATTCATGGACAAAATAGTTATATTGAAATATAGAAGGCCATTGTGGCCTTGTAGCCATTTTAGAAACTAAAGAAATATATTTATCAAATTCCAATAGCAAAGTTAGAGCAGACCCTGGGCTGGGTCTACTCTGTTTGCAAATGCGTGAAAAGATGTTTATATATGACGGAAAGGGTTAAACAAGATTGACTATTCCATTCCAAAACATCCGCATTGAACATGTTAACCTTTTCCTGATAATGACACATTTGGTGCTTCTGTATACATAGTGGATCCAGATCAGAGGCTGAAATGTCACATATTGATTCGTATTTGTTTACAATAGCAAATATTTGTACTTTTAATACAATAACTTAAATAAGTCATACATGAATATTCATCCGGTAAAAGGTTATAAACAGTTACAACATGGTTCTATAATAAAATATAATTTTCTTAATAATAAGTACGACTGGCCAATTTTCCATTGCAAAATTGATATTTGCGTCAGCTAATCTTTTTCCTGATATAAAGTATATAAACGCCAGACCCAGATCTGAAGACTTCTGTAGAAGACGTCTGATCAGGATCTGCTCTATTTGCTTATGGTATAATTGTCTTCCCTGTCTGCCTGTGCGCTTCTTCTCAAAACGGCTGGGCAGATTTAAATAAAATGGCACAACATGAGTGTAGTTGTGCATGTCGCAAGGATGATCTGGTTCGATTGTTTTTCATAGTTATGTCCCCTTCAATTTGTTTTAGAAAAACACCGGCAGTAAAAACATCAGTTAGTAATTGTAATTACCATGTAATCGACGTCTTGCATAGATCCAAAGATATGTACCCAGGGAGCCAGTGGGGTCTACAGTGCACCCCGGTAGTCGGAGGGGTGGGGGTAGCACGGTAGACCCCATTGTCTCCCTGAGTAATGACAGAATTTAAGAATCTATCTCTCGAGTATTATCTGTAGATGTACAGTAAACCAGCTCTAAACCGGGTTTTTTTTGGTAGAGAAGAATTTAGATACTTTTAGGCAGATGACTGCTTAATGCAGGGTGAAGGTCATGCAGAAAGCTCCTAGAGGAGCTTTCTGCATGCCTTTCACCCTGCATTAAGCTGCCATCTGTCTCCAAGACCGATATTTATGCTACATTTAACGTGTAGTTTAGAGAGGTTTTACTGCATACCTAACATGTCGATTATGTTAGAATAAAGTCAAAATTAAATGCCGTAAGGCATTCTGGCAGAGTCTGTAACGCTTTAAATAAGAGACCGTAACTTGCGTCAATTGATTGGGAAGAAGCCGTAACATGTACACGGATGTGATAGTATGGATAAACTCGAGAAAAGCAATTTAAAACCTGCAAATTAAGTGTACATGCGGTTGCTATATGCTGAATAAGGCATTACCGGTGCATATCGTTTGAAGATTTTTCACCTTTAGTGAAACGAAATGTAAAACAGAGCAAATTCTAAATGTTTTGAACAAGTTATTACTTTTAAAACCCCTTTTTTCGAACACTAATAATTGCTTTTAACTCGATTTCCTGCAGACATAAGATGTGTAATTTGACACGATACACGATATTGCTTAAGTATTGAATAAAGGAACCAAAACTTAGGAAAATAAACAGCTTACTGAACGTTAAATGAATCTTCCCTCTCGCATATTTGCAAAAAAATAGGCAGGCGCCGTAACAGTATCGAGCGGATACATTAACATGTCTTCTCACAGGCACACCCCTCATTGTAACATAGTCGACAGGGAGTGCACCTTGTTACCAAAAAGTGTGAAAAAAATGTACAAGTTGTACATTTTTTTCACACTTTTTTGTCCGGACGATAACACCTATATGGCTCATGCCATTGGATTGAAACTTCATGCATGGAGAGAGCATGATGAGAGGAAGTGTCAGGCACACAGGTCCATAGCTCTGGATTCATTTATAAGTTGAATTTATCGTCGCTTTTACTTTTTTGCATACTTTTTTGTCCAGACAATAACTCCTATATGGCTCATGTCATTGGATTGAAACTTCAAACATGGAAAGAGCATGATGAGAGGAAGTCTCATGCACAAGGTCAATAACTCTGGCTTCACTTATATTGGAGTTATTGCCCCTTGTACATTTTTTTTCACACTTTCTTGTCCAGACAATAACTCATATATGGCTCATATGCCATTGGATTGAAACTTCATACGTGGAAAGAGCATGGTGATAGAAAGTGTCATGTACAAGGGCCATAACTCTGGTTTCAATACTTTTGGAGTTATTGCCCTTTGTTACATTTTTTGTTCTGATAAATAACTCCTGTTCTATTGATCCTAGTGGACTGACATTTCATAAATGGAAGGTCAAAGAGCATGATGAAAGGAAAATTGTCATGCACATGGGCCATAACTCTGGTATCAATATTTTTTGGGTTTATTTGGTTATCATTTTTGAAAACGCATAATGAGGGAAAGTATAAATCATCAAATCCATTAATTACTATGGTAGCAACATTTTGAGTTATTTCCCCTTACATATTGTTTTGAGTTGTTTGTCTGTCTGTCTGTCTGTCTGTCTGTCACACATCTTCCCTTAGTAAAAAGTAAGGCAGTTAACTTGCAGTGTTTTAACGGTGTTTTTCAGAACCAGTAAAACACAGTTTTTTAGCAGTTTGTTCTAACCAGTTTTTGACAGTGAAAGTGCAGTGAAATCTGCCAAAATAGGTAAATGAGCTAGCAGTTGTATGAGATCATAAAGAACTACAAAATGACTGGCTTACCAGTTATGAACCAGTTAAATGACATCATGAAACTGGAAGAAAAACTATCCACACTTTTTTCGGCAGTAAATGACATCATAACATACCGGTACTGGAAGAAAAACTGCAAAATATTCAGGCCATTATTTTTAAGCAATACAAATAACACGGGAAGAAAACTGCTAAAAAATGCCAGTATTTTTAGCTGGGGGGGGGGGGGGGGGGGAATAAAATTCCATCAAAAGTTTTTTAACATATTATATACTGTAATGGACAAACATAACATACTGCTGAATGAATGTTATTTTTAGCTCACCAGAGCACAAAGTGCTCAGGGTGAGCTTTTGTGATCGCCTGATGTCCGTCGTCTGTCGGCGTTTGTCGTGCGTCGTGCGTCGTGTGTCGTGCGTCGTCAACAATTTGAACTTTAAAAGTCTTCTCCTCTGAATCTACAGGGTTCTCAGCTTTCATCTTTGGCACATAGCATCACCTATAGGTCCTCTACAAAAGTTATATAAATTATGTCCCTGGAGTCAAAATTGGCCCCGCCACGGTCCCAGGGGTGGCCAGTTTTTTCTAGCTGACTGTTGTTTTCTGTACAAGTAGCAGAATGCTGGGCTCACTTAGGTTTGGCATGGGGAAAACTTCAAAAACCTTCTTGTCAAAAACTACATGTCACAGAGCTTAGATATTTGGTGTATAGATTTACTTAGTATACCTTATTGACATTGGTAAATATCATAGTTCTGAGGTTAAAATTGGCCCTGCCCTGTTGGTTATACTTTAAAATATTATTTTACACTATAAAGGTTCCTCTGAACTAGAGGGATTGAGGTCACTCCATCTGTGTTGCATAATCACTGAATAGGTCAAGTTCCTGGTCAAAATTCTATCATGTTGTCTGCTTCAGAATTAGTCTGTTTGTTCACACTGTTTCAACCCATTCCCTCATAGGATATTTTCAGAATCTGCCTCTTGAAAAATTTCAGAATTGTGTAGATTTGAAACCATTGTGATAAATAGAGCATTTACTCCTTTGGAGAAAATGCTCTATTTATCACAATGGTTTCATAAAGTGACTATTATACCTCTTTGAATAAATCTACTGATAAGGAGCATAAATTAGAGAAAAGGAAAATTTCAGAATTGTGTAGATTTGAAACCATGGTGATAAATAGAGCATTTAAGCCTATGGAGCAAATGTTCTATTTATCACAAAGGCTTTTTTCAGATCCTACCTCTTTGAATAAATCTACTGATAAGGAGCATTAATTATAGAAAAGGAAAATTTCAGAATTGTGTAGATTTGACACCATTGTGAAAAATAGAACATTTACTCCTATGGAGCTTTTGCTCTATTTATCACAATGGTTAGCAAATGCTCTATTTATCACAAAGGCTTTTTTCAGATCCTACCTCTTTGAATAAATCTACTGATAAGGAAAATTTCAGAATTGTATAGATTTCAAACCATTGTGATAAATAGAGCATTTGCTCTATAGGAGTAAATTAACTCATATACAAACCACATATAAAGTTACATACCGGTCTGTGTCAGATCAGAATCCAAACTGTGTGCTAATTTTGGTCAAGTCATGCTAAGCAGTGATAGGGTTGTCATCTGTTAGAAATGTTGTCTGCTTATTCAAAGAGGTAAATCTGGGTCTACTGTATTTTGCAAATGCGTGAAAATATGTTTATATGAGGAAAAGGGTTAATTAGAGAAAAGGAAAATTTCAGAATTGTTCAGATTTGAAACCATTGTGATAAATAGTGCATTTACTCCTATGGAGCAAATGCTCTATTTATCACAAAGGCAAATGCTCTATTTATCTCAATGGTTTCATAAAGTGACTATTATACCTCTTTGAATAAATCTACTGATAAGGAGCATTAATTAGAGAAAAGGAAAATTTCAGAATTGTGTAGATTTGAAACCATTGTGATAAATAGAGCATTTACTCCTATGGAGCAAATGCTCTATTAATCACAAAGGCTTTTTTCAGATCCTACCGCTTTGAATAAATCTACTGATAAGGAGCATTAATTATAGAAAAGGAAAATTTCAGAATTGTGTAGATTTGAAACCTTTATGATAAATAGAACATTTACTCCTATGGAGCTTTTGCTCTATTTATCACAATGGTTAGCAAATGCTCTATTTATCACAAAGGCCTTTTTCAGATCCTACCTCTTTGAATAAATCTACTGATAAGGAGCATTAATTAGAGAAGATGAAAATTTCAGAATTGTGTAGATTTAAAACCATTGTGATAAATAGAGCATTTGCTCCATAGGAGTAAATTAACTCATATGCAAACCACATACATATAAAGTTACATACCGGTCTGTGTCAGATCTGAGTTCAAAGTGTGTGCTAATTTTGGTTAAGTCCTGCTAAGCTGTGATAGGGTTGTCATCTGTTAGAAATGTTGTCTGCTTATTCAAAGAGGTAAATCTGGGTCTACTCTGTTTGCAAATACGTGAAAACATGTTTATATGAGGAAAAGGGTTAATTAGAGAAAAGGAAAATTTCAGAATTGTGTAGATTTGAAACCATTGTGATAAATAGTGCATTTACTCTTATGGAGCAAATGCTCTATTTATCACTAAGGCAAATGCTCTATTTATCACAATGGTTATTATCACCAGTTATTGTTAACAAGTTTTACTTTTCCATTTCCATAACAATTCCGTTTGTATAAATTGTTGAAATCGCGATTTTTATACAATTTCTGCTTTGAAACAATCATCAGTACTCTAATTCTGAAGGGGTTCGAAACGTTCAGGTGTGAACTGGTTTTGTTACGAAACGTGCTCTACAAGAGTTGTCGTTCGTTTCTAAATACGCAATATATCAAGGAGTTGTTAGGTTATGCGTAGTAATATGTAATGGAAAATGAAACTTTTCCACATAATTTTTGTGCGATATATTATGCTTTCCAAGTTAACGGTCGGTAAACGTTCGGTATTGGACTTAGAAAATATTTATAATAAAGCAAATCATCCCAGAAAGCTTGCCATTATAATTAAACAGAGAAAGGGTCAAATAACACCCCACAAAACAGGTGTCCAGTTTTGTTTAGAAACATACATGTAGTTGAAACTTTAAAAATCTTTCCCTCTGGTGAGCGATTTCAGGGCCATCATGGCCCTCTTGTTTATGTTGAAGTTTTCAAAAGTTTCACTCTTAATTTTTAAGAACAAGTTATTACTGGGCATTTCTAAAAACGCTAATAGATGGCATATACAGAGTAGATCCTGTTAAGACGACTCCCTTACAAAGCCTCTAAACTAGATTTATACTATTTGTACAGAGATAAACACAGTCATGTACTCTTTTTCAACACAGATGTAATACTACAAAATTGTACAAAATACATGCTCTCTTGTAGTCTTGTTTTTAGCCATTTGAATTGATATTTACACCTAGCAAAATTAATTTAACTTTACAAATCAAAAGGTCCAGAGTGCTGTCTAAGCTAAAGTTGCTTTTTGAAAAATTGCCCTGTCCCGAAACTGTCCCTACTACCTTATGCAAGTCTATGGTCTTTTCGAAAGATGGTGACAAGTTTTTGCAACTTCATTTTTATGCCCCCCAGATTTGATCTGGGGGGCATATTGTTTTTGCCCTGTCTGTTTGTTTGTTTGTTTGTTTGTTTGTCTGTTTGTCTGTTTGTCTGTTTGTTTGTCAGCAACTTTAACATTGGTCATAACTTTTGAGCCAGTACAGATAGAGACTTGATATTTGGTATGCATATGTATCTCATTAAGCCGCACATTATGAGGGGTGACATGTCAAGGTCAAGGTCATCCTTCAAGGTCAGAGGTCAAATATATGGGTCAAATCACCGACTTTAACATTGGCCATAACTTTTAGACCAGTAGAGATAGAGATTTGATATTTGGCATGCTTGTGTATCTCATGAAGCCGCACATTTTGAGGGGTGACATGTCAAGGTCAAGGTCATCCTTCAGGGTCAAAGGTCAAATTGTCTGTTTATTGTCTGTAACTTTAACGCAACCTTAACATTGGTCATAACATTTGAGCCAGTACAGATAGAGACTTGATATTTGGTATGCATATGTATCTCATAAAGCCGCACATTTTGAGGGGTGACATGTCAAGGTCAACGTCATCCTTCAAGGTCAGAGGTCAAATATATGGGTCAAATCACCGACTTTAACATTGGCCATAACTTTTGGACCAGTAGAGATAGAGACTTGATATTTGGCATGCATGTGTATCTCATGAAGCTGCACATTTTGAGGGGTGAAATGTCAAGGTCAAGGTCATCTTTCAGGGTCAAAGGTCAAATTGTCTGTTTCTTTGTCTGTAACTTTAACATTGGTCATAACTTTTGAGCCAGTATAGCTAGTGACTTGATATTTGGCGTGCATATGTATCTCATAAAGCCGCACATTTAGAGTGGTGACATGTCAAGGTCAAGGTCATCTTTAAAGGTCAGAGGTCAAACACATGGGTCAAATCACTGACTTTAACGTTGGTCATAACTTTTAAGCAAGTACAGATAGAGACTTGATATTTGGCATGCAAATGTATCTCATAAAGCCGCACATTTTGAGGGGTGACATGTCAAGGTCAAGGTCATCCTCAAAGGGCAGAGGTCAAACATGGGTCAAATCACTGACTTTAACATTGGCCATAACTTTTGAACCAGTACAGATAGAGACTTGATATGTGGCATGTTTGTGTATCTCATAAAGCTGAACAGTGTGAGGGGTGAAATGTCAAGGTCATTCTTCAGGGTCAAATGTCACCAACTTAAAATTGGCCATAACTTTTGAACCATTAGAGATAAAGTCTTGATATTTGGTATGCATGTGTATCTCATGAAGCTGCACATTTTGGGGGTGACATTTAAAGGTCAAGGTCATCTTTCAGGGTCAAAGGTCACCGACTATAACATTTGCCATAACTTTTGAACCAGTAGAGATACAGACTTGATATGTGATATGCATGTGCACCCCATGAAGCTGCACAGTTTGAGGGGTGACATGTCAAGATCAAGGTCATCCTTTAGTGTCAAATATCATATCGAGGGGGCATAGTGTTTCACAAACACATCTTGTTCTGTATGACTTCTCAGCTTTATGTGTCAGGCTTGTTGATCTGGAGTAGGCACAGCTGCATCCTCAGTCCTGCAATAACAAATGTTACTGATAAAATAAACTTCATCAAAATAATATTAAATCTAATTCTTCCTCCCTGTTTATGTTTTATACACTTAAATTCAACAACCTATATACTGAAAGATTTATCCTTTTTGTGGTTTTAGCTAACCTGGCACAAGGTGAGCTATTGTGATCGCCCTGTGTCCGTCGTCGTCCGTCGTCAACTTTTTCTTAAAATAACATCTCCTAAACTACGTGCTGGATTTTTACCAAACTTGGCAGAAATGTTCCTTATGCCAACCTCTTTCAAAGTTGTTCAAAGAATTTGATTCTATGTAGAACTCTGGTTGCTATGGCAACAAATGTCCAAAAAGAAGTAAAAAACTTTAAAAATCGTCTTGTCAAAAACTGTAGGGCTACCAAATTTGGTATGTAGAATCATCTAGTGGACCTCTACATAGATAGTTCAAATTTTGCCCCTGGGGTCAAAATCGGCCCAACCCCGGGGATCACAAGTTTTACATAGGATTATTTAGTGAAACTTTAAAGATCTTCTTGTCTGAAACTGAAAAGCTTAGAGCTGTGATATTTGGTATGTAGCATCATCTGGTGAACCTTTACCGGGATTGTTCAAATTATGCCCCTGGGGTCAAACAGGGCCACACCCTGGGCGTCACATGTTTTTTATAGGATTATATAGTAAACCCTTTTAAAAATCTTCTTGTCTTAAACACGAAAGGCCTAGAGCTGTGATATTTGGTATGAAGCATCATCTGGTGAACCTTTACAAAGATTGTTCAAATTATGTCCCGGGTCAAAATTGTCCTCACCCCTGGGGTCACAAATTTTAATGAAAACTATAAAAATCTTCTTGTCAAAACCTGTAATTGTGCCCCTGGGGTCAAATTGATAGTTCACATGACATCATTTAACCAGGTGAGTGATACAGGGCCATCATGGCCATCATGATTATTTTGACTGAGCTATTTACATTTAGTTTTTACATGTCCAATTTATCAATAAATCTTCATAAATCTGGATATTTAACTTTTTACATCATAATCTTCTATGCCTTTGCAAATGGCTTAGACCAAGATCAAGACGACTCCTGTAAGAGACATCTGCAATTATAGCGAACTCGGATATAACGAAATACCGGATAATACAAATGAAAAAAATCCCAGATCTTTTCCATCGTTCTTTCTATTTACGTCTGCCTGCATAATACAAATTGGTTATAACAAAAAATCGGCTAAGACAAAGTATTTCCTTGTCCCAAGAACGAATTGTTTTTGAAAAATAGTTCAGTTATTACAAACTAAACTGAATGTCGCAGTTTGAAGTTTTCACACACCGTACAGCAAACACCTTCACCGACTATCGCCCCGGGCATCAAACAACTTAATGATTGTAATTGACCACACTGCATGTAGATTCTACATGTGTCCCAATCTTTGTTAATGGTCAGCTTTAATACCGCGCATAATTATACGTTGTGGGCACCATGCGGGGCATAAACATGCTGCTGAAGCCGAATGAAGAAGGGATGAATCTGATACAAGAATGGTGTCCCGCTTTATTTAAGAAGTTCAATAAAGTGGCTGAAACCAGTTACAATCGTAATCGACTAGTAACCATGCATCTCATTGGATGATTTTTATACGCCCACCTAATAAAGGTGGTCGTATATTGTCGTGGCCCTGTCCGTCTGTCCGTTCGTTCGTTCGTTCGTTCGTTCGTTCGTTCGTTCGTTTGTTCGTTCGTTCGTTCGTTCGTTCGTTCGTCCGTCAACATTTTGTTTGTCCGCTGTTTTCTGGGAAAACTATTTGAGAGATATTAATAAAACTTCACACAAATGTTTAATGCATCAAGATCTAAAGCTGAGTTGATTCTGAAGTTCATTTGATTTTTCATTTCAGAGTTATGGCCCTTTTTTTAAAAAAATGCAAATAGTTTGTCCGCTGTTTTCTGGGAAAATTATTTGAGAGATATTAATGAAACTTCACACAAATGTTTAATGCATCAAGATCTGAAGCTGAGTCGGTTCTGAGGTTCATTTGATTTGTCGTTTCGGAGTTATGGCCCTTTTACTTAAAAACAGTGCAAATACATGCAAATAGTTTGTCCGCTGTTTTCTGGGAAAACTATTTGACAGATATTAATGAAACTTCACACAAATGTTTAATGCATCAAGATCTGAAGCTGAGTTGATTCTGAGGTTCATTTGATTTTTCATGTCAGAGTTGTGGCCCTTGTTTTAAAAAAATGCAAATAGTTTGTCCGCTGTTTTCTGGGAAAACTGTTTAAAAGATATTAATGAAACTTCACACAAATGTTTAATGCATCAAGATCTGAAGCTGAGTCGATTTTGAGGTTCATTTGATTTGTCGTTTCGGAGTTATAGCCCTTTTACTTAAAAATAGTGCAAATACATGCAAATAGTTTGTCCGCTGTTTTCTGGGAGAACTATTTGACAGATATTAATGAAACTTCACACAAATGTCCAATGCATCAAGATCTGAAGCTGAGTCGGTTCTGAGGTTCATTGGATTTTTCGCTTCAGAGTTATGGCCCTTGTCCTTAAAAAATATGCAAAAAGCTTGTCCGCTGTTTTCTGGAAACACTATTTGAGAGATATTAATGAAACTTCACAAAAATGTTTAATGCATCAAGATCTGAAACCAAATTGATTCTGAGGATCATTTGATTTTTCTTTTCAGAGTTATGGCCCTTGTCCTTCAAAAATAATGCAAATACATGCAAATAGTTTGTCCGCTGTTTTCTGGGAAAACTATTTGAGAGATATAAATAAAACTTCACAAAAATGTTTAATGCATCAAGATCTGAAGCTGAATTGATTCTGAGGTTCATTTGATTTTTCATTTCAGAGTTATGGCCCTTGTCCTAAAAATATGCAAATAGTTTGTCCGCTGTTTTCTGGGAAAACTATTTGAGAGATATTAATGAAACTTCACAAAAATGTTTAATGCATCAAGATCTGAAGCTGAGTAGATTTTGAGGTTTATTTGATTTGTCGTTTCGGAGTTATGGCCCTTTTACTTAAAAAATAATGCAAATATATGCATATAGTTTGTCCGCTGATTTCTAAACTGTTTGACAGATATTAATGAAACTTCATACACATGTTTAATGCATCAAGACCTGAAGCTAAGTCGATTCTGAGGATCATTTGATTTGTTGTTTCGGAGTTATGGCCCTTGCACTTAAAAAATAATGCAAATCTATGCAAATATGAGGATGGCCATAACTTTTCATTTGAAATGATATTTACTTCAATTTTTTTTAAAAAATAGTATCACCTTAATATGGAAATCAAGATCTGAAGCACAGATTAGAAAATGTCAACACTTATGAGGCATGTTGAATCAGAGAACATTTGCAAGTGGGCGTATTATGTACCGTATGCGGTACTCTTGTTCTCATTTTCTATTGTATATTTTGATTTCGGCCAATAGAAACGTTTGTCAGAATAAATGCTGTAACTTCATACTTAGCATTGAAGCAGCCGCAGATAACTATTCTAATATATTTGTCAGACAATCGGCACCGACATAAGCAAAATCTGAACACTGCCACTTGGCTGAACACTGGTGGTCATATGTCGTGATACATAAACACATTTCATAGATTTATTAAATTGATTGAAGGTACACAAATCACCACAAATAAATAAATAGATACACAATGAAGAAAATATTCCAAAAAGGGAATTGATTCATAATACATAAATACTTTAACCCTTTCCCTGTTCTGTATTTAGGCCAAATTTCAATATCTACTAAATATTCATTAACAAAATAGTTATGATGAATATGGAAGATGGGACATTGTAGATATTTTGGAAAGTAAAGAAACAGATCTATTTAACATACTCTATTAGCAAACAGAGCAGACCATGATCAGACGGCTCCTCAAGGAGCCGTCTGATCTGGGTCTACTCTGTTTGCAAATGCGTGAATACACGTTTCAGAGGGAAAGGATTAATAGCTCTGATCTAATATTTCGACCACTAAGGGCCTTATTCAAATAATTGTTCAAGTGTGCACAAGTTTACATGCATAAAAGATATTCTCTTCACTAGCTTTAGAGTCAGCCTAGTTTTGCACTGAGCCATTGAAATAGGGAACAAATGGTCAACTGATTTCACCAATAATATTATTTATTAGTGACATGAATTTGTTTTTCCTTTACATTTCATAAGCGACATGCTATGAAATTACCAAACACATGATATCTATATATAGCCAACTGTATGCATTCAGACTTTATTCAGCAGCTACATTATACTGTGGCATCTGATTAGGATCAGAATCTGCACGACTTTGGTACACTATAACGAAATTCGCTATATCCAAACATTTAAAACAAATATCGTTTTTAGCGATATAAGCTTGGATATAGCGAAATAAATTTTAAGGTCCCCGGGAATTCGTTATAAATGTCTTAGTGAGCTTCACAGTAGGGTAATTGCGTTCTTCTTTTTTTTAGCAGCTTTTGGAATAATTTCATATCTTTTCTGCCAAGGCCAGAATTTCTTGGGTTCATATGCCATAATGAAAATAATCTAGTAGTTAATAATCATGACAAGATACAAGATACAAGAAATTTTATTTTACGTCGGATACCATATAACAATAAACATTAGCTGTAACAGCTATTTTCTGACAAACAAAAGTATAATTCAAACAAGAATATAAAGACTGTAAAAGAAGGGGTTGGCATATAAATGACCAGGGGCAGGTTTGACTTTGGGCCGGTTTGACTGTAATTCATCTTGTTGCTATTCGGTACTTCATTCTCTGTGTTATTATATTTTCTGGTCTTTCTGGGTCATTAGTTTTGATGTTATTTAATTTTAAAGTTTTGAAAATTGAATTCTGCTTAAGCCGGACTGGTGTTAGTGGGTGTGAGTAGTGTTGCACTTTTAATTACTACTCATGAACACAGGGATCTGGACCACTTCATTGGGGTCTATAATTATGTATTATATAATAGCTATGAAATTATCAAACACATGACAATTAAACAGAGTCTACAATTATAATAACAGTTACAAGGTTTTTAAGCACTAGGAATCTAGACCAGACTACTATACAGACACTGGTCTGGGTCATTTTTAGCGACACTTTTTCAAAAAGTGGAGCTATTGTCATGACCCTCTCGTCGGCGTCGGCGTCGGCGTCGGCGTTGGTTAACCTTTTTGTTAAGGTCCTTTTCTCAGAAACCATCAAAGATATTTGGTTTATATTTGGTATGTATGTTTACTATCACAAGGGGAACCCATTTCACAAGGGTAGGTAACTCTAAAATTAATTTTGCCATAGTTATGCCCCTTTTTCAACTTGAATTTTCATTGTTGGTTAAGTTTTATGTTCAGGTCCATGTCTCAGAAACTGTCAAAGATATTTGGTTCATCTTTGGTATACATATTAACTATCACAAGGGGAACCCATTTCACAAGGGTAGGTAACCCTAGAATTAATTTTGCCATAGTTATGCCCCTTTTTCGACTTACAATTTTCATTGTTGGTTAAGTTTTATGTTCAGGTTTATGTCTCAGAAACTGTCCAAGATATTTGGTTCATCTTTGGTATACATATTAACTATTACAAGGGGGACCCATTTCACAAGGGTAGGTAACCCTAAAGTTAATTTTGCTGTTGTTATCTGCCCTTTCTGACTTAGACTTCCACTACACTATCCAGCACTAAAGAAAGTGGAGCGCGCTGTCTGCGGACAGCTCTTGTTTCTCCCCCATTTATGGGGAGACATATTTGATTTTTGCTGTCTCCGTCTGTCACAAACTTGTGTTGTGCGTATCTCTGAAACCAATAGGGCTAGAATCACTAAACTTCACAGGAATGTTCACTAGCATGAGTTTTTGTGCACCTGGTGTTTTTTAATTGTCTCCCCCTGATAACTTTGCAGTTATTACCCCTGATGACTTAAATTTAGACAAACTTTGTGTCACGCATATCTCTGAAACTGCTAGGGCTAGAGTCACCAAACTTGACAGGAATCCGCTTGGGCTAGAGTCACCAAACTTGACAGGAATGTTGGTCAGCATGAGTTGTTGTGCATCTGGGTTTTTATACCCCCCACAACGAAGTTTGGGGGGGGGTATACTGGAATCAGGTTGTCCGTCTGTCCGTCTGTCCGTCCGTCTGTCCGTCCGTCCGTCTGTCCGTCCGTGGACACAATTTTGTCCGGCCTTCTTCTTCTACAGTTTTGCTTCAATTTTGTTGAAAGTTCATATATAGCCATATGACCATATAAACCTGTGCACCGCATATTTCCGTTATAATCGGACCACTACTTCAGGAGTTATCTCCCCTTTTTAGTCCCGTACCAATGTTTTCCGGTTTTCTGGACTTTTTATGGAAGTGACTCCAGATATCAACTCTATATTTAGTACAAAGCTAAATCTGTATAAGTTACAGCTTATGTTACAATCTCAGTCCGGTTGAATAATTATTTCCAGAGTTATTGCCCTTGTACTTTAATTTTTTTCTTCAAATTTGGGATTTTCCGGACTTTTCTTGGAAGTGGTTGCAGATATTAACTGTATATTTGGCATAAAGCTAACTCTACATGATTTACAGCTTAATTCCCAATCTCAGTCTGGTTGAATAATTTTTGCCAGAGTTATGGCCCTTGAACTTTAATTTTTTGTCAAATTTTCAGTTTTCCGGACTTTTCTTGGAAGTGGTTGCAGATATTAACTTTATATTTGGCATAAAGCTAACTCTACATGATTTACAGCTTAAGTCCCAATCTCAGTCTGGTTGAATAATTTTTGCCAGAGTTATGGCCCTTGAACTTTAATTTTTTGTCAAATTTTCAGTTTTCCGGTCTTTCTTTGGAAGTGGTTGCAGATATTAACTTCATATTTGACATAAAAATAAATCTAGATGAGGTACAGCTTAAGTTCAAATATCGGTCTGGTTGAATAATTTTTGTCAGAGTTATGGTCCTTGAACTTAATGTTTTTCTGAAAAGGTACCTAGCTTTAGAACTTTGGATTTGACAAAAACCTCATGAAAGGGTCTTATTTCTAAGAATTATTCTTCATTTTTATTACATAAATTGGGTTGGGGCATGTATTGTTTTTAAATCTCTTCACGTTTCTGTATGTACATAATTTATGTTCAGATTGATGATAGGTGTTCTGACAAGCAGACAGGTGGGGGGTATTCGTTAGCCTTTGGCTTACAGTTCTAGTTTTAATTGACTCCCATGCATAGTTATTGCCCTTGATAACTTAAAACTACGTGGTTTTGCATGTATCTCTGAAACAGCAATTCATGCTTGTGAACATTCCTGTAAAGTTTGGTGGCTCGAACTGAAGCAGTTTCAGGGATTTGTGTGGCACCATGTATCAAGGGCAATAATAACTCTCGCATATATATACAGACATTACATTTGTGCATTGCAAAGAGGATGAATGGGGAGACATCTGTTTTTGTGACAAAAACGAACCTCTACTATAAACATGGTTTGAAATACTGTTATTATATGGTAACAGATACAAGTTTGTAAAACTGTGCAAACCTAGATCCGACAAACATACATGTACAGATACTTGTCTGAATACTGTTTTAATAGTGTAACTATTAGTATTTGTTATTTTGGCTTTTGCAAACAGTATCGACCACTATCAGTGGTCACCATCAGAAGCTCTATGATCAGGGTCTGTGCTGTTTGCCATTCAGAACATGTCTTATCGAAATTTCCTGGCAATACTGAATTGACCATACTGTTAAATACGGATGGGTTGTTCATTACAAATTTCAACTTTTGAATTTGAAGCATTAAATATCTCTACTCCTGGCCTAGCTAGTTACTGCTGATCATTAAGGAGTGAAATATACACCAAATAGGTTTGTATAGACACTTTACAATTGATAAGAGATATGGATTTACATTGTATAAAGAAAAGTAAACCTGTCCGATTATTGATCATGTGCACCAACTAACAAAGAGCAAGTCATAAAATTCTTTTGAGTTATTTTGTAACCCTCCAAACTTTAGAAACATTATACCAGACCAAGGTTTAAGCGTATTGAAACTTTTATAAGGTAGTCATGGGCAACAGTGTATACTGTTTACATAAAGGAGATATTCACTATACATGTTTTACAGTTATAGCACAGATCATGCAATCTTGCAAAGTTTCATGTGACATTCGGTATATGCATTTCAAAATGTCTCTTTGATCAATATATTAACCGTTTTATTTTAATAGTCCTGCAAATAGTGTAGAACCATATCAGCTACAACATTTGAATAGCCCTCCAAATAGTGTAGACCCTGATCAGCTACAACTTTTGAATATCCTCCAAATAGTGTAGACCCAGATCAGCTACAACATTTGAATATCCTCCAAATAGTGTAGACCCTGATCAGCTACAACATTTGAATATCCTCCAAATATTGTAGACCCAGATCAGCTACAACATTTGAATAGATCTCCTAATAATGTAGACCCAGATCAGCCACAATTTTGAAAAGCCGTCAAAATAGTGTAGACCCAGATCAGTCACAACATTTGAATATCCCTCCAAATAGTGTGGACCCAGATCAGGTACATTTGAATAGCCCTCCAAATAGTGTGGACCAAGATCAGGTACAATTGAATAGCCCTCCAAATAGTGTGGAATCAGATCAGCTACAACATTCGAATAGCCCTACAAATAGTGTAGATCCAGATCAGCTACAACATTCGAATAGCCATCCAAATAGCGTAGACCCAGATCAGCTAGAACATTTGAATTGCCCTCTAAATAGTGTAGACCCAGATCAGCTACATGTACAACAGTTGAAAATGCCCTCTGATTTTGGTCTTACTTGTTTGACAAGCTGACAACTTTTAGAATTGTTTGTAGTGTGCATGCTATATTGGGCTTAACAGTATAGATTGACAGTGTAGACCCAGATCTGACAGTGTAGACCCAGATCTACTTCTGCATTTAAATGTGCCATTCGATTTAGGTATTCACTGTATGACAAACTTACACCCTTAATCTGCTGAATTATTTAAACAGCTCCTCCCTAAATATGAATATTAATTAAAACAACAAATATGGCTTGATCTGGCTGGTCATGTGATTACTGGTAACTTCGAGATAACTGAAGATAAACACCTACGATCACTTCTTAATAAAGGTCCAAAATAGAGAATACCATCCTTGATAGATTTTTAATCTGTCGAGGTCAGATTGTTGAGGCTTTACAAAATTTTAGCATTAAATGGTGTCGTAGAGATTACATGCTGAGTCTAATGCTCTTTCAATTTGGAAAAAAAGATATAATTGACAAATGCATTTCATTTTATAGCTCACATGAACACCTTCTTTCACTTAAACCTAGAATTTCCTTTAGACATCTTAAAAATGGTTTACAGAATTTCCATTCAAAATACGTCTTTGTTCCTGCTGATAAGGCATTGAATAATGTCATTATTATTTGACGATTACATTATATCGTTGTCTTGAAGCAGGAAATTATTAATACCAATTCTGAAAATGGGTGATCCTCCGAAAGCAAAAGTAGAAATGCATAAAGAGAAAATTGCAGACTCAGTTTTATTGAGTCTGTTCATGAGTATAAGTAATTAAAAGTGCTACACTACTGACACGTCCCCTAGCACCGGCTTAAGCAGTATTCAATTTTCAAAACTAATAACAACAAATCTAATGATCCCGAAAGACCAGAAAATATAATAACACTGAGAATGAAGTATGGGGCGACTTTTAGCCGCCACTTAAGTACTTAAGACATGATGTTGTGAAGTACATATAATCTGAAAATGGGTGATCCTTCGATAGCAAAGTAGAAATGCAAATAGAGAAAATTGCAGACTCGGTTTTATTGAGTCATACATTTCAGTAAATGAAAAGACTAAAGAAAAGACCATCGTTTCAGACCATGTCAAAAAGTGTGAGCAACTTGGAGCTGATATTAAAATTACGCAACATAAACTTCCCACAATGTATTGGTTATCGAAAAAACCATATAAAGCATGTTTCATTGCAAATTCTAGCTCTTGTACAACTACTAAATTGTCTATACTTTTAACTTCTTATTTAACTAAGATAAAAGAACGTAGAATTATATTGTGACAAGACATGAAAATTCTGGAATAAATCTCTTTTGGTCTATTAAAAAACTCCTCAGAAGCCTCCACAAACTATAATTGCATCCACTGTAAGCACATACGATTTTTCTACTTTGTACACAACCCTTCCCCATGATCCAATTAAAGATAAACTTACTAGCTTAATCGGAGGGCAGAAAACATTTGCCAGAGAAAAAAATTATTTCTGGTATGTAATGCTGAAAAAGCTTTCTTTACTGACAAGCCAATTTACACCAATTAGTCTTGCTCAGAAGTTTGTGAATCACTAACCTTTCTTCTAGATAATATATTTGTATGTTATGGGAATGCTATTCATACCGTCAGGTGATTGGTATTCCTATGGGTACAAATGTTTGTGCACCACTGGTCGCCGATTTGTTTTTGTACTGCTAAGGAGAGAGGTTCCATGTTTGTTTGAAATCACAAGAAGATGTCGTAAAAGCCTTCAATGATACTTCTCGATATTTGGATAATATTTTCAATTTAGATAACCCTTATAATAATGTTTTGATTCCTACCATTCACCAAAGGAAATCAAATTGAATAAAGCTAACTATTCCGACACTCGTGCAGTTTTTCTCGATCTAGACCTTGAAATTGACAATGGAATGATTTCTTCTAAAATTAATGACAAAAGAGATGATTTTGATTTTAAAATTGTAAATTACCCTCACCTTGTTAAAGGGGTTTATATTTCTCCACTTATTCGTTTCGCTAGAGCTTGTTCCTCTTTTGACGATTTAAACAGTCGAAATCTCATTTTTACTGAAAAGCTGCTTAAGCAAGGATATAGATATCATAAACTAAGAAAATCTTTCTCAAAATTTTATTATCGAAATCTCTCATTTATTGACAAGTACAAATGTAATCTTAAGGCGCTCCTGCGACACGGTATTTCACATCCTGAATTTTATGGCAGTGTGATTTACAAACTTCGTAGATCATTTTCTTACTTTGTTCACTAAATACATTTAAAATTCATTAAAGAAAGGATACAATCTTGTGGTACTACAACATACTGCATGTCTGGTTGTCAACACTTTTACAGTTGCCAATCATGCTGGTCTCTTTGCATGTACGCCGGCAAGAAAGGTTTAGTACTCTATGATAGCGACCTCTTAAATACGGAAACGGAAGGACGTCAAATATTTTTTATATTATAACTTTTCTACAGTTACTATTGTAACCTGTTTTGAGCTATGCTCAGCTGAGAGTACTTGAAAGTCACTGGATCAGCTGAGCCGATGAATATATATTAACTCAAACAACACTATATAAAATATTTCCTCGGGGTCTACTTTGACATATCATTGCTGAACTTAATGACGGGCGAATGTTTACAAATCCCAGTGTTTATAATTAACAATGATTAGAAAATGATTGGCTTAACAATAATCAAGTATTATCAACAACTAATTACAGTTACAAACTAAAAGTGGATGTGCTTCTGTTCTTTATATGCTCGTCTATCATGAGACTACTGGCTTCATCCAGCCAGCTTCAACTATATATATATTTTCCACTAGCTCAGTGTATCGCTGAGCAGCCTGGCTCGACCAGCCAACATCAGCTGAGCATTCACTTTCTATTACCTCTACTAACAGATGAGATCCCGGGATTCTACTGTAATTAAGCCAGAACACACCAGCATCAGCAATAGTGAAACGTTCATATAATGCCTGTATTTATATGCTACTGTTCAAGCCTGGGATCTATTAATATTGAACTAGTCAACCGTTCGCTTCTCTGCCCAGACCCTACTATGATAACAGAATACAGAACACTATTAAAGGCTTTATATAATGCCTGCTGTTAGTCGAAGTGGACTGTATGGCTCCTTGCACAGTATGAGCCAACAATTTGCGGAACACCTGCCTTTGATACGTTTTAAAGGTCATGTGAAATGAAAATTAAATGAGCCCAAAGAAGAGAATCATCATTATCTCTCTCTGGAAACCAACAGTGTTCGTGCATTTATTCCGTCAAAACAAATCAATAAAATAGTGATTTAACGTTTTTTTCCTACGTAAAATTGTACAATGTACATATATGTAAGCTGATGAATTAGAATGTAACAGAATTATAAAGGAATCATCATAATTTCGAACCTATTTCTCTGTCTGCAAACTTTTTTGTTTTTCCTGTTCTTACTTTTGCTATGGATAACACAATTACCTCAACTCAACCCCCATTCTGTTTGCAGCTCACTCATTGGTTACACTTAGTGTTTTCGTTATACATGCACTTTACCACTGTATTTGCCATCGCGGTTGTTGTAGATTAATCGGAGAGGGGATACATTTATTTACACTGTTTATTTTTTAGGGTGGGGATGGAATAAGTGTGAGGTTGGGAGCCCGTAAACCGGTTTAACCCCCCCCCCCCCTAGTGACTTTTGTCACTGACCGTTCCAAGGCAGTACTTCTATCATCCCCCTATTGTATGTTTGTTTTGTCTTTGTGCGTCTCTTGATGTTTTTATAGTTATGTACATTTGCTGTTTCCTTGTGTTGCTGTTCGGGCGACTGTTGGTTATGTATGTGGTGTTTCCTGCATGACTCATTTTTGTACTTTTCGTTTATAAAGGAATGTAATTAATATTAAAGATGTTTTTATATTTGTTACATGAATATTAATTGAGTAAAGAAGCAACTGTTTCCTTCATATAACTGGAGTTTCACGCCTTGGCAAACAGGGTAGACTCAGATCAGATGGCTCCAGTAGGAGCCGTCTGTCCTCTGCTCTGTTTTCTAATGGAGTTTGATAGATATATTATTTTAGTTTCTAAAATGGCAAAAATGTTCCATCCCTTCACTGTAAAACAATACATGTATCTATATTATTTCATAAGCAAACACAGCAGATCTTGATCAGATAGTTTCTGTGGAGCAGTCTGGTCTGGGTCTAATTTGTTTGCCACGGCATGAAAGGTGTATTGTGGTAAAGAGTTAAGAGATGTTTAGAGGTTTTAGGCCACACTTAAGATTGTCCATGGTATATGGTTCATTTGTTTGTAATTATTTGAAAATCTAATTCCAGGGCTTTGAAAGGCAGTTTCAACCAATCAAGAGATGTGACTACAAAAGAGGACAATGGATACAATGAAGATAAACATTCTTATTTTGCCATTGATCTTCACCAAACAAACTTAACGAAATTGTGTGAGATTATAACATCTTGGCTAAGTTTGATAACCAGCCGAAAGACTCCAGATGCATGGGCGTATTTTGTGTCAGTTTTGTGACACTCTTTACAATTTTGGACATTTGACAAGTTATCATTGAAAGAGTTAATAAAGATGTTCACATGTATGTACAGTTAGTGACCTGCTCACCCTCCTCAATGGGCAGTTGGTGATGATAGTTGTATAACCAAGCAAATGCCCGGATAAGAATCGTAAATTAATATAGTCCGAACATGCGAGTCCCTTCGAAAGCAAAAGTAGCAATGCAGAAAGAGAAATTTTCAGACTCGGTTTTATTGAGTCTGTTCATGAGTAGTAATTAAAAGTGCAACACTACTCATACCCCCTAGCACCGGCTTAAGCAGTATTCAATTTTCAAAACAAATAACATAATACAATAACTAATGATCCCGAAGGACCAGAAAAAATAACAACACTTAAATCATTTACAAGAACAGACCCTTTATTTATCCACCAACCTATCACTTGAGCTCTCTTTAGAATCCTCTCAAATAGACAATTCTAAAGAGTGGTCACAACATATGGTTTGGTAGAAGAATGTCAAGTTTAGTAATTGATTATGCATCTTTTTCCATTGCTCTGGTTGTACGACTGAATACGTTCCATATACAATGTAAGTTGGTGAGAAAACCCTCCTACACTTTCATTTGTTTTCAAATAGATTAGACCCAGGTCAGATGGCTACTATATGAACCATTTGATCAAGGTCTGCTATGCTTGCTTATGAAATAATATAGATTTGATTCTACAGTTCCAATCATGACCAAACATTCCTGTGTCCATGTGTCATAAAAAAACTTATTAATAATCATGATGTAAAGTGTTAAGACATATATACTGTGATTTCTTGTATATACACAGAGTATCTTTTCAATAAATAATGTACATATTTCACTAGGGGTGAAACGGTACACTAATGCCACAGTTCGGTTCGGTATACGGTATATGAGCTGCGGTCCGGTACATTTTCGGTACACAAATTTTTATCTTGTAAACATAATTTTGAAGCTTACCTGCAAAAAACCTTTTGAATTAACTTGTTTTGACTAGAATCAGTAACAGCCACAGCTAGCAGTGATGATGATTAAGCTCTTAAAATTATAAACAGTCAAGTATTTAAGTAAAAAAACCATTTAAAATCATGTAATACATGTACTGAACACCATGTCATACACTATAACTATATTGATTTATAGTTCTTAAAATACAGATCTCCTTCTATGGAAAATATCACTATCTAATAATCTCTTCAACTGGAACTTTAAAATAACCAACAATGTGCTGGAAACAAGTAAACAAAGTATTGCAAACAGTGTAGATATGATTAGAAGTGATTTGATTAGAAGTTTTCTAATCTTGGACTGCACTGTTTGTCTATAAATATCATACAAGTTTAAACAATGTTACATGTAGGATGATAATTGAAATTGAGCCTCACTATAAGATTTCCAACCAAAGTGCAATGCAAACAGTGTAAGCCCTGAGCAGCTGTCACATTCAAATGTCACAAGACAGCTTATCTTGGTCCACACAGTTTTCAATGGACTATGGTTGAAAATATAAGAGCTGAGTTTAAGTCTATTATATAATAATACCCAGCACAGTAAGGATTAATAACAATAACTCACTTGTGTATCATCAGTAATTTCTATAACAGTCAGTTTGCGATCAACATGATTTATACGGCACGTACGCGAAACAACACTTACACATGACATGTTGCCATTCTGCTCTCAGACTGGCCTTCCCGAAAGCCAAAAGACTTCCAAACTTTCCACCAGTAGCTTGTTGGTGCATCTTTCAATTTTGGAACATTTTCAAACTGTTCCCAAACTGAAATATGCACTTTTGTTTCGCTCCGGAGAAGTCCCGGAGAAGTCATGTATGTAAACTATGAGTAATGTACTTAACACGTAATGTAATTGAATATTATTTATAGAGTGAACCGATCAGAGAACCCCTTTTATATTATTACGGCAGATTCATTCCTAGACATTAGGAAATGTTTGGTACGTACCGTAAAGTGCAAATAAATACCGAAAACCGAATCCTAAGTGAAAAAAACGCGGTACATGTGTACCGTAAGGTACCGTTTCACCCTTATATTCACCATGGAAAATTTGTAATGGGACATTTGAAAATGGTATAGATCTAGACGAGTTATTATATTAACCCGTATCCTTGAAAAGAAAAAAAATAATGTCTGCTCAAACTGTGGTATCAAGTAAGTTTTACTGGTGATTTGTTAAATATTTTTAGGAAATACTGACTGAGTGTCAAACAGATTCAATTCTGATCTGGATCCAGGCTGTTTGCAAATGACAGTTAGACCTTAATCAGCAGGATAAGGGTTGAGAGAGAATGACAGATCAGGATACACTGTTTGTGCTGATATACACAATGTACTGATATACACTGTTTATACTGATATACACTGTTTATACTGATATACACTGTATTTACTGATATACACTGTTTGCACTGATATACACTGTTTATACTGATATACACTGTTTGTACTGATAACATACAATGACTTATACTGCTGATGATTGAACAGCAGTGTACTCTAAACCAGATGATACATTCCATTGATAATAGATGTATATACATGGGCATGTAGTTTGATTACTTATAAATATGAAATATAGATTTTCTAAAATATTTTGAGAAACTGTTGACGTAGCGATAGTTGTGATTTCTTAAATATTTTGAGGAACTACTGACTGAGTGTCAAACAGATTCAATCCTGATCTGGATCCAAGCTGTTTGCAAATGACAGTTAGGCCTTGGTCAGCAGGATAAGGGTTGAAAGAGAATGGCAGATCAGGATATACACTGTTTGTGCTGATATACACAATGTACTGATATACACTGTTTATATTGATATACACTGTTTGTACTGATATACACAATGTACTGATATGCACTGTTTGTACTGATATACACAATGTACTTATATACACTGTTAATACTGATATACACTGTTTGTACTGATAACATACAATGACTTATACTGCTGATGATTGAACAGCAATGTACACTAAACCAGATGATACATTCCATTGATAATAGATGTATATACATGGGCATGTAGTTTGATTACTTATAAATATGAAATATAAATTTTTTAAAATATTTTGAGAAACTCTTGACGTAGCGATAGTTGTGATTTCTTAAATATTTTGAGGAACTACTGACTGAGTGTCAAACAGATTCAATCCTGATCTGGATCCAAGCTGTTTGCAAATGACAGTTAGGCCTTGGTCTGCAGGATAAGGGTTGAAAGAGAATGGCAGAGCAGCAGGAATTCAGGGCTCTAGAAATCCGGAAAATCGCTGGTCTGGACCGATTTTTGCATTTTGAGACCGGTTTGTATTTCAGAATCTGAAAAAAAATCGGTCCGAAAATCTTAAGCAGACAACGTTTGTAATCAAAATCATCTGCTGAAAGTAACTGTTTTCATTTGACCCCAGCATTAACGTGTCAAGAGATTAAAGACTAGAGGCCCCGGGCAGTCAGTCCAGTTCCACTTGGTCTCTTCCCAGCTAGCCAATCAACCATGGTAGTAATATTGATAAGACATTCATCTCTTATGACACATATCGAAACATTACCTACCTTGTACCTGTTAACAAACACGTTACAGTCCATAGATTTAGGCTACTGTAATTATATTAAGGCTGAAAGGTCACTGAGAAATACCATCTTTGCATCGGGTAATCAGTTTTTTTAAGAGCAAATACTCTCTTGATATCCATCAGCAACACAATTAACTTTGAACAATCATAACAAAAAGTCAACAACATGTCCGCTTGTTTCAAGGTAAAGATTGACCTATTTTTGAGACTCCACATTAAAGAGCTCCTTAGGTAGATCCACAGGGATCTGAAGTGTGCCTGGACCCAAAAATGGCACACCTGTGTAAAAAAATCCATTCTGGGTCGAAGTAATTGATTACACATATATATACATAAGAATGTTTTTGGCGTACTTGCCACCTGATCTGAAAGTTGGTGGCAAAATCCTCTTATACCTAGTGCAGGGTTCTTGTTAGGGCGAGAAATTGGGACATTTTACCCATCAAAATGAGAAATGTCCCCATTTTTTAATGTCATTGGGACAAATTTCTCAAAAATGTAAGTTCTTACCAGAATAGTCCAAAGTAACCAGATCAGATTTAGATCAAATCAAACTGTGAATATGATCATATTAAGGAAATCAGTCATAGATCCACAGATTCATAAACATAGCATTTTCATAATGAATAATGGTTGAAAAAATACTTGTCAGTGTCTCGCAGATTTTGAAAATGTCCCTACTTTTTAACTGTTAATGGGACACATGTCTCAAATATTTTCAATCCTCGCCAGAACCCTGCCTAGTGGCACAATAGGAAAATTGAAAGCAATGAATGGAAATTTGCAAAAAGCACTGTTAATGTCGAAACTTGTATAATATAATTATAGATTTCTTGTATTTACACATTTTAACCCTTTCCTTCATACAAACATGTTTTCACGCATTTGCAAACAGAGTAGACCGAGATCAGACGGCTCCTAGAGGAGCCGTCTGATCAGGGTCTGCTCTGTTTGCTAATACAAAATGGTAGATCTGTTTCTATACTTTCTAAAATGGCTACAATTTTCCACCTTCCATGTCTCATTATAACAAATCTTTCCATGAATATTCAGTAGGTATTGAAATTTGTAATAAACATAGAACAGGGAAAGGGTTAATATACAGTAAAACCTCTCTATAACGAACACTAAATGGTGTTACTTATTTGGTGTTTTGGGCAGGTGGTTACTTAAAGCAAGGTGAAAGTAAAACAGAACGCTCCGCCTGTCTTTAACACTAAATACTTGATGTAATTTAGTGGTGGTTATAGAGAGGTTTTACTGTACACTGTTTGTAATGAGTCTTTTAGTACTGATATACACTGTTTGTACTGATATACACTGTACTGATATACACTGTACTGATATACACTACTGATATACACTGTACTGATATACATTGTACTGATATACACTGTCTGTACTGATATACACTGTACTGATATACCATGTTTGTAATGATATACAGTTTGTACTGATATACACTGCTTGTACTGATAAACAGATATACACTACTGATATACACTGTTTGTACTGATGGCATACATTGACTTATACTGCTGATGATTGAAATGCAATGTACACTAAGTCAGATGATGCATTCCATTGAGTATAGATGATGATCAGCAGGATAAGGGTTAAAAGAAAATGTCAGATCAGGATATACACTGTAGTATAGATGTATATACATGTACATGTAGTTTGATTTTTTTTTATTACAAAGATTGTTTTGAATACATATTGTATTGCTGGCATCGTAGGAAAATAGTATTTGTGTATTTGCAACAGTGTAGACCCATATCAGCTTCCTTATTTAAATGTATTGCCTGATTTTGATGTTTGTACTTGTAGTGTGTCAAACTACTGCGACTGCTGCTGATGAAAAACAGTGTAGACCCAAATCAGAAACTACATTCTAATAAGACAGTTTATATTAGTGCACCGTATCTGCTAATATCTTACAACTTAGTTGATATTTGTGCACAGTATCTGTTAATATCTTACAACTTAGTTGATATTAGTGCACAGTATCTGTTAATATCTTACAACTTTGTAAATAGTGTAGATCCAGATAAGATGGTACCAAAAGGATCAATCTGATCAGAGTCTGCTCTGTTGGCTTATGATATAATATACAGTGTAGGCAGTGCATTCATGTCCTCGAGGAGCCGTATACAGGGATCATAGCGACTCCTACTTTTCCTATTTTTTCCTACTTTTTCCTACCTTTTTAAAGTGCTCCTATTTTATCCTACTTTTCCAAAAAAAGCTCCTAATATTCCTACTTTTTCACTTGAACTGGAGCAAAAAAAAAAGAAAGAAAAAAAAACCAACCTTAATTTTATTTGTAGACAGTGCATTTATGTCCTCGAGGTTGATATGTGACTCGTGTGTGCCCTCAAAGAGCCTTCCAATTCAGCACCCAGTCTAAGAGTTAGATAAACTGAAACCTATCATAGGTTTTGAGGTACAGCTTTGTGTTCCGAAGTTCCTACTTTATCGGTTTAATTCCTACTTTTTTCCTCCTACTTTTCTTACTTTTCTCCTCCTACTTTTTTTCCTACTTTTCTCCTTCTTTTTTATGGTTTGAGTTCCTATTTTTCTCCTGCTTTTTTGTGACATGCCACTATGAGTCCTGCGTATGATCAGGGTCTGCATTGTTAGTCAGATCATGCATGTCCTAGATGAGCCTTCTGAACAGGGTCTGCACTGTTTGCCAGTGTATTCATATCCACGAGGAGCTGTATGATCAGGATCTGCACTGTTTACCAATGTATTCATATTCTTGAGCAGCTGTATGATCAGGTTCTGCACTGTTTGCAAGTGCATTCATATTCTCGAGCAGCTGTATGATCAAGGTCTGCACTGTTTGCCAGTGTATTCATATCCTCGAGGAGCTGTGCGATCAGGGTCTGCCCTGTTAGTGCATTGATGTCTTAGCTGAGCCTTCAGATCGGGTTCAGCACTGTTTTCCAATGCAGGCGTGTCCAGTATTCAAAGTTAAACCCTTTCTCTCATAAACACATTTTCACACCTATGCAAACAGAGTAGACCCAGATCGGACAATTCCTATAGAAGTTCTCAGATTGGGGTTTGCTCTATTGGCTTTTGAAATTGTAATAAATATGACTGCAGGTTTTACCAATAAAACACTTTTTTGTTCCTGTGCAGCTTTGACCCAGATCAGACAATTCCTGTAGAAATCATCTGATCAGGGTTCATTCTGTTTGCTTATGCTTATAAAACTGTTTAGCTGAGTTTCAAGCTTTTGATTGGTCAGATTTGAGCAACGGCTCAAATCTGGCCAATCAAAAGCTTGAGAATGAACTCAGACTCAACTAAAAAGTTTTATAAGCATGGATACTGACTGTACAGTTTCTACTAGATACCAAACTATCCCTGTGTATGTATACCCAAATTCAGCTACAGTAAAACCCCGAACTCTCGAACCCCGGAAAACTCGTTCACTACCCTTAATTCGAACTAATTCTGCGGTCCCAACTCCTTCCTTCTTAAATTCTATATGTTCGACCTCGGATAATTCGACCACGCGAAACTCGACCTCTCGAACTCATCTCCCGGTCCGCTGATTAATAAAACAGTGCAAAGTACCTTTGACGAGTCGAACCGTTGTCTTACCTGTATGACTGCGCATCGAACCGAAGATTCACACCTCTCAGGTGACTATCTCAGCTCGCCAATAATTACGTGATTGGTAGACAATGGGTGAATATGTGAAGTTATATCAAGGTGTTAAAATGCAAATGTGTGTGTTTGTGAAGGTTGTTTTGAGCTAACATTGACTGTCATATCGTAGGGCTATAACACGATCGAAATCTTCAAACTTCACCATTCACAATGGCAGAAATAACAGTTGAATGAATATATTTGTTCTCCTCTGTTTTATCCGTTAATGTTAACAATTGAGTTGAATTATGGCCCTATGTATGCGAATCCACATTCGAAAACAAAAGGAATAGTTTTCCCCAAGACTGGTCTGTTGCAACCGTTTAAATAACGTAATTTTACCAATTTTGTGTGTTTTCGTAGATGGGCTGTAGACCGTTGTGTAAATAAACTGAGACGATGATGATAAGTCGTTTAGTCCCGGTTTTTAACCAGACCAAAATGGCGAGATATGTACATAGCATAGATACGTTCATGGTAGAATCACAAAATTTGGAACAATGGGACGATGTTTTTATAGAATTATGGGTTGCATTAGTATTTTCATTGTATTGCAAAGGCAGCAAAAACAGTGAGTTTTGTTATAGAAGTTTGTTTATTTATTTTTGACATGAAAATAATTTATTCTCAAACTCAGGTTCGAACAATTTCTGTACCATTTGCTACCAAACGAATATGAGACTCGGATCTTTCGAACCACCCTTAATTCGAACTAAAATTTATGGTCCCCAAGGTGTTCGAGAGATCGGGGTTTTACTGTAATACATATTCATTAGTTCTTACATGAATGTTCAACAGAGAAAGGGTTTATGTACCGTATTATGCATATATATATGTAATTTTTCATTTTCCATGAATTCAGTATTAAAGATGTATTATGCGTATTTTTCGTATTAATCAATCAACACCAGAAGCTGTACACGCATACATGCACTGAAAATAATGCTCACAACCCATTTTCAAACAGGATATATTTGTTCAGCTAAATATTATCGCTATCCGAATACTGCTAAATTCTTTAAAAGGAGCCTCCTTTTTAAAACAGGGATATTGTACGGAAATCAGCGGACATCTTCAGCCATGTTCTGAATTACTCCGATTCTATTCGGAACAATGCTTTGAATATTAATTAGGTTTTTATCACACATACAATGGCTGACACTGGTCGTTGGCCTACATTATACGATGAATGATTATTTCCGATATGTAAATTCGAATCTTACGACAGATTCCGGCAAATGGCGAACGATGTTCCGTTGGTTTCCATAGCAATCCATTTTTATTTTCCTTTTTTGACACAAACAACATTTTACTAACCGTGCTGTTTAATGTCAAATAAGTGTTAAGGTACATAGATTCAGATTCTGAAGTCAGTTTGAAACACAAAATTTGCAGATATTTGCGCAGTACATGTATACATCTTTACTAGGTTGAAATGGAGAATAGTTCCTTCCCATAAATGCATTTTCATGCACTTGCAAACAGAGTAGACCCAGATCAGACAACTCCTGTAGGATCAGGGTCTGCTCTGACTGTTGATAGTAGTATAAAGATCAGATTCTACAGTCACTGTCACAGTCCAAAAGTCCTTTATTATACCCCCACAAACAGAGTTTGAGGGGGTATACTGGAATCTGCCTGTCGGTTGGTCGGTAGTCGGTCGGTCTGTCTGTCCGCAAAATCTTGCACTTTCAATTCCTCCTTCAGTTTCAACCCGATTCATTTGATACTTGGCATAAATGTTACTCAGGTGTAGTAGATGTGCAAGACACAAATTTCAGGTCTCTGTGACCTTGACCTTTGGCCTTGAAATTGGTCTTGAAATTGGCAGACAATATCTTGTACTTTTCAGCCCGATTCATTTGATACTTGGCACAAATGTTACTCAGGAGTAGTAGATATGCAAGACTCAGATTTCAGGTCTCTGTGACCTTGACCTTTGTCCTTGAAATTGGCAGGCAACATCTTGTACTTTGAACTCCTCCTTCAATTTCAAGCTGATTCACATGATACTTGGCATAAATTTTACTCAGGAGTAGTATATGTGCAAGACACAAATTTCAGATCTCTGTGACCTCGACCTTGACCTTTATCCTTGAAATTGGTCTTGAAATTGGAAGGCAAAATCTTGTACTTTGAACTCCTCCTTCACTTTCAACCTGATTCACTTGATACTTGGCATAGCATAAATGTTACTCAGGAGTAGTAGATGTGCAAGACACAAATTTCAAATCTCTGTGACCTTGACCTTTGGCCTTGAAATTGGTCTTAAAATCGTCAGGCAAAATCTTGTATGGCGAACTCCTCCTTCACTTTCAACCTGATTCACTTGATACTTGGCATAAATGTTACCCATGAGTAGTAGATGTGCAAGACACAAATTTCAGGTCTCTGTTACCTTGACCTTGACCTTTGGCCTTGAAATTGGTCTTGAAATTGGCAGGCAAAATCTTGTACTTTGAACTCCTCCTTCACTTTCAACCTGGTTCACTTGATACTTGGCATAAATGTTACTCAGGAGTAGTAGATGTGCAAGACACAAATTTCAAATCTCTGTGACCTTGGCCGTTGTCATTGAAATTGGTCTTAAAATTGTCAGGCAAAATCTTGTACTTTGAACTCCTCCTTCACTTTCAACCTGATTCACTCTTGTAATATGGGGAGTTGGTGTCGCAAACTCCTCCTTCAGTTTTAAAGTCACTGAATTTATATTTGGGATACGTAATAATCACAAATAGCAAATGCGCAAGACACACTTTTCATGTGTTTATGGTTAGTCATTGTAGAATTAACCCCCCCCCCCCCCCTGAACTTTGAATATTTTTGTCATTTTTGCATGAAACATGGGAAGTTGGTGTCACAAACTCCTCCTTCATTTTGAAACTTATTAAATTGATATTTGCCATACATACTAAACACGAATAGTACATGTGCAAGACACAATTTTCCTGTGTTAAGAGTTAGCCATTACAGAATTTTCTCTATTTGAACTTTTGGTATTTTTAGCTCACCAGAGCACAAAGTGCTCAGGGTGAGCTTTTGTGATCGCCTGATGTCCGTCGTCTGTCGGCGTTTGTCGTGCGTCGTGCGGTGTGCGTCGTGCGTCGTGTGGTGTGCGTCGTCAACAATTTGAACTTTAAAAGTCTTCTCCTCTGAATCTACAGGGTTCTCAGCTTTCATCTTTGGCACATAGCATCACCTATAGGTCCTCTACAAAAGTTATATAAATTATGTCCCTTTAGTCAAAATTGGCTCTGCCACGGTCCCAGGGGTGGCCAGTTTTTTTCTAGCTGACTGTTGTTTTCTGTACAAGTAGCAGAATGCTGGGCTCACTTAGGTTAGGCATGGGGAAAACTTCAAAAATCTTTTTGTCAAAAACTACATGTCACAGAGCTTAGATATTTGGTGTATAGATTTACTTAGTATTCCTTATTGACATTGGTAAATATCATAGTTCTGAGGTTAAAATTGGCCCTGCCCTGTTGGTTATACTTTAAAATATTATTTTACACTATAAAGGTTCCTCTGAACTAGAGGGATTGAGGTCACTCCATCTGTGTTGCATAATCACTGAATAGGTCAAGTTCCTGGTCAAAACTCTGCTTCAGAATTAGTCTCTGTTTGCTCACACTGTTTTTAACCCATTCCCTCATAGGATATTTTCAGAATCTGCCTCTTGAAAAATTTCAGAATTGTGTAGATTTGAAACCATTGTGATAAATAGAGCATTTACTCCTATGGAGAAAATGCTCTATTTACCACAATGGTTTCATAAAGTGACTATTTTACCTCTTTGAATAAATCTACTGATAAGGAGCATTAATTAGAGAAAAGGAAAATTTCAGAATTGTGTAGATTTGAAACCATGGTGATAAATAGAGCATGTACGCCTATGGAGCAAATGCTCTATTTATCACAAAGGCTTTTTTTCAGATCCTACCTCTTTGAATAAATCTACTGATAAGGAGCATTAATTATAGAAAAGGGAAATTTCAGAATTGTGTAGATTTGACACCATTGTGGCAAATAGAACATTAATTTACTCCTATGGAGCTTTTGCTCTATTTATCACAATGGTTGGCAAATGCTCTATTTCTCACAAAGGCTTTTTCAGATCCTACCTCTTTGAATAAATCTACTGATAAGGAAAATTTCAGAATTGTATAGATTTCAAACCATTGTGATAAATAGAGCATTTGCTCTAAAGGAGTAAATTAACTCATATACAAACCACATATAAAGTTACATACCGGTCTGTGTCAGATCAGAATCCAAACTGTGTGCTAATTTTGGTCAAGTCATGCTAAGCAGTGATAGGGTTGTCATCTGTTAGAAATGTTGTCTGCTTATTCAAAGAGGTAAATCTGGGTCTACTCTATTTGCAAATGCGTGAAAACATGTTTATATGAGGAAAAGGGTTAATTAGAGAAAATGAAAATTTCAGAATTGTTTAGATTTGAAACCATTGTGATTAATAGTGCATTTACTCTTATTGAGCAAATGCTCTATTTATCACAAAGGCAAATGCTCTATTTATCACAATGGTTTCATAAAGTGACTATTATACCTCTTTGAATAAATCTACTGATAAGGAGCATTAATTAGAGAAAAGGAAAATTTCAGAATTGTGTAGATTTGAAACCATGGTGATAAATAGAGCATGTACGCCTATGGAGCAAATGCTCTATTTATAACAAAGGCTTTTTTCAGATCCTACCGCTTTGAATAAATCTACTGATAAGGAGCATTAATTATAGAAAAGGAAAATTTCAGAATTGTGTAGATTTGAAACTTTTGTGATAAATAGAACATTTACTCCTATGGTGCTTTTGCTCAATTTATCACAATGGTTAGCAAATGCTCTATTTATCACAAAGGCTTTTTTCAGATCCTACCTCTTTGAATAAATCTACTGATAAGGAGCATTAATTAGAGAAGATGAAAATTTCAGAATTGTGTAGATTTCAAACCATTGTGATAAATAGAGCATTTGCTCCATAGGAGTAAATTAACTCATATACAAACCACATATAAAGTTACATACCGGTATGTGTCAGATCTGAGTTCAAACTGTGTGCTAATTTTGGTTAAGTCCTGCTAAGCTGTGATAGGGTTGTCATATGTTAGAAATGTTGTCTGCTTATTCAAAGAGGTAAATCTGGGTCTACTCTGTTTGCAAATGCGTGAAAACATGTTTATATGAGGAAAAGGGTTAAATAGAGAAAAGGAAAATTTCAGAATTGTGTAGATTTGAAACCATTGTGATAAATAGTACATTTACTCTTATGGAGCAAATGCTCTATTTATCAATAAGGCAATGCTCTATTTATCACAATGGTTATTATCACCAGTTATTGTTAACAAGTTTTAATTTTCCATTTCCATAACAATTCCGTTTGTATAAATTGTTGAAATCGCGATTTTTATACAATTTCTGCTTTGAAACAATCATCAGTACTCTAATTCTGAAGGGGTTCGAAACGTTCAGGTGTGAACTGGTTTTGTTACGAAACGTGCTCTACAAGAGTTGTCGTTCGTTTCTAAATACACAATATATCAAGGAGTTGTTAGGTTATGGGTAGTAATATGTAATGGAAAATGAAAATTTTCCACATATTTTTTGTGCGTTATATGCTTTCCAAGTTAACGTTCGGTAAACGTTCGGTATTGGACTTAGAAAATATTTATAATAAAGCAAATCATCCCAGAAATCTTGCCATTATAATTATACAGAGAAAGGGTCAAATAACACCCCACAAAACAGGTGTCCAGTTTTGTTTAGAAACATACATGTAGTTGAAACTTTAAAAATCTTTCCCTCTGGTGAGCGATTTCAGGGCCATCATGGCCCTCTTGTTGTTATTTGGTCCTGTTACATGTTCAAAACTTGGATTTGCAATGAAGGCTACCGTGTGGGGGTATTCATCACCTTTAGTGATAGTTCTAGTTAATGATGTTTTAAAAATAGTTCATTAATATGCATGATATCATTAATCTTTACATGAATATTCAACAAGGAAGCCCAATCTTTGATGGAAATTCAAAAATGACCATGATTTACTGTGAGACTACACTCCAGAAAAATGCAGCTGCAATATTTTTCACTGTGCTCTATTAGCCTCACTAATGCCCAATAACTTTTTGATGTTTGATGTGTTGTTTACGTCATTGTATGTTATTTGAAATAAAATGTTGTAGTTGTAGTAGTTGTAGTTTACAGTATGCAGGTCATTTGCTGTCCAGCATAATTCACTCCAAATACCTTCTGCACTCTGAGCAATTAATGTCTGCAAATAGTGTTGTGTGCTGCAAAAATCTTTTTCTTCCATATCTTTTCAAAAACAAATGTCAGAGAGTGAAAAACAGTTTGAACCCTGATGAGGTGCCAAATTACTTTGCATCTCATCAGGATCCAGACTATTTGCAAAGGCTATTTTAAATGCTAAAAGCCAATGCATTATAGCAGCAGGAACAAAACTCATACCTGATTAGAGGAACAGTTGCTGATCTGACAGAAGTCATTTGATCGTCATTGGTCAGAATTTTGTATGTCCTTGCACAATCAAAATTACTAAATAATAGAACGTAATAATAATATTGCTCTCTCTTATATCTTCTACCCTGCTTAAACATGTTTAACGCAGCCATAAAACCTCGCTTTTGCTTTACTGATACTGATACACAATTGTTTAACTGTGTTTTATCTAATTGTACATATATCTTCATACATGCAGTTTATGTTCCATGTCTATATAGAGGTTTAATAGCTACTGTTTGTATATTTACATTAGGTTGTGTTTATGTGAACAAATATATAGATATATAATTGCATGTTTCATTATAATTGGGTGAATATTTGACACTTTTGCATTAAGATATGTTGATAATTAGGTCTGAACAATAGTTACTAACCAGTGATCCTCTAGGTTTAGAGAGTGAAGGATTGTCTATTGGTATCTGCATACTTGCAAACAGTGGTAAATAAGACAAAAATCATTGCTTGAATGGGATATCCATCAACGTGACGATGTTTTTTACTGGGACTTAAGTTTCGTGTTATCAAAAGTATTAATAGCCACACAGTGATAGATTCTGAGACTGAACTCTTGGTAATGGCTTAATGACAAGCAGTTGCTAGATTTCAGATCATGATGTGGTTGTTTACTTATTGAGATCCAGTTGCTAAATATGTGATCCATGTTTGGTATAACTGCTAATTCATACCTAGCTGCTAGATCCTGGTTTGGTTAACTACTAATTCAGACCCAGTTGCTAGATTCTGATCATTGATTGCTTAATTACTAATTCAGATACAGTTGCTAGAGGTCTGTTCCGGCCTGGTCTCATGTTAACAACTATTTCGGACCCAGTTGCTAGATTCTGATCTGGACTGCTTAACCCTTTCCCTGTTCTATGTTTATTACAAATTCCAATACCTACAGAATATTCTTGGGCAAAATAGCTATAATGAAATAAGGAAGGTTGAACATTGTAGCCATTTTAGAAAGTATAGAAACAGATCTATCAAATTTCATTAGCAAACTGAGCAGACCCTGATCAGACGGCTCCTTTAGGAGCCGTCTGATCTGGGTCTACTCTGTTTGCAGATGTGTGAAAACACGTTTATATGAGGGAAAGGGTTAACTTCTTATTCAGATCCAGGTGCTAGATGTCTGTTCCGGCCTGGTCTCATGTTTACTATTTCGGACCCAGTTGCTAGATTCTAATCTGGACTGCTTAACTTCTTATTCAGATCCAGTTGCTGGATGTCTGGTCCTAGTCGGTTAGCTGCTTACTGAGTCCCAGTTTTCTGGTCCTAGTTGGTTAACTGCTTACTTAGACCCAGTTGCTAGATGTCTGAATGACAGATGCTCAGTTTGGTTTTTAAAAGAATTAATGAACCACAGACACTATATTTGTTTTGAACCTCGCTAACTGAACAAGTAATGATGAACAAGAATAAGCCATCTTTTTGTTTTGCTGATTTTTAAAAAGCATGATTTTTGACTTGACAGAAATAGTCTTTGGCCTTAACCTATTCCCTCATCGGCTACTTTTAGATCTAACCCTCTTTGAATAAATCTACCAAAAAGGAGCATTAACTAGAGAAAAGGAAAAATTTAAATATTTTAGTTTTGAAAACGTTGTGGTAAATAGAGCATTTGCTCTTGAGGAGAAAATGCTCTATTTATCTCAATGGTTTCAAAAAGTGACCTTTACAGAGGCGTAGAAAGGCTATCATACTCTTTCAAAAGTGAGATTTGTTTATTACAAAGGGAGGTAACCTTGCCGATGATATTTTCTCTTTTTCCCTGAATGATATCGAATTGCATATGCAACAAGATATGAATTCTTGATTATCTCTTGAACAGTTATCCATTGTTCTTTTAGCTTTTTCGGATGATGTCGTTTTATTTTCAGAATCAAATGATAGTCTTCAATTCTCCCACAGTAGCTTAGAAATGTATTATAAAAATGGAATTTAACAGTTAACACATCGAAGACATTAGAAAAGGTAGAAATCTGGGTATGGGAATTGATTGGATGTATTTTGGAAATCGAATTGAAGTTGTCATTGGATTAATTTAATTATAAAGCATTAGAGTTATCAAGTTAGGGTCATTTATGCCAGCGACAAACTTTATTATGAACACTCTCACAAAATAGATCTTAGCCAAAACCAACATAAAGATCTACACGACACCAATGTGATACTGAATGTGACCATGTAAGACATGTAATATATGTATTAGTGTTTTTGGCTGGTAATATATGTATTTGTGTTTTTGGCTGGTAATATATGTATTAGTGTTTTTAGCTGGTAATATAATATATGTATTAGTGTTTTTAGCTGGTAATATAATATATGTATTAGTGTTTTTAGCTGGTAATATATGTATTAGTGTTGTTAGCTGGTAATATATGTATTAGTGTTTTTAGCTGGTAATATATGTATTGGTGTTTTAGCTGGTAATATATGTATTAGTGTTTTTAGCTGGCAATATATGTATAAGTGTTGTTAGCTGGTAATATATGTATTAGTGTTTTTAGCTGGTAATATATGTATTGGTGTTTTAGCTGGTAATATATGTATTAGTGTTTTTAGCTGGTAATATATGTATTTGTGTTTTTAGTTGGACTATTCCAAGAGTATTGGATATTTCCTACTAGCCCTGGCGTTAGTGTCGGTTTTCGCGATCGCGTCACACCTGTTAAGGTTTTGTTAAAGTACACTTTTTGCCTTTAACCTTTGGAATAAAGCTTTTAACCCTTTCCTTCATATAAACGTGTTTTCACGCATTTGTAAACAGAGTAGACCCAGATCAGCCAGCTCCTAGAGGAACCGTCTGATCAGGGTCTGCTCTGCTTGCTAATGAAATTTGATAGATCTGTATCTTTAGTTTCTAAAATGGCTACGGTGTTGCACCTTCGATATTTTATTATAACAATTTTGTCAATGAATATTCAGTAGGTATTGAAAAATTGGTTAAAATATAGAACAGGGAAAGTGTTAAACTTGTAACACTTGTTCACCATCATAAGCTTCATCTGTATGCAAGAGTTCATAACTGTCAAGCACTTTGACAGAATTATTGCCCTTTTTAACTTGGATTGTTTGGTTTTGTTAAAGTCCACTTGTTTATATACCCCTTTGAGATAAAGCCTTGAAACTTGGAACACGTGTTCACCATAACAAGCTTCATCTGTAGGCAAGAGTACATAATTCTGTCAAGCATTTTGGCATTTTGAACTAAATTGACCACAAGTTACTTCCCTTGATATCTACTTTGAAAATAATCATTAGATTGGTAAGCTTTTAGAATAGTATTCTGAGATGGGGCATTTTGACAGAAGTTTGCCTATTTTTACTTAGATTTTTCAATTAAGGTTTTGTTCAAATCCGCTTATTTACCTAATCCTTTGGGATAAAGCTTTGAAGCTTTGTAATTTGTTTAACAACATAAGTTTCATCTTTAGGCAAGAGTACATAAACCTGTCAATCATTTTAATAGAATTATTGCCCCTTTTAATTTAGGTTTTTCGTTTCATGCAAGATTTCAAAGAGATCCAACATCTTGAATGCTATTAAAGATTTTTTACTGAGACTTTGATTACTTGCTTCTATCATCAGTGGACACCATTTTAGTCCCCTGTCAAGCATTTTTACACTAACAATACTGAGAATAGTTTAGCGTGCTGCCCTGTGACAACTCTTGTTGTTTGTATGGTGATGAGTTGTAATGTTTAAATCAACTAATTATTCTGTTCAGTTCTGTCATTTAACAGGACATGCAGAATGTAGTCTCTAATTAACTCTGTTTGTATGAGGAAATAAAAGAATGTTCTGAAAATGTTGTCATCTTTTTACTTAATAATTCAATAAAAAACACATGACGCAATGAAACATGTTGTGGTAATAAAGAGCAGTATTCAAATTGTGTCACATGTGACAAAGTGTTATACCTGTATCGGAGTACATATGTCACATGTGACAAGTACATATGTCATATATGACAAAGTGTTATACCTGTATCTGAGTACATATGTCACATGTGACAAAGTGTTATACCTGTATCTGAGTACATACGTCACATGTGACAAAGTGTTATACCTGTATCTGAGTACATATGTCACATATGACACAATTTAAATACTGTTCTTTACTGCCACAACCTGTCTCATGTATATATTTGCCCTGTTATTGTGGATTCTTACCAAACACCATTTACCAATGCAGCCTCTGATTTGGATCTACTGTTGTAAGATTTAAACATTCAGTGTATCTTAACTGGACCTGCAATGGTTGTAAACGGGTGAATCTGATCTAGAACTGCACTAGTTGTAAACAAGAGGACCAGAATGGCCCTGATATCGCTCACCTGAGACAAGCAGAGGAGGTTTTCAAAGTTTTCACTATATGTTTCTATAGAAAACTAGCCGGTCCTATGGCGGTGCCATTTTTGTCCACAGGGGCAATAATTTATATAACTTTTGTAGAGGACCTGAACATGATGCTTTTGCCAAATATGAATGCCGAGAACCTTCCAGTTTCAGAGGAGAACATATTCAAAGTTTTACTATATGTTTCTACACAAAAAGGGTCCCCTGGGGTGAGGCCAATTTCGACCTCAGGTGCATAATTATGTCTCGCCCATTTATGGGGAGACATATTGTTTTTGCCAGAATTGTCTGTCTGTCCGTCCGTCCGTCTCTCTGTCCGTCACAAACTTGTGTCGCGTGTATCTCTGAAACAAGTTGGGATAGAGTCACCAAACTTCACAGGAATGTTCACCAGCATGAGTTGTTGTGCACCTGGGTTTTTTGCATTGTCTTCCCTGATAACTTTGGTGTTATTGCCCCTGATGACTTAAAATTAGAAAAAACTTTGTGTCGCGCGTATCTCTGAAACCGCTAGTACTAGAGTCACCAAAATTCACAGGAATGTTCACCTGCATGAGTTGATGTGCACCTATGTTTTTGAATTGTCTTCCCTAATAATTCTTGAGTTATTGCCCCTGATATGAACACTTAAATTTATACAAACTTTGTGTCGCGCGTATCTCTGAAACCAGTAGGGCTAGAGTCACCAAACCTCACAGGATTGTTCACTAGCATGAGTTATTGTGCACCAGGGATTTTGGAATTGTCTTCCCTTGTTAATTTTGGAGTTACTACCCCTGATGACTTAAAATTAGACAAACTTTACTTAGTGTGGTGCATATCTCTGAAACCACTAGGGCTAGAGTCATCAAACTTAACAGGAATGTTGACCAGCAAGAGTTGATGTGCACCTGGACTTTTTGAATTATCTCCACTTGATAACTTTGGAGTTATAGCCCCTGATATGATTACTTAAAATTAGAGAAAGTTTGTATCATGCATATCTTTAAATCCACTAGAGCTAGGGTCACAAAACTTCACAGGAATGTTGACCAGCATGAGTTGTTGTGCACCTGTTTTTTTTTAATTGTCGCCCCTGATAATTCTTGAGTCATTGCCCCTGATATAACTTAAAATTAAAGAAACTGTGCTGCACGTGTCTCTGAAACCAGTAGGGCTAGGGTCACCAAACTTCAAAGGAATGTTCACCTGCATGAGCTGTTGTGTATCTGGGTTTTTTAATTGTCTCCCCCTGATAAATTTGGAGTTACTGCCCCTTATGACTTAAAACAAGAGAAACTTTACTTTGTGTTGTGCGTATCTCTGAAACCACTAGTACTAGAGTCGCTAAACTTCACAGGAATATTGACCAGCATGTGTTGTTGTGTACCCGGTTTTTTTTAATCGTCTCCCCCTGATTATGTTGGGAGTTATTGCCCCTGATTACTTAAAATTAGACCCTGATAAGTTTGGAGTTACAGACATTACACTTGTGTGTTGGAAAGAGAATGGGAGGGGGAGACATCTGTTTTTGTGACAAAACAAACCTCTAGTTTATATATAACTTTTGTAGAAGACAAGAACATGATGATATGTGCCAAATATGATAGCTGAGAACCTTCCAGTTTCAGAAGAGAATATTTTCAAAGTTTTCACTATATGTTTCTTTTGAAAACTGACCACCTCTGAAGCGGGTCCATTTTTGACCCAGATGCATAATTTAAATAACTTTTGTAGAAGACCTGGGCATGATTATTTCTATGTGCCAAATACGAAAGCTGAGAATCGTCCAGTTTCAGAGAAGAAGATTTTCAAATTTTAACTATACATATATGTTTCTATTGAAAACCGACCTACCCTGGGGCGGGGCCAATTTTGACTCCAGAGGCATAATTTATATAACTTTTGTAGAGGACCTGAACATGATGCTATGTGCCAAATATGAAAGCTGAGAACTTTCCAGTTTCAGAGGAGAAGATTTTCAAAGTTTTACTATAAGTTTCTGTAGAAAATAAGGCATCCCTGGGGCGGGGCCAATTTTGACTCCAGGGACATAATTTATATACTTTTGTAGAGGACATACAGATGATGCTATGTACCAAAGCTGAAAGCTGAGAACCCTGTAGATTCCGAGGAGAATATTTCTAAATGTTCAAATTATTAACACCGCACGACGCAATACGGGCGACGGACATCAGGCAATCACAAAAGCTTATCCTGAGCACAAAAGCGCTGTGGTGAGCTAAAATATTGAGATGTGTCGGATCTGGATATATACAGAATGTAAAATAAAATTTTAAAAAACATGTGCATCTGATCTGGATCTGAAATGGTTATGAATTGAGAAACTTGAGGATTTGACCTGGATCTACAATAGTTGCAAAATTAAAATCTGTAAACTGCAAAAAAGTAAACCCCTTTTTACACACGTACCCAAATAAAAGTATAATGCTTTGCACATGTGTACCAAGATAAAACTATAACGCTTTGTACACAAATACTCAGATAAAAGTATAACACTTTGTACACATGTACTCATATAAAAGTATAACGCTTTGTACACATGTACTCAGAAAAAAGTATAACGCCTTGTACACGTGTACTCAGATAAAAGTATAAGGCTTTGTACATATGAACCCAGATAAAAGTATGATACTTTGTGCACGTGTACCCAGATAAAATTATAATGCTTTGTACACGTGTACTCAGATAAGAGTATGATGCTTAGTACACGTGTACTCAAATAAGAGCATAATGCTTTGTACACTGTAACCAGAAAAGAGTATGATGCTTTGTACAAGTGTACTCAGATAACAGTATAACGTTCTGTACATGTGTACTCATCAGATAAAACAAAATATATTACACTTTACATGTATACCCAAATAAAAGTATAACACTTTGTACACGTTTACCCAGATAAAAGTATAACAATTTGTACACATGTTCCTAGATAAAAGTATAACGCTTTGTATTTATGTATTCAGATAAAAGTATAGCACTTTGTACATGTCTATTCAGCTAAAAATATAGCACTGTTCACGGGTACTCATCAAATAAATGTATAATGCTTTGTACACATGTGCTCTGTTACAAATATAACGCTATGTTCACGTGTACTCAGATTAAAGTTTAACGCTTTGTACACTTGTACTCAGATACAAGTATAATGCTTTGTATACATGTACTCATCAAATAAAACAAAATATATAAAACTTTTTACATGTGTACACAGACATAAGCATAACCCTTTGTACACATGCACTCTGATAAATGTATAACACTTTGTACGCATGTTCTCAGATAAAAGTATAACACTTTGTACGCATGTACACATCAGATAAAAGTATAACACTTTGTACGCATGTTCTCAGATAAAGGTATAACACTTTGTACACATGTTCTCAGATAAAGGTATAACACTTTGTACACATGTGCTCAGATAAAGGTATAACACTTTGTACACATGTTCTCAGATAAAGTATAACGCTTTGTACGCAAGTACTCATCAGATAAAGGTATAACTCTTTGTGCACATGTTCTCAGATAAAGGTATAACACTTTGTACACATGTTCTCAGATAAAAATACAACACTTTGTACGCATGTACTCATCAGATAAAAGTATAATACTTTGTACACGTGTACTCTGATAAAAAGTATTACACTTTGTACACGTGTACTCTGATATAAGTATAACGCTTTGTATATGTGTATTCAGATAAAATATAACATTGTTCGTGTGTACTCATCAAATAGAAGTATAACACTTGTACATGTGTACTCTGATAAAAAGTATTACACTTTGTACACGTGTACTCTGATAAAAGTATAACGCTTTGTATATGTGTATTCAGATAAAATATAACAGTGTTCGTGTGAACTCATCAAATAGAAGTATAACGCTTTGTACCTGTGTACTGTGATAAAAGTCTAACACATTGTACACATGTACTCTGATAAAAGTCTAACACATTGTACATGTGTACTCTGATAAAAGTATAACATTTTGTACATGTGTACTCAGATGCAAGTATAACGCTTTGTGCATGTTCACTCATCAGATACAAGTGTTCTACGTTATACAGGTGATTCATCTGATAAAAGTATAACACTTTATACACATCTTATAAAAATATAACATTTGGTACACGTGCAGTCATCAGATAAAAGTATTCCACTTGGTACATGTGTACTCATTCGATACTATGCCGTGTCAATTATATGTAGTAATCCATTCCCTCATATTGACGCCTCTGTAATGGTCATTTTTTAAATTATTGTGATAGAGCTTTTCCGAACAAATTCTCTATTTATCAAAATGATTTAAAAACTATACATTTTTAAATTCGTCCTTTTTACAGTAAAGGCTCCTTTCAGTAGATTTATTGAGATTGGATCTGAAAGTAGCCTATGAGGTAGTGGTCTAACATAACCTATGTGGGGATGGGTTAATTATGTATATCATGTATTTTATGTATATCATTGCTGAGTGGTGTATAATTTAGATGCCCGTAACTTTAAAACAGTAACCTATGCAAACAGCTTGGATCTAGATCAAGATCCAAGCTTTTGTTAAATGAATATGTACTTATTCTGAAAAAATCAATCCTTAATATTTGAGCAGAGAACAGTTGTCGCGTGGCCAAAGATAATAAAAGTCTTAACAGTGTAGAGTGTAGCAATCAGAGGTCGTACAACTCGTCGTCTCATTAGGATCCAAACTGCTGGATACTTATTTGACTTAGCATCTCGTCAGATACGTGTTCAACTCGTCGTCTAATTAGAATACAAGCTGATTGATACTTGATGGAATTGGCCTCTCGTCAGATAACTTGTTCAACTCGTCGTCTTATCAGGATCCAAACTAATAGATACTTGTTCAGCTCAGTGTCTAATTAGGATTCTAGCTGCTAATAATACTAGTGATAAACGGAACATAGAAGGGTCTCGGGTCAACTTTGGGGTGTAATACATAAAACCACTGGTCTGATTCAATTATATTTTGAAAACATTATGTCATTGTTATCTGGTATATGCGGACATTGTAAACCCAGGTCTGACCAACATACAGGAACTGGTCTTAAAAAAAGATATGGTTTTCAATGCTATTATCAATTTTGTTAACAGTTACAAGTTTGTTAAACACTATAGATCTAAATGAAACTAAAATACGGAGACTGGTCTTAGTCATTTAAACATGGTTTAAAGTATTGTTATCATTTGGTAACATATACGGGTTTGTAACACTGTGCAGACCTAGAACCAACAAACATACAGATATTTGTCTGATTACCGTTCAAATAGTGTAACTACTTATTATTTTGGTATTTTCAAACAGTAACGACTAAAATTAACGGTCAACATCATATACCCTTTGATCAGGATGTGTGTTGTTTGCCATTCAGATACATGTTCAACAAATTTCCTGTAAATACTAAATGGACTATACTGGATCTTTCCATTATAAAATTCAAGTTTTAAAGTTGAAGTGTTAAATATCTTTACTCCTGGCCTAGCTACTGCTTATCAATAATGGGGTGAAATATACAATGAATAGGTTTGTACAGACACTTTACATTTGATCAGAGATATGTATCAAGAAAATTAAACCTGTCCTAGTATTGATCGTGTGCACAAACTAACAAAGAAAAACTCACAAGGCTTCGTTTGACAATCATATTCTTAAGTTATTATTTTACCCCTCCAAACTTTTGACAAGATTGTATCAGGCCAAGGTGTATTTGCCTTTATATTGTAAGGTAGTCATAGGCAACAATGTACACTGTTAACATAAAGGAGATACTGAATACAAATGTTTTACATTTATAGTACAGATCATGCAATCTTGCACAATGTTCACGTGACATTAGGTATACAATTCATAATGTCACTTTGATATAAACCGTTTGAATAAAATGTTAAAGACCTTGTCAGCAATACATAACGGGCTCTGGTGAAGAGAAATATGTAAACCTTTCCTTCATACAAATGCTTTTCTAGCATTTGCAAACAGGACAGACCAAGCTCAGACGGCTCCTGTGTTTGCTAATGGTATTATATATAAATGATTCTACAGTTTTTGACTGAGCCAAAATGTGTTCATAATTATACCATTATAAAGATATACTAGTTAATATTCATGGTGTCATTATTTCTTACATAATTATGCCTCCTGCTGTGGTTTATGTAGCTGTAAAAATGCTGCATGCATTTTACATAGTCATAAATGAATGGGTCAGAATGTAGAGACTTGCAAATAGTGTATACCCAGATCAGCTTCAACATTTGAATAGATGAGTAAAACTGTGAAAACTCAGACTGGTCGCGATCTAATATACAAAATATCTCATCAGAGTTTAACAGTGTTAATAGTGTTAGTGATATTCTCATAGATGTGATCACTGTGAACACAGTGACTGGTCTAATAGTGATATATTATAATAAACAAGATACATGATCAAAGTTTAATAGTGTTAGCTCAGATGAGGATGTGATATTATACGTAATAGATAGTTTATCCGAAACCAGACTGGTCGTGATATCAAATGGTATCTAAGCAGAGGCTAACTGTAGACCCAGACGGGTTGTTATATCATTTATAATAGACATCTGCTATCTGATCTGAAATTAAGAGAATACATTGACTGTTTGTTGTATTATTCATATAGACATGGTATCTGATCATAGTTTAGCTGCAGATCCAGGCTGGTTGTGATATTACAATACATGTGATATTTCATTAGACTTTAGCTGTAGACCTAGACTGGTTGTGATATTATAATACATGTGATATCTCATTAGAGTTTAGCTGTAGACCAAGACTGATTGTGGTATTATAATACATGTGATCTCTCATAAGAGCATACCGATAGACCCAAACTGGTTGTGATATTATAATACATATGATATCTCATTAGAGTTTAGCTGTATACCCAGACTGGTTGTGATATTATAATACATGTGATATCTCATTAGAGTTAAGCTGTAGACTCAGACTGGTTGTGATATTATAATACATGTGATATCTGGTTGTGATATTATAATACATGTGATATCTCATTAGAGTTTAGTTGTAGACCCAGCCTGGTTGTGATATTATAATACATGTGATATCTCATTAGAGTTTAGCTGTAGACCCAGACTGGTTGTGATATTATAATACTTGTGATATCTGGTTGTGATATTATAATACATGTGATATCTCATTAGAGTTTAGCTGTAGACCCAGACTGGTTGTGGTATTATAATACATGTGATATCTCATTAGAGTTTAGCTGTAGACCCAGACTGGTTTTAGTGTTATAATACACGTGATATCTCATCCGTGTTTAGCTGTAGACCCAAACTGGTTGTGATATTATAATACATGTGATATATCATAAGAGTTTAGCCGTAGACCGAGACTGGTTGTGACATTATAATACATGTGATATCTGATTAGAGTTTAGCTGTAGATCCAGACTGGTTGTGATATTATAATACATGTGATATCTCATTAGAGTTTAGCTGTATACACCTTATGGTTGTGATAGAATAATATATGTATGTGATACCTCATTAGATGAGATATCTCATTAGAGTTTAGCCGTAGACCCAGTATGGTTGTGATATTATAATACATATTATATCTTATTAGAGTTTAGCTGTAGACCCAGACTGGTTGTTGTTTTATAATACATGTGATATCTCATTAGAGTTTAGCTGTAGACCCAGACTGGTTGTGGTATTGAAATACATGTGATATCTGGCTGTAATACTATAATACATATGTGATATCTGATGAGAGTTTAGCTGTAGACCCAGACTGGTTGTGATAATATAATACATGTGATATCTTAATAGGGTTTAGCTGTAGGCCCAGACTTGTTGTGGTATTATAATGCATGTAATATCTTATTAGAGTTTAGCTGTAGACCCAGACTGGTTGTGATATTATAATACATGTGCTATCTCATTAGAGTTTAAAGTGCTTTTAGCAATTACTCTTTACTCCATAAAAACACATTTATACGCTTTTGAAAACAAAGTAGATCCAGATCAGACATTTCCTGTATGACCGTCTTATCAGTGTCTGCTCTGTTTGATTATGTTACAATATAGATATAAATCTACATTGACTGTCATGGCCAACTACTCCTCGTATATAAAGAATGTTTGATTATGTTACAATATAGATATAAATCTACATTGACTATCATGGCCAAATACTCCTCGTATATAAAGGATGTTTGATTATGTTACAATATAGATATAAATCTACATTGACTGTCATGGCCAACTACTCCTCGTATATAAAGGAATCTAATTTATGTTCAAGATGCCATTATTTGTTACTTGAATATTTATTGAGTAAAGTGTTAACTGTTTCCTGCATATAAATGTTTGCTTGGGTCTAATTTGTTCGCAAAGGCATGAACATGCCTATAATGTAAATGGCTAAGAGATATTTAGAGGTTTTGGGCAATAATTAAAATTGCCCTTGGTACATGGTTCATTTGTTTGTAATTGTTTGAAAATCTAATTTCAGGGCTTGGAAAGATACTGTGTTTCAACCAATCAAGATGTATGACTACAAGGGAGGACGATGTATACATATATGTGTTGCTGACGCCAGTATGTAACCAAGAAGATAATTTTCTTATTTCGCCATTGATCTTCACCAAATTTCACGAAATTGTGTGGTGAGGTTACAGCATCTTGGATAAACAGCCGAATGACTCCAGATGAGGATATTTTGTGTCAGTTTGATGCGTTTTTGAATTGTGGACATTTGAAAAATTTCCATTGAAATGGTTAATAAAGGTGTAAACATGTATGTACAATTAGTAAGATGTTTACTCTCATACATGGGCAATTGATGATGATAGGTGTATAGCCAGGCAAAAGCTCAGATAAGATTTCAAGCATTTTCATGATTATATCCTTTATTTTGTCCACCAAATACTGTCGTTTGACCTCTCTTTATAATCATCTCAAATAGAGTGATCACAACATATGGTTTGATGATGACGAATTTAGTAATTGATTATATACATGCATCTTTATGTATTGCTCTGGTCCCAACATATAGTTTTGGAGGAATGACGAATTTAGTAATTGATTAGTAATTGATTACACATCTTTATCTAATGCTTTGGTTGTACATCTGAATACTTTCGGTATACAAAGTAATGAAGTATTTTGTGAGAAAATTCTCGTACACTTTGTCAGTGCAAATATTCATTTCTTTTCAAACAGAGTAGACCCAGATCAGATGGCTCATATATGAGCTGTTTGATCAAGGTCTGCTATGCTTGCTTATGAAATAATATAGATTTGATTCCACAGTTCCAACTTTGACCAAACGTTCCCATTTCCATGTGCCATAGAAAGTAATCTAATTAATAGTCATTATTTCTTGTATGAATATTCATGATGTTAAGGGTTAAGATGTACATAATGGGATTTCTTGTATATATGCACAGAGTGTCTTTTCAATAAATATTGTATAGTTGTCGCCATGGGAACATTTGTAATGTGACATTTGAAAACAGTGAAGATCTAGACCAGTTATTATTTTAACCCTTATCATAGAAAATATGTCTGTTCAAACACGGATATGGTATAAAGTAAATACAAAATGAGTCATGAAGTTTTATTTGTGATTTGTTCAAGCTTTTGAGGAACTGCTGACTGAGTGTAAAACAGCTTGGATCCTGGTGAGATGCTGAGTTACTCGGTATCTGATCTTGATCCAAGCTGTTTGCAAATGATGATGATTAGCAGGATAAGGGTTAAAAGAGAATGTCAGATCAGGATATACACTGTAGTATAGATGTATATACATGTACATGTAGTTTGAGTTCTTTTTATTACAAAGATTATGTTTCATATAAGTATTATGTTTGCTCAAACTCGCATATAAAGTTTGTTAAATATTTTGAGGAACTGCTGACTTCGTGTCAAACAGCTTGGATCCTGATGAGTCTTATCTGGAATCAAACTGATTGCAAATAATGGTTAGGCCTTGATTGGCAGGATAAATGTTTACAGAGAATGCCAGTTCAGGATATATGCTGTTTGTACTGATAAACACTGTACTGATATACACTGTTTGTACTGATATACACTGTATTGATATACACTGTTCATACTTACATACCCTGTACTGATATACACCGTTTGTACTGATATACACTGTTTGTACTGATATACACTGTATTGATATATACTGTTTGTACTTATATACACAGTACTGATATACACTGTACTGATATACACTGTATTGATATACACTGTTTGTACTGATATACACTGTACTGATATACACTGTTTGTACTGATATACACTTTACTGATATACACTGTTTGTACTGATCGTAGCATACACTTAATGACAGGTGATACATTCCATCGAGTTTAGATGTATATTGATTTGTATATTGATTTCTTGTATATACACAGATTATGTGTTGAATATTGTATTGTTGGCATCATATGAAAATAGTATTTGTGTATTTGCAACAGTGTAGACCCATATCAGCTTCCTTATTAAAATGCATATTGTAGTGTCTCAACATACTGAGACAGCCGAGATGGAAATCAGCCAAGAGCTACAGTGTATACCCAGATCAGAAACTACATTCTAATAAGACAGTTGATATTAGTGTACAATATCTGCTAATATCCTTTTACTACATAAATATGCCTTTCTACAACTTTGCAAACAGTGTAGATCTGCACTTATGATATAATATAGATGATTATATAGTTTCTGCTATGGCCAAATTAAAGTTAATGTCGCCATGTGCTGTAAAACTAATCTATTTAATATTCATGCAGTCATATTTGCATATATGTCAATGCATGTATGGCCTAGAGGAGCTACTAATCATCTGAACTGTTTGCCAGTGCATTCAGTGCCATTCATGTCCGTTTTTAGCTCACCAGAGCACAAAGGGCTCATGGTGAGCTTTTGTGATTGCCTGATGTCTGTCGTCCGTCGGAGTGTGTCGTCCGTCGTCAGTCGTCAACAATTTGAACCTTTAAAAATCTTCTCCTCTGAATCAACAGGGTTCTCAGCTTTCATCTTTGGCACATAGTATCATCTTCAGGTCCGCTACCAAAGGTATACAAATTATGGCCCTGGGGTCAAAATTGGCCAGCTCTTGGGGTGCCTTGTTTTCAATAGAAACATATAGTAAAACTTTGAAAATCTTCTCTGAAACCAGAAGGTTCTAAACTTTCATATTTGGCACATAGCATCACCCCGGCCGCGACAGACCAAAAGTCGTTAGAAGTTGGTACTAGTAGCTTCCCTGTCTACGTTCGACATTAAAGGGGTAGTTCTAGGACTGGTTGACCCGGTGTCAGGATAATGTGACTGGTGGGGTCAGCCTTGCCATGTACATGCGACAGGGGCGTTCCAGTGAGGCAGCACTATAACTTGTCTCATGCGGGTACAGTCTGCAAATAACTGAAATACTGTTGGTCGGACGTAAATCCCAACTCACTCACTCACATAGCATCATGTTCAGGTCCTCTACAAAAGTTATATAAACTATGGCCCTGGTGTTAGAATTGGCCCCGGCCCAGGGGTGGGTAGTTTTCAATAGAAACAAATAGTGAAATCTTTGAAAATCTTCTTCTCTAAAACTGGAAGGCTCTCAGCTTTCATATTTGGCACAGAGCATCATGTTCAGGTCATCTACAAAAGTTATATTAATTATGGCCCTGGGGTCAAAATTGGTCCCGCCCCAGGAGTGGGCAGTTTTCAATAGAAACAAATAGTGAAATATTTGAAAATCTTCTCTGAAACTGGAAGTCTTTCAGCTTTCATATTTTGCCCAGAGCATCATGTTCAGGTCCTCTACAAAAGTTATATAAATTATGCCCCTGGGGTCAAAATTGGCCCTGCCCCAGGGGTGCCTTGTTTTCGATAGAAACATTTAGTAAAACTTTGAAAACCTTCTTCTCTGAAAACAAAAGTCTCAGCTTTCATACTTGGCACATAGAATCATATTCAGGTCCTCTACAAAAGGTATACAAATTATGGCCCTGGGGTCAAAATTAGCCCCACCCCAGGGGTGGGCCATTTTCAATAGAAACAAATAGTGAAATCTTTGAAAATCTTCTCTGAAACTGGGAGGCTCTCAGCTTTCATTTTTGGCACAGAGCATCATGTTCAGATTCTCTACAAAAGTTTTACAAAGTATGGCCCGAGGTCAAAATTGGCCCCGCCCAGGGGTGGGCAGATTTCAATATAAACAAATAGTGAAATCTTTGAAAATCTTCCTCACTGAAACCGGAAGGCTCTCAGCTTTAATATTTAGCACAAAGCATCGTGTTCAGGTCCACTACAAAAGTTATATAAATTATGGCCCTGGGGTCGAAATTGGCCCCGTCCCAGGGGTTGGCATTTTTCAATAGAAACAAATAGTGAAATCTTTGAAAAATTTCCTCACTGAAACTGGATGGCTCTCAGCTTTCATATTTGGCACAGAGCATCATGTTCCGGTCCTCTACAAAAGTTATATAAATTATGGCACTGGGGATGGACAGTTTTCAATAGAAACAATAGTGAAAACCTTTGAAAACCTTCTCCACTGAAACTTGAAGGTTCTGAGCTTTCATATTTGGTGCATAGCATCATGTTCAGGTCCTCTTCAATTTTTTATGGGCCGTAAAACACCATTCATTCATCCTTCAAATTTTATATAAATTATATAATACAAAAATTATATAAATTGTGCCGCTAAGGTAAAAGATTAGCCACGCCCCAGGGTAGGCTAGTTTACTATAGAAACATATAGCGAAAACTTTGAAAATCTTCTCTGATTGTCTGGTGAGCGCATAAGGGCCATTCTGGCCCTCCTGTTAACTATAGAGTCCACTCAGTATGTATGAAAAGCACATATTAAATGACAAACAGTGTAGATGAGGATAAAAAGGATCCTCTGTGTGCATATGCCAATGTGTGAATGTCCTAGAGGAGCCAACTGATCATCTGCACTGTTTAACAGTGCATTCATATACTCGAGGAGCCGTATGATCAGGGTCTACCCTTATAGTTAGTGCATGCTTGTCCTAAAGGAGCATTCAGATCAGAGTCTGCTCTGTTAGTTAGTGCATGCTTGTCCTAGAGGAGCATTCAGATCAGGGTCTGCTCTGTTAGTGTATGCATGACCTAGAGGAGCCTTCAGATCAGGGTCTACCTTGTTAGTTAGTGCATGCCTGTCCTAGATGAACCTTCGGATCAGGGTCTTCCCTGTTAGTGCATGCTTGTCCTGGACGAGTTTTCAGTTCAGGATCAACCCTGTTATTTAGTGCATGCTTGTCCTAGATGAAACTTCAGATCAGGGTCTGGCCTGTTAGTGCATGCTTGTCCTAGAGGAGCCTTCAGATCAGGGTTACCCTATTAGTCAGCGCATGCTTGTCCTCAAGGAACTGTATGATCAGAATCTTCTCTGTTTGCCAGTGCATTCATGTCCTAGTTGAGCCTTCAGATCAGGGTCAACACTGTTAGTCAGTGTATCATTGTCCTAGATGAGCCTTCAGATCAAGGTCTGCTCTGTTAGTCAGCGCATGTTTGTCCTAGATGAGCTTTCAGATCAGGGACAGCATTGTTAGTGCATGTTTGTCCTAGATGAGCCTTCAGATCAGGGTCAGCACTGTAAATGCATGCTTGTCTTAGAGGGGCCATCAGACCAGGGCTTGCCATGTTAATGCATGCTTGTCCTAGATGAGCCTTCCGATCAGGGTCTGCCCTGTTAGTCAGTGCATGCTTGTCCTAGATGAGCCTTCAGATATTGGTCAGCACTGTTAATGCATGCTTGTCCTAGAGGAGCCTTCAGATCAGATTAAGCACTGTTAGTGCACGCTTGTCCTAAATGAGACTTCAGATCAGGGTCTGCTCTGTTAGTCAGCGCATGCTTGTCCTAGATGTGCCTTTAGAGCAGGGTATGCTCTGTTAGTCAGTGCATGCTTGTCCTAGATGAGCCTTCAGATCAGGGTCTGCCATGTTAGTCAGTGCATGCTTGTCCTAGATGAGCCTTCAGATCAGGGTCTGCTCTGTTAATCATCGCATGGTTGTCCTAGATGAGCCTTCAGATCAGGGTCTGCTCTGTTAATCAGCGCATGATTGTCCTAGATGAGCCGTCAGATCTGGGTCAGCACTGTTTTCCAATGTAGGCATGTCCAGTATTCAAAGTTAAACCCTTTCCTTCATAAAACACCTTTACACGCCTACGCAAACAGAGTAGACCAAGATCAGAAAAGTCCAATAGAGGTATGATCATGGTTTGCTCTGTTTGCCTATGAAAATATAATAGATCTGACCATACAGTTTCTACTGATACCAAAATATCCCTGTGTACACACTTCAACTAATAAATATTCATTATGTCATTAGTTCCTACATATTTCACATATTTCACATAATTATAATAAATTGCCAGATATGGACATAATGCCCATATACACAAATTGTTTCTTAGGCAATATTAGTTATGTTTTTCATAAATGGAAAACAGTGTCATGCATTCAATATGGTTTGTATACAGTGTTTTATTTGAATATATTTTGGTATTCAATTTTAGCTAAGGCCAAGAAAACTTTATATGTACATTAGGTTAAAATATCAAACAATACAACCAGCTGTTCACTATAGTCTATGTTCATGTTTAACGCAATTGTTTAACGCCATTGTTTAACGCCATTGTTTAACGCCATTGTTTAACGCGATTGTTTAACGCCATTGTTTAATGTCATTGTTTAATGCCTTTGTTTAACGCCATTGTTTAATGCCATTGTTTAACGCCATTACATTATAATATTCAACAGCGAAAGGGTTAATGTATATGCAGCTGTAATATTTCTGCTCTGTCTGTTGATGGTATTATAAAAAGATTCTACAGTCTCTGTTAGTCAAAAATGCCTTTGTTAATGACACTTTAAAATAGTTTGGCTCATTAATATGCATGATGACAGTATTTCTGACATGAATATTCAACAGGGAAAGGGTTAACACAACGGTTTACTGATACTGATACACATGTTTGTTTTAAATGTGTTTTATGCAATTGTACATTTATCTACATACATGTAGTTTATGTTTGATGTCTATATACTCGTGAACATCCAATAACTACTGTTTGTTTATTTGCAGTAGTTTGTTGTATGTGAACAAATACATAGATAATTGCATGTTTCATTATAAATGGGTGAATATTTGACACTGCTGCGTTAACACTTTCCCTCATCTAAACGTGATTTCACGCATTTGCACGCAGAGTAACGTACACCCAGATCAGACGGTTCCTAGAGAAGCCGTCTGATCAGGGTCTGTCCCGTTTGCTAGTGGAATTTGAAAGGTCTGTTTCTTTGGTTTCTTTAATGGCCACAATGTTCCACCTTCCATATTTCATTATACACATATAAGAATATTTTGTCCATGAATATTCAGTAGGTATAAAATTAGTAATAAACATAGAACCGGGAAAGGTTAAGATATGCTCAACGAGGTATCCATCAACATGACAAGGTTCTAGTTAACTACTAATCCAGGTTTAGTTGTATATTATTTCAAACCCAGTTGCTAAATGTCAAATCTGGCGTCTCTTTAGCTACTTTCTGAGATCCAGTTGATGGCCGTCTAATCCGGGTCTACTTAACTCCTATTTCAGACCCAGTTGCTAGATGTCTGATCCAGGTCTGATTAACTACGAAACGAGATCCAGCTGCTAGATTCTGATCTGGGTCTTGTTGACTACTCATTCAGACCCAGCTGCTAGATGTCTGAACCTGGTCTGGACTCATATAACTAAATTTCCTAAGGAGAAACTTAAGAAAATTCCTTAGTTTCTTGCATGTTCCTTAACCGTATAACATCAATACAGGTTAAGATATTCAAGAGAAATAAAAAAAAAGCTGTATATAAAATAAATACTTAACCAAGTATTCTAGAAGTCAGTGGTTTTGCTATAAATGTAGACAGAAAATGGTGTCTGATCTAGGTCTTGTTCACTAATATTTCAGACACAGTCACTAGCTATCTGATCCTGGTCTCGCTAACTACAAAATGAGACCCAGTTGCTAGATCTCGGATCCAGGTCTGATTAAGTACTAAATGAGACTCAGTTTCTGGTTCCGGTTAACTACGAATTCAGACCCAGTTGCTAGATCTCTGATTTGGGTCTTGTTAACTGCTAAATGAGATCCAGTTTCTAGATGTGTGATCCTGGTCTCATTACCTACTTACTGAGACCCAGTTAATAGATGACTGGTCCTGGTCTGGTTAACTACTTATTGAAATCCAGTTGCTAGATTTCCGATCATGGTCACGTCAACTACTGATTCAGACCATTTCCTAGATGACCCTTATCTTGTTAGCTACTTACTAAAATCCAGTTGCTAGATGTCTGATCCTGGTCTAGTTAGCTACTTATTGAGATCCATTTGCTAGATGTCTGACCCTGGTCGGGGTAACTTTTTCAGACCCATTTGCTAGTTTTCTAGTTTGAGTCTGGTTATTAGCTCACCTGAGCTCAGGGTGAGCTTTTGGGATACTTGAATGTCCGGCGTCAGTCGTGCGTCGTCCGTCGTCAACAATTTGCTTGTGAACACTCTAGTGGTCACAATTGTTGTCCAATCTTCATGAAACTTGGTCAGAATAAATGTCTTGATAAAATCTCGGACGAGTTTGAAAGTGGGTCAAGTTGGGTTAAAAACTAGGTCACTAGGTCAAATAGTAGGAAAACCTTGTGAACCCTCTACAGGTCACATTTTTAGCCCAATTTTCATGAAACTTGGTCAGAATGATTGTCTTGATAAAATCTCGGACGAGTTTGAAAAATGGGTTATGTGGGGTAAAAAACTAGGTCACGAGGTCAAACAGTAGAAAAACCTTGTGAACACTCTAGTGGTCACAATTTTAGTCCAATCTTCATGAAACTTGGTCAGAATGATTGTCTTGATAAAATCTTGGACGAGTTCGAAAGTGGATCAAGTGGAATTAAAAACTAGGTCACTAGGTCAAATAGTAGAAAAACCTTGTGAACACTCTAGTGGTCACAATTTTAGTCCAATCTTCATGAAAATTGGTCAGAATGAATGTCTTGATAAAATCTTGGACGAGTCTGAAAGTGGGTCAAGTGGAATTAAAAACTAGGTCACTAGATCAAACAGTAGAAAAACCTTGTGAACACTCTAGAGGTCACATATTTTGTCCAATCTTCATGAATCTTAGTCATAATGATTGTCTTGATAAAATCTCAAACAAGTTTGAAAGTGGGTTATGTGGGGTTAAAAACTAGATCACTAGGTCAAATAGTAGGAAAACCTTGTGAGCACTCTAGAGGTCACATTTATAGCCAAATCTTCATGAAAATTGGTCAGAATGATTGTCTTAATAAAATCTTGGACAAGTTCGAAAGTGAGGTCAAAAAGTAGGTCACTGGGTCATATCTTAGAGAAATCTAGTTTACATTCCAATGCCACATTTTTAAGCCAGTCTTCCTCAAACTTGCTCAGAGTGTTTGTCTTGGTGATATCAAGGTTGAGTGTGATTATGGGTTGGGTGGGAATAAAAAGTAGGTCACTAGGTCAAATCTTAGAAAAATTACTTTAGAGGGCACATTTTTAGCCTAATCTTCATTGGTCAGAATCATTGTCTTGATAAAATCAATATACTAAATCTTTGAAAACTTGTTCTGCAGAACCACTGCTCATGATCCACCATCAACATTGTTCATATATTGTCCCTAAGGTCAAAATTGACCATACCCATGGGCCATGGGCTACCCAGCAAAAATCTAAAATCTATGGTAATCAGGTGAGCGATTAAGGGCCATCTTGGCCCTCTTGTCTAAATTTCAGATTAGTGTCCAGCAAACAGCTAGCTGAGACCCAGTTACTAGATTTCAGATTAATGACTGGTTAGCTACTAGCTTAAACCATGTTGCTAGATGTCAGATAATTGTCTGGCTAATTACTAGCTTCGACCCATATAACAGATATTTAGTGTCTGGCTATGATTAATGTATATCTGGCTAAATACTAGCTGGGACTAGCTGAGACCAAAGGGGTATATTTTAGATTAGTATATGGCTAAATATAAGCTGAGACCAAGTTTATAGATGTTAGATTTGTGGCCTTCTAACTACAACTGAGACCAAGTTGCTAGATATCAGATAAGTGTGCAGCATTCTACTAGCTGAGAATAAGTTGCTAGATGTCAGATTAATGTCTGGATAACTACTGCCTGGGGCTAGCTGAGACCAATTTGGTTGATTAATGTCTTGCTAACTTCTATTTGTGACTAGCTAAGACTAAAGTTGCTAGGTATCAGATAATTGTCTAGCTAACTAAAAGGTTAGACAAGTTGTTATATTTCAGTTTAGTGTCTGGCTGAAACTACTAGCTGAGACCAAGTTGCTAGATCTCAGATCAAAGTGTATTTAACTACTAATAGATACCCTATTGTTAAATTTCAGATAAGCAGTGAATTAATTACCAGTACTTGTAGAGGCTAATTTTCTAGATGTCAGATGAGGATTGGTCTAACTACCTATAACAGAGTCTTAGAGACCCACGTGCTAAATATCAGATCAGCATGCAGCTAATTTGTAGTGGTGTTAATATAGAGTCCCAATTGCTAAATGTCAGATAATCATCGAGCTAACTACTGGTACTTATAGAGACAAATTTGCTAATTGTGAGATCAGCATTGAGCTAACTACCGGTACTTAAAGTGACTATGTGACAACCCGTCTCTAGATCGCTCAGGTCTACACATAATTTCTCATGTAGCAGTGCATTACTTTTTGCATTGGAAAACAACAAACGTGATATCAAAATTCACCCATTTACTCATATGTATAGTTTTTGGTTTGGTTTGTGTCAGGTCTTTGTATTGTATAAAGTTTGTATGATTATGTCAGATCAAGCCCGTTACTCCATAAATACACATTTCTCCACATTTGCAAACAGAATAGACCCAGATCAGACGACAGGAAATCTGCTATGGTTATGTATGATATAAAATATTAGTTTTACAGTTTCTGTCATGATAAAAATCTCCCCTTGTTCATCGTGCCACATTACAAAAAGACAATTAATATTCATGGTGTCATTATTTCTTACATGAATATTCAAGGAGTAAAGGGTTAACCTCTCTATATCTGATGCAGACATTTGTATACACCTGCAAACTGAGCATAAGAAGATAAAACACTCCCATAGAGCTGTCAGATCTGGATCTGTTTTTTTAGTTATGAAATACTATCGTTCTCATGATGCAGTATCTACCATGTAATAAATCTTATCTTTCTATACTGATAGTTTTATAATTTCAGCTAACTAACATTCATAGTACTTAATACTTACTTGAATATTCATCAGATAAAGGGTCGATAGTTTAGTTTCATAGTTATCTTGTATCTGATAAAATTGAACTTCATATAGTAAAATTTAGTTGTAACTGTATTATGGAGTAAAATAAGAATTGATTGTGCAGGTTGAAATAGAAGAATATGTGCAAGTGGTGAATAGGAAAATGTTTGCAAGTGCTTATTAGAGGACTTCATGCAAGATATTAACATGTGTGTCATTTTTAAACAGGAATATATACCGGTATGTCGCGTTAGAAAAACTGTAAACAGTAAAATCAAGTTTTATTATTTGTATCTTATTAATCCACTGGAATTACTCAACGAACATTTCACAATAGTACTGAGATGGTTCATGTATTAAATAATTCTAGGAGTTTTATCTCAGCTGTAGAGATGGCATGTGTGCCTTTCCCGTCTTGCATCTATTTATTTTGTCCACTCTAGATGAAAGACTGTAACCTGCTTGAGGAGTTTGAATGGCAAACAGTGCAGACCCTGATCAAAGGGCTCCTCTAAAAGTCGTCTGTTTTGAGTCTACACTGTTTGCAAGTGATAGCGAATGCGTGTCCGGTGTTGAAAGGGTTAAAGATAGAATCCATTCTGTATGAAATGGTTAAATATATTCTGAAAGTGGGTGATCCTTCGAAAGCAAACGTAATATTGCGAAAAAGGAATATTGCAGACTTGGTTGTGCTAGGGGGCATGGGTAGTGTTGCACTTTTAATTACTACTCATGAACAGACTAAATAAAACCGAGTCTGCAATTTTCTCTTTTTGCATTGCTACTTTTATTTCGAAGGATCTCCCACTTTCAGGGTATATTTATTGAGTCTGTTCATGAGTAGTAAATACATGTGCCACACTACTCATGCCCCTTGCACCGGCTTAGGCAGTATTCAATTTCATCAAAACTAATGATCATGAAGGGCCAGAAAATTTAACAACACTGAGAATGAAGTACGGGGCGACTTTTTACCCCCGCCACACACTCACTTAATACCTGCTATTGTGAAGTACATATATTCTGAAAGTGGGTGATCCGTCAAAAGCAAAAAAAGCAAGGAACTGTTTGCAAGTGATAGTGAATGCGTGTCCGTGTTGAATGGAATAAAGAGAGAATCCATTCTGTATGAGGAGATTAAATTTATTAGAGAAAGTGTTAACCTTTTCGTTCGTACATATGCCTTTTCTAGTCTTTGCAAACAAGGTAGATCCTGATCAGAGTCTGCTTTGTATACTTATGAATAAATCTGACTCCACAGTTTCTACCAATACAATAAAAACAATAACAAAGTGTGTACATGTGCCATATAAAAATCGGCCAATAAATATTCATGATGTTATTATTTCTTACACGAATATTCATTAGGGATAGGGTTAAGTAGTTATTGCATGGCAGGTAATGCAGAATGTAGTCTCTGATAGGCCATCTGATATACTCTGTTTGTATGAGAAAAAAAGAGTGTTTCTTAAAATGGTGTCCTCTTTTCTCTCGACCTATCAGTAAAAGCATGATGTAATGAAGCAAGTTAATATGGCAACTGGTAATACAGACCAGTGCTTAAATTGTACAATTTATCACTTATATTGGCTCTGCCATTGTATCACTTATATTGTCTCTGTCATAGTATAATTTATAATGGCGCTACAGATTCAGAATCTGTAGATTCTGACCGAACACCATTAATCAATACAGCAACTGATTTTGGATCTACTTTTGTAAGGTTACAACATTCAGTGTGTTTGATATGGATCTGCAATATGAAAATGGGTGAATCTTATCTAGAAGTACACAAGTTCATAAAGACAAACACACAGGTGTAACTGATCTAAAAATACTCTGCATATAAAATTTAAAAAATAAACAAAAAAGAACACAAACAAAAAAGGCCAAAGAAAAAAACCCGGAAAAACACAAACAGGTGTGGCTGATCTGGATCTGATCTAGAACTACATTAATTATAAAAAAGTTGGATACATATGATGTGGATACACACCGCATGTAAAATTAAGAAAACCAACCAAACAAATGTAGCTTATCCGAGTATCTGAACTTGTAAAATGGAAACATTTAGGAGGATCGACAATTGTAAAATGAAAACCATTCTTGACAGGAATTAACTCTAAGAGAAATCAAAATTCTAATCTGCAAACTGCAAAAAAGTATAACACTTTGTACAAGAGTATTCATCAGATAAAAGTATAACACTGTACTTATGTAATCATCAGATAAATGTATAACACTGTACTTATGTAATCATCAGATAAAAGTATAACACTGTACTTATGTACTCATGAAATACAAGTATAACACTGTACTTATGTACTCATCAGATACAAGTATAACACTGTACTTATGTACTCATCAGATACAAGTATAACAATGTACTTATGTAATCATTAGATACAAGTATAACACTGTACTTATGTACTCATCAGATAAAAAAAGTATTCCACTTGGTACATGTGCACTCCTCCAATAATTTGTCGCGTCCATTGTATGCATTAACCCATTCCCTCAAATTGACGCCTCTTTAATTGTCATTTTTGAAATCATTGTAATAGAGCATTTCCTAGTAGTCTCACTTTTTATCAAAATGATTTCAAAACTACACAATTCTGTATTTGCCTTTTTTACAGTAACTGCTTTTCAATATATTATTCAATGATGTTGAGTCCAAAAGTATCCTAAAGATAATGTTCTAAAAAAGCATATGAAGTAATGGTTAAAAATAGTCTATTAGGGAATGGATTATTTATGAATATCATTTCAGAGTGACATATTATTTAGACGCATGTAACACTAAAAGAAGTATAGTAGTAGTAGTAACCTATCTAGATCAAACTCGGCATCTGATCACGATCCAAGCTTTTGGTCAATGAGAATGTATTTATTCTGCAAAAATCAATAAAATATTAGCAGGGAACAGTTGTCAGTTGACCAAAGGAAATAACAGTGTAGAGTGTAACAGTGAGAGACCGTGCAACTCGGCGTCGCATTAGGATCCAAGCTGCTAGATACTTGGGTCTTATCAGAATATAAGCTGCTATATACATTTCAACTCGATTTCCAATCAGAATCCAAGCTGATATATACGTGTTCATCTCAATGTCTAATCAGGATCCAATCTGATAGATACTTGTTCAGCTCGGCGTCTAATCATGATCTAAACTGATGCTAGATACTTGTTCATCTCAGTGTCTAATTAGGATCCAAGCTGATAGATACTTATTCAGCTTGGTGTCTTATCAGAATCCAAGCTGATAGATACTTATTCAGCTCGGTGTCTAACCAGGATCTAAGCTGACTGATACTCGTTCAGCTCTGCGTCTCATTAGAGTTCAAACTGCTTGATACTTGATCAACTTGACATCTCATCTTGATCCCATCTGGTTGATACTTGACCAACTTGACATCTCATCTTGATCCAATCTGGTTGATACTTGACCAGCCTGTCTTCTCATTTTGATCCAATCTGGTTGATACTTGATCAACATGTCATCTCATTTGGATCCAATCTGGTTGATACTTGATCAGCCTGTCTTCTCATTTGGATCCAATCTGGTTGATATCCGGTCAATACTTTCTCAACGATTTTAACGAACTGGAAGAAAATAGCAAGTGTAGCTAATTTTAGCAGATATAATTTTTTCGACTGGATAATGGTAAAGTTTCGAACAGTACATATTTGCTAGGATGACGAGGTAGTGCCAACTCTTTAACCCAGTCAACATTAAATAGCCCGTCAGCGATTAACTATAGAGCAAACTCAGTATGAAACGCTTAAACTGTCTGGAGGATTGGAATGACAAAAAGGGTAAATCATGATCAGACAGCTCCTCTAGTATTCCTCTGGTCGGTGTCTACACTGTTTACAAATGTCAGTGCATGTGTATTAATGGATACTTCCCCTATTAATCAATTCCCTTCTAGTCTATTTGACCCAACCTCTTTGAATAAATCTACCGAAAAGGAGCATTTATTAGAGAAAAATGTATAGTTTTATAACCATTGTCATAAATAGAGCATTAAACAAGTTGCTCCATAGGAGCACAAGTTTCAAAAATGACTTTTACCCAGGTGTTAGTATTGGGTTAAATAAGAAGCTCACGTGGCACAAACAGATGTTATATAGTAAGCTTAAACTGAAAATGTCACTGTTTTGTCTTAAGATAAGGAAGGACACCAAAGGAACGTTAACCCAACTTTAATTGCTATACAACTGAGCAGCGGTAATGTCCATTTGGCTGGTGTCACATATATATTTAGACCTGTGTGTTCTATCGTTTACTATGTACTTTAAAATGCGGAACAAATCGTCACACTTGACACCAATGGAACGGTAATCCAAACAATCAAACTACATCGGTAATTTCCGTTAGGCTAGTGCCATGTATAGCCTTTTAGACCCATCTGGCCAGTCTCTAACCTGTTAAAGATTTCACAAATATTCAGAGCCTACTAAAGTTATTGTCCAGATAAGCCTATATCATAACATTTATGTTGTTCAGATTTCTCTATATCCCATTGACTTCTAAGATACCGCTCAATTAAAGGCCTAAAGCGAGTGCTTTCTAAAACTCCAATACACGGCTCATACAACGACTGCTTTATAAAACTCCAGTACACAGCTCATCCAACGAGTGCTTTCGAAAACTCCAATACACGGCTCATCCAACGAGTGCTTTCTAAAACTCCAGTACACGGCTCATCCAAAGAGCATTTAGCTGCAGAGTATTACGAATGGTAACCATCATTTTTAATAAAATCGCCAGAAACCATCATCTGAAAGTTTACTGATACATTATCTATAACGACAACTGTTATAAATGTATTGGAATGTGATATAAACACATTGAGACTCAAATTGTGATTTTATTTTACATTACAGGCCCGCTTGTTTGAACACTAAAGCAAGTTTCATTATTTGTCTGAAAGACAGGTGACAGGTTAATGCAGGGTGAAAGCCATGTAGCAAACTCCCATGGACGCTTTGTGCGTGACTTTTACTCTGTATTAAGCAGCCACCAACCTGAAATACTTTCTATTCTTCATTTTCAAATTTTGAACTATCGAAATGTTACAGTATCGTTTACAGTCAGGGACTCGTGCTAATGGAAGAGTAGTAGAGTCAAGCAGGAAAAGACACATACAAAACGCACAACTAACACCAAAACACTGACAGAAAGCAAGCAACACACACACGCGCGCGCACACGAGACGTAAACACCAAACAAGAAAAAAATACACTATCACAAATACACACAACGGACCTAAAAGCAACACATTAGTTATGTATACTCTTTTTTCTCTTTACCAATCAGAATCCGACCTATTTAGTAGTCTCTTACCTACAGGCATGTGCGTGCTGCAACTTTCCGTCAGCATCGATGATCCATACCACAGGAATAGGAAAGAAAGTGTGAAGAAAACAATGATGCGAGTACTACATATTATATAATTGCAAGTACAGTTAGATCTCGATTAGTCGAACACCCTAAAAATTCCGTATCATTTTCAATCTTTAAGACACGTGGCAGCTCATGTGCATAGAGAAGGCAAGCAGAAAGCTCAGTGCTATGACAACTGTATGAATTACTTCAATCCTGCATTGAGCAGCAACCTGTCTAAAAGGTCTAAATCTTATATAAATACTAAACGTTCGAATTATCGAGATCTTCCTGTTTTTACAATGAAAACAACACGCACTTTTAAATTTCTGGCTGCCATCGTATTTGATCCAAAGTTTACATTTAAAATGTCATCTTGTTATTGTACGAGAGGCGTTCAGGAAATGTGCATGTCTACTTGATGAAGATGATGATGATGATGATGATGATGATGATGAGATGATGATGATGACGATGATGATGATGATGATGATGATGATGGTGATGATGATTTTGATATGCATGTCTACTTGATGAAGATGATGATTATGATGATGATGATGATGATGATGATGATGATGATGATGATGTTGTTGAACATTGATAACTATATAAATGAGTATAATGTTTCTGTTGTTGCTGCTTATGATAATGATGGTGCCAGTGTACTCATCTTGGCCTAAAACTGGTTTATAATGATAAATAGTCAGTGTCAAACAATACGCACTCTAATCAGACAGCTTCTAATACGTGCATTAATCAGATACTGTCAGCAAATGCAGGCAAGTGTGATTTCTGAAGACTCAGACTACTTACGAAAAGGTCAATTTTTCCACAAATCCGTATCTTTGTATTTTGTTGTACATTATTATTATTTATTATTATACCATATTTATATAGCACTCTTTTCATATCTAAATACGTTCAAAGGTGCTTTACAATTGAAACATTTATACATACTAAAGCAGAAATTAAAGAACATCGCATACTAGTAACTCAAAATTTAAAATCAATATGCCTAGTAAGGTATAATACAATTATGATAAGAGAATAAAGCAATGTTGATGGCATACTATTTCTATAGTTAAAACATGCAACCGCTGTTTGGGCTTGAAATATATATCAGCCACCATAATACTTTAAAAAGGAACGATTTTACGAGATATTTTAAAAGATTCAAGTGTAGCTGAGTTAAAACATGCAACAGCTATTTGGGTTTAAAATATACATCAGCCACCATATATCTTTAAAAAGAAATGAGTTTTAAGAGTTCTTTTAAAAGACTCAAGTGAAGCTGACTTCCGTATTCCAACCGGTAGTTCATTCCACAATTTAGGAGCCGCCTTTGCAAAACTGCGATCACCATAGGTAACTGTACGGGATCTTGGTATCACGAGGGCTATAAAGTCATTTTTTTATCTTAAATCACGTTGTGGTTTATATATCTTTAACATGTTTGTGATGTAACTTGGAGATTTGTCATTCAATGCTTTATAGGTGTGAGTCAAAAGTTTAAAGTCAATTCTGTGTCCTACTGGGAGCCAGTGAAGTTCCTTTAGCACTGGTGTTATGTGGTCAAAACGAGATGTCCTGGTAATGATACGAGCTGCAACATTTTGGACAGTCTGCAGTTTGTTCAAAGTTGTCTTTGGTAAACCACAAAGCAGGGAGTTACAATAGTCGAGTCTGGATGTAACAAGAGAATTTACTAGGGTTTTAGTAGCATCAATGGTAAGATAATTTCTGATATGGCCTATTTGTCGTAGCTGGGCATAACAAGACCTACAAACAGAATTCACCTGTTGTTCCATGTTCATGTTGGAATCGAGGAATGCTCCTAAATTTCGAACCCACGTTGATGGTTTTATCTCAGCATGTTCAACTTTGATTTCTATGTTTGATACACGTTCTGCATTACGTTTGGAGTTAAACAGTATAAGTTCTGTTTTATCTGCATTTAGTTTTAGCATATTGTGGTGCATCCAGGAGACAACATCGTTTAGACAGGCTTCCACTCGCCTTATAACTTCCATTTGTGTAGTAGTGTCAATGGGTTCAAATGATATATATAGCTGTGAGTCGTCTGCATAAAAATGATGATTAAGTCCATGGTTTCTACAAATTTCGCCTATGGGTTTTGTATGCATAATATAGTTTTTTGGCCCTAACACTGACCCCTGTGGTATACTGTATTTCATGAGGACTGGCTCAGAGAGTTCTTTGTCAATGCACACAGTTTGATAGCGATCGGTGAGATAGGATGTCATCCATGCAAGCGGTGTACCACCTATTACAAAGTCATTATTATTCGTTCAATAGACGTTCAATCAGTGTGCTGTGATAAATAGTGTCGAATGCAGCGGAGAGGTCCAGTAATACGAGGACAGTAACCTTGTTTTGGTCTAGTGACTCTAGAATATCGCTTTGGACCTTGAGTAGAGCAGTCTCAGTTGAGTGAAACTTTCTATATGCCGACTGATGTTCCTCATGAAGATTGTTTATTGACAAGTGTTGTTCAACACGTTTATCCACTACCTTCTCCAAGATATTTGAGATAAATGGGAGATTTGACACAGGTCTGTAATTTTTAAAAGAGTTTCGATCCAGATTTGGCTTTTTCATGAGAGGTCTGACATGTGAGATCTTAAATGTCTTTGGTACATATGCTGAGTCAAGAGACATGTTGATAAGTTTCATTAAAACTGGTAACAGTTCATCGAGACATAATTCTAATAACCATGTTGGTATCGGGTCTAATTCACAGGATTTATTTGGGGACTGTAATATGATTTGTTTCACCTCCTTTGATGTAGCAGGAGTAAATGTTGTCAGATTTTCTACTGGAACCGTAACTGGTTCACTATTCGCGTAATCATGCTCAACTTGCTTTTTTGAAGATGCATTTTTCAATGGGGCCGTATCAGATTCAGTATTCGGGTAGTCACATTCAGTTTGCGTTTTTGAAGATATGTCACACCTAATGGCCTCTATTTTGTTAGTGAAAAAGTCAGAAAAATCCTCTGCCAGTTTCTTGGGCGATTTGAAGAAAGGTAAAACAATATCGTTTGAAGAACCTAACAGATGTTTAGTCACCTTAAACAGACTTTTCTGGTCGTGCCCACAGGAGTTGACTTTGTCAGAATAATAATTGACTCTAGCCTGACTAAATAATTTATTGGTTTTTGCACATTGGTTTCTGTAGATTTCATGGTGAACTGTTAATTTGGTTTTACGCCATTGTCGTTCAAGTACATGAAAACTAATTGGATGTTTTGCTTCATAATTAAAGTTGAGTGTATATGCAATAGCAATGTCGCATAATCCAAACGTTTGTCTTGCAAATGTTGGTCAGAAAACAAAACTCTAAAACAACAGCTCATTTGCCTAACGAAACTAATCCCGGACGATATTGTTCTGTTCCATGTTGTGTTTGGAAAGTTGTTAATAAATAGCATTTTGTTAATACAATGTACTGCTATATGCATTATTGTGTTATTTTATATAAATATATTATTTCATATTATATATTATTTCAGATGTGTCGGCCGGCCATGTTCTACATCTGTTACAAGTCCAAATATTACTTTTCATAAAGCGGTGCTTAATTTTAACAGAAACTGTCATTGTCTTTGTTTTCAGCGACTTTGTTAGTGTAAAAAGTACCTAATATATAGTATGTGTTAAAACTCAGAATGAATAGAAGTATTCATTTCCATATCGAAGCAATGTTTGTAAACGCTTAAACTGTTTAAAATGAATCAAGATAAAACTAATCAAGATATGCATCGCAATTCTATCTAAACTTTTAACTTATCATGATGCAGACGCAATAGTTTAGACCTAGATGAGATGTCTTATTAACTGTACCATGGTATTGATTAATATCATGAATCGTGTCTTGAGAATCTCGATAAGTTCTGTAAGACTTCACAAACAGTGTAGACCCGATACTACATCCATAACACTAAAACTTCTAAGTCCCACATTTGAGTTCTAGCCTAGAATACCACCGGTACAGCTACAGAAAGTATTTCATTTTTCTTTGCCAGTTATTCAAGGGAGGCAATTACATATGTAGTACAACCGTTATTCAACAGCGATAAGTCACCTTTGAAAGGTTTCTGCTTAGCGTAAGTATCTTGGTGAACATTTATATCAAGGATGTTTTCTCTGTTTCATATTTGACATTCAAAATTATATTTGATACATCCAGATATGTTACCTTAAATCCAAACATTACGCTGTTGAGTTTTACGGCACTGCAACACTAAAAGTGTCATATAGTGCCAAGAATACCAAAAGCGGAGAACAACCTCATACAATTAAAAAAACTGAACAAACACACCAGCCTACACATAAACAGGAGTTCATATTAGTGGTTCATGGTTCACCTTTCCCTCTGCCCAACCCCGTCTCCACCTCGCATCATTTTACCTCAACTGAACTCATCTCAAATCGCTCTACTTCACTTATGATCTATATCAAAACAAATAAGTTGCAGCATTCACAAGAAGTTCCTATGCTCCCACACATTAAACATTCACAAGAAGTTCCTATGCTTCCACACATTAAACATTCACAAGAAGTTCCTACGCTCCAACACATTAAACATTCACAAGAAGTTCCTATGCTCCCACACATTAAATATTCACAAGAAGTTCCTATGCTCCCACACATTAAACCTTCACAAGAAGTTCCCATGCTTCCACAAATTAAACATTCACAAGAAGTTCCTTTGCTCCCACACATTAAACATTCACAAGAAGTTCCTATGCTTCCACACATTAAACATTCACAAGAAATCCCTACGCTCCCACATATTAAACATTCACAAGAAGTTCCTATGCTCCAACACATTAAACATTCACAAGAAGTCCCTATGCTCCCACACATTAAATGTCATTTGGGCACACTATCTGTATTACTTTCATTTAAAGGAAAATGGAGTTTAAAATAACTAAATTAAAATAACTACATGAACTATTAATGTTGCATGAATTAGGAATAGAACCAATGACATCCGAGTATGCATCTATCTTTTGCAAAAATTGTCACTTGCTCCATATATGACCCGTATCGTACCAACAAATGAACTAATTTGTATTTTTTCAGCAGACTTATTATAAAAGTTTTAAACAGTTTTGGATCCTTACGAATCACTGAATAACCCCGGCGTTTCAATGTCCATACTGATTGCAAAGGTAATTCCATTTTGGCATGCTAGTGCTTAATTATTTAGCTGGGTTTTTTTAAGCAAATTCGAATTACCTACAATATTGATTCGAAAAATGAGGTCATTCTTAATTTACTACAGTATTCATTTCGGACACTGCAATATCTACATGCACATGAATACCTCTACGCTATCAAGCATAAATGTCAATCCTTATTACAGCTTTTAACCCTTTTACCGCCGAAGTCGCAAAAATGCACCACGACAAAAATTGCAGTCTCAGATCAGACGCCGTCTTTTCAAGGCGGCGTCTGATCAGGCACTTCACTTTTTGTCCCAGTCTTTCTTTCCATATCTGTGCTTTATAGATATAGGACCAAAGCTTCGGTCGACTGTGTGTTTTGTATGTGATGTTTCCTGCAGCATTCCAAATACGATACACATTGCACAAATTCCACGTGCTCATAACTAGCACATAATACTTTAAACAACATGGAAAATATGTAGATATTTATTAGACCTATGTTAGATTTATTTTATTCCAAAATAAAACAAACAATACCCTGATTGGATGACTTATACAGGAACTGTATGGTATGGGTATAACCCGTTTGAATGAATAGGCATTTATATTGAGTAAATAGTAACGATATTAATATACTTTACATACTCTCAACCATAGTACCGTTGCTGTTGCATTCTATGTGATGTTCGTGGGGACTGAGTTGGACACTTTCATCGGTTCATCCCTGATCCCAGTGGCTACATACATTTGCAATTCTTTTGGTGGGTCGTGGTATTTGTTTCGTTGATAGGATTGCCGAAACTCTCACTCAGAACAGAGTGCTCCTTACTGTTGTAATATATTACTAAGATTGTCACTATCATCATTATTGTCATTTATAAACAACAACAAAATACAACAACAATAATTACTATAATAATTGCTACTACTACTTACATACTACTACTTCTGACATACTACCACTACTGACATGCTACTAAGTACTACTGACATACTACTACTACTACTACTACTACTACTACTGACATACTCTACTACTGACTACTACTGATATACTACTTCTTACATACTACTACTACTACTGACATACTACTACTACTACTGACATACTACTACTTCCGGCATACTACCACTGCTGACACACTACTACTACTGACATACTATTACAACTGACATACTACTATAACTGATATACTACTACTACTGACATACTACTAACTACTGACATACTACTACTGACATGCTACTACCACTGACATACTACTACAACTGACACACTACTGCAACTGACATACTACTACTACTGACATGCTACTACTACTGACATACTACTACAACTGACACACTACTGCAACTGACATACTACTACTACTACTACTACTACTACTACTACTACTACTACTACTTCTACTACTACTACTACTACTACAGCTTCTTCTTTTACTACTACTAAAACTAATAATAATAATAATATCAAAGATATTATTACTACTACTACTACTATTTTTACACCATCGCCACTACTACTGCTACTACTACTAAGCGTGCAGACTGTATATCAAATCAAAATGACCAGTCTTTTAGTTAAAGTAATATTACCATCTCATAATTGGCCATCATTACCAAGTCAAGGGATTGAATGCCTGGGGCGGTCAGGGATTAATCGGCACAGTCTCTCTGTTGGATTCTTACCGATATATGTCAGGCAAACCTAGACAAACCTGGGCAAATATTTTAAACAAACGTAGACAGAGAGTGTAGCTGCAGATAACCCTGGTAAATGACCTACACCTGCATGTTTTGTCCTATATACACATGCAAGTTTTGTTTGCAGTTTGAGTGATGTGGATGGTGAGCCAGCAGCCTGGGGCTTAACTGCGTACTACAAGGACACTGACATGGCAGTATCCAGAGGGTCCTCATGGATGCCGGGGTCTTGTTGTAAGGACAGCAGAATGACCGGCTGTAATAACTTACATAGTGACCAGCATAGATTTCCTCTAGTAAGAAACTTAAGTTATTTTGGCTGTGGTTGTGTGTGTGTGTGTGTTATGCTGTCTATCGGTGTTTTGGTGGTGGTTGCGTCTTGCATGTGGCTTTTCCTGCTTGACTTTACTACTTTTCCATTAATTAACTGTTTACATGTGATGATGGTTTGATGATAATGTATGTAAATAGTTAGGATTGAGCTGAAATGATGTGTAATTCAGACTCTTGACGGAATCGAAACTGCTAAACACTCTTAACCTTTAGTCTGCTAAGGGCGGATGAGTGATTACCTATGCAAACAGTTTGGATCCAGATGAGACGCCGAGTAACTCGGCGTCTCATCAGGATCAGAACTGTTTGACACCCTGATTGCATTTTAGTAGACAAATTGATTATAGCTCGAATTTTGAAAATGCAGTAGGTGACAAAATTCTGTAAAATAAATTTGCTCAGCAGGCTTAAGGTTAACCCATTACGCCATTAACATTTATGTAAGAAATAATGACATAATGAATATTCATGTGAATACTAATTAAATTGTTTTTAGTTTGACACATGAAAACAGAAATACTTTATAGTTACATAAGCTGTAGAATACTAATTGAATTGTTTTTAGTTTGAAACGTGAAAACAGAAATAATTTATAGTTACATAAGCTGTAGAATGCTAATTAAATTGTTTTTAGTTTGACACATGAAAACAGAAATAATTCATAGTTACATAAGCTGTAGAATGAGATATGGATTACAATGTATTTCATAATCAAACAGAGCTTACAGATACAGGAACCATCTGATCTGAGTCTATTCTGTTGACAAAGGCATATAAAGGGTATGGAGTAACGGGTTAAGGTGGTGAGATATATGATTGACACTAGCTATCAGAAAATGGTATTTTATACTACCAAATGTCATTTCTAGCTCATCTAGCTGTTTCAAAGAAATGTCGAGCTATTGTGATCAATGGGTTGTAGGTGCTGTCATAGTTGTAGGTGCCGTCTTTGGTGTAGTTGTAGCTAGTGTGATCAATGGGTTGTAGGCGTTGGTGTAGTTGTAGCTATTGTGATCACTGGGTTGTAGGCGCTGTCATAGTTGTAGGTGCCGTCTTTGGTGTAGTTGTAGCTAGTGTGATCAATGGGTTGTAGGTGCTGTCATAGTTGTAGGTGCCGTCTTTGGTGTAGTTGTAGCTAGTGTGATCAATGGGTTGTAGGCGCTGTCATAGTTGTAGGTGCCGTCTTTGGTGTAGTTGTAGCTATTGTGATCAATGGGTTGTAGGCGTTGGTGTAGTTGTAGCTAGTGTGATCAATGGGTTGTAGGCGTTGGTGTAGTTGTAGCTATTGTGATCAATGGGTTGTAGGCGCTGGTGTAGTTGTAGCTATTGTGATCAATGGGTTGTAGGCGTTGGTGTAGTTGTAGCTATTGTGATTAATTGGTTGTAGGCGTTGGTGTAGTTGTAGCTATTGTGATCAATGGGTTGTAGGCGTTGGTGTAGTTATAGCTATTGTGATCACTGGGTTGTAGGCGTTGGTGTAGTTGTAGCTATTGTGATCAATGGGTTGTAGGCGTTGGTGTAGTTATAGTCGCTGTCGTCGGCATGCACAGCATTTAATATAGCTCATTAATCAAATAATATAAGAACTTACATAATGAACATGAAACTTTATTTTGAAGCTAGCGAGAGGAAAATATGGCTAAATAGCTGCATATTGTTTTATCATGTGGGTGCCCTATTTATCAATCACCATAGGGACCACAGATAAGCATTCGATCCCTCGTAAATGACTGACTGGTGGAGTCAGAGTAAAGCTTGATGGTAACAGGGTAAAAGGGGTTTTACATCCATGGTTTTTGTGGTATAATTAGTGGTTACTACTTCATTATTGCTAATTAATGGTATTCTGTATTACTTATCTTGATATGTCTTTTTTCTCTCTCAGGGCTGTAAGGACCAGTTGAAGGAGATTATTGAGGCCAATCTTATTGTTCTTGGAGCAGCCAGCATAGCCATCGCAGTTGTCCAGGTGTGAATATCTTAACCCATTCCCTCATATTGACGTCACTTTTGATGACTTTGTAAACCTCACTTTGTGAAACCATTGTGATAAATCTAGCATTTGCTCCTATAGGAGCAAATGCTCTATTTATCACAATGGTTTCAAACTACACAATTAAATTCTAAATTTTTCCTTTTCTCTAGTTAATGCTCCTTTTGGGTATATTTATACAAAGAGGTAGTAACTAAAAATAGCCTATGCGGTAATGGGTTAATTATCGTAAGTATTCGGCTTAACAAACTAAGGCCAATAGTGTAGAAACAGATCAAACAGATCCTGAAGGAACCATTTAATAAGGTTTTTAATATTTGCTGCTACATCTTTCTCATAACCATTGAATTTATTATTTGCACTATTTAATGAAGAGTTTCCTGAATAACTTATCCTAGAACGTATGTGTGAATCAATAATATAAATATTCTGAAAGTACAGTAGATGATCCTTGAAAAAAAAGTAGCAATGTCAATAGAGAAATTTGCAGATTCGATTTTATTGAGTCTGTTAATGCCAGAGTAGAAATTAAATGTGCAACACTACTCACGCCCACTAGCACCGGTTTAAGCAGTATTCAATTTTCAAAAATTATACCACCAAAACTAATGATCCCGAAGGACCAGAAAATATAACAATATTGAAAATGAAGTACGGGGAGACTAACACCTGCTGTTGTTAAGAACATACATGTATATTCTGAACGTGTGTGATCCTTCGAAAACAAAAGTAGCAATGTCAAAAGAGAAAAATGCAGACTTAGTTTTATTGAGTCTGTTCATGAGTAGTAATTAAAAATAAAACACTACTCATGTCCCCTAGTACCGGCTTAAGCAGTATTCAATTTTCAAAACTTATACCATCAAAACTTATAATCCCGAAGTACCAGAAAATATAACAACACTAAGCTCATATTGCCAGATGTAATATATTGGCAGTGATATTTTTACAAATTTTCTTGCACGAGTCCTGGGACTCGATAAACAGCAAATCTGCGAGTCCCCAAATTGAAAGAATGAGTCCAAATTTTAATATTCTATGAAAATATATTAAAGCACCCAGTCAAAGGTATTTATAAGACTGGCTTTTTTACACTAATAGCTGTTGAAAAACTGGGTATTGATAATAACTAAGATATACTTAACAAGAGTACCGCATATGGTACATAATACGCCCACTTACAAACTTTCTCTGATTCAACATGCCTTATAAATGTTGACATTTTCTAATCTGTGCTTCAGATCTAGATTCCCATATTAAGGTGATAATATTTTCAAAAATATTGAAGTGAATATCTTAATATAAGTTACAGCTAATCCTCATATTTGCAGATTTTTGTAAAAGGCAACGGTCATAACTCTGTAAAGACAAACTGAATGAACCTCAAAATAAAGTCAGCTTCAGATTTTGTTGCTTAAAACATTTGTGTTAGGTTTCATTTATATCATTTTAATAGTTTTCCCAGAAAACAACAGACAGACTAAAAGTTGACCGACAAAAAAGCAACGAAAATACAAAGTTCAAGGTCCATAACTTTAAAATAAAATCACATATCAAAATCCCCGCAATATATGTGAAAATTCATATTAAGGTTTAACCATATAAAAAAAATTGATATAAATATCATTTCAAATGAAAAAGTTATGGCCATCCTCATATTTGCATAGATTTGCATTAATGTTATTTAAGTGCAAGGGCCATAACTCCGAAACGACAAATTAAATGAACCTCAGAATTAATTCAGCTTCAGATCTTGATGCATTAAACATTTGTGTGAAGTTTCATTAATATCTGTCAAATAGTTTTCCGAGAGAATAGCGGACAAACAAAATGTTGACGAACAAACGAATGAATGAACGAACAAACGAACGAATGGACGGACATGGCCACGCCAATATACGACCACCTTTATTAGGTGGGCGTATAAAAACTAATTTTTGCTAGAAATTTCAATGCATTATTGGGACTCAGATAATTTGAGAATTTAACGAATACAGGACTCGGGACTCGGAGGTAAAAAATCACAGTTAATTGGTATACAGTAGAACCTGTCTTAACCCTTCGCTTGCTATTCACGTCAATATACCTACCTGTAAATAGTGAAGACCCAGATGAGACAGCTCCTGCAGGAGCTATCTCATCAGGGTCTGCACTATTTACAAATCGATTGTGCAACCACTGCACTCCACAGCAGTGATTGCACAGCGAAATACTTGTATACAGTGAAGATATATGTAATTATACCACAGCGCATGGGTAAAGAAGAAGAAATGCATTTTAAAATTCAGCAAGAGAAGGGTTAATTGGTCATCAAAGAGAGGTCTAATTAGAGGTATATATGGGTCTGCAGGTGGTAGCTTAATGCAAGTCAATAGAATGTATAAAGCTCATTTTGCTCTGCATTAAACAACCACTTGGTTTTTCACACTCCTATGATCATTAAATGAATGTCCGCTTAGGCCAGGTTTCTAATATTTACCCTTTTCAAAAGCTCACACAAACCCTTTAGCTTCCTGAAACAACCTTTTCATGTAAACAGTAGTTACATTGTCTTCTTCTACAAAACTACAGCTTAAATGTCAAACAGTTTTTATACTGAGGTGATGCAGATTTACTTGGCATCTCTTCTAGATCCAATGTGTTTGCAAAATTAAGACATCGCAGTGTGTACTGTCAGAAGGTAATGTTTGAACTCATTTTTTCTGTTCTGTTTATTTTCAGCTACTTGGTGTTGTACTCAGCATTTCTTTGTGCGCTAAAAGTGGAAATGATGTGGAGGAGCTTTAAGGGACACAGTGTACTAGGGTCCTGGATTCAAATCCTAGTTCTGTCACAGTATGTTAGGACCCTAGATATGATGTGCATGCTAATAGCGAATTTATGATTATGTATTCAAACAGTTTAAACTTAGATGAGACAGCGAGCAAATCAGCATCTGGTGACCAAAACATATCAACACATTAATTAAATTTTATGAAAGAGAAATGAAGATAATGAGGATCTTTTGGAACTGTAGCAGATCAGAAAAAACGATTAACTGTAGCAGACAAGAAACATTTGGATGAGAAACAGTAGAGGAACAGTAGTAGACAAGCAACATTCACAACACTCGTACCAGACGATTGATATTCGGAACTGTAACAGACGAGAAACATTCTGAACTGGAGCAGAGGACAACTTGTGGATCAATTCAACACCAGTTTGCTAACTTTTTGTGAAACTTATGGTGTAGCAAATAGTGAAGACCCTCATCACAGTGCTCCATCAGGAGCAAATACTGAAGACCCTTATCAAAGTGCTCCATCAGGAGCAAATACTGAAGACCCTAATCACAGTGCTTTATCAGGAGCAAATAGTGAAGACCCTTATCAAAGTGCTCCATCAGGAGCAAATAGTAAAGACCCTAATCACAGTGCTTTATCAGGAGCAAATAGTGAAGACCCTTATCAAAGTGCTCCATCAGGAGCAAATAGTGACTACCTTTATCAAAGTGCTTTATCAGGAGCAAATAGTGAAGACCCTTATCAAAGTGCTCCATCAGGAGCAAATAGTAAAGACCCTTATCAAAGTGCTATATCAGGAGCAAATAGTGAAGACCCTTATCAAAGTGCTCCATCAGGAGCAAATAGTGAAGATCCTTAGCATAGTGCTACATCAGGAGCAAATATTGAAGACCCTTATCAAAGTGCTCCATCAGGAGCAAATAGTGAAGACCCTTATCAAAGTGCTCTATCAGGAGCAAATAGTGAAGACCTTTATCACAGTGCACCAACAGAAGCAATAGTGACGACACTTATCAAAGTGCTCTATCATGAGCAAATAGTGAAGACCCTTATCAAAGTGCTCCATCATGAGCAAATAGTGAAGACCCTCATCACAGCGCTCCATCAGGAGCAAATACTGAAGACCCTTATCACAGTGCTCCATCAGGAGCAAATAGTGACTACCCTTATCAAAGTGCTCCATCAGGAGCAAATAGTGAAGACCCTTATCAAAGTGCTCCATCAGGAGCAAATAGTGAAGACCCTTATCAAAGTGCTCGATCAGGAGCAAATAGTAAAGACCCTCATCACAGTGCTCCATCAGGAGCAAATACTGAAGACCCTTATCAAAGTGCTCCATCATGAGCAAATAGTGAAGATCCTTATCAAAGTGCTCTATCATGAGCAAATAGTAAAGACTCTCATCACAGTGCTCCATCAGGAGCAAATACTGAAGACCCTTATCAAAGTGCTCCATCATGAGCAAATAGTGAAGACCCTTATCAAAGTGCTCTATCATGAGCAAATAGTGAAGACCCTCATCACAGTGCTCCATCAGGAGCAAATACTGAAGACCCTTATCAAAGTGCTCCATCATGAGCAAATAGTAAAGACCCTTATCAAAGTGCTCTATCAGGAGCAAATAGTAAAGATCCTTATCAAAGTGCTCTATCAGGAGCAAATAGTGACTACCCATATCAAAGTGCTCCATCATGAGCAAATAGTGAAGACCCTCATCACAGTGCTCCATCAGGAGCAAATAGTGACTACCCTTATCAAAGTGCTCCATCAGGAGCAAATAGTGAAGACCCTTATCAAAGTGCTCCATCAGGAGCAAATAGTGAAGACCCTTATCACAGTGCTCCACCATGAGCAAATAGTAACTACCCTTATCACAGTGCTACATCAGGAGCAAATAGTGACTACCCTTATCACAGTGCTCCATAAGCAGCAAATAGTGAAGACCCTTATCAAAGTGCTCTATCAGGAGCGAATAGTGAAGACCCTTATCAAAGTGCACCAACAGAAGCAAATAGTGAAGACCCTTATCAAAGTGCTCTATCAGGAGCAAATAGTGAAGACCCTTTTCAAAGTGCTCCATCAGGAGTATTTTAATTTAGGTCTTCACTATCAAAGGTGTCCGACGCATGCTTGGACTCACCCATAGACCCCCCCCCCCCCAAAAAAAAAAAAAAAAAAAATAATAATAATAAAAAATTGTGATCGAAGTATGTTCAACTAGCCTAAAACTATCTATTTGAACCCTAAACCACTACGAAAAACAAGAAAAACACGACCCGGAAAAAAAATTCCTTTCGGGTCTACATATGTATTGATATAGACCCGAAAGGAATTTTTTCCGGGTCGTGTTTTTCTTGTTTTTCGGAGTGGTTAAGGGTTCAAATAGATAGTTTTAGGCTAGTTGAACATACTTGGATCACATTTTTTTTTTTTTTTTTTTTTGCGGGGGGGGGGGGGGTCTATGGGTGAGTCCAAGCATGCGTCGAGCACCTTTGTTCACTATTAGCAAAAGTTTATCTAAATATTTAGTGTGATTAGCGTATGTTTAAAAGAAAATTACAGGGATTGAATAATGTAAATTACTTTTGCCAGCAAAATATTCTTTTAAATAATACAATGAGTGTCAAATAGATTGGATCCTGATGAGACACCAAGTTACACAGTATGTCTTCTTGTAGTTTAGATCCAAGTGAAACATCAAGTTACACAGTATGTCTTCTTGTAGTTTAGATCCTGATGAGACACCAAGTTACACAGTATGTCTTCTCGTAGTTTAGATCCTAATCAGACACCAAGTTACACAGTATTCATATTTTCTGAAAATGGGTGATCCTTCTAAAGCAAAAGTGGAAATGCCAAAAGAGAAAATTGCAGACTCGGTTTTATTAAGTCTGTTCATGAGTAGTAATTTAAAGTGCAACACTACTCACGCCCCCTAGCACCGGCTTAAGCAGTATTCAATTTTCAAAACTAATAACATCAAAACTAATGATCCCGAAGGACCAGAAAATATAACAACACTGAGAATGAAGTACGGGGCGACGTTGTCTTCTCGTAGTTTAGATCCTAATGAGACACCAAGTTACACAGTATGTCTTCTCGTAGTTTAGATCCTGGTGATACACCAAGTTACACAGTATGTCTTCTTGTAGTTTAGATCCTGGTGATACACCAAGTTACACAGTATGTCTTCTTGTAGTTTAGATTATGGTGAGACACCATGTTACACAGTGTATCTTCTCGTAGTTTAGATCCTGATTAGACACCAAGTTGCTTATCATGTCTTCTGTGTCCAGACTGTTTGAACAAATAGCCCTTAATCTCATGGAGACATAATTGAACGAATTTGCAGAGTATCTGATGCATTAATATAAATTTAATTTTACGGTGTCTACTATGAACAAAACTTCTCCTGTCCACTTTGCCATTTTAAAAAATCAGCTGATTATTATTCATACAGTGATTATTTCTTACATGCATATTCATACAGTGATTATTTGTTGTATGAATATTTATCATTAAAAGGACTAGTCATGAATTCACCTAGTACTATTTGTAGAGACGTTTTTGTTAAAAAATTTAAGAGTTTCTTCTTGCGATAGTGATGGACATTTTGTTTTCAGCAATGTTACATGTTCAATATTATTTCAATAAATTCAAGTTAAAAACCAGTTTGTTATTCTTCAAGCTTCAACACGCGAAAGGGGGGATAGGTATTTAAGTGTTAACTATATACTCCTTCAATACGTGATTATACGCCTTTGCAAACAGAATATCCAGATCAAATAGCTCCTTCAGGAGCTATCTGATCAGGGTCTGCTCTGTTTGCTCATGAAATGAAAAACATATGATTACACAGTTTCTGCCATGATCAAAAAGTCCTTTGTTCATGAATATGCCATTATAAAACAATAATCTATTTAGCATTCATTGTGTAATTATTTCTTTCATGGATATTTATGGAGTAAAATGTCAACTTTAAGTATTAGGACATGCAAACACCATTCACCACTGGTTATAGATAGCTGATAAACCCTTTTACCGCCTATGTCGCAAAAAACACACCACAACAAATAGTGCCGTCCCTGATCAGAAACCATCTTTTCAAGGCGTTATCTAATCAGGGACTTCACCTTTCCCCTCAAACTCTTATTTCTATTTTTGTGCTTTATTTCTTTTAAATTTGAATTTATTATTATCTTCTCCTTTCCTTTATTTAATTACCGAATGATTTAACAAAATTAAGCTGCGGACGACAATTAGAAATTTGGCGCCGAAGGGGTTAAACCAGTTCTAATAACTATATGTCCCCTAACGAATTGGGGCATAGTTGTATCTATTCCGTTTCTGCATATTCAAGTCAAGTCAAGTAAATTTTATTTACATAGTCGGATGAACATAACAAATAAAATAAGCTCTAATGAGCTTTTTACACCAACTTAAGTTATACATCACATACATATAAACATAGATATATCAGAAAGGAAATAAAAATAAGAAAAAAGCTATGCATTTCAGTAACAGTTAAGGAGTTGTTATATTATCTTATTACATGTATGGTTTTCTTTATTCTGATTCCAATTCTTCTTCCGCCGTGAACTTGTCCGACACATTTCTTGGTAAGTAGTAGTTCGATCCTAATAAAACTTCACATGAACTTTGCTGGTTATGTTTAGATGTGCATCCAACTTTTGATATTCTAAAAATTGTCATAGTAACCAAACGGTGAGCTCTGATGGGTGGTACTAAACAGAGACAACAAGTGTCAACTAGAGACAACTAGAGACAACTAACTTAAAAAGGCGTTTTAGGGTATTATTTATATATGAACAGCCAGATAAAGTAGTATTACACCGTAACAGATTGAAAATTATCAGTTTGGATCCAAAATAATGTCTTAGATTGCATTTTGAACCCCTGTTGCACCCCAATTACACAAACTATATTCCGCCGAGTATAGCCGACTCAGAGTCAACTGAAGTCAACAAGGGATATACCTCTTATTAACAGTGTTAGTGTGGAGAATTATATTATAATGATAGAAGAAGTTATTATTTTGATTATTTCTGTTGTTTTCATTTTGATCAGAACATGAAAAGTGAGATAGTTCATTAATTTTGATCGCTGTACACACGATAGCTGATTATGTGTTGACGTGTGATTTACAAAGTCGTGATAATCGCACATAAGCTACTACTGTTTGAGCACCGGTCCATTTGAGCACTATGTAGACCCAGATCAGTCATTTCACCGTCAATATGGCTTTTGATCAAGATATGTGGGGTTTGATCTTGCAAAGGAAAACACTTTTTTCAGACGACTGTAGTGAATACAATGAAGACCCTGATCAGCCACCGAGTTAACAGTGTAGACCCAGAAATTCATATTTTGATAACGTTTTTATTGAACGCATCAGTCACACTAACGTACTCGTACATGAAGCCCCAGGTCAGATGGCTCCTCTGGGAGCAATCTGATCGGGGTCTGCTCTGTTTGCTTATGGAATTTTGAAAGAGCGACATGTTTCATTACTGTCTAAAATGGCTATACTGTTCCATGTTCCTTATTTCATTATAACTATTTTGTCCATGAATATTCAGTAGGTATTGAAATTTGGAATAAACACTGAACAGGGAAAGGGTTAAACGCTGAGATTGGCTCAGATCGTTTCAGAGCCATGGCCTAAATCAGAGACAGATAACGTCCTTTGTCAGCCATGCTTTTAAAACGGATAGCCAAATGTAATAGTTTACGGCACATATCGTTATTCTAAGTTATAGTTGACCATTTGAATTAACCATGGCAAAAAACGGATGACCGAATGAACCACGGATGCTGCAGTCGAGGGTGGAATACATGCCGTTCAATATTCGGCATTAATCTTTTTGCCAGATATGGAACGTCACAGTCTGCGATGATCTCACTTTAAGCTCAGATATTTGGAGCTTAAAATATCATCAGATACAGACAATCTGTTAATGACCACGGAAACTTCAAGCTGAGCCAAATGTTCCGTAGGTTCTCAACAGCATTGTCATTCCAAACAAAATCAGTGAATTTTACAGAGATTTCTTGGGACCTATCAGCACTGTGGGATGAAGACTTGCCAGGGGTAGAAGTGTTTTTTTTTTAAAAGTCTCAATAATGATTGGATCACTAACTAAAATTTCCGGGATTAGTGGCACAACATGGTCGGGTTTCCAAAAGGATCTTATTACATTAACACCAGACCATAAAATTTGTACACTTTCTCTGGACCGAGAATTTCAGAATTTGAACGTGGTGCATGTTCAGAATTCTAATGTTAAAGTCGGCTGGGTCGTTAACGACAGGATAAACAGACTATAGGTCTGCCTGTTACTGTGCTTGCAGCATGCATGATCCAAGCACAGGAATACGCAAACAGATCTGCGCAGTTTCGTGGCTTCTGCGAATGAGGGACTGACGTCTGGAATTTCTGTTTTTTGAATATATGTATTATTCTTTATTATAGTCTCAATTACATACAATACAATAATACACAGAATATAAATATGTACATATCACACAAATGTATGTAACCATTCTAAATTTAGAAATAC